>OY292479.1:0-1354000 GCA_958496255.1 Camptogramma bilineatum | reverse complement strand
TTTTCCATACAAAAGCGAACCGGGAGGGGCTGCGCGGGGGGCTGCGCGTTCGCATCGCGTTCGAATCGCGTTTGTATCGATACAAACGCGCTGCAAAAAACGCAATGTGGACACTCCCTTAGTGATATTTTTCGACCGGTCGCGTCATGATTGCTGTCGCATAAACGCCTTGAATTAATTTTGAAAACGCGATGGGCTTTTGTACCTCACGGATTCAGCGTTTTAACCCCAAAAGTTTCAAATATAGACCCTTTCGAACATTATCCACTAAATCTCGCCCATAAAGAACAAACATTTAAAAAAATGCATTGCTAGAGTTTTGATCCAGTAACTAAAACGATGTAAACGAATAAATTATTTAAGTTATTGGCCTCAAATATAAACAAACTACTTTCTTGTTCACATTATTATAATGGTGTCATCTAGTGATTTAATAAAAACATAGCCTACATCTACTAGTAGATAATTTAAACAGTGTCAGGAGGCAATCTTTGCCTACATTTAACGGGACACTGTAGTGCCTGGGACAATGTTGAGATGGAGAAGGCTTGTAGCACCTACCATCCTCTCAGCTTAACCGACCATATCCACAGGAAAGACATGGTCAA
This sequence comes from Camptogramma bilineatum, assembly GCA_958496255.1. Taxonomy (NCBI): domain Eukaryota; kingdom Metazoa; phylum Arthropoda; class Insecta; order Lepidoptera; family Geometridae; genus Camptogramma; species Camptogramma bilineatum. The sequence continues at coordinate 1,353,392 of OY292479.1, read as the reverse complement.
AACGTGTGGGGCTGACTAAGCCGCGGGTTTTCTCACGATTTTTTTCTTCACCTTAGAGCAATTCTAAACGAGAAATTAATTGGTGCACAGCCAGGATTCAAACCCACGCCTTCCGGATCAAAAGTTGAGGAACTATCGCACGCTGAAAACACGGCCTCTTTAGCTAAATTTTAATATTTCCAGAAATAGTTCTAACTGGCGATCTGTGGTCTCTGCCTACCCCTATGATGGGATACAGGCGTGAGTTTATGTATGTATGTATGTATAGTTCTAACTTGTTCAATTCAAAAGTAGATGCACATAATACTTGTTTACTTAACCATAACCAGTTGAACATGTTCAGGTTGTTATGACAGTGTTACAGTAGATTGATTCAAAGTGAATCTGATTTTATAATTTAATGATTACTTACGTATTGTTTTGTTTAAGTAATACGGTCAGCAAAGATAATTAAGTTTTTTCATGAGTAGGTAGGTTACCTAGATTTTTTTAATTATTTTTAAAGTGATAAACCACAAAAGCATATATCATCGAAAATCAAATTATTAAAAAAAAAACGATTCCGACGGGATTCGAACCAGCATCAGCGATTCAGCATCCAAAAAATCGGCAAAACCGATCCTCCCGTTAAAACGAAAGTATAATCAGCCACAAAAGTTTATGAACATTAACATGTTTAAGAGTTTTATGAAAAGAAAAAATAAAAAAACACCCATTTTTTTAATCTATATTAAATGATCTAAAGATAATAAGTTTTCATTTTTGTCTATAAGATTTGTACACACAAGTCATTAAATTTATAAAAGTATTTTTTTAAATTAAAATTAAGCTTTGTAACAAAACTAAAATGAAAAAACGCCTCCACCAGATATTCTGAGCCGTTTTCACAACATAAATATTATTATCAACGAGATAATATAAATATAAATATAAATATTAATAAGTATTAATATAAATATCCATGACACTATACCATGAAAATATAAATATCGGGAAGCAAGAAAACTCAATAATCATGGTAATTATCCCGTTGATAATAATATTTATGTTCGTAACCATGGTAGTTGCAAAAGTTATATCGATTTCATAATCTTCCAAAAAAATGTAAGTAGGTAGGTATATGAAAATAAGTACTTATTATATTTATAATTATATCACATTTCAAAAAAACTTATCTTGAATATTTTTTATGGTTTTTCTTATGGTGACAATAATCAGTAAGTTTATTTTATTAGGTAAATCAGTTAATATTATTATTTATTTGAAAAGAGCCGCTTTACGCAAACTTATAACTATGAAAGTCTTTGGCGTAACAACAAAATAACATAAATCATAAAAAAAAAACATTTTAAAATGAGAATTAGGACTATCGGTATCATTTGACTTATTGAATAAAATCAAAATAATTGTTTAAGTAGGTAAAATAGGTAAAATTCTAGCCTTGTTTAAAATGAGTACTACATAAGTAGGTAAATTATATTATGTTCAAAATGTAAAAATCATTCCAACTAGTAAGAAGTATTCATTAAAAGTAGATGGCGTTAGGTAACGTTGTGTAAATTATGATCATACAACTTCTGTTATATTTAATTTGTTATACTATAAGTAGAAAAAATTGAAGGATATGGGGGAGACATTTGCCCAGCAGTGGGACACTTTATAGGTTAAAAAAAAAAGTAGAAAAAATGTTAAAACCAGATCAAACCGTTTAGGTATCTGAACATTATAAGGATTAAAAAAAAGTTCAAATCAAATTACAGAAAAATAAACATATTTTACACAAATAAATAGCGGTAGTAAATATCCAGGAAAAATATTGGTAAAATTAGGTTCTAATTACAAAAATTACATCTAAAAATCTTCACGATTGGCCAAAATATAGGAAAGACTTAAAAAAACGTATTAATTCTTATTTTTATTGAAAACGATTTAATTATCTAATTTTAAAATATTTTTTCGTGTATTTTAATTCGTGTTATTCTTTTATACATTTTTTTTTCAATTAAAATAATATTTTTTTATCAAGTGTTTAAAAATTCATTACTTAGATCTAGTTTTTAATACATATTTGATGTTCATAATATTCATATAAAACTTTATAAAGACAAAAAAGGTTTTTATAAACATTAGGTACGACAAAAATCGATGAACACTTTGAGTTTTTAAGTCACTATTTCTAGTCACGATATAATTTTGTTTAAATTGGTAACTTTTGGAATTTTTTTTTAGTAAGTACCTAATATTGTTTTTTAAAATTAGTAATAGAGCAGAGCAAAGCGTATAATATTAGCTAAACTGAAAATAATAACTCCACGGGTTCAGTAGATTAAAAAATTAGAACTCAAAATGTTCATCGAGTTTTGTCGCTGACCGTACCTACTATTTGAACTAAATATAAATTTTTACGTAATTTTAGTTGTTTTACCTACTATTGCACTAATTACGCCATTCGATTCCTATCATCGTTAGTTAATACAAGTTGAAATTAAATTGATTAGATTTGACATTCAAAAAATTTGAGTAGGTACATAAATTTACGCCATCTTGGCCCCGCCATTTTGATTTTTCAAAGGAAATCTGTCGAAATTGACGCCATTTTCAAAGGAAAATGGTGAATATTATCCTTGCGTAGTAGTAGATGAAGTAGGCTGCTAGTGCACACACCATCACCGTCGTGAATTTGTCTAAATAGTACAATCTGAAAAAAAAAAACCAAAAAAACATGATTAAATTTGAAAATTTCGGACGGGATTCGAACCCGCAATGATAAAAGCGATTGCAAAAAAATTATAAGATGTTTCAGTTTGAAATGTAATGATAGGGTAGGTACTAAGTGTGGTTTAACACTATAAAAATTAAAAATTATGATATTATTGAAATAAAAATCCTTGCAAATATCAAGCCGCTGCATTTTTGAAAGCCTAGCTAGTGTTTACTTAGTTATAATATAAGTTAAAAAAAATTATTACTTTAGTACTTACCTATTCATTAAAAAAATAACTAAGACCTCCCCCAATGTGCATTATTATCATCTAACAATTAGATAAATTGATATTTATGTTAACTAATGAAATTAAGATATAAATATAAAATTAGATTGACTGATGTTCATAAACCTACATAATGTTCATTTAAAAAAACGAAAAATTCAACTGTAGGTATAAAATTGTAGAAATTTATTTTAAATGCCCAATTCAATGTACAAAAAAATCCCTTTTTTTGATATTTTTTTTGAGTTACGCATGTTTGACTCATTATTTTTCAATTTTAATTATTCTTAAAAAATAGATAAAGATTGTAAAAAATTATTTAAACTGCCCAAAATTAATAATAAAACAAAAAAAAATTTTTTTAATTTTTTTTTCAGTTACTCATCCTTTTTTGAATTTTATTTTCAGGTACCTTATGTTTGATCCTTGGACGAACTAGATGTTTAATCAAAGGTTTGATCATTATTTTTAATTTTTAATTATTATTAAAAATAGGTAAAGGGTGACTCACTGTCTCTGCAGTTTTCTGGCCTGGGGGAGAGTGGCGGGGTCTTCTTTGCAGCAATACTCACGGGCACCCTTTATATAGTTGCGGATGTAGTCACTCCATTTGATTTTCTGAAAAGTAAATCACATGCTACTAAAAAGCATGCTTTTTTGTTGTGCTTATGTCATAACATACGACGACCTCTGTGGCGCCGTGGGTGAAGACATGAGGTTGCGGGTTCGATCCCCGCCGCGGGACAAAGCGGATAGTTTGTTTGTTTGTTTGAACTTGCTAATCTCAGGAACTACCGGTCGGATTTGAAAAACTCCTTCTGAAATCTTGAAGAAGGTTATGGCTACTTTTCATCATCATCAGACGCATAGACGAGACCGAGACCACAGTGTAGTCGATCGAGCGAGCGAAGCGAGCGAAGATCTTAGTGGCAAGTTGGGCGATTTTGCTTTGTATGTTTGTATGTTTGTATGTTTCATTTTTATGTTCTCGCATAACTATCGAACCGCTTATCCAATCTGTATGAAACTTGATAGGTCAATAGGTTGTGCTATGGAAATTTGCTGTGGAGCGTATGAGCGTAATCGATGAAGGGGTTGTAAAGATATGGGGTTCCCAAGGGGGTAATTTTTTTTCAAAGTTACCCAAATATATTGAGTGGGGTGTCATATGAAAGTACTCAATTTATACATTCCAAAATGGTTTTTAGTTTTCTTCTAGGTTCTATAGTTTTTGAAATACAGTGAAAAAGAAAACTGATGAAAACCAATTAACGGAAGTATGGAGAGAGCTCCCGTTTCATAGAGTTTCGATGTATTCGTAGGTCTGGTTAACAGAGAACGAGTGTGGCATCGTTGTGGTTTGGTTTGCAATGATTTTAGTTGCTACTTGATATTTTTTCTTGAGATTGAAAATAAAAGCCGTGTTGGCCGAGTGGAAGAGTGCTCGACTTTCGATTCATAGGTCGTAAGTTCGAACCCTGGCCGTGCTCATCAATGGATTTTTCGATTAGAAAAATTTAAATGCGCATTAACACGAGCTCTAAACGGTGAAAGAAAACATCGTGAGAAAACCAGTAAACGTTCTAATAGCGGCGATGTGCTTGCAACCTGTCACGTATGCAAACGCTAACTCCTGCAAATAGTGGGCTGGGCATGTACCAAAATTATAGAGGGAGAGGGAGAGGGAGGGGGAAGGGGGGAGAGGGAGGGGTAGGGGGTAGGGAGGGGGTAGGGAGGGGGAAGGGAGGGGTAGTGAGGGTAGGGAGGGGGAGAGGGGGAGGGGGGTATGGAGGGGTAGGGGGTTAGTGAGGGGGATGGAGGGGGGGAGGGGGAATTGATTTTCTCATACATTTTGTATTGAACTGCTATTTTAATAATTTCTCGAACTAAGAGGCCTTTCCTGAGGCGCGGTACGAAGTTCGCGGGGTCAACTATTGAATATAAACACGATACGACTTAATGTATTGCATGTATGCCTATAATCTTTACCATACTGAGGTAGCGCATTAGATATTATTGTGTGGTAAACACTAGAAGGAGCACTTAACGTAGGTATAGGGGTAGTCAGAAACAAGTCCAAATCTAGGCTATCAACACAACGGTGCGCGAGATCTCAGTTCGGGGCGAACTACTAGTGTATAATAATGTATAATAATGTATAGTAGTGTACAATAATTTTATTCATACGGTGACAACCTTAGGGAGTGTCCACATTGCGTTTTTTGCAGCGCGTTTGTATCGATACAAACGCGATTCGAACGCGATGCGAACGCGCAGCCCCCCGCGCAGCCCCTCCCGGTTCGCTTTTGTATGGAAAAATACGCGTTGCGAACGCGCGTTTGTATCGATACAAACGCGCAGCTCAAAAACGCGCTGCAGAAAACGCAATGTGGACACTCCCTTACTTCACGCACACAAATGCGCGTGTACAAAAATGACATTGTGTATAGGGCATCGAGAACCGGGCATTATTTAAGAACCGGTTTTTTCGGTTCCAGTTTCAACTCAGAACCGGGTACCCGGTTCTTTCGGTTCTTTCGGTTCTTGTGATAATTTTTATTCGAATCGAATCGATGTTTGTCCTTTTGCACAAAAAAGGCAGAGAATGTGGAAATTACCGGACTATCGCTTTAATAACGCACGCAAGTAAGATCCTCCTACCCTACATTGCATTAACCCTTAATTTGATTTCGGGAAGTATACTGGACATTACCTTTAAAAAAATCTGGAGTCTAAAATAATAACTTTATCTATGTTATTATTAGTTAAAAACGTTTTGTAAATAATGTAGATTTATACAGCGAAATGGTAAGACCATTCGCTAACGTAATCTCTGTTGGTGACCTGCACAACACTGAGGAGGGAAGACCTGCCACGGGCGCTCTTGGTAAGTAATTTTTTATTACATGTTTTTCTTAGACAACTATCTACGATATTTAAGTATGTTACTGTGCTTGAATAGTTGCAACAATGTACGTAATTTTTTATTAATTATTTATTATAATTTTCACTTTACAGCAGTTTAAAACGCAACGTCCAGTATTCTTCCCATTTCCAATGATGTAGCGTTCAGGCCAACTTTCACAACGTCCAGTATTCTTCACATTATTAAATACGCGGAAATGAACATTTGATACAAAATAGAGTCAAAATATAAGTTTATGGTATAAATAAATAAAAAATCAAATGATACAGTATGTCTTTTTGATTGACAAATAAATTCTTATTTATTAGTATTATTTTTTCTTATATTTTTTGTGACTTTTTGTTTCTGTACATACATAGACGTCCTTTATTTTTTTCAGCACAAAGTAGTAAATTCTTACGAAATTTTGTTTTTTTATTTTTGTTTTGTTTTTAGAACATGCTTATTCTGTCGTTAAAATCAACAAAAATAAAAAATAAAAGTAATACGGAGGGTATTTGTGAGCTGCAGCAGTGACGCACTGCAACCAACATTAGGAGCAAAAGTGTTGTGATAATGGGTTTTTACAGGACTAATATGAGATTCGTCATTGATATACTGCCATGTTTACTCAAATGATTGTTATTTCAACACTTGGTTACTTTATAGCAGGTCTGTAACCACCAAACAATGAAGCCTATGAACCTAAAACGTTTCCGCAGCTTGCTGGCCCAAGAACTGCTTCAAACTAACAGAACAATCGATAGCTCCTACTGCAACTCAACTCAACAGGATCAAGCTCATGTGAAATGAAACCTAGACCACCTGAATCAGTACGGTACGATGGCCTAGGTGACTGACAAGACTTCACAAGCTATGGACGGTGCAGGTTTGGCGAAAATAGCAAAGTGGAAGTCTACTGCATAAAATGAGGGTGTTTTGAGATTTTTTTCAGCAAATTTCACAAATAATGGCAGTTTTGAACAATTAAGTTTTCTAATGTACCTTTATTTTAGTAAACTTTAACTGTAGGTAATGTTTTCTAAGTTCAAGTAAGCACCTAGTACGTACTGTCCTCAGTTCCTAGGTTCCTAGTTCCTATGTGTTGAGATTGAGACTGATGTCTAGTAGGTACGGCTATCTTCTATTTAAAGAATTATTAAGCATATGGTTAATAAATGTTGTACCTATTGTATTTATGAAGATAGGTCATAATTATTGCAATTTTGTTCTCTCCTTGTGCTTATAGTAGGATGTTTTGTAAGATTTTTTGAGTTCGGCTTATTATTGGTTGTCAAATACGACAGAAAATAACAATTTTAATAAATATATTTTGCAAATTCATATTTTTGTTATTTATTTCATTATATTTCTAAGCAGTACTAAAGTTCCGCATCTCGAGAAATGTCCAGTATACTGAACGTCTAAAATCACTCTTGCTTCTCCGCAAACCGGGAAATGTCCAGTATACTGGACGCCCATTTTCTAAAAAAGTAATAATGATAGAATTTTTTTTCTTCTTGTTCCCTCTTATTTCATCATGTAACATCTCAAAAATCAATAGAAATCATAAAAAATCGAAAAAAACATGCTTGGCTAAATTAAGGGTTAAAATGACGACTTAGTTACTTTTTAGCCCGACAAATACCTAAAGAACAGGCAGGTTTGTTAAAGGCAAGGGTGCGCGGGAATCAGAATCAACATTTGCCAAATAATAGAGAAGAGTAGAGAATTCAACAGCCTAGTAATCCTGTGCTTTATTGATTTGACTGTATGCAATTGGAGAAATTGTGGAATATAATACTGTAGATGGGAGCACCTGAACACCACATACAGAAAACCGTTCTTACATCAGGTTGGGCACCGAATGCTCTAGTATGTTCCAAACCAAGAAGGGAGTGAGACACCGTTGCATCCTATCCCCTGCTGTTTAACATTATATGAAGAGTACATATTTCGTAGGACCCTTGAAAACTGAGGAAAAGGTATCCCGAAAGGCGGAAAGAGGATATCAAAATTCAAAACTCATTTATTTAGTAGGACCGCTATGACCACTTTGAAACGTCTTAAGAGCTAGGTAATTCTACTCCCGTAGAAACCTTCGGTACGCCGAAAATACTGTTCTCCTAGAAACATTCGTGGAAGATATGGAAGAATTCTTCCAAAGTCTAGAACTTGTCTAGTCTGAGTCAACAGGGTGAAAACCAAAAAAATTGGTAGTGGATCGTGCGAGGAAACTAATAGATGCCACCTGCAACATCTCAAGCATCGACACCATTGACCGATATATATCTACCTAGCTAGGGCCACAAATACTGTAAGGATGGCAGCTGTGTCCCGGAGATAAAGAGGTGTATTCGAATGGCAAAAGATACAATGACCCCGCCTAAATAACATCTGGAAGAACAGAGGAATAGATATCAGACTGTTACGGGCATTGGTATAAGTATTTAGTATTCCCTGTATTTATGTATGGAGTGGAAACGTGGACAATTCTGGTCAGAGAAAGACAAACGATCGATGCATTCGAGATGTGGTGCTGGAGGAGACTGCTAAGAATATCCTGGACCGATAAACGCACCAATGTGGCGATCCTATCCCAGCTCCAAATTAAAACCCGATTAGCTACTTTGAGCCACCAACGTACTCATTAATACTTCGGCCACGTGGTGCGCAGAGGCGATGAAAGTCTAGTAAAACACAAAGTCTAGTAGTACACGGTTGTAAGGGACGCACTAGCTAGAAACGGGAGGATGTTTATCATCCGTTCCGAAGACAAACCCGAAGCTGACCACGATCCTCAGATATGAGGGAACGACGAGAGAGAGAGATAGTTTATTAGACTTTTGTAAGTAAAATCTTACAAAATTCTACAATGTGATCAAAAATCAAACAGAGAATTTATAATCACCGCTATAATTTAAATATTTTAAACAATCACTAATAACAAACAAGGTAGGTACACTATGCTGCCTGTACACACCTAAGAACTATGCACGCTATCGAAGATAACTTTTTAAAAGAACCGAAAGAACCGAAAACCCGGTTCTTAATATTTTGAGAACCGGTTCTTGTTGCAGCCCCAAGAACCGGGTAATCCCGGTTCTTTCGGTTCCGGGTAAACCCGGTTCCTATGCCCTAATTGTGTAGTGTCTGTGTAAATAGGTAGTTAGACGCCGCGCATGCATAGAGATTTCGTCGCTCAAGCTTTGAAATTTTAGTCTCATGTTTTGTTACTTACAAAAACGTCTGTGTAGAAGATTTCGTTGTCTTCTTTCGACACAGCTGTCTGGAGCGCCACGAAGTTGTCATTCTTGAAGTGCCACTCCTTGGTAGTGTAATATTGTAGAACTTCTAGGCCGTAGTTGATCCTTTTCTGCATCTTAATCATGCTGAAATTAAAAAAAAATCAATATCGGAATAATACCGATTTAGAGCAAATTTTCTGAATCAGGAGACTATGACCACTTTGAAACGTCTTAAGAGCTAGGTGATTCTACTCCTGTTCTTTCGCGACCAACACCGTGAAGAATCAGGGCAACAAACACGGTAAACACGGCTTCGGTGATCCATCCGCTTAAATCTAAATAGTCAAGCTCCAGGGTACTTACAATGTCTTCTTGCCCATCAGAAAGAGCAGCAGATCAACAAAGTAAGCTGGCAGGAGATGGGTGAAGAAGAGAGCTATCTGATGCTGCAGCTGGGAGCTCTTGGGGGAGCCTTCACATTGTTCGACTGGCTCCACACTGGAGCTTCACTATTTAGATTTTAAGCGGATGGATCACCGAAAAGAAAGCTAGGCCCCATACCGTGTTGGTTGCCCTGATTCTTCACGGTGTTGGTCGCGAAAGAACAGGAGTAGAATCACCTAGCTCTTAAGACGATTCAAAGTGGTCATAACGGTCCTACTGAATAAATAATTTTTGAATTTTGAAAACCATTACAGGAGAATGATGACATGTGCCAAACACAGGTAAATGATAGGTACTTACAATGTCTTCTTGCCCATCAGAAACAGCAGCAGATCAACAAAGTAAGCTGGTAGAAGATGGGTGAAGAAGAGAGCTATCTGATGCTGCAGCCAGGAGCTCTTGGGAGAACCACCAGGATACCAGAGGCAGACGGAGAACGGAAACTCCTGGACGTGGATACGACCTGGAATATATGTTAAATATAATTAGGTTGACGACATGGAACTCAAGTGGAGTTGGGCAGGACACTGAGGCTGTGAGGATGTTTAAGGTGTTACAAGCCTATTCCATCTCAAACAATGTCCGAGGCACTACATTGTCCTGAGTGTAGGCAAAGATGGCCTCCTGACACTATTGAAATAATCTGGTAAAGATGTAAGGGAGTGTACACATTGCGTTTTTTGCAGCGCGTTTGTATCGATACAAACGCGATTCGAACGCGATGCGAACGCGCAGCCCCCCTCCCGGTTCACTTTTGTATGGAAAAAAACGCGTTGCGAACGCGCGTTTGTATCGATACAAACGCGCAGCTCAAAAACGCGCTGCAGAAAACGCAATGTGTACACTCCCTAAAGGCCCAAGTTTTAGTTAGCCTGACAGAAAAGACCTTTACATCTTTACTAGATGATTTATTCAGTGTGAAAGTGCAGAAAATTGCTCAGCTTATAACATTGACTTGTTTATTTTTTAGTTGAAGTTTATTCAAATTAAGTAGGTAGTTTAGATACTCACCCATGTCCAATGCTTGTCCCCAACTGATCGGGTTGTTGTGCGACTGTGTTATATTGCAAATTCTGATTTCTTCAGGTCTGAAAACAAAATTAAACAGTTTTTTAATGAACAAGCAGCGCTCGTAGTGATGGTTTATGGTGATGATGATGACGAAAGTAGCCTATAACCTTCCTCAAAAGTTAGCTATCACATGCAGAAAGATTTCAAATCCGACTGGTAGTTCCTGAGATTAGTGCGTTCAAACAAACTAACAAACAAATAATACGACTTTTTCACTCGCTAGTCGATCAGCACCAACGAGCCGCGAGTAAAACCGACGTTATTTAAAACCGCGTAGTCGAATTGAGGTTTTGAATTTTGAATTTGATCGAGCTGAGTAAAAAATGAAGCGAACATGACGAGCCGCGAGCCAGGCTCGTCAACTCACAAAACCGCGTTATTGTAATGATACACCGGCGAGCTTTACCGACAAGCCATAAGGCTGATTTTAGTCTCACGCTCACCGTCAGCGCTGATAGGTGAGTGATCTTTATTACAATGAAATAAGGATACTGATTGTCCAGCACTGACGAGAGCAATCAGCGTAGCCATTTCTGCTAAACAATCAGTATCCTTATTTCATTGTAATAAAGATCACTCGCCTGTCAGCGCCAACGGTACGCGAACCAGCCAGCACTTACTTGTCTCGTCCTGTGGTGTAAGCCAGTAGGATACATCCATTGACTGCCAAGTCCACTGGAACCACATCAGCTAGATAATCCTCATTGCAGTGCATCGTACGAATAACACCTAGAAATATACAAGACTTTATACAGGTCTAGATTTAAACTAGTTCTTAGGAAAGGGAAGACCTAGGCACACGTTTCTGGACCAAATTGGCGAATTATTGGAAAAAGGCCTTACTATGAACTCTTAGAGCAATGTCAAAGTAAGATTACTCTGATTCCGTACTTAGATAAGACTAAGGTAAGGTTAAAGTAAGCCTAACGCAGGATTGTTGTGGTAACGTCTCATCGTGGAGTGTCAACTGTCAAGTCATTGACTCAAAGCAGGACTGTTTTCACCTTGTTTTGACATTGCTCTAAGAGTTGGTGGTACGCCGGCAGGTCAAGAGTACCCTAAACCGACGAGCTTGCATGAAGAATGTGATGAGAGTAAATGAAGCGAAAGAAGTGTGTCAGGATCGTAGCAAATGGAGATCTGTGGTCTCTGCCTACCCCTATGATGGGAAACAGACGTGATTTTGTGCATGTATATGTATTAAACTAGTTCTTTGCTGCAGTGCGATTCACACTCGGAAACTTAACGTTTTTAACCGACTTCAAAAAAAGAGGAGGTTCTCAATTTGTCGGAATCTTTCGGTATAGGCTTTTCATCTATATTCGTTCAGCCGTTCTGGCGTGAGTAACAAACATTCAAACATCCAAACATCTGAACTATTATTAGTAGTATTTCAATCACTTTCCATAAGAAAATCTGAAAAAATTATAGAAAATCATAAAATAAACAAGTAAGTACCTTTTCCTGCACCAACTAAAAGACCAGTGGGCCCGTTCAGGTTGTCGACCCAGCCCGGCATTGGTTCTTTCAAGGCCGCTGCCACTGTAACATTCAATACTTTATTATTGAACTAATATGGTTAAGTAGTATGATTGTGGTAGTTGATTTGCTTCGCGGCGGAAATCGAACCCGCAACAAGTTTCAGGCGGGCCTTCGTCTACTGCGCCACAGTTGTTTTAAAACCCCACAGAAAAGAGAATCGCTCGCTTACGCAAGTAAAACCCAACTAAAGTTCGTCTACTCACCGATAGATGGCCGTCCAATCGCGATAGGGAACTTCCCTTTGTACTGAGAAACGAGGTCTTCCGTCAAGTTCTTCGTGTACGCGTATGTGTTGGGTTGGGGTTCAATTATCCTGAAAACAAAATTAGGTACTTAAATTAGTAATTTATTAAAAACTAGCTGCTACCCGCGGATTCGCTCGCGTGGTACCTGGATAAAAAGTAGCCTAAGTTACTCTCCAGCCCTCCAACTATCTCCACACAAAAAATCACCTCAATCCGTCTCTCTGTTTTGACGTGAAAGCAGGACAAATAAACACACTTTATAATATGGGTACGGACTAGCTGATTCAGCGACTTTGTACCGTCTCAGAATTCGAGAATCATCAAAAAAGCTGTTCCACTGAAAAACTGGCAGCTCACAGCGGCAGTAAGCGGTGCTCAAGTTTAAGAACACCTCCATGTGGCTCATACCTAAAGTGACCATTGATTTTTTGTGTCCTGTAGTAAAGAAAGGCGATGACAGCTTGGAGAAACTCATCGTGGCTGGGAACACAGACGGAAAGCGCTCGCGTGGTCGATCCCCAACTCGAACGGACCAAATCAAGGAGTCATAAGCCGTCAGGTTCCACAACGTTGTGCGAGATGCAATGAAGCCGATGGAGACAGATCATCCAAGCTAGATGCACCCGATGATGACCACGATCCTCAGTCACGACTGAGGATCGTGGTCATCATCGGCCCCTCACGAGGGGCCGACTACAGAGAGAGAGTAGTGTCTGTGACTGCGGGGTCCCCGTTCAAACGATGTCCCACCTACTTGTTTGCCCCTTGTGCCCTACCACCTGCACAAGGGAAGACCTAATAAACGCCACAGACGATGGAGTGCAGGTGGCAAGGTTCTACTCGAATTTCATTTAGTTGTACCTTTGACACGCAAGAAGAAGAAGACGTGCAAGAACACCTCCAGATGCCTCATACCTAAAGTGACCATTGATTTTTTTATGTCCTGTCTTCTTCTTCAGCATATATTTGCCCACTGCAGGGCATATGCCTCTCCAATGTTCTTCCACACTGCTCTATCGCTGGTCTTCCTGGCCCATTCTGTCCCGGCATATGCCTTTATGTCGTCGGACCATCGGGCAGATGGTCTGCCAGCGCTCCTCTTTCCGTTGTCTCCACTCCATGATGCTTTTGGTCCATCTGCCATCTCCACGTCTGCACACATGTCCGGCCCAAGCCCACTTGAGTTGTGTCCTGTAGTAGAAACGTATCTTACTTGGGCTGTAAATGCTGCAGCAGCTCGTCGTCCATCCAATCGGCGCAGTGCATCACGTGCTGCGGTCGATGTTTCGCAGGATACAGCTTCTCCTCCAACACTGGCAGCTCACAGCGGCAGTAAGCGGTGCTCACGTGCAAGAACACCTCCAGATGGCTCATACCCTCGGCGAGCTGAAGCACCTTGAGTGTACCAGCTGTGTTCATCTTCACTGCGTCGCGGAGGAACATGTCGAATCTGGAAAAGTAAACAATAAAAATGAGCCCTAATACGGGTATTTTACAGTTATTCAAGGTCGTGGGTTCAAATCCTGAACGTGCATCAATGGATTTTTCGTTTCGAAAAATTCATATGCGCATTAACACGAGCTCCAAACGGTGAAGGAAAACATCGTGAGGAAACCCGCGGCTTAGTCAGCCCCACAAGTATTGAGCATGTCCTTCCTGTGGATATGGCTGGTTAAGCTGAGAGGATGGTGTAGGTGCTGGGTAAGCCTACTCCATCTCAACATTGTCTTAGGTAAGTGTAGGCAAAAGATTGCCTCCTGACACTGTATAAATCATCTAGTAAAGCTGTAAAGGCCTAAGTAGTTCAATGAGGAGATCCGTCGAACAGCTCCTGACTCCATCATCAGATTAGTTTCATCTTGGACGTTCACTGCTGGTTAGAAAGATCTCTCTTCAAATATTCCTCAAAGATTTCCATGTGTTGCGGTTGGAAGCGGCCTGCATCCACCGACCTGCAGTCTTTACAAGGTCGTCTGTCCATCTTGTCGGTGGACGTCCAACACTGCACTTTCCGGTCCGTGGCCTACACTCGAGAACTTTTTGACCCCATCGGCCATCTGTTCTGCTAATGGCCTGCCCATTGCCACTGCAACGTGCTAATCCGTTTGGCTATGTCGGTGAGTTCTTCTACGTATCTCCTCATTTCTGATTCGATCCCGTAGAGAAACCCGGAGCATAGCCCTCTCTATAGCTCGTTGAGCGACTCTGAGCGGCAGGGCTAAAAAGGCCGCTGTAGCAGAATCACAATCATCATCAAAAGCTACTCATTTCGGCGCCACTGAAAACCAGCGCTCTAACAGCCATGGCGCTGCTGGAGCAAATGCTGAGGGGTAGCCTTATTTTCTTGTCACTTTGTTGTAATACTAGCTGTTGCCCGCGGCTTCGCTCGCGTGGTACCCGGATAAAAAGTAGCCTATGATACTCTCCAGCTCTCCAACTCAAAAAATCACGTCAATCCGTCGCTCTGTTTTGGCGTGAAAGTAGGACAAATAACAAATATACAAACAAATAGACACAGTAGTCCACGCGGGCGAAGCTGCGGGCGTTCAGTAGTAATTCATAAATCCGTTAAAATCAAGGTAAGTGGAAATTTATGCAAGGCAGTTATGGAAATTTGCAAGGAGTGAAACAAGCATGTTATGTAGATTTTGACCAAACCAGAAACAAGTATAGCAACTTTACCTAGTATTTTCCAAATTTAGACTGTATTTTACCGTGACGTAGTTGTAAACTATGAACTAGGTACCAAATATCACTTGACTATAAGCGGATGGATCACCGAAAAGAAAGCTATATAACCCATACCGTGTTTGTTGCCCTGATTCTTCACGGTGTTGGTCGCGAGAGAACAGGAGTAGAATCACGTTTGATTTTGATATAGGTAGGTACCTACCTACATTATTCAGATATACATAGAATAAGATTTTAAAATGACGTATTATATCCTCAAGTAATGACTTCATTGAGAAATTACAGAATTACTTAGCAGCAAGTAATTGCTTTTCTATAAATACGGGTGTTAGTGACTATGTGACGACCTCTGTGGCGCAGTGGGTGGAGGCCCGCCTGTGACGCAGGAGGTTGCGGGTTCGATCCCCGCCGCGGGACAAATGTTTGTATGATCTGCAAACATTTGTCTCTGGTCTGGGTGTTTTCTATGTAGGTATATTATGTACGTAAGTATTTACAAAAAAAAATGTATTTAAGTAGTATATCAGTGATGTGGTTCCCATAACACAAGCTCTGCTTAGCTTGGGGCTACATGATGCTGTGTGAAATGTCCAGCATTATTTATATTTATTTATGTCAGCCCGTTGACAACTTAAAACTAACATATATTTAAATAGGTTATTCACCATGACGAACAGCGATCAGTTATGTTATGTGAAAACAAAACATTGTATTTTTACATCATACAACTATTATAAAAGATATTTCAATTCAATTTTATTTCCTTATGGCTTCGACTTGATAATTCATGTTAATATAAAATGTTAATATAACATTTTATAAAGGCTTTGGTGCTATTTTTGAAACGGCTCGTAATCCATAAAACACAATGTCAGCCACTTTATACCTAACTAGCGACAAGGGTTACATCACACATCACATTAGAAACCTCTTAAATTATCAGTGTTTCTCTACTATATTATGCATGTATTATACATATAAACCTTCCTCTTGAATTACTCTATCTATTAAAAAAAACCGCATCAAAATCAGTTGCGTAGTTTTAAAGATCTGAGCATACATAGGGACAGACAGCGGGAAGCGACTTTGTTTTATACTATGTAGTGATAGTGATAGTGATGGGGCTAGCAGCAATGTACCTACAGTTGTCACAATGGATCTAGGCATTCGTGAAGTTTGGCTTTTCGCTGCGCAGTAGAAAATTTTGTATGAAAAAGTTGCACTGCGCATTGAAACGGCTAACTTCACGAATGCCAAGATCCGTTGGAAGAAGTGTAGATAAGGGTTTATACACAATATCATACCTAACGTTACCATTTATTCAGCTCAAAAACGCGCTGCAGAAAACGCAATGTGTCCACTCCCTTACCTACCTACAGTGTGAGGACCGCATGGCAACTAATATAAAAAAGTCGCCATCTGAGCGACTATTATTATAAAAAACTAGATCTTAATTTTAATTTTCAATAAAAATTAGCCTGTTTCATCAAAATCGGTTCAACGGTTTAGACGTAAAAGGGTAACAGACAGACAGAATTACTTACTTTCGCATTTATACCTATGATGAATACAATAAATGAATTTGATTTATTGATAAGAAAGGTTTGTTTGCGAAAGCGGGACATTCTTGCTCTCGCTGGGGATAGCGGGACAGACAGCCTGAAAGCGGGACAGTCCCGCCCAAAGCGGGACGTATGGTCATGTTAAGTATAACGTCTCTATTGGTAAGTAAGTTCGTATGAGCAAGTGGCCAACTCTGGTGACGGAGTTTTTAGGCCGCCTAAAGGCCTCCGTCATGACTTAACGACTTGAAAGCCGGAAGCACGGAAGCGCTATGGTAAAATCTCATTGACTTTATACACATACCTTACGCAAGCCGCACAATGGAATACAATATTGCATTCTCTCTGCAGTTCCTCTCTATCCTCAGCTGATATCCCCAGATCATCAACGAGGATATCACCCGCCACCACGCGAAGTTTAACCAGCCGTTTGGGATGTTCTTGTTTTAGTTTCTCAAAAATCTGCAAGAGTTGGCAAAAATTTGACTTAGGTGATGATTGTTGCCCTGTTGGTAGATAATAATGATGATGATGAAAAGTATAACCTTCCTCAAGAATTATCTATGAAATACAGAAATAATTTTTCAAATCCGACTGGTAGTTCCTGAGATTAGCGCGTTCAAACAAACAAACAAACTCTTCCGCTTTAATATTGGTATTATAGATAGATAAAGTCTGGAATACACATGCTACTAAAAAGCATGCTTGTTTGCTACTACGTAGCGTGCTTATAGCATAAGCATAGGTTTATATTATAGGTACCTACCTACTCTTTTCGTGAGTATGACTCGTGCTTATTGTTTGCTTAGGAGCATCTGCTCGAAACTAGCATGCTCACTTATGTGCTACTACGTAGCATGTAAATTAGTGACAAAAAACCCATAAACAGCCTTAGTTATTATTTGCATTTCAATTTCGAAAGGAATACTTTTTACCAAAATTTATTTCAGCGTCATTAACCAGAAGTGTTGCTACTCGCCAATAGATGGCGTTACCAACCTTAACATTGAAGTATTCGTCCAACCGTTCCTTGCTATTATGTCCTTTCTTCGACCTCATCAGTATGTAAATCTTTTTTATATCAGGACATGTCCTCAGCAGCTTTTCCACGAGGACTTTACCCATAAATCCTGTAGCTCCAGTGATGAAAATCGATTTGTTAGCGTAGTACTCCGCTACGCTAATAGATGGCGCCATTATGGTTTTCTGTGAACAAAGAATGCATAAATTAAAATTTGAAAATTGGATCCAGATTATTTTCAATAACTTAGATAAAGTGAATGAAAATAAAATTTTTAATAGACCGACTTCAATGTTCGCGCTGAGCAATTTTCTGCACTCTCGAGGTGCATTTCTGTCCATAACTCCAAAGATCCTCGACAGATCCTCACCAAATTTTTGTGGCACCAATAGGAAAGTATACCCTTTCAAACAAAAAATAATTTTCCAAATCGGTCCAGGCGTCTTCGAGTAATCGGTGAACATAGGTACATAAAAAGATCACAAAAAAAATTCCGACAAATTGAGAACCTCCTTTTTTTTGAAGTCGGTTAAAAATACAGTAATATAGGAACATTAGGTTTATTTCAAAACCTAAGCATTTTATTGACACTAATGTAGGTACTAAAATGCAAATTGAAGTTTTTTGTTCTTCCATAGAAACTTAGCTATACGCATTTATATGTAAATGTACCTATCATCTACCTTACATCATAAACGCATAAACAAGATAGTCTACATATTATGTACATATCCGAGTAAGGTCTCAAGTAAACTAACTGTCAGATAAAGTAGAAAGTACCAAGCACTCAATAGATTCTTCGAATATGTAAGCGCTCGTGGCGTAGCTTGATCGTTGAAGCGACGTTCTGGATGGGTGACCGCTAGTGGCATCATTATACCACGACCTAAATTAACACATTGATGAGTGCAACTTCAAAATCTTCAAGTACTTGTCATAGAATCGTTATAATTACTTATGAATTTATAATGCATTCGGTTGCGGCGCTTTCGACAGCTGCTCGCTCCGAAACATGACAAAAATGCAGTTTTTTTGGAAATTTCTCATCTCTCTAACAACCATCGATAAATTAATTTGGTGCTGTCAATTACCTACCTAATCACAGAGAAATTAATACTACGTTTACCAAATACCTATCCAATGGGCGTTTTTCCACTAGCCCGGCACGGCACCGGCACCGGCGCAAAAATGTATGAAAATGTACTGCTGGTACCTACCAGTACCTACCTAATCCAAAAAGATATTTAACTCTTTGGTATATAAATAGATTTTATTCGATTGTATTGAGACCGCTTTATATGTAGTTCGTCCGTAATTATTGTTCATTTATATGCGAAACATGGAAACTTCAATGGTACTGCGTATACATACATACATTATGTCATGTATAATACTAGATGTACTTGCTTCCTTGTTAACAAGGTGATATCGGCTATGGGTTTGCGAATCGTCATACATTATGTTTGAATATTCGTATGAGCTATAGTTACTTACAGTTTTTAGAATAGGAGTAGAATAACTAGACCTTTACATCTTTACTAGATGATTTATACAGTGTCAGGAGGAAATCTTTGCCTACACTTAACGGGACACTGTAGTGCCTGGGACATTGTTGAGATGTAGGCTTGTAGCACCTACACCATCCTCTCAGCTTAACCGGCCATATCCACAGGAAAGACATGCTCAATACATTGTGGGGCTGACTAAGCCGCGGGTTTCCTCTTGATGTTTTCCTTCACCGTTTAGAGCTCGTGTTAATGCGCATATACATTTTTCGAAACGAAATATTCATTGATGCATGACGGATTCGAACCCACGACCTTCGGATCGGTCTTGGCCGAGTTGGTTAGTACCTCGACTTACGATGTGAGTAAGTAAAGAACTATGTAAGTATTTACAAAAAAAGTAAGTTGTATAACAGTCATGTGGTTCCCATAACACAAGTCCTGCGTACCTTGGGGCTAAATGATGTTGTGTGAAATGTCCAGCATTATTTATACTAATTAATTACTTACAATAAGAGACCGGCGACAGGTGAATTGTCCATACGAACGTAATACCAAAAGTAATTTAAAATTTGAGCATTTTTTTATCACTTTATGTTATTAGGTACCTATTTGGATAAAGGCAGTATTTATCTAGGTTCCTGTTACACTTTTGTTCCAAAAAACTTACTAGGTAAGTACCTACCACAAATGAAAAGATAACATGCCATTTTTGGTGTAGGTACCTACAAAGATTTCAATTCAATTTGCTTACATTTCTTTTTATTAGGTAAGTTTTTAAAAGTGTAACAGGAACCTAGATAAATGCCTACTGCCAACAACATAAACTGATAAAAATATGCTTAAATTTTAAATGATTTCGGTATTACGATTTTATGGAAATTCGCCTGTCGCAGGCCCCTTAACAAGTAACCTTATAATTGATCTGATTTTTTAAGCATTAATTAGATAGTTTATAACCTACGCATTATGATACGACATTGAAATGGTTACGAAATAATAATATTTTGGTTGTTCATTATTTTTATTGCGGCTATGTTCTACGGTGGATGAATAATAATAGCATAGAGAATAGGCAAGTGCGTGTTGGACACAAAATGAAGGGTTCCGTGTATGAAATATTCGATAGCACAAACGATTAGTAAAAGAGCGGTACCATGTCGTTAAAAGAGACTTTATACACTATCCCCCTTACTTATGAAAGATGTTTAAAGTTGAACACTGGTTGAACAACGTCCTGTCTCTGTTTGTCACTATCCACAAATAAAGACAGGACGTTGTTTAACCAGTGTTTCACTATAAACATCTTTCATAAGTAAGGCCCTATAAGTACATTATCGCGATCAATGCCCATGACGCACATGTGATAATGAGTAAAAACTATATTTCTTCACGTTGTTTGTTTTAATTTATCGTTACGTTATTTTCAAAACATAAGTACATACTTACTTAGGCTTAGGACTAGTTGCAAGGCCGGAATTCAAACCCACGGTTTTTCGAACGAAAGTCACTCAAACTACACGGCTCTCCGTTATTAAATTTAATAAATTATCTATTTAATGAAAATTAAAATTAATAAATTATTCATTATTTTATTGAAATTTAAGAATACTTAATTCATTTAATGAAATTTAATTTTACACTTTGCTAAAAATAAAGCGTTTTATTATTACCTCCTCAGCAACGGAACCCCAATGCATACGCTATGGTACTGTAATAACGGGCTATGTAACTCAGTCTCATGTAGCCTAATTGAAAAAAACAATACAGTTTCACTTACATTATGAATAAAGACGTAAGATAGGAATTCGTACACCTGCGATTACTGTGGTACAGTGTTATTCCAAGAATAACAAAAGAATAAGGAATGAAGCGCTCGTGGCGTAGCTTGCTTATGCCAATAATACACAAGCATGCTAAGTAAGTACCTAGATTTTTGTAAAGTACCTACCTAACTAAGTTCTTATAAGTTTTAATTTTTATAGTGTTAAACCACACTTTGGTATTATTTCATTAGAAATGAAATAATAAGGATTCCGTGGCCGAATGGTAAGGCACTCCGGCTTAAGGAGGATCGTTTGTATTATTGCGGGTTCGAATCCCGTCGGAATTGATAATTTTGGTAAGATTTTTCATTTCTAAGTTCATATAAGCTTGTGGCTTACTCTAATGGAGTTTTTAGGCCGCCTAAAGGCCTCCGTCATGGCTTAACGACTTAAAAGCCGGGACCGACAACGTGCCCTCCGAAGCACGGAAGGGCTCAGCTGTTGCCACTTGCGGTCACCCATCCAAATGGTGACCATTCAGAACTTCGCTTAACTTGAACGATCTATCTTAGAACATCAGGCTCTGATCGATGAGCGAGTGAAACCGCGGTCTTATGGCTCGTCGGCAAAGCTCGCCGGTGTATCATTGCAATACCGCGGTTTTGTGAGTTGGCGAGCCTGGCTCGCGGCTCGTCATGTTCGCTTCATTTTTTACTCAGCTCGATCAAATTCAAAATTCAAAACCTCAATTCGACTATGATACGACTGTTTCACTCGCTAGTCGATCAGCACCAACGAGCCGCGAGTAAAACCGACGTTCTTTAAAACCGCGGTATAGGCTCGTACGTCGATCACCCACTTAAGCATGCTACGCCACGAGAACATCTAAGGCTGGTTTTAGTGTCACGCGTACCGTCAGCGCTGATAGGCGAGTGATCTTTATTACAATGAAATAAGGATACTGATTGTTTAGAAGAAATGGCTACGCTGATTGCTCTCGTCAGTGCTGGACAATCAGTATCCTTATTTCATTGTAATAAAGATCACTCGCCTATCAGCGCTGACGGTACGCGTGATAGTAACTAGCCTAAGACCATAAAGATCAGTGTTACATGATATAAAATTCCCACAATTATTTAGTGTAGAAGTTACGTAAGATATCAAAAAATAGTGGGAAAATGCTAAGCCGATTGTGGTGTGATTCACACGTTCTGATTAAGAATCTAATGTGTATTCGTGAACTAGTTTAAGTGATTTAATTTTAACCGACTTCAATAAAATGTGGTTTTCAATTCAGTTGTATTTTTTTACTTGTTACTTTAAAACTCAGTTTCTAGTTTTTTGTAAAAATAATAATATGAAAATGAAATTAAAAACTATCACGACTGTATCCCCAAGGTGCGGTAGACATTATCTCAGATCCTTTTAGGCATTTTAAGATCCTTTGAAGATGTCTAAGGGGGTAGTCAGAGGTATGTCCGAATACATATTTGGTACACGTCCACATTTTGCAGAAGTTAGCATTCCATACGTGACAGGTTGCAAGCCCATCGACGCTATTAGAAAGCTAACTTGTTTCCTCATGATGTTTTCCTTCACCGTTTAGAGCTCGTGTTAATGCGCATATAATTTATCGAAATGAAAAATCCATTGATGCATAATTGTATACTTACCAATAATTGCATTCCAATAATAATATTAACTTATGAACCAAAAACGTGCGCGTTGAAATCTTTTCAAAGAAAAACTGTATCAAAATTTGTAAATCCATCATGTTTATTTACTCTTTTAACCCCCGATAAAAAAGAGGGGTGTTATAGTGTACACTATAACTACACTACACTATAACTACACTATAACTACTCTATAACACCATACTAACTTTATAGTTAGTGTGTCAAATTGGTCTCACCCCTGCCTCTCCCTTTGACAAATTCTAAATAAAAAAAAAAATAAAAAAAAATTCCACAATATTTAGAGGACTCACTGTCTACCAAGCTTGAATACTGTCGTTAACCTGTTTACGTGAGATAATAGATTAATTGCCTATGATAATAGTTTCTCGATTATTTTCCTTCTAACACTCACATTAAAACGTTTCTAGGAATACATTGTCCGTCATATTGATTCACGCGCACCGTCAGCGCTGATAGGCGAGTGATCTTTATTACAATGAAATAAGGATACTGATTGTTTAGCAGAAATGGCTACGCTGATTGCTCTCGTCAGTGCTGGACAATCAGTATCCTTATTTCATTGTAATAAAGATCACTCGCCTATCAGCGCTGACGGTACGCGTGACACTAAAACCAGCCTTAGTCTCACGCACCGTCAGCGCTGATAGGCGAGTGATCTTTATTACAATGAAATAAGGATACTGATTGTTTCGCAGAAATGGCTACGCTGATTGCTCTCGTCAGTGCTGGACAATCAGTATCCTTATTTCATTGTAATAAAGATCACTCGCCTATCAGCGCTGACGGTACGCGTGACACTAAAACCAGCCTTAGTCTCACGCACCGTCAGCGCTGATAGGCGAGTGATCTTTATTACAATGAAATAAGGATACTGATTGTTTCGCAGAAATGGCTACGCTGATTGCTCTCGTCAGTGCTGGACAATCAGTATCCTTATTTCATTGTAATAAAGATCACTCGCCTATCAGCGCTGACGGTACGCGTGACAGTAAAACCAGCCTAACTGCCCCTTGATCGTCTATCTTTGCGACCAAAATCAGTCTCAAACTGTCAAATATGACAGTTCAATATCGCGAGTAGCTCTGTCACTCTCATCTCGAGATCGAACGAGACAAAAGATACCAACGCGATCGTTTTGACAGTTTAAAAGTTTTGTTACGGACGGTAAATGTTTTTTAGAAATCATTTAAGTACTAAGTTATAGTTAATGTAGGAATTTCCATGACGTAAGTAATTAGTAGAATGCATTCATCCATTTATTATCTATTTATATTATATACTTATAGTACCTAATAAATATTATAAAGAGATAAAGTTTGTTTGTATGTAGGAGGTAATCTCCGAAACTACTCCACTATTTAGAATGTCAGGATGAACGTAGGCTAATGTTACGTAGGTAAAAAAATGAGTTTATTTACGACATCACATTAGCCTCTAAAATTATCAGTGTTTCTGTACTATATTATGCATGTATTATACATATAAACCTTTCACTTGAAACACTGTATCTATTAAAGAAAACCGGATCAAAATCCGTTGCGTAGTTTTAAAGATAGGGACAGACAGATAGCGGGAAGCGACTTTGTTTTATACTATGTAGTGATAGTGATAGCGATATTGTAGAAATTAGTTTCTGTACCTAAGTGTAGACCTATAAGTGCGTGTGTATAATTCCGTATTACAATCAATTTACACAAAAAAGTATTCCGTATTACAATCAAATATCTGGGCGACCGAGCTCTGCTCGGGTGCATAACGCCATCTAGTGGTTCAATTACGAACCACATTGCACTTGTAAATCTTTTGCGTGAAAATGCAGAAAAAACGGCTTTTCCCAGATATGAGACCTAGCTAGATCGATTTTTCGCCCCCGCAAACACCCGTACTGCAAATTTCATCGAAATCGTTAGAGCCGTTTCCGAGAACGTGAGTACGGACAAACAAACAAATAATGCTCGTTTAATAGAATAGGATTTACACAAAAAAGTATTCCGTATTACAATCAATTTACACAAAAAAGTGATATAAAAAGTCATATTACAAGCATCAATGAAATGGCCTTGATATTAAAAACTGGTTATGAATAGGCCCTAAAGTTCAAGTTCCTAATCGTCAATGGGTTTTTAATTAAAACAAACATAACAAAGGAAGTATCTTAAGGGCTCGGCGAACGTATCTACTTACCTAGGAACGTAATACCAAAATAATTTAAAATTTGAGCATATTTTTATCACTTTACGTTATTATTTGGATAAAGGTAGTATTTATCTAGGTTCCTGTTAAACTTTTGTTTCAAAAAACTTACTATAGAACAAATGAAAAGAAAAAATGCCATTTTTGGTGTACCTACAAAGATTTCAATTCAATTGGCTTACATTTCTTTTTAGGTAAGTTTTTCGGAACAAAAGTTTAACAGGAACCTAGATAAATACCTACTCTCCTAATCTAACAACATAAACTGATATAAACATGCTTACATTTTAAATGATTTCGGTATTACGTTTTTATGGAAATTCGCCGGTCGCAGCCCTCTTAAAGCATGCCACACACAGCTAAGATGCTTGATACTATATCTTAAGATATTCTTATCTTGAGATGAGATCTTGAGCGATATGACTTGTCAAACTTTTGCGATTTGTTAACATAATGATAATTATTATTACGGGATTTTATCGCGTACCTTTTATTTATTTTATTATCCCGACGTTACGACGGAAAAGGTACGCGATAAAATCCCGTATTAATAATTAAGTATTATTAATTTTAAGCGATATTTTATCATTGCGTGAAATTGTATCATTAGATAACATTCTTAAAATTACACTAATATTTATAGATGCGAAAGTTTGGATGTACGTTTGTTCCACTATAACTCGACAACGACTGAACAGAATTAGCTGAAATTTAAAACATAGATAGATAATGACCGGGAATAGAAGAGGGACTTTAACTCTTAGTCAATGAAAAGAGATGGCAATAGTTTAATTTCTTTGATGCGATTCTGCAATAGCGACCTTTTTAAGCTGCTGATCGAAATTCGGGGCAATATCCAAATCGGCCAACAATGCTTTTTACTTAAGATATGGCATTATATTATGAATCTTAAACGTGTATTATAGCCCTAAAGACCTTGGCTTACAATCGGTGCCTATAAATAACCTTCAAAAGTCAATATAAATAATTATTATAATAAACCATCTGACCGGCCAGGTTCGTGCAGCCTTAGAAACATTTTTTTTTTAATTTAGCTTGTACTAGTGCGGGTTTGAATCCCGTCTTCATCGAAATCCCGTCGTTGTCGTAATCGAAAATTTTGATAAGACTTCATTTTCAATAAAACATTTGAAAATGAAAAATCTTATAAAAAAACGATAAATGATCTTACCAAGATTTTCAAACCTGACGAATATGGATTCCGTGGCCGAGTTAGTAAAGACACTCCGGCTTGAGGAGGATCGCTTGTATCATTGCGGGTTCGAATCCCGTCGGAATTGAAAATTTTGATAAGATTTTTCATTTTCATATCGTCATCAATGTCAAAGTAATGACAATGCAAACTAAACATTGAAATCATACGTGGAAGGACGATAATAGCTTGTCACTGAAATGTCACGGAGCTAGTTTCTCGCATCTTTAGAGAAGAAACTCGCACCATGTAAATGAGCCTTTAGTGTAATTATGTTTTAACCTTTTAGCAGTCGGGTTTTTTAATTAACTATATTTGTTTATTTTCTATTCTACCCTTTACGAGTTAAAGGAAAATAAAAGGATAATTTCATAATTGGACGTCGGGTTTTAATTATTAAAGCTAGTATAGTATAGATTCGGCACACGTCGGTCACTTCGACTCTGATTGGTGACCTTTCATATTTAAGCTTTTAAACATGACGTATCTAGCATTAAAATATGAATTGTAGTCTTTTTTAAACTTTCACGATCACTAATTCATATTGAAAATTTTATGGATACGGGATTTTATCGGGTAATTTACCTTATTTATCCCGAAGTTTCGGCTATGTTACAATAGCTATTAAATAATAGGTAAATTACGTGATAAAATCCCGTATCCATAAAATTTTCAATAAATGAATTTTTTTTTGGCGTCGCACTCTTTGTGCATTTGCCATTTTCATTTTTTTTAAAGTAAAATTAGGGAAACAAGGTAATTAAAAAATCGCGAACTAAATAAATGAATTGTACTTTGATCTTTGGACTAGTGTTGGGTATAACGTGACTGACGCGGCTCTTTTGTCCCGAACAAAGTTCAGCTTCGTAAGATCGGCTCAACTTCTACAAATGTCATACTTCAATTCTTTCATGTGACCGTACACAATATGACAAAATCAGAAAACATG
Organism: Camptogramma bilineatum; assembly: GCA_958496255.1. Taxonomy (NCBI): domain Eukaryota; kingdom Metazoa; phylum Arthropoda; class Insecta; order Lepidoptera; family Geometridae; genus Camptogramma; species Camptogramma bilineatum. The sequence continues at coordinate 1,326,350 of OY292479.1, read as the reverse complement.
ACAACTCTTTCCACAAAAAAAGATTCCGACGAATTGAGATCCTCCGTTTTGAAGTCTTATTAAATAAAAGCTTATAAATATTAAAATAAGCTTAATGAATGCGATTTCATGTATGTGAAGGATAAACTCCGAAATCTCGTGTCTGTGACTCTCTTACATAAGTTTATAGTAAATCAAGCAATACCCAAGCTCTAAAGTTTAATCGACCTTGGTCCATCAATTCGCAAGCTTAAAACCGCTTTCCATTATGAAACAACCTTGACTTGCAAATTCTGCCAATACAGGCATTGACCTGAATGCAGACAGTTTACGAAAAAGTCTATATACTTACTTAAAACTTAGGCCTACAGATGTACCCATTAGCAACATTTACACGCAGAGATCGGACCGCGGGAAATAGCACGCGCCATTCCAACCTTTGCTAAAAAACCTTAGATGCGCGACGCTGACAGTTCGATCTGGCAAAGTTTTTAGCAGTTTTTGTGACAGTTTTTGCACGCATCACCGTTCATAATCGTACCACGCGCCAGTCCAAAACTGTGACAGTAATTAACACGACAGTTTTACTCGCGGTTAATCTGTACAGATTTATCTGCGGTTCGGAACGCAGTCCAGATGCGTGGTAAAAACTCTACCGTGTAAAGGCCGCTAATGATCTTCTACATTAACTGAGGTAGATGCGTTGACCGCTCTGCGCGGCGAACAAAAATCAAGCTAATTAGCTTGAGTCAACTCAGTCGCACTTTTTCACACGAGGTTTTATAAATCTCTGCTATTTTTTAGTTTTCTTGATTTATATTAAACAAAGCTGCTTATATTCTACCTTCAAATCGAAATTCGAGAAACCAACTCGGCCAACACGACTCTAATTACAAATATTGAACCAGACTCTTAGTTGACATTAGAAGAACATTAATTTGTTAGTTTTACACACAACGGCGATGATTCTGTTCTAAGTCGTACTGTACACTGACTGACTAAGTAATTAAATTATCACTAAAAACCGAAAGCTCTTTTTAACCGACTTCAAAAAAGGAGAAGGTTCTCAATTCATCAATTTTTTTTATGTTACCTAATTACTCGAAAACCCTTGGAAAATGCTTTTTTTTTTAATCAAAATTGAAATAAATTGTACCTACATTAAATTTTCATTACTATTTTCAAGTCATGTTTTTCTAAGTGGGCCCTATTTTGTTTTGAGGAGTATACATAACTGACCACTTTTTATTTGATTAGAACGCTTACGAAGATCTAACGTGTAATTTAATATTTGCTTAATACCATTGTTGAATGTTGGCACAGCTTTGTTAATATTTGAGCTTAGAAAACACAACGGCTAATAGGCAATATGCATCAATTTTTTTTATGATTTTATACGATAGGTTATATCGTCAAATAACCGTAACAAAAATTCCAGCGCCGAAAAACTAAAATTTTATAACAAAAATAATTTTTAAAATTTACCAACATTTTCATGCACTTGAAACGGACGTGACGTCACAAGTCACCAAAATTACACGCGCTTGTAGGTAGAAAAAAAAAACTTTCTGTCGAGTTTGAAGGAGTGTGACGTCACAGCATACGTGACAAATAGCGTTGCGTTTCAAGTCTTATGAAATTCCCACTATATTTTTGCACTTTTTAATTATTAATTTCTAAGCGAGAATGAAATAATATTAAAAAATAATTACACACACATTATTCTAAAGCCATAATGTTCATAGAAAAATACGTTTAACCCGCTTTTGAATCAATTCAATTCAATTCAATTCATTTATTTCAATAACAATTTACAATCAGACGCATATTGCCTATTTAGGATTATGTCAAGAGGCAGAATATTTAAAGTTTGTTTACTATGTACTACTACTTTAGGTTTAGGCTTTTTTAAACTTTCGCGATCACTATTCATATTGAAAATTATAATGGACACGGGATTTTATTGTGTAACTAGCTGCTGCCCGCGGCTTCGCTCGCGTGGTACCCAAAAAAAAATTAGCCTATGTTACTCTCCAGCCCTCCAACTATCTGCACACAAAAAATAATGTCAATCCGTCTCTCTGTTTTGACGTGAAAGCAGGACAAATAAACAAACAAATAAACACACTTTCACATTTATAATATGGGTACGGATTTACCCTATTTATCCCGACGTTTCGGCTATGTTACAACAGCCATGGTCGCGGGCAGACAGTCTGCCCGCGACTATTACGCGATAAATCCCGTGTTCATATAATTTTCAATATCCATAGGTTTATAATTTTTTAAGACGACTAAGGATTCCGTGGCCGAGTTGGTAAAGGCACTCCGGCTTAAGGAGGATCCCTTGTATCATTGCGGGTTCGAATCCCGTCGGAATTGAAAATTTTGATAAGATTTTTCAATTTCAAATGTATCCGGTTTATGTGACATGATTTTTAAAAGTATAATGGGTATCTTAACGATCATTACATTACCCAATGGCGACATTCATAACTTTGTGGTTAAAATCATTCATTTAATGGGCATAACAATTAGGTAAGTACTTAAATATTGTACCTGCTATACTTAATACCTACAGTCAGGTGCATGACTGGTAAGAATGGAATTTCAATGTCTGATTTCGTAACTTGGTATTGTCCAAGTGTTGTAGGGTTTCCAGCTTAAATAACTTAAACTTCAGATTATTTGAAAATTCCAAAATATCTAGTACTCTTCCGCCAATCTATACCAAAAAAGTTTCTTCAAGATTTTCACGCCATCCGCCACCCAACAACCCACTTTCCACAGCCTAGCTTTACTATGCCAGGCTAGTCAGGGCAAATCCGGGAGCAGCACCAGCGCGAAATCAAAAAACTTGATGGTCTTCGATCATTCTTGATGATAAAGCTAGGCTGTGGAAAGTGGGTTGTTGGGTGGCGGATGGCGTGAAAATCTTGAAGAAACCTTTTTGTTATAGATTGGCGGAGGAGTACTAGATATTTTGAAATTTTTAAAAAATCTGAAGATGGACTTCCGCAGTCACGCCTGAATCAATTAACTTACTTGAACTTGGTAACGGATTTTAGCCGACTATCTCAGAAGGGTTATGTTTTCGTAGTAAATAAATAAAAAATGCTGGACATTGGCGGTCTAAGGACCCATTACTTGAAGACGCCTGGACCGATTTGAAAAATGTTTCAAATCATATTAATTTATTGCGTATTATAATGTTATTTTGTTTGAAAGGGTATACTTCCCAATTGGTGCCATAAAAAGGTGAGGATCTGTCGAGGATCTTCGGAGTTATGAACAGAAACACCTCGAGAGCGCGGAAAATTGCTCAGCAAATATTGAAGTCAATTTTTTAAATTTTTTTAGCTACCGGTGCAAAGAAAATATTTACTAACAAGTTAAAAAAATAAGTAGTTGAACGAGTTGAATACTAAGTAGATTACTGAATAATTCAATGGTTTGTACAAATAATTAAATGTACCTAAGGAAAATTTCCTTAGGTAGGTACGTTTATTTAGTTTGGTTGTACTACACTGGCCTGCAAAACTAAGTACCTACTACACTTTTAATTTTATTTTTTCTAAACTATAGAAGTTAGAGATTTAAAATAAAAAACGTTTCGTAGCAAATTTTATCAGCTATTTGCTAGTATACTTATGGACATCTAATTTCGCTCGAGTTCCTATACTGAAATCCGACTGAAATCCAAAGTTGAAATGAAAAGGGTCCTTGTTAAAATCAATAGGGGGATACCGATTGATGACGCTGACTGACATAAAAAGTTATTGCAATTTTAAAAGTAAGATACTTACTTAGTTTTGCAGGCCAGTGTATTTCAACATTTTCTAGTAGGTAGGATCAAGTATTCGTTTTAATTATTGCAATAAAAAGACAAATAATTATAAAAAAAGTAAGTTCGTAGAGCAAGTGGCCAACTCTGGTGACGTAGTTTTTAGGCCGCCTTAAGGCCTCATGGCTTAACGACTTAAACCGGGACCGGGACCGTGCCCTCCGAAGCACGGAAGCGCTCAGCTCGTAATACCACTTGCGATCACCCATCCTAAAAGTGACCGCGCACAACGCTGCTTAACCTCAACGATCAATCAAGAACGTCCAAGCAAGCTACGCCACGAGCGCTTCTCATTATAAACTAATTATTAGAAACAACAAATCAAAAGTGAATTATGTGAATTCATTAGTACCTAATGTGGAAATCTCCAAAAAATTATATCACCGTTCGAAACGTAAATTCCGAACTATAAATTATTAATTCGGATAGGGAAAGGCCACTATTTTTATCTGTGGTTACTGTTTTTGAAACATGCAGCGTGTGACGTCATTATAAACTAGAAAGGGACAAAAAATGAAGTGAATCCACAGTTTCGTGGTACAGTTGTCACAATGGATCTAGGTATTCGTGAAGTTAGGCTTTTCGCTGTGCAGTAGAAAATTTTGTATGAAAAAGTTGCACTGCGCATCGAAACGGCTAACTTCACGAATGCCAAGATCCGTTGGAAGAAGTGTATGATGTTCCAAGCGAAGAAAACGTTAGACGATTCGTCTAAGACGGAGGCATGAGTTGAATCGTCGGTAATCGGAAAGTTTCCGACGCTGATTCTCTAAGCTAATTGATATTAATTTTAGACATTCATCGGATACTTATATCATTTTTGATGTTAAACTTCTATACTCACGCTTGATTTGGGGAGTAAGCTGGTGAATGCGTGACGAGAGCGTTATGAAAAAAAAAATGAAAGAAATGAAAAGGCTTCTGCTAACTCGGATTACTTCCTACAAAAATTGTTTTTTTACGATCAATATTTTTAAATTGTAGAAGATGGTTGAAAAAAGTGATAAGGTGCAGCGGGGCAATTCTGGCAGCGGGGTAATTATGACACATGGCTATATCTCTCGTTCTATAACTGATACCTCGAAGAGACATCTATGTACGCGTAGAGAAATGTTTTGTTCATTCATTAACGATAGGTGGCATTTCTAGCGCAAAAACTGACTGATTTACAGCATCATTTTGACAGTCACCTATTTTTCGGAGGGTGTAAAAATATTAGCTCCTCGAGTTTTTGTAATAATTAAGTGGTTTTCGCGGTTTAATTGAAAATTGAACAAGCTAAGGAGGTGTATTTTAGACTGGAGATTATTTTAATCGTACTAGTTCGTTTCTACTCATTGTTTCTTCTGTGTTATTGCATCCGCTATAATTACCCCACAAAGTGTTGATTTTATGTAATTTTATCGAAATCGGTTGCCATAATTGCCCCACCGATTTTGTATGAAGTTGCCAAAAACCAGTGATGTCCACAGCATTGAAGTAAACGTCGATAAAAATAATACTTAACTAATCGAGCGAGTGAAGATCTCAGGGTTAAATAATGCGATTTTGGTTTGTATAAGTATTTGTTTGTGGCCTTGTTTGAGCTTAATTAAACCATAGTTAACACGCATTAAAATTTCGATCGAGCGAGCGAAGCGAACGAAGATCTTCGTGGCAAGTATGGCGATTTTGCTTTGTATGTTTCACGAATTCTTGTTCTCGCATAATTGTCGAACCGTTCATTCAATCTGCACGAAACTTGGTAGGTCAATAGGTTGTGCTATGGAAATGTATGGTGGAGCATATGAGCTTAATCGATAAAGGGGTTGTCAAAATATTGGGTTCCCAAGGGGGTAAAAAAACTAAAGAATTTATTGAGTGGGGTGTCATTTATGAAAAGTCTTTGTGTACATTCCAAAATAGTTATTATTTTTATTCTAGGATGTATACTTTTTAAAATACGACGAGGATTCATGAAAAATTAGACACAACATTATGTATTACATGCATGCCAGTATTATTTACCATGACGACCTAGCGCAATAGACATACTTGGCAGTAGTAGCACTTGAACATGTAGGGGTAGTCGGAAGGAAGTCCAAATGTAAGCCATCTACGGTTCGCGAGATCTCAGTTCAGGGCGAACTACTTCTCATACAACATCATTTTTGCGCGAGATTTTTGCGTATACTTACTCCGTTTATCGATAGTCAGCGTCCCAACACTAGCATGTATGGGCGACTAAAGAGTGATGCCAGAATTACCCCACAAAAATTTTAACAGGTTTTTTATAGAAACTGGACCATCGTAGGAGATTAGAATGTTAAAATTCGCGTGTATTGTGTTGTCTAGTTTGTAAAGCTTCTGGATTTAGTATCATAACATCATTGGTTCGAATAATATCACCACCTGACTGAATTACCCCGCTGAGGGGCTATTCTGTCATTTTCCAGTTTTTAGTTAAAATTGTGTTATTTCACCATTTAAATATGCTTTTTCTTTAACAAAAACACAATAAAGAAAAAGGCAGATAAAGGTTACATAACACCAATTTGTCAGAATTAGCGTAACTCAACAAGGAACGAGAGTATTGAAGTTTTAAATTTTGACTAAAAATTTTCGGCCAGAATTGCCCCGCTGCACCTTAGACATTTATATTGTGTAAAATATTCAAAGTAATTCTGCATTACATAACTTTAATATTGTTCGTAAAAAATCAATTTGTAGGAAGAAATCCGAGTTAGCGACTTTACGTGTGAGTCAAAATAGCCCTGCTGATCCGACATAGGTCCTTACGAGTAAATTAGAAAAAGTGTGTAACAGTCTATACGTTTATTTGTCTACATTTATGTTTATTATAAAGTCAAACATTAGTTTTGTGCAGTTTTGTGTCAATGTTAGGTCAATTTGCATCAGTTGAGACAGAATTTGACAGTTGCGTAAAAGGTGTGATGTGTCGTTACTGTTTGCTAAAAATATTAGTCGATATCTGAAGATTTCTAGTCAATATAGAGTCTAGAAATCTAGGATACTAGTGGCCTTTACACGTAAAGTTCGGAACGCGGGAAACAGCACGCGCCATTCCATCCTTCGCTCCAAAACCTACATGTAGATGCGCGAGGCTGACAGTTCGATCGGGCATGTCGACAGACAGTTTTTGTGACAGTTTTTTTACACGCATCACCGTGTGGACGCCAGTCTAAACTGCAGTAATTAGCACGACAGTTTGATCTACGGTTCAAACTGCACAGATCCATCCGCGGTTCAGAACGCACTCCAGATGCGCGGTCAGAACTTTACCGTGTGGCGGCCGCTTTGTATGTCAGATCTTTAGGTATTTTTAAATCCTTTGTAGATGTCTATTCAAAATTCAAATATCATTTATTCAGTAGGACCGCTATGACCACTTTGAAACGTCTTAAGAGCTAGGTGATTCTACTCCTGACCGCGACCAACACCGTGAAGAATCAGGGCAACAAACACGGTATGGGGCCTAGCTTTCTTTTCGGTGATCCATCCGCTTAAACCTAAATAGTCAAGCTCTAATAGTCAAGTCTCTAAATAGTCAAGTATTGGGTTAATCAGAGGTATGTCCAAACACATTTTGTACATTCCCACATTTTACAGAAGATACCATTCCATATATGACAGGTTGCAAGCCCATCGACGCTATTAGAAAGCTAACTGGTTTCCTCACATTGTTGAGCTCGTGTTAATGCGCATATAATTTTTTAGAAGCGAAAAGTCAATTGATGCCTGGGGTTTGAACCTACTACCTTCGGATTGAAAGTCGAGGCACTAACCCACTCGGCCAACACTGCTAGTTCGTAGTACCTTGAATTTAATCCTTGTCTTATATTCGAAAAGTAGTTTTAAACAGTTAGGGCCTTACTTATGAAAGACGTTTAAAGTTAAACACTGGTTAAACAGCGTCCTGTCTTTATTTGTGGATAGTGACGAGTAGAGACAGGACGTTGTTTAACCAGTGTTCAACTTTAAACATCTTTCATAAGGGGGTTATGGTTCCTGCGATTATGTAAAAAAACCACTTAAGTGATTTGAAATAGGATGTAAAAAAATTCCATAAAATAAAGTCCTTATATAACGCGTTTGCTGCATCGTATGGTGCCTTTTGAAACTAAACGGGGGCCAGCTTTTCAACAAATATAAATACAACATGTCGTCGGCTAAATTCGAATACCTCGTAACTCCGTCTTTTTGACGAAAATGATTTTTTGATGCAGTTTGGTAGAAAATTTAATTTTTTAATTGCATCAAAAAAACAATTTTAGGAGTTACGAGGTTTTCGAATTTAGACGACGATGTGTCGTTTGCACTAATCATGTTAAAATTAATTTAATTATAGCGCTCGTGGCGTAGCTTGCTTAGACGTTCTTGATTTTAAGTTAAGCAACGTTGAGCGCGGTCTCAATTTGGATGGGTGACCTCAAGTGGCACGAGGTGAGGGCTTCTGTGTTTCGGAGGGTACGTTAAATTGTCGGTCCGGGCTTATAAGTCGTTAAGCCATGACGGAGGCCTTTAGGCGGCCTAAAAACTCCGTCACCAGAGTTGGCCACTTGCTCATACGAACTTGCTTTTTAAGTAGTTTAATTTGAAATTCATCCTTAGCCTTTGATTTTAAACTTGATTTTTGAATGCGAAAAGCTTTTGTATAACTTTGAACCTTGATTTTTAATTTATGTCAATCTGACACACTTTCTATACAATCTATAAAATGTCAAATTGCAAAATTCGCCAAACAAAATTATCAGACTAGCATTTCGTAATAAAGCTAATGAAATACTGTTATAACATTACAAACCAAATAATATAAACATTACAATAATAATATAAAACAATAATAAAAATTAGTATGTAATAAACTTACCCTCAATTCACTATTATTACAAAATCGAAAAAACCTTCACAGCACCACACTTTCGAAACTTTTAATTAAAACTGACATTTGCCGAACTATAATATATTTTTTTGAACACGTCTAGTATGCACGTATGACGACGAGTGAATAAATGTGGTACAAGACCATAGGATAATCCGTCAATAAAATTACGTAATTGTATTGTCAGAAGCGCTCGTGGAGTGGTTAGAGAAAACGCACACTGAGCGACAAGTGACAGCGACAGCTTGGCGACTAATGTAGTATTACATAGCTGGTAGGGTTACTTCTCCGATCTGGCAGTGCTTTGTTCGGAGAGTAATATGAGGCATGTTTATTTTGTGTAGTTTAGTTTAGTTTAGTGTACTAACATTAGGTTTAAGAGAGTGATTACCTACTAATAAAGTATGGATCAATGTTATCCGAAATAAAATGTTTTTATTTATTATTTATTTATTACACTATCAATTTATCGGAGCTAACCTAGGAATCATCGCTCTGTCTCGCTTTTTGGCCTACCCATTTCGTATTGTTTTTTTTTTTATTTTTTATTCGTTATTATAACAAAACCGTGGTCTCTGCCTACCCCTGTGGGAAAGAGGCGTGATTTGATGTATGTATGTATTAACAACACTGTTAAGACGCTGTTCTTTTTCAATAAACGAATTTCTATTCTTTTCAGTCTCGCGCGCGAACTGGCTCTCTACAAAGCCTTAATGACAAGTACCGATCTCGGTCTCCTGTCTATGCTTCTGGTTGCGGTCTCCGGTCTCGATCTCCGGCGCGAACTGCCAGCTTTAAACGCGACAACAAGCTATGGCTGATAAGTCACGTCTTACGAAAACCGGCAAGCTACGTGGGGAACTAATGCTTAGTTATGTTGGCTCCGCCAGGCCCCGGAAGAGGGGGTAGACCGAAGAAGTCCTGGCTTAACGTCGTAGTGGATGACATACGTGCAAATGGACTCACCAAAAAGAATGCAGAAGACCGTCCGAAGTGGAGGCAAAAAAGTAGGAAAGCGGACCCCGGGCCCCGAAAGGACGCAACCGGGAAAGCGATAGGATGATGATGATGAACAGGCTATGGCTGACAATTTTCATCCATTTTGTCCAAAGCTTCGAACACTTAAATGAATGAATGAATGAATGAACACTTTCTTGTACACAAAGAAAAGTAAAATATAACAACAGAATATAGTCTTAATTAGAACAAATTAACTTGACGTTTTTGTAACAGAGTCACAACGACAGGCTAGGGAAGTCGCTTGCAGCGATTAGATGAACTGTGAACACAAGATGACACCATGCGACAGGCAGGTCAGCCAGACGACACAAACCAGCGCAAACTCGTCATGTCGCAGCGACTAAACGCACAGTTTGCGCGGTCACTTATACGTTTATGATAGGTCTTTGAGCGTTCTGAGGATGGGTGACCGCAAGGTATTATAGCTGAGCGCTTCTATGCTTCATGTGTTTTTTTCTATGTACGTTTATAAAAAAAGTAATTAAATAGGTATCTGTATAACAGTCATGTAGGTAGATTCCATAACACAAGCTCTGCTTAGCTTACATTTCTAGATGATGATGTGTGAAATGTCTAACATTATTAAGTCTGAGGCAAATCCTACTATCCTACTACTTCCTACTAATATTATAAATGTGAAAGTTTATTAAGATGTATGTTCGTAACTTTTTCACTCAAAAATTACTGAACAGATTTAAACCCTATACCATTTATTTATTTATTTCAAATCACTTATTTATTTTCTCTCACAAACAAAACATAATATATGTACTTGGCTGTGAGGATAATTTTATACGTTCAACTTACTAAAACTAGTAGTTCGCCCCGAACTGAGATCTCGCGCACCGTAGATGGCTTACATTTGGACTTTCTTCTGACTACCCCTATAATTTCAAGTGCTACTACTGCCGAGTATGCCTATTGCGCTAGCTCTTCATAGTAAAAAATACTAGCATGCATGCAATACATAATGTCGTGTCTAATTTTTCATTTATTTCATATTTATGAATTGTCGTCGTATTTCTAAAAGTATAGATATGTACGTCTAGGGATTGCAATCCCGCAAAGCGGGATCCCGCAATCCCGCGGGATCCCGCAGCTTTTATTGGTCTGCTGGATCCCGTACCTTCAAATCGCGGATCCGCGGATCCCGCAAATGAAAAATTTGGCGTTAAAACTTTCGCGTAAATCGCGAGTAGCACGAGAGCGACGTTGCCGTTTTGCACAGACCACCGCGCCAGCGACTAGCAGATGGTTGGCGGGCTGTCCTGTCATCCGTACCCAATTACAAATGTGAAAGTGTGTTTATTTGTTTGTTTATTGGTCCTGCTTTCACGTCAAAACAGAGCGACGGATTGACGTGATTTTTTTGCGTGGAGATAGTTGGAGGGCTGGAGAGTAACATAGGATACTTTTTATCCGGGTACCACGCGAGCGTAGCCGCGGGCAGCAGCTAGTTGTTTATAAATGGCACTGCACTGCGCACGTCTTTCTGTAGGTGACGAGTGTTTTCGTACTCACCGTCCGGCATTTTACGTAAGTACCTAAACTTTAATGTTTTTGATTTAGTTTTTTTCTGTGCTATTTTAAAAGCTGATTGTGCCGTAAATAGTAATATAATTAAAGTTGCGTGAAACATTATGGTGGTTTTTGTTTTTGTTAATAAAATGTTTTTTGAATATTAACGTTTATTTGACACACACAAGTTACAGTAAGTACATTGGGAAAAGCACAGCATAAAGTAGGTACCTACCTAATGAATAAACAATTACACAAACAAAAATAACTAAAATCTAAAGAAAACTGTTAACAATAATGTGCGTGCGTACCTGCCTACTACTCTTTGTGGTGCCAAATAGGCCCAGTCTCAGTATAATACTGGCTCCTGTTGCTTAATGTAAGAAACGTTTAATAAAAGTTGATTTTTTACTCAAAATCTGTTGTTTTAATTTGATTTTATACATAATTTCCAAGATGCGGGATCCCGCGCGGGATTGACTAAACCCGCACTAATCCCGCGCGGGATTGAATGGGCTGCGGGATTGCAATCCCTATGTACGTCCTAGAATAAAAATAATAGGTAACTATTTTGGAATGTACAAATAACGACCTTTCATTTGACACCCCACTCAATATATTTGTTTACTTAACTTTTTTACCCCAATTATTTTCATTCTTTATCAAAAAAATTTTTATCATGAAAATAAATCAAGTAGCATCTAAAATCATTGCAAACCAAACCACAACAATGCCACTCTCTTTTTAAGACCGACCTGTCAATGAGCTACGAAGACATCGAAACTCTATGAAACGGGAGCTCTTGCAGCTCTGGTTTCGTAGTTTTTGTTCTTTGGTTGTATTTCAAAAACTATACATCCTAGATTAAAAATAAAAACCATTTTGGAATGTACAAAATAAGCCCTTTCGTATGACACCACACTCAATATATTTGTGTAACTTTCATAATTTTTTACCCCCTTGGGAACCCAATACCTTCACAACCCCTTCATCGATTAAGCTCATATGCTTCACCGTAAATTTCCTTACCACAACCTATTGACCTACCAAGTTTCATGCAGATTGGATGAACGGTTCGACAGTTATGCGCGAACAACAATTCGTGAAACATACAAACATACAAAGCAAAATCGCCCAACTTACCTCTAAGATCTTCGCTCGCTTCGCTCGCTCGATCGATTACCTACACGTCAAAAAATATTTTTAAACTGTTTTGATTACTAGTAGTTCGCCCCGAACTGAGATCTCGCGCACCGTAGATGGCCAACATTTGGACTTTCTTCTGACTACCCTTATAATTTCAAGTGCTACTACTGCCGGGTATGCCTATTGCGCTAGCTCTTCATGGTAAAAATACTAGCATGCATGCAATACATAATGTCGTGTCTAATTTTTCATTTATTTCATATTTATGAATTCTCGTCGTATTTTTAAAAGTAGGTATACGTCCTATAATAAAAATAATAACTATTTTAGAATGTACAAATAAAGACCTTTCATTTGACACCGCACTCAATATATTTGTTTACTTAACTTTTTTTACCCCAATTATTTTCATTTTTTATCAAAAATTTTTTTATCATGAAAATAAATCAAGTAGCATCTAAAATCATTGCAAACCAAACCGCAACGATGCCACTCTCTTTTTAAGACCGACCAGTCAATGAGCTACGAAGACATCGAAACTCTATGAAATGGGAGCTCTTGCAGCTCTGGTTTCGTAGTTTTTGGTCTTTGGTCGTATTTCAAAAACTATACATCCTAGATTAAAAATAAAAACCATTTTGGAATGTACAAAATAAGCCCTTTCGTATGACACCCCACTCAATATATTTGTGAAACTTTCATAATTTTTTACCCCCTTGGGAACCCAATACCTTCACAACCCCTTCATCGATTAAGCTCATATGCTTCACCGTAAATTTCCTTACCACAACCTATTGACCTACCAAGTTTCATGCAGATTGGATGAACGGTTCGACAGTTATGCGCGAACAACAATTCGTGAAACATACAAACATACAAACATACAAAGCAAAATCGCCCAACTTACCTCTAAGATCTTCGCTCGCTTCGCTCGCTCGATCGATTACCTACACGTCAAAAAATATTTTTAAACTGTTTTGATTATTAGATATGGGAGAAAATATTCTTCAAAGTTTTTACAAAAATAATATGAAATGAATATGAATAGGCAGTAGAACGCAATATCGTGAACCGGTTGCAGGCGTCTACGCACCGCAAAGTCAGGAAAATTATTTTTACCTAAAATGTTTAGATTTTTTGTTAAAAACGATTGTTTTATTACAGTCAACAAATGGTTTTATGCGTACATGGTATTTTTACACTATATTATAAACTAGCTTCAGCCCGCAACTTCGCTCGCGTTATACATTAAACAGCCAAATCGGTTCAGTGGTTGTCGAGTTATAGAGGAACAACATACATTCATCCATCAAAACATCCAAACTATCGCATTTATAATAAGTATTAGTGTGATATTAGAACGAAATATTAATGTTCATATTCATATTCATTTATTCATTGCTAATATGTATATTGTATAGAGGTGTAGGTAGGCTTAGTAAGCTTTATACATACACTCTGTTGGGCACTGCAATTTAATTTAAATTAATTCAAAATTACTAGATTAAAATTTTAAATAAAATGTCATAGGTATTAATATAACAAGGAAGTAATATTAACAGCAATAAGTTCTATTTAAAGATTTTTAATTTAAATATGTTTTAAAATATCAAATGATTCATGAATTTAAAACAAAGAAGTAAGGTTTAATGTAAACATATTATTTTAATTTAATTTTAATTGAAAAAAAAATTATAACAAAAGGTGAAACACCCTTGCACGTATTTCCATTTCCATAGGTCACAAGCAAAGTTAAATAAGTACCTAAGTGTAAAATAATCACAACCTTTATTGTTTTAACATTAAGGTTCAAATTGGTTTTTATTTGAAGTTGTTTACGAAGAGTGTGTTGGAAAAGCCGAACAGCGTAAGAATTATAAAAAATGTAATGACTTCCTTTTTAGGGTTCCGTAGTCTTGACAAGGAACCCTTATAATATTAGTTATTAGAAATGAAAAATCTTACCAAAATTTTCAATTCCCCGGGGAATTGAAAATTTTGGTAAGATTTTTCATTTCTAATGAAATAATACCAAAGTGTGGTTTAACACTACCTATATAAATTAAAAAATATAGTTATGCTTTGTTTGTCTGTCTGTCTGTCCGAGGTTTTGCTAAGAGACCGTTAGTACTAGAAAGCTGTAATTTTGTAGGAGCATGTAGGTACATCAATTCAACCGACATTTTTAGCTTTTTATCTACCTACTTATTTTGTTACTCGCTCTAAATACTCATTGCATGTTGTCTTCAATTCATTGCGTTGAATGTTTTTTATTATATAAAGTATCTTGGTCTGTTTTGTTTTTAAAGTGTAAATCTACTGTGTATTTTGTTTATTATTCTAATGTCTATTCTTTATGCCTATGTATGCTGTGCTGTCCTGATGTACTTACTGTAACTTGTGTGTGCCAAATAAACGTTACTCTTACTCTTACTGAACATGCAATCGTAATATTTTTCAATATTTTGAGTCTTAAATGCAAAAAAAACATAAAAGAAGACCTAGTGCAACGTTTTTATTTTAGTTAGTATTGATTTTTAACAATTATTACGAATTATAAGTACGTGAAACGGAACGTATTTCAATACACCAATCAGCGTCGAGTAACATGAGTGACGTAAAAATCTTCTCAATTAGGGATGTGACCCTTTATACTGATGAATGTGCTATCGATAACTTTAATGGTTATGATTACTAATCATAAACATAAGCAACACAAAAAGCCTGAAACATACCTATATATTTAGTCAGAAACAAGGGTCGTTCGCGATTCATCTAAAATGCAATTTGCCTTTGTAGCAATATGCCTGACATGAATATCTAAAAAGTAATATGCCTGATGATAAGTTAAATGCATTATTCTCATAATTTTTCGCCTAAGATTTGAAACACATAAGACGCAATATGCCTGAATGGCAATTTATTTTAAACTCAGTTTACCCGAGTTGTACAGTACAGTGTCTAAAACGCAATTTGCCTTTGTAGCAAAGTGCCTAACATGAATGTCTAAAAATTAATATGCCTGATATAAATGCATTAATTTCATATAATGCCTAAGATTTTTCATCATAATCAGTTCAAGTGAAAGCTATTGAAGAGATCTTCATTTAAAGTGACAGCTGTCAAACTTCAAACGGCCATATCTCGAAAACTACTCATCCTCGATTCTTCTTTCTAAGCTCAAATGAAAGCTATGACCTAGATCTACATTTTCAATGACAGCTGTTAAAATGACATCTATCATCTAAAATGTAGATCTTGGTCATAGCTTTCATTTGAACTAAGAAAGGGAAGTCTAGGACGAGTAGTTACCGAGATATGGCCGTTTGAAGTTTGACAGCTGTCACTTTAAATGAAGATCTCTTCAATAGCTTTCATTTGAACTAAGAACGGGAGTTTCCGAGATAAGGCCTTTTGAACACACACTAAAAAAATATGTAGAAAATGACACTAGATGTAAAATATGACAGATTATGTCAAAAATGGCAAAAAAAAATCTGTTGTTTTTAATCTGTCAATTTTGACAATTAGTGTCATTTTTTATTTAATCTGTCATTTTTGACATCTTTTCTCATAAGTAATAACATCTAGTGTCATTTTTGACATGATCTGTCATTTTTTATATAATTTGTCATTTTTCCCGGTCTTTATCTATTCTATATTTTAAATTTCAGCCAAATCGGTTCAGGGGTTGTCAAGTGGAAAAAAAATACATCCAAACATCCATCCATCCAAACTTTTGCATTTTATATTAGTGTGATGATAATCAATAAATTAATGAACAAAATCGCCTAACTAACCACTAAGATCTTTGCTCGCTTCGCTCGCTCACTCGCTCTAATATTTTTCAAATATTTAGAATATAATATAACTTTATTGTACTTACCTACACCATAAAAAGAAAACACAATAAGAAAAAGAACCATTATTTTAAACAGTGATACAATTTACGATTTTTTTTTATTTTATTTGTTTGTGTAAATAATTTACTTTGATTGTGAACTTTGATTGTGTAAATAAGGAAAGAAAGATAAGAAAAGCTTTTTATTTCGACCACCACAAATATAACCTGACGTGCTACCGATCGTTACACATCAATTGGTAGGTATTAGTAGATTTCGATACATTCGTCTTGTGGCACATCCCTAAGTGAATAGCTGTGTTTAGTGGACCATGAATAATAGCCATTGTATTATCAATCTTATGTCTTTTAGATAAAGACTAACAGTAGATAACGCCATCTCGCGACAAGTAGCTGAATAAAAATATTTCGCAAAACGCCATCTCTTGACAGGTAGACTTTCATTTTAATTTATTATTATTTTATTAAGTTTAGAACCATGTTCCGATGGTTATAGGGTTTATTATCAATAAAATTAGTTTTATAGTTTTAGGTCCTTTTTAACGTTCTCCTCGACACGAGTGACGTCATCGTAACTGTACATCCGTTTGCGCGCGAAAATTTAAACGGTCAGTTTGAAACCGCAATTTTTTACATTAAATTGAAGTATTTTAATTTTTTTTTAAACTCGTGGTCTATTCTACATAAAATTCATTCAAATGAAAGCAAAAATAAAAATAATGCAGGTTCTCTATTCTAAAATTCATTCGCATGTAACCATTTTAAATTGTGCTGGTGTACTCTACGTAAGTGATCAATTAAATAAATAAATAAATAAATAAACAAAGTGACAGAATAAAATTTTGGAAAATATTTTTTTTGGCTAGCCCCCCTACATGTGAAGTGGGGATGAATTTTTTTTTCGTCGTCTACCCCATCGTGTGGGATATCATTGACTAGGTCCTTTAAAATGACTTAAGGGTTGTTACTACTATTTTTAGATTGATTGCTCCATTAACGAAATATTAAACTTTAAAGTGCTAGTAATAGGGTGTCCCCCCCTCTAAAAGCTAAACTGCAGGCTTTAAAAACTGGAAAAATTCATGATGATAGTGCATTTGATGAACTTTAAAGGAAAATTATAGCGGTTAAGATAACTTTATTAGTTTAGCAGTAATAGTCGTTGAACTTGGGTGTTGGATAATTTTGTACCAAATACAAAATCCTTAGAATAAATCCTTTAAAGTGACTAAGATGAAGTACAGTAAATCCAGAAAAATAATGCTTTCGGAAAACATCGGTAACAATGGCATAAAATTACAAAAACGACTGACGAAAAGTCATTTGGAAATGAAAATAAACTCATAATTTCAACTTTACCGCAAACAAAAGAATATCGATATCATTTTTAAGAAAAGCAAATTAGTAGTCAGTGCGTGCTGCGCTGCTAACGACGTGCACTTCTGTCGCATTCTGTTTTGTGGAATCATACACTGCTGTCGGACATATTCGGAAAACACGAAAACCGATGTCCATTATAGGTTGAAGTACCTACTGTAGTTGCTTGTTTATAACGGGGGCTGCTACAGAACCCTACATTGCGCGTGGCCCGACACGCACTTGGCCTGTTTTTTTGTACTTAGCGTTATTATTTCCATACAAAGAACACGTAGTAAGTACTTTCAAGTACTTATAAAAATAGACAAGTGCGAGTCATATCCACGCCTTGAGGGTTCCGTCAATCATCACAATAATCACAATAATAATAGTTTGTTCCTCTATAACTCGACAACCACTGAACCGATTTGCCTGAAATTTAAAACATAGATAGATAATGAACGGGAATAGGACTAAAAATAATTATAATATGAATGTGAGCATTTTTCAGGGGTAAGTATAGTGATGGAAAATAACACAATCGATTTATCGCGAGCGAAGCCGCGGACTTATATCCATACTAATATTATTGAAGCGAAGGTAGCTCTGTCTGTATGTTTGTTACGCTTTTACGGCTTAACAGATTTTACAGATACGGATACGGATACGGATTTTTTTGCGCCATCTAGCCCCTTATTAGGCAAATCTTTTACTATAGGAACCTAAAAATATAGTTTCCTAGGTGCATCCGTTCATGCTGGCCGTCATAGCTTGCTGCTTTATGTTAGAATATCTTTTAAATCTTTATATTTAGAGGAAAAAGGTGAATGGTGTCTCATCCGTACCCATATTATAAATGTGAAAGTGTGTTTATTTGTTTGTTTATTTGTCCTGCTCTCACTTCAAACCAAAGCGACGGATTGACGTGATTTTTTGTGTGGAGATAGTTGGAGGGCTGGAGAGTAACATAGGCTACTTTTTATCCGGGTACCACGAGAGCGAAGCCGCGGGCAGCGGCTAGTTATAACATAAAAAACAAACCCAAAATCCCAATTTGATCATGACGCAAGCATTCTTTCCTGTGGGCATCTGTGGGGCTAACCATGTATGCAGAGTCGACCATCTCCTTTGAAATAGTAATAGCTGCTACAGGCTACTTTTGCAAAGGACAAAGGCTACTTTTTATCCCGAAAAAAAATCAAATTTCTGCGATAAACGATAATTGTAATTTTAAAACATTCTTCTCTCTGATGTTGTGTTTCTGGTGTAAGGTCGGTTGTAAGAGCTCAGGCCTATAAAGTTCGCTATTGCAGAATCGCATTATAGGAATTAAACTATTGCCATCTCTTGTCATTGGCTGAGAGTGAAAAGAGACGGCACTATAGTTAATTTCATATTGTGATTCAGTTTTAGCGACCTTTTTAAGTGAGCTGCTCTGAAGCGCTGCGGTGACAACTGGTGGAGCAGTCTTGTCCATTGTGTTGTCGGCGCAGTGATTCCTCTTGTAAATGGTCAGCAGCGCGAGTGTGACTCCTCTGGTGTCGCAGGCGTCCATAGGCGACCGGTAACCGTGCACCATCAGTGCCATCAGGTGGGCCGTATGCTTGTCTGCTACCTTAGTAGGTAATAGGTATAAAAAAACAGTAAAGTTCCTAAAAGTTATTGGGTAACTCTGATCAAAAGTACGTAATTGGGGATTTACCTACTCCCAGCGTTCATTTATTTTTTTACTAACTTACTAAAATAACAAAAAAAAAACTAGCCAAGTGTAAACCTACTGGGAGAATAATAATAATTTCAGTTTGTTGTCATCACTTCACTTCACTATCACTTCCCGCTGTCTGTCCCTATGTATGCTAGATCTTTAAAACTACGCAACGAATTTTGATGCAATTTTTTTAAATAGATAGAGTGATTCGAGAGGAAGGTATAATAATAATAATAATAATAATATGCTATGTATAATACATACATAATATATTGTAAACACTATTAACGGGATATTTACCATGATTTTTTTCTAAAATCCAAAAATCATGGTAAATATCCCGTTAATAGTGTTTACAATGTTTGCAACCATGATAGTTTCAAAAGTTTTATACATAATATAGTAGAGAAACACTAATAATTTTAGAGGTTTCTAATGTGATGTGTGATGTGACCCGTGCGAAGCCGGGGCGGGTCGCTATTAAATAAATAAAGATACAAATAGGAACAGCTACTTCGAACATCGGTTATGCTAAGGGCGTTATGTTAGATTTCATTGAAAAAAAGTCTTATAAAAATTTTCGACTCCGACGGGATTCGAACCCGCATTGATACAAGCGATCCTCCTGCCGGAGTGCCTTTACCAACTCGGCCACGGAATCCATATTCGTCGGGTCGAGAATCTTGATAAGCTCAAAACGGCCTGAACCAACTACTACGCCAACTAAACCATACAATACAATGTCTCACTTTGAAGGGCATTGGGTCTAGGACACTGAAAGAATAGTGTATTATCTAAGATTATGTAGAATAATAGGTAATTTGCAGTGTGATAAAATACAGAGAGAATGAAATAATACATACCTACTTATAGCGATTCTATATTAGGTCACGGGTAGGAAGATGATGATGATGATGTATCGAGATTTTTTTATTTTAAATCAAAAAACATTTTTTCACCGTTCCCTGAGCCAAACACTGTATTTCTCTGTAAATAAATAAAGTAAGTGGAAATTAACTGAAAAGCCAACATGTATCTCTAACATTTTATCTTGTAATTTGCCGTTTAATATTTTTATCTAACGTCTAATTTGCTTCATAATAAATCTAAGAAAAAACTACTAAAAATAAGAAAAATCTTCATCTTCTAAAGTTGATGTTATTTATGTTTTTGGATTGCACCATTGGATAGGTCATTTAATAATTGTCATAATTGCCGATTGTAAAGTTTTTTTTTTTTGATTATTTTTTACCCGACTGCGCAAAGCAAAGGAATTGTAATGTGTTTATCAGTCTATGTTTGTATGTTTGTTTGTTTGTATGTATGTTTGGATGTTTCTATGTGGCACTCTAGAGGCCAAACGCGTGGACCGATTTTGATAATTCTTACGTCAATCGATTCGTCTCAACCTTGGGAGTGCTACTAAAGACATGACAGTAAACAAAATTCACCAGTGCCACAACCAGACGCCATATTGTCAAAATTAAAAAAACCAAAATCGTCACACTATATCAAGTGGGGTATCGTTGCAGGGACGTAGCTATAGCTTTGTTAAGGGTCCAAAGGTTCCAAAATACAAAGATCATTGTTAAGGGGGGGGTCCAAGGGTTCCAAAATACAAAAATTGACTAGGTTTCCTCCGAACTTAATGGGCTAAGGGGGGGGGGGGGCGGACCCCCTAAACCCCCCCCTTATATAAGTCCCAGTATCGTTGAATAGGTACTTATTTCAAAATCAACTTTAGGTTTCTTTTACCATTTTTCATTTTAAGTAATAGTTTAGGAAAAATAACGGTTTAAAGTTGATTAATAATAATTCTCGCTATGGATGTTTCTATGTGGCACTCTAGAGGCCAAACGCGTGGACCGATTTTGATGATTCTTACGTCAATCGATTTGTCTCAATCTTGGGAGTGTCACTAAAGATATGACAGTAGGTAATCAAAATTCACCAGGGCTACAACCAGACGCCATATTGTCAAAATTAAAAGAATCAAAATCGTCACACTATATCAAGTGGGGTATCGTTGAATAGGTATTTTAAAATCAACTTTATCATAACTAAAAAGTGTTAAATAAAAAAATATTTTAAAAAACAAAAACCCGACTGCGTCAAAACTAAAAAGAAAAAAACAAGCCTGCAAAGAATTACTCACAGTCGGGACCCATAACATTGGGAAGATTTGATTGGTAATAAAATGAATGGGTACCGACTGTGAGTAATTCTTTGCAGGCTTGTTTTTTTTTTCTTTTTAGTTTTGACGCAGTCGGGTTTTTGTTTTTTTAAAATATTTCTTTTTAATTTATGTAGATAGTACCTAGGTACTTACATTATTTTTTTTAGTTTTATTTTTCTTAGGTTCGTCGACAATCGAACTCATTACGTCATCGATTTATTTTAATGTAAAAATAGGTAATTCATTTTGTATTTTAGTAAAACTTTCACCAACAAGAACTCGTTAGGTAATTATCATTAGCCAGCCTTGTATTTAATTGGTGTTACATCAAATTCTCGGAATTATTCATACATTAATCACTGTGGAATTAAAATTAATCCGGATTTGCTTGCACAGTAATAAGTTCGTCCAAAAGCCTATGCCGGAAAGTGGTGCCTTTTTATATCGCGCGGCCATCAACCACACATCAAAATATAAACTCTTAGTGCCAATTCAGACGTACCACAACCACACGACACCGACAACCACACCACAACGACGCGACGTGGTCGGGCGTATATTTGTATTGAAAATGAATTTCCAATTCACACGTACCACATTTTGTCGTTGTTATCGACCACCTGTGTAATACGACCACATCGCAACCACATCGCAACCACATCGTCATGACGTCATTAACAGCGCGCGCCTAGCTGGCGCCTGCCATATTGACATTTTGTCGGTACCACAACGCAACTGCAAAAAGTCGCTGCGACACAATTCACACGCAACCACAGCTGGACCACATTTTGTCGCTGCGACGTGGTGTGGTAGTCGCACGTGTGAATTGACGCTTAGGAGTATAACAAAAAATTTTTGTGAGAACAGTATACCTACATCTACACTCAGTCAGAACTAAGTTATATAGGGTGTTTTTTAAGAGTGTCTCTAGGGCCAAAACTGATACTATTAGCAATAGCGAAAAACACTCAAAGGAGTCTCGTAACCGATTTTGATAAAAAGTAAAACTGCATCATGGATTTTAAAAATAGTCAATTTTCGTGGCCAGGAATCGAAAATGTTGAATAATAATAGTAGATTGTTGCACGAGGGTTGAAAGTAACCTATTGCGGCACGAGATGGTTTGGCGCCTGAGCGTAGCGAGGGCGCTAATAGTTCGAGTGCCGTAATAGGTATTTCACCCGAGGTAAACACTCTGCTTTTCATTTCGAATATTAGGAAAGTAAATAAAAACCTGATTAGCTCATTTTATAAAAATCTCTGCTCTCGATCGACAAAACAGATAAAATCGAATTGGTGCTTTAAAAAAATACTGGCTGGTAGCTTGCCACTGAAAAAAAAACAAAAAAGGCGCCCACCTTTTTTTTTCAGCCAGTATTTTTTGTCATTGAAGATGGTAAATATTTCAAGCTCAAAATCTTGTTTAAAGAATAATAATTTAGTGAAAAGTAATTATTAATAACAATACTCATGTAATAAATTGTTGAAAATATTTTTTAGAGCAATTCTCAATAAAAAGGTAAAATAGAAATGACAAATATTACTTTTGCTGTGTAAAAAGTTTCAACATGACGCAATAGAAATGTCAAAATACAATGATTTTTTTTTTAATTTGACAGCAGGGAAAATTGCTTCCCAGGGCGGAAAAGTACTCCTTTCATCCCTCTGTTCAGGTAACTTCAAGCGTACTTTCCGTGTATGAGAAATGAAAAAAACTTTCTGTATTATTATATCATCCGATAGTGTGGATAATAAGGATCAATTTCTGAGAAAAAACTACATACGCCAAACTAATGGAAAGTGTTGATTTTTAATTAATTGAAAACTTTTAGTATTTCTTACATTGCCTATAACTTTTTTTTATTAGTTTGCCGTATGTAGTGTCGTCTCAGAAATTGATCCTTATCATCTACCTACACTATCGGATGGTATAATAGAAAACTACTAAGGTAGCAGACAAGCATACGGCCCACCTGATGTTAAGCGGTTACCGGTCGCCTATGGACGCCTGCGACACCAGAGGAGTCAAACTCGCGCTGCTGACCCTTTAAAAATTTCAAAACGCCCTTTTTGAAGAACCCCATACTGTAGTCACTGGGGAAAACCGCGGCAGGTAGATCATTCCACAACCCATGTGTTCGCGCGAGGAAATTCCTCTGGAACCTCACCGTACGTGACCACATTTTTTGAACCAATAGGTTTAACTGGCTAGGAAAAAGATGCGGCGATCCGGTAACGTTACGAAGATGATGTAGTGATAACGTGACCATTTATTTTTTGTGTCAAAGCGGAACGCAGGTACGGAACGTGGGGGGCGAATGGAGACAAAAAAAAATCGCTCTCTGGGCGACTATAAATAAAAAAAAACATAGACATAGACATAGACATAGAAACATTTATTTAGCACACACACAAATGATAGATAAGAAAGAACATACAATGCAAGAAAGGACTTAAACTAAGGTCACATTTTGTGACATAAGGTAGGTAGGTACGTATTAGAAAATTCAAAATTACACACAAAATATATTATGCGGCACCTACCTATAAACATACAACCTGAGACAAAATTAGCCCTAATTTAAACGAACTAACGGGACACCCGTGACCACGAGAGCTGTAACGCACTCGAAACGTCGCACACAGGGGTATTAGACCCAAAAACACGTACAAAATTATTTTTCGCTTTATTTGACATTATTTTGACATAATATGTCAATTAGGATCGAAAAATAATTTTATTAAGCTGATCTGATGATGGAGTCAGGAGCTGTTCCACGGAACTCCTCAGTAAGTATGCCGATTGAGTTGAAACTCGGCATATCTGTCAAGTTTCGACTACAATGTAATAATATGGTGACAGCGAGCTGATCTGATCATGGAGTCAGGAGCTGTTCAACAGAACTCCTCAGTAAATGAGCCGATTGAGTTGAAACTCGGCATATCTGTCAAGTTTTGACTACAATGTAATAATATGGTGACAACGAGCTGATCTGATCATGGAGTCAGGACCTGTTCAACAGAACTCCTCAGTAAATAAGCCGATTGAGTTGAAACTCGGCATATCTGTCAATTTCTGACTACAATGTAATAATATGGAAACAGCGAGCTGATCTAGTAATGGAGTCAGGAGCTGTTCAACAGAACTCCTCATTTAGTAGGCCGATTAAGTTGAAACTCGACATATCTGTCACGTTCCGACTAAAATGTAATAATATAGTGACAGCGAGCTGATCTGATGATGGAGTCAGGGGCCGTTTAAATGAAATTCTCAGTGAATAAAAGTAGAACATCCGTGTTTGGGCTCTTTTGAATCAGCTCATCCTTACCACTGTGCCTTGTAATCACAATATTTTCCTGATGAAAACATCTTCACTCCTGTCGGCAGCAAGCCTGGTCTTCATTTTTTATTTAATCTTAGAAAATTTGCAGCGAAACTCTTGTATTTGTTCAACGGAAAATTATGGCTATGGAGTTCTCCATAAAATCCCACTTTGAAAATTCTCTCACTGTGCTAGCTTTCACCATATTAAGCAAATATATATTCTCGGGTCTTAATGCTGACACCAGAACCACCTACATGCGAAAAAACGCAGATATTAGAGTATGAAGTGCATTATTAATTTTGTTTTGTAAAATATCGTCATCAAATAAAAATTAAAAAAATATATAATAGGCAAATTTTGGCACCCAATATTTACGTATTCTAAAAGTAGGATAGTTACATCAACTCACGAAAACAAAACATATGCCGGGCAACACCCGGCAATACAACAAAAACTCTAATGTATACATTTTTGAAACGAAATATCATGAGTTTTTTTTGCGGTTCATAAAAACTACAATATCTACTAATATTCTCGTATTATTTTAAAATTATTAAGTAAAACGAATAGTACATACCTCGTTAAATAGTATAAATCATACAAATAACCACTCCTAACTTCTCCACTTCTTTAAAATATTCCTGAATGCAGGACTGCAAAATCGTTTACTTAGTGTTAATTTACGTACTTGGTTCAAAGCACTGATAAAACGTTTACCTGCAACTTAACGCAAGCCTACTAAAATAAAATGGCAGTTGACTTTTGTGCTGAATGTATCTAGGTATCAACTTATATAATCTGTTTTTGAAAATTGCATACTTTGCATACATTGACTTTTATACGTGTTTTCGGGTCGAATACCCCTCAGTGCGTCGGGAAATAATAAACAAAGGTAATAACGCGATAAAGTCCCGTTAGTTCGTTTAAATTATGTCTACAGATCGCGAAAGTTTAAAATGTAAAATTAGCCCTTCCCATATATGCGATGGTGTGGCTAAACCGATCTTCATTTTTATTTTCGTGACAAAAATTAACTTTATTTTTATTTTTGTGAAAAGGTACTTAACAGACAGACAGATAGGTGAAAAGGTACTTAACAGACAGACAGATAGAATTAGATTCGCATTATAGGAGGTAGGTACTAGGTACCATGATTCGAGTGCAATGAATTAGATTTAGTAAGAAAGGTTTGATTGCAAAAGCGGGACATTTTTGCTCTCGTTGGGGACAGCGGGACAGACAGCCTGAAAGCGGGACAGTCCGGATTTGCCCTGACTAGCCTGGCATAGTATGGCTAGGTTGTGGAAAGTGGGTGGTTGGATGGCTTTAGCGTGAATGACGAATCTTTTTTGGTAAGTAATTAGCGGAGGAGTAGGTAAGGTGCAGCGGGGCAATTCTGGCAGCGGGGTAATTATGGCACATGGTTATATCTCTCGTTCTATGACTTATACCTCGAAGAGACATCTATGTACGCGTAGAGAAATGTTTTGTTCATTCATAAACGATAGGTGGCATTTCTAGCGCAAAAACTGACTGATTGACAGCATCATTTTGACAGTCACCTATTTTTCGGAGGAAATATTAGCTCCTCGAGTTTTTGTAATAATTAAGTGGTTTTCGCGGTTTAATGGAAAATTGAACAAGCTAAGGAGGTGTATTTTAGACTGGAGATTATTTTAATCGTACTAGTTCGTTTCTACTCATTGTTTCTTCTGTGTTATTGCATCCGCTATAATTACCCCACAAAGTGTTGATTTTATGTAATTTTATCGAAATCGGTTGCCATAATTGCCCCACCGATTTTGTATGAAGTTGCCAAAAACCAGTGATGTCCACAGCATTGAAGTAAACGTCGATAAAAATAATACTTAGCTAATCGAGCGAGTGAAGATCTCAGGGTTAATGCGACATTGCTTTGTAGAAGTATTTGTTTGTGGATTTGTTTGAGCTTAATTAAACCATAGTCGACACGCATTAAATTTTCGATCGAGCGAGCGAAGCGAAAGAAGATCTTAATGGCAAGTATGACGATTTTGCTTTGTATGTTTGTATGTTTCACGAATTCTTTTTCTCGCATAATTGTCGAACCGTTCATCCAATCTGCATGAAACTTGGTAGGTCAATAGGTTGTGCTATGGCAATGTACGGTGGAGCATATGAGTTTAATCGATAAGGGGGTTGTCAAAATATTGGGTTCCCAAGGGGGTAAAAAAACTAACAAATTTATTGAGTGGGGTGTCATGAAAGGTCTTTATTTGTACATTCCAAAATAGTTATCATTTTTATTCTAGGATGTACACTTTTTGAAATACGACGAGAATTCATAAAAAATTAGACACAACATTATGTATTGCATGCTTGCCAGTATTATTTACCACTAGCGGACGCCCGCGACTTCGCCCGCGTGCACTACTATTTTTTTTATCCCACGGGAACCGTGCATTTTTCGGGATAAAAAGTAGCCTATGTCCTATTCCCAGTCATTATCTATCTACATTCCAAATTTCATCAAAATTGGTTTAGTAGTTATTGAGATACGTGGGAACAAACATTCACACACACGGACTTTCGCCTTTATAATATTAGTAGGATGACAAGCTAGCGCAATAGACATACTTGGCAGTAGTAGCACTTGAAAGTTTAGGGATAATCAGAAGAAAGTCCAAATGTAAGTGATTTACGGTTCGCGAGATCTTGGTTCGGGGCAAACTACATTTCATACATCATTTTTGCGCGCGATTTTTGCGGATACTCCGTTTATCGATAGTCAGGGTCCCAACACTAGCATGTATGGGAGACTAAAGAGTGATGCCAGAATGAGGAAGACTCACGATTTTAGTTGAGTATGCAGATTTGTAGATACAAAAAAAACAAAAAATACTGTGTTTTTGGTTTTTTAATCGGATCAAAAATGACCGAGTTACAGAGATTTTAGTGCACCAATCTAAAAAACGCTCGCGAGAAGGCCGCGACTGGCTGTGACGTCACCAGGCGCCCGCGGCTCGCTCCACTAGTACAAAATCCCTAGTTATTTTCAAACTAATTTCCGACCGCGGCATCGCTCGCGTGGCACCTGGATAAAAAGTAGCCTATGTCCTATTCCCACTCATTACCTAACTATATTTTAAATTTCAGCCAAATCGGTTCAGTAGTTGTCGAGTTATAGAGGAACAAACATACATCCAAACATCCAAACTTTCGAGGTCATTCACGTTTTTTGTTAAGTAAGTACTTATGCAGATTTGTAGATTTAAAAAAGTTATAAATGATTTCATTTTTATTTTTAAATATGATTACGACTGTATTCCCAAGGCACAGTAGACATATTCTATCAGATCTTTTAGGAATTTTTAGATCCGTTGAAAAAGTCAGTCAGAGGTAGAGAAGCAGTGTTGGCCGAGTGCGCTAGTGCCTCGACTTTCAATCCGAAGGTTGTGGGTTGAAACCCAGCCGTGCATCAATGGATTTTTCGTTTCGAAAAATGTATAAGTAGGTACTTAAGTAGGTATGCGCTTTAACACGAGCTCTAAACGGTGAAGGAAAATATTGTGAAAGTGTGATAGTGTGATTTGAAAACCAAGTTTAGGTAGGTAGGTATGTGATTATTTTGACTCGTACATACAAATTATTAATTTTAGGTATTACGATTAAAAGTATGTATAAAAAATACCTATTCACTAAAAAGTTTAAAGGCGAAAATTATTTTTAAGTAGGTAGGTACCTACTTAAAAATAATTTATGTAGGTAGGTGATAATTTAAGTAGGTAGGTAAATAATTTAGGTAGGTAAAGTTAATATTAGTGTGATTCGACTCCTGATTGTTAGTTTTGTTTGTTATTGTTTTCGGTAAGTACCGGTACCTACCTACAATACCTATTCAGTAAAAAGTTTAAAGGCGAAAATTATTTTTAAGTAGGTACCTACCTACCTACTTACTACTTACCTAGGTAGGTCCCTACTTAAAAATAATTTTCGACTTTAAACTTTTTACTGAATAGGTATTTTAGGTAAGTACCGGTACTTACCGAAAACAATAACAAACAAAACTAACAATCAGGAGTCGAATCACACTAATATTAACTTTACCTACCTAAATTTTTACCTACCTACTTAAATTATTACCTACATAAATTATTTTTAAGTAGGTACCTACCTACTTACTACTTACCTAGGTAGGTACCTACTTAAAAATAATTTTCGCCTTTAAACTTTTTAGTGAATAGGTATTTTTTTATACATACTTTTAATCGTAATACCTAATTAATAATTTGTATGTTCGAGTCAAAATAATCACATTTTTTTTTTTTTATTTATTATCGATTTACAATTTTATAAAAAAGAACAATGAAATCTTAGCAATTAAAAACCAGGTGGGTTTGTACTATTGCTAGTATTATCTACAACGAACAATGGTAATACGAGTAGTTAGGAAGGTTTATGTTATTACTTATTATTAAGGGTCAGTAGGTAAGTAATTGAAGTCATACATTACCTACCTACCTAAACTTGGTTTTCAAATCACACTATCACACTTTCTCATCACACTAATCATACTATCACACTAATATTATAAATGCGAAAGTTTGGATGTTTGGATGGATGATGTTTGTTCCTCTATAACTCAACAACCACTAAACCAATTTGGTTGAAATTTTAAATATAGATAGATAATGACCAGGAATAGGACATAGGCTACTTTTTATCTGGGTACTACGCGAATAAAGCCGCGGGCGGAAGCTAGTTAATATTAAAAATGCAAAAGTTTGGATATTTGGATTTATGTTTGTTCCTCTATAATTCGACAACCACTGAACTGATTTGGCTGAAATTTAAAACATAGATAGTTCTTGACCTGAAATAGGACATAGGCTACTTTTTATCCAGGTGCCGCGCGAGCGAAGCCGCGGGCGGAAGCTAGTTTGAAATTAACTAGCGAATAGCAGCATTTACACGCAGAGATCGGCCTGCGGATTTTCCCGCGGATCGATCTCTGCCATTCCAACCTTTGAAAGTTTTATCCGCGGATATCCGTAAAGATATCTTTACAGATATCTTTACAGTCCAGATCCGTGCTAAAAACTCTACCGTTTAAAGGCCGCTAGTTTTATCCGCGGATATCTTTACAGATATCTGTACAGTCCACACAACGATCTATTATCATTTAATCTTGGTTATAAGGATTGTTGGTCTTGTTGAGAGGCTTTCTTGGTAGCTTTGTCTCTGTTACACTCGTTGTTGGATTAGTAGTGTGCCCATGTCATTTAAATTTCAGGATATTTTTACTTTATCGCGCTCGACAAAATCAGCGCTTGATTTCGATCCATGGTTTCGATCCTTGAATTCGATCCTTGATTTTGATCCTTGATTTTGATTTCGATCCTTAATTTCGATCCTTGGTTTCGATCTTGGATTTCGATCCTTGATTCTTGAATTTTGAACCTTGAATCTGAAATTTTGAATCTTGAATATTTGAAGTGACAGCTGTCAAACTTCAAATGGCCATATCTCGGGAACTACTCGTCCTAGACTCCCCGTTCTCAGTTCAAATGAAAGCTATGACCAAGATCTTCATTTGAAGTGACAGCTGTCAAACTTCAAATGGCCATATCGCGGGAACTACTCGTCCTAGACTCCCCGTTCTCAGTTCAAATGAAAGCTATGACCAAGATCTTCATTTGAAGTGACAGCTGTCAAACTTCAAATGGCCATATCGCGGGAACTACTCGTCCTAGACTCCCCGTTCTCAGTTCAAATGAAAGCTATGACCAAGATCTTCATTTGAAGTGACAGCTGTCAAACTTCAAATGGCCATATCTCGGGAACTACTCGTCCTAGACTCCCCGTTCTCAGTTCAAATGAAAGCTATGACCAAGATCTTAATTTGAAGTGACAGTTGTCAAACTTCAAAAGGCCATATCTTGGAAACTACTCGTCCTAGACTCCCCGTTCAAAGTTCAAATGAAAGCTATGACCAAGATCTTAATTTGAAGTGACAGCTGTCAAACTTCAAAAGGCCATATCTTGGAAACTACTCGTCCTAGACTCCCCGTTCAAAGTTCAAATGTAGTTTCCGAGATATGGCCTTTTAAAGTTTGACAGCTGTCACTTCAAATTAAGATCTTGGTCATAGCTTTCATTTGAACTGAGAACGGGGAGTCTAGGACGAGTAGTTTCCGAGATATGCCGTTTGAAGTTTGACAGCTGTCACTTAAAATTAAGATCTTGGTCATAGCTTTCATTTGAACTGAGAACGGGGAGTCTAGGACGAGTAGTTCCCGAGATATGGCCATTTGAAGTTTGACAGCTGTCACTTCAAATAAAGATCTTGGTCATAGCTTTCATTTGAACTGGGAACGGGGAGTCTAGGACGAGTAGTTCCCGAGATATGGCCATTTGAAGTTTGACAGCTGTCACTTCAAATGAAGATCTTGGTCATAGCTTTCATTTGAACTGGGAACGGGGAGTCTAGGACGAGTAGTTCCCGAGATATGGTGCTTTGAAGTTTGACAGCTGTCACTTGAAATGAAGATCTTGGTCATAGCTTTCATTTGAACTGAGAACGGGGAGTCTAGGACGAGTAGTTCCCGAGATATGGCCATTTGAAGTTTGACAGCTGTCACTTCAAAGATTCAAGATTCAAAATTTGATAGGGCCTCCAGACTCTCTGCGAGAACCCCCGAGAACACCCGAGAAGCGTGAGTGTGAGGAGCTTCTCGCCTTCTCGTTCTCTGGCTCGCCTGTTCTCCGATCGGTGTCGGTATTTTTGGCCGAGACAAAGGATTTCAAACATCACGACGGAGAAAAATTGAGAGTGTGGATAGCTTGTTTGTTCTTCGAGAAGTCTCGGCGAGACTTCTCGCCGAGCTTTCTCTCGAGAGTCTGGAGGGGCTATCAGATTCAAGGTTCAAAATTCAAGAATCAAGAAAAAAACTTTGTAAATTTATACCGTTCCACGCGCCAGTCCAAAATCTGCGGTTATCTGTACAGATATCTTTAAAGATATCTTTACAGATATCTTTACAGATATCTTTACAGTCCGGATCCATGGGAAAATCTTTAGCATTTAAAGGCCGCTAGTTTTATCCGCAGTTATCTTTAAAGATATCTTTACAGATATCTTTACAGATATCTTTACAGTCCGGATCCGTGGGATAATCTCTATCGTGTAAATGCCGCTATTTTGTACTAGTAAACCGAGCCGCGGGCGCCTGGTGACGTCAGACGCAGCGCGAAGCTCCGAGCGCGCGTTTTGAAATGGCCGAAAAGAAAACTTGAATAACTTCGTCATTTATTGATGGATTTTAATTATTTAAAAAACAGAATGCTCAGAATGCTAAAGAGTATACGCCCTCATACTTAGAAACCCAATATTTCGTTTAGTGATTGATCCCCATTACCCCACAAAAATTTTAAAAGGTTTTTTATAGCAACTGGACCATCGTAGGAGATTAGAATGTTCAAATTCGCGTGTATTGTGTTGTCTAGTTTGTAAAGCTTCTGGATTTAGTATCATAGCATCATTGGTTCGAATAATATCACCACCTGACGGAATTACCCCGCTGAGGGGCTATTCTGGCATTTTCCAGTTTTTAGTTAAAATTGTGTTATTTCACTATTTAAATATGCTTTTTCTTTAACAAAAATACATTAAAGAAAAAGGCAGATAAAGGTTACATAACACCAATTTGTCAGAATTAGCGTAACTCAATAAGGAACGAGAGCATTGAAGTTAAAAATTTTGACTAAAATTTTTCGGCCAGAATTGGGAACATGCGTCTGATTCAAAAGCGGGTTAAACGTATTTTTCTATGAACATTATGGCTTTAGAATTATGTGTGTGTAATTATTTTTTAATATTATTTCATTTTCGCTTAGAAATTAATAATTAAAAAGTGCAAAAATATAGTGGGAATTTCATAAGACTTGAAACGCAACGCTATTTGTCACGTATGCTGTGACGTCACACTCCTTCAAACTCGACAGAAAGTTTTTTTTTCTACCTACAAGCGCGTGTAATTTTGGTGACTTGTGACGTCACGTCCGTTTCAAGTGCATGAAAATGTTGTTAAATTTTAAAAATTATTTTTGTTATAAAATTTTAGTTTTTCGGCGCTGGAATTTTTGTTACGGTTATTTAACGATATAACCTATCGTTTAAAACCATAAAAAAAATTGATGCATATTGCCTATTGCCCCGCTGCACCTTACTAGATATTTTGGAATTTTCAAAAAAAGTCGGGACAGTCCCGCCCAAAGTGAGACGTATGGTCACGTTATGTAGTGAGCGTTTGTCCATAGAATTACATACGAAGAACACCGAGGCGATGTGAGGTTTGGGTGAGGCCGGTTACAGCTATAACCTGCTTGCACAATAATGAGAACATTTTACATAAATAAAATATAGTTGACGCCAAAATCTAGGTCCCATTAAGATGTTATTATATAAACTGAATCCTATTAACGTAATAAAAACCATTTAAGGGGCCGGCGACCGACGCATTGTCAATAGAAACGTAAATAATTAAAATAATAAAATACTAAAATTATTTCTTTAAATAAACACATTTTTTCATTTAAATAAGGTATATCATAACATCAGCAATAGACTAAACCATTTTTATTTTATATACTCGTAAGTATTACATTCATTAAGTTGTATTATTATATAACTTTCACTCGGACGCCCGCGATACAGGCTTTGCCTAGTGCGAGGTGTAAATGATTTGACCTATTAATTTATTTTATGATTTGTCCTATGCATGTAATCTTAACACTGTTTTACGAAATAAATTATTATTGTTTAAAATTTGAGCTTATTTTTATCACTTTATGTTATTATTTGGATTACGGTAGTATTATCTAGGTTCCTGTTACAATTTTGTTCCAAAAAACTTACTACCCGGTCACCTGCTGGAGTGCCGCGCGGCGCGAACTAAGAACAAATGAAATGAAAACAAGACATTTTTGCTGTACCTACAAAGATTTCAATTCAATTTGCTTACATTTCGTTTGAGGTAAGTTTTACGGAACAAATGTGTAACAGGAACTTAGATAAATACCTACTAGGTACCTACCTTAATCTAAATCTTACCAAAATCCGTCACCAGAGTTGGCCACTTGCTCATACGAACTTGCTTACTAATCTAAATAATAACATAAACTAATAATAATATGCTTAAATTATAAGGTGCAGCGGGGCAATTCTGGCAGCGGGGTAATTATGTCACATGGTTATATCTCTCGTTCTATGACTTATACCTCGAAGAGACATCTATGTACGCGTAGAGAAATGTTTTGTTCATTCATAAACGATAGGTGGCATTTCTAGCGCAAAAACTGACTGATTGACAGCATCATTTTGACAGTCACCTATTTTTCGGAGGGTGTAAAAATATTAGCCCCTCGAGTTTTTGTAATAATTAAGTGGTTTTCGCGGTTTAATTGAAAATTGAACAAGCTAAGGAGGTGTATTTTAGACTGGAGATTATTTTAATCGTACTAGTTCGTTTCTACTCATTGTTTCTTCTGTGTTATTGCATCCGCTATAATTACCCCACAAAGTGTTGATTTTATGTAATTTTATCGAAATCGGTTGCCATAATTGCCCCACCGATTTTGTATGAAGTTGCCAAAAACCAGTGATGTCCACAGCATTGAAGTAAACGTCGATAAAAATAATACTTAACTAATCGAGCGAGTGAAGATCTCGGGGTTAACTAATGCGACATTTCTTTGTATAAGTATTTGTTTGTGGCTTTATTTGAGCTTAATTAAACCATAGTCGACACGCATTAAATTTTCGATCGAGCGAGCGAAGCGAACGAAGATCTTACTGGCAAGTATGGAGATTTTGCTTTGTATGTTTGTATGTTTCATGAATTCTAGTTCTCGCATAATTGTCGAACCGTTCATCCAATCTTCATGAAACTTGGTAGGTCAATAGGTTGTGCTATGGCAATGTATAGTGGAGCATATGAGCTTAATCGATGAAGGGGTTGTCAAAATATTGGGTTCCCAAGGGGGTAAAAAAACTAACAAATTTATTGAGTAGGGTGTCATGAAAGGTCTTTATTTGTACATTCCAAAATAGTTATCATTTTTATTCTAGGATGTACATATACTTTTTGAAATACGACGAAAATTCATAAAAAATTAGACACAACATTATGTATTGCTATTTATCTAACGGGAACCGTGCATTTTTCGGGATAAAAAGTAGCTTTTGTCCTATTCCCGGTCATTATCTATCTACATTCCAAATTTCATCCAAATCGGTTTAGTAGTTATTGAGATACGTGGGAACAAACATTCACACACACGGACTTTCGCCTTTATAATATTAGTAGGATGACAAGCTAGCGCAATAGACATACTTGGCAGTAGTAGCACTTGAAAGAATAGGGGTAATCAGAAGAAAGTCCAAATGTAAGTGATCTACGGTTCGCGAGATCTCAGTTCGGGGCAAACTACATTTCATACATAATTTTTGCGCGAGATTTTTGCGTAAACTCCGTTTATCGATAGTCAGGGTCCCAACACTAGCATGTATGGGAGACTAAAGAGTGATGCCAGAATTACCCCACAAAAATTTTAACAGGTTTTTTATAGAAACTGGACCATCGTAGGAGATCAGAATGTTCAAATTCAAGTGTATTATGTTGTCTAGTTTGTAAAGCTCTTGGATTTAGTATCATAGCATCATTGGTTCGAATAATATCACCACCTGACGGAATTACCCCGCTGAGGGGCTATTCTGGCATTTTCCAGTTTTTAGTTAAAATTGTGTTATTTCACCATTTAAATATGCTTTTTCTTTAACAAAAATACAATAAAGAAAAAGGCAGATAAAGGTTACAGGTCACCAATTTTTCAGAATTAGCGTAACTCAATAAGGAACGAGAGCATTGAAGTTTAAAATTTTGACTAAAATTTTTCGGACAGAATTGCCCCGCTGCACCTTAACTGATTTTGGTATTACGTCTGTAGGTTTAGACAGGACATTCGTCTTAAGAATTTCACAAGCAAGATTTGAATATTTACCGGTGTCCGATTGAGCTCAAATTATGCACACTTTTTGACTCTTGGTCACAATGTAACGTCGTCGTAATGTTGTGGCGTAGTTGGCAGACGTTTTTATTTGGATGGCCGCAAGTGGCATTACGAGCTGAGCGCTTCCGTGCTTCGGAGGGCACGTTAAATTGTCGCGGCTTTTAAGTCGTTAAGCCATGATGGAGGCCTTTAGGCGGCCTAAAAACTCCGTCACCAGAATTGGCCACTTGCTCATACGAACTTACTTAGTCTGTAGATCTAAACACAGCTCTAAACGTGAATAATATTATGATTGGAGTCTAATAAAAAGTACAATTCTCTCATTGACCACAAAATCATCAATAGGTACTGAATTAACTATTGTACTACAAAAAAATTATTGTAAATATCCTACTTCCTACTTAATATTATAAAGGCGAAAGTCCGTGTGTGTGTGAATGTTTGTTACCACGTATCTCCATAACTACTAAACCGATTTTGATGAAATTTGAAAAATCGATAGATAATGACCGGAAATAGGACATAGGCTACTTTTTATCCCGAAAAATTGCACGGTTCCCGTGGGATAAAAAAAATAGTATTCCGGGCGAAGCCGCGGGCGTCCGCTAGTTATCAATAAGTACATATACCTACAATAAACAAACACTTGACTTATTAATAAGAATTACTTACCTACTTACTTACAACATTTTTTGCTTAGTTTTACGTCGAAAGGTACTAAAAAGCATCCGTGTATACCACAATCACAATGAAAGTTGCTAAATCACACTTATTAATTGGTTACACAACATTACACAACAAAAGGAGGTTATGTGAGATACAATACACCATCAATATTATAAAGAGACTAGCTTCTGCCCGCGGCTTCTCATGGTATCCAGATAAAAAGTTGCCTATGTCCTATTCCCAGTCATTATCCATACCCATATAATAAATGTGAAAGTGTGTTTGTTTGTCCTGCTTTCAGGTCAAAACGGAGAGACGGATTGCCGTGATTTTTTGTGTGGAGATAGTTGGAGGGCTGGAGAGTAACATAGGCTATTTTTTATCCGGGTGCCACGCGAGCGAAGGCGTGGGCAGCAGCTAGTCTATTTATATTTTAAATTTCAGGCAAATCGGTTCATCGGTTGTCGAGTTATATGTAGAGGAACAAAAATACATCCAAACATCCAAACATCCATCCGAACATCCAAACTTTCGCATTTATTAGTGTGATTAATGTGACTTATTACTTATTATATTAGTGTGAAGTGTGTTATGATGTGTGATTAGAGTGATAGTGTGATTAGTGTGATGTGATTAGTGTGATATGCTTATAGCCGACTTCAAAAATAGGAAGAGTTCTCAATTCGTCGGAATAGGCTGAACGGGTTTTTCACGCGTATTATTATCTGTTCTGTGACGCACGTTTGTCCAGCAGGGCTATTTTATCTCACACGTAAAGTCGGATTTCTTCCTACAAATTGTTTTTTTACGAACAATATTAAAGTTATAGAATGCAGAATTACTTGAAATAGGTATTTTACACAATATAAATGTCTATCACTTTTTTAACCATCTTCTACAATTTCAAAGTACCTACCTAGGTACCTACCTAAATAAAGTTATTCATTGTAAAAAATAAATTTTTGTAGGAAGTAGGTATTCTGAGTTAGCGACTTTACGTGTGATTCAAAATAGCCCTACAGGAAAGAACATAGGGAAAGAACGACGATACTTTAATTTAATCCATGCGTTTGTTTACTTTTTGCCATCTAGCGGGGAGTAGCGAAACTAAGCATTTAACATTTTGTTGATCCTTCGGGGCACGCTGGTTTGTTAACTTTTTGCCATCTAGCGGGAAGTAGGGAAACTAAACATTTAACGTTTACTGTTTCTTCGATGCCCTGCGAAGTTTTTTGTGAAGTAAAACTTTATGCAGCATTTCGGTTCTTTAAAGTCTCACTAGATGGCGATATAACGGTGCTGATCCGGTAAAAAATAAAACCCATTAAAAAAATTACTTGAAAATAACTGCAAACACAGGATTTTAACCTCCTTTACATTAGACATAGGACCTTTTTTAAGGTTTTAATTTTTTTCTTCATCATTTCCTTGCCCTTTTCCCACTAGGTGGGGTCGGCACAACATGTTCTCTTCCATTCCCTCCTATCACTCGTCATCTCAGTAGTCACTCCTTTCACACGCAAGTCCTCTCTCACACAATCCATCCATCTTTTCTTTGGCCGTCCTCTACCTATGTATCCTTCCACATTCATATCCAACACTCTCCTTGTAATATGACTTTCTTCCCTCTGCATAACATGCCCATACCACGCCTATTAAGTAGGTACCTACTTACCTAGGTACAGGTACCTAGGTAGGTACTTAGATAATAGGTTGGTATGCAACTTTGCATCATTTCTAAGTCTAGCCCTTTGAAGAACGAATGTCTAGCTAAAGTCTAGCCCATAATATCGATCTGAAAAATAATGACTTTTCCATTGATAGACAACTCAGTGTTTTAATTGTTTAACCGACTTCAAAAAAAGGAGAGGTTTCGTCGAAATATATTTTTTCTTGCTTTTTTTCTGTATGTTCACCGATTACTCGGAGACGCCTCGATTTGAAAAAATATTTTTTTTTTGAAGTACGTACCTACCAAACAAAACCTACCTACTTTCCAATTGGTGCCACAAAAATTTGGTGAGGATCTGACGAGGATCTTCGGAGTTATGAACAGAAATGCACCTCGAGATTTCAGATGATGATGATGAATAGCTTAAACCTAGCCTTCCCCAAGAATCAAGCTATCAAATGCAGAAATAATTTTATAAATACTTAAGATTGGTAGATTCAGCGATTAGCGCGTTCAAACAAACAAAAAATCGAACTCTTTCACTTTATTGTACCTAGGACTAGCAGCAGCGTTCGCGGCGTCGCGTTGCCCCCGTAGTGATGGTATATGGTGATGATGATGATGAAAAGTAGCTTATAACCTTCCTCAAGAGTTTAGCTATCAAATGCAGGAATAATTTTTCAAATCCGACTGGTAGTTCCAGAGATTACCGCGTTCAAACAAACAAAAAATCAAACTCTTCTACTGTAGACTATTGCATTGTTTGAAATTATATTTTGCTTAACTGGCCTACAAATTTCCTAATTTAACCGACTTAGAAAACTGTAGCAATGTATAGGTCACGATGGTACGGTGCGTGACGTAATAGTTACCTACTTATACGCAACTTAGACCGGTCCTTTAGTGATGAGATATTGTCGATGAAAGGATTATCGATAAAAAATTTCGTATGAGCTTGTGGTCAACTCCGGTGGTGGAGTTTTTAGGCCGCATAAAGGCCTCTGTCATGTTTAAAAGGTTTATCGATAGGTTTTTAAGAAAAATGCAATGAAAAATCTCTATTTTATTTCTTGGGAAAACAAACAGTACTGTAGACAAACAGATAAAAATACTAAACTAATATAGATCATTGTAACGATCGCAATACACCAAAACATTGAGAGATACCTGCGATACTGAAAAAGCAATACAGTAAACCAGCGCTGCCTCCTTGTAGAGGAGCCAGCATCATGCTGAGGCTGGGCCTATTTTGGCACCGCAAAGCGTAGTAGGTACGCACAGGCAATAGTGGTAGGTAACATTTTTTTTTTGTCTAGTTTTTAAATTAAGTAGGAATGTATTTTGCTGTGTATTTTGTTTATTATTCTAATGTCTATTCTTTATGCCTATGTATGCTGTGCTGTCCTGATGTACTTACTGTAACTTGTGTGTGCCAAATAAACGTTACTCTTACTCTTACTCTTACTAATTATTGAGAGTGCAAGCTTTTTAAAATCATCAAATAAAAAATAAACTGATACTTATCGATAAACACGCCCAATACGCCCATGTACGACTTAATCATCTGCGCTTTAAGCACTCAACCGACCCTAGACTAAAGTTGGCCATTGTAAAGAAAATCTAACCAAATGGGGATTCCGGGTCCCTGCACAAGTTTAGTGCGACTGTGGTGCTCCCGTTCAAGACATGGTGCATTTACTTTCATGCCTTTTGTGCCCTACCAGCTGCATCTAAGAGGATCTACTCCATGCCACCGAAAACGGAGTTAAGGCGGCCTCTTACTAGGAGAAAATTATTTTATTTAAAGTTAAAACGTTGACACGATAGAAGAAGAACCTGTAAGCACTTATTTATTTATTTATTTAAAAAGTACACACACATCATATTTATTAAACCACTCTTAAAAATAAAAAACACAAATATATAAATTCTGATATCTCACTTTATCCTCCTCCTCGCATCGTTTTCCTCCTTGCTGAGGATCGTGATCCCCTGAACATGAAGTAATCTCTGTTCTTATTATTTTGCGCCACATGTTCCTGTCTTTGGCATGGTGGAGCGCATCATGAAGCTTGGTGTCCAGCGTAGAGCGGATTTGGTCCGACCATCTGAGTGGACTACGACCTCTCGGGCGTTTGCCCTCGATTTTGCCAGTAACCATCAGTTGTTCGAGGTTATGTCCGTCTTTCCTGGCTATGTGACCGAAAAACTCCAGTACTCGGCGCAAGCAGTATAATGTGCGGTGAAATATCAAGACGACGAAGAAGAAAATCGATATCGATAAGCACGTCGTGTCCCATCCCTAGTTTAATGAAGCATTAACCACTTTCACTGGCTCTGTGTATACGTTTCCTACAACAGCATTAAATTAACTTCTATTTCTTAGTCCTAAGGATTAGGTAATTTCTTATGATATTTCAAAGAGCAAGCTATTATAGTAATAGGTAATACAGGGTCGAAAAAATCAATGGGCGCGCAAGCAATCACTTTTAGATTTTATACTACCTACTAAGGTAGCAGACAAGCATACGACCCAACTACATACGGAGCAGCAAAAAAAAAAAATTGATAGATACAAAAAGTTTTTTTTTTAAATTTAAGTAGGTATAGATAAAATAGATCTATGTTTTGCCACCAACTCGCATGATGTTAAGCGACGGTGTGGCCGAGGATGGATCACATCGATCCATTAGAAATCTATTCACTCTAGCCTTGAAGGCACCTAGATTATAGTTTTCAGGAAACAAGTATGGCGGCAGGGAGTTCCATTCATGGGCAGTATGATGAATGTGGAGACAAACCTTTGTGTATGATTTTTTTGTATGTCCACGAGGAATGGGTGATACTGTGCCGTTAGTAGTTAGGCCCCAAACCGTGTTTGTTGCCCTGATTCTTCACGGTGTTGGTCGCGAAGGAACAGGAGTAGAATCACCTAGCTCTTAAGACGTTTCAAAGTGGTACACTATGTGGTCCTCTTGAATAAATTAATTTAACTTTGACTTTGATGGTAAGCGGCTACCGTAGTCTATGGACGCCTGCGACACCAGAGGAGTCACACTCGTGCTGACCCTTTAGAAGAGGAATCACTGCGCCGACAACACAATGGACAAGACTGCTCCACCAGTTGTCACCGCAGCGCGAAGAGCAGAGCTCTGACAACCCCACTCACACCAGGAACACAACACAAGAGAGAAGAATGATGTTACTCTTTCATTTCCCT
The DNA here is from genome assembly GCA_958496255.1 of Camptogramma bilineatum. Taxonomy (NCBI): domain Eukaryota; kingdom Metazoa; phylum Arthropoda; class Insecta; order Lepidoptera; family Geometridae; genus Camptogramma; species Camptogramma bilineatum. The sequence continues at coordinate 1,284,926 of OY292479.1, read as the reverse complement.
TTAGCAGGCGTCATATCTACAATTACACCTGTCTTACTCATGTCTAAATACATCCAGACCTGAAACAAATATTTGCAGATCATGCAAAAATTTTCCTCGCGGAGAGAATCACACCCGCAACTCTCTTTGTTCCTTTTTTTATTAAGTATCTTTTGTTTTAGTCATCAAACTTTGAATGGCCGAAAGCACACCCCGGACACTCGACGAAATCTCTATGCAAAAAGTGCGTCTATATTTACACTACACAATGTCAGTTTTGTAGACAGTAAGGTTGTCACCGTATGAATTGTACACTGTGGTCACAGATTACTATTAGTAATTAGTAATCTGTGCTGTGGTCTCGGTTTCGTAGTCGCGTCTGCGTGTGTGGCGCGTTCCGTGCTCAAAGTCAGCTCCTCGGCAGCTCAAACTCACAGTGTTCATTCTATACGTAGTATTATTATCTGTTCTGTGCCGAAAGGTCCACTTTTATACTTTAGTCGTTTCGCACCACGAACGAAGGCGAGCACTTTACTGCACTTTGTAAGGAAAATAACGCTGCAGATGCAGAGGTCATCTTACAATAGTCAATAGTGATATAGGTAATTTTAATGTCTTATAAAGTCATTCCTTAATTAGCAATATTAAATTGTAATACTTTGTGAGTCACTCCTCAAATAGTAATAGGTATGTAATTTTAATAAATAGGATAAATAATTTAATAATAGTTGGATGATGTAAAAATACAATGTCTTGTTTTATATACCTACATAACATAACTGATCGTGAGTGCCACTGCTCGCGTGTGTACTTTGTGCTACCACGGAAGACCAGCGCTATGGTAGACTATCTACTGTAGCTTATGCTGAGTGGAGGCCTTTTTGTTAACTTAGCTTATTAAATGTGTTCCTACCTTATAACTTGTGTGTCTTACAGTTAACAAATAAAGTTTTTTGTATTTGTATTTGTATATATTTGTATCTTGTTCGAGGCGAGCACTTTCTAAGGAAAATGATGATATATTTCAACACAAAGTCCCTATTGATGATACAGTTTCACAAAACTACAAAGTTATTTAGGGTTCTGTAGTAAATTGAAATGAAAACGGACCGTCTTATGGAACAGACTGATAGACTCATAACTATGAAATAAGCAAAAACTTGGGCCTTTACATCTTTTTAACCGACTTCTAAAAAAGAAGGAGGTTCCTAATTCATCGGAATCTTTTTTTATGTATGTTCACCGATTACTCGAAGACCGATTTGGACTCGAAAGTGCAGAAAATGGCTTAGCTCGACATTGAAGTCGGTTTTTTTTTTTAATTTTTAATTTAGCCACTTGTACTATTTAGCTCAACTGATCCAAGCCACTGCCAATCGGAAGAGCCCAAGACACTGGCAGCTTTACTTCGCTGAATGGCAATGATACGTTGAACCAAATAAGCCAATTTATCATTTTTTTTTTCTACGGAACCAACATAATTCACGGACGACCAATAATCAGAGTTACGTAAGAACTTGTAAGACGGGCACACTGACCGACTGATATACTTACATATACATATAGGATCCGCGTTGCACTGGTTCCTTTTGCGTCTACCTAGGTTTTATTAAAAAATATTTACAACTACCTGAACTATTATAGCGTCGATGGGCTTGTAAGGGAGTGTCCACATTGCGTTTTCTGCAGCGCGTTTTTGAGCTGCGCGTTTGTATCGATACAAACGCGCGTTCGCAACGCGTATTTTTCCATACAAAAGCGAACCGGGAGGGGCTGCGCGGGGGGCTGCGCGTTCGCATCGCGTTCGAATCGCGTTTGTATCGATACAAACGCGCTGCAAAAAACGCAATGTGGACACTCCCTAAACTGTCACCTATGGAATGCTTACTTTTGCAAAATGTGGGCATGAAAGTACTTGGTCATACCCATGGGCGTATATAAGGGGGGTTAGGGGGTCCGAACCCCCCCTTAGGAACCCTTGAACAGTCGAAACCCTTTGATTACGGAGGAAACCTAGTCTATCTTTGTATTTTGGAACCCTTGGACCCCCCCATAACAAAGCTATAGCTACGCCTATGGCATACCTCTGACTACCCCCTTATCTTCAAAGGATCTAAAAATGAGTAAAGATCTGAAAGAATATGTCTACCGCAACTTGGGAATACAGTAGTTATCGAATTTAATTTCATTTGCTTACATAGAAAACAAAAAATAAAAATAAAAAAATAAAAAATTATTATCAGTTCTGTCCACCCATCCTAGGTTGCCTGGAGGAGATCGCTTTAAGCGATAAGACCGCCCATTGTTTTTACCATGTTTAGATAATCGATCGAGCGAGCGAAGCGAGCGAAGATCTTAGTGGTAAGTTGGGCGATTTTGCTTTGTATGTTTGTATGTTTGTATGTTTGTATGTTTGTATGTATGTTTCACGAATTGTTGTTCGCGCATAACTGTCGAACCGTACATCCAATCTGCATGAAACTTGGTAGGTCAATAGGTTGTAGTAAGGAAATTTACGGTGGAGCATATGAGCTTAATCGATGAAGGGGTTGTGAAGATATTAGGTTCCCAAGGGGGTAATTTTTTTTTAAAGTTACACAAATATATTGAGTGGGGTGTCAAACGAAAGGGCTTGTTTTGTAGATTCCAAAATGGTTTTTATTTTTAATCTAGGATATATAGTTTTTGAAATACGACCAAAGAACAAAAACTACGAAACCAGAGCTGCAAGAGCTCCCGTTTCATAGAGTTTCGATGTCTTCGTAGCTCATTGACTGGTCGGTCTTAAAAAGAGAGTGGCATCATTGCGGTTTGGTTTGCAATGATTTTAGATGCTACTTGATTTATTTTCGTGATAAAAAAAATTTTGATAATGAATGAAAATAATTGGGGTAAAAAAAGTTAAGTAAACAAATATATTGAGTGGGGTGTCAAATGAAAGGTCTTTATTTGTACATTCCAAAATAGTTATTATTTTTATTCTAGGACGTATACTTTTAGAAAAACGACGAGAATTCATAAAAAATATGAAATAAATGAAAAATTAGACACAACATTATGTATTGCATGCATGCAAGTATTTTTTACCATGAAGAGTTAGCGCAATAGGCATACTCGGCAGTAGTAGCACTTGAATTATAGGGGTAGTCAGAAGAAAGTCCAAATGTAAGCCATCTAGCTACGGTGCGCGAGATCTCAGTTCGGGGCGAACTACTAGTTTATACTTAAGGTTTCTTTGTTTCTTAGGTTTTGATTAAGTGAATGAAATTTTTATATTGACATTGTTAAGTAGGTTTAGATTTAGTAAATGAAAATTTTATATTTAAAATTATTTTTAGTAACTTTTATCGAATAATGTGATTTTTTAATGTGTTTTTATTTTATTTACTTTAATTATGTACTTTCAGACACAATTGTAAATTGTTATTGAAATAAATGAATTGAATTGAATTGAATTGTGGTAAACAATAAAGTGTTAAGTATCTATCTAATATTCCTCTTATATAGAAAGAAGGACATAGTGGTTTTTTCTCACTCTATATTCGAGCAGCCCGACTGGGGAATTACCTCCGCCTTACAGAATATCGCAGCCAAATAACATCATTCTTCTCTCTTGGTGTTGTGTTCCTGCGGTGAGGTTACCAGCAGAGCTAAAATGGTCGCTAATGCAGATTCACAATAATATGATTCACGGGTGATTTGTATTGATATTGCTAAAGCATTTCATCTTTAATTACCGTCAAATGTTAGCTGAATTGTACGCAATTCAATTCACAGCAGAATCACATGCTAGGCCTTAAATTGCCACACGAAAAAAAATAACCCGGTTGGTTTTCATTTAATATTGCATCGTATTATTACTACTAATACTCTGTAAATAAGTATTTGGTTTTTAAGTAAGTATTTAGTATGTTTTATTATCATTATTAAACATAAATAATATTTGATTGACACTTAGTGCAATTCCAATTCATAGGTGGCCATTTTATTTTACGATTCTCCACAAAACTGTCAAACAATAAGATGATATTGCCGGTACGGAATTGTCAACTTTGTGATTTGTAATACGAGAATCTCGACGCAAATCATTTGTGAATCTGCATTAGCGACCATTTTAGCTACGCTGAGCTCTGCTCTTCGCGCTGCGGTGACAACTGGTGGAGCAGTCTTGTCCATTGTGTTGTCGGCGCAGTGATTCCTCTTAAAGGGTCAGCACAGCAGTGACCTCTAATCGACAATCAGTAAACCTAAGTATGATGAAATTATTAAGAAGCGCTAACTTACGTTAGTCGCGAGCTTTTGAAAAATACGGGAGGATAATTTGTGCGTTTTTTAGCGTAGCTATAAAAAATCCAAGAAAATCGAGAGGTCTAAATTGTTTTAAATTTTTTAAAGTGTCAAAGTAGAATTTCATTGAAATCCGAATCGAAAATTTTTAAAATTTTCAATTCCGATGAAGGCCTGAAATAATCTTTGTTGGAAGTTATGTTACTTTGATTCACAGAAAAAACATACCAAGTTAATAAATAAACAAGCCGTGTTGGCCTAGTGAGATAGACTAAAATGTGTTTTCCAAACACATTTTAAACATAATTCATTTTTACTCTATAAATGTGAAGCAAAAGTAGAGATAAAATCTCTGAGCTCTCCCGGGGCTTGTTGTCAGGGGCGGCTCTAGCATATGTAGCGCCCGGGTGCAATCTTTCCCCTGGCGCCTTCTTGTATCAAAATGCGCGGTCAAAATGGAATAGGTAGGTAGTTACTTACATACAACACGATCGACTAAATTTTATAGTATTCGAATAAGGTCGAGTTCACAATACAAACGGTTATGCGGCCCCATGGGCGTAGATAGCTATAGCTTTTTTATGGGGAGGGGGGTCCAAGGGAATATTATGCAAATATTTGTCTCGGGCTTGAAACTTGGTTAGCGTGGTGGCAAAATATTAATGAAGCTTCAGCTCATACGAGCGAAGCGAGCCGAATTTTTAAGACAAATGCAACAAGTGACACTTGATTTTGCTTACGTGCTTAAAGAAAAGGCTGACTATTTGTCGGTTCCTATTCTGCAGTGAGATATAACTCACGTTGCTCGCAAAACCCTTATGCGAGCGAAGCGAGCCGAATTTTTACAACAAATGCAACATGTGACGGTTGATTTTTTTAAAATGCTCAATGAAAAGGGGGGCTGCTTGTCGGTACCTATTCTTTAGGCGAGCGAAGCGAGCCGAATTGTTTATAACAAATGCAATGATTTTGCTTACGTGCTCAAAGAAAGGGCTGGCTATTTGCAGGTCCCTATTCGTTATGCGAGTGAAGCGAGCCGAATTGTTTTTAAACGAATGCAATAAGTGACACTTGATTTTGCTTACGTGCTCAAAAAAAGGCTGGCTATTTGTCGATTCCTATCTGCAGTTAGTTATAACTCACGTTGCTTGCAAAACCCTTATGCGAGCGAAGTGAGCCGAATTTTTTTAAGGCACAAGATGTGACACTAAGCAAATGTTTGCCTAATATCTCCTTATTCCCAAAATCCCAATTTATTGTAATAGAAACCATCGCATTAGTGTTTTTAGATTACTAATTTTATGTTGAAAATTGTTGTGTTGTTTGACTCTCTCAAACCGGTTTAGATAATTTTTTTAGTAACTTTATGTTACAAGCACAGAATTAAGAGTTACAAGTAAGATTATTTTAGGTAAGTACAAGAAAAACTCCTAAAAAGACATCTCAATTTTTTATCCCATGTCGAATACAAATTGTAAATACCTATTCCGCGGATCTTTTTTTTTCTCTTGCTAAGGGGGGGGGGGGGGGGGGTCCGGACAACGTCAACCGAACAGTTTTCATATTCTAGGCTCTAGGCGCCCCCTTACACCCGGCGCCCGGGTGCACTGCACCCCCTGCACTATAGGTAAAGCCGCCCCTGCTTGTTGTTATATTCATCCGTTAATCTCAATTCGTTAATGGATTTTTTATACCTAGCCTGTACGAGCTTGTCCGTCTGTGATATCATTCCGTATGTTTTCTCGCCTTCGTACTAAAGTTACGCGAATGCTCTGGTGAAAGGTGTCGAAAAGCGGCGGATGATGGACATGCGCTTATCTGCTAACTAGCTCTAAAGGTAATACTCGTAGACGGACACTTTTTTCAACTGCATATATATCGGTGCCTAAAAAAAGCACGCGGCAAACCAGCGAGCGCTGGCACGAATTTACAGCACGCGCCTATTTTTTGGTAGACACTGGCTCTGAAATTTAGACGCATCGGCCCTTACCGAGCGTTTCCGTCCGTGATAGTATTTCGTATGTTTTCTCGCCTGCGTAGAGGAGTTACGCGAGTGTTCTGGTGAAAGGTGTCGAGTAGCGGCGGACAGTGGACGTGCGCGATGTTCATAATAAAGTGATATATTTGGAGTTTCCCTATATTTGCTGTAAGTAAATATTTATAGAAATATATGTAGATAATGCTGAAAAAATTGAGGATAGCTTAGTACAGTAAAATATAAAAATAACGGCCGATTTATAAGCATGCAATTGCAATAAACTGAAACGTAAAAAAATTGTTTGAATTTTTAGCCAAAATGTTATGATTTTTTTTGTTTTTCTAAAATGCTATTATTAAGTACACACCATTTAAGTAATAGTAGTTTTTATTTAAACGTATGTTAAATGGTCGGTCCCGGCTTTTAAGCCATGACGGAGCCCATCAGACGGTCAAAATCTCCACCAGAGTTAGACAATAGCTTATACGAACATACATAAGTACGTTATTTTAAAGAAATAGTTATAATTTTATGAGTTAAAAAACACAGTTAATAGTGTCACTTCTTAACCTAAACAACACAATTAAAAGGAAAAGAAAGAAAGAAGGAACTCTGTTTTCTATCTATAAATGACTAAAGATAGAAGACAGAGTTCAGATCACCGACCGCAGGTAAAGTGCCCAAAAGGCTGGTAGAGTTACCCCGTTGGATTGCTATACTTATCCTCTGTCCGAGGTATGCACCAGGGTCAATCTTCAGAGTCAGCGTGTTTGGTTGATCGCTATGGTGCTTTTTAAATATCGATATTATTGGTTTTCTGTATTTTTATTTCGAGAAAGGTGTCTAAATAAGCTTATTTTTATATTGGCCCCTGAAAGGGCTGGTCTGGTCGGCCCTTTGGTCATTGGTCAAAAGTTAGTTGAATAACTGCTGTATAGTTTAGGAATACGGTTATTTAGTAACATTGCCGATTTATTTCGAATCGTAAGCGCGAAGTTGCGTTAACTTTACCTACTTACGTCAGACACCTCACGCACATTTCATAATAGTTTATATCACTGTAGCTATGTTCGACGTAAAAAACAGATGGGTGACCACACTGAGTACGTATTGTTAACTTGTACCTCCTCAGAATGCTAGATATCACAAAAAGTGGCTAAATTTAATACTTAGGTATTTAAAAAAACCGACTTCAATATTAAAACTGAGAAATTTACTGCGCTCTCGATGTGCATTTTTGTTCATAACTCCGAAGATCCTCACCTTTCAAACAAAAAAAGAATTTTCAAATTCGGTCCAGGCGTCTCAGTAATCGGTGAACATACATAAAAAAACAAAGATTCCGAAGAATTGAGAACCTCCTCCTTTTTTCGAAAAAAAACCGTAGGTACCATACAAAATGTATGCAAATATTTTTAATATTTTTTCCGGTCCGGAATCGGAATTTTTCCGCAATAAAAATTACCCTATGTCCTTTAGAGTTCAAATTATGACAACCTTTACCAAATTTTATAAAAATCCGTACAGCTGTTATATCAAAATCCATAGACAAAAAGTAATTTGGAAATGCAAATTACGTACAATGTCAACTTTATCGCAAACAAATAAATATAAGTGTAGGTAATTTTTAAGAAAAGCAAATGAGTTGATGGCCGTGCGAGCTGCACTGATAACGACGTGCACTTCTGTCGCATTCTGTTTTGTGGAATCATACAGAGCTTATATCAATACTGCCTAGATGCTGTCGGTCATATTCGGAAAACACGAAATTAACCGATGTGCGTTATTTATCTGGAAATACTGTACCTGGGTCAATCTTCAGAATCAGCGCACCTAGTTGATCGCTATGGCACCTCTTAAATATCGATATTATTGCTTTTCTGCCCCTTCAGTGGCCAATATGAAAATATGCTTATGTAGACACCTTCTCGAAATAAAAATACAGAAAAGCAATAATATCGATATTTAAAAAGCACCATAGCGATCAACCAAACACGCTGATTCTGAAGATTGACCCACCTACTGTTTTATCGCTTTGGGGACGTTAGCCTGTTTATGTTTTCTTACGCAAATCTGCCACAGCTGACATTGAGCAACACAAAGAATTTAAGTTACATAACTAATTTTGCCGGTTTTCGGTTGGGTAAGTATGTTTAACACGGCATAGTGGTAGTGACCTCTTTGAATAGAAAACAAGTAATTAATAATGAGAACAAACAAGATTAAAAAATGGCCAAGTGCGAGTCGGACTTGCACACGAAGAGTTCCGTACAAAAAAATGAAAAGTAGATTTTTCTTTGATTATGACGATTATGAAAAGTAGCCTTCCTCGAGAGGCTATCAAATGCAGAAATATTTTTTAAAACTGACTGGTAGTGTCTAAGATTAGCGCGATTAAACAAACAAACAAACAATATTTCTGTATGGCAAACATCATTTATCAATATATTTTTAATCTGCGACAACTTGAAAGGTGGAAATGTTGATTAGGAGTATCTGGTGTTTATCTTCAACGATTTCTTTGTTGCAGCATAATATCGTGGAAGCAAAACATCAAAATTCAATATGGAGAAGGGATCCAAAGCCACCAATGAGATCCTCAACGATTATCAGTAAGTACCTAACGCGTTCAGTGCTATGACGCACAGGCGGATCATCATTCTCCTGCCCTTATCCCACGCTAAGTGGGGTCGGCACAACATGTTTTTGTCTTCCACTCACCTCTCAACTCTAAATCCACTCCTCTCACATTCATATCCTCTTTCACACAATCCAACCACTTCTTCTTCGGCATTCCTCTACTTGTGTACCCAGTCACACTTATACTCATCACTCTCTTGGTAATATGGTTTTCATCCCTCCTCAGAATGTGAGAGGAGTGGATTCTGTGTTGACGAATGATAGAGGTGAGTGGAAGAGGAAAACATGTTGTGCCGACCCCACTTAGCGTGGGATAAGGGCAGGAGAATGATTAGGGGCATACTAAATAACAGGATTATCTTGTCTACCACCAGAAAAAACATGGAACTCCTCAACGGAAATGACCCTGATGCTGTGAACCTGAACCACGTGAACTTGGAGAATTCTGACGCGACCGAGGCCATCGCAGACTTCTATGATGGATCTGTCATCATGGTGACAGGAGGAACTGGTTTCGTGGGAAAAGGTAAGCCACAAAACGAGAATTGTATTTTTTATACTACTAAGGTAGCAAACAAGCATACGGCCCACCTGATGGTAAGCGGTTACCGTAGCCAATGGACGCCTGTGACACTAGAGTCACACTCGCGCTGTTGTTCCTTTAAAAGAGGCATCACTGCGCCGTCAATACTGGCAAGACTGGTCCACCAGTTGTCACCGCAGCGCTTCAGAGCAAAGCTCTGGCAACCTTACTTACCGCAGGAATACAACACCATTCGAGAAGAATGTTTTTAGCTGCGATATTCTGTAGTCGGTTGATTGATTTACCTTTACATCTTTTGTTAGATGATTGTTACAATGCCAGGAGGCAATTTTTGCCTTCACTACGGGACACTGTAGTGCCTGGGACATTGCTGAGATGGAGTAGGCTTGCCAACCTTAACCATCTTCCTAGCTTAACCGGCCATATCCACAGTAACAATATATTGTTCATCAGCTCTTCTGGAGAAACTTCTGAGGAGTTGCCCTGGAATAGAGACGATCTATGTGCTGATGCGACCCAAGCGTGGACTCAGTGTGGACCAGAGATACAAGGAGTTGCTTAAAAACCAGGTAAGCTTCATCATCTTCAAATTAATCTTGAAATGGTCATTCCATTTATTTTGAAACACACAGTAGGCTACATGATGTTGTGTGAAATGTCCAGCATTAAAAATAATCATTAATTTGAACACCCCCCCCCCCCATATACCATAAGAACACTCTCGATTAAGGCACCTTTAAAAAAACCGAATCAAAATCAGTCCATCCGTTCAGGAGCTTTGATGCCACAGACAGATACACAGACACCCCTCTTTTTCAACGGGGTGGGGTTAAAAATGTGTCTACCAAAGTCGCTGTGGTGTCAGTTTGATTCTACATAGAAGTCACATAAGCTATGAACGCGAAAGTTTAAGTCAAAAATTCAAGAAACCACCTCCTCCAGGTCTTCGATCGCATCCGCTCCCGCTGGCCCGACCGCCTCTCCAAACTCCACCCTATCACTGGTGACGTCTCCGTGCCAAACCTTGGTATCAACGCAGACCAGCGACTCCTGCTGAAGCGAGTGACAGCGCTGTTCCATTCTGCTGCGACCGTGAGGTTCACGGAGCCATTGGCAGCTGCTGCAGTGCTGAATGTGCAGGGAACTGCCTCTCTGTTAAATCTGGCTGGAGATATGCCTTATCTGAAGGTTAGATAAGATAAGATAAACGTTTAATTGACACACACAAAGGATACAGAACAGTAAATGATACACGGAGAAAGTTATAAACATAAAAACCGACAATGAAAAAGATTCACATACCAGTGATGCCGTAAAGGCTCAGTCTCAGCTAATGCTGGATACTCCCATGAGATCCCATGGGAGGTCCAAGGTAGGCTTTTCCTACTTACTTACTGATCAATCCTTTTTTTGATTCATGGATTCATTGCTTATTTTGCCACTTAGACATTTTTGGCGAGCCTAGGCCAGGAAAGAAAATTGATGCAAGGCGCACTCGCCTTGCATCTCTACCATCCAAACGTTTGGCAAGTCTATGCAAACCAATGCAAACCATGCGCTTGTATTATATCTGTGGTATACAGACATTTTGAATGCTTCCACCAATAAAAAAAAAAAAGAAACGTCGGTTTAGTTATTTAGCTGACCCAGGATCGCGCAAGCAGGCCTAAGAGAAATTAGATCACCAATAGATTTGAAATACTGTCCACAGGCGCTGGTCCATGTATCAACAGCTTACAGCAACGCCCCTCGTTTCAACATAGAAGAACGTGTCTACCCCCCGCCGTATGACCCTGAAGGCATCGTCAGATGTACCAAGATGTTGCCTCCTGAAACTGTGGAGCTGATTTCTGAGACCCTACAGGTGAGAATTGAACAAAAAAAAACTTAGGCCTTTACATCTTTACTAGATGATTTATACTGTGTCAGGAGGCAATCTTTTGCCTACACTTAACGGGACTCTGTAGTGTCGAGGACATTGAGATGGAGTAGGCTTGTAGCACCTACACCATCCTCTCAGCTTAACCGGACTTATCTACAGGAAAGACATGGTCAATACGTGTGGGGCTGACTAAGCCGCGGGTTTCCATTTTCCTTCAGCGTTTGGAGCTCGTGTTAATGCGCTGTCCGAATAGCTTAATGGTTAAAGCATTGGCTGCGGGATCAAACCCGACTATGGACAGTTTCTTTTTGTTTCCGTTTTTTCAGTTTTTTTTGTTCTTAAAAAACGTCACGCTAGGATTCGAGCCCACGACCTTCTAATCGAAAGTCGAAGTACCCCTCGGCCAACATGGCAGTAAATGATGATGATGATAATGTGTATTTCTTTAAGGGTGAGCACCCCAACCCATACACCCTGACGAAGGCGCTAGCTGAGTCTATAGTCTACAACCATACTGAACTACCCGTCTGCATCGTACGACCTTCTATTGGTAAGTCATCAGCAGCCTGATTGCCTCAAACCTCAAATAAGTCTCAAAGTATTTCACTTTGAAAACTTTCGTGAGTTGTACTAGACATTATTTAACACATGGGAATTACTCACCTAAAAATATCATTATAATACCGAGCGTTACATTGCTCGCAGTGTGAGACGCTCGCGCGAGGAGTAACGCCGCAACTCCCTCCTTACCCAGATGAAGATTCTCCGGATGAATCGAAACATTGTCGGTATCTAAGTGGACGATATTTTAACGTGAGTAATTCCCGTGTGTTAAATAATGTCTGGTCTCAAACTGTCAAAACGATCGCGTAGGTTTCGTCGCGTTCGGTCTCGTTGAGATGAGAGCGACAGCTACTTGTGTGGTCACTGTCACATTTGACAGTTTGAGACCGATTTCGGTCGCTATCAAAAATAGACAATCAGCAATCAGGGGCTGAACTTCTACTCCACTATTATTAACTTGTCAATTTAGAAAAATTATAATTGTTACTTGTCAATAAAAAGAGATGCTTATAGATTTATCAACCGCTTTAGCTTCAGAAGGCAATCTTTGCCTACACATAACGGTACACTGTAGTGCCTGGGACATTGTTGAGATGTAGGCTTGTAGCACCTACACCATCCTCTCAGCTTAACCGGCCATATGCACGGGAAAGACATGCTCAATACGTGGACTGACTAAGACACAGACACGGATAGACACAGTATTCGCGCAAATAATTTGGTCTGCGCGGTGCGTGTCTGTCCGTGTCTGTGCGGCTACGTTACGCTAGCTGCCGGTCAATGTAAATAGAGAATCGTAACGGGACCGTGCAGTGCTTCTTCTCTCTGTCTTTTGTTTGAGAGCAGCCGCGACCGACGATGTCTGTCGTTGTCTGTCGATGTCTGGCTAAATGTCTGTTACGCTTAGGCTGAGGCCAAACGAGCGTATTTTTTTTGAGTTGTGAGTCGCGAAAAACGAGTCGCTTAATCTATTTTAAACAAAAACAGACAACTCATTTTGCGTCGCCGTGTGAATGAAACAGGACTTTTCTATGAAAACAAATGCAGCAGAAATTACGCGACTCACAACTCAAAAAAATACGCTCGTTTGGCCTCAGCCTTAATGTCTGAAATAAACAGTCTTTTTTTTTTTTTTTTTTTCTTTATTTTGGCTTCGCACGGTTGTGCATTCAGCCAGTGTCAAGTATTTAAATAAACTTCAAGTTTAAAATAGATAAATAAGATATATAAATACATATTACAATACATAAATATAATATCCCACCCCTCCCCTTGTGCCTCAGTAAAGATGTGGGGCTTTACTGAAACATCAACACGGACTTTTTGGGAGAACTTGAAAAGCAATGTTATCCAATTTTGTTTCACTTCCCTACACTTATGCACGTTCATGAACACTTAACGGTTAATAATCCACCAATATTACACATTAACATTCGAAGAAACACAAGTTTTGGAAAATAAAACAAAAATGAAACTTGACTTCTCAAATTCCCGCCAAAAAGCCATAAACAGTCTTAGGCTGGATTCGACCAAACTGTCATCTTACTCCCAGAGTAGTTATTCCGTTAGCCGACAGAATTCAAAATACAATGGTTTAGAAAGCGCAACCGAACATTATTAGGTGCATTCAAATTATCCTGGTTATAAGGTGTCAACTTTACAATGTCAAAATATTCAAACAAACAGCAGTTTAATCTGTGGTTTAATCTCCAGATAAAACTTTTTTTTTTTTTTCTTTATTTTGGCTTCGCACGGTTGTGCATTCAGCCAGTGTCAAGTAATTAATTAAACTTCAAGTTTATAGATAAAATAAGATAAATAAATACATAATACAATACATAAATATAATATCCCACCCCTCCCCTTGTGCCTCAGTAAAGATGTGGGGCTTTACTGAAACATCAACACGGACTTTTTGGGAGAACATGAAAAGCAATGTTATCCAATTTTGTTTCACTTCCCTACACTTATGCACGTTCACGAACACTTAACGGTTAATAATCCACCATTATTACACATTAACATTCGAAGAAACACAAGTTTTGGAAAATAAAACAAAAATGAAACTTGACTTCTCAAATTCCCGCCAAAAACTCCCAGATAAAACTTAATCCAGTTTGGTAAAATCCAGCCTTAGATGTAAAAAAATATGTTTCTACGCCGTGAGAATTAGAAATGTGTTATAGAATCGATATTACCTTGAATAATACAATAATGCTATGGGAATGGTTCCGAAGACGCGCGTGGATCCAATTACGTGTCGTCTGAATTATTTATTAAAAGTCTGTCTGTTATACCAAAGAGAACGTAGATTTTTCAACGAAAAACTTAAAAATAACTTCAAACTTTTTGTAGAAAAAGTACCTTTTTGGTAAAACATTTTTTTGTTTGGGCCATCCAACAGAAAAATCACTGATTTCATTTTCCGAACATTTTAACTTCGTTTATTTTAATCTTTGTTCAATTACAGGATATAAGGGAGTGGTCACATTGCGTTCTCTGCAGCACGTTTTTGAGCTGCGCGTTTGTATCGATATAATACAAACAATACAATTCGCATCGCGTTTGTTTGAATACAATAGGTACCTATTTGTTCTGTGGGAAGCGATACAAACGCGCAGCTCAAAAACGCACGGTAGAAACCACAGTGTGACTACTCCCTAAAACTCCGTTCGATATTTTTTTATAGTGACAGCCGCCTTACAAGAGCCTTTCCCAGGATGGATCGACAACGTCTACGGAGTCACTGGTAAGAGTAGACAACTAAACGAGTGTCTAAATTAAAAAAAAAAAAACCGACTTCAATGTTATAATAAGGTGCGCAATTTTCTGCACTCTCGAGGTGCATTTCTGTTCATAACTCCGAAGATCCTCGACAGATCCTCACCAAATTTTTGTGGCACCAATCGGAAAGTATACCCTTTCAAAAAAAAAGAAAAAAAAAAGAATTTTACAAATTGGTCCGGGTGGCAATTCTACTAGATGACAACGTCAATCATTCCGCTGCGTTTTGTTTCGATCTCTTAGTCATTTGGTGAATAGTAGAATGGCTTTTCAAATCGTTCTGACAAAGTCCATACCTTAGCTAAAAGTAGAATAGGAAACAGTCGAAAATCTAAGGTTTAGTTGACGTTTAGCTTGTGGTTGATGAAAAGTTTGGTAGTAGAATCGCCACCCAGACGTCTTTGAGTAATCGGGAACAAACCTACATAAAAAAGCACAAAAAAAGATTCTGAGAACCTCCTCCTTATTTTGAAGTTTCTGACGAATTTAACCCTTTTTTTAAGTCGGTTAAAAAGACTAACCTTATCGCTTCCAGGTATAATAATGGAGATATCCCGAGGCACCTACCGCTCTGGTTACTGCAGGGAGAGATACGTGGTAGACCTGGTGCCGGTCGACATGGTCGTCAGCTCCTGCATCCTGGCCGCTTGGAGACAGGGGGTGAAACAGTAAGTATCTATCTGTTTCAACCCCTTTAGCTTTACCTTTTTGCTGCTGTGACGCACAATAAAACTCTTTCTCTCTCTCATTTGCTTCTGTTTTTTCTTTGTGTTACATTTTTTGAGATTTTTATTGTGTGCCAAGTGGTGAATAAACGTCTGTCTATGTCTTATGTCTGTCTTTAGGCTTCTTGGACCTTAGTAAAGCTTCCTTTATTTTGTAACACAGGATTTTTATTAAGTAGGTAAATGTTTTTCCTTTTCTTAACTATCGTGTCTTTAAAAAACTGTAATAGCCCCTCCAGACTCTCGAGAGAAAGCTCGGCGAGAAGTCTCGCCGAGACTTCTCGAAGAACAAACAAGCTATCCACACTCTCAATTTTTCTCCGTCGTGATGTTTGAAATCCTTTGTCTCGGCCAAAAATACCGACACCGATCGGAGAACAGGCGAGCCAGAGAACGAGAAGGCGAGAAGCTCCTCACACTCACGCTTCTCGGGTGTTCTCGGGGGTTCTCGCAGAGAGTCTGGAGGCCCTATAACAATTAACGGAAGAGCGAGATCCTCTAGTATACAGGTATTTTTATACTTAAAAGAGGGGAAATATTATTTAAGTCTATAAAGTATATATAAGTTAAGTAAAATAAGTATTTGTATTTGGTAAGAGACAACCACAAGTGATAAAGCTAAAAGAGTACCTAAAGGTCTGTTTAAACCCCTTCAACCCGCTGTGGAAAACCAAACCAGGACATGCAAGCACCAAGCAGCTAGGTTACAAAATCCTGGCTGCTTGGAGACAAGGGTTAAATATGCAGAAAGTCAAGCCATCCGTTTCAACCCCTTCAAAGTTGGGGCTGAAAACTCGTACGTCATGGTTGTCATTGTATTCTGGCTATTTGAAAACAGGGGTTGAAGCAGTAAGCATCAAGCCGTTTCAACCCCTCAAGGTTGCGGTCAAAAAGTCGCAGAACTTACGTCTTAGTAGGTTTTTGGTAAGCATTTCAAGTGTGGACCTCCTGTTCAATAATAATTAATAATACTCGTATAAGGCTAAAACTCCACCAAAGCGGAGACGAGAGGAGATGTTTTTAGACAACCAATAGAACTTCGTTATTCACACATCTCGTGATGACATTGTCTGAATAACGATATTCTATTGGTTGTTTAAACACATCTCCTCTCCTCTCCGCTTTAGTGGAGTGTCAGCCTAAAGGTGAGAAAGACCGAATCAGACCGTTTTTTTTTTAAATGTCTGTCTGTCGTTCCAGGTAGAATCTTGCAACTCAAACGAGCACTTTCCGATTAGTGTCCGGTTAAAATTTTCAGGGTAGCTCAACTTGATGACACAGCATTTCAAAAAAATATATAAGTAAAAACATTTTCTTACATTGATTTTTTATCTACATTCATTTGTTTGTTTTTCTTTTTTTTAGACCAGGTAGATGTCCAGTCTACAACGTGACGTCAGGAACTATCAATCCTCTCCAATGGGGTCAGTTTACGAAGCTCTGTGTAAAATGGGCGAGGGAGAACCCCACTAAGTGAGTATTCTGCAATAAAAAAATAAATAAATCAAATAAAAATATTTTTTTTTTAAATGCAATGATGTTTTCAAAGGGGGAAGATAGGTGACTCACCAAAATGCCTGGTCAGTGGTCCTACTCAACTGAGTCCTGACTCCTACTCAACTTGTCCTGAGGACAAGCCGGCTCTCAGTGCCGCGCGGAAAATCGTCTCGAACGCACCTTGAAGTTACTAATAGACAAAGATAGAGAGAGCAACTAAAGCAGTCGCGCAAGCAAGACTGCATTGCAGAGTGGCCGGGCCATGGCCCGGCTTTATCGAATCGGCTCCATTCGGCCGGAGCCGACAGAACCCGGCCAATAGACATTGCTGTCTCGTTCGCACGCTTATCAATTGGCAATCTATAAAATGGAGGAATACGTGTATTTTGGTGTATGTATCTAGTGGTGCACCGAGCCCAAGTTTTTGCATGCGATATTAGAGCGATGCCACACGGGCGCTGCCGCTCCGTTGCGTCGTCGCAGCACTATAATTTTTGTTCTCTCAAAGCGCGTCGTTTCAGCGCACCGTGTGGCATACCGGGCAGATTTGTACGTAGAACTACGAAGCGTCAACGCTGCGACGTCGCAGCGACGATGCAGCGCAGCGGCAGCGCCCGTGTGGCATCTCTCTTAGTGCGTCACCTATCTTCCCCTTTTGAAAACGTCATTGCCTACATATTACTCTCTCAACACTATTGTGTGGATGAGGAAAAATGCTTATCAACTTTGGAACTTCGTCTAATTATGTTATTTTCCACAGATACGTGATGTGGTATCCCAACTTCGCGTTCACCGAGTCCAGATTCATAAACACATTCTGGGAGGTGATATGCCACTTCCTGCCCGCGTTCCTCTACGATATGCTGCTGAAGGCTCAAGGAAGGAAGGCTATGTAAGTTTACTCAGGACTCTAGCAGACATGCTACTTTTAGCATCGGTGATCTGGGGCCTTACTATGAACTCTTAGAGCAATGTCAAAGTAAGTTTACTCTGATTCCGAACTTAGATAAGACTAAGGTAAGGTTAAAGTAAGCCTAACGCAAGAATGTTTTGGTAACGACTTCGACGATGTCATCGTGGAGTGTCAAGTGTCAAGTCATTGACTCGATGCAGGACTGTTTTCACCTTGTTTTGACATTGCTCTAAGAGTTGATGGTACGTCGGCGAATTCAGAAGCAAAATGCAGCGACCAACAAACCACACCGCAAACGCCAAACGCCGCAGTTGCTAGAACGCGCGATTCCTCTCCCCCCCCCCAATCAAAAATTCCAAAAATGACCAAAAAAAATTCTATAAAATTATCAAACCTGTTTACAAACACGACAAATGCGACCTGTAGAGGAGAACATACAGACAGACAAACGTTCGACAAAAAACATCGACAATCAAACAATCTTATCAAAATTTTCAATTCCGACGGGATTCGAAACCGCAATGATACAAGCGATCCTCCTTTAGCCGGAGTGCCTTTACCAATTCGGCCACGGAACCTTTAGTCGCCAGAGTTGAAAATCATGATAGGACCATATCCATCGATTATAGCATCGAATCAATGAAAAACATTTTTTTTCAACCAAAAACTTTGATCTTTCAGAATGATGAAGCTAGCGCGCCGTTTCAAGATGGCGGCTGCTACCGGTGAATACTTCGCTAACCATGAATGGCAGTTCGGAGTATCAGAACTGACAGCATTGCGTGATGACGTAGCCACCACTTGCGATGGAAACTCCTTCTTCCACTGGCCGGAATTCGACTGGGACGCGTATATTGGAGCGTACATGCTGGGGATACGGCGGTTTATCTTGAAGGACAGTATTGATTCGCTGCCGACTGCAAGGAATAAATTAAACAGGTACCCCTGCGACACAGCATCAAACATTTGCGCACTTTTTGTCGACTTTGCAAAGCTTTGAACACCTTTGGGGAACATGGTGGAATAGTTCCCCAAAGGCAGAGTAGGTGGTTCCTCTGCAACGGGCCCATCTGGCCCACTTACCCGTGGTCTTTCGACAGTTGATGTCGGATAGTCCTAGATATGTTTAACTTCGTTAGAAACTTAGCTTGCGAGTTTTAGACATTCTGATGTTGAGTGGCGCCATCTGTAGTGCGTAGCATGTTTCTGTAGTTCATCTAGCGACAGGTAGATGTCGCTACACACCCTTGAGTTTCACTAGTCCCATTAGGGTATTGTCCAATCGTAAGTTAACAAGTTCGTATAAGCAAGTGGCCAATTCTGGTGCCGGAGTTTTTAGGCTGCCTTAAAGCCTCCGTCATGGCTCAACCGACAATTTAACGTGCCCTCCGAAGCACGGAAGCGCTCAGCTCGTAATGCCACATGCGTTCATCCAAATTGTGACCGCGCATAACGCTGCTTAGCTTAAACCAGTGATTCCCAAAGTGGTCCAGGTAGACCCCTGAAATATACTTGATTTCGATAGGAAATGTAATAAAACTCCAAAATGTGATTCCAAGACAAGCGCGTATATTCGGGGAATGGCTGACACACACGAAAAATAATCTACCCTCAAATATACTAATACTAAATATTAAACTACCCTTAAACCACATACATTACACCCTCTTACTTAATTAAGACTATGACTCTATAACAATAAGATAATATAACTTACTAAGTATAAAACTTACATAAACTTAGTATAACACCGGATTACCATAACGCTCTACAGGGAAACGTATACGACAGGCTCGGGCAGGTACAGGCTGAGAACTTAAACGTGGTAAATTAGAAGTCGTGGGACACGCCAATATTTCCCTTGGTGAGCGATGTCTGAGCTGATCTATATGCCTTTTACACCATGAACCGTCTTCCTTAACCACTCTAAAATTTCTCTTCCCTAACACTTCATCCACTTTTCCTCTCACCCATTTATCTTTCGCCCCATACTCTCTTAACCACACTTTCTCCCCCTTAACTATTTCTCTTATTTTATCGTCTGAATCCTTGACCTGAAGTTGCCTATCCTCCCCTATCATTTTATCTCGTCGTTCAATGCGTAACAGATCCAAACGCGACCGCAAATTCCTTCCCTGTAACAACTTGGCCGGTGTGACCCCCGTGGTACAATGAACCGTATTTCTATACGCTAATAAATACGCCTGTAAAGCCGTATCTAAGTCGTATTTATCTCTTACCGCCTTCTTGATGGCTCTTTTGCACAGCTTAACCGCCCCTTCCGCGGCCCCGTTTGAGGCTGGATGGTAGGGTGGCGTAAACGTATGAGTTACACCATTTAGTTCCATAAATTTTTTAAACTCTACACTAGTAAAGGGTGGTCCGTTGTCTGACACAACTTCTCTTGGCAGGCCAAACCTAGCAAAAAGTTCTTTTAAAACCTTAAGTACGGCCGAAGCAGTTGTACTCGTCATATGAAACGCCTCAATCCATTTAGACGTCGCGTCAATCAAAACAAAAAATGTTTTTCCTACAAATGGTCCTAAGAAGTCAATATGTAACCGACTCCACGGCTCGCTCGAGTAGGCCCATGGTTTCGGCGGCGCCCGCGGTGGTGCCGATGCCTCAATGGCACATGTCTGGCACGCCTTACAAACTTGCTCTATGTCATTATCTATGCCGGGCCACCATACGTAACTCCGAGCTATTGCCTTCATTTTCACAATTCCCATGTGTCCTACATGTAATTCCTGAAGTATTTGGTTTTTAAAAGTGTTTGGTATAATTATTCTATATCCCCATAAAATACAGTCCTCATCCAAATAAAGTTCATTTTTCCTGACAAAAAACGGTTGCAAATCCGACTCTGGGCATTTTGATGGCCACCCTGACTGTATATAATTAATCACTTTCCCCAAAAGAGCATCCTTTTTAATTTCTTCTGAAACCTGAACTTGGGTAATGGGTAAAAAATTGTTCACAAAATTCATGTAAGTAACTTCTAACTTACTCTTCTTACCCTCCCCTTCTAACGGAAGACGAGAGAGAGCATCGGCTCCATTCTTATCTGTCGTAACATGCTTAATCTCATAATCATAGCCTGAAAGTATTACAGCCCATCTCTGCATCCTGGATGCTGCCATAGTAGGTATCCCCGTTTTAGGGCCGAATATTGATACTAAAGGTTTGTGATCCGTTTTTAATACAAACTTACGCCCATATAAATATTGATGGAACTTCTTAACCCCGTAAATGATGGCCAAGGCCTCTCTGTCTATCTGAGAATATCCTCGTTCTGCTGTGTTTAAAACCCGTGAAGCATACGCTATAGGTCGCTCTAAACCATCCTCCATGATATGCGATATAACCGCGCCTACTCCTACCCCACTCGCATCCGTTGTTAAGATAAGTGGCAGTTCAGTACTGTAATGAGCTAAAACTTCACTTGAAGAAAGCAAATCCTTAATTTCCTGAAAAGTGCTCTCACATTCTTCAGACCAGACAAATGTAACTCCTTTCCTAAGCAGCTTATATAATGGATATAAAATTGTACTAATATTCTTAATAAATTTACCATAGTACATTACCATTCCGAGGAAAGCTCGGACTTCTGTGACATTGGAAGGTGACCTAACTTCTTTAATTGCTGCTAATTTACTTGGATTAGTGTGAATGCCTTTCTTGTCAATAACATATCCTAAATATGTTACAGAGTCTGCAAAAAATGAACATTTTCCTGTTTTTATTTTTAATCCATAATGTTGCAGTCGTTGTAAAACTTTATGCAAAGTCTCCAAATGCTCTTGATCATTTCTCCCACTTATAATAACATCATCTAAAAATATGCCTACTCTAGGGATGTCTGAGAACATTTGTTCCAGCTTGCGTTGAAAAATACCCGGACTGGATGACAAACCATAAATTAAACGTTCATATTTAAATAGTCCCCGATGTGTATTTATTACTGTATATTTTTGAGAATCTTTATCCAGCACAAACTGAGCATATGCTTGTGATAAATCCAGCTTAGAAAATTTTTCCCCTCCCCCTAGTTTAGCCAGTAAGTCCTCTACTTTGGGCAAAGGAAAACGGTCCACTTCGAGGCTCTTATTCAGTGTTAATTTGAAATCACCACATACCCGAATGGTGCCATCACTCTTTACCACGGGAACTATCGGCGTGGCCCAGTCCGAAGAGTCGACCGGTGTGATGACCCCGTCGGCCACCAGCTGGTCCAGCGCGCGCTCCACAGGCTCACGTAACGCGTACGCCAGCGGCCGTGCACGCATGTACACGGGCCGTGTTCCCGGCCTCACATGTAAACTCACTTCTCCGCCTGTATACCGACCGAGCCCCTCCGAAAACACTTCACTGTATCTGGAACTGAGAGATTCCACAGTAAATGGTAAAGTACACTTAACATCGTTACACCTAACCTCAGTCAATGCTATTCCAAATTCCTGTAGCCACTGTCTTCCCAATAAAGGCTTCCTACCATTATCAATTACATAAATATCTAATGGTTTACATAACCTATCTTTATATGAAACTTTAGGTGTTATTTTGCCTACCGGTCTCACAGTTTCCCCGGTATAATAACTCATAACAAGGTTATGTTTTTGTAAAGGCAAATTAGCAAACAATCTTTTGTATAATTCGTAACTAATACAAGAAATAAGACATCCCGTATCTGCTTCCATCTTAATAGAGTGTCCTTCAATTTGAACCGATAGCATAATAGGCCCACAATTACTATCTACACCTTGAAAATTATGTAAATCTAAAATTACCTCGTCACTGCTATAGTCCGTGTCCATTTCCATTACTAATTCGCGTACCTCGCTGTTGTAGGCAGACACACTTTGTGCACTACTTTTTTGCCTAGGACACATTTTCTTCAAATGACCTGGTTGATTACAGACTCGACACACATAGTTCCTAAACTTACAAAATCTTTCACTATGATTCTGTCCACACACTGCACATTGTTGATCAGCTGTTTTCGATGACCCCGCTTTGACACTGACGTACGGCGGCCGCGGCGCGCGCGTTCTGAAAGTGAAACCTGCGCTCTGAGATTGAGATTGAGAACGATTCGCTGTTCCCGCCCCTGGTAGCTCCGTGCTCCCAACGCTCTGCCTCCGTGACGATGCTGCCGTCGTCTGACGGTTTTGATGACGCGTTTCCACTTTATTGCACGCCGTCACCTCAGATACGTTGTTCTTGCCTGGCTGCCCTTCTCGTCCTTCGACTAACGCTGCATTAATTTCTGCCGCCTCGATTGCCACCGCCAGTCTGAGCGCCTTATCAAATGGCAGATCTTCTTCCGAAAATAACCGTTGTCTAATAATTTCATTAGTCAACCCGCACACGAGCTGATCTCTCAGGCTTTCTTGTAAATTTTCACCAAAACCACAATGCTTAGACAGCCGCCTCAGCTCCGCTACGTACTCCGCAATTGATTCCCCCGCTGCTTGCTTCCTTTGCCGGAACGTGTACCTCTCAGCTAAAACACTCGGTCTGGGTTGAAGATGATTCCTCATAATTCGTACGAGTTCATTGAACCTTTTTCCGGCTGGTTTGTCCGGAGTACATAAGGTCACCAACAGTTCATAAGCTGCGCCTCCCATTACCGTGATAAGAGTCGGTACTTTGAGTTCTTCCTTCACATTGTTCACCACGAAGTATTGTTCTAACCTCTCTGCGTACAAAGTCCAATTATCGGAATCCAATTGAAATGCACCAATCTTTCCAACCGACATGTTGTAGGTATGTAGGTAGACCTCCCGTCGTCGTACACACGTAGATCCAACTCGTCGCCAGTGAAATATACTTGATTTCGATAGGAAATGTAATAAAACTCCAAAATGTGATTCCAAGACAAGCGCGTATATTCGGGGAATGGCTGACACACACGAAAAATAATCTACCCTCAAATATACTAATACTAAATATTAAACTACCCTTAAACCACATACATTACAACCCCCAGGGGTCCACGGGAGACTCGAAAGGGGTCCACGATGGTTCTCATTTTCTGAAGAGTTTTGGGAATATGGTAGAAATGTAGCAGCAGGGTGTCCACCGAAACCAGTAAAATTTTGAAAGGGGTCCATGAGAAAAAAAAGTTTGGGAACTGTTGGCTTAAACGATCAATCAAGAACGTCTAAGCAAGCTACGCCACGAGCGCTGTCCAATTCTTCTTCTAATAGTGCCTCTCCGACTAGTGAAGGTTGGCAGTCAATATGGCATATTGTTCCCGATCTTTAGCGAGGCGAAATAGTTCGGCAGCGCTCGCTACCCCCGTCCACTCTCTGATGTTCCGCAACCAAGATTTCACGCCTCTTGCTGTCCAATGGTCCTAGTGATTCTTAACATAGTTCATAATTACAAGCTTTGCTTAGTTTGGGCACAGAACAGATAATTACTACGTATAGAATGGACACTGTGAGTTTGAGCTGACGAGGAGCTGACTTTGAGCACGCAACACAAGACGCATAGACGAAACAATGACCACAGTGTACATTATTCATACGGTGACAACCTTACTGGGTACAAAACTAACACTGTAGTGTAAATATAGGTAGTTGGACGCCGCTTTTGCATAGAGATTTCGTCTAGTGTCTCGGGTTTGGGGCTAGATGGCGCTGTGTGAAATGTACAGCAATATTTATTTATTTAAAGGCTAATTTTCTTTTTCTAGACTGTACTGGGTTCATCGCATGTTCCAAGCTGCCACTGGATACTACGTCTTCAGATTACTTGCTGGACGTTTTCGGTAGATCCTTCTCTTTCGGATGGAGTGAATCTGCAATAAATGGATTAATTTGTAAGATTGTACGGCTGGCGAGTGAAAGCTCTGCGGGCTGATTGTTGCTGGACCTACACGATCAAGTTCACCGTCAAGTTTGCAGCGGACTTGATGCGGCGTCCAGTAAACTTGACGGTGTATGGCTATGGGTGTGCATGACAAGTCTACTTGAAGCGAATTCTGCCAATTGATCAGGTTTGCAGCGTCATGTAAGCTTGAAGATGTGTGTGAGCGTTCAAGTATTCATGACGCGTCGTCGTCCGTCACTGGTGACGCCATGGCTTCGACTGGCTGCGCCATCAAGCAAACTTGCCGGTAAACTTGATCGTGTGTGTTCTTGGACGAACTGCAACGCCGCATTAAGTCCGCTGCAAACTTGACGGTGAACTTGATCGTTTATTTCCGCTGTAACTTGTCTCAGACCTCAAATTGTTCTCAAACTGTCAAAACGATCGCATAGGTATTTTATGAGCTTGAGTTGAGTTTGAGTTTGTTGAGTAGCTAATTCTGATGACGGGGCTTTGGCCGCCTGAGGCTATCCTTCAATGCTTAATGTTTATCCCATTTTCTGCCCGAGTGCGCACAACATCTGCATCCGCGTCATGGCCACTTAACGCGTTAATAAGAATGAGGCTATAATTATCATTTATCTATATCATAGTTTCTCAACCTTATATTGCCCACCGCCCACTTTGCGAATATATTTTTTTCAAGAGCCCCCCTCCCCATATCTTAATGCGCCATCTCACAATGCCCCCTAATTTTCTCTGGGTCTTCTACTGCCCCCTGAAAGTCTCAAACGCCCACAAGGGGGCGTTATCGCCCACGTTGAGAACCTATGATCTACATATTCTACATTATAAGAGATATACATTACTTAAATTCTCCAAAGTATTAGGAAATGAAATAGTAATTCCAAAGCACAGCAACACTGTTTTGTGAAAATTTAAGATATTAAGAGATTAACACCCGAATACTGAAACGCTAGGTACTTAGTTTAAGTGGTACTTATCATTGACATTAACTGTAATTTTTGCATACGATTCTGAAGAAATTCTCATAGATGAGTACGTCTCAAACTTCTAAGTAGCGTTTCAGTATTTGGGCATAAGGTGTTCATAATCTGTAAGAAGAATTAATGTAAAAATAATCAGTTTAATGAAAAACATTTTGAAATCAAATGTAAAATAAAAACTTTTTTTCTGGTCATTTTAGCTTACTTTTATTTAATCCTATTATAATAGTATACTATTAAACGAGCAATCCCTACACTGCGCGTGGCCCGACACGCACTTGGCCGATTTTTTTTTAATTCAATATCTATGCCATCGATCGACGATCGATCAATGAGCGTGGTAACACCATGTTGGGCCAACCTAGACCAGCTTAGGCGAGTGCGAGCGAGAAGACGAATCGATGCAAGGCGAGAGCGATAGAGAGGCAATGCGACCCTGGGAAAACGTGTATTTGAGCCTTTATGCTAAGCTTTTATGGAGGACTAATCCTGCTAATATTATAAAGGCGAAACCACGTATCCCCATAACTACTAAACCGATTATGATGAAATTTGAAATGTAGATAGCTTAGGTTCTGGAATAACACATAGAGGCTACTTTTTATCCCGGAAAAATGTATGGTTCCCGTGGGATAAAACTGGGCGTTTACTAGTTTTCCATAAATGAGTCTAGCTCATTGCTGTACCTATAGGCATTTTTTTAAAAAAACATTGGCAAGAAAAAAACTCATATTTCAAACTGAGGTTACTTACTTACCTAGTTAGTATATTACTTACCTAGTAGGTAGGTATATTATGCAAATTTAATGTAGAGGTCAAAATAAAATAGGTATATAAATACCACATTCAAGTTGTATTTTTTTATTTAATATCACATAATAATAAAAATACTGAAAAAAACTTAATCTACTAAAACTACATTCTACGAAGAAACTGCCACCTCATTTAACAAATTGTATAAGAATTTAACCATTTTTAATATAATGTGTGTTATAACTGGTTTTTATAAATTCTGGGATAATTATATCCAAATAGAATCTAATAGGATATTTGAAAACGAAAAATCTTATCAAAATTTTCAATTCCGACGGGATTCGAACCCGCAATGATGCAAGCGATCCTCCTTTAGCCGGAGTGCCTTTACCAACTCGGCTACGGAATCCTTAGTCGTCAGGGTTGAAAATCTTGATAGGGCCATCTAGTTCGAGGCAAGTCCAAAATATATTTGGCACATAGGTACTTCTCTTTTTTTAAGTAAATCATTATAAAAACATAGATTTTAAGTGTACACAACTAATAAATCCACCTAATAATTCCCGAATACTGAAACGCTACTTAATTTGAGACGTATTTATCTGAGACGTTCTTACTCTTCAAAATCGTTTTAAAACTGACAGTTAATGTTACTGAAAAGTACCACTTAAACCCCTGGTTCCGAACCTATGGGTTACCCCACGGGGGTAAAATAGTTTTTTGTTGGTGGGTAATAGCACGAAACGAGATATTTATGCAAAAAAAAAAACAGTTTTTTATACTACTACTGATTTGAAACGTAAAGAATAGGTACATTGAAAGAAAATAAGAAGGTAAGAAATTACTTCAGCTTCAACAACATAAAGCAATAAAATTTAACTCGAAAAAATTGAGATTTCGCTGAAATACTCGTTATCAAAAGAAATTTTAAGATCAAAATTAACATGAAATCATGGACGGCGGGGGGTTAAAAGTTAAACGGGGGCCATTTGACATGTAATAGGGTTCATGGTTGAAAAGGTTAGGAACCACTGACTTAAACTAAGTAACCTTTCAGTATTCAGTTTATTCGTACACTCACTATTAACTACCACTTAACTTCTTCCAATTAATGATAAAGTAAAAAAGTAACTAAAATTAATGGTAACATTAAATAAAACAGTCTTGAAACTAGGTACAGTCAATCACAAAACATGATAACTATTTCAAGTTTTACTTAAAAACATAGATTTTCGATCAAAACTAAATAGCGTAGGAAAATAAGTAGTGTGAGGATTTATTAATAATTTGATGATTTTCTGGTTTAGTAATGATTTGAAGACGTCTGTGGCGTAGTGGACGAAGGCCCACCTGTAATACAAAAGATTGCAGGTTTGATCCCCGCCGCGAGACAAATTTTTGTATGATCTGAAAATATTTGTCTCGGGTCTGGGTGTTTTTTTCATGTAAATAAGTAGGTAATGTATGTATTAAAAAAAAGTTGTAGGTATCAGTCATGTAGTTCCCATAACACAAGCTCTGCTTACTTTGGGGCTACATGATGCTTTGTAAAATGTCCAGCATTATTTATTTATTTAAAAAACTGAAACAGCTAATCAACTTGATCGACTTTTGTACATCAATAAAGTATAGACATTAAAAAGTATAAAAATATCTAGGCTATAACCTATTCCCTGCACCATTTCCTCGGCTGCTGCTGGAGCACTTGTGCGTAATGGGCATTAAACGCGTTAAAGATATAAGATATCTAGGGAAGTCAAAGGCAAGGTTGAAATATTTAGATAATAAAGTAATTTTAGGACTAAGACCAAAGAAGACTTTAGAAGTCCAAATAAACATAAAAATAACAAAGATGGTGATAGGCAAGTTCAAATTTACACAACTACTAACATAAGAGTAAATGATGACAACAGG
Organism: Camptogramma bilineatum; assembly: GCA_958496255.1. Lineage (NCBI taxonomy): Eukaryota > Metazoa > Arthropoda > Insecta > Lepidoptera > Geometridae > Camptogramma > Camptogramma bilineatum. The sequence goes on along the minus strand of OY292479.1, from coordinate 1,256,640 downwards.
CATCCCACTGGAGAACGTGACGAAAGAGTAAAAGAAACTTCAGAATTCCTAATAAACGTAAATATAACAAAGGTAGTGAAAGACAAGTCCAATTCATCTACTAATCTAAAAGTCCATGGCGGTAACAACGGGCATCTTGTTAGAGCCCATGACGAAAGAGTACAAGAAACTTCAGATTTCCAAATGAACTTAAAAATAACAAAAGATGGTGATAGGCAAGTCCAAATTTACACAACTTCTAATATCCGTAGTATCCATATAATATTCTAATGTCCATAGTGACAACAGGCAACCCTCTGGAGCCCATGACAAAAGAGTAGAATAAACTTCAGAAGTCCAAATAAACATAAAATAACAAAGATGGTGATAGGCAAGTCCAAATTTACACAACTACTAATCTAAGAGTCCATGGCGGTGACAATGGGCTTAGAGGCCATGATGAGTGAGAAGTAAACTTCAGAAGTCCAAATAAAACTAAAAATAACGAAGATAGTGATAGCAAAAGCCTATGCCAGAAAGTGGTGCCTTTTTTTCGCGCAGCAATCAAACATTAAAATATGAACTAGGAGTTAAAAGAGTAGTAAGTTCGTATGAGCAAGTGGCCAACTCTGGTGACGGAGTTTTAAGGCAGCCTAAAGGCCTTCTTCATGGCTTAGCGGCTTAAAAGCCGGGACTGACATTTAACGTGCCCTCTGAAGCACGGAAGCGCTCAGCTCGTAATACTACTCGCGGTCACCCATCCCAAGAGTGACCGCGCACAACGCTGCTTAACTTCAACGATCAATCAAGAACGTGCAAGCAAGCTACGCCACGAGCGCTTCAATGTTTGGTTGATGGCTGCGCGAAAAAAAGGCACCAATCCATACAAAATCAGCATGGCCATATACACTACTAATCTATGAGTCCATGGCGGTGACAACAGGCATCTCATTGGAGCCAGTGATGAAGGAGTAGAAGGAGGATATCCAGCCGCTGAACCAGTACATCATCAGACCCCAGAAGAGGATCCTGGTGATGATGTCAACGCACCACATACTGAAAATAAACTACATGTTAATACAGGTGCCTACCCCGAAGGTCGTGGGCTCGAATCCTGGCCGTGCAATCAATGAATTTTTCGTTTCGAAAAATTTATATGCGCATTAATCCGAGCTCTAAACGGTGAAGGTAAACATCGTGAGGAAACCCGCGGCTTAGTCAGCCCCACACGTATTGAGCATGTCTTTCCTGTGGATATGGCCGGTTAAGCTGAGAGGATGGTGTAGGTGCTACAAGCCTACTTCATCTCAACATTGTCCCAGGCACTACAGTGTCCCGTTATAAATGTAGGCAAAGATTGCCTCCTGACACTGTATGAATCATCTAGTAAAGATGTAAAGGCCTAAGTTTTTTTAATACCCCCAGGTTTCGAAACCAATGATCTAAATTGATGATATTTTTACGCGAGTAATTAATGTGTTCTAAGGCTACTTACATATTCATGTGTCGTCTAGCTGCTGGAAGGGTATCATCATATTCTTTCAGAATAAAGATTCGAGCCGATCTGATGCAGTCTTCAAAGTAATTTGAAATATCAAGACCTGAAATTGAGTAACGCTTTATCAATCAATTACTATTGAGTATCAAAATAACTCTGTAAATCCTTTAGTAATGACAATCTAGATAAGTGAGTTCTGCTAATCTTATAGCAAAGAATAATTATGCTGAAGAAAACAAGCGGTGTTTAACATATTAAGCTGTTGTTTGAAGTGGGAGTACCACAGGGCTCTACCTTCGGGCCGCTTCTTTTCATTCTTTATAACTTTGATAAACTTAAGAATATTTTTATTCTGTTTAAACTTACCGACAGCGTCGACTTTGTAATCTCGTTTTTCTTTGTCGTTGAGTCGTTTTCTCAAAGTCTGCGCAATGTCAGACTTGAAGTCCCACTGGTTGTTTGTGTAGTATTCAAATACTTCAAAGCCTTTGGCAATACGGCGGTGGACTCTCATCAAACTGAAAATAAAAAAAAGGTTTTTTATATTTTTTAAATGTGATATATTCAATGGGACCGCTATGACCACTGAAACGTCTTAAGCGCTAGATAAATCTACTGTTCTTTCGCGACCAACACCGTGAAGAATCAGGGCAACAAACACGGTATGGGGGCTAGCTTTCTTGATCGGTGATCCATCCGAATCTAAATAGTCAAGCTTCAGTCAGACTGGCAGAAGACTGGCTCGAGTCGAACAAAGGAAGAAAAAGGTAACTTACACAGGCTTATAACCAAGGCAGAAGAGAAGCACATCGACGAAGAATGCTGGAACCCAGTGGTACATGAACGCACAGTAATTGTGGTACAGACGGGAATGCTTCATAGATCCGCCTGGATACCTGGATAATATAAAAAAAAACTTAGGCCTTTAAATCTTTACTAGATGATTTATACAGGAGGCAATCTCTTTCTTACATTTAACGTACTGTAGTGCCTGGGACAATGTTGAGATGGAGTAGGCTTGTAGTACCTACACCATCCTCTTAGCTTAACCGGACATATCCACAGGAAAGACATGCTCAATACGTGTGGGGCTGATTAAGCCGCGGGTTTTCTCACGATGTTTTCTCATTTTGAACCGACTTCAAAACAAAAGAGGGGGTTCTCAATTCAACAGAATCTTTTTTCTTATGCTTTTTTTATGAATGTTCACCGATTACTCAAAGATGCCTGGACCGATTTGGAAAATTCTTTTATTGTTTGAAAGGGCATACTTTCCGATTGGTGCCACAAAAATGTGGTGAGGATTTGTAGAGGATCAGAGTTATGAACAGAAATGCACCTCGAAAGTGCAGAAAATTGCTTAGCTTCTAACATTGAAGTCGGGTTTATAATTTTTAATTTAGCCACTTGTTTCCCATATTTTTTTCACTCACCACACTACTCCGTTCAAGGGCACCCTGTGCATGATGATGTCCCGACCTGCGTCTATCAGCTCAGACCAGGAGACCTTGATTTCAGCTGATGATGTGAAGTTTATGATGTTGCTCTCAACATCACTAGAAAAAAAGGAAGTTATAATTAGAGATGGGCCGAATATTCTGGGGCCCTAGCCATATTACACGATCTATCGTCGCTGTAGAACGATCTATCGTCGCTGTAGAATAGAACACTTCAAAATGTATAGGAATTGACGTTCTGACCACGTGACTCATCTACTTGAAACGTCAAATCCTATACATTTTGAAGTGTTTCTATTCTACAGCGACGATAGATAGTGTAATATGGCTAGGGGGGCTGTCTACCACACACACTTATAAATGCTAAAGTTTGGATGGATGGATGTATGTTTGTTCCTCTATAACTTGACAACTGAACTGAACCGATTTGGTTGAAATTTAAAATATACACAGATAATGACCGAGAATAGGACATAGGCTACTTTTTATCCGGGTACCACGCAAGGGAAGCCGCGGGTGGAAGGAGAATTCAATTAGTTACTTAAGGGGTTTGCCTTAAGTAACTTACATATATTTAAATTGTGACGCGGTTTCACCTGGAAACTTTAACAGGGGTTCGTGAAACCGAAAGTTTGAGAAACCCTGGTAAGTATATGATAACGATGGTGAAAGTAGCCTATAACATTCCTCAAGAATTAAGTTATCAAATGCGTGATGTAAAGGCCTATTATGGTTTTCCTTAGTTTTAGTGCCAATTCAGACGTACCACAACCACACGACACCGACAACCACACCACAACGACGCGACGTGGTCGGGCGTATATTTGTATTGAAAATGAATTTCCAATTCACACGTACCACATTTTGTCGTTGTTATCGACCACCTGTGTAATACGACCACATCGCAACCACATCGCAACGACATGACGTCATCAACAGCGCGCGCCTAGCTGGCGCCTGCCACATCGACATTTTGTCGGTACCACAACGCAACTGCAAAACGTCGCTGCGACACTATTCACACGTAACCACAGCTGGACCACATTTTGTCGCTGCGACGTGGTGTGGTAGTCGCACGTGTGAATTGACGCTCAAATTAATAGAGAAATCTAAAACTTACCCGTTCTTCAAGTAGTTCCAAGCTACGATCATGATGCCATTTATAAAGACGTCCACAGGCAGATAGTCTGCGTAACTGTTGCTCTTGCAATACATTGTACGGATAACACCTTTGCCAGCGCCTGAAATTATATTAATAGTTAACATTTCGAAAATAGGTAGATAGATAATTCTTTATTGTTACACCAACATTATTACAAACTTAGACTAGAGAACTTAGATACTAATACACGGTGGCACAATGGGCGGCCTTATCGCTCAAAGCGATTTCTTCCTGACAACTTTTGTATGGACTGGAATAAGAATGTGAAAGGAGGTTGCAATCCTATTCTATTAAACGAGCAATATTTTGTTTGATGTTTGAAGTTTGAAGTTTGTTTGTATGTACCTACTGAGGTTCTCGAAAACGGCTCTAACGATTTCGATGAAATTTGCGGTACGGGTGTTTTACGGGGCGAAAAATCGATCTAGCTAGGTCTAATTTCTGGGAAAAGCCATTTTCTCGGCATTTTCACGCAAAAAGATTTACAAGTGCAATGTGGTTCGTAATTGAACTACTAGATGGCGTTATGCACCAGAGCAGAGCTCGGTCGCCCAGATATTGAATATTATTTGGCGACCTCTGTGGTGCAATAGAAGATCCACTTGAAAAGTTGAAACAGAAGGCAGTGCCTGGAATAATATTAATAGTTTATACCTTGAAGAGTTGCTATGAATATTATTTGCTGACATTGACATTATGGTGAAGTGGGTGAAGGGCTGCTAAAACAGAAGGTTGCGGGTTCGATTCCCGCTACGAGGCAAATTATTGTATGGTCTGCAAATTGTCTGGGATCTGGGTATAATATCCATGTATTTACAAAAAAGTAAGTATAGGTATAAGTCATGTGGTTCCCATAACACTAGCTCTGCTTAATTTGGGGTTAGATGATGCTGTGTGAAATGTCAATTGAAAATGAAAATGAAAAATGTGTTTATTTACTGAAGTTGAAGATCATGGAAATGGGTGCAGAAGGTAGATAAATACGCCATAGGCAAATTAAAATTTACCAATTAGAAGTCCAGTTGGTCCGTTTATGTTGTCAGTCCATCCTGGAACAGGCTCTTGCCAAATCGGGATCACTGTAACAATTAAAATATTTAAAAATTAAATTTAAAAAATGAAAAACCCCCGACACCCTTCTTAGCTAGAAAAAAGCTTATAATCTTCAAACTCTTTATTAATTATTATCGTTTCCAAATAAAAAACCGCATCAAAATCGGTTCATCCATTAAGGAACTATGATGTAGTGACGCCACTATAATAGTGTTCTAGTGAAAGCCCTAAGAGAGGATCTCAAGACTCACCAATAGAAGGTCTGAGGATAACAGCCGGGATATGCTCCATGGCTTCCACCACCAGGGCCTCCCCTAACGCCTTCGTGAAGGCATACGAGTTGGGCAACTTGTTTAGCAACCTGTAATAAAACAATCAGCAATCAGCTGGGAGTTGAGCAACTAGTCTAACAACCTGGAATATAAGTAATTACAGAAATAATAGTTGGCTAAGCACCAGGACCATATAGTTACAGAAATAATAGTTGGCGAATAAGGTAGGGTTTATTATGGTTTTGAAATGTTCTCCAAAGCCATGATTACTAGTGACTATAAAGAAAAAGGCTTTTTTGGTTAGTGCATCCATTCTAAACAAAGTAGGTAGGTACCACGAAACGCCTATTTTCAACGGATATGCCCATTTTCTAAGCTATTTACACGAAGCCAGAGATGCCTGCTGCTCCTGACTTGAAAAGCTATCCTCGTGTCACAGAACAGATAATAATACTACATATAGAATGAACACTGTGAGTTTGAGCTGACGAGGAGCTGACTTTGAGCACGGAACACACGCGCAGAAACATAGACGAGACCGAGACCACAGTGTACATTATTCATACGGTGAAACCTTACTGTGTACAAAACTAACATTGTGTAGTGTAAATATAGGCAGTGAGACGCCGCTTTTGCATAGAGATTTGAATCCCAAAATGTGCTCGTGGACCTATCTCAAGCATTATTAAAAAAAAAATTTAATCATCTCAACATCTTCCTCATCCGACATGGATTCTGTTACCCAGTGCCCTAGGAACTTAAAAAAAACACACTCTTTACAATTCAGTGCCATTTAAAGACACAGAGGAAACATTGGTGAAAACTTTGTGCCTGTCTTAAAAACCAGAAATTCACTCTTCGCTACATTTTATTTAAGGCTGGTTTTACTGTCACGCGTACCGTCGGCGCTGATAGGCGAGTGATCTTTATTACAATGAAATAAGGATACTGATTGTTTAGCAGAAATGGCTACGCTGATTGCTCTCGTCAGTGCTGGACAGTCAGTATCCTTATTTCATTGTAATAAAGATCACTCGCCTATCAGCGCCGACGGTACGCGTGACAGTAAAACCAGCCTACGACCATGAGCAACAGCAAAGTTCTCACAAATATTGAGAAGATTAGTCCATTGATTGTCACTAGATTGGCTTACTTGGGTGTGACGGCAATAACAGTTTCCTCGTCCATCCACTCCATGGCTTGTATGATGTGGTGCGGGTTGGCGGGAGGGGGGTATGGCTTCTCTTCTAGCAGCTTCTCGTGTAAATGGCAGTATGCAGTCGATATGTGGACGAACAGCTGGAAAACAAGATATCAGATTATTAAAGGTTCCATGATGTTCATGATGAATTTGGAACCGAGAGGTTCTTTACTATTGGCCTGAATAAGCTCAGAGTCGCTCAATGAGCTATGGAGAGGCTCAGGGTTTCTCTACGGGATCGAATCAGAAATGAGGAGAGACGTAAAAAAACTCGGGTCACCGTCTTGGCCAAACGGATTAGCACGTTGCAGTGGCGATGGGCAGGCCAAAAGCACGCAGAACAGATGGCCGATGGGGTCGAAAAGTTCTTGAGTGGAGGCCGCGGACCAGCAAGCGCAGTGTTGGACGTCCACCGACAAGATGGACAGACGGCCTTGTAAAGATTGTAGATCGGCGGTGGATGCAGGCTTCCAACAGCAATACATGGAAATCTTTGAGGTAGGCCTATGTCCAACAGTTGACGTCCCACGGCTGAGACGATGATTCCATGAGTAAACGGATCAACCAGCTGAAGTGAAGGACGAAGGTAAGACCACCTACCAGATAGTCTGTGTCATTCAGACTACAAAGTAACTACCAAATAAAGTTAACATAAGCTTTAGAAAAGTAATAACATCATTTTTCTGGAATGGTGTTGTGTTCCTGCGGTAAGTAAGGTTGCCAGAGCTCTGCTCTGAAGCGCTGCGGTGACGACTGGTGGATCAGTCTTGTCCATTGTGTTGTCGGTGCAGTGATTCCTCTTTTAAAGGGTCAGCAGCGCGAGTGTGACTCCTCTGGTGTCGCAGGCGTCGTACTACGGTAACCGCTTTCCATCAGGTGGGCCAGAGTCCGTTCCAACTCCGTCACCAGAGTTGGCCACTTGCACAAGTGTGTCACCGAAAAGAGTGTTAGGCCCCAAACCGTGTTTGTTGCCCTGGTTCTTCACGGTCTTGGTCGCGAAGGAACAGGAGTAGAATCACCTAGCTCTTAAGACGTTTCAAAGTGGTACACTTGTGATCTTATTGAATAAACGAATTTGACTTTTTTTTTTTTTTTTGCTCATATGAACTTACTTACTTAGGTGGGCCGTATGCTTGTCTGCTACCTTAGTAGTATAAAAAAAGTAGAGTTGGAGCTTTTTGACTTACCTTAAGTTTCTTACACTTCTTAGCCAGTTCCACCATCAGTTTGGTGCCTCTCACGTTCAGAAGAACAGCTTTCTTCAGCTCTTCATCGAACCTGGACAGAAGAACAAAAGAGTACAGATTCCAGAAATTAAAATAGAACGACAGATTCCAGAAAATAAAATAGAATGAAACCTGATCACGACTGTATCCCTAAGGTACGGTAGACATTTTCTCAGGTATTTCGCCATTTAAGATCCTTTTAAGATGTCTAGGGGGTAGTCAGAGGTATGTCCTAATGAATCCCACCCAGGACAAACATTTGTGTGATGAACATAGATGTTTGTTCTGTGTCTGGGTGTTATAAAGTATTGTAAGTATGTATGTATTTACAAATATATAAGTATTCTATTAGTTATCTGGTTCCCATAGTCTACAAGCTTTGCTTAGTTTGGGGCTAGATAGCGCTGTGTGAAATGTCCAGCAATATTTATTTATTTATTTATTATTTTTTGGTAAGTAGGTACCTATATGAATACATTTTGCAGAAGTTAACATTCAATACGTGACAGGTTGCAAGCCCATAATTGATTTCAGTCCCTTTATTGTCTATGTTTTGATTGCGACCAAAATCAGATGGTCTAACTTGTCTCAAACCTCAAATTGGTCTCAAACTGTCAAAACGATCGCGTAGGTATCTTTTGTCGCGTTCGGTCTCGTTGAGATGAGAGAGAGCTACTTGCGTGGTCACTGAACTGTCATTGACAGTTTGAGACCGATTTTCGCTATCAAAGTTAGACAATCAGCCCACTGAGGTCTCTAAATAAACCATTTTTGACTTTGGTTACCGAACCAAATTACTTGGTTACCAACTGTTTTTTTTTAACTAATAATAGTTCGCGTTTGACCACACCCTGCCTGATGTAAAGCAACAGTGTGGTCTAAGATGGAGCACGCTTACCTAGAAGGAACCTATTAACTCTCAATTTTAAGACACCCAAATATACTGGAGTAGAATCACCTAGCTCTTAAGACGTTTCAAAGTGGTACACTAGAGATCTTATTGAATAAATGAATTTGACTTTTGACTTTTGACTTTTGACTTTTGACTTTTGACAAAGTTACCTGATGGTAGCTGCAGCATGTATGATCATATCCACCTCTTCCATGATCCTCGTTCTGTCTGCAGCAGACAAGGCCAGCTCCTCATGTCCAACGTCTCCAGCCACGATGGACACCTTGTCCAGAAGCGGTTGAACGCCTCCGCGTAGCTTGCGCAGCTTTTCGAAGAGCTGATGATAAAGAGCATATTTGATTACCTTGCATTTCTAGATTCTAAGCTTTGGTTTTAGGATCCTTATCATTTCATAATTTTCTTGCCCTTTTCCCACTAGGTGGGGTCTTCACAACATATTCTCTTCTTCCATTCATCATAACTCCGAAGATTCTCGACAGATCCTCACCAAATTTTTACAGCACCAATCGGAAAGTATAAGTAAGTACTTACCTACTCTTTCAAACAAAAAAAGAATTTTTCAAATCGGTCCTCGTTCTTCGAATAATCGGTGAACATACATAAAAAAAGAGATTACGATGAATTGAGAACCTCCTCCTTAATTTTTTTATTTGTTATACTTAGTGTTAAACCACACTTAAGTTAACTTAGCAGTGAGTTAACTTAGTAGTTAATATCCTGTATATGGCGCTCATAGATGCTTTAATCGATAGATAATTATGGTCCTATCATGATTTTCAACTCTGGCGACTAAAGGTTCCGTGGACGAGTTGGTAAAGGCACTCCGGCTAAAAGACGCTTGTATCATTGCGGGTTCGAATCCCGTCGGAATTGAAAAGTTTTGATAAGATTTTTCATTTTCCAACCTCCTCCTTTTTTGAAGTCGGTTAAAAAGTAACAGTCAAAATCAAATTATGGTATTCCTCATCAAACGTACATTGGTATCCGGGCCAAGGTCTCTATCGTTGCATCATTGTAAGTGTAGCAAATTCTGTAAAACACGCCATGTTACGTAACACAAAAATGTCAGCATAAATACGTCACTTTTTATCTGATTGTGTCAGAAAAGGAGGGCTATGTTTTTCGAGTAAAACGAATTAGGATCACAAAGTTCAAGATTGTTTTTATCACAACACAAAATCCTAAGGTTGTCTGGAAGAAATCGCTCATACCGATAAGACCGCCAATTGTACTTCGTTCCTTATGTTCTGTGTGTCTGTAATTTTTTTTGATGTTTGTGTACAATAAAGAGTTAATCTATCTATCTATATTATGTATCTACCTATCTATCACATCACACTTGCATCACACTAATCACACTATCATCATCACACTATCACACTAATATTACAGATGTGAATGTTTGGATGTTTCGATGGATGTATGTTTGTTCCTCTATAACCCAACAACCGCTGAACCGATTTGGCTGAAATTTAAAATATAGATAGATTATGAACGGGGAATAGGACATAGGCTACTCTTTATCCGGGTAGGTACCACGCGTGTGAAGCCGCGGGCGGATGCTAGTTTATTAGTAAGATATGATTGGTCAAAGACAAGTCCAAAATGCATTTCGAATAGCTTGTAGACGTCCGTTTTTTTCGCCGGACAACGGACCGTGTTTTTCACCGGATTCGCGATGGTGTAGGTATGGAGCGTAATGAATGCGTGTAGGTATAGTCCAGCAAAAACGGGTAAACACGGCAACTAAAATTTTAGTACTTTGGAAACCCTTTCTCTACTAATCTATGATAAAGTACAGGTTTCTTGTCTATGGTACAGGTGCCGAAGACGTCAGTCGGAAGTAATAATTTACTTCTAAAAGAGAATGTATCTATTTCGCGTATTTAGCTTGCACAGTGGCGCCCCCATTTATTTATATTATTTTGTGTCGGACTATACACGCGCCGGATATCGGTCCGGCGAACAATTTATGCCGTTTATAAGGATACCTATCCGTTTATTGACGGTCCGTTGTCCGGCGAACAAAAACGGACGTCTACAAGCGCTCTTAATGCATGCATTTAGCAACAAATATTTAGCACAGTGGGTCACTGTTGCAGCCTCTTTGAAAGGCATGCAACATTGCAATAAGATAGCAGCTAATTAAAAGCATTGCATTACGAAAAAGACTTATGTTTGAACTTATTTTAGAATACATAAGCTAAAAGTTATTGCTTGAGTAAGCCATTTAGATCATTATATAGGTTCCACCTTCATTTTTTATTTACTAGCTACCGTCCGCGGCTTCGCTCGCATGGTACCCGGATAAAAAGTAGCCTATGTCCTATTTCCGGTCATTAGCTATTTATATTTAAAATTCCAGCCAAATCGGTTCAGTGGTTGTCGAGTTATAGAGGAAAAAACATACATCCAAACATCCATCCAAACAACCAAACTTTCGATACTTACGAGTACCTGTTAATAATATTGATACAGTGATAGTGTGATACAGATTTTTCAACTTTATGGCCGGGCATCCAGAAGCTATTACGGAGGCCTTTAGGCGGCTTAAAAACACCGTCACCAGAGTTGGCCATCAGCTTTAACGATTTTAAGGGTCTCAACCCCAAAAGGTTGTATATAGTAGATCTAAATGACCATATTCTCACATAGAAGATGGTTGTGGTTGTAAGAAATGTAAAGAACAGGAAACTTACATCTCCATTGAAGATCTCTTCCAGCCGCTGTTTAGGATTCTTCCCTTTCTTCTCTCTCACCAGAAGGATTATCTCACTGATGTCTGGGCATTTACTGAAAAATAAAACATCAACATCATCATCATCATCATCAACGTCATCGTCGTCGTCATCGAATCAAGATCTGTTTTTTAACCGACTTCAAAAAAAGGAGGTTCTCAATTCATTGGAATCTTTTTTTTGTGCTTTTTTTGTTTGTACGAGTATGTTCACCGATTACTCAAAGATGCCTGGGCCAATTTGGAAAATTATTTTTTTGTTTGAAAGGGTTATACTTTTTGATTGGTGCCACAAACAATTTGGTGAGGATCTGTCGAGGGTTTTCAGAGTTATGAACAGAAATGCACCTCGAGAGTGCAGAAAATTGCTTAGCAGTCAGCACCTCGAATGTAGGTAGGTACTTAAAACTTTTTATAAACCAAATCAAAACGTCAGCTGTTTCGTTTTGTTTCATAATCTACTAATAACCAATGAGGTTAGGTTTACTTTGTTGTGATGACGTTTTCAACATTATCAATGAGGTTTAGCACATTACTGTCATTTTGGAGAACGAAACAAAACGCAGCGGCAATGATGCTTGAATGGTTGACGTTGTAAAATAGAGGAATTGAGGAGTTTAATATTGAAGTCGGCATTTATAATTTTAACATCTCTCATATTCGCTAAGTAGGTCCTTATTACCCCCAAATGGGGCTTGTAGGTGACCAATTAGCGCTCTAGGGTAATAATGTAGCTAGAAAAGCCCTAGGGCCGTAAGTAATTAAAAACTCGAACTTTTTGAAAGAGTGAAGTGGTTTTTTTTAATAACTTACAGCCCTAGGGCTTTTCTAGCTACATTATTACCCTAGAACGCTAATTGGTCACCTACAAGCCCCATTTGGGGGTAATAAGGACCTACTTACCTCACAATCGAGATGTAAAGCAGAGTAGTTAGCTCGGGTGTAAGGCATCAATTGCACCCTCGAACTATAGGCGCCCTCGCTGCGCTCGTGCGCCTAAATATCTCGGGCTGCAATTGATGCCTTACAGCCCTTGGCTACTAATCTACTATTAATTCACTCGGTATACATACCGTAATAGCTTTTCAACCAGCACCTTCCCCATAAATCCAGTCCCTCCAGTGACGAGGACCTTCATACCACTGAAGGTCTCCGCGATGCGGTCCGGCAACGCCTCTATATCTGTCATGTCCACTGGCATTGTTCTGTCAACAAAAAAAAAAAATTCAAAACATGCAAAAAGTTGGTGTTGGTGGGGCTTGAACTTGCAACCTTTTGATTGGGTTGACTCGGTAGGTGATGCCTTCCCCACCTCCGAGTAAGTTCGTATGAGCCAGTGGCCAACTCTGGTGACGGAGTTTTTAGGCCGCCTAAAGGCGTTAGTCATGGCTTAACGACAAAAGCGGGGACCGACAATTTAATGTGCCCTCCGAAGCACGGAAGCGCTCAGCTCGAAATGCCACTTAGGCAGATTTTAGTCTCACGCTCACCGTCAGCGCTGATAGGCGAGTGATCTTTATTACAATGAAATAAGGATACTGATTGTTTAGCAGAAATGGCTACGCTGATTGCTCTCGTCAGTGCTGGACAGTCAGTATCCTTATTTCATTGTAATAAAGATCACTCGCCTATCAGCGCCGATGGTACGCGTGACAGTAAAACCAGCCTAACAGACACCCATTCGAGCTGTAACTTTAAGTTGGTCTCATAAAACTTTGGTGAAGTTCTGATGAGGATCTTCAGCGTGACGAGCAGAATCCGTATCCATCCGTACCCATATTATAAATGTAAAAGTGTGTTTATTTGTTTGTTAATTTGTCCTGCTTTCACGTCAAAACAGAGCGACGGATTGACGTGATCTACTATGGCACCAAAGTTCTTTATGGCACGCGTTTATGTTTTTAATTGCCAAAATAGAAGAGCTAGGTATATGAATAAGCTAATTAGCTTAAATTATTTGAAGTTACATAGCGTCAATTCACACGTGCGACTACCACACCACGTCGCAGCGACAAAATGTGGTCCAGCTGTGGTTTCGTGTGAATTGTGTCGCAGCGACTTTTTGCAGTTGCGTTGTGGTACCGACAAAATGTCAATGTGGCAGGCGCCAGCTAGGCGCGCGCTGTTGATGACGTCATGTCGTCGCGATGTGGTTGCGATGTGGTTGCGATGTGGTCGTATTACACAGGTGGTCGATAACAACGACAAAATGTGGTACGTCTGAATTGGAAATTCATTTTCAATACAAATATACGCCCGACCACGTCGCGTCGTTGTGGTGTGGTTGTCGGTGTCGCGTGGTTGTGGTACGTCTGAATTGGCACATAAAATAACAGGTGATCAGTAACATGTGTGTAAATAACTTTGAAATAAATACAATGCCAAGGCGAAAAGTCATCAGTAAATTAAAATAAAACGTTATGCAAATTCTATTGTTTAAATAAAAGTAAATTCGTAATTGAGCGTTTAAAGTTCAGCAGTCAATTATTTACCTACAACAATATTATGAAGAGTTACGTATGTTAGAATCTATATAAAACTAGTGGTAGTGTAAGCTGTAGACCTCGCGAGTCTGTATTTGCATAAAAAGTGAGCAGTTCACTACATTTTTAGGAGTAATAAATTACTAGCTGCTGCCCGCGGCTCCGCTCGCGTGGTACCCGGATAAAAAGTAGCCTATGTTACTCTCCAGCCCTCCAACTATCTCCACACAAAAAAATACGTCAATCCGTCGCTCTGTTTTGACGTGAAAGCAGGACAAATAAACAAACAAATAAACACACTTTCACATTTATAATACGGATTAGTGTGACTAGCTGCCGCCCGCGGCTTCGTTCGCGTGGTACCCGGATAAAAAGTAGCCTATTCCTTAGTCCTATTCCCGGGCATTCCCTATCTATTTAAACAGGCAAATAGGTTCAGTGGTTGTCGAGTTATAGAGGAACAATCCATACATCCAAACTTTCGCATTTATAATTTTAGTGCGATTAGTGTGATTTCAAGACCTTTTTTCTATGTCGTCAAGTATTCCAAGAAGCCAAGTAAGTATAGTTTCGCAAGTTCTCCCGGTGTGGCAAGCGCGTGCGCAAGCGGGCCGCACTCGTCCTTGGCACATTGAACTCACTAACTTGTCCATCTGTGACTTAGTAACTTATGCCTTTTACATCCAATCATATACCTAGTACTAATAATTGACCGAGCGAGAGAATCTTTGCTTCAAAAAGCGGATGGATCACCGAAAAGAAAGCTAGGCCCCATACCGTGTTTGTTGCCCTGATTCTTCACGGTGTTGGTCGCGAAAGAACAGGAGTAGAATCACCTAGCTCTTAAGACATTTTAAAGTGGTCATAGCGGTCCTACTGAATAAATGATATTTGATTTTGATTGATTTTTTGATTTTGATACGAACCTATTTTTAGTCGGAGCCGTGTCGGCCGAGGGGTATAGTACCTTGACTTTCGATCCGAAGGTTGTAGGTTCAAATACTGGCCTGCATCAATGGATTCTTCGTTTCGAATTTATATGCGCATTAACACGAGCTCTGAGCGGTGAAGGAATCGTGAGGAAACCCGCGGCTTAGTCAGCCCCACACGTATTGAGCATGTCTTTCCTGTGGATATGTCCGGTTAAGCTGAGAGGATGGTGTAGGTGCTACAAGCCTACTCCATCTCAACATTGTCCCAGGCACTACAGTGTCCCGTTATGTGTAGGCAAAGATTGCCTCCTGACACTATAAATCATCTAGTAAGATGTAAAGGCCTAAGTTTTTTTTATTATTATCTCAAAAGGATGTAATCGAATCCTCAACTTACAACTGAGTTGTGGTCTTTGAATTGTACGTACCTACCTATCTATTCGTATCTTATATTTGTTCCGTTTGTTAGTTCCGAGATAATTCTTAGAAAACCGACGCACATTAATAACTATAAAAAAAAACTAGGTACCACAAGTGATTAAATTAAAAAATTAAAAAACCGACTTCAATGTTAAACTGAGCAATTTTTTGCACTCTTGCGGTGCATTTCTATTCATAACTCCGAAGATCCTCGACAGATCCTCACCAAAAGATAAAGTATCGGGGTCAACTAAATTACTTATAATACAAAAGACTTCAACGCGCTTCTCGCTAAAAACTAAACATGCATTACTGAAAGTCAGCTTATTTGAAACAATTGACATTACTATATTATCGGTTGAGGATAATTCAGTTGCAAGATTCCATCCAAACAAACAAACATAAATAAAAAAATATTGCTGGACATTTCACATAGCGTCTAGCCCCGAACTAAGCAAAGCTAGTACTATGGGAACCAGATAACTGATAGAATACTTATATATTTGTAAATAAATAAGTAGGTACTTACTTATAATACTTTATAACACCCAGACACAGAACAAACATATATGTTCATCACACAAATGTTTGTCCTGGGTGGGAATCGAACCCACGACCTACAGCGCAGAAGGCAGAGCTACTACCAACTGAGCTAAGAGGCCAGTCAATAAATAAAAGCTTGTAAAAATATCATCTGTCGGACCAATGAATGGATAACACAACTCAGAAACTAATTTACATTATTACCTAAATATTTAAATAGTATTATGTATAAGCTTACGTAAAATATTCGCTATAGATAACCCAACGCCCATGACCCAAAATGTCTGCAAAAAAACTGGCTAGGTTTCCAACGAACGCGTAATAAGTTGTTTGTGATCTGCCAAAATTGCGAAATTTCATTCCCAAATTCGCGGTGTAAGAACCAGATGAACGTATCCGACACCAGAGGAGTCACACTCGCGCTGCTGACCCTTTACAAGAGGAATCACTGCGCCGACAACACAATGGACAAGACTGCTCCACCAGTTGTCACCGCAGCGCGAAGAGCAGAGCTCTGGCAATTATTCACCACAGGAACACCATTCGAGAAGAATGATGTTATTTGGCTGCGATATTCTGTAAGGCGGTGGTACTTCCCCAGTCGGGCTGCTCGAATATAAGCTCGAAGCTCGAAGAAAAGAAACGTTACCTACTTCCCGAATTCGGAATACATTCCGAGAAGTTCTGAATCGCACTGCTGCAGCTGTACCTACTAATCCTACTATGACCTCTTAGTAAACAATTCAGTTTAGGAGCTATCCAGTTTAGGTTCCTAATCTGGATCGCAAACTATTCGTACCTACCTGTTTTAAAAGTGACAGTTTTGACACAAAAGTGAACCAACTCAACGCGTATTAAACGGTCAATTGAGTGAAGGAAAATTTAACAATTCAGTTTAGGTCATGTTTAGGTTCTGATATTTCGTCAGCGTCATGGCATACGTCAAGCGAAGCAGTTCAGTTTAGGACCTAAACTGGATCGCAGCTCATGGTAGGCAGCTCTTATTAGCGGCATTTACACGATAGAGATTATCCCACGGATCCGGACTGTAAAGATATCTGTAAAGATATCTGTAAAGATATCTTTAAAGATAACTGCGGATAAAACTAGCGGCCTTTAAACGCTAAAGATTTTCCCACGGATCCGGACTGTAAAGATATCTGTAAAGATATCTTTAAAGATATCTGTACAGATAACCGCAGATTTTGGACTGGCGCGTGGAACGGTATAAAGGAGACTGTTTTTTTTTTAT
The DNA here is from genome assembly GCA_958496255.1 of Camptogramma bilineatum. Classification (NCBI taxonomy): domain Eukaryota; kingdom Metazoa; phylum Arthropoda; class Insecta; order Lepidoptera; family Geometridae; genus Camptogramma; species Camptogramma bilineatum. The sequence goes on along the minus strand of OY292479.1, from coordinate 1,239,512 downwards.
ATGGGGAGTGGTCTATGAACCAATAGCGATACTGTAGTGGTATTTTTGTGGGGATACCTCAACTACATCCTTGTGCAAGGGGGCATCAAAATCCAACCCGGCAGTTTTGAGAAAAATAATACTTTAGAATTCACATTTCTTGCAAAAATGTTTTTATTTTAGAAACGTTTTGAACGGTTATTGTGGTTAGTGTCTGTAAAGTTCGGACTACAATGTAATAATATGGTGACAACGACATGATCTGATGATGGAGTCAGGAGCTATTCAACAGAACTCCTCAATAAATAAGCCGATTGAGTTGAAACTTGGCATGTCTATCAAGTTTCAACTACAATGTAATAATATGGTAACAACGAGCTAATCTGATGATGAAGTCAGGAGCTGTTCAACAGAACTCCTCAATAAATAAGCCGATTGAGTTGAAATTCGGCATGTCTGTCAAGTTTCAACTACAATGTTATAATATGGTGACAACGAACTGATCTGATCATGGAGTCAGGAGCTGTCCAACAGAACTCCTCAATAAATAAGCCGATTGAGTTGAAACTCGGCATGCCTGTCAAGTTTCAACTACAATGTAATAATATGGTGACAACCCGAAACTGCAACTAATAGGGACTGCAAACTCGAAAACTATAAAAATAAAAATGCTTGAATGTACTTAAATGAGTAGACAACTACAGAGAAACAGTCGTCTAACATAGACTTTTATAATAGCCTAACTTTTATGATGATCAGAAAACGAGAGCAAAATTGATAAGTAATGACAATTGATAGTGATCAGTCATTGTACATGCATGTAAAAAATGTAACAACTGCGAAAGAATTGTGGGAAAAACTACAGCAATTATTTGATGACAACGGCTTTTCGAGAAGAATAAGTCTGCTATGGAATTTAACAAATTAATATTTGTATTATTATTTATTTAATTTAATTTAACTATTGTGAAGAATTATTAATAGATGGATGTTTGTGATTATTTGAAATATTGGGGGTGCTGAATTATATCTTTATAACTAGTAGTTCGCCCCGAACTGAGATCTCGCGCACCGTTGTGTTGATAGCCTAGATTTGGACTTGTTTCTGACTACCCGTATACCTCCCCCTCCCCTCCCCTCTCTCTCCCTCTCCTCCCCCTCCCCCTCCCCTCCCCCTCCCCTCCCCCTCCCCGTCTCTCTCCCTCCCCTCCCCTCTCCCTGCCCCTCCCCTTCCCCACCCCCTCCCCCTACCCCTCCCCGTCCCCCTCCGTCTCCCTCTATAATTTTGGTACATGCCCAGCCCACTATTTGCAGGAGTTAGCATTTGCATACGTGACAGGTTGCAAGCCCATCGCCGCTATTAGAACGTTAACTGGTTTCCTCACGATGTTTTCTTTCACCGTTTAGAGCTCGTGTTAATGCGCATTTAAATTTTTCTAATCGAAAAATCCATTGATGAGCACGGCCAGGGTTCGAACTTACGACCTATGAATCGAAAATCGAGCACTCTTCCACTCGGCCAACACGGCTTTTATTTTCAATCTCAAGAAAAAATATCAAGAAGCAACTAAAATCATTGCAAACCAAACCACAACGATGCCACACTCTTTGTCTGATAACCAGACCTACGAATACATCGAAACTCTATGAAACGGGAGCTCTTTCCATACATCCGTTAATTGGTTTTCATCATTTTTATTTTTCTCTGTATTTCAAAAACTATAGAACCTAGAAGAAAACTAAAAACCATTTTGGAATGTATAAATTGAGTACTTTCATATGACACCCCACTCAATATATTTGGGTACCTTTGAAAAAAATTTACCCCCTTGGGAACCCCATATCTTTACAACCCCTTCATCGATTACGCTCATACGCTCCACAGCAAATTTCCATAGCACAACCTATTGACCTATCAAGTTTCATACAGATTGGATAAGCGGTTCGATAGTTATGCGAGAACATAAAAATGAAACATACAAATATACAAACATACAAACATACAAACATACAAACATACAAAGCAAAATCGCCTAACTTGCCACTAAGATCTTCGCTCGCTTCGCTCGCTCGATCGATAATCCTTATTTTACTAGTAAGCTAGTAACCTCATTTATTGGCATGATTTTGTTTATCAGTGTTTGTAACTAGAATGTTGCGTTTTCTAAGACAATGTCAATAAATTATAAATTCACTTGTTCTTATGTACATGTCGCAGGCAACTGGTTGAATTAGCCATTCAATTAAATGCCTAACCATTTCATTGAGCGCCGCCATTCAATTAAATGGCTGACCTTCGTTTAGCCGTAGTGTGGGACGTAGTGTTCAACGCCTAGCCATTTCATTGAGCGCCGCCATTCAATTAAATGGCTGACCTTCGTTTAGCCGTAGTGTGGGACGTAGTGTTCAACGCCTAGCCATTTCATTGAGCGCCGCCATTCAATTAAATGACTGACCTTCGTTTAGCCGTAGTGTGGTTCAATTAAATGACTGACCTTCGTTTAGCCGTAGTGTTGAACACTACGTTCCACACTACGGCTAAACGAAGGTCAGCCATTTAATTGAATGGCAGCGCTCAATGAAATGGTTAGGCATTTAATTGAATGGCTAATTCAACCAGTTGCCTGCGACATGTACATAAGAACAAGTGAATTTATAATTTATTGACATTGTCTTAGAAAACGCAACATTCTAGTTACAAACACTGATAAACAAAATCATGCCAATAAATGAGGTTACTAGCTTACTAGTAAAATAAGGATTATTATAAAGATATAATTCAGCACCCCCAATATTTCAAATAATCACAAACATCCATCTATTAATAATTCTTCACAATAGTTAAATTAAATTAAATAAATAATAATACAAATATTAATTTGTTAAATTCCATAGCAGACTTATTCTTCTCGAAAAGCCGTTGTCATCAAATAATTGCTGTAGTTTTTCCCACAATTCTTTCGCAGTTGTTACATTTTTTACATGCATGTACAATGACTGATCACTATCAATTGTCATTACTTATCAATTTTGCTCTCGTTTTCTGATCATCATAAAAGTTAGGCTATTATAAAAGTCTATGTTAGACGACTGTTTCTCTGTAGTTGTCTACTCATTTAAGTACATTCAAGCATTTTTATTTTTATAGTTTTCGAGTTTGCAGTCCCTATTAGTTGCAGTTTCGGGTTGTCACCATATTATTACATTGTAGTTGAAACTTGACAGGCATGCCGAGTTTCAACTCAATCGGCTTATTTATTGAGGAGTTCTGTTGGACAGCTCCTGACTCCATGATCAGATCAGTTCGTTGTCACCATATTATAACATTGTAGTTGAAACTTGACAGACATGCCGAATTTCAACTCAATCGGCTTATTTATTGAGGAGTTCTGTTGAACAGCTCCTGACTTCATCATCAGATTAGCTCGTTGTTACCATATTATTACATTGTAGTTGAAACTTGATAGACATGCCAAGTTTCAACTCAATCGGCTTATTTATTGAGGAGTTCTGTTGAATAGCTCCTGACTCCATCATCAGATCATGTCGTTGTCACCATATTATTACATTGTAGTCCGAACTTTACAGACACTAACCACAATAACCGTTCAAAACGTTTCTAAAATAAAAACATTTTTGCAAGAAATGTGAATTCTAAAGTATTATTTTTCTCAAAACTGCCGGGTTGGATTTTGATGCCCCCTTGCACAAGGATGTAGTTGAGGTATCCCCACAGAAATACCATAGCAGTATGGCTATTGGTTCATAGACCACTTAAAAACAGTCTCCTTTACAAAGTTTTTTTCTTGATTCTTGAATTTTGAACCTTGAATCTGATAGCCCCTCCAGACTCTCGAGAGAAAGCTCGGCGAGAAGTCTCGCCGAGACTTCTCGAAGAACAAACAAGCTATCCACACTCTCAATTTTTCTCCGTCGTGATGTTTGAAATCCTTTGTCTCGGCCAAAAATACCGACACCGATCGGAGAACAGGCGAGAGAGAGAACGAGAAGGCGAGAAGCTCCTCACACTCACGCTTCTCGGGTGTTCTCGGGGGTTCTCGCAGAGAGTCTGGAGGCCCTATCAAATTTTGAATCTTGAATCTTTGAAGTGACAGCTGTCAAACTTCAAATGGCCATATCTCGGGAACTACTCGTCCTAGACTCCCCGTTCTCAGTTCAAATGAAAGCTATGACCAAGATCTTCATTTCAAGTGACAGCTGTCAAACTTCAAAGCACCATATCTTGGAAACTACTCGTCCTAGACTCCCCGTTCCCAGTTCAAATGAAAGCTATGACCAAGATCTTCATTTGAAGTGACAGCTGTCAAACTTCAAATGGCCATATCTCGGGAACTACTCGTCCTAGACTCCCCGTTCTCAGTTCAAATGAAAGCTATGACCAAGATCTTTATTTGAAGTGACAGCTGTCAAACTTCAAACAGCCATATCTCGGGAACTACTCGTCCTAGACTCCCCGTTCCCAGTTCAAATGAAAGCTATGACCAAGATCTTTATTTGAAGTGACAGCTGTCAAACTTCAAACCGCCATATCTCGGGAACTACTCGTCCTAGACTCCCCGTTCTCAGTTCAAATGAAAGCTATGACCAAGATCTACATTTTCAATAACAGCTGTCAAAATGACATCTGTCATCTGAAATGTAGATCTTGGTCATAGATTTCATTTGAACTGAGAACGGGGAGTCTAGGACGAGTAGTTCCCGAGATATGGTCATTTGAAGTTTGACAGCTGTCACTTCAAAGATTCAAGATTCAAAATTTCAGATTCAAGGTTCAAAATTCAAGAATCAAGGATCGAAATCCAAGATCGAAACCAAGGATCGAAATCAAGGATCGAAATCAAAATCAAGGATCAAAATCAAGGATCGAATTCAAGGATCGAAACCATGGATCGAAATCAAGCGCTGATTTTGTCGAGCGCGATAAAGTAAAAATATCCTGAAATTTAAATGACATGGGCACACTACTAATCCAACAACGAGTGTGAAAGAGACAAAGCTACCAAGAAAGCCTCTCAACAAGACCAACAATCCTTATAACCAAGATTAAATGATAATAGATCGTTGTGTGGACTGTACAGATATCTGTAAAGATATCCGCGGATAAAACTAGCGGCCTTTAAACGGTAGAGTTTTTAGCACGGATCTGGACTGTAGGTACAGATATCTGTAAAGATATCTTTACGGATATCCGCGGATAAAACTGTCAAAGGTTGGAATGGCAGAGATCGATCCGCGGGAAAATCCGCAGGCCGATCTCTGCGTGTAAATGCTGCTATTGAAAAAATACTTCAACATGCTGATGTATTGTATTTCGATGTGTGCTAACCTACTGCAGGTGATATTTGCTTAATTAGATGGACTATTTAAATATTTGCCTTTCTCGTATGATTTCTAAATACTTGAAAGTTTAGTGTTGACTGTAAGTAAACAGAGCGTTACATAAACAGATATGTACCTATTGGTACCTATTTAGGTAGCGTAACCTACACAGTTTGGCAAATAAGCATAGGTAGTATCTAGCGGTCGAAAAGTTTGAATATTTGTTCTTGCTGTTCTTGGCGGAACATTCTTTATCGGTATAAGCCAATGAGATTTTACCAATAGAGACATTATACTCATTAGAAAAAGCTCTAAAACGCGGTGAAATTTTGTCATAGCTACTTAGGTAGAATATAAGCAGCTTTGTTTTATCAATTACTAGCAACCCACCCCAGCTTCGCACGGCTCACATCACACATCACATAAGAAACCTCTAAAATTATCAGTGTTTCTCTACTATATTATGCATGTATTATACATGTAAACCTTCCTCTTGAATCACTCTATCTTTAAAAAAAAACCGCATCGAAATCCGTTGCGTAGTTATAAAGACCTAAGCATACATAGGGACAGACTGCGGGAAGCGACTTTGTTTTATATTAAGTAGTGAAGAATAAATAGCAGAGATAATACGAGTATAAAACCCCGTTGTCAGAAAGAGATAAATCATGGTGCGTGCTGCGTGCAAATGCGTGTAAAATCGGAGCAAGACAAAGTGCGACTGAGTTGACTCAAACTAATTAGCTTGACTTTTGTTCGCCACGCAGAGCGGGGTACAACGCATCTGCCTCAGTTTATATAGAAAATAATTGGTATAGTATAAGTAAGTAAGTTCGTATGAGCAAGTGGCCAACTCAGGTGACGGAGTTTTTAGGCCGCCTAAAGGCCTCCGTCATGGCTTAACGACTGAGAAGCCGGGGCCGACTATTTAACGTGCCCTCCGAAGCACGAAAACGCTCAGTTCGTATTACCACTTGCGGTCACCCATCCTAGGAGTGACCGCGCACAACGCTGCTTTACTTCAACGATCAATCAAGAACGTCTATAAGCAAGCTATGCCACGAGCATAATTGGTATGAGATGATGAGGCTAACTAGGTAATGATCACTCGAAACTCCGACCAAAATAGAACAATTTATTGTACCTAGTCGAAATTTCTAGAACAATACCTAGGCTAGTAAGTAATGACTAGATAATAACTAGGTTCCATCGAATGACCTGACTGAAGAGGTGAATACCTTAGTTTTTGTTGACGTCTACAACGTCTGCTGGCATGATCATTACACTGTTCAGAGAGCTTGATAATTTTATGCAGATTATAAATCTCATAGTCTACAGATCATAATTATATAAGTAACAAATAAGAATATGAATAATTTATTTTTAAAACTGTGAAATAATTTATTGTAAAACTGTGTAGGTATTAAAAGGTGTTACAATAACAATTATTGTAACACCTTTTAATTTTTTTAATTATTGTAACAACAGTCTACCCAAAATGGGTAAACTGCTGGAACGATACTTATTATTGTTCCAACAGTCTACCCATTTTGGGTGTACAATCTATATCAAAGGTATTATATGGTATTAGATACCTTCTTAGTACACATACAATATAGAAGAGGTGAATACCTTAGTTTTTGTTGACGTCTACAACGTCAGTTGGCATGATCAGTACACTGTTCAGAGAGCTTGATAATTTTATGCAGATTATTATATCTCGTAGTCTACAGATTACATATCACAAATAAGAATAAGAATATGAATAATTTGTTGTAAAACTGTGTTTTAAAAGGTGTTACAATAATAATTATGGTAACACCTTTTTTATTTTTATTTTAATTATTGTAACAACAGTCTACTCAAAATGTTAAACATGTTTCATGTTTTCTTTGTTTACCTTTCAATTATGTACAGCAGTGCGATTCAGACTTCCGAAAATGCATCCGATCCGACGATTTTCTTCGGAAAGAAACGTTACTTTCCGAATTTCAGAATAAATTCCGAAAAGGTCTGAATCGCACGCCAGATGCGTAATTAGCTAGGTACTAGCTTAGGTTTAGGAAGACTCTAAGTAGTAGGTATAGCGTCACGTCATGGACATAGGCGTAAAAAGATCGCTGGCTGTCAAGCTGCAGTAAGCAATATATAAAAAGTAGGCAAATACCATCGCGCACAAAACTTTTTAATTTCGAAATGGTTTTCCATAGAAAAAAACAAACGATTAAAAAAAAATAGGTAACCCCTCCACTGTCTTCCAGCGTTCTTTTTACGTGACGATATGCCTAGGTCAAATCGTAATTTGACCTACTACTAGATACTACTAGAATTTTCCTAACCTTTCATAACCATGTTCATGAAGACGTCAGTTTTTCATACAAATACTTAGGAATTATTAATTTATTTTTATCATTTTCCTCATAGTTATCGTCATACCTACGTGAATGAAATAGACAACTTGTACCTACCTATACTTTTGAAGTCTGACAAGTTAATTACCATACATACTGTATCTAACTATTTTTAGTCGAGAACAAGTACAGTCAGCGTCATCAATCGGTATCCCCCTATTGATTTTAACAAGGACCCTTTTCATTTCAACTTTGGATTTCAGTCGGATTTGCTAGTATACTTATGGATATCTAATTTCGTCTCAATCCGACTGAAATCCAAAGTAGAAATGAAAAGGGTCCTTCCCTTTTCATTTCTACTTTGGATTTCAGTCGGATTTGCTAGTATACTTATGGATATCTAATTTCGCTCGAGTTCCTATACTTACTAGCAAATCCGACTACCTAGCTAAATAAAAAAAATTCGAAAGACTGACTTCAATGTTATAAGCTGAGCAATTTTCTGCACTCTCGAGGTGCATTTCTGTTCATTAGCTCCGAAGATCCTCGACAGATCCTCAACAAATGTTTGTGGTACCAATCGGAAAGTGCACCCTTTTAAACTAAAAAGAATTTTCCAAATTGGTCCAGACATCTTCGAGTAATCGGTAAACATACTTACCTACATAAAAAAAGCACAAAAAAGATTCCGACGAATTGAGAACCTCCTTCTTTTGAAGTTCGGTTAAAAATTAACTGTCTCTTTCGTAAATTAAAACGCTTATAAATGCGAAAGTTTGTTTGTTTGTCCTCACGTCAAAACGGAGAGACGGATTGACCTAATTTTTTGTGTGGAGATAGTTGGCGGGCTGGAGAGTGACATAGTCTAATTTTTATCTCGAAAAATACATGTTTCCTGTGGGATAAAAAGTAGTAGTTCAAGCGGGCGAAGCCGCGGGCGTCCGCTAGTAAAAGATATATTAAGATGCCTATATTTCAGATTTCAGACCAAACATAGTCGATTGCATCCGCTCATAGTCGGTAGGTACAAAAACGGCAATCATCATCCTATGACGGTCAAGGTTGCTTTAATGATGGTAATTCCACCTTCTCGGCGATTGTGTCGTAACTATCTGTCCAAGTTTATGATCAAATAGTTAAGAAATTTTCGTGAGTTGTACCTACTGGACAAAAAACATCATCATCTGCACCCCGATCTCTCACTGCTGGATATAGGCCTCTCTTTGCTCTTGCTATTTTCCCGGTCCTGCACTTGCCTGATCCACTGCCGGCTCGAGATGCTAATCCCGATCAATATCTATGTAGGTACCTATTTATATTTTAAATTTCAGTCAAATCGGTTCAGTGGTTGTCGAGTTTTAGAGGAACAAACATACCTACTACATCCAAACATCCAAACTTTCGCATTTCGAATATTAGTGTGCTTAAGAGGCTATTGAGGCTATTAATAACGGGTAAAAAACCACATAAAACTCAACCGTCATATATATTTGTAGCGGACTGTACCCACTCACATGCAATATCGGTATTGCATCCGTTTGAAATAGTTTGGCAAGAGACATTCCTCACGATTGTTGCTGTTATTTTGCTTTCAAATAAAAATAATACATACGTAAAATCACGCCTGTGTCCCATCATAGGGGTAGGCAGAGACCACAGATCTCCACTTGCTACGATCCTGACACACTTCTTTCGCTTCATTCACTCTCATCACATTATTCATTCGAGCTCGTCGGTTTAAGGTAATCTTGACCTGACCTTTTTCCAATACTTAGGTAATTCAAATAAAAATAGTGTAGTTTTTAACCGACTTCAAAAAAAGATTTTCAATGGTAATTCAAATAAAAATAATGTACTTACCTACTTTTTAACCGACTTCAAAAAGTGGAGGTTCTCAATTCGTCGGAATCTTTTTTTGTCTTTTTTTATGTATGTTAACCGATTTCTCGAAGGCGCCTGGACTGATTTAGATAATTCTATTTTTGTTTGACAGGGTATACTTTCCGATTGGTGCCACGTAAATTTGGTGAGGATCTGTCGAGGATCTTCGGAGTTATGAACAGAAATGCACCTCGAGAGTGCAGAAAATTGCTCAGTTTATAACATTGAAGTCATTTTTTTTATTTAGTGACTTGTTAATTTTTTAATTAGGGTGAGTGGGGGCAAGATCGAACGGTTTTTTGATGAGATGAGCAGTGTTGTGTTTGATCCCTTGTAGAAGAAAATATATTAGCTTTTGCTAAAAATTAATTAGTTGTCCTTAAAGAGGAAAGAGTCTACTTTTATATTACATCAATAATTGCCTGCTATATCTGTTCCAAAAGTAGAAAAAAATAAGTTAAAATATTTTATCACGAAAAAAAAGTTGGGGGAAGATGGAAAGGTGGCGGGGAAAGATCGAACGTTTTTCTAAAATCGTGAAATCAGACAATAAATGAATATTAGGACGTTGTTGATGGCCCCTAGTCTATAGCATTTTTTGTCCTGAAAACTCTAAACTGACTCTTGTCCCAAAATTCCTGTTTTTAACAAAGTTATAACAGATTTTTATATTTAGAATATATCAATCTTACCCCACCGGGGGAAGATTGAAGTGAAGGTTCTCAAACTTTTCCACTCGAGGTCAAAGGTCAATGACCCTGGGGTCAACGGTCAATGACCTCAAGTTGACCCATCGTCGTTCCCCCATCCTAATACTCCCGCATCCCCCCTCTCCTGAAGTATGATATGGCGTTGTTTTTTGTGAAAAAAATTCTAAGTATTTTTTTCATAGTGGTGCGTTTTCTACACCTTGACCCAAATATCTCAGAAATTATAATTATCACTTACGGGATTCAATACTTTTTGTTTTTATTGTAATCACTTCCTCTATCGATTAACACAAATTATGTTTCATCTCTGGCTGCCAAAACTATTTTTTTTTAAATGGCGGACAGTAGGTATGCCTGGCTCCATACATAAATGTTCGCACCTCTTTGAAACATAAGAGGGTACCTACATACCTATTTAATACATCCAATATCTGTTCAGGAAAAGTTTGAGAACATCTGACTCTTACTATGAGTTTTGAAAATGAGGAAAGATTGGTACTTGTAAGTATATGTTCGTCTTACCCCGCAAAATTGAGATGGGGAAAGACTAAAAGTTGAAATAAATCTACTACTACGAGAAGTAGCCATATTTAGACGTAATAACACAAGTAAGAATTAAAAATAATCAGTAGATATATCAATAAAACACTCGTACTTACCTTGTAGCTCAAGTTACTGGACACGGGGTAAGATGAAAGGACTTGAGCACTTTGCGTAAAAGTCACTGTGTCAGAAAATTGCACTTTTTACACAACCCCTGGATCTAAGCAGCAAATGTTGACTGCGGAATGTGACGTGACAAAATGGTGGTCTTGACAATGTTACCAGCACTGTAAAAAGATTACTCAATCGGGAGTTATTGACTACATTTTGTCTTACCCCGTTTTCGAACTTGCCCACACTCACCCTATAATTCATTGTTTTTTATATAAAACTTCATCTCATTTATTGTGTCAGGGATAAAATCAACAGGCTAGATTTGGGCTCCGATATGACTACCTACCTACATAGATTATATTACCCAACCCAACTTGATATAAAATTCCGGTAAGTATGTGTGTTTGTCATTCTTCTTTGCAGCATAAATAAATGAATTAATGAAAATTCTTTATTGTAACACAATACAACAATGACAAAACGAAGTAACAATTTACAATAAGCGGCCTTATTACTTAGTGATTTCTTCCAAGCAAGCTTTGGATGGAGAATCTTAAAGAATGGAAGATTGATGGGATGTTTTACATAGGTAGGTAGGTACTATTTTTTCTGGAACCCTAATAATTTTTTTAGATTGCGAGTTTTATAGTTAGGTAGGTAAGGTATTTTTAGTGATAACTGTACCTAGTAGGTACCTACCTAACTCTTTCTACCTTGTGTCGTCGACGGACGTAATTAGCAAACAATTAGACTTTGGTAATTTTTGCTTCACTAGGTAGGTACACACACACCTTCAACTCATGTTGAGTAAGAGGTAATATAGGTAAGTACTTAGTTACCTACTTCTTCTTCTTTCGTATGAGCAAGTGGCCAACTCTGGTGACGGAGTTTTTAGGCCGCCTAAAGGCCTCCGTAATGGCTTAAGCCGGGACCGATAATTATCGTGCCCTACGAAGCACGGAAATGCTCAGCTCGTAATACCTACCACTTGCGATCACCCATCCTAAAAGTGACCGCGCACAACGCTGCTTAACTTCAACGATCAATCAAGAACGTCCAAGCAAGCCACGAGCGCTTAGATACTAATCTACTTGAAAGAGGTATGAGCCGTGTTGGCCGAGGGGATAGGACCTCAACTTTCGATCCGAAGGGCGTGGGTTCGCATCCTGGCCGTGCTTCAATGGATTTTTTGTTTCGAAAAATTTTTACGAGCTCTAAACGGTGAAGGAAAACATCGTGAGGAAATCCGCGGTTTAATCAGCCCCACACGTATTGACATTTTCTGTAGAGGCCGGTTAAGCTGAGAGAATGGTGTAGGTGCTACAAGCCTAATCTCAACAATGTTCCAGGCACTAGTGTCCCGTTAAGTGTAGGCAAAGATTGCCTCCTGACACTGTATAAATAATCTAGTAAAAGATGTACAGGCCTAAGTTATTTTGCACATAATAATAACACATTTAGGTCAAAGATTTAGGTATTAATTTTGGGTCATATGAAAGATGTTTAAAGTTGAACACTGGCTAAACATCGTCCTGTCTTTATTTGTGGATAGTGACGAAAGACAGGACGTTGTTTAACCAGTGTTCAACTTTAAATATCTTTCATAGGGGGTTTATGTTTTGCTTACAAACAAGAACTTACTGAATATCCTTGAAAGACGTTGTTCACTGCGCACTTAACTGCACTCAACTGAACTATAGACTCACGGCTCAGTCTTATGATGAAACTACAATGCAATGACTAAGTCTTGTACAGTCGGCGACAAAAACGATAGGCACCTTCTTAGATTTAATTACACCAGCAGTGCGATTCTGACTTCCGAAAACGCATCCGATTCGATGATTTTCTTCGGAATGTTGACTTTTTTCGCGAAGAAACGTCAATTTCGAGAAGATCTGAATCGCAATTTTGGTACAGTCAGCGTCAAATTGATATGAGCGACTACTCTAGACGCTCATATCAATTTGACGCTGACTGTACCTAATAGTTTAATATGTTTGGGAAAAATCTTAAAAACGCAATTTGAAGCCATAAGAACATAAAATTACGAAAATTAAATCGGTAAACTTATTATTAGATTTTTATTAGAACTTACTATTTGTTAGAATTTTGAATTTTGTAAAATAAAAATGTTCAACGATCAACGATCTCCACAAAACAACTTATTCAGATAGAAAAATCACAGTAGGTACCTAATATTGAAAAAAATAAAAACATAACAGAGTTGAGAATCTCCTTTTAAGCAATTAATATGCTTGTAGGAAAAACCGCTTTTAGATAACAGGTTCTATCATCTATTCATCAAATAAAAATATTAAGACTTATTTTGATTGTTTATTATAGTATCTATGCTACCTATACCAGCTTTGTAATACTTACATAAGTATTTACGACGAATATGAGTGTCTACTCAAACATATTAAGGTTTTCAGGCACAATATTTTGTCAAAATAACTACTTAAAGCACCTACCTACATTTATATGAAAAATATATAAGGACTAGCTGCTGCCCCCGGCTTCGCTCGCGTGGTACCCGGATAAAAGTAGCCTATGTTACTCTCCAGCCCTCCAACTATCTCCACACAAAAAATCACGTCAATCCGTCGATCTGTTTTGACGTGAAAGCAGGACAAATAAACACACTTTTACATTTATAATATGGGTACGGATTAAATAAAATAAATAAATAATCAAATCAATTAATTACTCACAAAATATCCTTTAAACGGCCACTGAACACCACAACCAAACTAAACTGAATGAACTAGACTCAACCAGTTATGATGAAACGCGTTGCATTCGTGAGATTGAGAAATGGAGGCTGGGTTGTGCAAAGTGATTTTTTGACGTAGCTTTTACAACATGTTGTGTCCTTAAGGCGCGGAAGACATATTCTCAGATCAATATGATTTAAAGATGAAGCGCTCGTGGCGTAGCTTGCTTAGACGTTCGATCATAATTATCATGTAATTTATTTATTTTCTCACAAACAAAATGGACTTAATACAGTTTTTTTTTTTATCATTTATTCAGTAGGACCGTTATGACCACTTTGAAACGTCTTAAGAGCTAGGTGATTCTACTCCTGACCGCGACCAACACCGTGAAGAATCAGGGCAACAAACACGGTATGGGGCCTAGCTTTCTTTTCGGTGATCCATCCGCTTAAAATAGTAGTAAATATAAATATAAATACAGTAAAGTAAATATAAATACAGAATAATTTATCAAAAAGTAGGTACTAAGTAATTATAAAAACCTGTTTTGTGAGAGACTGGTGTCTGAAATAGGTATAAAAAAACCTGTGCTACAGGTCACCAGAGCCCTACTCCACTGATTTAGGTACATAGGTAAATTAAATAGGTAGGGTGAAAGCACCAGTGCTCGACACTTTAAGAGAAGTGTGTGACTAAAATTTGAAATAATTTCGTTATTTTTAACATTATATCTACAGCAGTTAGTCCAAATGATAAATAATATATTCAAGAAAGGTAAGGTAGCAAATTTTTTCACATTAAAGCTATATGTTTTTACTCAGAAGACGAAAACCAAAATACCTACCGAATCTCCAGTAATGAACACCAATATTCCAGTGATAAACACTGATAAATCACCAGTTAATGACACTCCAGTTATGAACACCCAGTAATGAACAAACACAAAACATGCAATAACTAACATTATTTAAACTACCTACCGGAAGGGAGGGACTTGCCCTGCAGTGGTACAGTGACTGCTAATTTTATTAATAATAAATAATAATAATTAATACGTATAATCATGATAATGTATTGCTGAGTTACTTATGGGTGCATTTATGTTCATAACTCCGACGATCCTCAACATATCCTCACCAAATTTTTGTGGCACCAATCGGAAAGTATACCCTTACAAATAAAAAAAGAATTTTCCAAATCGCTCCAGGCGTCTTTGAGTAATCGGGGAACATACATAAAAAAGAACAAAAAAAAAAAGATTCCGACGAATTGAGAATCTCTGCCTTTTTTTGGTTATAAACTAGACAAGTCAGCCATGAGAAACATTTCTTATTATTTTATTATAATTAATAATCCATTTGTTCGCATGTGTAGTTTTTTCTGGGAGGCATCTGAAACCAACTCCAGTAATGAACACTTATTTTACCCAGTGTTCGACACATGTTCTTTATTGGAGAACATGTATCAATCGTTGAATTTCAAACATTAACGTAATCAGTTCATGAATTAGACTTAAATTTGGTTAAAAACTAAGAAAGTACGTAAAATAATAAGTATGGACACCTGTCGATTTCTGGAGAAGGTGAATTTTGCTGAACCAGTAATGAACATCGACTATAAAATAAAATTAAACATGCGTATGTGCGCTACTGATATACAATTAAATCCAGAATAATATAACCGTTCCATAAAATCAATCGAAATTCGATTATATTGAATAATGCCAAAAATGCTGGCAAAAATGTAGACTTAACTTCTTAGTAATTTCGTTAGTAAAAGTGTATTTTGGTTCAGCAGCGCACCAACACACAACTTTTTCTTCAATAACTTGAAAACGAAATGGCCGATTTTCGTGACGTTTTCAGGAATAACAACTGGAAATGTGTTGTCTACGGTTTTGTGTTTCTACCATAGATTTATTCAACCTAAATCTTATTGTAAGTCATTAAAAAAAAAAGTGTCAAACACTGGTGCTTGTTCATTACTGGTGCCACCACCCTACATAAACTAAACAATTTTGAAAAAGGGATAAAATGGGTGGAAGAGAAAAGAATGACTTAATATTAAAAATGGTTAGGGATGTTTTTTTCGGTTGTGCCTTGTGCCTCCCTGTAGCGACGGTAGACGATTCCGGCTAGAAGATCGTTGAAGTTAAGCAACGTTGTAACCACAATTTGGATGGGTGACCGCAAGTGGTCGTAGCTGAGCGCTTCCGTGCTTCGGAGGGCACATTAAATTGTTGGTCCTGGCTTTTACCTGAGTCGTTAAGCCATGACCACCGAGCCATGACGGAGGCCTTTAGGTTTAAAAACTCCGTCACCAGAGTTGGCCACTTGCTCATACCAACTTACTTTTCATGAAGATCAGCTGGGATATTTTGTTTCACACGTAAAGTTGCTAACTCGGATTCGCTCTAACAAAAATTGTTTTTTTACGATGAATACTTTGAAATGGTAGAAGATGGTTGAAAAAAGTGATAGACATGTTTGTTGTTTAAAATATGTGAAGTAATTTTGCACTAAATAACTTTAATGATGTTCGTAAAAAATCAATTTGTTGGAAGGAATCCGAGTTAGCGACGTTACGTGTGAAACAAAATATCCCAGCCGATCAGGGGCCCTAGCCATATTACACGATCTATCGTCGCTGTAGAACGATCTATCGTCGCTGTAGAATAGAACACTTCAAAATGTATAGGAATTGACGTTCTGACCACGTGACTCATCTACTTGAAACGTCAAATCCTATACATTTTGAAGTGTTTCTATTCTATCGCGACGATAGATAGTGTAATATGGCTAGGGGGGCAGTTCTTTTACCTATTTATGAAGGGAATGTCGGAGGTGACAAGAAGTGACTTCCATTTTAATTTCTATTTTTGCATGCTGAGAAGCAGATTCAAGGCTGTACCTACATATTTCCTACCTGTCATCTGTTTTTTTACCCTTGATTCGCAATAAATATATGATTGATTAAGTTTTTCGTTCAATTTTTAGTATAATTGCATATGGTAGAGTCTTAGAGATGCTTTCACGTTGTATTTAGGTAGGTACGTTAATTGTGTAAGCGCTCTTCTGTTTGATAAAACTGTTTGGTAAATATAAATAGTGACATAAAATGCTAGCCAGTTACGAAAACTTAAGTTTTGGGGTCGGAATAAATAGCTTTTGCCCGCAACTTCGCTTGCGTTAATGTAGATTTTGGTAAGTACCTACTTACCTATATACAGGGACTGAATAACCGAAAAATTACGCTACCTCTTTATAAGGGTATGACGTCATACCGCTATATTCCGGTTACCCAAATATTTCGGTACCGAAAAAAATAAAGGTATGACAATAAGGGTACCGAAATTCTAACCGGTATAAGAAAATAGCGCTACCTAAACCCTTATGATAAAGGTTTTCTTTGATATCACCGCGCCCGCCTATCCTTGGCTAGGTTTAGTTTACTTACGTCATTTCGTCATTTCACTGGCCGGTGTGGTGTTTTGACGACGAATTACTGCGAGCGAACTTTGGGAGAATCATGAATTTTCCTCAAAAATGGATGATGGATGATGGATGATGCATGATGGATGATGGTGGTGGTGGTGGTGGTCATGATGATGATGATGATGACGATGATGATGATGCTTCGTAAATTCACGTTTTTCGTGGTAGTTTGTACAATCACAACACTCCAATGCAATTAATAAAGTTTGTGAGGGAGGATGTATGGATTCGTAATTTCGTAATTTAGTATAGCTTCGTAACTTCGTATCTTCAAAACTTCGTAACTTCACAATTTCGTATCTTCGCAACTTCGTATCTTCGTAACGTCGTTACTTCGTATCTTCAAAACTTCGGAACTTCGTAACTTCGTATCTTCGCAACTTCGTATCTTCGTATCTTCGTAACTTCGTGACTTCGTAACTTCGTATCTTCGTATCTTCGCAACTTCGCAACTTCACAAGATACGAAGTTGTGAAGATGCAGAGATGCGAATTCGCGAAGTTGCGAAGTTGCGAAGATAAGAAGTACAAAGTTACGAAGATACGAAGATATGACGATGACGATGATGATTGTGTTTCGCTCATCAAGCCCTTTCATATTATGATACCCATATCAAAAAAATGTTCCATGGAATGGAACAGGTCCTGACTTCATCATCAGAACAGCATGGTGTTTCGCTCATCAAGAGAACAGCATTGTGTTTTGCTTATCAAGCCCTTTCATTTGATACCCATATCAATAAAAAGTTCCATGGAACAGGTCCTGACTCCATCATCAGAACAGCATGATGTTCCGCTCATCAAGAGAACAGCATTGTGTTTCGCTCATCAAGCCTAACGCAGGTTGCGGGCGGCTAGCGGGGGGTACGCCCCGTCTTACCCGCCACCTCATCTCCTCGGCCTCCCCTCTGAGATTTGAATATTGGTACCTAGTTAGATTAGGCTAGCATAATAACTACCTACCAAAAACGTTACCAAATACCTACCTACATAGATAAAGTACCTAGGTATGTACTGTATGTAGGTACCTACTGTCTGAAGAATGACAACTAGGTAGATAAGTAGGTAGGTACTCCTTAGGTAATCTATGAAAACTCCTATCCTTGACAAATTTAATTCGCAAGATTTGAACCTAACAAACATACATACATAATTACATACATTGCAAGTTAAATAAAAGCTCGTAATAAGCCTAGACGGCGTTTTTCCGTTTTCTTCCCATTTGTAACAAGCAATGATATAACTAGGTAGGTACCTAGCAAATAATATTTTCTAGTAGGTAGGTTAGTAGGTACTTATACGTATGTACCTACCAAATTGAAAGCAGATAAGTAAGTAGGTACTGTGCGTGGATTGCGTGCGTGAGCGCGTGCGTAACAGAACGAAATCTCAAAGAAACTCGGCACTCGGTGGTAGCGCGCCCCCAAGGGGCCTCCCCCAGCCCTCTCATCCCGCCAGCCGTCGTCGCCACCCCGCTTGCATCCTTGTCGGCTCGACTTCATTTTTGATATTGTAAAATTAAGTCTATACCGCTATTATACCGGTTTAAAAATAAGGGTATGATAGCGGTTTATACCGCTATTATACCGGTATAAAATAAAGGTATAATAGCGGTATAGCCTACCTCTACCGTTATTTTATACCGTTATTTTATACCACTAAAATAGCGGTATAACCATACCTCTATTTGATAAAGGTAGCGCTTTAGCCATACCGCTATCTGATAATGGTACCCTTACTTTTTTGCGCTACCATAACGATAATACCATACCGCTTTCAGTCCCTGCCTATATAGTCCGACACAAAATAATAGAAATAAATGGGGGCGCCACTGTGCAAGCTAAATACGCGAAATAGATAAATTCTCTTTTAGAAGTAAATTATTACTTCTGACTGACGTCTTCGGCACCTGTACCATAGACAAGAAACCTGTACTTTACCATAGATTAGTAGAGAAAGGGTTTCCAAAGTACTGAATTTTTAGTTGCCGTGTCTACCCGTTTTTGCCGGACTAAACCTATTTTTTCTGGGTGAGAATATCATATTCAGGATTTCTTTTGCTGTAGGTACCACCTACAACTTAGCTGAGACTGGCCTCTTAGCTCATTGGTAGTAGCTCTGCCTTCTGCGCTGTAGGTCGTGGGTTCGATTCCCACCCAGGACAAACATTTGTGTGATGAACATAGATGTCTGTTCTGTGTCTGGGTGTTATAAAGTAGGTATTATAAATAAGTATGCATTTACAAAGTATATTTTATTCTATCAGTTATCTGGTTCCCATAGTACAAGCTTTGCTTAGTTTGGGGCTAGATGGCGCTGTGTGAAATGTCCACCAATATTTATTATTATTAAAAAACATGTTTTGCTTTTTACAGTTTAATAATTTAAATACTTAGGTTACTTACATACTTTTCGTATTCTAATGACTATGTAATATAGTTAATATTAAGTGTATGTAATGTAGGCTATAAGTTAAATAACTATTTAAACAAAGCTAAATAATAATAATCACTTTCATAATATAAATATAAATAAAATAACAATAAGGTTTTAATTTCATAACGGTAAGTAACTATTTTCCATTGAAAATTAAGTCTTTTCAAAATTTTCAATTCCGACGGGATTCGAACCCGCATTAATACAATCTATCCTCCTCAAGAGTTGGCCACTTGCTCATACGAACTTTAATCCACTTTGAACATATTTTAGAGGGTAATCAGGGGCAAATCCGAAAATAACCAACTAGGTCAATAAGTATGCTTCTTAACTCGTGGCGTAGCTTGCTTACCTAGACGTTTTTGATAGATCTTTGAAGTTAAGCCACCTTCGGAGCAGTCAAAATTTGGATGGGTGACCGCAAGTGGCAGAACAAACACAGAATTACATCGTGTTCTGTGGTAACAGCTGAGCGCTTCCGTGCTTCGGAGGGCATTTATTCCTGGCTTTTAAGTCGTTAAGCCATGAGGCCTATAAGCGGCCTAAAACAGTCACCAGAGTTAGCTGCTCATAGGAACATATAGACCAGTGTTCCGCAAACTTTTTGTTTTCAAGGTACATCTAGGAAATCAAAAAATTTGGGGGTACACCATAAATGAAATATAATTTTTCTCGAAACATGGGCTTGTTTAGTTGAGCATATGCGGTCCAAATTTAGAGTAGCTTAAGGGGCCTGCGACAGGCGAATTTCTATAAAAACGTATTACCGAAATCATTTATTTATCAGTTTGTGTTTTTAGATTAAGAGAGTAGCTATTTATCTAGGTTCCTGTTACACTTTTGTTCCGAAAAACTTACCTAAAAAGAAGCAAATTGAATTGAAATCTTTGTAGGTACACCGAAAATGGCATTTTTTCTTTTAATTTGTTCTCTAGTACCTAAGTTTTTTGGAACAAAAGTGTAACAGGAACCTAGATAAATACTGCCTTTATCCAAACAATAACATAAAATGATAAAAATATGCTCAAATTTTAAATTGTTTTGGTTATACATTCCTAGGTACGTAGGTACGTTCGCCGGTCCCTTAACTGAGATAGTTAAGCTTATTTGTTGCTCGCCACACTAACTAATGACCACGGTACACCAGTGTGCCGCGGCACACACAGCGGAACACTAATGTAGACCAAGAAAGAACTATCTTCGTTCCGTGTTCCATACGAATGGAGCCAAACGTTTCTCTTCAGGTAGAATTCCGTTCAATTCTTCAATATCTTGAAGTGTCTGTGAAAAAAATTGTTTATTTAAAACTTATTAGAAAGAAATTAAAAACTGGTTACCAAGTTGAGTAGTATAACCAACTGGAGTATTACCCAATTTATTACTTGAGTAGAACACCCACTTGAGTATTACCAGGTTGAGTAGCAATACCCACTTGAGAAGAATTACCAACTTGACTAGCATTACTCACTTTTTTTTGACCAGCATGAGTAGCAATATCCACCTGAGTAGCGTTACCCACTTGAGTATTTATCACCTTGAGTAGCATTACCCACTTGAGTAGCACCCACTTTAATATTACCAACTTGAGTAGCACCCACTTTATTACCTGGTTGAGTATAGAGTTGCACCGCGACAGCTGGTGAGCCAAGTCGTGCACTCGCGCTAGTCTCTAGCAATACCCACTTGAGTATTTTCCAACTTGACTAGCATTACTCACATGAGTTTTACCAGCATGAGTAGCAATACCCGCCTGAGTAGCGTTACCCACTTGAGTATTTATCACCTTGAGTAGCATTACCCACCTGAGTAGCGTTACCCACTTGAGTATTTATCACCTAGAGTAGCACCCACTTTAGTATTACCAACTTGAGTAGCACCCACTTGAGTATTACCAACTTGAGTAGCACCCACTTGAGTAGCACCCACTTTATTACCTGGTTGAGTATGGAGTTGCACCGCGACAGTTGGTGAGCCAAGTCGTGCACTCGCGCTAGTCTCTCGGCGTGACGCGCGTTGCCGCGCTGTCGTTCTACCATGCTAGAGTACAGCTTACTTATCTCTGAGTCAGTCTGGAAGTTAAGGTTTTGGAGGTAAAATAGCTTTTTATAACAAAAAACAGCTTTTGATACTCTAGCTAGGGCCTCTATTAATAAACTCGGATTAACTTCTGTCAAAGTTGCGCCAGGGATTAAACTATTGCCATCCTTTTTTGTTAGACAGTGACAAATAAGGATGGCAATAGTTAAATCCGTGGCGCAACTTTGACAGAAGTTAATACGAGTTTATTAATAGAGGCCTAGTAGATTTGTAACCTAACGAATAAACTGAAAGAAAATCAGTAAGGCTGGATTCGACCAAAAGTCGTCTTACTCCAGAGTAACTAGCCGACATAATTCGAAATACAAATGTTTAGGAAGCGCAACCGAACATTATTATGTGCATACAAATTATCCTGGTTATAAGGTGTCAACTTTACAATGTCAAAATATTTAAACAAACAGCAGTTTAATCTGTGGTTTAATCTCCAGATAAAACTTAATCCAGTTTGGTAAAATCCAGCCTAGTGGATTATACAAGTAACTAAATAAAAAATTAAAAAAAACCGACTTCAATGTTAAAAGCTGAGCAATTTTCTGCACTCTCGAGGTGCATTTCTGTTCATAACTCCGAAGATCCTCGACAGATCCTCACCAAATTTTTGTGGCACCAATCGGAAAGTATACCCTTTCAAACAATAAAAGAATTTTCACAAAACAAAACACACACAAAATAACTAGCATTAAAAAAACCGACGAATTGAGAACCTCCTCTTTTTTTAAGTCGGTTGAAAATAAATATTTGGTTGTTAACTCACCTCCTTTATTTTAGTAGCTAAGTTAATCTCATCTGCAGCTAACGGTTGCGCACACGCAGCCAAATGTGCCTGTAGTCGGCTGGTCAGACGAACCCACGGCCTGTAGTCCAGTCCTACAATAGAATATAGTTTACATGTCGACTGGCCTCTTAGCTCAGTTGGTAGTAGCTCTGCCTTCTGCGCTGTAGGTCGTGGGTTCGATTCCCACACAGGACAAACATTTGTTATAATATTGTATAAGGATTTTATAATATTGTATAAGGATTTCATTGAAAATTAAGTCTTATCATTTACGATTCCGACGGGATTCGAACCCGCATTGATACAAGCTATCCTCCTCAAGCCAGTGTGCCTTAACCAACTCGGCCACGGAATTCGTTGGGTCGAAAACCTTGATAAGCTCATTTGTCGGTTAAAGCACCGATCAGCGCCATCTACAGGGAAACTACTAAGTTAACTCCTGCTCATTGTCCGAAATTACGAATATGGATTCCGTGGCCGTGGTTAAGCCAATCCAGCTTGAGGGGGATCGCTTGTATCAATGCGGGTTCGAATCCCGTCGGAATCGAAAATTTTGATAATACTTCATTTTCAATGAAATACCTTAGTGTGGATCCTATAAAAATATTTAAACCCAAAATAAAACCGAGGAAGATCTACCTTCTAAGACCTCAGGGTCTCTGGCACCAGGTAGTCCTAAGGTTCCTCTCATGATTGGCAGGAATGTAGGTATTTCCTGAAACAAATTAGTTATTTACTAAGTTTTTAGAGACAAAATAAAATAAATAAAGGGAGGCCGCGCATAAGATGGGGAGACGATGTCCGGCAAACGGCCCCGGGGCAACTTGGAGTAGGATAGCCCA
Organism: Camptogramma bilineatum; assembly: GCA_958496255.1. Classification (NCBI taxonomy): domain Eukaryota; kingdom Metazoa; phylum Arthropoda; class Insecta; order Lepidoptera; family Geometridae; genus Camptogramma; species Camptogramma bilineatum. Next base: position 1,216,231 of record OY292479.1, on the reverse strand, counting down.
AGACAGGAGATCATGGCAGGCTTTAGGGGAGGCTTATGCGGAAACGCAAGACAATCGCACCACCGGTGTCAAATAATTCAGATTTAGTTAAGTAAATAATTAATTATAAGGATTGTTAATAAAAGCTATAAATAAATAAGTTTTTAGAGGAAATGGATGGAATGCTAACTTCTGCAAAAAGTAGGCATGTACCAAATTTGTATTTGGTACATGCCCATACCTCTGACTACATATCGTCGGTCCAATGCACAAGTCGCCAAACTAGCATTTTGGCGTTTTTCACTTTTTGATGGGCATAGTACTGGTTAGGCCAAGAGCACAATGTGGCAAAGTTCCACAGCTGTAGCATAAAAAATGACAAAGATATCACCAAATTTTTTTCCAGCTATCTGCTCAAAATTAACTTTTTACTGTCAACTGTTTTTGTTTTTATAAACATTTAAGCAATTCGTCTTAAACTGCCCTAGAGACCTTTCCCTAAAGTAATTTTATTGTCACGATTTAAATACCTATTAATAACCTCTGATTTGTAGCAACGATTTAAACTTTGTTTTCGCTCTCCTGAACAATCACGAATTTACAGTTTGGCGACTTGTGCATTGCACCGACGATATGTTCTCGCAAAGTCAGGCTTCTATACTTCTATTCTTCTAAATACTATTCATTATTTACCTGCAACCTTTGTATGTCTTCGTCCAATGCCTCCGTAGTGGCAGTTTTTACCACAACTATATCTTTGGTCCTTTTGTTCTTCCGTGCTTGAAGACTGAGTTGTCTACGTTGAAGTAGAGACTTCTTTGGAGCCTGAGCTTTTTGGGAGTTTTTGGGAGAATCTAAAAAAGAGACTAAGTTTGTATGAAATTGTACCTATGTACAGTCAGCGTCATCAATCGGTATCCCCCTATTGATTTTAACAAGCACCCTTTTCATTTCAACTTTGGATTTCAGTCGGATTTGCTAGTATAGGAACTCGAGCGAAATTAGATATCCATAAGTATACTAGCAAATCCGACTGAAATCCAAAGTTGAAATGAAAAGGGTCCTTGTTAAAATCAATAGGGGGATACCGATTGATGACGCTGACTGTACATTTGACTGGCCTCTTAGCTCAGTTGGTAGTAGCTCTGCCTTCTGCGCTGTAGGTCGTGGGTTCGACAAACATTTGTGTGATGAACATCCATGTTTGTTCTGTGTCTGGGTGTTATAAAGTATTATAAGTATGTATTTACAAAAAAAAGTATAAAAGTATTCCCTCAGTTGTCTGGTTCCCATAGTACAAGCTTTGTTTAGTTTGGGACTAGATGGCGCTGTGTGAAATGTCCAGCAATATTTGTATTTATTTATTTCTTTTTATCTGAGTAAGGTTAACCAGCTGTCATTAGAACTTACCTCCAATTGGTCTATCCACAGTATAAGATATATACGGCAGTTCTGAATCGGAGCACACGCTGGCTCCCGGTGAGTTATTGCCACTTGGCGGCGGCTCTGAGCTTCTAGACGTTTCTAGAAATAGAATAATTTAAAATCAGGATCATAGTAAATGGACACCGTGCTAACATTAACACAGTCCTTAGTTAGCTCAGAGCGCAACTACCTAAACTAGCGCAAGACCTAAATAAATCAATAAATGTAAACTGGCTGGATGTAGGCTTGTTTCAGGACATTCTAGCGGAGCCGACCTCGGACACCGCTAGAATGCTCAACGCCGTAGAGCATTCTAGCGGTGTACGGGTCGACCCGTAGAGTCAATGGGTCTATAAGCCAGCTAGTCGAAGAGTAGTATTAAAGTAGAAGACTGTAGGGAACTAGCATAGTGGGACACTGACAAAAGTTCATTAAAAATTAGATTTAAAAAAAAAAGTCTTTGCTCCGTTCAGGAGATGGGCGGTGACTCTGCTTCACAGTTTTCAATTTTGCAGCTGTCCATGTTTCCTATTAGGTAGTTGTATTATCTTTGTTTGTTAACCGACTTCCCAAAAAGGAGGAGGTTCTCAAGTCGACTGTATGTTTTTTATTGTTCCATATAAATAATTTTGAAACCTACCAGGTAAATTAGACACAGCGATGGTGTGGCCTCTTCGCACCGGCGGGGGTCTTTGTGCCTGCCTCTTTGGAGGCTGGGAGGACTGCTCCGAGCCCATCTTTATCTTAAAAATCCGAACAATTAATATCTATATACAAATAATGCTTCAAGCATTAAATATTAGGATAAAATTGGCTACTCATGTAAAGTGAATTATGAAGGTAGTGTTTTCTGGTGATAGATAAAAAAGAGGGTGCTAAAGTACGATAATAGAAGATAGTAGTAAGTACGTAGCTACACTAGGGAAGAGAAAATAAAATAATAAAATAGTACCTAATGATCAAATTGACTACCTTACTTGTTTATTGCTTACAGATATTAACTAATGTCAACGTAATCGTACGTAACGTTAATTTTAAGTGAATAGATTCATTGTTTTCTCAAGGTTTGTTGTCCAAATAAAAATAAATGGAATTTTTACAAAAAATCGATCAATGAACCCCAAAGCACGTAAACAAAGAATGAATGATTTTTTGAAAATGAATCAATGAATGAATGACGGATGACACTCCACAGAAGAGACTAAAAAAATCATAGACAATAATATTATTTTACAATTTTATGTTGCCATTCTCGATACTTTTATTGAACTAGGGCCGAGACTGTACCTTAACATTCACTCAGTTTGATTGATTTTTTTATCTGTGTACTGCTGACTGACACGTTGACATCAGTGTTGCCAATTTAGCGACTTTGTCGCTAGAAATAGCGACTTTTGGACCTGTGTTAGCGACAAAAAATCGGTTTTAGCGACAAAAAATATTTAGCGACTTATCTAGCGACTTTTGGACTTCGACCGTAGTACTAGTTTTCTGTGCTTCGACCAAGAAATTAAAAGTATTTTTATGTTTTATTAAGTATTTTACGGAACTTCATGTGCTTGATCACTACGGTGTATGTCAATGTCAATGTCCCGCGTATCAACCTCTATCAAACTCTATCGAACTATGCTCAATGAATGCTGACGAAGATTTTAAATTAAAACTTTTTTTTGAGGTAACGAAAAATATGCAGGCAACGTAAAAAAGATTTTTTGGGTGCACCCCCCCCCCCCCCCTAGCTCCTTTGCCTCTTTTAGCGACTTTCTAGCGACTTTTCACCCTCAATCTAGCGACTTTTATTTTTTGGAGTTGGCAACACTGGTTGACATAAAACGTCAAAGCCAGCTGTTAAAACCATCAACAAAAACAAGTTTTCATGCTTTACGTGTTTTCTGACTAAAATAATGAAATAAATTTAATAATAACTACTAAAATGGTCGATGAAAGTACAAGGAAGACTCTGAGCAGCATACCGCTGCTGCAGACCAAAGCCGGACCTCGGGATAAGGAGTTATGGACAACCAGACTAAAAGAAGAATACCAGGCGCTGATTAAGGTATTTTTCACTTCCGGTTACACGTAAACAGCATTTGGGCCTAAATATATTCATAAGAATCACCATATCTGACAACCAATCATTTTAACAAAGAAATATTAGGTACCTTTTGTGTTCGTTCTTACCTACTTTTACTTGACCCATATTTTTAAAGTTTTCTCATGGAAAAATCGACTTTAACCAAATGATAATCTTGGAAACCATTTAGATTATGATTTTACAGGATTCTTTAGGCATTATTTTTATGATACACTGATATGCATACATAAATACATAATAAATAACTAAATTTTAAATATGAAGGCAAGCTGCACCTAAAGAGTTTTGTTTTATTTATCTTGCTACTAGTGGTTGTAAAAATGATCTAGTAATGAAAAGGCCTAGTTTTATTGTCTATCACAACAACTGCACCTGCAAAGATCTTGTTTCAACTTCAGATAGGGCTTCAAATAGGATAGAGGTGGCATCATATTGGAGCAAACAGAGTTAACAAGTGGCTCTGTGAGCTGGGACGTACTTTATTTATTTATCGATTATAGATGAGCAGCTTTTAGCTGGTATGTCTATATCACAGTGTTGAAATAGTCTTTATTGAAAATAGTCTTTGTTATTTATAGTCTTGTTTGTTTAAGATTCGGTAATCTTTTTGAGCACTGATTTGTTAGTTCGTAGCCAGTTGTCGAGCTTATTTTTAAAAGCATTGATAGAAGTTTTTTGTTCTTTATGGATGATCCCAAATGAATGAATTGTATTTTTTACTTTTGTATATCCGCAGTATGTCCAAAACAACAAAACAGCTGACAACGACTGGTTCCGGCTCGAGTCGGACAAGACTGGCACGAAGTGGTTCGGAAAGTGCTGGTACGTCCACAACCTGCTCAAGTATGAGTTCGATCTGGAGTTTGATGTGAGTGCACAGTATATTAGAACACTCCGCACATATCCGCACGCGGTTTCTCTCGCATACCCGGATTAAAAAAAAAAAATTAATAATAATAATGCTGGACATTTCACACAGCATCATGTAGCCCCAAGCTAAGCTAAGCTTGTGTTATGGGAACCGCATGACTGATATACTACTTAAATACATTTTTTTTTTGTAAATACATACACAATATACAATACATAGAAAACACCCAGACCCGAGACAAATATTTGCAGATCATACAAACATTTGTCCCGCGGCGGGGATCGAACCAGCAACCTCCTGCGTCACAGGCGGGTCTTCACCCACTGCGCCACAGAGGTCGTTAAATTTAGTGTTAATAATGTAATTAGTGTGATATTTGTTAATTAGGGTTCCGTACCTTAAAAGGTAAAAAAAAGGAACCCTTATAAGATCACTTTCTTGTCCGTCTGTCTGTCTGTCTGTCTGTCTGTCTGTCTGTCTGTCCGTCTGTCCGTGTGTCACCATCGATTATCTCAGGAACGGGTAGAGCTAGCAAGTTGAAATTTATACCATATACTAAGGTCTATAGTCCCTATTGTGACTATAAAAATCAAGGTCCTGAGTCAACACTATAAAAAGATATAGGCAAATTTAGGTTTTCGTAAAAACTTGTGAGTACCAAAACTTTCTTTAATTTTCAACTTTTTTTATTTTTCGGAATTTTTCCTTTACTTGTGCTGGAAGACCTTGCTTGTAACCAAAATTGACAATTCTAGGTCAACCGGAAGTACCCTAGAGGTTTTGGGTCGAAAACCTAAATGGTAGTTCCCGTTGACCTGGAATAACGAAATTTGGCAAAAAGCAAGGTCTTACAGCACAAATAAAGGAAAAATTCCAAAAAGTTAAAAAAGTTGAAAATTAAAGGGTGTTCCCATACATACATAGTTGACGCCAATTAAAATTGTCCTCCGAGTTGTATGGGCGCTCATACAATTAACCGGACTAGCTTAATTGGCACCATGGCTAGGTACGGAACCCTCGGCGTACGAGTTCGACTCGCACTTGACCGGTTTTTTTTTTAGATTCCCATTACGTATCCGACCACGGCTCCTGAGTTGGCTCTCCCCGGGCTGGACGGCAAAACAGCCAAAATGTACAGAGGCGGCAAGATTTGCCTGACAGACCACTTCAAACCGTTGTGGGCTAGAAACGTGCCTAGATTTGGTATAGCCCACGCTATGGCGCTCGGTGTAAGTATAACAATAAGATCTATAAATAAATGTAATAAATAAATATTGCTGGACATTTCACACAGCGCTATCTAGCCCCAAACTAAGCAAAGCTTGTACTATGGGAACCAGATAACTGATAGAATACTTATATAATTGTAAATACATACTTATAATACTTTATAACACCCAGACACAGAACAAACGTCTATGGTTCATCACACAAATGTTTGTCCTGGGTGCGAATCGAACCCACGATCTACAGCGCATAAGGCAGAGCTACTATAGTAGCTCAGTATAGTAGGTAAGTTATTTGGTTCCCATAAAGCTTTGCTTAGTTTGGGGCTAGATTGTATGATAGTGTGAAATATCCAGCAACAATATTTATATACCTACTAGCTGCTGCCCGCGGCTTCGCCCGCGTGGACTACTATTTTGTTTATCCCACGGGAACCGTGAATTTTTCGGGATAAAAAGTAGCCTATGTCCTATTCTCGGTCATTATCTATCTATGTTTCAAATTTCAGCCAAATCGGTTCAGTGGTTGTTGAGTTATAGAGGAACAAACATACATCCAAACATCTAAACATCCATCCAAACATCCAAACTTTCGCATTTATAATATTAGTGTGATTAGTGTGATTTATATTTACACTTCATATCTTATACCTAAGGAGTTAGTCAGGGACAAGTCCGATATGTTTGGCTCTATTTAAGTTTTTTTTTTTCAGCTTGGTCCTTGGCTAGCAGTTGAAATTCCCGATCTAATAGAAAAAGGAGCTATTACGTACCAAGAGAAAACAGAAGAAAAATGATGGATTGGACTATGTACATAGGTAATAATCTAATTAAATTTATATTTGTATAAATTATATTTTATTTAGATAACCCCAAAATGTCTTTGAAATTGTCTATGCATTACAACGACAAAAATATACCATAAAAACCCCAATATATATAAATATATAGGTACTTATATAAAACCCCAATGCCCCAAATGCTGAAACGCTACTTTAATATTATTAAGTTGTTATTACTCTTTAGAATCGTATGCAAAAATGACAGTTAATGCATTTCATTGAAAATGAAAAAATCTTATCAAAAATTACGATTCCGACGGGATGTCATCACCCGTAAATGATTTGATTTTTCATTTTTAATGAAAATGAAAATTTTTGGCAACCTGAAGCCGAGACGCTTCCGTGATGCTGGCCGTGCATGGTTTTTTCGTTTCGAAAATTTTTTATGCGTATTAACACGAGCTCTGAACGGTGAAGGAAAACATCGTGAAAAACCCGCGGCTTAGTACCCCCACACGTATTGACCACTAGCTTCCGCCGGCGGCTTCGCTCGCGTTGTAACCGAATAAAAAGTAGCCTTTGTCCTTTTCAAAGAAAAGAAAAAGAGAAAAGAATACACGTTATTCAAATATTTTATTGTCTCTGGTATTCGTATCCAAGATTGGGTCCCAAGCCGCAGTTGGAGCAGTCACAAGGGGGACAGATAGACATTATTACTACTACAACACTACTACTACCTATTACTGGATTATTTAAATATTTCATTGTCTCTGGTATTCGTATCCAAGATTGGGTCCCAAGCCGCAGTTGGAGCAGTCACAAGGGGGGCAAATAGTAGAGGTGGTCGTCTCTGTTGGCTGTGTAACGTATCCTGGAGGCCTTGTCTGTAACAATAATGTTTAAGGCTGATTTTAGTCTCACGCTCACCGTCAGCGCTGATAGGCGAGTGATCTTTATTACACTGAAATAAGGATACTGATTGTCCAGCACTGACGAGAGCAATCAGCGTAGCCATTTCTGCTAAACAATCAGTATCCTTATTTCATTGTAATTAAGATCACTCGCCTATCAGCGCTGACGGTGAGCGTGAGACTAAAATCAGCCTAAGGTCACTACACTACCAAGCGCGGATCATTGGATCTTCAAAGGCAATGACCTTTTCAAAAGGGGAAGACAGGAGGAGTGACTTTCAGATGATGCACTAACATCGCATGCCAAAACTTGGGCTCGGTGCCATAGGCGTAGCTATAGCTTTTTTATGAGAGGGGCTCCAAGGATTCCAAAGATTTTGTTATGGGGGGGGGGGGGGTTCAAGGGTTCAAAAATACAAAGATTGACTAGGTTTCCCCCGAACTTAATGGGGTTTAACTGTTCAAGGGTTCCAAAGCTCTTGCTAAGGGGGTGAGGTCCGGACCGCCTAAATTCCCCCTTAAATACGCTCATGCTCGGTGCACCACTACATACCTACACCAAAACACAAGTAGTTAGGTTTTCCCCGGTTCTGGCTCACGGATCCAGAACCTCCTAAAAAAAACAAGCGCCGGTTCGACCGACCTCACCGCCTAAAAAAAAAAAAAAAAAAAAAAAAAAAAAGTTTGGTGTCTTTTCCTAGGTTTTCGGGGTCGCTGAATCGATCTCTGGCATTAATTTTTTGATAGCTTGCACGGATCGCGAGATAGGTATCCGATTTAAAGAGCTCCACTACATTGCTAATCACCTATTAATTAACCTAATTGTTTCCTAATCACCAAGTGAACTCGGTGTGCCATTGTTTGTTAATCACCTCTGACGCATACCTGAAGCTTATTAGCTTATTAGGATGTTCTAGTAAAACATTTTTGGATTGATCACAAACCTTTATTTTCTTTAAAATAAGTACAAAATAGTTTGTATAAAAATATATCGTTATTTATTTTATTGCTACTGAATCATTGTATTTCCATAAAATTTGTTATAAAGATATGTTTTACAATATTCTCCGTAAACTGATGTAAAATCATCTTGTAATCTATACCTATTAAAATCCCACTGCTTCGAATTCCTGTTCAAGAAATCTCTATGATATCCTGTAGGTGGTCGTCCATATGAATCAAAATACTCACCAGACCTATTTCTATCTATGTGTATGGCCACCCAATGAGAACCTGGCATGCTGTCGGTGTCCAAATTGATAGTCTACGGTTACATTACGGTTCTTATCTATTTCAATAACATTATCAAATTCTGCATAAACCATACAATTTATAGTCTGAGTAAGAGTAGACTCAAAACGAACTTCTAATCTAACACTACCATGTTTTATAAGATTCCAATGTGTGTTTGAATTTGAGCTAAGGTCGGCTGTTAGATCAAACGCCAATAAACAGTATCCTTTTGCATATTTTTCCCTAGATATCCCATTACCTTCATTAAGAAAATGTATACCTGTTCCTGAAAATAGTGTGTGATAAGCAGCAGTAAAAATATTAGGTACTCTCAGACGATGGTGCAAAGCGTTTGAAGGTATTTGCTGGCCATCAATGTATAAGCAAAATGTATTTAAATCATAGTTTCCAAAATTGAATGGATTTTTAGTCAGACACCCATTAAACGCTGCATTGTTTACAAATCCAACTATACATCTTTTAGGAACTTGTTCTAGAAAAATATTGTCAAGAGTCTTGCCCTGAATCCCTGAAGGTATGGTTAAAACTTTGACTTCAGCACGAGTAATAGGATATTTAGCGGTAGTAGAGGCTAAAACTTTCTGATGTGCAAGTAATACAGTTGGATTGATTCGGGCTCTACGAACAATAAGAGTTGCATCTGTAATGCATACCTTTAAATTTTAAATCCTTTGAAGATGACATTAGATTAAACGTTTCCCTAGAACGAACTAATTTGACACTCATTTCAACACCATTTATTAAAAACTTTTCCTGGTTAAATATATCACCATGAAGATGTCCAATCATTTATATTTCCTTACTTTGACTTACTAACTGTTGTCGTTTAACGAACCCTTCATTTTTTTCGGCGGTTGAGTTCATTTTCCCCGCAGTATCTTCATACCAAAGACCACAAGTTAGGTGAGATTCTTTAGCTGCAGGAGCATAGTTTAATAAAGTTTCCATGTAAGCATTATATAACGAATGTGCTCTGGTCGAAGAAAAAATAAATGCAGAATCCAATTTTGATCATAAACTTCGTCAAGAACTTGAACATTGCATGATGCTTGAGGACGAATACGATGAATACTTATTCGAAGAATGCGCTCTGGTTGAAGGAAAAATAAAGTAAGTGAAATCTATATCCTCTTACATTTTGTTTATTGTAAACTGGATTTTGTGTCTTAACTCTTTTAATATTTATTGCAGTCAACAAATGGGAGGATGTCTTAAGAGAGTGAATGGCTCTGAAAATGCCGACGTTGCTGCAAAACGAGCGCGATTAGAAGGCGGACCATCCACCTCATCGACGGGATCTACCACCACAAACGAAACCACATCTAACGACGGAGATGATAAGGTGAATTGTAGCATTTGCCAAGTTCTTGTTAGTAGAAGGTATTTTTCTAATCACTTAAAGAGTAAACTCCATAAAAGTAAACTTGAAAAAGTACACGACTCATTAAAAAATGTTTCAGTAATTGAATCAGCTTTTGGTAATAGAATAATTTCTTATAAGATTCATGGAAAGAACGATCAACATTCAAATAACTTTCAAACACCTGAGTTGTTTTTAAATTCTATCAAAAATTAAATTATGCTTCTAATTGAAGAATCTATTCAAAAGCAAATAGTTTTTAAAGTAAACTTTGTTCTGCATGCCGATTTAATTCAACAAACTAAAGAGGATTCATTTCAAACTTTTGATTTCCAAACATATAATTACATAGTATTTCAGGGGGATGATCTAAATTTTCTATTTTCATCTTTGTGTGACACTTTGATAAATAAAATCAGTTCTTTTGAGACAAAAGACGGTGGTTGGAGTCTTAAGGAAATAAAAGCATTGGATATGAATGTTAATAAATTTAACCCTCTACGTGGTACTTCATATATTGAGTTGCCGAAGTATATAAGAACTAAAAAAGCTGTAGTTAATGTTAAAAATGCTGACAATTTATATTTCAAATGGGCATTGCTTTCCGCTTTGTATCCAGTTGACAAAAATGTTGATCGAGTATCATCATACACCGCACATTCAAACAAATTAAAATTTGACGGAGTAGATTTTCCTGTAAAGCTGTCTGATATATCCAAAGTCGAAAAACTAAACAATATTAGCATTAACGTATTTGGTTTAGAATTTAACAAAGATAAAAAGTGTCATAGCGTTGTTGGTCCATTGTATTTAACAAAATCTAGCAAAGATGTTCACGTCAATTTATTGTTGATTTCAAACAGAATAAATAAACATTATTGCTACATTAAAAACATGTCGCGTCTCGTTAGTAAACAGATTTCAAATCAAGATCATGCAGTCAATATTTGTGATGAATGTTTGCTACACTTTCCAACAAAAGAAAGGTTGATTGATCATCAACAGCATGACTGTGCTCACATTGCAACAGAATTACCAAATGGTGACAAGACGTCAAAGGATTGACTTGGTCGACCAGTATCCAATGACAAATTGAAATTCGATAAATACCATAAAAAGCTAAAAATGATGATGATGATAAGCTTTATTCATATACCTTACACAACATTTGTTACTTATAATCTATTTTATAAAAGTACTAGCGTTTTATAATACTAAAATTAACTAATTTACTTAAATGATAACTTCATTTATTCTATAATTACACAGAGTTAGTATTAGGGATTTATTTGTGTTAGGTCCGCTTTAGCGGTAAAACAAAACGACGACACTTAAAAAGAAAACGAGGAAGACCTAATAAAAGATGCAGCGACGACTTAGTCCAAACAGCAGGACCAACTTAAAGCAGAGCTGCTAGAGATAGAGATGAATGGAAAATGATGGAGGAGGCTTTTACCGCTAAAGCGGACCTAACACAAAAGCTACAAATACCGTTTGTTATATATGCCGATTTCGAAGCTTTCTTAAACCCAATCAAATCATGTTTTAACGATCCCTCAAAACCATACACTCGCAATACCTACTCATGAGCATAAACCGTATAGTTTTGGTTATTACATCAAATGTTCATATGATGATACGTTGTCAAAATATGAGACTTACAGTGGAGAAAATTGTGCACAAGTGTTCATGAATCGTTTGCATGAAGATTTAAAAAAGATATGTAGGAAAAATAACTTTCAAGTTTGTCCTAAACCTTTGTCAGCTTCAGATCAAAATAAAGTTTCAATGGCAACAATTTGTCACATCTGTGAGAGTAATTTAAATGGTGAAGACACGTTAGATTATGATTGGCAAACTGGTGATTTTCGAGGTGTTGCACATGAAGTATGTGTAAAAAAGTTTCGACCACCACATTACATCCCAATTTTTCTGCACAACCTAAGCAATTATGATGCCCATTTCATAGTCCATGCCTTAAATTTTGTTGAAGGAGAAATTGATGTGATTCCTCAAACCAAAGAAAAATATATTTCTTTTTCCAAAACCATGAATATAAATAATCAAAAATTTGCTTAAGATTTGTAGATTCCTTTAAATTTTTACCATGTGGTTTTGATCAGCTAGCAAAAAATTTAAGCAACGAACAATTTAAAACTTTAAGATATAACTTCCCTAACAATAAAGATTTTAATCTTCTAAGAAAAAAAGGTATATACCTACCCATATGAGTTCATGACATCTGAAGACTGTTTGAAAAAAACTACACTCCCTAGTCAAGAACAGTTTTATAGTTCACTTAATAATTTACATGTATCAAATGATGATTACAACCATGCTAAAAACGTTTGGCAACACTTTCACTGTCGTAATATGTCAGATTATTCAGATCTATACCTCAAAACTGATGTTTTAATGCTGACGGATGTGTGTGAGGACTTTAGAACTTTGTGTTTAAAAACATACGGCTTGGATCCGGCTCATTACTACACAGCTCCTGGGTTAAGTTGGGATGCTATGTTGAAATACACCCAAATAGAGTTAGAACTTTTGACAGATTACGAAAAAATTGCTTTTATTAGGGCTGGTATACGAGGAGGTGGGTCTCAATGCAGTAATCGCCATGCAAAAGCTAATAATGAGTTCATGGAAGATTATGATAAAGATAGGCCAAAATCATTTTTAACTTATTTGGATGCTAATAATCTTTATGGTTGGGCCATGTCTCAATTTCTTCCTTTTGGTGGGTTTGAGTGGGTAGACGTTGATACAAATTTTGATGTGCCAGATAATTCAGAACATGGTTTTATTTTAGAAGTTGATTTGGAGTACCCCCCTGAACTTCATGACTTGCATTCAGATTTGCCTCTTTGTCTCAAAAACATAAAAATAGGAAATTCTAAAGAAATCAAGTTAGTCCCAAACTTACACAATAAGATGAAGTATAAAATCCACTACAGGAATTTGAAACAATGCATTGAATTGGGTGTCAAAATAACGAAGGTTCATAGGATATTAAAATTCAAACAAAGTCCTTGGTTAAAACGTTACATCGATTTAAACACAACTTTACGGACATCTGCAAAATCTGATTTCGAAAAAGATTTTTACAAGTTAATGAATAATTCTGTATTTGGGAAGACGATGGAAAATATTGAAAAGAGGGTGAATATCAAACTATTAACACATTGGGAAAATCGCGGTAAAAAGCTTGGTGTACAAGATTTTGTTGCGAAACCAGAATTTAAAAATTCCTCCATTTTTGGAGAGAATTTAGTAGCGGTTCAGTTAAGAAAAACTAAATTGTTTCATAATAAGCCAATATACTTAGGTTTTTGCATTTTGGATATTTCAAAAACTTTAATGTATGATTTTCATTACAACTACATGCTTAAAAAGTTTAACAATAACATAAAATTACTCTACACTGATACTGATAGTTTAATATATCAAGTTTTTACAAATAACTTCTATGAAGATATTAAACCAGATCTATCTTCTAAGTTTGATACATCGGATTACGCAGATGACAATATATTTGGCTATCCAAAAATAAATAAAAAGAAGTTAGGTTTTTTCAAAGATGAAAATAATGGGAAAATATTTCGAGAATTCGTTGGTTTAAGGTCTAAAATGTATGCATTGGATGTTGATGATAAATTTGTTGCAAAAGCCAAAGGTGTAAAAAAATGTGTCACAAAGAATTTGAAAATTGAAAATTAAAAATCATGTCTTTTAACAAAAATATTCAGTACAGCACCATGATTTTGTTTACTTCTTTAGTTAATATTCTATGTTTTAATGATTTGAATAAAATCATGGTGCTGTACTGAATATTTTTGTTAAAAGACATGATTTTTAATTTTCAATTTTCAAATTCTCTGTGACACATTTTTTTACACCTTTGGCTTTTGCAACAAATTTATCATCAACATCCAATGCATACATTTTAGACCTTAAACCAATGAATTCTCGAAATATTTTCCCATTATTTTCATCTTTGAAAAAACATAACTTCTTTTTATTTATTTTTGGATAGCCAAATATATTGTCATCTGCGTAATCCGATGTATCAAACTTAGAAGATAGATCTGGTTTAATATCTTCATAGAAGTTATTTGTAAAAACTTGATATATTAAACTATCAGTATCAGTGTAGAGTAATTTTATGTTATTGTTAAACTTTTTAAGCATGTAGTTGTAATGAAAATCATACATTAAAGTTTTTGAAATATCCAAAATGCAAAAACCTAAGTATATTGGCTTATTATGAAACAATTTAGTTTTTCTTAACTGAACCGCTACTAAATTCTCTCCAAAAATGGAGGAATTTTTAAATTCTGGTTTCGCAACAAAATCTTGTACACCAAGCTTTTTACCGCGATTTTCCCAATGTGTTAATAGTTTGATATTCACCCTCTTTTCAATATTTTCCATCGTCTTCCCAAATACAGAATTATTCATTAACTTGTAAAAATCTTTTTCGAAATCAGATTTTGCAGATGTCCGTAAAGTTGTGTTTAAATCGATGTAACGTTTTAACCAAGGACTTTGTTTGAATTTTAATATCCTATGAACCTTCGTTATTTTGACACCCAATTCAATGCATTGTTTCAAATTCCTGTAGTGGATTTTATACTTCATCTTATTGTGTAAGTTTGGGACTAACTTGATTTCTTTAGAATTTCCTATTTTTATGTTTTTGAGACAAAGAGGCAAATCTGAATGCAAGTCATGAAGTTCAGGGGGGTACTCCAAATCAACTTCTAAAATAAAACCATGTTCTGAATTATCTGGCACATCAAAATTTGTATCAACGTCTACCCACTCAAACCCACCAAAAGGATGAAATTGAGACATGGCCCAACCATAAAGATTATTAGCATCCAAATAAGTTAAAAATGATTTTGGCCTATCTTTATCATAATCTTCCATGAACTCATTATTAGCTTTTGCATGGCGATTACTGCATTGAGACCCACCTCCTCGTATACCAGCCCTAATAAAAGCAATTTTTTCGTAATCTGTCAAAAGTTCTAACTCTATTTGGGTGTATTTCAACATAGCATCCCAACTTAACCCAGGAGCTGTGTAGTAATGAGCCGGATCCAAGCCGTATGTTTTTAAACACAAAGTTCTAAAGTCCTCACACACATCCGTCAGCATTAAAACATCAGTTTTGAGGTATAGATCTGAATAATCTGACATATTACGACAGTGAAAGTGTTGCCAAACGTTTTTAGCATGGTTGTAATCATCATTTGATACATGTAAATTATTAAGTGAACTATAAAACTGTTCTTGACTAGGGAGTGTAGTTTTTTTCAAACAGTCTTCAGATGTCATGAACTCATATGGGTAGGTATATACCTTTTTTTCTTAGAAGATTAAAATCTTTATTGTTAGGGAAGTTATATCTTAAAGTTTTAAATTGTTCGTTGCTTAAATTTTTTGCTAGCTGATCAAAACCACATGGTAAAAATTTAAAGGAATCTACAAATCTTAAGCAAATTTTTGATTATTTATATTCATGGTTTTGGAAAAAGAAATATATTTTTCTTTGGTTTGAGGAATCACATCAATTTCTCCTTCAACAAAATTTAAGGCATGGACTATGAAATGGGCATCATAATTGCTTAGGTTGTGCAGAAAAATTGGGATGTAATGTGGTGGTCGAAACTTTTTTACACATACTTCATGTGCAACACCTCGAAAATCACCAGTTTGCCAATCATAATCTAACGTGTCTTCACCATTTAAATTACTCTCACAGATGTGACAAATTGTTGCCATTGAAACTTTATTTTGATCTGAAGCTGACAAAGGTTTAGGACAAACTTGAAAGTTATTTTTCCTACATATCTTTTTTAAATCTTCATGCAAACGATTCATGAACACTTGTGCACAATTTTCTCCACTGTAAGTCTCATATTTTGACAACGTATCATCATATGAACATTTGATGTAATAACCAAAACTATACGGTTTATGCTCATGAGTAGGTATTGCGAGTGTATGGTTTTGAGGGATCGTTAAAACATGATTTGATTGGGTTTAAGAAAGCTTCGAAATCGGCATATATAACAAACGGTATTTGTAGCTTTTGTGTTAGGTCCGCTTTAGCGGTAAAAGCCTCCTCCATCATTTTCCATTCATCTCTATCTCTAGCAGCTCTGCTTTAAGTTGGTCCTGCTGTTTGGACTAAGTCGTCGCTGCATCTTTTATTAGGTCTTCCTCGTTTTCTTTTTAAGTGTCGTCGTTTTGTTTTACCGCTAAAGCGGACCTAACACAAATAAATCCCTAATACTAACTCTGTGTAATTATAGAATAAATGAAGTTATCATTTAAGTAAATTAGTTAATTTTAGTATTATAAAACGCTAGTACTTTTATAAAATAGATTATAAGTAACAAATGTTGTGTAAGGTATATGAATAAAGCTTATCATCATCATCATTTTTAGCTTTTTATGGTATTTATCGAATTTCAATTTGTCATTGGATACTGGTCGACCAAGTCAATCCTTTGACGTCTTGTCACCATTTGGTAATTCTGTTGCAATGTGAGCACAGTCATGCTGTTGATGATCAATCAACCTTTCTTTTGTTGGAAAGTGTAGCAAACATTCATCACAAATATTGACTGCATGATCTTGATTTGAAATCTGTTTACTAACGAGACGCGACATGTTTTTAATGTAGCAATAATGTTTATTTATTCTGTTTGAAATCAACAATAAATTGACGTGAACATCTTTGCTAGATTTTGTTAAATACAATGGACCAACAACGCTATGACACTTTTTATCTTTGTTAAATTCTAAACCAAATACGTTAATGCTAATATTGTTTAGTTTTTCGACTTTGGATATATCAGACAGCTTTACAGGAAAATCTACTCCGTCAAATTTTAATTTGTTTGAATGTGCGGTGTATGATGATACTCGATCAACATTTTTGTCAACTGGATACAAAGCGGAAAGCAATGCCCATTTGAAATATAAATTGTCAGCATTTTTAACATTAACTACAGCTTTTTTAGTTCTTATATACTTCGGCAACTCAATATATGAAGTACCACGTAGAGGGTTAAATTTATTAACATTCATATCCAATGCTTTTATTTCCTTAAGACTCCAACCACCGTCTTTTGTCTCAAAAGAACTGATTTTATTTATCAAAGTGTCACACAAAGATGAAAATAGAAAATTTAGATCATCCCCCTGAAATACTATGTAATTATATGTTTGGAAATCAAAAGTTTGAAATGAATCCTCTTTAGTTTGTTGAATTAAATCGGCATGCAGAACAAAGTTTACTTTAAAAACTATTTGCTTTTGAATAGATTCTTCAATTAGAAGCATAATTTAATTTTTGATAGAATTTAAAAACAACTCAGGTGTTTGAAAGTTATTTGAATGTTGATCGTTCTTTCCATGAATCTTATAAGAAATTATTCTATTACCAAAAGCTGATTCAATTACTGAAACATTTTTTAATGAGTCGTGTACTTTTTCAAGTTTACTTTTATGGAGTTTACTCTTTAAGTGATTAGAAAAATACCTTCTACTAACAAGAACTTGGCAAATGCTACAATTCACCTTATCATCTCCGTCGTTAGATGTGGTTTCGTTTGTGGTGGTAGATCCCGTCGATGAGGTGGATGGTCCGCCTTCTAATCGCGCTCGTTTTGCAGCAACGTCGGCATTTTCAGAGCCATTCACTCTCTTAAGACATCCTCCCATTTGTTGACTGCAATAAATATTAAAAGAGTTAAGACACAAAATCCAGTTTACAATAAACAAAATGTAAGAGGATATAGATTTCACTTACTTTATTTTTCCTTCAACCAGAGCGCATTCTTCGAATAAGTATTCATCGTATTCGTCCTCAAGCATCATGCAATGTTCAAGTTCTTGACGAAGTTTATGATCAAAATTGGATTCTGCATTTATTTTTTCTTCGACCAGAGCACATTCGTTATATAATGCTTACATGGAAACTTTATTAAACTATGCTCCTGCAGCTAAAGAATCTCACCTAACTTGTGGTCTTTGGTATGAAGATACTGCGGGGAAAATGAACTCAACCGCCGAAAAAAATGAAGGGTTCGTTAAACGACAACAGTTAGTAAGTCAAAGTAAGGAAATATAAATGATTGGACATCTTCATGGTGATATATTTAACCAGGAAAAGTTTTTAATAAATGGTGTTGAAATGAGTGTCAAATTAGTTCGTTCTAGGGAAACGTTTAATCTAATGTCATCTTCAAAGGATTTAAAATTTAAAGGTATGCATTACAGATGCAACTCTTATTGTTCGTAGAGCCCGAATCAATCCAACTGTATTACTTGCACATCAGAAAGTTTTAGCCTCTACTACCGCTAAATATCCTATTACTCGTGCTGAAGTCAAAGTTTTAACCATACCTTCAGGGATTCAGGGCAAGACTCTTGACAATATTTTTCTAGAACAAGTTCCTAAAAGATGTATAGTTGGATTTGTAAACAATGCAGCGTTTAATGGGTGTCTGACTAAAAATCCATTCAATTTTGGAAACTATGATTTAAATACATTTTGCTTATACATTGATGGCCAGCAAATACCTTCAAACGCTTTGCACCATCGTCTGAGAGTACCTAATATTTTTACTGCTGCTTATCACACACTATTTTCAGGAACAGGTATACATTTTCTTAATGAAGGTAATGGGATATCTAGGGAAAAATATGCAAAAGGATACTGTTTATTGGCGTTTGATCTAACAGCCGACCTTAGCTCAAATTCAAACACACATTGGAATCTTATAAAACATGGTAGTGTTAGATTAGAAGTTCGTTTTGAGTCTACTCTTACTCAGACTATAAATTGTATGGTTTATGCAGAATTTGATAATGTTATTGAAATAGATAAGAACCGTAATGTAACCGTAGACTATCAATTTGGACACCGACAGCATGCCAGGTTCTCATTGGGTGGCCATACACATAGATAGAAATAGGTCTGGTGAGTATTTTGATTCATATGGACGACCACCTACAGGATATCATAGAGATTTCTTGAACAGGAATTCGAAGCAGTGGGATTTTAATAGGTATAGATTACAAGATGATTTTACATCAGTTTACGGAGAATATTGTAAAACATATCTTTATAACAAATTTTATGGAAATACAATGATTCAGTAGCAATAAAATAAATAAAATGAGTGTCAAATTAGTTCGTTCTAGGGAAACGTTTAATCTAATGTCATCTTCAAAGGATTTAAAATTTAAAGGTATGCATTACAGATGCAACTCTTATTGTTCGTAGAGCCCGAATCAATCCAACTGTATTACTTGCACATCAGAAAGTTTTAGCCTCTACTACCGCTAAATATCCTATTACTCGTGCTGAAGTCAAAGTTTTAACCATACCTTCAGGGATTCAGGGCAAGACTCTTGACAATATTTTTCTAGAACAAGTTCCTAAAAGATGTATAGTTGGATTTGTAAACAATGCAGCGTTTAATGGGTGTCTGACTAAAAATCCATTCAATTTTGGAAACTATGATTTAAATACATTTTGCTTATACATTGATGGCCAGCAAATACCTTCAAACGCTTTGCACCATCGTCTGAGAGTACCTAATATTTTTACTGCTGCTTATCACACACTATTTTCAGGAACAGGTATACATTTTCTTAATGAAGGTAATGGGATATCTAGGGAAAAATATGCAAAAGGATACTGTTTATTGGCGTTTGATCTAACAGCCGACCTTAGCTCAAATTCAAACACACATTGGAATCTTATAAAACATGGTAGTGTTAGATTAGAAGTTCGTTTTGAGTCTACTCTTACTCAGACTATAAATTGTATGGTTTATGCAGAATTTGATAATGTTATTGAAATAGATAAGAACCGTAATGTAACCGTAGACTATCAATTTGGACACCGACAGCATGCCAGGTTCTCATTGGGTGGCCATACACATAGATAGAAATAGGTCTGGTGAGTATTTTGATTCATATGGACGACCACCTACAGGATATCATAGAGATTTCTTGAACAGGAATTCGAAGCAGTGGGATTTTAATAGGTATAGATTACAAGATGATTTTACATCAGTTTACGGAGAATATTGTAAAACATATCTTTATAACAAATTTTATGGAAATACAATGATTCAGTAGCAATAAAATAAATAACGATATATTTTTATACAAACTATTTTGTACTTATTTTAAAGAAAATAAAGGTTTGTGATCAATCCAAAAATGTTTTACTAGAACATCCTAATAAGCTAATAAGCTTCAGGTATGCGTCAGAGGTGATTAACAAACAATGGCACACCGAGTTCACTTGGTGATTAGGAAACAATTAGGTTAATTAATAGGTGATTAGCAATGTAGTGGAGCTCTTTAAATCGGATACCTATCTCGCGATCCGTGCAAGCTATCAAAAAATTAATGCCAGAGATCGATTCAGCGACCCCGAAAACCTAGGAAAAGACACCAAACTTTTTTTTTTTTTTTTTTTTTTTTTTTTTTTTTTTTAGGCGGTGAGGTCGGTCGAACCGGCGCTTGTTTTTTTTAGGAGGTTCTGGATCCGTGAGCCAGAACCGGGGAAAACCTAACTACTAACACACATTACTCCATTTTACTGCTGCCAATAAATAAGGATAGAGAGAGAAATTAAACTGTTGTTCGAGCGAGACAGGAATGGCTAACGGCCGGGTTCTGTCGGCTCCAGCCGAATGGAGCCGACTGCTTTAGTTGCTCTCTCTATCCTTTGTCTATTAGCAAATTTAAGGTGCGTTCGAGACGATGTTCCGCGGGGCACTGAGGGCAGGTTTGTCCTCAGGACTCAGTTTAGTAGGACCAGAAATTCAGTAAGTCACCTATCTTCCCCCATTAAGTACTATGTAACAGAGATTTGATTACCTTTATCCGCCTAAAGTGAATATTTCCATACAACTTGAATGGCGGTATTGGACCTCGTGAAACGCATAAACACTGAAAATACGTTTTCAAATTAAATTAAGGCCTATAATAAAGCCGGGTCCAGATTTGTATCATTTGCTCGATCCGATCACAGTATCCGTATCACCGATGCGTATCATGATCGCATACGTAGACGGGTGATGATACGCGTAACATGATACGCGATATCGATACGCCGTTATGATACGGCCCGTCCCATGTTGTGTCGGTTTTTGTCCGATCATCAAAGACTATTGTGGAGATACGGATACGGAGCAAATCGAGGCGTCCACAACTTGATACGCTGATACGGATACGGTGATCGGATCGGGCAAATGATACAAATCTGGACCCGGCTTTAGAGTCAAGCTGACGTTACCTACACCATGCTGAATTCAGTAGGTACCTACGCTGCTTGTTCATTCATGTATTAGTGCCCTGTCTCGCTCTTTGCCCTAAGAATTGCGTATTGTGCATCTTACTTTTACCGAAGCTGACTGAAGTTAGCCACAGTTAGTCTCAGTAAAAATGTTCAAACAAACAAACTAACAAACGAACTATTTACCGCTTCATTATTTGTTTTTTTTTATATTTTATTTTAATGGTTTAGTAGTGGAACTTACCCCGGGCTGTTAAGAAAGAAACAGTTTAGTAATAATTTACTAAACTCCTGTTTAAGATATTTAGTTGGTGTTTTTTTATTTTATTAAATTGTGAAAATAATTATTTTGATTTAAATATTTACTTACGATCTGAAAAGATAATTGATTCATGGTTATTTTATAAGTTTAAAATTTACTAACACATTTAATTATATTACTATTTAACTTTACTTACAGTCGCTGGCTAGAACAATAATTTCATTACTTAGTACCTACCTAGGTGTATTAATACAATTATTGCATTTTTATTATATTCAGCATACATACTTTTGTGTAATACTGAAATATTGAAAATAAAAAGATAAATTAAATAAAAGAAAATTATAATTACTTAGGTAAGAACATATTTTAAACTTTCGCGACTTGAACACATTTTTAAAATTATTATTATCGGGACTTAATCGCGTAATGAAATTCAATTCAATTCGTTTATTATTCCATTGCAAGCACAAATACACAATTTACTACAAAAAATAACAAAATTTATATAGTAGGCTTGTACATAATTTAGGGAGTAGACAGGACCTACACTAAGTTTAGGTAACTTGTGTTGTAGATCCTGCTTCCTTCTGGTTATTTGTTTTATTTACCTCGACGTGCGAGCAAACAACGGCCGCCAGTCTACTCGTGACCACGGCGACTGTAATGTCGCCGAAACGTCGAGGTAAATAAAACAATTTCATTACGCGATTAAGTCCCGATAATAATAATTTTAAAAATGTACTTAGGTAAGTACTTAAATAATTTCAAAAGGTAATAAAATAATAATGAAGGTACTTGCCGTTCTCTGTAAAATAAAATAAATTGTGAATACGTGATTATTTTATAATAATTTGAAAATTAAATCTTTAGCAAAACTTACATAGCTCTGAAAAAACAAATTAAGGCATTGCTGGAAGTACTTTATTTATTTTTTAGGGACAACAAACAATTACCTACATTCGGGACTTAGCTATAAGTATTATGGCTAAGTATTAATTATTTTTATTGTTGAAATTATTCAGGTAAGTATAAAATTTATGAATATTAAGTAAACATATTTTTTAAGTTTTTTTTTATCTAGGTAGTACTTAATAAAAAAAAAACTTAAAAATATTTTGATGAAATCTTATGTACCTAGATACCTACACATAAGATTGCATCAAAATTAAATGTAGGTAAAATATTTTATGCCAATGTGAAAACTTATTAGGAAGGTACTAATAATAATACTTACTTCTGACTAAAAAATTTAATTTTGGGTGAGAATTTTAACTTATAATACATATTTGAAGGGTTTGTATACCTAAAGTTCCCTTACATGAACAGAAATGCACCTCAAAAGTGCAGAAAATTGAATAGAATAGAATAGAATAGAAATCGTTTATTTTGTGTAAGTACAGACTAAGTAAGACAAATTCGAAAAACTTATAACTAAAGAACTGCTCAGCTTAATAACATTGAAGTCAGTTTTTTTTTTTAATTTAGCCTCTTGTACAATATTTAATAACAAAAACACAACTTACAAAGACCATCTGTAAAAAAAGGAAATGATTATTAAATTAATTCGCATATTTAAAATACTATTTACATACATGCATACATACATAAATTCACGCCTGTTTCCCGTCATAGGAGTAGGCAGAGACCACAGACCTCCACTTGCTATGATTCTGACACACTTCTTTCGCTTCATTCACTCTCATCTCATTCTTCATGCAAGCTCGTCGGTTTAGGGTACTCTTGACCTATACTATTTAACTATTATCAATATTTATATTCGTATTTATTGTCATGATTATAGTGCATTCCTTCCAACGTTATTCCTAATCTGTCTAATATAAAACAATAAGTAAGCATTTTTCTAGAATCAACGCTCAGACCAAACTACTAAATATAATTATTTTATAGTAGGTAATACTTACTACTGTCTATAAAAAAAATGTTGGAATATCAAAAAAAAGACTTATTAATATTTAAAAAAAATTGTAAAACTGCATTACAGTCAGACTGTACTTACGTCACCATTCTAAAACATACAGACAAAAATTATAATTAATACAAATTAATTAATTTAAGTTAACAAGTTTGTTTTATTTTTGAACAAAGTTTTCTTAGGCTAACCTAAAAGTGCACATCGTTTACTAGATGATATAAACAGTTTCTGGAGGCAAAAATATTTGCCTACACTTAAAGGGACACTGTAGTGCCTGGAAAATCGTTGAGATGGAGTAGGCTTGTAGCACCTACACCATCCTATGCTTAACCGGACATATCCACAGGAAAGACATGAACGTGTGGGGCTGACTAAACCGAAAAGTGCTTATGAAGTTACAAAAATCGGTAAGTATTGGTTCATTTGCCAAAGTTAAACTTACCTCTAGCTAAAATAATTTATTTAAAAGTTTTAGTGAAAATAATAGAAATAAATTGCCATTATATTAAATTGCTATTTATTTATTTGTCCTATCTAATCTTTACAATGTTTTACAGAATAAATTGGCTTTAACTTTATTAGTTTTTATAAATATTCAGCTCTTACCGTGAACTGAAACATTAAACAAAACATTAAAATTCGTAATTTAATATATTTAAAAAATGATAAATAGTAATTAATCTTGCTACGCATCTAAAACTACTGGTTTACTACTAATAAAATAAAATAACTACATAAGGTATTTCGTTTGCAGTTAATTATAAAAACAACGTACATTCAACTGTAAATGTTAAAAATAAAATTATAAATTAATTATTTCAAAAATGTACCAGTAAATTAAAATATGTAATTATATTATTGTAGTAAGTTTAAAATAAACTTACCACACTCTAAAAAAAATAAAATAAAATGTAAGTTACCAAAATATTGCTATTGTAGGTAAGTATTTGTTAGTATCAAAATACGTCCTTCATTTATAATATTAGTAGGTAGTATTAACTGAAATTTTGCTTACACTTGTCTGAAATCAATTTGTGTTTGATTTTAATTCAGTAAATGAATAAAAAATGAATGTACGTTCAATGAAAACTGCAAAATTATCATAAAATAAATTAGTAGGGACGTACCACTTTCTGTGGGAATTAAAATAGCGATCAAAATAATATTATTAATTATGTATATAAACATCACTAATCTATGGTTTTTATGTTAATGTTTTTATAACAATGATTTGATTATAAAAAAATGTTTAATTAAATAAAATTTACTTACGGGATTCTGTAAGCATTAAAACATATTTATATCGTTTAAAAGAAATAAATATAATTTTTTTGCACATTTCACAGTGCCACCTAGCCCCGAACTAAGCCAAGCTTGTACTTATACCAGATTACCAGGGAAACTAAATAACTGATACCTATAGGGCATAGGAACCGGGTTTACCCGGAACCGAAAGAACCGGGATTACCCGGTTCTTGGAGCTGCAACAAGAACCGGTTCTCAAAATATTAAGAACCGGGTTTTCGGTTCTTTCGGTTCTTTTAAAAAGTTCTCTTCGAAAGCGTGCCGAGTTCTTAGGTGTGTACAGGCAGCATAGTGTACCTTGTTTGTTATTAGGGATTGTTTAAAATATTTAAATTATAGCTGTGATTATAAATTCCCTGTTTGATTTTGGATCCCATTGTAGAATTTTGTAAGATTTTACTTACAAAATTCTTAATAGATAATAAACTATCTCTCTCTCTCTCGTCGTTCCCTCATATCTGAGGATCGCGGTCAGCTTTGTGTTTGTCTTCGGAACGGATGATCGGCCTCCACCCGTTTCTGTCTAGTGTCCCTTACAACCGTGTACTACTAGACTTTGTATTTTACTAGACTTTCATCGCCTCTGCGCACCACGTGGTCGACGTATTAACGAGTGCGTTGGTGGCTTAAAGTAGACAATCGGGTTTTAATTTGGAGCTGGGATAGGATCGACACATTGGTGCGTTTATCGGTCCAGGGTATTCTTAGCAGTCGCCTCCAGCACCACATCTCGAATTCATCGATCTTTTGTCTTTCTCTGGCCAGAATTGTCCACGTTTCCACTCCATAAATAAAGGGAATACTAAATACTTATACCAATGCCCGTAACAGTCTGATCTTAGTTTTGATATCTATTCATCTGTTCTTCCAGATGTTATTTAGGCGGGGTCATTATATCTTTTGCCATTCCAATACACCTCTTTATCTCCGGGACACAGCTGCCATCCTTACAGTATTTGGGACCCTAGCTAAGTAGATATACAGGGTGTGGCAAATTCTTGGTCACTGAAGGGTAGCTACCTTTTCTCTTGTAGTTAGAAAGTTTTGTTCTTAGGAAACTTCAGTTTTATTTTGAAGAAAAAAATAATTGCATTTTTAGATTTTTGAAAAAAGTACCTACAGTTAGCCTAAAAAATTACATTTGTCAAAAAAAACAAGTTGGTCTTAATCGACTCTATTTCCCACGAGGAACACTTCTCCCAAAATAACTTATCAAATCAAATCGTAAGTTTTTGCAATAATTCAAAAAAACACATCCCATACATTTTCTATGAAATTAGGAGTTGTAAACATTACAGTGCTACTTATTCGATCGTTCTTAATTTAATTTCATAACTGCTCCGGCAAGCTCCGGCTCCGGCAAGCTCAGGCTCCGGCTATTGTAAAGCGCGTATTTAAATTTAGAACAAAGTGCTTCCCTTCAGATGTACAAATGGTATGCTCCATGCATACCATTCTCTCTTGCAGCTCTGTCTTAGGCGCCTAAGGCTTTACAATAGCCTCCCAGCATGCCGAAGCAGTTACGAATTTAAATTAATAACCATAGAATAAGTGGCACTATAATGCTTACAACTACTGATTTCATAGAAAATGTATGGGATGTGTTTTTTTGAATTATTGCATAAACTTACGATTTGATTTGATAAGTTACTTTGGGAGAAGTGTTCCTGGTGGGAAATAGAGTCGATTAAGATCAACTTGTTTTTTTTGACAAATGTAATTTTTTAGGCTAACTGTACTTTTTTTCAAAAATCTAATAATGCAATTATTTTTTTCTTCAAAATAAAACTGAAGTTTTCTAAGAACAAAACTTTCTAACTACAAGAGAAAAGGTAGCTACCCTTCAGTGACCAAGAATTTGCCACACCCTGTATATTGGTCAACGGTGTCGATGTTTGAGATGTTGCAGGTGGCATCTATTAGTTTTCCCGCACGATCCACTACTCAGACTAGACAAGTTCTAGACTTTGGAAGAATTCTTTCATATCTTCCACGGATGTTGATAGTAGAACGGTATCGTCAGCGTAGGTACCGAAGGTTTCTACGGGAATAGAATCACCTAGCTCTTAAGATGTTTCAAAGTGGTCATAGCGGTCCTACTAAATAAATGATATTTGAATTTTGATATCCTCTTTCCGCCTGTCGGGAAACCTTTTCCTCAGTTTTCAGGGGTCCTACGAAATACATACTCTTCATATAATGTTAAACAGAGCAGGGGATGGGATGCAACACTGTCTCACTCCCGTCTTGGTTTGGAACATACTAGAGCATTCGGTGCCCAACCTATGTAAGAACGGTTTTCTGTACCTATGTACTTTTGATTATACTGACGAGGTGTTCAGGAGCTCCCATCTTCAGTAGTATATTCCACAATTTCTCCAATTGCATACAGTCAAAGCTTTGGTATCCGTACCCATATTGTAAATGTGAAAGTGTGTTTATTTGTTCTGCTTTCACGTTAAAACAGAGCGACGGATTGACGTGACTTTTTGTGTGGAGATAGTTGGAGGGCTGGAGAGTAACATAGGTTACTTTTTATCACGGTATCTCGCGAGCGAAGCCGCGGGCAGTGGCTGGTAATCAATAAAGCATAGGATTACTAGGCAGTTGAATTTTCTACTCTTCTCTATTATTTGGCAAATGTTGATTCCTGCGTACCCTTGCCTTTAACAAACCTGCCTGTTCTTCAGGTATTTGCCGGGCTAAAAAGTAGCTAAGACGTCTTTTTAATACAATGTAGGGTAGAAGGATCTTACTTGCGTGCGTTATTAAAGCGATAGTCCGGTAATTTTCACATTCTTTGCCTTTTTTGTGCAAAAGGACAAACATCGATTCGATTCTAATAAAAATTATTACAAGAACCGAAAGAACTGAAAAAACCGGGTACCCGGTTCTGAGTTGAAACTGGAATCGAAAAAACCGGTTCTTAAATAATGCCCGGTTCTCGATGCCCTAGATACCTACAATATGTTATTTTAAATTTTTAAATGTAAAGAATTCAAAATTCAAAGTAAAGATAACAAACAGACAGAACAAACATCTATGTTCATCACACACAAATGTTTGACCTGGGTGGGAATCGAACCCACGACCTACAGCGTAGAAGGCGAGCTACTATCAATTGAGATGAGAGGTCAGTCATAGTTTATTAGTTCTCTAAAGTAATTCATTTATAATTTAAGTTAAAAAAAACTTACGCCCTGCACCTAAAACAATAAGAAAATTAGCATTCAGCTATTTGCTTAAAAGACGTTTTATTTAATAAATAATAATTATTTGAAATATATTTACCAATTGTAGAATTCAATTGTGTTTTAAAAAGAAAAAAAAACAACATTAGTAAATGTAAATATAGTTCGTTTTATTTTTAAAGTACCTACCCACTTATTTGAATTATGTTAAAGTATTGTGTTTTATCAAAAGAAAATAATATTGTTAGGTTCAGATCTTCTAATAAAATTAGTAAAGAAAAAACTACTTACAACAGCATCCTATAAAATTAAAATCGATAGGTACATTCATATGATTAGTAAAATTTTAAATTAATTTAAATGAAATTAAACTTACAGTGACCTGAAAAAATTATATGTGTTTAAATATCTATTCTTAGTTTTATTTTTTAAATATTTTTACTGTCACTGGAACTTACCACGTTCTAAAAATAAATAAAAAACTATTAGCATTGCGAAACAAAACTTATAAAATTACAAGATTTAAAAAATAATTAAAAACTGACTTCAATTCTTTGATATTTAACAACTAGCGGACGCCCGCGGCTTCTCCCGCGTGGACTACTATTTTTTTATCCCACGGCAACCGTGCATTTTTCCGTGATAACCTATGTCCTATTCCCGGTCATTATCTATCTATATTTTAAATTTCAGCCAAATCGGTTCAGTTGTTGTCGAGTTATAGAGGAACAAACATACATACAAACATCCAAACATCGCATTTATAATATAGTGTGAAGTGTGATTATGAGACCACCGAGAGCCCTTTCAAACAAAAAAATAATCAAAAACGGTCGAAAAATCGGTGACAAAGAAATCGGTTAACATGCCTAAATAAAAACAATAATTTTTTTATAAAAACGCCTCTATAAGTCCCTTCATGAACTAGAAAATAGCTAATGATCTTCAACGCTTCTTGAAATATACTTAGGGAACACTCGACACTTTCAAACGAAAATAATTTTTTAAACCGATGTTGATTACATCGGTTCAAAAAATTCGGACGAAGCCGGGGCCAGCAGCTAGTATTATTTATTTGGTTTACTTACTTCTGGCTGTTTAAAAAAATAAATAAGTTTTAAATAGGTAGTTAGATTAGATACCTACAGTACGGCCAACGGATCTCGGCGTACGTGAAGTTAGCCGTTTCGATGCGCAGTGCAACTTTTTCATACAAAATGTTCTACTGCGCAGCGAAAAGCCTAACTTCACGATCGCCGAGATCCGTCGGCCCAACTGTACTTATTACTTATACCTAGTTACATTTTAGTACTTAACACTATTGTTTGTATGTAGGTAATATTATATAATTTTTATTTTATTTAAGTAGGTACCAACCGTGGCCTAAAAATTCAATTTAATTTAATTAATCAAGTTTTATTTTATTTTACTTCACCAACATTTGACAAATTGAAATTCACTCACATCGAGAGGCTAAAATTATTAAATTAATTTAGTGCAAAATTTCAAAAATTACTTAAATAAGTATTATTTTATTACTAAGACTTATTAATTTTTAAGTAATTTTATTTTAAACTTGTTATTACGCACCCCAACCTGAAAACATTAATTAGGTATATTTAAAAAAGTTTGATCAATGCGGGTTCGAAAAGAAAATTGTGGCTTAACACGTTCTTATTTTAGAAAGTTTACCTAAGTGCTGTTGATTCTATGATAAATAAATAAAAAACCGGTCAAGTGGGAGTCGAACTCGTACGCCGAGGGTTCCGTACCTAGCCATGGTGCCAATTAAGCTAGTCCGCTTAATTGTATGAGCGCCCATACAACTAGGAGGACAATTTTAATTGGCGTCAACTATGTATGTATGGGAACAAACTTTAACTTTCAACTTTTTTAACTTTTTGGAATTTTTCCTTTATTTGTGCTATAAGATCTTGCTTTTTGCCAAATTTCGTTATTCTAGGTCAACGGGAACTACCATTTAGGTTTTCGACCCAAAACCTCTAGGGTACTTCCGGTTGACCTAGAATTGTCAATTTTGGTTACAAGCAAGGTCTTCCAGCACAAGTAAAGTAAAAATTCCGAAAAATAAAAAAAGTTGATAATTAAGGTAAGTTTTGGTACTCACAAGTTTTCACGAAAACCTAAATTTGCCTATATCTTTTTATAGTGTTGACTCAGGACCTTGATTTTTATACTCACAATAGGGACTATAGACCTTAGTGTATGGTATAAATTTCAACTTGCTAGCTCTACCCGTTCCTGAGATAATCGATGGTGACACACGGACAGACAGACGGACAGACGGACAGACGGACAAGAAAGTGATCTTATAAGGGTTCCTTTTTTTACCTTTTAAGGTACGGAACCCTAAAAAATAAAAAAAAAACACTTGGAGCGGCTCCTAATTTTATTTGGCTAGCCTAAACTTTATTTTATTTTTATTTAAACGCATTTAACGCATACAAAAAAGCGTTAGGCTAGCTTAAATACACATAAAAACGTTGAGCAAGCCACCTCAAAAATCTATAAAACATGATTGTTTCCCTTACTGTAAGCTGTAAAATAAATAAACAATAATAAATTCATTTGATTTTAGTCTTTTTTAAACTTTCGCGATCACTATTCATATTGA
The DNA here is from genome assembly GCA_958496255.1 of Camptogramma bilineatum. Lineage (NCBI taxonomy): Eukaryota > Metazoa > Arthropoda > Insecta > Lepidoptera > Geometridae > Camptogramma > Camptogramma bilineatum. The sequence continues at coordinate 1,185,658 of OY292479.1, read as the reverse complement.
AAATTTTATGGACACGGGATTTTATCGCGTAATTTACCATATTTATCCCGACGTTTCGGCTATGTAAGCTATGTTACAAAAGCCGTGGTCGCGGGCAGACAAAATCAGGGCGATAAAATCCCGTGTCCATTAAATTTTCATTTGATATTATGAATGCAGGGTTAGTGCGGGTTAATGCCTAACATAGTTTTTTTTTATAAGATTTTTCATTAGCATTGATAGTGGCCAACTCTGGTGACGGAGTTTATAGGCCGCCTAAAGGCCTCCGTCAAAAGCCGGGACCGACAATTTAACGTGTCCTCCGATGCACGCACATACATAACTAGCTGCGCCCTCGCGACGTTACCCGCGTAGTGATGGTATATGGTGATGATGATGATGATGAAAAACCTAAAACCTTCCTCAAGAAATAAGCTATCAAATATACCTACAGAAATAATTTTTCAAATCCGACTAGTAGTTCCAGAGTTTAGCGCGTTCAAACAAACAAAAAAAATCCGCTCTATTATATTGGTAAGTACCTATACTTAAAATAGATTTATTTTTAAAACTAGGTAGTTCGTAAACTGTTTTATACCGTAGCTGCTGCTTTAGGATTGTCCTGAAAAAAATAAAAAAATAAAATAACATTGTACGAACGAATAAAAGTATTTGTACCCCTACTTACAATTTCACTTTCAAAACTTTCGTGAGTTGTACTAGACATTATTTAACACACGGGAATTACTCACGTAAAAATATCGTCAATTTAGATACCGACAATGTTTCGATTCATCCGGAGAATCTTCATCTGGGTAAGGAGGGAATTGCGGCAAGGTTACTCCTCGCGCGAGCGTCTCACACGTGACGACTCACTCACGTCTCAGTTTTTTTACGTGAGTAATTCCCGTGTGTTTAATAATCCCTACTTACAAGTCATAAAATAACTTAAAATTAAAAGCTACCCCGAGCAGCAGCCTACATATTTCAATCCAAAACATACACCGTTAATTCTGGGTCAGTTTAAAGCACCCATTGCTTTTATTACTTAATTGTATTCGTGTCATTGGTTTAGTTTTTTAATTTGATGAGTATTTCATAGGAAACTGAATAGTTGAAAATATTAACAAAAGTGAGATAAACACTTGGTAAGGTATCGTAGGCGCGCAGAGCCAATGACCTCGTAGACGCTGGCTGAGAGTAGCTCTACGCCGTAGCACGCCGTAGCAAACAGCTGTGATGTGAATAGCGGCCTTTACACGGTAGAGTTTTAACCGCGCATCTGGACTGTGTTCCGAACCGCGGATAAATTTGTACAGATTTAACCGCGGAAAAAATTGTTTTGCTAATTATTTTCACAGTTTAGACTGGCGCGTGGTACGATTATGAACGGTGATGCGTGCAAAAAACTGTCGCAAAAACTGTGCTAAAAACTTTACCAGATCGAACTGTCAGCGTCGCGCATCTACACTTAAGGTTTTTAGCGAAGGTTGGAATGGCGCGTGCTATTTCCCGCGGTCCGATCTCTAAGGCTTGTTTCACTCTTCAGCGTGTCGCCGGTCGCGTCCGCGAGTTGACCATTCACAGCACAGAGAAATTAATTTTGACCATTCACAGCACAGAGAAATGTGCTGTGAATGGTCAACTCGCGGACGCGACCGGCGACACGCTGAAGAGTGAAACAAGCCTAAGTGTAAAGGCCGCTATTGACCTCGTAGACCATAGGTTCCCAAACTTTATTTACTCGTGGACCACTTTCACAATTTTGCTGGTCCCGGTGGACCCCCTGTAGCTACAATTCTACCATATTCCCAGTCGACAAAAAATGTGAAGGCAAAGAATGTGATTTTGCGTTGCGGCTGCGTTCCAACCATGAATTAACAGTTTTCGAAAAAAAAAAAGTGAGAATTGATTGATTAATTCATTCATTGATTGGATGTGGAGTGGAGAGGAAGTCAAGAAAGTCAAGTTGGCTAATTTTTTTTTGACATCTACTCACACACAGCACAAGAAACCAATCAATTCTCACTTATTTTATTTAGAAAACTCCCCATTCGAAGTGGTAAAACAAAAAAAAAAGTACTTAGGTATATTATTTTCTTGTGTTTTATTTATTCAAATAATTATGTAACTATGACACTATTAATTATTATTGTTATAAATAACTAAATAACGTAACGTAACTTATAAATATTGATATTGCTGGCAGAGGCGTATTTTAAGATTCAGCGCCCTAGGCCGGTAAAGTTTACCGCCCACTGCAAATATTGGTCTCTGGCTTGAAACTTGGTTTGCACTCTGCTCGCAAAATAGTCATGAAGCTTATAATAAGCGAGCGAAGCGAGCCGACTTTTTTAAAACAACAACAGATACTTGATTTTGCTTACGGTTCTTAAAGAAAAGGGTGGCTGCTTGCCGGTTCCTATTCCATATGCGAGCGAAGCGAACCGAATTTTTTTATGACAAATGCAACAAGTGACACTTGGTTTTGCTTACGTGCTCAAAGAACAGGCTGGCTATTTGTCGGTTCCTATTTCGCGGTCAGACATAACTCAATTTGCTCGCAAAACCATGCGAGCAATGCGAGCGAAGCGAGCCGAATTTTTTGAAGAAAAATGCAACATGTGACACTCAAGAACTGTGTTCCTAAAATTGTGTCGAGGATTTATTCCCAGACTACCAATTATTGTAACGAATTATCCCTTCGAGCTTAAAAAAAAACCTACGTTTCCTGTCAAGTTAAAAAATCGCAATGTCAGTCTTTGAAAATGGCCAGTCAGTAAAACGCAAAGAAATTGTATACATAGTAGAATGCTGACTGACATTTAATGTACAAAAGATTTTGAACCTTATCACGACCACACAACGATCTATTATCATTTAATCTTGGTTATAAGGATTGTTGGTCTTGTTGAGAGGCTTTCTTGGGTGCTTTGTCTCTTTCACACAGTAGCAAAAAGAAAGAGACACACCGCCCAAGTTTTATTTCTCAAGCGGACCTTGTTTTCTGTCTCAGTCAGCGTTCCAGGTACGTAGTATAGAAATTCCTTGGTAAAACGATAGTCTTGATGTATATCAAACTTTACTACTTACCAAATAAGTTTTAGTTTTTATTCGCATCTTGCTCTCAACCAAATAAGTTTTAGCTTTTGATAATTAGGTGCGCTTTTTCTTACCTATTTCTTCTGGCATGTATGGACAAACAGAAAGGCGCATGAAATTGAGAGCGCGTGGCGGCGCAAGCCGCCCTTCACTCTCAGGCAAATAAGTTTTAGCTTTTGTTAGTTAGGTAGGCTTTTTTTAATTTCTTCAGGCATATAAGGACAAAAAGAAAGGCGTATGAAGATGAGAGCACGGGGCGGCGCAAGCCCCCCTTCGCTCTCAGCCAAATAAGTTTTAGCTTTTGTTAGTTAGGTAGGCTTTTTTTAATTTCTTTAGGCATATAAGGACAAAAAGAAAGGCGTATGAAGCTGAGAGCACGGGGCGGCGCAAGCCGCCCCTCGCTCTGAACCAAATACGTTTTAGCTTTTGTTAATTAGGTAGGCTTTTTTAATTTCTTCGGGCATATAAAGACAAAAAGAAAGGCGCATGAAAATGAAAGCGTGGGGCGGCGGAAGCCCCCCTTCGCTCTCAGCCAAATAAGTTTTAGCTTTTTGTTAGTTCGGTAGGCTTTTTTTTAATTTCTTCTGGCATGTAAGGACAAAAAGAAAGGCGCATCAAGCTGAGAGCACGGGGCGGCGCAAGCCGCCCCTCGTAGACTGGCGCCACGGGCCATGGCCCTCTTGGCCCAAGGGTAAATACGCCCCTGATTGCTGGGCACACTTACAATGACAATCACATCATTTTAGTTCTTCACTATCGAAACCAGATAAATTTTCGTGGACCCCCATTTACGAGTTGTGCACCCCCATTTTTTGGTCACGCCAACGCGGACCCCCGTCGAGTCTCCCGTGGACCCCTGGGGGTCCACCTGGACCACTTTGGGAACCTATGTCGTAGACTCTACGCCGTAGTCGCTGGCTGAGAGTAGCTCTACGCCGTAGCAAACAGCTGTGAAGTGAATGTGTGATAGATGTGATGTGAATGACCGCGTCCACGGCGGCTGAGTCGAGCCGACAAACGAATAGTACTACTATCGGTTCTCATATTATCGAGTATGTTTCGTGTTATTAATTGCAAAAAAATAGATCTCATATTTATTATTATTTTTGAGTAAGGTTATCATTACTTTGGGGAACGATTCCACCCTGTTCCCCAAAACTAATGATGTAGCGACAATTACATAGACGCCGGCTTTAAACGAACATATTATATTATGCAACTTTCTCTTACCGTAACCTGTAAATTAAAAAACAATGTTTAATTTAGGTACTAGAATTCTGTAGCTATGTCTGTAAGTTTGAGACCAAGGAGATGAAATTTTTGTAGCCCGTTTACAGGCCTCGAAGAAATGTTCAAATTAAAAAATCCAAAGAAATATTAAGGAATATTTCTTTGGATTTTTTAATTTGAACATTTCTTCGAGGCCTGTAAACGGGCTACAAAAATTTCATCTCCTTGGCAATTTTATTTACCAACACCAATATAGCTCAGTATATTTGCAACTTATATTCATGCTGCAATTTCATTGTGCAATAATGAGAATAAACCAAAACAAAAAACGTCCGAATGCTTTCGCCCGATCACACTTTTTGTAACGCTCTCGTCGGGCATTCACCAGCTGATTTTAGTCTCACGCTCACCGTCAGCGCTGATAGCCGAACGAGTGATCTTTATTACAATGAAATAAGGATACTGATTTAGTAGAAATAGCTACGCTGATTGCTCTCGTCAGTGCTGGACAATCAGTATCTTTATTTCATTGTAATCAAGATCACTCGCCTATCAGCGCTGACGGTGAGCGTGAGACCAAAATCAGCCTTACTCCCCAACTCATCAAAGCTCCTCAAGTCAACCGTGCAAGAAGTTTTACTTCAATAATAATGGATAATAATTATTATAATTATGGATAATGATAATAATAATTAGTACTAACTAAGTTAGAATACCTATAATGGATAATAATAATTATAATTATGGATAATAACAATAATAATTAGTACTAAATTAAAATACCTAACACATGTCATGTTTATAAAAACGCCTTTTATTTATCAATTATTTATACCTTTATAACCTCTGCAGCAGGCATTCCAGGGTCACCATCTATCATCTTTAATTGCAAAGTAAATAATTAAATATTGATCCAACAAATTAAATTGAAAATTAATTGAAAAACCCCTTTACAATGTGGCAAAGGTTGTCTGGAAGAAATCGCTTTGAGCGATAAGGCCGCCCATTGTGCCACCATATTATGTATTAAGTCACCGTATTATCACCATATTAAGTCCTTTAGTTCAAGTTCGTAATAATGTTGGTGTAACAATAAGAATTATCTATATATCTACAATGTCAAAATATTCAAACAAACAGTAGTTTAATCTCGAGATTAAACTTAATCCAGTTTGGTTGAATTAGTCTTAGTCGTGGATTCTATTCTCAACTAGGACAAACACAGTTTTGTTTGTCACAATTTTTGTGATGAACACAGACAGCATCCTTTAACCAGGATAATTTATATGCACATAATAATGTTCGGTTGCGCTTTCTAAGCAATTGTATTTCGAATTAAGTCGGCTAGTAGTTTACTCTCGGGTATAAACTTAATCCAGCTTTGTCGAATCCAGCCTTAGTGCACAGGAAATTGTATTATATGGCAGTATGTTAAAAAAAAAACTTACGTTTTCGTTGCTTCGCTGAAAAGTATATTTAACAAATTTTTACAGTTAGATAGTAGTCAATTAGTACAACATTATGTGCATGTTGTCATCCTTTAACTAAATAATTAACTTATACCTACCTCATTTAACAAGTATATAGATATTTTACGTGACAGCCCATTGCAGCTTGATTATAAAATATAAAAAAAATCATTAGGTAAGGACCTATTTTTAATTTATTATTCATTACATTTAATATAGGTAGTTGTTCAATTTTACGAAGTCTGTTTGGTCTTAATCACAGAACAGAAAAAAAGCTTGTTTTCATATTTATTTATTGTGGTCTTAATAGTGTGTGTAGATGCACATGCACGTTGTTTCTGTGTGCGTGGGCCGATTCTGAGCGCTCCCGAGCTTACGCACACAGAAACAACGTGCATTGAACACACACAATTACCACAGAGAAATGAATGTTACTCGGTGCAATTACAGACCAAACGGACTTCGTTAAATAGAACAACTATTATACAGGGTGTGGCAAATTCTTGGTCACTGAAGGGTAGCTACCTTTTCTCTTGTAGTTAGAAAGTTTTGTTCTTAGGAAACTTCGGTTTTATTTTGAAGAAAAATATAATTGCATTTTTAGATTTTTGAAAAAAAGTACAGTTAGCCTAAAAAATTACATTTGTCAAAAAAAACAAGTTGGTCTTAATCGACTCTATTTCCCACCAGGAACACTTCTCCCAAAGTAACTTATCAAATCAAATCGTAAGTTTTTGCGATAATTCAAAAAAACACATCCCATACATTTTCTATGAAATTAGGAGTTGTAAACATTACAGTGCCACTTATTCTATCGTTCGTAATTTAATTTCATAACTGCTCCGGCAAGCTGGGAGGCTATTGTAAAGCGCGTATTTAAATTTAGAACAAAGTGCTTGCCTGCAGATGTACAAATGGTATGCTCCATGCATACCATTCTCTCTTGCGGCTCTGTCTGAGGCGCCTAAGGCTTTACAATAGCCTCCCAGCATGCCGAAGCAGTTACGAATTTAAATTAATAACCATCGAATAGGTGGCACTATAATGTTTACAACTACTAATTTCATAGAAAATGTATGGGATGTGTTTTTTTGAATTATTGCAGAAACTTACGATTTGATTTGATAAGTTACTTTGGGAGAAGTGTTCCTGGTGGGAAATAGAGTCGATTAAGACCCACTTGTTTTTTTTGACAAATGTAATTTTTTAGGCTAACTGTACTTTTTTTCAAAAATCTAAAAATGCAATTATTTTTTTCTTCAAAATAAAACCGAAGTTTCCTAAGATCAAAACTTTCTAACTACAAGAGAAAAGGTAGCTACCCTTCAGTGACCAAGAATTTGCCACACCCTGTATATACCACTAGATAATAAAACTTTGTAAAAATTTTACTAGTACCTACCTACCTACCAAATAACTCATAATGTCATTACGACAAAATTTAATTAAATACGTCGAAATTATGTTTGTGGTACCTACCTACTATAACAACGCAACGTTAAAGTAAATTTTAAACTTTTTGTAAAATACCTAGGTAGGTACTTTATTTTTATTGATAGATTTTATCGCGTAACTTACGCGGGCACCCGCGACCATAGTTATTGTGACATAGCCGAAACGTCGGGATAAATAAGGTAAATTACGCGATAAAATCCCGTGTCCATATACCTAACTTTCAATATAAATAGTGATAGCGAAAGTTAAATAAAAAAAATAAAACATTATTTTGTTAAACGAACTTACCAGTACGTTTGATTTTACATCCATAGTACAAATTGTAAGAATCACCAGAATAAGGTACATCCTGATTAGATATCCAGAAACTGAAAAATATTAATAGTAGACAATAATAGACTTCGAAATAAAACTTCGAAGGAAGCAATTTATTGGTCTATGGCTGAATTCGACCAAACTGGATTAAGTTTAGTCTCGAGAGTAAACTAGGTAAGTACTGTTTGTTTGAATATTTTGACATTTAAAGTTGACACCTTATAACCAGGATAATTTGTATGCACATAATAATGTTCGGTTGCGCTTTCTAAACAATTGTTAAATGTCGGCTAGTAGTTTACTCTCGGGTATAAACTTAATCCAGTTTTGTCGAATCCAGCCTAAGTATTAAAAGTGTTATATTATCTGTAAAATTACGTTATTAACGTTAAATTAGACGGGTGATTCATCATTCTGACGGTAACTGGTACAGGCTGAGGTGAGTTCAAATCCCGTCTAGATGTAATTTCTGGGATGCATTTTAAAAATCTTACTTATTTCGTGATCAACATTTTGGAATCAAACCTACCTTTTGCGTGACTTGCTCACTTCACTACGTCACCAACAATAAAACATTGGCAAGAAAATAAAAATATTTTTATCAACACACATAAAATATCCAACCTGTTTTTATTGTAATAAGATTTCGTTTTATATTTTATACTAGCTGCTGCCCGCGGCTTCGCTCGCGTGATACCCGGATAAAAAGTACCTAGCCTATGTTACTGTCCAGACCTCGAACTATCTCCACACAAAAAAAATCACGTCAATCCGTCGCTCTGTTTTGACGTGAAAGCAGGACAAATAAACAAACAAATAAACACACTTTCACATTTATAATATGGGTATGGAGGTATGGATTGATATAAATACTTATTATGTTTTATTTTATTTTCTTTATTGAAGAAACCAACAACTACAATAATAAAACAGTTAAACTTAATAAAAGAATTATGGTAGAAACAGCCACAGGTCTCTCTTGATAGTTGTAGAAACAAAATAGTACCTACTTAATCCTACAAAACACATAATGTAACGTGACCATACGTCCCGCTTTGGGCGTTCGCTTTGGGACTGTCCCGCTTTCAGGCTGTCTGTCCCGCTGTCCCCAGCGAGAACAAAAATGTCCCGTTTTCGCAAACAAACCTTTCTTACCTACTTACCCATAAATGCGAAAGTAATTCTGTCTGTCTGATAAGTACCTACCTTTTTACGCCTAAACCGTTAAACCGATTTTGATGAAAGTTGATGAAACAGGCTAATTTTTATTGAAAATGAAAAAAAAATGCTAATTTTTGTCACGAAAATAAAAATAAATCTGCCCTGCCCTTATCGTCTTCAGAATCAGAAATGTCCTCGTTCACATTACGACACACTACACTGACGGTGTCAGGCTGACGTACAGTCCACTAATTTATAATATTAGTAGGATTATTTAATTTTGAACCTTATCATCATCATCGACCGTCATTCGGGAACCCCTCCCTACAAGATCTTCCAAATCAATCGAACTTAGCTTCGGCCATTTAATCGACTCGGCCAACCAAATCATACTCCTGTGACTTCCTTTATTGCGGCTTATTTGCTTACATATAGTGCTGGTTTTCAAACAACAAAACTCTTTGATCTTATCAACATCTCCCTGTTTCATCTGTTCAGGGCATTTACTCATAACAAATGTGTAAAATAGAAGAAATGCTTTGAAACTGTCTTCTAGGACGTTCTTTCTTCTCAAAAACGCGAATAAACACCAATAATCCATTAAAACTTCGTTTTAATGGATTATTTTAAGTTTAGAATTAGCATGCTTGTTTCTAATCATTTGTTCTTCCGGTGGATTTCTTAATCTGTTCACCGCCTTCCGTTTTCCTTCCACAAGAAGATCCGCCATCTTGAAAGATTCGAAAGTCGGCCATTCAATTTTCCTCGCCAACCAATCTTTATTTTGGTTTCGAAACGCCCTCAAATCATACTTACATTTGTTTAAAACATTCCTGAATTCAGCTACGAGCTCTTTGTTCTTACTAAATAGTTTAGATCTATCTTCTTTCGTGATAGTAATAGTATCTAAACTTTTGGTTAAAACCCCGTAAAGCCGTTGTGGATTTCTAAAAGCATTTTCCATTGAAACACCATTTTCTTTAAAATATGTATAAATGTCTAGATGTGTTTCGAATATCGACAACGGATAGAAAACATCGTTTCCATTGTTAATCGACGAAGACATTTTCTTTTACAGATAGCTTAATTCTCAGCTTGGCTAGACCTAAGTAGATTACAATAATTCGGCACTCCAGTAGACACGTCCAGGTCAAATCTAGAACAAGATAAATGTAAGCCATAGACAACGCTGAAAATAAACTACTTGCAGCGCCCTCGCGGCGGCGTTAACCGAGTAGGTACCTACCTGGTTATTAGCCCCCTTACTTATGAAAGATGTTTAAAGTTGAACACTGGTTGAACAACGTCCTGTCTCTGTTTGTCACTATCCACAAATAAAGACAGGACGTTGTTTAAACAGTGTTTCACTTTAAACATCTTTCATAAGTAAGGCCCTAGGTATACAGGGTGTGGCAAAATTTTGGTCCCTTCAGGGACCTTTTTTCTTGTAGTTAGAAAGTTTTGTTTTTAGGAAACTATTGTTTTATTTTGAAGAAAAAAATAATTGCATTTTTAGATTTTTGAAAAAAGTAGGTACAGTTAGCCTAAAAATTGCAAATGTCAAAAAAAAAAAAGTTGGTCTTAATCGAGTCTATTTCCCACCAGAAATACTTTTCCCAAAGTAACTTATCAAATCGTAAGTTTTTGCAATAAATTCATCATCATCTTCCTGCCCTTTTCCCACTTACGTGGGGTCGGTCGGTACAACAGTATTCTTCTTCCATTTCCCTCTATCAGCCGTCATCTCAGCATTCACCCCTTTCTTACTCATTTCAACTTTCACACAATCCATCCATCTTTTCTTTGGTCTACTTCTACTCGTATATCCATCCACTTTCTTATCAAGCACTCTTCACAAGTTTTTGCAATAAATTCATTCAACCTTTTTGGGTCAACCGATAGTTTATCAGAATTAATATTATTACATTCATCCAAACATTCCGTGTCCCCAACTAGCTCTCAGATAGCCACATGTAGAGTAAAATTAAATTTCAAGGCCGCTCGGCGAAACCAACTTATTAGGTACTTAGTTCTTTTCAATTGAAAGAATACACTGGCCTGCAAAACTAAGTATAAAATTTAAAATTGCAATAACTTTTATGTACCTACACAAGATATACTTTCGAAATAAAAAGGACTCGAAAAAGAGTTTAATTTTGTATATGAAAACTTCAGAAAGCTGATTTTGCTATGAAATGTTTTTATTTTAAGTCTCTAACTTCTATAGCTTAGAAAAAAATAATAGGTAATATATAAAAGTGTAGTAGGTACTTACCTACTTAGTTTTGCAGGCCAGTGTATAAGTACATAGGTAATTTAAAGATTTCAACTCTGGCGACTAAAGGTTCCGTGGTCGAATTGGTAAAGGCACTCCGGCTAAAGGAGGATCGCTTGTCATTGCGGGTTCAAATCCCGTCGGAATTGAAAATTTTGATAAGATTTTTCATTTTCAAATTTAAAGAAATACTTTTTGAAGCTTTCAATAATTAGGTAGGTAGGTGTATTACAATATATTACATGTTTATACATATTACATGTATTACAAATTGTTTTTCTATTCAAAACTGTAAATTTAAAAAGTTTGAATAGTTTTTCATAACGGTGAAGGAAAAACATCGTGAGGAAGCCAGTTTAGTATCGAGAGCGGCGAAAGACTTGTAACCTGTCATGTCAGTGCAGTGACTCTATTTGCCACTATACTTGACAAATAGATAGATATTTTATTCATCAACACAATACATTTGTCTGTTAAATAGTGTCTGTAAAGACTATGTTAGGTTTGACTAGACACTAGGGTTAACACATAATCTGGATTGTAAGAATAGGAGCAGACAGGAAATGTGGGCATGTAGGTACAAACTTTGCCTAACGTTTGGATGTGCCTCTGACTAACCCCTTAGCCACCTTCAATAAACCGAGAGCTGGAGATTCGAGTTTACCATGCCTATACATTCGTAAATCTGTTTTACAAAATGGTCTCTTACCTGTTACAACTGTAGGTAGTAAGTTGTACGACCAAACTCAATTGTTATCAAACTTCACGATAAATTCATAACAAAACAAAGTGTTGGAAGTGTTAAACGTGTGTCGAAAACGACGATCGAAGCGCTACTGATGATATCACTCATAGAAACAAAAAGTTTATTTATAGTGCGGTGACGCGCTCGTGGCGTAGCTTGCAGACGTTCTTGTAACGCCTAATACATGCTGGGCGAGCCTAAGCCAGCGCGAGCGAAGGCGAGTCAATGCAAGGCGAGTGCTACCATCCAGACGCTTGGCGAGTCTATGCAAACCAATAAAAAATGGCGCTTCTATTCACTCGGCCAGCTACGCGAGCGATGGCAAGGTAAGGCAATGGTGTGATCCTAATAGTGCGAATACACGCTGGGCCAGCCTAGACGAGCGCGAACGAGAAGGCGAACCGATTCAAGGCGAAAGCGATAGAGAGGCAATGCGAGCCTGGGCCAGTGTGTATTTGCGCCTTGAAGGTTATGTTATGAGAGAATGTCTACCGGGAGATACAATCATGTTATTTTTTTTTATTTTATAGTGTTAAACCACACTTAGGTAGCTATTGTTACATTTGAAAATGAAAAATCTTATCAAAATTTTCAATTCCGACGGGATTCGAACCCGCAATGATACAAGCGATCCTCCTTTTTACGTCGGAATTGTAAATTTTTATAAGATTTTTCATTTTCAAATGTAATCAGTTCCGTTTTTTTCTTCTTCTCTCTTGAGCTATTAAAAAAAACCAATACAATTAAAACATTTATTCAAAAACTAACCTAAAATGTACTTCTAGATTCTTTTACTACCTGTATACCTTTAAAATTCTTTAAATCGGAGCCTGAAGAATAAATGGAAGCGCGTGATATATGCAACAATTCTAAATTCTTACTCTTGGATTTTTTCACCCCAGGATCTGAAGCAGTACCTAACTTAGACTTTGACAAATACGATAGGACGTTCTTTAAGATGTTGTTTTTCGACGTTTTACTTGTCAACTCTGTCAATGAAGATTTGCTTGGCAATGACGATGATGTGAATGAATATTTAGATGTATTTTCGTCTAAGAATATAATTCCTCGTTCAGATAGGAAATCGTCTAAAGAATCGTTAGAGATAAATGCCTGAGCTCCTTTATCCGTTGTGTCTGAGATTCCTTTAGAACTCTCAGTTTTAACATCAACTGCTTTAAAATCTACATTCGATTGTACATTGTAATTATGGCATTTTATTTCTTTCTCTGATGGATTATTCGTTTCAACATGACTACAGCCAGTTTTAATCGACTCTTTTTTAGTCTCTATTTCATCATTATTCATTTCTACAGCTGTATCTTCATTTCTCTTTGCATCAAACTCAGGAGAAATGGAGTCTTTTATTACTTCTGGTTTGAGTTTAGCGTTCCAGTCCCTTCTATTTAAACATTTAAGTAGTATATCATCTGACATACACGTCTTAGCGTTTTGTTCTTTCTGGCACGCTTTGTAGCATTTAATCTTGTTATCTATTTTAGAGGATTCACTTTTATAATCGAATTCTGTCGTTTCTGTATCTATGTTACTGGTGGGTATAAGTGGTGTGGTCACAGATGCATCTTGTCGGTAGTTGAAGAACTTCCTTACTACTTTTTTCTTGTTACAACAGTCTGATTTATTCGTCAAACAGTATATCATTGCTAAAATCAGACAGCATTGCACAATCACCACCAAAAACAGGACTAGCAGTGTGTATTTGTTTGTTAAAATATATTGCGCTACAGCATGACATAGAACTTTGCCTTTAAGGAAAGTTGTAGTCTTATTCACTATCTTAAGTTCTTTAAAAGAATCCTCATCTGTGAAGTTTGTAACTGGTTTAGAAGCGGTGTTTATGATTAAAATATCTTTAGGTTGTCTTTCTCTTTCTAATTGGGATTTTAGGAATTCTATGTCCTCATCACTTATAGTTCCTTCATTAACACATTTGTTATTAATTGGATCATAAACTTGATTAGACTTATTTATTTTTATATCAACGCAATGTGGTACTTCTATACACCTTTTGGTGTGTTTATCGAAATACGACTTTCTGCCGTTATAGTAAGTCTCACAGTTCACTGGTTTGCATTTGTTGAGAGGGTTTTCGTCGATATTCTTGCAGGGTTTTAGTTCAAAGTTGTTGTTTTCTTTGATTCTTGTATCGAACTGTATGTTTATATCATCTCTCATGATGTTTCTCCTTCTATCTATTGGTCTGGAATCTATATGGATGATACAATATCCTTTCCTTTCAAAAGGTTCGATAAGCGGTGCAACGAGATTAAGGGTCTTTGATGTTTCTGAAAAAGAAACAACCTTTTCATAATGTTTTAGTTAGAATAATGGTTTAGTTTTAGCAAAGAGCTCGTGGCTTGCTTGTCTTGATTGATCGTTGAAGTTAAGCAACATAGTGCGCGGTCACAATTTGGATTGGTCATAACAAAAGCTCTGCTTTCTTTGGGGCTAGATGATGCTGTGTGAAACGTCCAGCTTTTAACTAAAATAGGTTTGCTTTTGACCACACCCTGCCTGATGTAAAGCAAGAGTGTGATCTAAGATGGAGCACGCTTAGCTAGAAGAAACCTATTGACTCACGATTTGAAGACACCCAAATTATACTTTTCTGGTAATTACAGACCCCGGCAAGGAGTTCCACATTTTGACCGTATAAAAAATGTAGACTCAAAGCGCTAAGTACGAACACTGGGAATATCAACCATGTAGGTACATACATACATACACAAAATCACGCCTGTTTCCCATCATAGGGATAGGCAGAGACCACAGGTCTCCACTTGCTACGATCCCGACATACTTCTTTCGTTTCATTCACTCTCATCACATTCTTCATGCAAGCTGGTCGGTTTAAGGTAGGTACTCTTGACCTGGCCTTTTTCCAATAATTCGTCAATTTGGTCCAGGAATGCGCCTAGGTCTTCCTCTTCCGACGGTCCCATTTACACTCGCCTTATGGACATGTTTCGTCAATCTTCTTTCATTCATGTACAAATGGCGCCTTTTCAGGAACTTACCTTTAGGTATAACTTCTAAACATTCTCCTATGATCTGAAGACTATCACAATCCTCTCCATCATCTCCCTTCAAGCAGCACTCATCAGGAATCAGCTCCACATAGAAATCTTCATTCGAAGTGTTATTTAGCTTTACAAAGAACTCCAGACCGATTTTACAAACAGACGCCGGTGCTGAACCACTTTTGACGATTCTCAAGTTTTGGTTATGGAGGAATGCGCTCGGTAAAAGTAAAATACTTATAAAATAAAATGTATTTTTGTAAAAATTCATCTGAGATAAATTGTGTCATATTTTTGACCGAAATAAAATCTGTTTTTTTGACAGTTGATCAATCTTTGACAGTTCTGTAGGGATGACAGAAAAAGTTTGTCAATATACCTTACCTACCCATCTAAGAAAAAGTATGTTATGTACCTACCTACATGATACTTTTTCTTTATCTACTAGTAGTAGGTAAAGAAAAATTATCATGTAGGTATACCTACCTACTGTACCAACCACCCATACGGTATGGGTTGTATCACCTCCCCATACCGTATGGGTAGTAGGTGGGTAATAGCCAACTACCCACCTACTACCGACCTAACATGTATGTTTGTTCGGAATTTTAAAGCTGTGCGTACACTGCAACAAACAGGAACAAACATACATCCATCCATCCATCCAAACTTTTGCATTTATAATATTAGTGTGATTAATTCAATGACGGACAAAAAAAAAATAGAAAATTTAATACTCTCAACATTATATTCATCATTAATTATTATCTTAAACGTCTTTTATAAACATTCACCCTTATGTATATTGTCTACACATTAAAATACTTAAATTAACTGAGCACAACTTAAAACTAATACCTACCTACACATAATCTTAACTATCACAATATGAAATTACAAACTACCTATTTAATTATATAAAACAGGGTGTCCAAAAAGTGCACACAAAATTAAATGGCTCTAAGTTTCTATGGCGTTTTTCTCAACCGACATTGAAATTCTTTCAACATCAACAAAACAAAATCAGGGTCATTATTTAATTATTTTTGAATTGTTCAGAGCTTTAAGCGCATTTCAGACTACCAACGCTATAATATAGAGAGAAGAAATATGTTTTTAGAAACATAATATGGCCACTTTTTACGAAGCCTTTTTAAGCCTTTTTTAGCCTTTTTTGCCAAAATTATCAATATTTCACGATGATAAGCATGCAATTGTAAAATAAATTAAATAATATTACTTAATTAATACATTGTTTTCGATTTAAAGTGTCAAAAATATTCTACACACATTTCATTTTACTCTATTGATTCTTATTTATTATTATTATTTTATAAGAATAGTAGATAAAATAATAATTTTATTAAGGGCTGATTTTTCAATACCTACCTAGATAACTTTTATCTGAGGAAATAAATTGCGATTTGATAGATATTGTATTGAAAATATGTCATAACGCCATATTTATTCCTCAGATAAAAGTTATTTATCGATTGAAAAATCACCCTTAATTGTCTTGATGAGTGACCCAGATAAACCTAGCATGGCTTAGAAACAGTCAACCATTGTGAAAATTTCTCGAAACCAAAACAATGGTCTCAATTTGTTTTACCCGTTTAAACTAAACAGATTTTTTTAACTAAACTTACAAACTAAATACAGTTTTAAATAACACCCACATTATCCTTGTAACTATAAAACATAGTAACACAGTGAAAAAGTAATGAGTAACTTTCAATTTGAAATGCCTTTTCAAAGCCGCGGGTACAGTATCAACGGGATCTTTCAGTAAATACACTCTTATACCACGGACATAGTTGTAGAAATAATCAGCCCAGACTATATCAGTCATGTTAAAGTTAAATATATGTTTGTCTGCATCGCATAGTTCTTTGAAAAGGCTCTGTGTGTTCTGATTGTGGAACTTCCACTGTCTTGTTGCGAAGTAGCCGATGACCTCGGAGAATTTATTGATTTTTGTGTACGCTTTTCTTAGCCTGTAAACAAAGAAATTATGCATGAAAACAAAAAAAACTATGTGTAGGTATTTTGAATTTACTAACGGGACTTAATCGCGTAATGAAATGATTTTATTTAACTTCAAAAAATTCAAAAATCATTTATTCAGTAGGACCGCTATGACCACTTTGAATCGTCTTAAGTGTTAGGTGATTCTATTCCTGTTCTTTCGCGACCAACACCATGAAAAATCAGGGCAACACACACGGTAGATATGGGGCCTAGCTTATCGTGACCACAGTGACTGTAATATTGCCGAAACGTCGAGGTAGATTAAATGATTTCATTAAGTGATTAACCCGTTAATAAATTAAAAATGTGTTCAAGTCGCGAAAGTTTAGTCGTAATTTGCATGATTGGATGTATATTATGTTGGTGGCACAAATAAATAAATAAATTTATAAATCTAAAATATGTACCTATGTGTAGATAAAACTTCTTTTAAATACAATTTTATCTAGGTGTACTTTCTCATAGAGTATGATTTTTATGCGTTGTTTCGTATTTAGGGAGTGCTTTTAATACACCTTGTACTCTATTACGAAAAATTAAATTCCATGTAGTCTTTTTTAAACTTTCGCGATCACTATTCATATAAATAAGGTAAAATTACGCGATAAAATCCCGTGTTCATATATTTTCAGCGTTCTATTGTGTCGGAGGCCTAGACCCACTTTGGGGTTGACGCGCCAGGATAGTAAGTAGTAAGTAGGTAGGTACCTATCTAGTAAAAATCCGTACCCATATTACCTACAAATGTGAGTGTGTTTATTTGTTTGTTTATTTGTCCTGCTTTCACGTCAAAACAGAGCGACGGATTGACGTGATTTTTTGTGTGGAGATAGTTGGAGGGCTGGAGAGTGACATAGGCTACTTTTTATCCGGTCACCATGTGAGCGAAGCCGCGGGCAGCAGCTAGTAATATAATTATAAAGCCTATGTTCATATTGTTCATCCTGAAAGTTCATTCCTTTACTTACCTCTTTATAATCATCATCATCATCCGCTGCCAATAATGACTTTATAATATTAGTATATGAATGTTATAAGTAGGTACTTACATAGGTTTCTTTCCAATAATAAGTGCGATTCCATCAATAATATAAGCTGGTATCCAATGCAAGAAGAAACAGTACAGTGTGTAGAGGAACTTTGATGGAGTCAAGTGGAACAGGTAGTAGTAAACTGCTTGGGTGGTAGGCACGTCGAAACCGTACACTTCATTGTATTTCATGAACATTTCTGTGGATGAAAACACCAATTATTATCATTTATTTATTTATCTATCTTAATAAACTAGTAGTTCGCCTCGAACTGAGATCTCGCGCACCGTCACGTTGATAGTCTAGATTTGGACTTGTTTCTGACTACCGCTATACCTACGTTAAGTGCTACTTCTAGTGTTTAAAACTAAACTTAGGCCTTTACATCTTTACTAGATAATTTATACAGTGTCAGGAGGCAATCTTTGCCTACACTCATCGGAACACTGTAGTGCCTGGGACAATGTTGAGATGTAGGCTTGTAGCACCTACACCATCCTCTCAGCTTAACCGGCCATATCCACAGGAAAGACATGCTCAATACGTGTGGGGCTGACTAAGCCGCGGGTTTCCTTACGATGTTTTCCTTGACCGTTTAGAACTCGTGTTAACGCGCATATAAATTTTTCGAAACGACAAAATCCATTGCTGCACGGCCAGGATTCGAACCCACGACCTTCGGATCGAAAGTCCCTATTATTTATATTAATATTATAAAGCAGAAGAGTTTGTTTGTTTGTTTAACCACGCTAATCTCAGGAACTGACTCAGGCCTCTCACTGTGCTAAGTTTAAAATGTATTGAAATATGTCAGAACGGTTTAGAACGAAGCTACTGTGGCCACAAATCAAAAGACAAAGTCAAAAATTACTAAGTCTCTACGAAATAAACCAAAGCCAAAGATGCCTTCAAAAGAGTCCTGAAGCTTAAGTGGAATTGGGCCGGCCACATTCAGAGAGCTACAGAGGAGAAATGGTCCAAATTAGTAACAAATTGGTACCAAATGAACAAAAAGCGAAAACAAGGAAGACCGCATAAACGATAGAGTTACTAGACAGACTAGCAGGCACATCTCATCTCATCTTATCTTATCAGACCCGAGACAAATATTATGCAGATGTAACAGAAGCTTAAGAATCCTCACTCCAGGTCAAAGGCCTCTGCTCCGACGATACGTAATTATAGACAGGTGGAGGAAGGTCCAAAGGTGGAGCATCCTCGTGGTTCCCAGGGTACTCCTAGATGTAAGTAATAGAAGAATTCTCACCCCAGATCATAGGCCTTTGCTCCGACGATACGTAATTGTAGACAGGTGGAGGAAGGTCCAAAGGCGGAGCATCCTCGTGGTTCCCAGGGTACTCCTAGATATAAGTAATAGAAGCTTAAGAATTCTCACCCCAGGTCAAAGGCCTCTGCTCCGACGATTCATAATTATAGACAGGTGGAGGAAGGTCCAAAGGTGGAGCATCCTCGTGGTTCCCAGGGTACTCCTAGATGTAAGTAATAGAAGCTTAAGAATCCTCACCCCAGGTCAAAGGCCTCTGCTCCGACGATACATAGTTATAGACAGGTGGTGGAAGGTCCAAAGGCGGAGCATCCTCGTGGTTCCCAGGGTACTCCTAGATGTAAGTAATAGAAGCTTAAGAATCCTCACCCCAGGTCAAAGGCCTCTGCTCCGACGATACGTAGTTATAGACAGGTGGTGGAAGGTCCAAAGGTGAAGCATCCTCGTGGTTCCCTGGGTACTCCTAGATGTAAGTAATAGAAGCTTAAGAATCCTCACCCCAGGTCAAAGGCCTCTGCTCCGACGATACGTAGTTATAGACAGGTGGTGGAAGGTCCAAAGGCGGAGCATCCTCGTGGTTCCCAGGGTACTCCTTGGCGGTCTTCCAGGCGGTCGCGATGCAGGCGTTGACGACCATGTCTCCGGGCACCAGGTCGGCTAATGCCTTGGGGTTGCAGTTTAGAACGTGGAGGAGACCAACTGCTGCTCCTACTACCACCTGGGAAAAACATTGTAATGATGATACCTAAGTACCTACATGGTTTCTGAAAATGGAAGAGTAGGTATATGTCACGTCACGTAAAAAGAACGCTTCTTCTTTTGTATGAGCAAGTGGCCAACTCTGGTGACGGAGTTTTTAGGCCGCCTATAGGCCTCCGTCATGGCTTAACGACTTAAAAGCCGGGACCGACAATTAACGTGCCCTCCGAAGCACGTAAGCGCTCAGCTCGTAATACAACTTGCGGTCACCCATCCTAAAAGTGACCGCGCACAACGCTGCTTGACTTCAACGATCAATCAAGAATGTCCAAGCAAGCTACGTCACGAGCGCTTCAAAAGAACGCTGCAAGAAAGTGGAGGGGTGTTTGGTCTCATGTTTGCGCATGGGTTACCTATTCGTAAACACGAGCCAAAACACACCCCTCCACTTTCTTCCAGCGTTCTTTTTACATGACGCGAACTATAAGTTCCAACCGCAATACATGGAAATTTTTGAGGGAGGCCTATGTCCAACAGTGGACGTCCAACGGCTGAGATGATGATGATGATGATGATGAACTATAAGTAGGTACCTCTTCGAAAGGGCGTGGTCAGAGGTACCTATGTCCAAATAAATATTTAGGTACATGCCCACATTTTGCAAAAGTTAGCATTTCAATTAGAGCCATAATATTAGATTAATTTAATATTATAGCTCTAATTTGTTAAAAATGTATGAAAGCTGAAATAAATAAACGATAGTGGGCAAACTTCACCCAGCTCCGCCAGTAATGTAACTAATATGACTCGAAAGACCTAACAAAATTAAGCATTTTTTATTATCGACGCATTAAAATCTATCCCAGGGGTTACTAGATAAATCCATGTTTGTACCTAACCTGAGTAGTACTAGTACTAGATTTTATGACAAGGGAGCAATTAGTAGATTGTTACAAGTTGGTTGAAAGTAACCTATTCAGGCATGAGATGGTTTGGCGCACGAGCGTAGCGAGGGCACCAATAGTTCGAGTGCATAAATAGGTCTTTCACCCGAAGTAAACTCTGCTTTTCATTTCGAATATGTGGAAAGTAATTCGCCGGCCAAGTGGCCAAACAGTTCGTATTGAAATGTATGGCAGATAACTCACTTGGGTACGGTCAGGATCCCGATCCCGTGATCCAGATCTCGTGATCCTGATTCCGTTATCTTAATCCCATGATCCTGATTCCGTGATCCTTATCCCGTGATCCAGATCCCGTGATCCTGCTTGATCTTGATCCCGTGATCCTAATCCCGTGAACCTGATCCTGTCATCCTGATCCAGTAATCCTGTGTAATCCTGATCCCGTGATCCTGATCCTGTGATTCTGATCCAGTGATCCTGCGTAATCCTGATCCCATAAACATAATTACGAATCATTATTATGATTCATAAAAGGAATTGCGGTAACGGCCATTTTAGCACCTCTGTAAGTTGAACCTATTCGACTTATAATAAATAGAGAACCCTCGGACAGAATTTGATGCGCATTGGCACAGATAAACATGGCAGTGATACCTTTTAAACAAAAGTATTCTAAGCTGTGGTGGCTGTGATGGGTCCATACATTTATGACCAAAAATGCGGTATCGGCCATTTTAGCCTGTCTGTAAGTTAAACCTATTCGACTTAAAATAAATAGAGAACCCTGGGACAGAATTTGATGCGCATTGGCACAAAGATACATGGATGTGATACCTTCTAAACAAAAGTAGTCTGAGCTGTGGCGGCCGTGGGTGAAGTGCCCATACATTTTTGCCCACACTCCTTTGAATTGAATGTCGGTCGTACGTAAGACAAAAACAATACCGCGGTATGCTTAGGCTTGCCGCGTCGGCAGTTTCAATTCAACTTTATTTATATACAAGTAAGTTATATTTTTATACGTCGGTCGTCTAAAAATACCTTGCCATGCCGTGCCGTCAATGTGCGCCGGGCCTAAGCTACGCCACAAGCGCTTCGTTAAAGAAATTAAAAGATACTTACACCAGTGGGACCGTAAACGTTGTCGATCCATCCAGCAATTGGTTCATGAGCTGTTCCAATAACTGTAACAAGGGATGATCTTTATCAATCCAAGATCCGAACATAAAACAAGTGGCCTCTATGACTAAGGTTTAAAGAACCGAGTTCGATGTTCGTGGCAGACAGCAAGATAGAAGAACTCGAATTCTTGCCCAAGTGGACACTACAGCTGGACCGTGATGTGAGGAATGGGGGAGGTATTTGTCCAGTAGTGGGACACAATAGACTTGTGATAATAATAATATTACCAGCTAAAAAAAATAAAAAAAACGACTTCAATGTTATAAGCTGAGCAATTTCCTGCACTCTCGAGGTGCATTTCTGTTCATAACTCCGAAGATCCTTGACAGATCCTCACCAAATTTATGTGGCACAAATTGGAAAGTATACCTGCGATGACAACTGGTGGAGCAGTCTTGTCCATTGTGTTGTCGGCGCAGTGATTCCTCTTTAAAAGGGTCGGCAGGTAACCTAAATAGGCTACGGTAACCGCTTACCATCAGGTGGGCCGTATGCTTGTCTGCTAGCTTAGTAGAATAAAAAAAAAAAACTACTTACCAATGGAAGGTCTGAAGAGAGCTACAGGTAGACCTTTGGAGTACTTCTGGACAATATCTTCAGCAGTCACCTTCGTGTACGCGTACGTGTTGGGGTAGTCCCCTAATAGCCTGGAAATATAAATAAAGATGATAAGATTGGTAAATAAATAAATAAATATTGGTAGATATTTACTTAAGCAAGATCCGTCTACGTGTCCTTGTGCCAATCAATCATACAGTATTGTACATCAGTTTGGGAAGTGCAGGGACCAGCTATTTCATCTAGACAGAAAGAGCCCAAAGGATACTCATTAAAGTTACCCTAAAAAAGCCTTTTCGCTTTCCCACAGACGCTCTGTACAATGCTTTCAGGGTTCTTATCTTAGGGTTCGACAGCTCTTCGTCTTAAGCGCAGGTATTAAGACGCACAGAAGCCTCAAACTACAGAAAGGAGTGACTACTGAGATGACGAGTGATAAGAGGGAATGGAAGTGAACATGCTGTGCCAACCCCACCTAGTGGGAAAAGGGCAAGGAAATGAATGAATACTTTTACATTGATGATATTGACTTCTTCATCAGCCTACGTACCCAGGAGTGATGTTATTGATGACCTTGACGTCCATGGTCTCCACGAGGTCTATCAGCTTGTCTCCTGGCAGCGGGCTCTCGTAGAACTTCTCATCAATCTCTTGCTGGATGCAGTTACTGAAACAAGCAAGAAAATTACATATGTGGCTAGATACAAAATTTAACGAGAAGGTGACGCGGCAGACCGCAATGGTAATGAGGATCTTCTTCTTCTTTCGTGTTAATGACTAATATCAACGCTAAATGGTGTTTTTCTAGTAACTGGCCACTTCTATGGCCCCATTCGTGCACTCCATAAGGTTTTGTAGAGTGCATGACCTGGGACCGGACGGACATTCTAGTAAGTGTGGTGTAGCGACATCTACCTATCACTAGATGAACTACATAGACATGCTACGCAGTACGAGCTTCAGTGAAGATGGCATGGATGCTTCAGTGAAGGATGCAGAGAACCACGTATCTGCCTTTGGGGAAAGATTCCACCATGTTCCCCAAATGTGGCATGGTTTGTACCAAGCGACGACGTACCACATGATGGATTACGTGATATTTGCCGAGACCCCCCAGAGGGGGAGCAAAATCTCACCCAATCTCACGTGGGGGAGAGCCCCCACGTGAGATTGGGTTAGATTTTGCTCGACCCCCTCCCCCCCCTAAAAGCCTCACGTAATAAATGGATGCCCCCTTACATACTAAGAGGTCATAGTAGGTACAGCTGCAGGCTACGACATCAGTAGTTCCATCATGGAACTGTTAATGGTACAGGTG
Source organism: Camptogramma bilineatum (assembly GCA_958496255.1). Classification (NCBI taxonomy): domain Eukaryota; kingdom Metazoa; phylum Arthropoda; class Insecta; order Lepidoptera; family Geometridae; genus Camptogramma; species Camptogramma bilineatum. The sequence goes on along the minus strand of OY292479.1, from coordinate 1,161,877 downwards.
GCACTGAAGCGCGGTTTTCCGCTATAATGTTCACGGTCACAGAAACCTGTCTATTTAAAGGTCTAGCCGAATTTTTAAACAAACTCGCATTTGCATGTATAATATTAGTTAAAAATACTCGAATTTTGAAAGCAATAATCTTTTATGCACGCAGAAAGCACTTAAGATAAGAATTCTGATAGCTGGATTCGACCGAACTGGATTAAGTTGGAGATCAAACTGCTGTTTGCATAGAGAAATTAATACTACGTTTTAAGAGACGGCAGTTCCATAGACGGGGTTGAGCTCACTCACACAAACATAAACTGCAAGCAGACTCATACCAACCAAATAGTAGATAATTCTACCAACATAACAATTCGATTCGTTCTTGACAGCCATAGTGATGTGCACAGTTGTCTATCGATATCGATAAAATAGTGCTGTACCTACTTTCGATATCGATACCCTACTGGTATTATTATAGGAATTTAAATTGCTAAGGTAGGTATAATAAATATGTCACACAGAATCACAAGAATCAAATTATTTGATAGGTAATGATAATACCTATTCATCCTTCGTAGACAATCTGTGTGACATAGTTATTTTAAAATAAATAACAAATTGAACATTATACTTTTCTTTATTTTGTTGTGCCTCTTTTAATTCTACTTAAAACATCATTTTCTGATTTTATAAAATCACCATTATATCAGTTTGCATGATTTTCGTACAAACTTACTTGAAACTGGCTAAATGCACAGTCCGTGCGAAGCCAAACCGAAGGAAAAAAAAAAGGAAGTTCGTATGCATGAGCTAGTGGCCAACTCTGGTGACGGAGTTTTTAGGCCGCGTAAAGGCCTCCGTCATGCCCTGCGAAGCACAGAAGTGCTCAGCTCGCAATGCCACTTGCGGTCACCCATCCAATTGATGAGGGCGCACAACGATCAATCAAGAGCGTCTAAGCAAGCTGCGCCACGAGCGCTTCTAAATGAATACCTACTTATTAAATTATTACTACTAGATACTAGGTATCATGAACTAAATAGGATACTACCATTATATATAGGTAACTAAGTACTATTTCGCAGATTTTCCATGAGCCTCAGATTTAAACCATTCCATAATGCAGCGAAAACTCGGATGCAAGGTACTCATTCATTGGGCAATGTGCAACTGGTGCACAACATCTTCTATGCTCAATGTTTTTGCCTACAACATCTGAAAAATAAAGTTATCTAGATAAATAATTGATTTTCAACTCACACTCTTATTTTACACAACCTTATTTTATCGCTCGCTGGATTCCACTGTTGGAACTGTTGGATTGGAAGGAGGGAAGTCTTCCGAGCAATGGGATCCAGCTTAACAATAACCGTGAAAAATCATCATTAGAGATAGTAACTTACCTACTGATCAGGGTCTAAAGGAAAACTTGTAAGAAGCATGTCCATTCTAGATAAGCAGATTTTGTTTACCACAAATGGCACACTGCCTGTAACGCCGACTTTCCATCGCAGAGTACTATATTATAATACTTTCCATGTTACAGAATATTTGGTAATATTCGTAATAAATAATTTGAATCTCAATCTAATCCAAACGGATGAAAATGTCAAGCAATGTCAAGATTCGCCATTTTATTTTTTCGCTGCGCCAAGGCGGCAACTTGTTCAAAAAAATGTTCATGTGTTGTAAGTTGGTATGAATCTGCTTGCATTTCACGAAGAATTTGTTATTCCAATGTAGACTTTATTACAGTTGAATTAGGCTTTATTTGAAGTGATAAAAAATACTGTTCATATTTTCCTAGGCAGTGTCGACCCACTGGCTGTTTGTTTGAATATTTTGACATTGTGTAATTGACACCTTATAACAGGCCTGTCTCACTTCTCACTTTAGGTATTTATCGGACGCGCGCCGCCTCGGGGGGCGCGCGACATAGGTTGCCACTTGCCGCTCGCTCGGCTTGCGGACTAGACGCATTGTGCGTAATTATCGTGATCTCGTATACATCGTTTCTTGTGATTTTTGCACGATAACTAAACGATCTAATCCGTATAAAAGATACTGCTGTGTCTACGGGTGTCTAAACAAAAGGAAAAGCAATGAATGGACATATTGAAGATATTGAAAGGTTGGTAGGTAGCTACTAAGCTTTTCTATAATTTGTTGTAAGTACCTATTTAAATAAATCATCAATAAATACCTAGGTAGGTACTTACTTTTACTCTGTAACTGTAGGTGCATAATGAAAACGAGATTTTATAGGTACCTATTCGATTCCTTTTTGATTGAATAGGTACCTGTTTACAAATAAACAAACATAATACACGTACAAAACTACCTACCTACAAAACTGTAGGTAGGTAGGTACCTACAGGTTTGTTTATTTACATTATGTACCTAAAAGTAACTTATCCATTAAGTAGGTACCTAACCTACTTAATATAATAATTGTAAGTGTTTAGAAGTTACATTACATTCATAGAGCCATGTTGGTCGAAGTGATTAGTACCTCAACTTTCGAGACGAAGGTCGTGGGTTCGAGTCCTGGCCGTGCATTAAATTGCAAATGTGATTGCAAACCTAACATTAAAAGGGTGATTATCGGATAACGGCTCCCGGTCTAGTTGTGTGATGATGATGATTGTGTGTGTCTGATCGATGTCTAGGTAGGTATGAAGGTATAGATATTTTGAAATGCAATTGTTTACAAAACGAACGAGATAATAATGTATCTACCTACTTCACCTACCTACGTACAATACGTAGTACCTACTTACTACTATTTATTCTGTGGTAACGGTAGATTAAATTATATTTAGGCCTACTTATTTTAGAACTTAAGTAGGTACTGTTTTTGTGACAGATAAAATAAATTAATTTATTTGTGTTGTCGCAAGCGAAAATTCGACAACCCTTACGAGTCGCGTCACACCGCGCCAGACAGTGACACAGTTACGCATTAGAGCAGGATGGGAATGTTTAGGCAGATATCTCGATGGGTAATAGGCCCATAGGCGAGTTGAATTGCACTTTATAGCTTCGCCGCGAGAGTCTCTATTTAAACAAATTTACTCGCGAAGTGACCCTTCTGTACGTAGTACTAGTATTCTGTGCTTATAACCAGGATATTTTTTTTTTTTTTTTTTTTTTTTTTTTACACAGCATCATGTAGTCCCAAGCTAAGCAGAGCTTGTGTTATGGCAACCACATGACTGATATAAGCTGATATACTACTGTTAGAAATATCCCTAGAAGAGGCGGGGCCCAGCGGCACGTCATGATGACGTAACGGCCGACATGGTGGGGCTGAGCGCGCTGGCGGGCTCGCGGCGCACCGCTGCGGGCGCTCCTCACTTTTTCTTGGCTCTCGGTCGTGGCGGACGTTCTATAGACTCTGTAGTTGTTTAAATTCATTTCCATTGTTCTATTTTTAAATTCAAATTGATAAAGTTAACTTTGTAAAGTTTAGGTGTTTAATTCGTTCTTTTTAAAAAACCTATTTCTATCCCGATTCATAATATCATTCGTGGGATCGCTGCGGCGCCTAACGCTAACGGCATCCGATAATTTTTCATTTTGTGTAGGTAGTTGATTTGTTGATTTTAAATTCTCTTCGCGCATAGAGATAGGCGTTGGCCTTTTGTAGAAAGTTTTTGTGTTTTGTTTTATAAATCTGTAAGTACCCTCTTTGATTTTACGATGGCAGGGCGATCTTCTAAGAAGAAGAAAAGCCGCGATAGGTCACGTCATCGAAGTAATTCCCGTCAACGGCATCACGATAGTTCACCTAGCTACCGTGATAGCCCTACTAGTCAGGCTTTAGATGCAATTTTGGGAAGACTAAATGCTATCGAGGATAGGTTGTCTGTTGCCCCCTCGACAGTATCCACACCCCCATGTCCGCCACGCGAGTGTCATACACCACAGCTGCCAACCACGACGCCCAGTGTGATACTTAATTCCACTGCGGCTGAGGTTACGGCAGAACAAAACAACCCTCCGGTTCCCGCCGAAAAAGACGTAGCGGACAAGATTGCTGGCGCGTTGGCATCGTTCATACAAGTAAGATCTAACCATTACTATATATCAAACTTTGATCCTAGTATCCACAATTTCGATGTTTGGTGCACGGAGGTTGACCGTGGCCGATCAACAAATCGTTGGACCGATCATGAGTGCCTTTCGCGCATTGGTGGCTGCCTTAAGGGCGATGCGCGCACTTGGTTACATGATTGGGTCACCAACGATCGATCTTGGACTAATTTCAAATTAGAATTCAAATCTCTCTGTCCACAAAGCATCGACATTGCTGGTATTCTCTTTGATGTGATGAGTACTGATTCGAAGAAGTTTGTTACATACGCAGAGTATGCACGTAAATCTTTGTTGCGCTTGAGCATTGTAAGCGGGCTGTCTGATGATTTAAAAACTGCAATTGTCATTAGAGGTATAACTGACCCACAAGTAAAAGCTGCCGCTTCCAATGCTAAATTGCAACCGAATCAGTTGGTCGAATTTTTGTCCGTGTACAATAAACCGAAAATTGATTCTAAAACTACCCACAATCTTGCCCGCTCGTCAAACAATGAGAATCACTTGCATTCTCGCAAACGTGAGGCTCCGAAGCCAGATATGCGCGTACGATGTTACGATTGTGGTAATACAGGTCACAAAAGAGATAGTTGTCCTAAAAAGTTGAAAAGTCAACCTACCGCATCTAGTACGGTTCCTACTCCGCAAAATAAATCTTCTGTGACATGTACGTACTGCAAAAAGGTAGGACATTTGATGGACTCGTGTTTTGTGAAGCAACGTGCCGAAACGAATAGGAAAAACGTCAGTACGGTCAATTTTTGTCAAAAATTGTATGAGCCTTACCAAAATAATGTGATGAGTGCAGTTATTAATAAGGTTCCTGTAGACGTGCTTATTGACAGTGGTTCTGATATCTCGCTCATTTCTAGTTCGGTGTTAAAACACATTGACTGCAACAAAAAGCCAGCTTGCCGCTTAATGCGAGGAATAGGTAGTCAGGAGATAGAAGCTACTTGTTACGTAACTGCAGTTGTCGAGTTTCCTGAGATATCTTTGGAAATTGATATGTTTGTAGTCTCCCCAGACTGTATAAATGCATCGATATTGGTAGGTACTGACGTTTTGAACCGCGCGGGAGTAACTTACATAAGAAATAGTGACACACAGCGGCTTATAAGAGTGGATGGTCCATCGCAGGTGCATCACGTGCATAGTATGGATAGTAGCGCGATTAACACGCCCTTGGTCGGTGAGGAGAAAGATCAGCTGCTTTCTCTCATTAATGAATTCAGCGACTCATTTGTCACTGGGACCGCGGTTTCTACTGTTAATACCGGCAGTATGGAAATTAAAGTAAATAGTGATGCACCCGTGAACTATCGACCCTATAAGCTGTCTGTCGATGAAAAGGTACGTGTTCGTGACATTTGTAATGACCTATTGAGCAAGGGTATTATAAGGGAGTCTCAATCAGAATACGCAAGTCCTATCATACTCGTGAAAAAAAAAGACGGGTCTGATAGGATGTGTGTAGACTACAGGGCTTTGAACGCCATCACTGTAAAGGAAAGATATCCTTTGCCATTAATAGATGACCATATCGATAAATTAGGAAGTAGTAAGTTCTTTTCGAGCCTCGATATGGCCACTGGCTTTCATCAAGTCCCCTTGAAAGATGATGAGTCTATCAGCAAAACCGGATTTGTGACTCCAGATTCCCACTTTGAGTACTTAAAAATGCCCTACGGGCTTACCAATGCCCCCGTAGTATATCAGAGAATCATATCTAAGACCCTTAAAGCCCTAACAGATACTGGAAAAGTTCTATGTTACATTGATGATGTATTGATTCTGTCAGATTCAGTTCAAGAAGGACTCATCATCTTGCGCCAGGTTCTTGAAACTCTCACTAAAGCCGGGTTTTCAATTAATTTGAAGAAATGCTCGTTTTTAAAAACCGAAGTCGAGTACTTAGGTAGGCTCATAAGTCAGGGTCAGGTACGGCCGAGCCCTAGTAAGGTAGATGCGTTGGCTCACTCACCAAAACCTGCTAATGTAAAACAGGTGCGGCAGTTTTTAGGTTTAGCGGGGTATTTTAGGCGTTACATAGCTAATTACGCAGTTAAAACTGCCTGTATCGCGCGATTGACTAAGAAAGGACAGCCATTTGCTTGGGGTAGCGAGCAAGACGAAGCTCGAAAGTACATAATAGACTGCTTAACACAAGAGCCCGTACTTGCTATATTCGACCCTAAACTACCAACTGAATTACATACTGACGCTAGCGCGATAGGTTTTGGTGCCATTTTGCTGCAAGAACATGGGGATAAACGTAAACGTGTGGTAGCTTATTTTAGTAAAGCGACTCATGGCGCAGAAGCTCGATATCACAGCTATGAGCTTGAGACATTAGCGATAATAAAAGCCCTTCAGCATTTCCGTCATTACCTCATTGGCGTCGAATTCAAAATCGTGACAGATTGTAATTCACTAAAATTAACTGAGCGAAAGAAAGACCTTTTACCCCGTGTAGCCCGTTGGTGGGTTTATCTTCAAGATTTTCGCTACACCATCGAGTATAGAAAGGGTGTTTTAATGCAGCATGCTGATTTTCTGAGCAGAAATCCTGTTCAAGTTTCCCATATTCGTAGGCCGAACAATTGGGCTCAGATCGCACAGACCGCTGATACTGAAACCCAAGAGCTGATGGAGAAATTAAGGGATGGTCAGTTAGATTCGTCGCGATATGTCATAAAGAACAACCTTTTGTACTATAAGTACAGCCCTACTGGAGAGGAGTCACGCCTCTTATGTTTTGTCCCCAAGGGTCATAGGCTAAGCCTTCTGCGAGTTTTTCATGACGACCATGAGCATATAGGTATTGACAAAACTACTGACTTAATTCATCGTCATTTCTGGTTTCCGGGCATGCGCCAATTTGTGAAGAAATACATTACCCATTGCGTTGTTTGCCTATCGCATAAAAAGGTCCCGCGTGAACCACATCAGCCTATTCAGTCATGGACTAAGCCTGAGGTACCATTTTCTAATGTCCATGTGGATGTTCTTGGCCCACTTGTGGAGTCTAATGGCTTCAAGTACATTTTGATTTTGATAGATGCATTTTCGAAATTTTGTCTGCTTTACTGCTTATATAGACAAGACACCCAGGAGCTAAAACGTGTATTTACAAACGCGATATCTTTGTTTGGCACTCCATCTTTGATTATAACCGATCAGGGTAGAATGTTTGAGAGTTCAGGTTTTCAAAATTGGGTGACTGATATGGGATGTGCCACTCATCTTATTACACCGGGGATGCATTGCGAAAATGGGCAAGTGGAACGATATTGCCGCACAGTACTTAATATGTTACGAGTTGAAGTCAACGTCAAGGGTAGCAACTGGTCCGACGTACTGTGGAAAATCCAATTAACCCTTAACATAACTAAGCAGTCTACCACTCAGACTTCGCCTTTGCACCTTTTGATTGGGGTTGAAGGCACGACCCCCATTCTCAGATCTCTTGTCAGAGATGTTGCGTTGGAAAACAGTCACGCGAATCGCGAGGCGATGACCACTTTACGTCGACAACGAGCTTCTGAGTTGTTAGAGGCTAATCAACTTCGACAAGATCGTCGTGTCAACGAAAAACGTAAAGAACCACGTGCCTACGCAGTAGGTGATTTTGTTTTTGTGGGCAAGAGCTCTCAGACCTCTGGCAAGTTGGACTCCGGCATGAGAGGACCGTATAAAGTGATACGTGACCTTCCACATCATCGCTACGAGCTGGAGCTACTAGCTGGCTCATATGGCAAGCGGACTCAGGCAGCGGCCGAGCATATGGTCCGCTGGCGCGGCGAGTGGACGCCGGATGCGTGTGCTACCTTCTTCGAGTGTGGTGAGTCGGTGATGACTTTCTCGTGGCCTTTGTATTTTGTTTTCGCTTGCGAACTGAGGGTGATGTATTTTACATGTCGATGTAGTATATCACGAGTGACCATAGCAGGCGAACTGGGAGCATAGGTTATGGTCATTATGTCGACGCGATTAGCGAACTTTGTGCTTCCATCGTGGGGCATAACAAATGCAGCTAAAAACCTGATGCTTTTGTTATGCGAGTAGGGACCATAGCAGGCGAACTTGGAGCATAGGCTATGGTCTGGAAGGCGCGATAAGCGAACTTAGTGCTTGTATCGCGGGGCATAGCGATTGCAGTTAAAGACCTAATGCTTTCGTTATGCGGTGCAACAACGAAGATCCGGAGTTTGTTGTTTGCACAGTAGATTTTCTATGATACAAGAAAGAGTGAAATCTGTATTGCTTGCGATCGTTTGAGTGCACGCTTACGATCGTAACGCAAAACAGATGTAGCTCTCTAGCTGTTTTTCAGTTTAATAACGGAATGTGTCTTTGCAGAAGTTGATCAACCTGACGATGACCTTCTCGATACCGAGGAGGAAGCCATCCCTAATCAAGCGGTCGAGGACGCCTCGCGGTCAGGAGAGGCCGTGTTAGAAATATCCCTAGAAGAGGCGGGGCCCAGCGGCACGTCATGATGACGTAACGGCCGACATGGTGGGGCTGAGCGCGCTGGCGGGCTCGCGGCGCACCGCTGCGGGCGCTCCTCACTTTTTCTTGGCTCTCGGTCGTGGCGGACGTTCTATAGACTCTGTAGTTGTTTAAATTCATTTCCATTGTTCTATTTTTAAATTCAAATTGATAAAGTTAACTTTGTAAAGTTTAGGTGTTTAATTCGTTCTTTTTAAAAAACCTATTTCTATCCCGATTCATAATACTACTTATATACATTTTTTTTTTTTTTTTTTTGTATGCACATAATAATGTTCGATTGGGCTTTCTAAACAATTGTATTTGACAAAGGGGTTTTATATTCTCTGCTATTTTTTTTGTTAATTCTACCTAAGTACTTATAACAAAATTTCTCCGCGATATACCTAGAGCTTTGTCTAATGAGTATAACGTCTCTATTTGTAAAATCTCATTGCCTATAAGGAAAATGTCCATGTGTAATTGTGTACCCCATCCAAACAATACCGCGCTATTCCTCTGAGGCTAAGTAAATCCCATTGGATGTATTTGTATATTTGCATATGTGTTAGCACACAATTTGTCACCTGTAGGGTCTCCAAAAATGTTATTTCTGAAATATTTTTAGTGCCTAGTCAGTAAAATGATTTGCAATCGTTCTGTAATGTTACTTATAGCTAATTTTTGTAAATAAAGAATTTGAATTTGAAAAGAATTTGAATTTGAACATTGTATAACTTTTTTTTTTCAGAGCAAAAACACAAACTTTCAATAATTTTTTGCAAGGTGCATTTATTTTCAAATTTTATCATTCAATAAAGAAATTGTAAAAGTTAATAAAAACTATTTTTCACTTTTTTTTCGTTCTTTTTTTATGACACCCAATAAAATGTCGCAAATTATCTTCCTCATTATAAATGTATGATGTATGGTAATCCTACACAAAGTAGATTCTACAAGTTTGTAGGTAAGTAATTCCATTGCATACTAACGTATAAGTAGGTAGGTACCTACCTACTGGTTGTAATATAAACTACTTTTATTACGTGTATTTTGTAATAGGTTAGGTTTTTCGAGAAAAATGGTAATTTTCATCATCCGTGTTCTTTATAGGTAAACCAGGTATATGGTCGAAGAGGTAAACATTGTTTTTATCGGGTTGTCACAAAATTCATGAAACTTCTCTGAATCCAAAAGAATGATCAGCATCCGATCAGCAGTGAGATTCCGACCTTCTCGGAATGTATATCGAATTCGGAAAGTTACATTTTCTTCTCTAAAACAACGTAAACTTACCGAAAGAAATCATCGAATTGGATGCATTTTCGTGAATCGTGAATCGCACTGCAGAACTATGGACATTCAAGAACCTTCTTATAAGTATGTGTGTGTAAAATATTTCTTTTTAAAATTTAAAATTTCAATTTGTTTGTTTTATAGTGTTAAAGCACACTTAGGTAAGTATTACTTAATAAATACATTTGAAAATGAAAAATCTTATCTAAATTTTCAATTCCGACGGGATTCGAACCCGCAATGATACAAGCGATCCTCCTTTAGCCGGAGTGCCTTTACCAACTCGGCCACGGAATCATAAGTCTTCAGGGTTGAAAATCATGATAGGTCTATCATCTGTCGATTAAAGCATCGATGAGCGCCATCTACAGGATAACTAGGTACTAAGTAAACCCACTGCGAAGTTACATGCCGTCGGAATAGAAAATTTTAATAAGATTTTTCATTTTCAAATGTATTAAGTAATACCTAATCCAGATTAGATGCCATGCAGAAAATGCGTTGTTTCAATTTTCGAAAGTGTTATTATTACACTTCTTTTAACGGATCTTGGCATTCGGAAAGTTAGCCGTTTCGATGCGCAGTGCAACTTTTTCATACAAAATTTTCTACTGCGCAGCGAAAAGCCTAACTTCACGAATACCTAGATCAACTGTGACAACCGTACACCTAGTACCTATGTACAACAGTTTCTAATACAAACTAGAAATAGTGTTGCAACACACGTAAAAGGTTATTTCACAAACTACTCGTACATTGCAGTGACCATTCTATACGTATCTATCTACTAGCTGCTGCCCGCGGCTTCGCTCGCGTGGTATCCAGATAAAAAGTACCCTATGTGACTCTCCAGCCCTCCAACTTTCTCCACACAAAAAATCACGTCAATCCGTCGCTCTGTTTTGACGTAAAGCAGGACAAATAAACACACTTTCACATTTATAATATGGGTACGGATTCTACCTTCGAAGGGCGCTGCAGTGGAAGTTGTTAGCAACTCACCTATAAGCAGTAGATATATGCACCAAAGCCTTCAGCTTCGTGCAAGCTCGTGCGAGCTTGCACATCTCCCTGGTGCCTCGCACATTGATCTCCACCGCCGTTTTGAGAGGTTCGTCAAATCTGACGGTCGCTGCTCCGTGGAAGATTATTTCTACCTGAAAAAGAAATTACCTTAGTTATTGAAAATGAAAATTCTTATCAAAATTTTCAATTTCGACGGGATTCGAAGCCGCACTAATACAAGCGATCCTCTTTAAGCCGGAGTGCCTTACCAATTCGGCCACGGAATCCTTAATAATATGTCAGGTTGAAAATCTTGACAAGCTCATATTTATCGATTTAAGGCAAGCGTCCACATGTCGGTATCGTACGCTTCGGACGCATCGCACGCAACGGATCGTAGTATTATTTGTATAGAAACTCATATAAGTGCGTCCACCTGTCCGCATCGTACGCATCGCATTACACAGATAATCCGCTTGATGCGATCCGTCCGCTGCGTGCGATGCGGGCTTGTGGACGCTTACCATTAAGCATCGATTATAGTGTGGATTAACACTATGAAAATTAAAAAAATATCTTAGTTAGGCTGGATTCGACCAAAAGTCATCATACTCCCAGAGTAGTTATTCTAGTCGACATAATTCGAAATACAATTTAGAAAGAGCAACCGAACATTATTATGTGCATACAAATTAACCTGGTTATAAGGTGTCAACTTTACAATGTCAAAATATTCAAACAAACAGTAGTTTACTCTCGAGTAAAAACTTAATCCAGTTTGGTCGAATCCTGCCTTAATCAACTAGTGGCTCTGTGAGCTGTAAACCTCGCGAGTCTATCTTTGCATAAATATTCACAATTCTCTAGTTTTGTGATGAGAAGGTGGTCCCAGGTGCTTCATCAATCCCTACTAAGTAGTTAAAAAGCCGATTCCACTGGTAGAAATCTAAAAGTGAGCAATTTACTGCAGTTTGAAGATCTATTCTGCTCATCACGCTGAAGATCCTCATCAGATCTTCACCAAATTTTTATGAGACCAATTTAAAGTAACAAACTTTCAAACAAAAAAAGAACCATCGAAATCGGATGTCATAAGGCGGAGATATCCTGTAGCCTCCTTTTTGCACCTTTTTGGAGGAAGTACGCCCCCAATCCAAAATTCCCGATGACAAAAAAATTCAATAAAATTATCGAACCTGCTCACAAAATTTCACGAGAATTGTTTGAGAAATGCGACCTGTAGAGGAGAACATACAGACAGACATCCGGCGGGCAAACGAAAGCATTTTTTGTCCAAGCTGAAGCAGAGACGCTTCGCTCGCTCGGTCAAATAAGCTTGTAAAAAACAAATTTACAGTACTTCCAGATAAATAATGAGCATCGGCTAATTTCGTGTTTTCCGAATATGACCGACAGCATCTAGGCCTCGGAACGAGATCTAGTATCTATTGATAAAGAATATGACTGTTGTTATAAGCGCAACTCGCACGGCTTGCAACTAATTTGCATTTCTTAAAAATGACATTGATATTTATTTGTTCGCGATAAAGTTGAAATTATGAGTAATTCTCATTTCTTAATTACTTTTTGTCAATTGTTTTTGTAATTTTATGCGATTGTTGCCGATGTTTTCCGATGACCTTTATTCATCTGGAAGTTACCATTCATGAGCATGCTTACCTCATTGATGACATTAAGCCTGTCTTCGGGGCTGATACCAAGGTCTACTTGTCCAACGTCACCTTCTATAATCTGTATCTTATTTATGAAGTCGGGATGCACCTTCCGTAGTTTTTCATACAACTGAAACAAACATTCTTTTTGTATCACTATATCATCAACTGTCGTATTCTCTCATTTCGTATACGATTCTGAAGAGTAAGAACGTCTCAAATAGATAAGTAGGTCTCAAATAGATAAGTAGATTTCGAATATTTAAGTAGCTTTTCAGTATTCGGGTATTAGTTTTCTAATAGCGTCGATAGGCTTGCAACTTCTGCAAAATGCGAATGTACCAAAATGTGTTTGGACATACCTCTGACTGCCCCCTTAGACAACCTTTAAAGGATCAAAGGACAATCGTGATCATGTTAGCTCACCTAAAAACTCCATTACCAAAAAATTACAAAATTTATTCATATTTGAAAACTGAACAAAAGATTTAAACGCGCTCTTTTTCGTTACGATCTACTTAGATAAATAAATATAATGCTGGAAACACAGCATCATCTAGTAAACAAGCAATTAATTCAAAAGTAAAAAAAAAACAGGCTAAACTAAAAAGTTGGAAACAGCATTTTTTTCTAAATGAGATTATCTTCTTAACCAATTTCGTTTCGATTAGGTATTTTCTAAACGTTGTGTATGACTAGATAGAAAGTTTTAGGATACGTTCTTAGCAATTTAATTTAAGATAATAAACATTTACACACACACACGGACTTTCGCCCTTATAATATTATATTTACATAATAATAATAAAAGTAGGACCTATCTACATCGTAACGAAAAAGAGCGCGTTTAAATCTTTTGTTCAAAGTTTTCAAAAAATGAGTAAATTATATAGGTACTATGGCTAATGTACTTACCACATCGTCAAATTGTTCCTTTATTCTTTTGGAAATCTCCTTGTTCTTTTTTGGTCTCGCCAGTAAATATAGCTTCTTTATATCCGGACATGATCTGAAACAAAAGATATTTACTGCATCAATGATATTTAAAATAATAGATACGTTTCTAGCGCGCGCAAAATGAAGATTCGAAAACGTTCCAAATGGGACGTCTTGTCTTTCCGCGTCAAGCAGGGCTATGACCTTTGAAGAAATTATGTAAACGGCTACGACTATCTACGAGTATATCAATGGCTACGACCTAGACGTGTTTGTCAGCCCGATAGTTCCACAAACACACTAAATAACCACAATTGAGGGTTTCCCTCGATCTCCATGGGATCCTCTCATCAGATCCTGATTTGGTGACCTCGGGAGTATATACCCTTTGTAACAAAAAAACAATTATAAAAATCGGCCCACAATTGACGGAGAAATCGGTGAAGCTAAATAGAAAAAAAAACATAAATACAGCCGACAATAGAACCTCCTCCTTTATTGGAGTCGGTTAAAAATAGCACTCAAATTAAACCACAGCATTCATTGTGTGTGGTCTATTTAATATTCCGTCAATACGTTGAGCGTACTTAAATTTAGCATACTCTTATTGATTGGCGTCTTAAATGTACCTACTTAATTTTATTGCGTACCTATTCTACATACACCTACATGTGTGTCAAATCTGTGTAAGACTATAGGTACCTACTAATATTATATGAAGCGCTCGTGGCGTAGCTTGCTTCGACGTTCTTGATTGATCGTTGAAGTTAAGCAGCGTTGTGCGCGGTTACTTAGGATGGGTGACCGCAAGTGGTATTACGAGCTGAGCGCTTCCGTGCTTCGGAGGGCACGTTAATTGTCGGTCTCGGCTTTTAAGTCGTTAAGCCATGACGGAGGCCTTTAGGCGGCCTAAAAACTCCATCACCAGAGTTGGCCAGTTGCTCATACGAAAGAAGACGAAGAAGTATAAAGAGTGTTATTTTATAAGTATGTGTGTATGGATCTCTTTAATCGAGACAGATTTAGGTGAAGAAAAACATATGTGGTGAAGGAAAACAGCTAAAATCCTATAAGTCAAATTTAAGTCAGTTTTGGTGAAGGAAAACATCTTCAGTGAAGGAAAACAGCTGGAAACGTTGTGCAGTAATGCGTCCTTAATCCAAATACCAATGTCGCAACAGTGGCTGATTGTACGTGATGTGGATTTAAACTACTTTGGATCTTCGAAGCGGTCATACTAATGTACTATGTAATAGTATTAATCCTATGCTATACTATTAAACGAGCATACATACATTCATAAAATCACGCCTCTTTCCCACAGGGATAGGCAGAGACCACGGACTTCCACTTGCTACGATCCTGACACACCTCTCGCCTCATTCACTCTCATCACATTTTTCATACAAGCTCGCCGGTTTAGGGTACTTTTGACCTGGCCTTTCTCCAAAATATCACCAATCTAAACGAGCAATACCTATTTGCATAAATATATTCTTGTAAAGTAGGTATTCGCGTTCTCGAAAACGGCTCTAACGATTTCGATTTTTGCAATATGGCAGTTTACGGGAGCGAAAAATCGGTCTAGCTAGGTCTCATATCTGGGAAAATTTGTTTTCTCGGAATTTCCACGCAAGAAGATTTACCAATGCAATGTGGTTCGTAATTTCACGGGATTTGTTGAGACTAGAGTGGCTGAGTGGTAAGGTGTCCGCCTTCCAACCGAAGGGTGCGAGTTCAAATCACAGTCAATAGAAAATTTATTTATTGTCAGTTTTTTTTTTGTTCTTTTTTAATTTTTCTCTATTTGCACCCGAGCATAGCTCGGTCGCCCAGATATTGGAAGTTTATGTGGATAACATTTGCACCTAATCACTATTCCATAAAGTCAATGCGGTTTGACGAACTTACGGAAAAATCCCCGACCAATGGAATGTACGGCAAAACCAGTTCTAGAGCATTTCTCAGAATTAGGTATGCTAAGTATACATAAATAGTAAAGGTCGACACATATTAGTGAAACCACAGTTCCGACATAGAATAGATAATACTACGTATAGAATGGCCACCCCCCCCCCCCCCACCACCAATCAGGGCTTCCTCACCGCGCGACCGAATTTGGGCTGGCGAGGGGCTGACTTGAGCTAGGGACGCGTCACGCGCGCAGACACGACGAGACCGAGACCACAGTGTACAATAATTATTAATACGGTGACCTTACTTCACGCACACAATTGCGCGTGTACAAAAATGAAATTGTGCAGTGTCTGTGTTAATAGGTAGTTAGACGCCGCTTTTGCATAGAGATTTCGTCGAGTTTCCGGGGTGTGTCTATGTCCTCGATATCGTCCCAGGCTGATGGTCTCCCCTACTTCTATTACTCTCTCTTGGTCACCGCGTTCACGGCCTTACACTACTTTCTTCATCTTATAGTGCCTCTCCAGTTATTGAAGGTCGCCGGTCATCCTCTTAAACTCTTCCTTGTTTTGGGCTATTCTAAATAGGTCTTCAGCCTTTTTTATGCCTGTCCACTGCCTTATATTTCGCAGCCAGGATGGTTTAAACTACTTGCCATCACCAAATCTGGTCAGGCGTCCGAGCGCCACTTGTCTCGCAATAAGGTACCTTCGGCCTCCAACGGATTTCCGTATTGCGGACTCATTCTACTCTAAATAGTAAAGCTATGCCGAACATGGCATGTTACGTTATATAGGCCTAATCAATTATATTATACCCTAGATGTGTTCATAGTTATCGACGTTTAAAATATGGTCGCACTAGTGAACGCTCGCGGCTTCGCCCGCGTGGACTACTATTTCTTATCCCACGGGAGCCATACATTTTTTCCGGGACAAAAGTAGCCTATGTGTTATTCCAAAACTTAAACTATCTACATTCCAATTTCATCAAAATTGGTTAAGTAGGTAGTTATGGTGATACGTGGTAACATTCACACACACACACACACTGACTTTCGCCTTTATAATATTAGTAGGACTACACATACCGATATAGTGCACACTATGTTGACAGTGCTGCAAATGATTAGTACTTACATACATATTATAACACAATAACATTTTTATTAGATAGATAGATATTTTATTCATTGAACACAATACATTTGTCTGTTAAATAGAGTTTTAAAACCTATGTTAGGTTCGATTAGACACTAGAGTTCTCCTAACACAAATCTTGATTATAAGAATATTGTTTTTGTAATTCACTACACGTGACAAACACGTCTAGGTCGTCGCCCTGCTTGACGCGGACCACAGATTAGGTAGAGATACTACGTATCAGATGGAAATGTCGGGAACATTTTAGTGTGGACTTGTGTTCACAGATTATATAGATGTTACTCGCTCCTGATTGGCTATCAGAAAACGATGTATGACGTTTCTTTTTTTTTTCTGCTACACCGGCACCGAGCAGAATTGTCATTCTACCAAACAAATTAATTTGGTAGGATTGCTTTTTTCATTCAATATTTCTAAGGCATTGATCTCAATGTGTACTATTGAGATCAATGCCATAGTAGAGGTCAGTGGCCTAAGGGAAAGAAGGTGTTGTTGATAGAAAACAACGAAACATAGTTAATCATTTATTATTATTTTTTAAATTTTTTCTTAACACTACATAGTAGGTATAGGTATTGTATAATAAACAAAGTTGCTTCCCGCTGTCTGTCCCTATGTAAAAAAAAAAACATCATCAAAATCCGTTGCGTAGTTTTAAAGATTTAAGCAATGCTTAGATCTTTAAAACTACGCAATAGATTTTGATGCGGTTTTTTTAATAGATAGAGTGATTCAACAGGAAGGTTTATATGTATAATACATGCATAATATAGTACCTAGAGAAACACTGATAAATCTTAGGTTTCTGTGATGTGTGATGTGACCAGTGCGTCTCGTTCTCGTTCTCGAAATCTCGTTCAAACTCACGTTTCTCAACAAATCACTGCATAAACAATCGAGCCACTTTTTGAGTCTGATTACACTACACACTGGGAATAAGGAATACAGCGGCCTTTCGCAAATTTGTACAACCTGGTACAACACAAGTTAACACAACACATAAAATACATCGTAGGTACTGAAGGTACAAACCGTTTGCAGCTAATAAGGAACAGAAATAGGCGTGGAAAATCAACAAACTAAATACACAATGATCGTTAGACATTAGACCGCAGAGCACAGACTACCCACATCCACAGAGATACCTACCCTCAAAGATCTCAATCATTCATTGACATTGACATTGTCATCAAAATAGCAACTCATTCGGAATCGGAAGAGTTGAGGAGCGGAGAACGAAATGTCATACATCGTTTTCCAATCAATTTCCAATCAAAGCACAGATTATATACAAGTCCAAGCTTCTGACTAGGAACATTTCTACCCGTGACGCGGACTAAAGACAAGACTTCCCAATAGGCAATATGCATCAATTTTTTTTATGGTTTTAAACGATAGGTTATATCGTTAAATAACCGTAACAAAAATTCCAGCGCCGAAAAACTAAAATTTTGTAACAAAAACAATTTTTAAAATTTACCAACATTTTCACGCACTTGAAACACGTATTATTATTGTTGTCACAGATTACTGTTGTAGTAACAATTTGTGAACTGTGACTTCACGCGTCAAAGTTCACAAATTGATACTAAGTACAACAGTAATCTGTGACAACAATAAGTTCGAGTTTAGGAATTGTGAAAATTAAAAAAAAAACTTATCTATGGATCGTTATATCTGACTCGCCCTTGACTCGTCTTATGAACTCGTGACGTCACATCTTTTCACATCTTTTTCAAGTATTTTGAAATTCCTACTATTTTTTGCAATTTTTAAAATTTATTTTCTAATCGAAAATGGTTTAATATTAAAAAATAATTACACACACGTACCTCTAAAGCAACAATGTTCATAATAAAATACATTTAACCCGCTTTTGAATCAGACGCATGTTCCCTATTAGGACGTTTTCGAGTTTTATTTTGGGCGCACTAGAAATATACCTAATCTATTATTTTTTGCTTTGAGATGGTGAGTCAAGCTAGGGCATACAATAATTAATAGTTTTTATTACTTTTTTACGTCTAGACGACGGGGTTTCCCAATGGAATCGCCTATAAATGTTTAGCGAGCCTAGGCCAACGCGAGCCAAGGCCAACGTGACAACATACTTGCAATCGCTCGGTGATGCTCGCCTAGCTGGCCGTGTGAATACAAGCGCATGGTTTGTATTAGTTTGCATAGACTTGCCAAACGTCGGGACGGTGGCACTCGCCTTGAATTTGCTTTCACTCGCGTTGGCCTAGGCTCGCCAAACATGAAGGCGACGAAAGCTATTATTATAATCTAAGTTTCACCTTTTTACAATAATTCTCGGTGAAAATGCAATATTGGTAACAGCGAGCAGTGGTTTAAAGGAATTGAACTATTGCCATCTCTTTTCATTGGCTGAGAGTGAAAAGAGACGGCATTATAGTTCATTTCATACTGTGATTCAGCTTTAGGGACGTTTTTATGTCCGCTGATCTGATGATGGAGTCAGGAGTTGTATAATCTCCTCAGTCAATATTGAACTGTAAAATATCCGTGTTTAGGCTCATTATCATCTCGCGATTCCCTGCTAAAGGCTTTTTGTTTGAAAATTAATTTAACAGTAGAAAACCTGATAACCTTGAATCTATATCCGAAGATACTACAACAAAAAGTTGAATCAAAGATTAGTTAAAAATTAAACAGTTATTTTATGATACGGATTTTTCGTTTTGATAAATTATGCGCATTTACACGAGCTCTAAACGGTGAAGGAAAAAATTGTGCGGAAACCCGCGGTTTAGTCAGCCCCACACGTATTGAGCATGTCTACTCTACTAGGATTGAACGTATTCAGAAAAGGTTTCTTTATTATTTACAGTTTCGAGCAAAGATATTTTTACCAGACTACCTAGCGAGGTGTCGTAAATTCCATTTTCTACCCCTATTCGAGCGAAGAGCAATGGCCGATTTAGCGTATCTTTTGAGCATTGCCAATGGCACTGTGGACTGTCCAGAACTGTTAGCGTTAATAGGTCTACGCTGTAACACAGCCACCCTAAGAAAGCCTAACATACTTCACATTCCTACAGTTCGAACAAACTACAGGCAAAACGCGTTCATGTTAAGGTCAGGTAGCTCGCTTAATACCTTGGTGAAGTCGGGTGTGGATATAGATTTATTTAATACTTCTATAACTAAGCTGAAGCGATTATTAAATGATCAGTTTTTTAATAATGATTAGTGTATATACATATCAAATAAGTGTTAAATCTCATGTTGTAACTTTAGGTAGGTACGTAGTATATTTATTTATATTTACTTAGTATATTTATTCTCTAGCGATTATCTACTTCTTTGTCGTCTACTAAACTTTTTATTTTTCTACTAATCAGTATCTATAAGTGGAAACTTGTAATTGGCCATCAGTAAGCATGTACCTATCACTAATAGGTACTGTCTTTTATATGATCTAATCCATGTGTTTTCTACCTAGCTGTAAGTTTTCCTAAGACTCTAAAATAAAATAAAATAAAATGTCTTTCCTGTGGATATGTCCGGTTAAGCTGAGAGGATGGTGTAGGTGCTACAAGCCTACTCCATCTCTATGTCCCAGGCACAACAGTGTCCCGTTAAGTGGAGGAAAAGATTGCCTCCTGACACTGTATAAATCATCTAGTAAAGATGTAAAGGCCAGATATACTCCATCTCTCAAAGCCCCGGGCACAACAGTGTCCCGTTAAGTGGAGGAAAAGATTGCCTCCTGACACTGCATAAATCATTAAAGATGTAAAGGCCTAAGTTTTTTTATTGTTCGGTGTGTTTCCCCAAATATAACATGAGCTCACAGTCAAAAAAAAAACAAAGTGAGGAAAGAAGTAAGCTTTTTAGCAGGATAAATTTTGCGCATCCATTTTGGCCAAATTTTGGCACATTATTAGGTATTCACATATTATTATAATACAGGGTGAATTTTTGAGACGGGGCAGTAAGGGCAGCTACCTTAACCGTTGTAGCTACAGGAAAACGTTCTTGGGAGACTATCCTTAACTTTTGAAGATATTTCAACCTGCATTCACAGATTTTGAAAAATATATACAGTCAGCGAGAAAATGGGCAATTTACACAAAAACTTTTTTTTGATGCCAATCGATCCTGTTTCATATAAGGATTAAAAGGCTATATTGGGCCAACTGAGGTTAGAGTACTAGAAAAGTCAGCCACTGGTATTATGTAAGACCACGTCATAGTATGTACAATACAAACATCAATCCATCATTATAAGATTAGTAAATATTCGTTCACAAATCCCTGCTCTGTATGCTTATAAAATAAGAATTATTAGAAAAAAATCTCCGAGAATAGATCAAATATGTTGTTTGATTATGTTTTAAATAATAAGCGTGAGGCTGCGTGTTTTTTATTAACATTACATTAATATGATTAGTTTATTCATTATAAAATTCCATAGAAACTTTTCTACCCTGCCACAGCGCAGCGCCCTCGCGGCGTTGCCCCCGTAGTGATGGTTTTATGGTGATGATGATGATAATGATGAAAAGTAACCTTCCTCAAGAGTTTAGCCATCAAATGCAGAAAGAATTTTTCAAATCGGACTGGTAGTTCCTGAGATTAGCGCGTTCAAACAAAAAAACTCTTCCGCTTTATATAATTAGTATAAATAGTATAGATATAGATAGATTGTGTCGCGATTTCGAGCTTTTGCTAATGAGAATAACGTCTCTATTGGTAAAATCTTATAGGCTACTATGTTTTTTATTATCTGGTGAACTGGGCAATGGCCTCGCTAGAGACATCTGGTTGATTGTGATGCCGTCCACACTGCTTGCGCAAACATCAAGGTAGTACGCAACAGTAATGTATAATTAGATCGCTTTGCTTAGATCATAAAGGAATTATCCGTCATAGACGTAGCTATCTGTACTATCAACTAAAGGCCTTTTACATCTATACTTTTCATCATCATCGTCATCATGCCATCACTAAGGGGGCAACGCCGCGAGGCCGCTGTTAGTTTAGTTACAGTTGGGCCGACGGATCTAGGCGTACCTACGTGAAGTCAGGCTTTTCGCTGCGCAGTAGAAAATTTTGTATGAAAAAGTTGCACTGCGCATCGAAACGGCGAACTTCACGTACGCCGAGATCCGTTGGCCGTACTGTATATTTGACTAGTAGTTCGCCCCGAACTGAGATCTCGCGCACCGTAGATGGCTTACATTTGGACTTTCTTCTGACTACCCCTATAATTTCAAGTGCTACTGTTGAGGATTCTCAGTGGTATTTAAAATGAATTTCTCGTCGTATTTCTAAAGTATACGTCCTAGAATGAAAATAATAACTATTTTGGAATGTACAAATTAAGACCTTTCATTTGACACCCCACTCAATATATTTGTTTATTTAACTTTTTTTACCCCAATTATTTTCATTCTTTATCAAAAATTTTTTTATAATTAAAATAAATCAAGTAGCATCTAAAATCATTGCAAACCAAACCGCAACGATGCCACTCTCTTTTTAAGACCGACCAGTCAATGAGCTACGAAGACATCGAAACTCTATGAAACGGGAGCTCTTGCAGCTCTGGTTTCGTAGTTTTTGTTCTTTGGTCGTATTTCAAAAACTATACATCCTAGATTAAAAATAAAAACCATTTTGGAATGTACAAAATAAGCCCTTTCGTATGACACCCCACTCAATATATTTGGGTAACTTTGAAAAAAATTTACCCCCTTGGGAACCCCATATCTTTACAACCCCTTCATCGATTACGCTCATACGCTCCACAGCAAATTTCCATAGCACTACCTATTGACCTATCAAGTTTCATACAGATTGGATTAGCGGTTCGATAGTTATGCGAGAACATAAAAATGAAACATACAAACATACAAAGCAAAATCGCCTAACTTGCCACTAAGATCTTCGCTCGCTTCGCTCGCTCGATCGATTAGGAAGAATATATGCAGCAAGAAAACTAAAAAATAGCAGAGATAATTAAAACCGCGTTTTCAGAAAGAGATAAATTACTTATGTGCGTACTGCGTGTAAATGCGTGTAACATCAAACTTTTTCTAAACCAAAGCAAAACGTCAACTACTTCGTTTCGTTTCATAATCTACTAATGACCAATGCGATCAGGTTAATCTGTTGTGATGACGTTTTCAAACAAATTACCAATGACGTTTTGCAAATTACTGTCATTTTGGAGAACGAAATAGAATGCAGCGGTAATGATACCGGTTGACGTTGTAAATTAGAAGAATTGGGGCCCTTGCCTAGGCTCCAAAGACTCATGAAACATTTCCATATGCGCATTAACACGAGCTCTAAATGGTGAAGGAAAACATCGTGAGGAAACCCGCGGCTTAGTCAGCCCCACACGTATTGACCAGGCCTCCGTCATGGCTTAACGACTTAAAAGCCGGGACCGACAATTTAACGTGCCCTCCGAAGCACGGAAGCGCTCAGCTCAAAATGCCACTTCCAGTCACCCATCCAGATTGTGACCGCGCACAACGCTGCTTAACTTCAACGATCAATCAAGAACGTCTAAGGCGCGAGACATACAGAAAAGACGTAAGACGAGGACGCGTCGCAGACATAATGTATCTTCCGCGTCCCTTTCATAGAAAATGTATAGAAGCGTCGCGCCGCAAAACATACAGAAGAGACGGGGCGCCGTCACATTTTGTATGAAAGGGACGCGGAAGAGACAAATGTCTGCGCCCCGTCTCTTCTATCTGGCCTGCGCCTAAGCAAGCTACGCCATGAGGCCTAAGGTTTCACATACCTCATCAGTTTTTCCACCATCAGCTTCCCCAGGAAGCCGGTTCCTCCTGTGAGGAGTACGGTAGACCCCGCATAGAACTTCTGTAGCTGTGACTCCCCTAGTGCTTCTATTTCGTCCTTCATGTCTAGGTATGTGATGTCACCTCCCTCTTTTACCTCCTTGTACTGACTTATGTCTGTCAGTGTCATACTGAAAAAAAAAAATGTTAGAGACATTTTTAAAAAACATGGCCGCAAAATATTGGTGGACATTTTCACATAGCGCCATCTAGCAAAGCTTGTACTATGGAAATGATAACTGATAGAATACTTAGGGCTGATTTTTCAATACCTAGATAACTTTTATCTCAGGAAATAAATATGCGATTTGACAGATATTGTATTGAAAATATGTCATAACGCCATATTTATTCCTCAGATAAAAGTTATTTATCGATTAAAAAATCAGCCCTTAGTTAAGTATATAAGTTCGCGTCATGTAAAAAGAACGCTGACTGTCAAGCTGCGCAGTAAGCAATATATAAAAATTAGGCAAATTAATACACAAAAGTTTCTAATTATGAAATGGTTTTCCATAGAAAAATAAAAACCGGTCAAGTGCGAGTCGAACTCGTACGCCGAGGGTTCCGTACCTAGCCATGGTGCCAATTAAGCTAGTCCGCTTAATTGTATGAGCGCCCATACAACTCGGAGGACAATTTTAATTGGCGTCAACTATGTATGTATGGGAACACCCTTTAATTTTCAACTTTTTTAACTTTTTGGAATTTTTCCTTTATTTGTGCTATAAGACCTTGCTTTTTGCCAAATTTCGTTATTCTAGGTCAACGGGAACTACCATTTAGGTTTTCGACCCAAAACCTCTAGGGTACTTCCGGTTGACCTAGAATTGTCAATTTTGGTTACAAGCAAGGTCTTCCAGCACAAGTAAAGGAAAAATTCCGAAAAATAAAAAAAGTTGATAATTAAGGTAAGTTTTGGTACTCACAAGTTTTCACGAAAACCTAAATTTGCCTATATCTTTTTATAGTGTTGACTCAGGACCTTGATTTTTATACTCACAATAGGGACTATAGACCTTAGTATATGGTATAAATTTCAACTTGCTAGCTCTACCCGTTCCTGAGATAATCGATGGTGACACACGGACAGACAGACAGACGGACAGACAGACAGACAGACAGACAGACAGACAGACAGACGGACAAGAAAGTGATCTTATAAGGGTTCCTTTTTTTACCTTTTAAGGTACGGAACCCTAAAAATATTAAAAAAAACAGTAGGCCTAGTACTTTCGTGTACAAGTGTACCCATGCGCTAACATATCGTCACCGGAAGTATCAATTAACGTATGGGACATTTTGTCGAAAATGAGTTAAATATGCAGTTCGATCTAAAATTTTGCGCTCTATCGACTGGCACACTCAGAATTTTAATATCTTAAAAAATAACGACAGAATTTATTTTTCTCTAGTACAAAGTACGTCCCTTACGTTAAAATGACCCATGACATTTATTTTTTCACTTGTTACTCACCTACTGTTTGAAACTTTTGAATAACGTAAGGGACGGCTTTACATTGAATTTTAACGTAAGGGACATGCTATCTCCAAAACCATAAGGTTTATATTAATTTTGAATTAACAGTTCGAAAGATGACAAAATTCTAAGAAACTTTGCCCTTGGAAGTATTTTAATAGGACCACAGGGTAAAGAAATACAGACACATTTACAAAAAAAATATCTTATTTCGGCTGTCCTGTAAACCCGGGGTTTGTCCCTTACGTTAATTGATATTTCCGGTGACGATATCCCCTCCACTGTCTTCCAGCGTTCTTTTTACGTGACGCGAACATACCTATATTATTTTTTGTAAATACATACTTTATACCATAGAATACCCAGACACAGAACAAACATCTATGTTCATCACACAATTATTGGGAATCGAACGTACGACCTACAGCGCAGAGCTGAGAGGTCAGTCTAAACAATTATTGGTAGAATAATAAAAATAAATAAAATAAAAATTGTTTATTTCGGACACAACAAACAGTCCATAGGTGTTAGTAAAGAACAAAAAAAGTAAAATATTAAAAACTAAGTGTTAGTACTTAAAGGTAAGGGTTTATTTTGCCAGTGCTTAGGCTAGAGGGAGCAGACATCCGGTATCACCCTACGCACAAGGCTTCGCCACAGTGGCGACGTATACCTGTCGGCTATGGTTTTTAGGATGCTGTTGTGGCTGCCCCGCAGTCTGCGAATCAGGGAAACTGTTTTTTTGCGTATGATGGCCTCAAAACTATCTGTTTGGTATTCTGCAAACATCCCTGACGCACTGCAGAAGCGTGGCAGCCCCAACATCATCCTAAAGATATTATTGTATTGGATGCGTAAGGTCGACAGCGAGCTCTTAGTGTGCTTGACCCACAGGTTTCCCGTGTAAAAACTCTGGCAATAAGCTTTAAAAAGTGTGACTTTCACCTCTTCTGTACACCGGGAAAACCTGCGAGTCAGCATATTCCCTCTAACAGCAAGAGCCCTACGCTCCCTTTCAATATCCTCATCGTCTTTAAGGTCGTCGACAATCATATGTCCCAGATATTTAAATTTTGTAACACGTTTCACGTTCAAGCCATTTAGGGTTAAGTTATAAGTGTTATTATCTGGACCTTTGCCTTAAAGACCATGTGCTCCGTTTTTTTTGCATTATACATGAGTCCATGTTCTGCTGCATATAACTCACAGACTCTTAGCATATCGTTCAGACCACATAAAGGTAGAGATTAAATAAATCTATTAAAAATAAACTACTGTTTGTTAGGGAGTGTGCACACTTCGTTTTTCGTAGCGCGTTTTTGAGGTGGAGCAGCGCGTTCCCTTCGCGGTCGCATCGCGTTTGTTTCGATACAAACACGCTACGCAAAACACAGTGTGCCCACTTCCTAACACATAGATATATTTAGTAAAATCTAGAAACATGATTTTGCAACATTTTGTAGTCAATTATATTACACGCAGTCAAAGTTGTTAAGTGTTTATTGCGCAAAACTTGGCTATATATTTGCCATTCACTTTAAAATACTTGTAGAATTCTGACTATTAAAATGAGTTGATTTAGTAGGATGTAACTATAGTAAAAGTGCCGTCCGCTAGCTAAAATGTCTATGCTATCGCTATAAAATGAGATATCGCTAAAAAACGCGACCCTTCTTAACTATCTTGCTTCGCGCTTGCAACTTTTTGTCTCTAAAGGCTGATTTTTCAATCGATAAATAACTTATCTGAGGAATAAATATGGCGTTATGACATATTTTCAATACAATATCTGTCAAATCGCATATTTATTTCCTCAGATAAAAGTTATCTAGATATTGAAAAATCAGCCCTAATTCATAAACAATAAACGATACGAACCCAGTTCCAAAACCGATTGATAGAGAATTTTGAGCTTTACAACATGGCATTTAAAAGTGAAATTTGACCAAATGTCACTTGAGATATCGCTAAAAAACGCGCCGCTTCTTTACTATCTTGCTTCGCGCTTGCCGCTTTCTTACTATCTCTAATTCGAAAACTATAAACGATAGGAACCCAGTTCCAAGACTGATCGATAGAGAATTTTGAGCTTTACAACATGGCATTTAAAAGTGAAATTTGACCAAATGTCACTTGAGATATCGCTAAAAAACGCGCCGCTTCTTTACTTTCTTGCTTCGCGCTTGCCGCTTTCTTACTATCTCTAATTCGAAAACTATAAACGATAGGAACCCAGTTCCAAGACGATCGATAGAGAATTTTGAGCTTTATAACATGGCATTTAAAATGCGTAAAAACTTTTTTGCTAAATCTGCAACACAAGCGTGTTTTTTAGTTTTTAAACTAAAATTTTTTAGTTTCGATCTCCGCGTTTTTTACAATTTTACAATAACTCAGTACCTAAAATGAAAGTGAAATTTAAATTAATCAATTAAGTACCAATATTTTAAATGTTACTTACCACTGAGACAGATTTAAAATCCAGATATTTTGTACCTACTATTTTATTTTGATTTACAACTTTACACAATTTTTAACCCTCACAAAAGTTTAACACAATTTAATTTTTATTAAAATTTAACGAATTTTAAATTTTTAATCCGTGTAGCACGTATCCTAGTAAAGCTTAAACTATTGGCTTGAATCTAGTTTTAGCGGAATGATGTCATTGTCAATGGCTAAGCAAACATTGTGTTTGCCTCAAATATTAGCTAAACCTTTGAAATTCAAGTGTATAGCATAAATCTCTGATATGTCCGGAGTGAACGTAAAAAACCACCTTAAATCACGTTTGTAAAAACGAAAATGTGATACCTAGTTTAGGTTTGAATGGGCATGGTTAAATATGGTAATGTGGCTTTTAAAATGCCTCTTTGAAGCAAATAAGTGTTTTGTTGTTAAGGCTGATTTTAGTCTCTCGCTCACCGTCAGCGCTGATAGGCGAGTGATCTTTATTACAATGAAATAAGGATACTGATTGTCCAGCACTGACGAGAGCAATCAGCGTAGCCATTTCTGCTAAACAATCATCCCTATTTCATTGTAATAACTCACCTATCAGTGCTGACGGTGAGCGTGAGACTAAAATCAGCCTAACACGTTCAGTGCTATGACGCGCTTAGGCCTTTACATTTTTTAGGTACTAGATAGTAATTTATTGAGTACAAAATAGTTTTTTTTTTAGCGTATGATAACTTTTACTGTGTTGTGTACCTATTGCAAGTATTGCTGCTGCACACTCTGGCGTCACATAATACCAGCGCAATGGTGACATACCCACTCATCTATTGCATATTACGCTGAGTGATGACCATTTTTTCTGTCGAAATTTTGTTATTTTTTGTCTCTGCCTGTGTTGTACTTTTTGTGACATGAAATAAAGCTTTTATTATTTTACTAGCGGACGCCCGCGGCCTCGCCCGCGTGGACTACTATTTTTCTTATCCCACGGGAACCCTGCAATTTTTCGGGATAAAAAGTCTATGTCCTATTCCCGGTTATTATCTATCTACATTCCAAATTTCATCAAAATCGGTTTAGTAGTTATGGAGATACGTGGCAACAAACATTCACACACACACACACACACACACGGACTTTTGCCTTTATAATATTAGTAGGATTATTATTTTTATTGCTTTTATTAGCTTTTATTGTTGTTATTATTTTTATTATAGGTAGGTACTTATAAACTATTAGGAAGCAATCTTTGCCTACACTTAACGGGAGATTGTAGTATCTGGGCTTTGTATCTGGGACAGTGTTTATAGATTTATTAGGCTTGACCACCGCCTACATCATCGCAGTTTTAAACGGTTAATAATAAATCAAAAGATCACTATAATTTTTGACGGTTACTCCGTTATTTATATTCGGTAAATATTCACGACCAAGGTCATTGGTGCCTCTACGGGAAGTAAGAGTCAATGCCTAGGTCAAATTGACCCCAAGGCCGTGGGTTCGAATCCGGTGCAACAATGGATTCAACTGTTAGATGTATATATTCTTGCTTAGACCTTTTCTTTAAAATAAGCGCTGCAACCTTTTTGGTTTTTTGGTGAAAATTTTCTTTGTTTTTTTTTTTATTTTTATGCAAATTACTTTTAAAATACATAATCTACGCCAATGGCAAAAAATAACTCACTGATTTTCATATTGTCAAATAGCCTATCCAGTATTGGCCTTGTTTTTACTAGTAGCCCAACCCTTACAAACTAACGACCGTTTGAAATAAATTTAATTTATGCTAAATATTCCTTGCTAACCCTAAAACAATGATCTTTAAAAAAGGGGAAGATAGGTGACTCACTAAAAAGCCCGTTCCTACTCGACTGAGTCCTGGGGACAAACCTGCCCTCAGTGCCTCGAACATCGTCTCGAACACACCTTGAATTTGCTAATAAACAAGGATAGAGAGAGAAACTAAAACAGTTGTGCGTGCGAGACATATCGCACGTTAAAAATAAAAGTGACACTATAAGAAATTTGGCGGGATTGAGTTACAGCGACATCTGAAATCTACGGAAAAAACTACGTCAACTCCATTGATCCATTTTCTAAAAAAATATTTCGATATCGCTAGATA
This sequence comes from Camptogramma bilineatum, assembly GCA_958496255.1. Taxonomy (NCBI): domain Eukaryota; kingdom Metazoa; phylum Arthropoda; class Insecta; order Lepidoptera; family Geometridae; genus Camptogramma; species Camptogramma bilineatum. Next base: position 1,132,403 of record OY292479.1, on the reverse strand, counting down.
TTGATAGATAGTTATTGACCTCATAACAATTAAGATAACTTTAAATGGCTATACTGAAAAATTGGGTTTTTTGTTTAGTGTCATTTTTGTTTTCAACGTGCGATATGTCATGTATTGGTGCACCGAGTCCAAGTTTTGGCTTGGGATGTTAGTGCGTCACCTATCTTCCCCTTTTTGAAAAGATCATTGCTCTAAAACATATGAATAGTCAAAAAAACGTCAGTCAGATGTTTCCTCACAAAAAGTAATGAGAAATAAGATTAAAAATGATTACTTTTTTACTTAATTCATTTTAAACCTTTGTTGCGGAAAAAACTAAAGGTTATGGAAGATTGTTAAGAGCAAAATAATTAAATATAGATATTTGTTTATTAATAGGAAGATCAACAGCAGCTGTTTTTACATTGGTACCTAAACATAAACTACATAAACAAGTTTTTGTGATAATTCATTCGAAATCATAATATCAGAAAAAAACACAATTAACAGCATTTGCAACCTTTTTAACTGACTTCCAAAAAGGAGGAGGTGCTATGTTCAGCTGTATGTTTTTTTTTTCTATGTATGTTCATCGATTTTTTGGGTAATTTCAATAAAAAGTCTAGTTTTTTCTATCAAAATAATAAATTAATAAAGTTTTTAGTAAAGAGAACGATTTTTCATACAGACACTGTCACCCTTTTCAGCGAAGCCGCGCTAGTCATAAATAAATTAGTAAAGTTTAACCTTGTTTTAAATGTGCAATTTAGAACAGTAAGTAAACAGATGAACCATCTGCTAAGTAAAGTCCCAAGCACTTGTAAGTTAAAATTAGAAAACGATCTATCCCTGATTTTCAAGGTTAATTACCCAAGTACCTAATCATAATCATAAATCATAAATCAAATTTATTGAGGAACAGTTACAGTGGCTTAAAATATTAATGAAACGATGATACCTAATGTAATGACTAAGCTTGGAAAACATGACTCCACAAATTTTGCTAAATCTTTAATTAATTAACGCATCTATAAAAAATATTCAAAGGAAATAAAATAACTACAAAGGAGTATTTCTTAAACAATAGCAGAAAATAATATATTTCTAAAAATACCTAATTCATTTATTATTTTACGAAAAATCTAGATTTACACAATACAATTCTAATTAGACGCTGTAATTTTTTTGTTGCTATAATTAACTATGTAATACACGTAAAAACCTGAAAGGAAATGATAATAATATTAGTGTGATTATTACCACAATACATCACACAATAGATATTAGAATTGCCAGAGTTTGAATGTATGTTTGTTCCTCTATAACTCGACAACCACTGAACCGATTTGGCTGAAATTTAAACTGTAGATAGATAATGACTGGGAATAGGACATAGACTTTTTATCTAGGTACCACGTGAGTTAAGCCACGGGCGGAAGCTAGTGTCTAATATTAGTGTGATGTGATGTTGGTACAAAGTGAGCGAAGTCGTGAAGCTAGCTTTGTATGTAATAAATAACCATATACCATAACCAATAATGAATAGATCACCGTAATAACCCAATAGAACCGGAGCTACTTGACTATTAATAAGATTATTACAGTAAAACCATGAAAAGAATGCGTTTCGTAAAACATCGGAAACAATCGCATGAAATTACAAAAACGATTGACGAAAAGTCATTTGGAAATGAAAATTACTCATAATTTCATCTTTGTCGCAAACAAATAAACATCAATGTCATTTTTAAGAAAAGCATATTAGTTGTGCGCCGTGCTGCGCTGCTAACGACGTGCACTTCTGTCGCATTCTGTTTAGTGGAATCATACACTGCTGTCGGACATATTCGGAAAACACGAAAATAACCGATGTCCAATAAAGCTTGAAGTAGGTACTGTATCTATATACTATAATAGGTAGGTAGGTGTTGCATAATAATCATCTGCAATTATCACCTACGATGTTTACATGTTGTTCAAATTAAGTGGTAGAATTCATATATAAGTGCTATGTAGCGACGAAGTCGTAGTAGAAAAAATGTGCCGTGGGACAAGAGTCATAAGAACGTCTTAAATAGATAAGTACCTACGTATCAAATTATTTAAGTTGCGTTTCAGTCATGGGCGTAGAGTCATTCGGGGCAAGTGGGCGCACTTTCCACTTTGACACCTCACTGTGCTCAAGATCTAGTATTTAGAGCACCTAAAGTATTGTTTTTAGTTAGAAAAATTATCTGTCAATTAAAATAAATGAAATTTGTACTGTCATTTATTTCAGTTTTTGAAATAAATGCATTTTAAGACGAAAAATCGGAATGCGAACACTTGCCCCGACTTGCGGGTAAGTGTTCGCACCCTTACGGGGTAAATGATTGCATGTGGTGTAAGTGTTCGCGTTGCAAAATAAAAGTAAATCAAGCATTATTTATTCCGATTACAAGTATAAAATACACTTAGAAAACACATAAGAAAGAATCACTTTAAATATTATACCATCATGTTGGCAAATGAAATAATCAATCATCATAAAATTTATATACCTAATAAAACGTTATGATAAGTACCTATATATTTAAACAAAATTTTAACTTTTATGTTTGCATAGATTTTACCTATTTAGAGATCAGTTAATCATAATTAGTATGTCGAATTTGACATAAAGTTAAAAAAAACCTAGAACTTATCTTAAGTAAGTTGGCAAATGAAATAATTAATAATTATAAAATTTATAAACCTAAAAAAAATAATTATTATTAATTATTTGCTTAGCGTAAAAGTGCGAACACTTACCCGCGCCCACTTACCCCAAACGGACAAATTACGAATGAATGCACACAAAATCAGAAAATTATTCATTCAGCCAAGAACTTTCTTTTGCAAAACACGCTCAGATAAGTTCCAAATCTATAGCAAAAGCCTTACCACTATCGGCCTTAGAACGTATATGCTACACGCTTCGTAAAATAACCCAAAACTAACTTTAAATTGTCAAAATTGTAGTTCGCTCCTTACCAACTCGTACACGCACAGCGCGGTCAAACTATGTGTCGCAACTAGTTGTCTGCATAAACGTTGCCAACTTACCAAAACAAACTGTATACCCCCCGTGCCCCGTTTCGGAGATAATGGCACTGCGCCCACTTACCCACTGCGATCACTTACCCCGAATGACTCTATATAGGGGGGGGGGGGTCCGGACCCCCACCTTACCAGCCTAGCAGCTATAGCTTTGATAAGGGGGCTCCAACTATACCAAAATACAAGATTGACTAGTTTTCCCAACTTAAAAAAATCATTTCGACAAATACTTGCTAAGTGGGGGTCCAGACCCCCTAACCCGCCCCCCCTCCCCCCTTATATACGTCCATGGTAGGTTACTACGTAACTCCATGTTTTTGTGTTTCTCGAGTTCTGATTTTTAATGTTTTTCAAGCAGGCTTGGCCAGAACAATTTCATTAAAACCTTAAACACTCCCCCCCCCCTTGGACAACCCATAACAAAGCTAAGCTATAGCTACGCCCATGGTTTCAGTATTCGTTCGGGCAATATCCATCCGCCTTCCTCACGATGTTTTCCTTCATCGCGCAACAGACTCAACACTAGACTCAAGGTTGCAAAAATCAATTAATCAACAATAGAAAAATAAGAACAAACAACACAATAAACAATAATAACTGCTCTACTCAGCGATGCCAATCAAAAGCAACAGTTGTTAACAAATATTTTCGTACTTAAAACTTGTGCATATGAGTTCATATGTGTAGTAAGTACCTACCTACTTAGTTCAAAAATTAAAAAAAAAATATATATTTTTTTAATTTTATGCTAGATCAAAAACTAATTATCATTAGGTATCTACTTACCTTTATTATGTGTGTGGGTCTGTCAGTGTGGCACCGAAGCTCTTAAAAAGCGAACCGATTTGCATGCGGATTTTTTTGAAAGCAGCTTTTTTAGCGGTGGTTCTTCGACATGTTTTATCGAAATCAGTTCAGCCGTTTCAAAGATCATCAGTTCTTTTCTAGTTTACGATGGGATATGATTGGGGTTTTCCATTAAATTTTTAAGTAATTTAATTACAATTACTTAAATTAATTGTAAGTAACTTTTTTAATGTGTTTTTTTTATTATTTTATTTTATTTAATGAATTTAACTGTAGACTCTGGGCGCGGCCGGCAACCTCGCTCTCGTATAAGAAGGTTTGTCATAAGGTCAACCAACTTTTTTACATAAGCATTTGGTTACATTAACGCTATACTAGCGAACCAGGTAAAGTTCTTCCAGCTTTATAATGGGCATCGGTTAATTTCGTGTTTTCCGAATATGTCCGACAGCAGTGTATGATTTCACGAAACAGAATGCGACAGAAGTGCACGTCGTTATCAGCGCAGCTCGCACGGCTTGCAACTAATTTGCTTTTCTTAAAAATGACATTAATATTTATTTGTTTGCGATAAAGTTGAAATTATGAGTAGGTACCTACCTATAGTCGTATTGCTCATTATACGGACTAAAATTGAAGGAAAACATGTCATTTTTCCTTCAATTTTGATTAGTTTTGATACGTTTTATGTCAAAATTGAAGGAAAAATGACATTTTTTCCTTCACTTTTAGTCCGTATAATATATGATCAAACGAACTTCCAAGTGAAGTTCGATCATTATTATATGAGTTGCTTCATTAGAATATATGAATTTATACACTGTAGTATCCTTATCTACTTGGTAACTCCGCACAATTTTTAAAGATTTTTTAAACAATTACAAAAACGTATTTCCGGTCTACTCCACCCTAGCACGCCATCTTGTCTTTTGCTCATTTTTTAGAGTAGTAATTATCTTGTATATGTTTACAAAACTTTCTATTATATGGGAAAATATATTAAATATTGGTAATATTTAATATTTACTTGCTATTATAAGGGTGGGAGGGTTTCATATATTCTAATGAAGCAACTCATATAATAATGATCGAACTTCACTTGGAAGTTCGTTTGATCATATATTATACCTCGTTGCTTCATTATTCATATATGAATTTATACACTGTAGATGTTAAGAGCCGAAAGTTTTGAAATTAAAGGCATAATTTTAATAAATATGGATTTTAAAGTAATATAACATTTTAGGACATTTTTCCCGTAATGATTACCTACTGTATCAACTTAAATTATTTTGATCACAATAAATCAAACAACAATTAAAGTAGGTAGGCCTATTAAGTTTGTGACAATAAACAGACAGTTTAGGCGAATTCACTTTTGATCAGTATAATTCTGTTAAGACCTGGAAAATTCGTTGGACGAGCTAGTCCAACCGCATCTTGCGCATGTTGTTAGCCGCGTGGTGCGTGTTATGGGCAGTAATACTTATATTCAATACAACTGCTGATAGGCTGCGTTGCAGCCGCTCAATGTGGGCGCTTTTGCATTAACAGTTTTGTTTATTATTTTGTTTTAGAAATATAGTCTTAGAAAATGTCCAGCTACAGGTCTGGTGCTGGGCATATATTTGTATTCTCCTTAAAACATGACAGAAATAATATTGGTTGATAGAGATCATCATGAAAACAACATAACATCAGTATTCAGAATCCTTATGCTCGGAGATTACGATGTTTTGCACCCATAATAAGGGAACCCTGTGAGCGATAGAAAGCTAGAGAGATAACATGTATTTAGGTAAATTTTTAATTGATAAGATAAGTTTTTTGTGATTATTATTTCGAGATCATCTAAATAGGATTGAGTGCCAATAAATTGAGGCTCCCAGGTATTTGGGCATTATAGAGTTCAATTTATACCATGCACCTTTATGTAACTGCTTTACACACTGGTCTAATACAATATTATTTCCTATTAGGACTGATAGGTAATTAGGTACTTACAGTTAAGGTAGAATAGAATAGAACGATGAGAATTCAGACTAGGTACCTTATGCATGCGCATACGGTATTAAACTGACATTATACGAAGATGTTAGAAATGTAAACACTGATGTCTTGCAAATGCATCCAGTTGATTTCGTTGCAATTGCAATACAATGTTCCCACTTTAACTGGGTGAAGTGTTTTATTGCTTAATCGTACTGTCAGAGAGTGATGACAGCATTTGTCGATGATTAGTCGATAAACGATATACGCAGAGCTTTGCGACCACCAGAATAAGGTACCTACTTGTGTACCGGATAACGATCGTTAAAATAGAGGTTTTTATTGGTAGTTAATTAGATAACGTCTGAGACTATAGTTTCTGTAAGAGTAGGAACCATGGTTGAGATGGCCAGTAAGGATACACTAGTATTCTTTATGCCTGATCCTTAGTAGTTTTCTTGAGGCTTTTTATGCTAAAAGGAAATGGAGAAAAAGTAAAAATAATTGGCATGTCAAATTAAGGTAAATGTGTCAATGGTTTCTGCGTCAGGGTCTCGTTTCCATGAAATGGGTCTTAGCGTTATCTCGTGACGCGAACAGATCTAAATGTGGTTGCCCAAAATATTGTGAAAACCTCATCGAACAGGGAACACTCAGTGTCCGGATTTATTATTCTGGAGGCGGTATCAACGTGGTTTTGCTGTGTATTCACATATGACGTGAAAATCCAAAGGCTGCACTCCTGACACAACTTCTTAAGTGGCCGGAGTAAGTCATTAAGGTGAGGTGTATTGTATACATCCTCTAAGGTTAACATAAGTGATCGTAGTTGGTGTGTTATCAATACGAAGTAAAACTGTAAAGTGCCCAGACTTCAAAACTCTAAGTAGGTACCTACCTAATTTTAAGGTTTACTTTTTGTGAGGCACTTTTGTACAGACAGCACCCTAACCTGATCAAGGCGTACTTGACCACTGGGCAAGCGGCGATCAAAATGCCTCGTTTGGCGATTTTACGAATATGATGGTAGTTTTATAAACTTTGTGACCACCTGTGCACTCTTAGAACATTAATCAGAGGGAAGACCTAGACTAAAATCTGTATTGTAATTTTTTATAAATAAATCCCAAATAAATAAATCCAATAAAACTATTTGTAGGATTGTTGAGGTGTTAAGCTATACTTATCGTAGTTGATGTTAAACTAAATGGTAAGGCATTTATTACCTAAGCAACATTTATAATACAATACTGAATTATTAATTTTTAGTAGGTACCCTGAGATCAAAGTGCCGAACTGGCAAAACAAAATAAGCATCTTTCAGGTCGATGGTGATAAGGTTACACACATTTTGGTAATCCTCTATTTTACAATGCTTGTTTCGAACTAACTTGTTTAAAGTTTTCAAATTCAATATGAAACGTTTTATCACCGTTAGGTTCAAGAGTGAGAAATATCTGATTCCGCAACAATATCTTGGGAATAAACAAGTCTTTGGGACTTTGCATTATTTTAACTTATAAATGGCCACCTGCATAATTAAGTTTTCAACTTCTGAAAAGTTATTCTGAGGTATTATGGACTGATTTACAGTGGATTGAAATAGTATAGTAGGTAAAGCCTGGTTTTATCTAATTATCGTAAAAAGGGTAAGTCTACCCGCATGTGCTGCTAGTGGTGAATCTGCACCGGGGCACGCGATTTGTGACTGATCTGATTTGATCTGAGCTTCTGCAGCTGTTGCGCTGACGCTGTGTAAGGTAGGCGGACACCTGAGGTCTCCTCGCCGCACCCGCCCCCCCCTGTTTGACAGATACCGGAGAGGTGACCTGATAAGAAGACCTGTTGCAGGGCACTGAAGCTGTTGTGAGGCTAGCGTTGAGCCAAACAGCGATTCGTTCCGTTTCAATTCACATTAATACCATGTATTGTGTGAGAACGATTTGTAAAAACTGTATGAAATCAGCTAAATCAGACTTTGTATTTATTTATTTAAAACACGAGTTGGGCTTACAGATTAGACATAGACTTAGTGTTGATAAGTACCTAGTGTGAGTCACATAGCAACTGACACCCATTGCTAAAATGCTTGATATAACACATGTATGGCTCGGTTGATGGCAGTAATGACTGAAACCAGCTGTTGCGATGCCATGAGAGTCTTATCACGATTAGGAACCATGGCTGAAGGAGCCGACAATTGTCTGGTAGTAGACTGTCGACAGTATTACTTCCGCAATTTATATTAATTTTTCCTCGACATTCCTTGAAGAAGAAGAAGAAGGAAAGCCATGTTTCGATAAGTTATCGAGTAGGTACCTATATTTTTATGATTAGGGGTAGGTATAGGATAAAGGAGGCGTATGCCCAGCATTGGGTCACTGCAAGCTGACAATGATGATGATGATATTTCGTCCTAGTCAGGTGAATCGTCTAGGTGTTATACTAGCCGTGAGATCATCCTGTAGACTGGATACAAACGAATTTTCATTAAGGTAAAGATCATCATTTCATTCCGGTACCTACTGCATCTTGTACGACGTCTAGTTCGGTAGGAATTGACTCGGGAATTGCATAATATGCTTCACCATGATCTCCGTTATCTAGAATTGCAATTTGCAATTTAGATTATGAAGATATGAAATTGAGGGTAGTTGAAGAAATAAAATAAAATAAACCCTTACATTTTGTAAAGTTTATGATTTTGCATAGGATCGTTACATCTGTTTCAGATTGTACGATTTTTATGTTTAGGTCATCGACCCCGATGCTAGTTTGGTACGAAAGTAGGTATATGATTCGCAGATGATCGTTACATCTGTTTTAGAATGAACGAATTTTCTGTGAAATGAAATGAAATTAAATCATCTTTGAAGGCTCGCAGTCAATCCAGATGCCAGTTTAGTAACAAAGTAGCTATATGATTTATTTCGCAGAGGATCGTTACATCTGTTTTAGATTGTACGCATTTTCTGCATGGGTCATCTTTGAAGACTCGCAGTCAACCCAGATGCCCGTGTACCAAAGTACTTATATGATTTCATAGAGAATCGTTACATCTGTTTTAGATTGTACGAATTTTCTCTTTAGGCCATCTTTGAAGACTCGCAGTCAACCCAGATACCAGTTTAGTACTAAAGTACCTACTTATATGATTTCGCAGAGGAGCGTTACATCTGTTTCAGATTGTACGCATTTTCTGCTTAGGTCATCTTTGAAGACTCGCAGTCAACCCAGATGCCCGTATAGTAACAAAGTACTTAATTTTTATGATTTGGCAGAGAATCGTTACATCTCTTTAGATTGTACGAATTTTCTGTTTAGGTCATCTTTGAAGACTCGCAGTCGACCCGGATGCCAGTTTAGTACCAAAGTACCTAGGTATAATGTATGATTTCGCAGGGGATCGTTACATCTGTTTCAGATTGTACGAATTGTCTGCTTAGAAGACTCGCAGTCAACTCAGATGTCCGTTTAGTAATGGACTCTGTCAAAGTTATTAACTCACTTTGTAGGAAAAATACGAAGATTTAGTAAACACTTTACTAACCTTTATCATTCGACGACGAATCCATCGGGGATTTTTATTTAACACTTTCACTTTTGTTATTATACTTCACTTTCTTCGATTTTTCTTATTTTATTTTGATTAAATAAAGACTGCGCACTTTGCTTGAAGCGCGCGTGCGAAAGTTACCGCGCACAAAAAAGGAATGAGCAAAAGACAAGATGGCGTGCTAGGGTGGAGTAGACCGGAAATACGTTTTTGTAATTGTTTAAAAAATCTTTAAAAATTGTGCGGAGTTACCAAGTAGATAAGGATACTACAGTGTATAAATTCATATATGAATAATGAAGCAACGAGGTATAATGAGCAATACGACTACATATAATTTTCATTTCCAAATGACTTTTCGTAAACCGTTTTTGTAATTTTATGCGATTGTATCTGATGTTTTCCGAAACGCATTCTTTTTCTTGCAGATTGTGATGACACAGACCTTGAAGTTCTGTCATTTAAAAATAACAAACATAATGATCACTAATAGCTTCCGCACGCGGCTTCGCTCGTTTATAAATGCGAAAGTTTGAATGTTTGGTGGATGGATGTATGTTTGTTCCTCTATAACTCGACAACCACAAAACCGATTTGACTGAAATTTAAAATATAGATTGATAATGACTGGGAATAGAACATAGGCTATCATCCGTACCCATATTATAAATGTGAAAGTGTGTTTATTTGATTGTTTAATTGTCCTGCTTTCACGTCAAAACAGAGCGACGGATTGACGTGATTTTTTGTGTGGAGATAGTTGGAGGGCTGGCATATGCTACTTTTTATCCGGGTACCACGCGAGCGAAGCCACGGGCGGAAGCTAGTATTTTATAATTTATTTAAATGACCTCATTTGCGTGCAGCAGCATACAAAGTACAGGTTTTTTACCACTTCCATTGCATTGACGCAAACTACGATTTGTATAGAAAAAAATTGTGTAAACGATTTACAAATTACTAGCTGCTGCCCGCGGCTTCGCTCGCGTGGTACCCGGATAAAGAGTAGCCTTTGTCACTCTCCAGCCCTCCAACTATCTCCACACAAAAAATCACGTCAATCCGTCGCTCTGTTTTGACGTGAAAGCAGGACAAATAAACAAACAAATAAACACATTTTCACATTTATAATATGGGTACGGATTCACAGTCGCGTGTTGGTAAAAACTTACTTTAAACCCAGATGAATTCGAGTGGCAATAAAAATTAAAAAAACCGACTTCAATGTTACAAGCTGAGCAATTTTCTGCACTCTCGAGGTGCATTTCTGTTTATAACTCTGAAGATCCTCGACAGATCCTCACCAAATTTTTGTGGCACCAATCGGAAAGTATACCTACCCTTTCAAACAAAAGAAGAATTTTCCAAATCGGTCCAATCGTCTTCGAGTAATCAGTGATACTTAAAAAAAAGGACAAAAAAAGATTCCAATGAATTCCATCGGAAAAAGTCGATTAATTAGCAAAGTACCTGGTTCATAAATGAGCTATTGGTCAACTCTGGTGACGGAATTTTTAGGCCGCCTAATGGCCTCCGTCATGGCTTAACGACTTAAAAGCTGACAATTTTAACGTCCGAAGCACGGAAGCGCTCAAGTAACGCCGATAGCAGTCACCCATCCAAATTATTACCGGTCAGAACGTCGATTTTCTTCTGTTTCCTATTTTTAACCGATTTCAAACACAGAAAGAAGTTCTCAATTTATCGGAATCTTTTTATTTTTGTGCTTTTCTTTTTATGTATCGAAGATGCCTGGACCCGATTTGGAAAATTATACTTTCCGATTGGTGCTAAAAAAATTTGGTGAGGATCTGTCGAGGATCTTCGGAGTTATGAACAGAAATGCACCTCGAGAGTGCAGAAAATTGCTCAGCTTATAAATATTATAACAATGAACTCGATTTTTTTTAATTTAGCCACTTGTAATAATGACCAACGACTCTGTTGTGGTGACGTATTCGACTTTTTGAAGAACGAAAAAAAAAACAGCGGATTCGTAGACGTTTTAGGTACTTATATTATACGAAAAACTTAGGCCTTTACATCTTTACTAGATGATTTATAAAGTGTCAGGAGGAAATCCTTTGCCTACACTTAACGGGACACTGTAGTGCCTGCGACAATGTTGAGATGTAGGCTTGTAGCACCTACACCATCCTCTCAGCTTAACCGGACATATCCACAGGAAAGACATGCTCAATACGGGGCTGACTAAGCCACGGGTTTCCTCACGATGTTTTCCTTCACCGTTTTGAGCTCATGTTATTGCGCATACATTTTTCGAAATGAAAAATCCATTGATGCACAGCCAGGATTCGAACCCACGACCTTCGGATCGAAAGTCGAGGTACTATACCCCTCGGCCAACACAACTCCGCAGGTAGATTATACAATATTCACAATTATTACACAATAGTGTGGTCAAAATCAAGGTCCTAGTAAAAATGACCTTGCTCATTAACCTAGAAAAGTGATAATAAATGAAAACGGCATTTTTGTGCGAGGCCAAAGTATTTTAAGCGTTTTTTTTTTTAGGTAACATCTCGTAGTGTTAGTTAAATCCGTACCCATATTATAAATGTGAAAGTGTGTTTATTTGTTTGTTTATTTGTCCTGCTTTCACGTCAAATCAAAGCGACGGATTGATGTGATTTTTGTGTGGAGATAGTTGGAGGGCTGGAGAGTAACATAGGCTACTTTTTATCCAGGTACCACGTGAGCGAAGCCGCGAGCAGCAGCTAGTAATACGAGTATTATAAATGCGAAAGTTTGAATGTTTGGATGAATGTTTGTTCCTCTATAACTCGACAACCACTGAACCGATTTCGCTGAAATTTGAAATATAGATAATGACCGGGAATAGGACATAGGCTACTTTTTATCCAGGTACCACGCGAGCAACGCCGCGGGCGAATGCTAGTCATCAATAATTTGTTATTAATTTTATTTATTTAGTGATTATTTTTGTTATTTTGAATGTGTAAACTGTGTGTAATATGGATTGAATATTATCTGAAATAAATGAGTTAATAATAATAATAATGAAACAGTAACGATGGCGGTGCAATTACTTATGCAATGTAATAATGTTGTCATGTCAATCTAATGGTTACCTCATTTATATAAAGTACTAGCTTCCGCCCGCGGCTTCGCTCGCGTGGTACCCGGATAAAAAGTAGCCTATGTCCTATTTCCGGTCATTATCTATCTACTTACATTTTCAATTTCAGCCAAATCGGTTCAGTGGTTGTCGAGTTATAGAGGAACAAACATACATCCAAACATCCAAACTTTCGCATTATTCAATAGTTTTGTGGAATCACTGTACCTAGCTCTAATTTGCTTTTCTTAAAAATGACATTGATGTTTATTAGTTTGCGATAAAGTTAATTATGAGTAATTTTCATTTCCAAATGACTTTTCGTCAATGGTTTTTGTAAACGCATTTACTTTTCTGATTTTACTGAAATAATTTTTCAAATCGGTTAAGGCGTTTTCGAGTAATCATAAAAAAAAAAGATTCCGATGAATTGAGAACCTCCTCCCGTTTTTAAAGTCGGTTAAAAAGGATGGCAATAGTTTAAACGGTGTTTTAATTTTGACATTAGTTGAGTGGAGTTTATAAGTAGAGAGAGTAGAGAGGCTTAGGTAATACTGAGTTTGATGTTCTATGATTTCTTCTTCTTGCGTGTCAGAGGTTTACAACAACTACATAAATTAAATTCGAGTAGAAAGTCAAAAGTCAAAAGTCAAATTCGTTTATTCAATAAGATCACAAGTGTACCACTTTGAAACGTCTTAAGAGCTAGGTGATTCTACTCCTGTTCCTTCGCGACCAAGACCGTGAAGAACCAGGGCAACAAACACGGTTTGGGGCCTAACACTCTTTTCGGTGACACACTTTTTGTTTGTAATTTTTTTTTTTATATATTTTTTTTATGTAAGCAATTATTACAAATGTTACAATTATTATTTGTTACAATATTTTTATGATTTAATAATAACGGAGTTGGAGCATATTCAGTCCCAGGCGTTTTTGTCATCCAAGTAATCTGATATTTTATAATACGCTTTTTTATAGAGATGACGTTTAATTGATTTCTTAAATTTGTTGATTGATAAGTTTTGCAATTCGCCTGGGACTTTGTTGTAGAAGCGTACACATTGCCCTATAAATGATTTACTAACTTTCTCAAGCCTAATTGTGGGAACAGCGAGTTTATCTTTGTTTCTGGTATTAACATTGTGATTATCACTTTTTTTCTTAAATAGTTTAATATTTTTTCGAACATACATTAGATTTTCATAGATAAACTGACAAGGCATAGTCATTATAAATATTTCTTTAAACTTATTCCTAAGTGACTCCCTGGGACCCATACAATAAATTGCTCGAACAGCCCTCTTCTGCAGCACAAACACGGTGTTAATATCTGCAGCACTCCCCCACAACAGAATGCCATAAGACATGATGCTGTGAAAGTAGCTGAAGTAGACTAGCCTAGCAGTATCTACGTCCGTGTATAGACGTATTTTTTTGACTGCGTATGCTGCAGAACTAAGTCTCTTCGACAATCCATCTATGTGCGGACCCCATTGAAGCTTATTATCTAAGGTTATGCCTAAAAATGTAGTGGTGTCCACGAGATTTATTTGTTCGTCTTTTATTGTGACTTTGCATTTTACTTCTTTAACATTTGGTAAAATAAAATAGATAGAATAGAACCTTGCCACCTTTACTCCCTCGTCTGTGGCATTTATTAGGTCTTCCCTTGTGCCCTGCACAAGCAAGTAGGTGGGACATCGTTTGAACGGGGACCCCGCCGAGCCGCAGTCACAGTCACTACGTTTCGGGTCGCGGTAGCCCCATTTACACAAATTTTCTCAATTGTTCTGCTATGTCTGAAATGTTCTATGACTGAAACGAAGTTTCTCGATGTTTGCTAAAAGCAGCCATAGCAGAGCCAAACCCACTGTTGATCACCGACTCAAGGTCGGTTGACAGCTACTTCCCAGATATTCAAAACTGACCAGTTTTGCGGGGTATCCGTAACTTCCGTAATAATAAGTAAGTAATTAATTATAATTCAAATAAAACAAAACAATGTAAGGCGCGGGACGTACAGAAAAGATGTAAGACGCAGACGGGGCGCAGACATTTAAGAGACGGAGCGCTCCGTCTCTTCTGTATGTTTTGCGTCGCGACGCTTCTATACATTTTGTAAGGGACGTGGAAGAGACAAATGTCTGCGCCCCGTCTGCGTCTTACGTCTTTTCTGTAGGTATGTCCCGAGCCTAAAGCTGTTCGCGTCTGAAACCGAGATTGTCTAACTTGTCTCAAACCTCAAATTGGTCTCAAACTGTTAAAACGATCGCGTAGGTATACTTGCGTGGTCACTGAACTGTCATATTTGACAGTTTGAGACCGATTTTGGTCGCTATCAACGATAGACAATCAGGGGCAGGGACAGAAGATCGAGACCGGTACAGTTGGGCCGACGGATCTAGGCGTTCGTGAAGTCAGGCTTTTCGCTGCGCAGTAGAAAATTTTGTAAGAAAAAGTTGCACTGCGCATCGAAACGGCTAACTTCACGAACGCCGAGATCCGTTGGCCCTACTGTACTTCTCACTAAGGCTTTTTCACCGACTTCAAAAAAGTAGGAGGTTCTCAATACGTCAGAAACTTTTTTTTTTTAATTTGCACGGATACCAATGTAAGAAATGTAATACAAACACATGTTAAAATTGAAGTACTTAATTCATAGAAATGTAACAGACAAAAACGCAGCCAGTGTGCGACGTCAATTCGTACGTCAGTCGACGTACGTACACGCACGTTGCAAAATCAGATGCAAACTGCGGACGGTCTAACAGTGCATTTAACCTTTTTTTAATTATTCATACTTAGACGACCTAACGACGAAAACAGACTGCATTTTTTTTGTCAGACGTCAATAGGAAATTTACATAGAATAACTTAATCTATATCTACTTAAACCTACTAATTATCTATAATCTATATAGTAATAATAATAATCTGTCATGGCCGATTTCGACCACAGCGACTGATTTGGACTGGACAGGCATATTTAACTTTGAGAACTTGGGTGTGGTTGTTCCACCCTTTGGTGCGCTCTCTGGTGGCTTGCATACCCGAGTTTGTTGGTGAAGGTACGAGCGCACTTTGGGCATGTTAATACCCCGCCGACGTAGTTATAAGATATGGCCACTGGTGGTCGGGCCTTTAACTCATCACGCTTTTTATCGAGCTCCTCGCGACGCTCAGTTTCAAATAAATTAATGTGTTCGTGGATGAGTCGTCGCCATTCGGGCCGCTGTGCTGCTTTTTTCTCCCATTGAGAGGGCTCTATTCTGCATCTTTTCATATGACTTTTCAGAACATCTTTGTATCTCAAGTACTGGCCACCGCTTTTACGCTTACCGTACTGAAGTTCTGAAAAGAAGATGCGCTTTGCCACTCTACTCTCCGACATACGAGACACATGCCCGCACCACCGAAGCTGTCGCCTCAACAGGTAGGTACATCTCAATGCCTCCGACGTTTGCTCGTCTCAGGACGTTTATATGGCTATAGTGCTGCCAAATCTCTTATACTCTTCTGAGACGTGGGTCCTCTACCGTAAGCAAATCCGCACACTCGACAGGTTTCATCTCAAATGTCTCCGGGACATCATGATGGTCAGACCGCGTCAGGAACATAATCTATATAGACTAATATAATAAAGCGGAAGAGTTTGTTTGTTTGTTTGAACGCGCTAATCTCAAGAACTACCAGTCCGATTTAAATAACTGTTTCTGCTTCTGCATTTGATAGCTAAACTCTTGAGGAAGGTTATAGGCTATTTTTCATCATCATCATTATCACTACGGGGGCAACGCCGCGAGGGCGCTGCTAGTTATCTATATCTATAGGTACTAATCTATACTATATTACTATATTATTATATAAAGCGGAAGGGTTTGTTTGTTTGAACGCGCTAACCTCAGGAATTACCAGTCGGATTTGAAAAATTCTTTCTGCATTTGATAGCTAAACTCTTGAGGAAGGATATAGGCTACTTTTCATCATCATCACCATATACCATCACTATGGGGGCAACGCCGCGAGGGCGCTGTTAGTAGGAAATAAGAGCTGTGTTGGCCGAATGGAAGAGCGCTTCGACTTTCGATGGTGCGAGTTCAAATCCTGCCCGTGTTTCAATGGATTTTTCATATTATGTATCAAATTACCCAGTTAAAAAAATACCCTTATCCTATACTATTAAACGAGCCATATATACATACATACATACATACATAAACTCACGCCTGTATCCCATCATAGGGGTAGGCACCACAGAACGCCACTTGCTACGATCCTGACACACTTCTTTTAGCTATACAGGGTGAATTTTTGAGACGGGGCAGTAAGGGCAGCTACCTTAACCGTTGTAGCTAGAGGAAAACGTTCTTAAAAGACCATCCTTAATTTTTGAAAATATTTCGACCTGCATTCACAGATTTTGAAAAAAGTGTACAGTCAGCGAGAAAATGGGCCATTTAAACAAAAACTTTTTTTGATGCCAATCGATCCTGTTTCATCTAAGGATAAAAAGGCTCTTTCAGACCAACTGAGGTTAGAGTACTAGAAAAGTCAGAAATCGCTAAAATGTATTTCTGAGACAAGACAGTAAGGGCTACCTTAACCGTTGTAGCTACAGGAAAACGTTTTTAGGAGACTACCCTTAACTTTTGAAGATATTTCAACCTGCATTCACAGATTTAGAAAAAAATGTACAGTCAGCGAGAAAATGGGCAATTTACATAAAAACTTTTTTTGATGCCGGTCGGTCCTGTTTCATCTAAGGATTAAAACACTCTATCGGACCAACTGAGGCAAGAGTACTAGAAAAGTCAGAAAACGCAAATAACTTTGATTATACATTTCGTACGAAATCATTTTGTCATTTGTCATAATTTTTCATCATTTTGTCGAAATATTTTCAAAAGTAAGGGTAGTCTCCTAAGAACGTTTTCCTGTAGCTACAACGGTTAAAGTAGCTGCCTTTACTGCTCCGTCTCAAAAATACATTTTAGCAATTTCTGACTTTTCTAGTACTCTTACCTGAGTTGGTCCGATAGAGTCTTTTAATCCTTAGATGAAACAGGACCGACTGGCATCAAAAAAAGTTTTTATGTAAATTGCCCATTTTCTCGCTGACTGTACATTTTTTTCTAAATCTGTGAATGCAGGTTGAAATATCTTCAAAAGTTAAGGGTAGTCTCCTAAAAACGTTTTCCTGTAGCTACAACGGTTAAGGTAGCCCTTACTGTCTTGTCTCAGAAATACATTTTAGCGATTTCTGACTTTCCTAGTACTCTAACCTCAGTTGGTCTGAAAGAGCCTTTTTATCCTTAGATGAAACAGGATCGATTGGCATCAAAAAAAGTTTTTGTGTAAATGGTCCATTTTCTCGCTGACTGTACATTTTTTTCAAAATCTGTGAATGCAGGTCGAAATATTTTTAAAAATTAAGGATGGTCTACTAAGAACGTTTTCCTCTAGCTACAACGGTTAAGGTAGCTGCCCTTACTGCCCCATCTCAAAAATTCACCCTGTATATTTTTTTTAATAAATATTACTGGACATTTCACACAGCACCATCTAGCCCCAAACTAATTTATAAACTAATTTGAAGGTATACATACCTACTTCTTATTTATTTGTTTACGTTCTCGAAAACGGCTATCGATTTCGATAAAATTCGTGGTACGGTGATTTACGGGGGCGAAGAATCGATTTAGATAAGTCTCATTATCTAGAAAAATTTTCTCGACATTTTCTCGATAAAAGAATTACCTACCAGTGTGGTTAATTTCGCGGTGGTTGTTGTGTTGTGATCAAAAGCAGCTAAAGTGATTAGGGTATCCACCTTCAACGCCGAAGGCTGCGAGTTCGAATCTCAGCCATTGATAGTTTTTTTTTCGTTTGGTAAGTTTTTTTGTTTTTTTTTCGTTTGGTAAGTTTTAATTCTTCTCTATTTGCACCCAAGCAGAGGGTGCCGATTCTACTACCAAACTTTTTATCAATCACAAGAAAAACGTCAACTAAACCTTAGATTTTCGTCTGTTTTCTATTCTACTAATGACCAACGACTCTGTTGTGGCGACATTTTAGCGACGGTTTGGACTTTGGCAGAATAAAGTTTTGAAAAAGTTATTCTAGGTACTTACAAAACGCAGCGGGATGGTTGACGTTATCATTTAGTAGAATTAGCCTGGATATTATCACCTAATCTAGCAATTTTATTAATGTGACAACCTTTTGGCCATGTCCGTTTAGGTATAGGTAGACCAGTAGAATGCTGCTAAGACGAAGTAATGTAAAGTATTATTATACTTGATTACCTCGTAGTTTTTCCTCAATACCTAGACATTATTGCTATGCAAAGTCCAGTCTAAGCTGTCTGTTTGTTTATCTGAAGGTCTACTCGTATAACGGAAAAAAACAAACATGCTACAAACATAATAGTGATTTAGTAAAGATCTGAATTTATATTTTACCACGTTTTTTGCACCCGGGTTGGATTCCCGCAATCCGCGATGAGTCACGTTTTTTAAACTTCAGAGTATTTAACTCTATTTCTATTAAGTAAGGTTCAAATTTTTGTGCGGTACCCGGATAAAAAGTAGCCTATGTTCTATTTACACAAACATAATAGTGATTTAGTAAAGATCTGAATTTATATTTTACCACGTTTTTTGCACCCGGGTAGGATTCCCGCAATCCGCGATGAGTCACATTTTTTAAACTTTAGAGTATTCAACTCTATTTCTATTAAGTAAGGTTCAAATTTTTCTGCGGTACCCGGATAAAAAGTAGCCTATGTTCTATTTACGGTCATTATCTATCTATTATTTAAATTACAGCTAAATCGGTTCAGTGGTGGTCGAGTTATAGAGGAACAAACATATCTACCTACATCCAAACATTCAAACATCCATTTATAATATTAGTGTGATAGTGTGATGTGATTAGTGTGATTTCAAATGTTTGGTATCGTGCAAGTGAATCCGTGGCCGTAAGCTAGACTGAAATCCGTACCCATATTATAAATGTGAAAGTGTGTTTATTTGTTTGTTTATTAGTCCTGCTTTCACGTCAAAACAGAGCGACGGATTGACGTGATTTTTGTGGAGATAGTTGGAGGGCTGGAGAGTAACATAGGCTACTTTTTATCCGGGTACCACGCGAGCGAAGCAGCGGACAGCAGCTAGTACCTATGTAATAAAGTATGTAGTTTAACAAGTCATATGTAATAAATATGAGTAGGTAGGTATTGCTTTTGAATATATCACAGTAAATTGTTATTAATTTATAATTTAAGTGCATATTAATTATACATAACTACATAATGTAAATATTAATTGTACAAACAATTATTGTTGCAGTGTATTAATTAACTTTGTTTTAATTTAGGTATAAGTAGGTAAGTAATGTTTTAATATTAAAATACACGTACGTAATTAAAATCTTATATTCATACTAGCTGCTGCCCGCGGCTTCGCTCGCGTGGTACCCGGATGAAAAGTAGCTTACGTTACTCTCCAGCCCTCCAACTATCTTCACACAAAAAATCACGTCAATCTGTTGCTCTGTTTTGACGTGAAAGCAGGACAAATAAACAAACAAATAAACATACTTTCACATTTATAATATGGGTCCGTAGGTACCCATTTCCTATATTCTAGGTATTTTCTTACCAAAAGTCCAAAACATTGTTAATTGTTAAGATATTTTTTTTTATTTTCATATATTTGATGTATCTTGTATATTTACAACTCCTTTCAATTTTTAAAATATAAATAAAATTATTTTGGTAAATACTTTTTTAATTAACGGGAGTTAATTTATTTTATTTTTTCAACATAATGCCTTTATTTAAAAAAATCAAAACGAAGTCAAATATTATTTTTTGTTTTATAGTTTTTAAATACCTACCTACAATAAAAAAAGTTAAATTTATGGATTCAAAAATATCTAAATTATTTTATAAGTAGGTATACCTACTTAATTTTACTGAAATTTTATAAAAGTAACCCTTATTATAATATAGAATCACCGACTCACCTTTCAAAATTTTACACAACACTTTCACAAAACGTCAATATTGTCACGAAACCACCGATAAGGTTAGTTGTTGGCTGGACACTGACCGAATCGACTCTTGCGCAGGAGTCTTTGACGAAATGCGTCTTGCACACTCGGGCAGCGTGTGTCGACTTAAAAGATGCGGTCTGGGTTTTTTTTTAATGGTTCTCTGTGATTCTTATTACTTACTAGTGAACGCCCGCGGCTTCGCCCGCGTGAACTACTTTTTTTATCCCACGGGAACCATAAATTTTTCAGGGATAAAAATTAGCCTTTTTTTTATCCCACGGGAACCATAATCATAGCTTATGTGTTATTCCAGAACATAAACTATCTACGTTCCAAATTTTATCAAAATCGGTTTAGTAGTTATACGTGGTAACAAACATTCAAGCACACACAGACTTTCGCCTTTATAATATTAAGTAGGTAGTAGGACTAGGCTATTCAACAAACCAAATTTTTCAAAAATACCGAAAATTAGTTTTATCTTTACCTAAGAAATAAAAATGTAACTTGGTTTAGTTAATTTAATTATTAACAAGTGGCTAAATTAAAAATTAAAAAAAACTGTCTACAATGTTATGAGCATTTTTCTGCACTCTCGAGGTGCATTTCTGTTCATAACTCCGAAGATCCTCGACAGATCCTCACCAAATTTTTATGGTAGGTACCAATTGGAAAGTATAACCCTTTCAAACAAAAAAAAAGTTTTTCAAATCGGTCCAGGCGTCTTCGAGTAATATTTAAGTAAGTACATAAAAGAATGCACAAAAAAAAAAGATTCCGATGAATTGAGAACCTCATCCTTTTTTTAGGGTCGGTTAAAAATAGTAAAAACATAATTTTGTGTGATGAACATAGATGTTTTTTCTGTGTCTGGTTGTTATAACGTGTTACAATTGTATTTACAAGATATTTTTAAATAATTAACTACTGGAAAGTTTTGCTTGTACCTCAATCCGACTTAACTAATGTAATAGAACCTTCGGGAAGCAGTGTCCGATTTACACTTGACCGGTTTAATTATCGTTGGTGTGCAAATGACAGACGGCGAAAGGAACCGCGCGTCATTTCATTTTCTGATTCGTTACGAGTTCAATGTTATTGATTGAAATATTACCTATTACATTTCGACAAAATGTCCTCGATTTCGTCTGCGTAGAATTAGCATTAAAGTAGCCTCTTTTTTTAAGCGACTTCAAAAAAAAAGAGGTTCATAATTCGTCGGAATCTTTTTTTGTGATTTTTTATGTATGTTTACTCGAAGACGCCCGGACCGATTTGGAAGATACTTTTTTTGTTTGAAAGGTCATACTTTCCGATTGGTGCCACAAAAATTTGGTGAGGATTTGTCGAGGATCTGCGGAGTTATGAACAGAATTGCACCTCGAGAGTGCAGAAAATTTCCCAGTTTAATATTAAAGTCTTTTAAAACTTTTATATTCCTTGATAAATGATTGATTCCGTATACGAATTTTTATCCCATTTTGTTTATTGATACTACCTACTAAGGTAGCAGACAAGCATACGGCCCACCTGATGGTAAGCGGTTACCAGTCGCCTATGGACGCCTGTGACACCAGAGGAGTCACACTCGCGCTGCTGACCCTGCGACAAGAGGAATCACTGCGCCGACAACACAATGGACAAGACTGCTCCACCAGTTGTGCTGCGCTTGGAGTCCAAATAAACTATGTATTTGAATCTATATACTTATCTAAAGTAAATAAAAATCACTTTTGAGATCTTGTTTCTGTTTTTGCGGTAAAATTTAAAATTCTTTAATATCCGGACAAACTCGTTGTGACGTTATCAATAAAACCAAAGACGTCAGTATCCTAACCCAAATATTTTTTATTAAAACGTGTTTTTGAATAACATTGTCTCTAAATTAAATTAGCATTTTATAGTTTTCTAATTTTTATAGTCTAGAACAAAACTTAAAGGTTACCCAACTGTTTAAAAAGAGGATAATGAAACTCGAGTGTGTATGTAGGTATCTTTATGTATGTAGGTAGGTACTTTTAACAGAAATCAAAAGTCAAAAGTCAAATTCATTTATTCATTATGACCACTTCGTATCACTTTGAATCGTCTTTTAGGTGATTTTACTCCTGTTCCTTCGCGACCAAGACCGTGAAGAACCAGGGCAACAAACACGGTATGGGGCCTAACATTCTTTTCGGTGACACACTTTTTGTATCTATTTTATTTTAATATAATTATTATAAATGTTATCTAATTTTTACAAGCAGTTAGGTAGATATTATTTATTATTTATGTTTTTATATGCCCCCGACGAAAAAGAAGGGTGTTAAAGTTTTTAGTGTGTATCGGTGTATCTGTGTGTCTGTCTGTGGCATCATATCTCCTGAACGGATAAACCGATTTTAATAAATTTTGTTTTGTTTGAAAGGTGTCTTTGTCGAGAGTGTTCTTAGCTAAGTTTCATGAAAATCTGTTCATCCGTTAGAAGATCATCAGCTCTTTTGTAATTTATGAAGGGATTTGTCGGGGGTTTTTCATAACATTTTTAATTTAATTGTTAATACTTTAATACTTTTACCTGGATCAGATTGGTGACATTTTAGAGAAAGGCTAGGGTCAAAAGTACCCTAAACCAGCGAGCTTGTATGAAAAATGTGATGAGAGTGAATGAGACGAAAGAGGTGTGTCAGGATCGTAGCAAGTGGAAGTCCGTGGTCTCTGCCTACCCATGTGGGAAAGAGGCGTGATTTTATATAGGTATGTATGTACTTTTATTACGCTGCTCTGATCAAATATTTTCTTTATAACACGAGCTCCTAAACCCTAAACAAGCTGAAAATTATAAAATTTAACTTCTGCAAAATGTGGGCAAGTGCGAGCTATTTCCGGTACGATACGTACCTACGACTACTCAGCGTAATGAGCAGAATAACTCCTAAAAATGTAGTAAATTGCTCACTCTTAGATTTCTTTAGGCTATGCGGACACAGGCTCGAGTCACGAGGTCTAAAGCGTGTTCTAGAGTCTAGAACACGCTTTAGACCTGGCACTAGCGTTGGGTATGACATGATTTTAGATTGACTTTTGTCAGAGTAGGCTCATTTTCATTTTGAGCCGGTACCGTGAGCCGGTTCGTTTGAGCCGGTCATTTTCAGTTGACTGTTCATTATTTTGGCGAACTACTCACTCATTCTCATATGACATTCTGTCCGATCAGTTCAAAATTCTTTCTTGTCATTGTCAAGCGAGGTGTGATTGAAGATTGAATGAAGTTTGAGGAAAGAGTAACATCAGCATGACAAAATCAGCTGATTTTGTCATATTGTGTACGGTCACATGACATGAATTGAAGCATGACTTTTTTAGAAAATGAGCCGATCACACAAAGTTGAATTTTGTACGGGACAAACGAGCCGCGTCAGTCACGTCATATTCAACGCTACCTGGCACGCGGCACAACTTTGTCACAAGACAACCAACGCACTTCAGTATGCAAAGACTTTTAGTGGCATTGATTATTTATTGTTAAATGGTCCATAGATGAGACCGCGGACCCCCATACATATACTCGCGGACCCCTAGGGGTCCGCGGACCCCAGGTTAAGAATCGCTGTTCTAGACGGTTTGAAACCACAGCTTCTACCAAGGTGACCTTGGCAGAAGAGCACGCCTTCCTACAAATGGCGTCATCGAAATTTACTGTCTACCAATGGCGTCTGAGATGTCATGCGAAATTCTAGCAAGGTCACCTTGGTAGAAGCTGTGGTTTCAACCCGTCTAGAACACGGGCGCGTACAGATGTTATAAATAATAATAATAAATAAATAATAATAAATAATGCTGGACATTTCACACAGCATCATGTAGCCCCAAGCTAAGCAGAGCTTGTGTTATGGGAACCACATGACTGATATACTACTTAAATACATTTTTTTTTTGTAAATACATACATAATATACATAGAAAACACCCAGACCCGAGACAAATATTTGCAGATCATACAAACATTTGTCCCGCGGCGGGGATCGAACCCGCAACCTCTTGCGTCACAAGCGGGCCTTCACCCACTGCGCCACAGAGGTCGTCAAATGTTGGTAGAATTGCCTCTCTATCGCTCTTGCCTTGAATCGATACACCTTCTCGCACGTACGCCAAAGCTGGCCTAGGTTGGCCCAACATGTGGTTGCACCACTTAGACCGCCGATAAAGCTCTACAGCTTTGTTTCCAAAAATAAAAGCACTATAGCGACCCTGGTCGACGCACTAAGTTTTTATGCATAATTCAATAAATTAATAATAATGCAGCACGTGAGAATAAAATTACAGGTAACATTAAACTAATGGCTCTGTGAGCTGTAGACCTCGCTAGTCTGTGTTCGCATAGCTTAAAGAAATCTAAAAGTGAGCAATTTACTACATTTTCAGGAGTTATTCTGCTCATCACGCTGAAGATCCTCATCAGATCTTCACCAGAGTTACCTATATAAGACCAATTTAAGGTTAGGTACACCCTTTCAAACAAGAAAAGAACCATCGAAATCGGATGTCTTAAGGCGGAGATATCCAGTAGCCCCCTTTTTGCTCCTTTTTCGAGGATGTATCCCCCCAATCAAAAATCCCCGACGACAAATAACATAGTCTACAAAATTATCGAACCTGCTCACATAAGCACGTTCACGAACACTCAACAGTTAATAATCCATCCACCATTAGGTAGGTAAGTACCTAAGTGCACAATCAACATTTGAAGAAACATACATTTTGGATACTAAAAGAAAATTTAAATAAAAGTATCTGCTCAAATTCCCACCAAAAAGCCTCCATTTTTTGTTTTATAGATGCCTGTTGATGTACCTAAATAAACAAAAAAAGAGGTTACGTAAATTTTCCATTGTCGACTATAATAAACTTAGGTAGGTACCTACTTACTTACTTTTTTTGGCTGACCGCAAGATTATTTTTAGATGGGCCGAATTATTTTCGTCTTAACTTTATTTAGGTGCCTACCAATTTATTTTTAGCCTGATTTGTTTATAGGGCTACCTATCAGTTTTTTATTTATTATTTTGCTTTGGAATTTTCTTTTTTACTTAAGATTGCACTCACGGATTTGCTCGTATTTTAAAAAATAGGTGATAAAAGAAAGGGCATAGTGCGTTTTCCTCACTCTACTTATATTCGAGCAGCTCGACTGGGGAAGTACCTCCGCCTTACAGGATATCGCAGCTAAATAACATCATTCTTATACGGTGTTGTTGTTTATGTACCTACCTAATTCCTGTGAAACCAACTTTGTACGAACCATCAAGCAGAGAAAAATTACCACGGTCATATCTTACGACACGACCGTTATCAACTGCTGCAAATTATCATGATGGAAGATCCAAGGCAAAAGATCTGTTAGTAGGAGAAAACTATCCTGGCTACGGAATTAGAAGGCAGTGGAAAGGCACAAAAAAGGCTGAAGACCTATTTCGAAACAAGGAAGAGTTTAAAAGTCAAAGTGATTAGTCATTTATTCAATAAGATCACTAGTGTGCCACTTTGAATCGTCTTAAGAGCTAGGTGATTCTACTCCTGTTCCTTCGCGACCAACACCGTGAAGAACCAGGGCAACAAACACGGTTTGGGGCCTAACTTTCTTTTCGGTGACACACTTAAGAGGATGACCGCCAACCTTCAATAACTGGAGAGGCACTATAAGAAGATTCCACTCGGACAACACGGCTTGAAACTGAACTCAAACCTAAAGGCTGGTTTACGCCGAGTCAACAACGTGCGACAGAGCCGCATGCTACATATTGTGGCATGTGGCATCTTGTGGCATGCTACAAATAGAAAGAATTTGCGGCATTAGTGGCATGCGGCAGCCTATTTTACGCCGAGGCAACATCGTGCTTGGGTCAGTCTGCCACATGACGCAAGGTGTTGCCATGTCGCACGGTTCTTGCCACAATGTGCGACATTTTTATTCTGTAGCTGCGGCCTTGTGGCATGCCGCAATGCCGCACAGTGTTGCCCCGGTGTAATTTAGCCTTAAGAAACAGACAGTTTAAAACAATTTAGATAACTATATTTTTACTAGCACAGTAACTGTGACTTGCCATTAACTAGTTTTTACCGTATGCTTTTTGTAATCCATCACAGATTTTACAAAAAACTGTGAACGTTATTCGTGTTAGTTTTGATATTATGTAGTTCACATAATATTTATATTTATAAAAACATGCTTAACTTTTTTCTTTTTAAAACAAAATGGTGGCCTCGGGACGCTCAGAGGCCAAGAAGTAGACCATAAAAAGAAAATAGTTAGGTATTTATAAAAAGTGTATCACCCAAAAAAAAGTTATGCCCCAAACCGTGTTTGTTGCCCTGGTTCTTCACAGTGTTGGTCGCGAAGGAACAGGAGTAGAATCACCTAGTTCTTAAGACGTTTCTAAGTGGTACACCATGAGTGATCTTATTGACTCATTGTTAATGTTCGTAATTTCCCAAGATTTGTTGAGACCAGTACCTAACCGTACTATGAGCTCTTAGAGCAATGTCAAAATAAGGTGAAATCCATTCCTGCCTTAAGCTTGATTTGACATTGTTTTCGTCCGAAAACAATCTTATTTTATTCCTGCCTTGGTCTTGACCGCTCTCTCTGCGCATGTCTTGCTCGATGACACCGAGCAGGACATGCGCAGTCCTGCATCTAGTCGATGTCATGTCCAAGGAAGTTATATACATACTGGAATGCTACCTGACATTTAATGTACAAATGATTTTGAACCTTATCACGACTACACAACGATATATTAGGTATAATTTAATCTTGGTTATAAGGATTGTTGGTCTTGTTGAGAGACTTTCTTGGTAGCTTTGTCTCTTTCACACTCGTTGTTGGATTAGTAGTGTGACCTTGTCATTTAAATTTTATTAATTTTATAGCTTTCATTTGAACTGAGAACGGGGAGTCTAGGACGAGTAGTTCCCGAGATATGGCGGTTTTAAGTTTGACAGCTGTCACTTCAAAGATTCAAGATTCAAGATTTCAGTTTTCAGATTCAAGAATCAAGATTCAAGATTCAAGAATCTAGGATCGAAATAAAGGATCGAAATCAAGGATCGAAACCAAGGATTGAAATCAAGGATCGAAATCAAGGATCGAATTCAAGGATCGAAACCAAGGATCGAAATCAAAATCAAGGATCAAAATTGTATCAGTATTTTAATTGAAAAATCATGCTCTGAAACATCACGTAAATCAGAAAATGATGTAAAAGGCCCCTTAGGGACTTTAGGGATGTTTAGTTTATAAATTATGGTCACCCTTTAGAAAGAGACACACCGCCCAAGTTTTATCTCTCAAGCGGACCGCGTTTTCTGTCTCAATTAACCTTCCAGTTACGTAGGTATATAACTTCCTTGGTCATGTCACCAAAACATCCCTGCGTTAAGATTGTTTCCGTCCTAAGGCAGGATTAAAACAAGGTTGATTTAGGCCTGATTTATGCCTGCGTCAGTCTTACTTCAGTCTTATCTAAGTACGGACGAAAGTAATCTTACTTTGACATTGCTCTAAGACTTGGTAATACGACCGCAGAGTGGCTACGTGGTTAGGGTATCCGGATTAAATAAAATAAATAAATCCGCCTTCCAACCGAAGGCTGCGAGTTCAAATCTCAGCCAGTGAAAGTTTTTTTTTGTTCCTTTTCCTTTTTAATTTTTCCCTATTTGAACCAGAGCAGAGCTCGGTCGAGATATTGAGTTATAAAGGGTGTAACTAATCTGGCTTTGTTTTATATTTCAAAGATTTAAATTACAACATGGCGGTCGTCTCATCTTAGGAATGAATCACAAAAAACTCAATCTTCTATTACATCTATATTTAGTTTGAAAGTATATAAATAATTGATGCTAAAATAGGTTCATCCATATCTACGTCATAGAATAGAATCAAAGTCCAATGTGTTTTTGAATCGCCATACAGCGTGGGTCCCTACTTAGAAAAATTAAATGAGATTTTACCAATTGAGACTTTGTGTTCATTGGAATAAGCTCTAAAACGTGGCGAAATTTTGATAAAGTTGCTTAGAAGTAGAATATAAGCAGCCTAGAAAACTAGAAATTTCCCTCTCCGTTTGATAGCTGTGGCAGCTTCGGTTATGGCCACACATTCACATTAGAAAATGGAACTGTGTGAGCCTATTGTCATTGAATATGTTAATGTTGAGATCCAGTGAGTTTACTCCGGCGCCTGTTCCCTGATGTGTCTCCGCACCGCAGTCGCCACAGTCATCAATTTTGTAAATGGCCTCGCACACCTATCTGCGCCGCAGTCGCCGCAGTCGCCGCAGTCACCGCACTGGATTTTTTCGGCCACTATGCGAATGACGACACCCGCGCCGCGCCGGCCGCAGCGTCTGCTGCGGGCAGGCCGGCGTTGGTGACGTCACAGCTTCGGGAGTCCGGCCGCTTCAAGTAGGTACTGCGGCGACTGCGGTGCGGCCCATATCTGCGTTAACCTTTGATTAGTTTTTGTAAACAAATGTATCAAAAACATTGTAACCGGATTTCTTTCATTCACGTCATTTTAACACTTCGTCGTAGTATTTACCTACCTGTAAGATATCGTCATAAAATAATATTATTATTTATTAGTAAGTCAAAACACGGTATAATTAATCATAAATTACACATTACATTTGATGAATACCTACTAATTTATTTAAATCAGTAATTTTGCAAAAAAACCTACTTAAGTTCTGACGCGTGAAATCCATAGGTACCCATACCAAACAAACACACATTCACATTATTTTATAAATATAAAATAATGTGAAAGTGTGTTTGTTTGTTTGTCCTGCTTCACGTCAAAACAGAGAGACGGATTGACGTGATTTTTTGTGTGGAGATAGTTGGAGGGTTGGAGAGTGACATAGGCTACTTTTTATCCCAAAAAAAATGCATGTTTCCCGTGGGATAAAAAAGTAGTAGGTACCTACAGAGCCCAAGTATTTTTAAAATGTTAATTTTATGCGCTGCACGCACTGCGTTTAGAATTCGTCGTATAAAATCACAATGAAAGCTCGCACATTTCATCCGCAACGTTCGCGCCGTATTCATAGAATGCGAGGCTGGTTTTAGGCCTCGGTCTCGAATTTAGCGGGTAGCGGAGCGGCGGCGGCGTTGGTCCCGAATTTAGTGCTCCATACACATAGAAACCAAAACTCGATTTTTTAATTTTTTTTTATTGGGGATTGTTCTAGTACACAATTCTTATTCAAATATGTAGGTACAGTCACCATAGCAAGCTTCATGACGGAATAAAAAAATATTTAGTTTTTTTTTGTATGGAGGAGAACACTTATAAATAGGATTATCTCTCGACTCTTAGAAACTCAAGGGCTGCCGCTTATAGAGGGTGTACACCCACACGAGGCCGTCCTCATAAGCCACCAATCTCGCACAGCTGGGCACGGTTTTAGCACCCAGAGCAAACTGAATATTCGAAAATTTGCCTACTACACCAAAACTAGAATTTCTTAAATGTTTGCATGGTAGATTGTTCTAATTCACTATTTTTATCTAACTATGTAGGTACAGTCACCATAGTACGCTTTACGTAAGAAAAAAAAAATATTTTGTCTTTTTTTGTGTATGAATGAAAACACTTAATTCGGATTTTCTCTCGACTCATAGAAACTCAAAGGCTGCCGCTTATACAGGGTGTACACACACATGAGGCTGTCCTTATAAGCTACCAATCTTGCACGTCTGGGCACGGTTTTGGCCAAAAAACTAATAATTCGAAAATTTTACAGCAATACCGAAACCAAGATTTCAAAAAAGTTTGCATGGGGGATTGCTCTGATACACGACTTTTATCAAAAAATGTAGGTACAGTCACCATAGCAAGCTTCATGACGGAATAAAAAAATATTTAGTTATTTTTGAATGGAGCAAAACACTTAAATTGGATTATCTCTCGACTCTTAGAAACTCAAGGGCTGCCGCTTATACAGGGTGTACACCCACATGAGGCCATCCTCATAAGCTACCAATCTCGCACGGCTGGACACGGTTTTGGCGCCCAGAGCAAACTGAATATTCGAAAATTTGCCTACTACACCAAAACTAGAATTTCTTAAATGTTTGCATGGTAAATTGTTCTAATTCACTATTTTTATCTAACTATGTAGGTACAGTCACCATAGTACGCTTTACGTAAGAAAAAAAAATATTTTGTCTTTTTTTTGTGTATGAATGAAAACACTTAATTCGGATTTTCTCTCGACTCATAGAAACTCAAGGGCTGCCGCTTATACAGGGTGTACACACACATGAGGCTGTCCTTATAAGCTACCAATCTTGCACGTCTGGGCACGGTTTTGGCCAAAAAACTAATAATTCGAAAATTTTACAGCAATACCGAAACCAAGATTTCAAAAAAGTTTGCATGGGGGATTGCTCTGATACACGATTTTTATCTAAAAATGTAGGTACAGTCACCATAGTAAGCTTCATGACGGAATAAAAAAATATTTTGTTATTTTTTGTATGGAGGAAAACACTTAAATTGGATTATCTCTCGACTCTTAGAAACTCAAGGGCTGCCGCTTATACAAGGTGTACACCCACATAAGGCCGTCCTCATAAGCTACCAATCTTGCACGGCTGGGCACGGTTTTGGCGCCCAGTGCAAACTGAATATTCGAAAATTTGTCAACTACACCAAAACTAGAATTTCGTAAATGTTTGCATGGGGGATTGCATGGGACATTGCTTTAATACACTATTCTTATCTAAATATGTAGGTACAGTCACGACAGCAAGCTTTAAATTTTACTTTCGGTGTAGTTTATAGATTTTCAAATAATCATTTGGCTCTAGGCGCCAAAACCGTGCCCAGCCGTGCGAGATTTGTGGCTTGTGAGGACGGCCTTATGTGGGTGTATACTCTGTATAAGCGGCAGCTCTTGAGTTTCTAAGAGTCGAAAGATAATCCAATTTATGTGTTATCCTCCACACAAAAATAGAACTAAATAGTTGTTTTTTCTGTCATGAAGCTTGTTATGGTGACTGTACCTACATTTTTACATAAAAATCGTGTATTAGAGCAATCCCCTATACAAACTTTTTAAAAATCTTGGTTTCGGGAATGCTGTAAAATTTTTGAATTATTAGTATTTTGGCTCTGGGTGCCAAAACCGTGCCCAGACGTGCAATATTGGTAGCTTATGAGGACAGCCTCATGTGTGTGTATACTCTGTATAAGCGACAGCCCTTGAGTTTCTAAGAGTCGAGAGAAAATCCGAATTAAGTGTTTTCATCCATACACAAAAAAAGACAAAATATTTTTTTTTTCTTACGTAAAGCTTACTGTGGTGACTGTACCTACATAATTAGATAAAAATAGTGAATTAGAACAATCTACCATGCAAACATTTACGAAATTCTAGTTTTGGTGTAGTTGACAAATTTTCGAATATTCATTTTGCTCTGGGCGCCAAAACCGTGTCCAGCCGTGCGAGATTAGTAGCTTATGAGGATGGCCTTATGTGGGTGTACACCCTGTATAAGCGGCAGCCCTTGAGTTTCTAAGAGTCGAGAGATAATCCAATTTAAGTGTTTTGCTCCATTCAAAAATAACTAAATATTTTTTTATTCCGTCATGAAGCTTGCTATGGTGACTGTACCTACATTTTTTGATAAAAGTCGTGTATCAGAGCAATCCCCCATGCAAACTTTTTTGAAATCTTGGTTTCGGTATTGCTGTAAAATTTTCGAATTATTAGTTTTTTGGCCAAAACCGTGCCCAGACGTGCAAGATTGGTAGCTTATAAAGACAGCCTCATGAGTGTGTACACCCTGTATAAGCGGCAGCCCTTGAATTTCTATGAGTCGAGAGAAAATCCGAATTAAGTGTTTTCATTCATACACAAAAAAAGACAAAATATTTTTTTTTTCTTACGTAAAGCGTACTATGGTGACTGTACCTACATAGTTAGATAAAAATAGTGAATTAAAACAATCTACCATGCAAACATTTAAGAAATTCTAGTTTTGGTGTAGTAGGCAAATTTTTGAATATTCAGTTTGCTCTGGGTGCTAAAACCGTGCCCAGCTGTGCGAGATTGGTGGCTTATGAGGACGGCCTCGTGTGGGTGTACACCCTCTATAAGCGGCAGCCCTTGAGTTTCTAAGAGTCGAGAGATAATCCTATTTAAGTGTTCTCCTCCATACAAAAAAAAAACTAAATATTTTTTTATTCCATCATGAAGCTTGCTATGGTGACTGTACCTACATATTTGAATAAGAATTGTGTACTAGAACACTCCCCAATAAAAAAAAATTAATAAATCGAGTTTTGGTTTCTATGTGTATGGAGCACCAAATTCGGGACCATTGTGGGCGGCGGTTCTGGCGCGGTGCGGGGGCGGGCTATCACCATTCATTCATTCATTCATTCATTCGTCGTGTCAATTTGCTCATACTTATGCGGTGTTTAAATTTGCTTGCTCCAATATGACGCCACCTCTATGGCCCTATCTGAAGCCGCAACAAGATCTTCGCGGGTGCAGTTGTTTGGACACAGAGGGCAGGACAGCAAGTGTGACATGTCTTGTGTTGGGGCTCCACACTCGCACTGTACTTGGGACGGGTCTTGCATACCCCATTTGGCCAAGTTGCTATTACATCGGCCAACTTGTGTGCGGAGTCTGTTTAGCGACTTCCAAATTGGCCAATACAGTTTATGGCCGGGGGGCAGGCGTTCCGCTGGGGTGACAAAGTCTAGTGGAGGGGGGTTTCTGCTCTTCCATAGTTCACTTCTTGCCTCCGCCGCGCCCTTATCCGCGGAAGTCGTGTGCCTCAGAAAACTTTTACGGCTCTTGAGTCGAACGGGTGGAGGTCTATACTCAAACAGAGGGTGCCGGTTGTCTGATTCCTGTTTAAGTTTTTCGATGTTGCATGCCACCTCACGTCGGACACCAGGTGGGGCTACACCTGCCAGAGGGTACAGCATATTCAGGGGCGTAGGTTTTAAGCACCCTGTGATGATGCGGCAGGTATCATTCAGTGCTACATCGACCTCTTTGGCGTGAACGGATCGATGCCACACGGGACATGCGAATTCGCCCGCAGAAAACGAGAGGGACAGGCCAGTTGTTCGGAGCACTTGGGGTGTTGCTCCCCAGCTGGTGGACGTTAGGCGGCGAAGTAGGCAGTTTCTTGTGGCAACTTTCATTTTTGTCTTCTGACAATGAGCTTTGTAGGTGAGGGCTCGATCCAAAGTAATTCCCAAGTACCGAGGACGGTCGCAGTGCTCAATGTCGACACCACGCCAAGAGAGGCAGAGAGTTCTCTGAGAGTGACGATTGCGAAGATGGAAGACACACGACTGAGTCTTAGATGGATTTGGCCGGAGGGCATTCTCGTTATAGTAAGTATCGAGTGTCTTCAAAGCCTCCGTCAATCTTTCTTCGGCCTCTTGAAAGCTGTAAGTTTGAGCTGCTAGCGCAAGATCGTCTGCGTATAGGAAGCGTTGTGTGAGTAGGGAACTGGGTTGGTCATTAGTGTACAAGTTAAATAATGCCGGTGCCAGTACGCTTCCTTGTGGTAGTCCATTTTTCTGGTTTCGCCATCTACTTTTAGTGTGGTTAAGATGAACCTGAAAGCGTCGGTTACTAAGGATCTCGCTCAAAATGTGCACGAATCTTAGGTCCCTTGTTACAGCATTGACTTTCAGGAGAAGTCGTCGGATGTTAACAGTGTCGTAGGCCGCTGTTAGGTCTACAAACACAACGCCAGTCACTTTTTTTGTCTCAAAACCATCTTCAATAAACTGAGTTAATTTGAGTGTTTGGTTTGTGCAGGACTTTCCAGGTCTGAAGCCGGCTTGTTCGGGAATAAGTTGTGGGTCAATAAGAGGCATCAATCGGTTCAGCAAAAGCCTTTCAAAAAGTTTAAATAATTGGCACAGCAAAGATATAGGCCGGTAACTTTTGGGATCTTTGGGGCATTTGCCAGGCTTTAGTAAAGCAACCACTTTAGCTTTTCTCCAGAGCTTAGGGATCGTGCAGTCTCTAAGGCAGTTGTTATAGAGATTTAAGAGCCAGGATATGGCAGCTGGTCCGAAATGTTTGATTTGTTCGACAGTTAAGTCATCAAATCCAGCCGCCTTACCATTTTTCATATTTTTGATGCCCAAAATGAGTTCTTCAATGGAGAAGGGCTGGCTTAAGTGATCGCTGCACGGTATTTGTGCGGAAAGCTTTTCAGTTCTGGGGAGACGGAGGGGTGATTTGCCGTTAAGTAATAACTGATGAGCAACTTGATTGGCAGTAACTTGACCAGGATTAGTAGGCTCCGAAGGATCGTCTGTAAGTTTCTTAATTGTGTGCCAGGCCTTCTTGCTGTTGTGAGTTAAGTCTATGCTACTGACAAGTGACAACCATGTTTCTTTTCGACTATCTCCTATTTCTCGCATGAGCAATTCACCAGTTTCGAGAGTTTCCACTGAGAATGGGTCTAGTTCATATTGTGTTTGGTATTCAGCGAGGAGAACAGAAGTGTCCTTACTCAGACCTGGGACGTAGGAAGTCCTGCAGCCTCTTGGAATGGACTGTCTCGAGACCCTCCTGACGACGTCGATAAATTTCTCATAATTGCCAGGCATAGGTTCCAAGGTTTGCAATCTGGAGTCAATTCCTTGGGAGAATAGTTCCCAGTTGGCTTTTTGGAAATTAAATCGACGTCTAAATGGCACGGTCGTCGGTTTGACGGCACATTCAATGCTGCATGCGATTGGCCTATGTTGAGTTTTAGGGATGGCTGGTAAAACTATCTTTTTACATAAAGAGCTCACATTCACACTAGCAAATATTAAATCTGGGTTGTATCCCCTCCGCCAGCGGCCGCTGTTAAATGACGCAGGTAACTTTGCGTTGTGAATTAGGGTAAGATTTTCGGCTTCCGCCCATTCTTCAACAGCACAGCCGTCAGCACTTGTGGTGTTGTAGCCCCAGGAAATGTTGTGGCTATTATAGTCACCTACTATGATTTGGATGGGTCTGACTTGAAAGTTGCTGGTGTTAAAAAACTGAAACGGTTGCTTGGGGGGCTTATACACAGAGGTTATGGTGCATTTACCTGTGTCAATAGTTATAATTTCCATTGTATTGTCGGATCGGATTGCTGTAGATTCAATAGCAATACATGGATTCACAAAAATCGCACTTCCATGTTTGGCATGTGGAATTTCTGCAATGAGGGTCATTCCAGGGACCACCGCTTGACTGGAGTACCCGCCACCGCGCCGCGCCAGAGCCGCCGCCGCCACCGCTCCGCTGCCCGCAAAATTCGAGACCGAGGCCTTACTGTCACGCGTACCGTCGGCGCTGATAGGCGAGTAATCTTTATTACAATGAAATAAGGATACTGATTGTTTAGCAGAAATGGCTACGCTGATTGCTCTCGTCAGTGCTGCTGGACAATCAGTATCCCTATTTCATTGTAATAAAGATCACTCGCCTAACAGCGCTGACGGTAGGTACGCAGGACAGTAAAACCAGCCATAGGTATCTTACGGCGAATACGATGCTTACAATACGTGAATCAGCGTAAGGTACAAGGACAAAAGTAGGGAAATAGTTAAAAAAATGTTTTTTTAGATTTAACTCAGCAAAAAAATGTATTTCAAACATTTTATCTGCAATAAAATATAAAGCTTATCAACAATTTGCGCGTGAATAATGAATAAAATTATAAAATCACATAAAAACTATTTATTCGTTAATTATTGAAGGTCAAATTGACAGGAAACCATGTTTTAAGTACTTACCTACGAATAAATTACAAAACTAAAAGCCGACTAAGCTCTATTGAAGCTTGTGGCGTAGCATGCTTAGACTTTCTTGATAGCTTCTGAGTGGTTTCAATTTGTTTTTTTTTTTTCATATAAAAGTAGGTACTTATTTCAACAAAATATTATGCCTGAAAACCTTAATAGGTTTGAGTAGACACTCACATTCGTCGCAAAGAAGTAGATAGAAGTAGAAGTAGTAAGTCGGATAGAAGTTTGATATTTCGTAAATGGAACATTCAATCGAAAAATAGTATTAGCAACCCCTAAGTCATTTTAAAAGACCTATTCAACGATACCCCACACAATGGGGTAGACGACGAAAAAAAATTCATCCCCCACTTCACATGTAGGGGAGCTACCGTAAAAAAATATTTTCCGAAATTTTATTTTACCACTTTGTCGGCGTAATTGATATACACACCCCTACAAAATTACAGCTTTCTAGTAGGTACCTACTAACGGTCTCTTAGCAAAACCTTGGAAAGACGGACAGACAGGCGGACAGACATAACGAAACTGTAAGGCTTCCTTGTCAGTACTACGGAACCCTAAAAAATAAGTACCTATGTAAGTACTACATAGGTAGGTAAGTACCTACATAATCGAATAAAGAATCTTTTTTGGATTCGGTCAAAAAAATCAGGTCGCTCAAAAGGTCTTCAATGATTCGCAAAATACCAAAACCTGTTCCTCTTGACCTCAAAGAAAGCTTTGATTTCGTTTAATTACATGCCCGTAAACATAAAGAAAGGTATTTACCTAAAGGTAAACAAGATGATTACTTCGTGTTGTGTTTCGCATAATCGGCCCCAGAACACAATTAGGTAAGTAGGTAGGTACTCCAATCTTATACTTACATAGAAGTCTTACAACGTCAACCATCATTACCTACGTCAATCATCAACGATCGACTGGCCTCTTAGCTCAGTTGGTAGTAGCTCTGCCTTCTGCTCTGTAGGTCGTGGGTTCGATTCCCACCCAGAGCAAACATTTGCGTCATGAACATAGATGTTTGTTTTGTGTCTGGGTGTAACCTATAAAGTATAATAAGTATGTATTTACAAATTAGGTACCTACCTATATAAGTTTTCTATCAGTTATTTGGTTCCCATAGTAGGTACAAGCTTTGCTTAGTTTGGGGCTATAGTCGTATTGCTCATTATACGGACTAAAAGTGAAGGAAAAAATGTCATTTTCCCTTCAATTTTGACATAAATCGTATCAAAACTAATCAAAATTGAAGGAAAAATGACATTTTTTCCTTCAATTTTAGTCCGTATAATGAGCAATACGACTATAGATGGCGCTGTGTGAAACGTCCACCGATATTTATTTATCCACCGTTACCTATTTATTACCGCTGCGTTTTGTTTCGTTCTTCAAAATGACAGTACCTACCTAATTTGCAAAAGCTCATTGTATTTTTTTTTTTAAATGTCTAGTCACAATAGAGTAACCTAACCTCATTGGTCAATAAATATATTCAATTGAAATAAACCATTAAAATTATAAAGTCAAATAGAAGCCGAAAATAAACATCAAATTACATTGTTACTAAGTATTACGGTTAGTAAGAATTTCATTTATAAATAGTATTATAAGACGTATAAATGGTTACTTGTAATTTAAAGTGTTAATTCTTAAGTCTGTATAACTGTCTGTCTTCCGAATAAAATAAAATAGGTAAATAAAATAAATAAATATTGTACCTACAGTAGGTACTTCAAGATAAATAATGCGTTTCAGAAGCCATCGGAAACAATCTTAGGTACCTATGTATAACAATACAAAAACGACTGCCAAAAAGTAGTTTGGTCTTAAAAAACACTCATAATTTCAACTTTATCGCAAAAAAACAAATAAATATCAATGAAAAACGACTTGACAAAAAGTAGTCTGGCTCGTCATAAAAAAACACACAATTTCAACTTATCGCAAACAAATAAATATCAATGTCATTTTTAAGAAAAGCAAATTATAGTCGTATTGCTCATTATACGGACTAAAAGTGAAGGAAAAAATGTCATTTTTCCTTCAATTTTGACATAAAACGTATCAAAACTAATCAAAATTGAAGGAAAAATGACATTTTTTCCGTCAATTTTAGTCCGTATAATGAGCAATACGACTATAGTTGGAAGCCTTGCGAGGTGCGCTGCTAACGACGTGCACTTCTGTCGCATTCTGTTTTGCCATTTAGGTATCTATACTGCCTAGATTCTAGATGCTGTCGATGTGTCGGTCATATTCGGAAAACACAAAATTAGCCGATGCGCATTATTTATCTTGAAGTAGGTACCTAGGTACTGTAAGAGCTTTTGTAACTAAAATGTAACTATAGTCGTATTGCTCATCGATCGAGCGAGCGAAGCGAGCGAAGATCTTAGTGGTAAGTTGGGCGATTTTGCTTTGTATGTTTGTATGTTTGTATGTATGTTTCACGAATTGTTGTTCGCGCATAACTGTCGAACCGTTTATCCAATCTACATGAAACTTGGTAGGTCAATAGGTTGTTGTAAGGAAATTTACGGTGGAGCATATGAGCTTAATCGATGAAGGGGTTGTGAAGATCTTAGGTTCCCAAGGGGGTAATTTTTTTTTTAAGTTACACAAATATATTGAGTGGGGTGTCAAACGAAAGGGCTTATTTTGTACATTCCAAAATGGTTTTTATTTTTAATCTAGGATGTATAGTTTTTGAAATACGACCAAAGAACAAAAACTACGAAACCAGAGCTGCAAGAGCTCCCGTTTCATAGAGTTTCGATGTCTTCGTAGCTCATTGACTGGTCGGTCTTAAAAAGAGAGTGGCATCGTTGCGGTTTGGTTTACAATGATTTTAGATGCTACTTGATTTATTTTCGTGATAAAAAAAATTTATGAAGAATGAAAATAATTGGGGTAAAAAAAGTTAAGTAAACAAATATATTGAGTGGGGTGTCAAATGAAAGGTCTTTATTTGTACGTTCCAAAATAGTTATTATTTTTATTCTAGGACGTATACTTTTAGAAATACGACGAGAATTCATAAATATGAAATAAATGAAAAATTAGACACGACATTATGTATTGCATGCATGCTAGTATTTTTTACCATGAAGAGCTAGCGCAATAGGCATACTCGGCAGTAGTAGCACTTGAAATTATAGGAGTTGTCAGAAGAAAGTCCAAATGTAAGCCATCTACGGTGCGCGAGATCTCAGTTCGGGGCGAACTACTAGTTACTTATACGGACTAAAAATATATGAAAAATGACATTTGTTCCTTCAATTTTAGTCCGTATAATGAGCAATACGACTATAAGGCTGGTCTTGCATTCACCTATAGATAGAATAGCGTATAATTTCAAATTGATTTCTTAACTGCAATCAAATTCTACACGTGCTCTATCATTTCCTATAATTCCAATGAGTTGGTTTGCATCATATGTTCTACATAAATGATTTTCATTTTGCGATTTTAGTCGCCATTTTGTATTTATTTATGTTCTAGTGCCCGCGGCTTTGCTTGCGTGGTACAGTCAGCGACAAAATCGACGAACATTTTGAGTTTTACATTTTTATATTATCAACTAAACCCGTGGAGATTCGCGCAAAGAATTTTGTCTGCGCGGTGCGTGTCTGTCCGTGTCTGTGCGGCTACGTTACGCTAGCTGCCGGTCAATGTAAATAGAGAATCGTAACGGGACCGTGAAGTGCTTCTTCTTCTTCTTACTGAGAGCAGTAGGTATAGTCCGACATAAAATAATAGAAATAAATGGGGGCGCCACTGTGCAAGCTAAATACGCGAAATAGATAAAATCTCTTTTAGAAGTAAATTATTACTTCTGACTGATGTCTTCGGCACCTGTAGGTACCATAAACAAGAAACCTGTACTTTACCAGATTAGTAGATTGATTAGTAGAGAAAGGGTTTCCAAAGTACCTACTGAGTTGCCGTGTCTACCCGTTTTTGCCGGACTACTTATACCTAGTGAATTTGGACAAATAAAAGAGTTTAAGCACTGTCTAAGCACACTATGCGGAAAATACCTACGCGGTCGAAGTTCCGTGTGATTACGACTGCAATGCTATTACAATAATTGAAATAACTAGGTAGGGTGCGGCGGGGTAATTACGAGACATCCGAAATTTCGGGTAAAAATAAGACATATCCAAAAAACCTCATTTTAGTATATTTTATTAACCTTTGTTCAGTTTAAAATGAACCTCATACTGTAATTAATAAGTTGTGTTTTTTTTGGCAATCTTTACTAATAGTGTTCAAGAATTATTGAACAAAATATTTATGATCACAAAATTTGGCGCGAAAATTTTACGTCAGCGTTGACAAACTTTGTTAATTGTCGCACGCCTATAACTCGCACGCAGACGGCTTCCCGTCCCGCAATGCTGCATGGATTGTTCTTGCGCTGGCGATTCGCCATTTTCGTCTATCTTTTGCTAGGGCACAGTGTGAACGTATTCTTTTTTCGGGAAAAAATGAGACACGTTTTCGGGAAAATATTAGACAGCTATCGTGAAAAAATAAGACAAGATCTCTAGGGAGGATTATTTCAGAAAAATGCAAAGAAGTGTTATATAGCTAAAATTTAAGGATCTGAGGACAGTGACAACTTAACAGTGATTTACTAAACGAATAAAAAATATTTTATTCGCTACTAATATAATTTATTCGATCCAAAAAACCGAAATTAAGCCGAAATTGTCATAAAACTGTCAA
Source organism: Camptogramma bilineatum (assembly GCA_958496255.1). NCBI lineage: Eukaryota > Metazoa > Arthropoda > Insecta > Lepidoptera > Geometridae > Camptogramma > Camptogramma bilineatum. Next base: position 1,091,276 of record OY292479.1, on the reverse strand, counting down.
ATCCATAGCAAAAAATTAAAAGAGGTGCACATAAATTTGATTTTGACCCAAAAAAGTATCATATTAATTCACTTAAAAATGTCTCATATTTGACCCCACTTTGATTTTTGTCCATCACTTCTAGTTTTGTGGCTCTAATTCGTTTATTTGTTGTAATTCAGATCTCAATAATAAAGTTGTATTAGTTTTACTATTAATCTAAAGTAAATACTTGTTTACCAAATAATTACATTACAAAGACTTTAGAGGCTAAGCAAAGCTTTTTAGGGTATCTTTTATTTTAAATTTTTTTTAATGGAAATTTAAAGATTTTTTGGACTGTCAAAGCTATTTTGTATTATTTTTACCCGTCTCTGTCGTAAAATAAAGCAAGCAGTTGAATAATACGTAAACCGTAGGAATTGTATGCTGTCTTATATTTGGACTACGATGTTTCATATTTACCCCACGGTAGCGGAAAAATATGAGACACATATTTTAGGTAAAAAGTCTAGTATTTTGAAGCTTTTTTGAGAAATTTATACTAATACAGAGTAGGTTGCATGTCAGCCGATGTATTTACAAGTTCAGTAATAACAAAAACGGTTTTTAGAAGCCTCAAAATGCAAAAGTTATTGTTTTCGTCTTATAATTACCCCGCTTGACCCTACCTACCTATTTAAATAATTGAAATAGCATTAATATTACTATGCGGCAGTAATTATTACTAGCAACACATTTACCGAAATTACGTCACGTTTTTTACAACGGAACTTCCGTCGGGATAGATAGGCGGCAACGTCCATTATTATAAATGTGTGTTTGTTTGTTTGTTTGTCCTGCTTTCACGTCAAAACGGAGCGACGGATTGACATGATTTTTTGTGTGGAGATAGTTGGAGGGCTGGAGAGTGACATAGGCTACTTTTTATCCCGAAAAAATGCATGTTCCCCGTGGAATAAAAAGTAGTAGGTACCTAGTCCACGCGGGCGAAGCAGTGGGCGTCCGCTAGTATTCTATATAGGTAGCAACACATTATACGCGACGGAATTCGTTCGACGAAGAACGTTTGAACGAAACAAAAGACGTTGTGCAACCGAATTTCTGTCGCATAATTTCCGTGCGTAATTCCGTGTCATTATAAGCCGAATACGTCGGAACGTAAAATCAGCCGCGGAATTTCGGTAGCGTAATAATGTAGGTAATTTCGGCATAGTGCGCTATGACACGAATTACTAATTAGGTACCTACATACCTACTTGGCAGGTAGGTAGATACTAAATATAACTAGGTACCATTTATAATACAACCACTTTGAATGCACATAAATAATGGACACAATTAAACTGGTTTGTCATTTTCTATCTATTATAATATGACGAATGACAGGTAAAGTAACATTTTCAAAGTGGAATTGGAAAACTGCATTCACCCGTTTAAGCGTACCACACACTACGCAGATGCGTTAGGTAATATTTTATCTGCATATAAAAACTTATCTGAAAGTATCACACACTTCGCAGATACGATAATATACGAAATGATAAATTCACGCGGAAACCACCTGTATTAAATCAAATCAAATCTTATCAATCTTATCATCGACAGATAACATCTGCCGATAAATTTTTATACCTACACAGATAACATCTGACCATCTTTTGATACCTATACCAACTTACTTATGTCGGTGCCTACAGATACTTGACGGTAAATATAAGTTATCTGCGTAGTGTGCGTTGCTCCTTGAGTTTAGTAGGTATAGAGAGCGATATTGACAGATACGCGCTCAGAAACAGCCCCCCTAGCCATATTACACTATCTATCGTCGCTGTAGAATAGAAACACTTCAAAATGTATAGGATTTGACGTTTCAAGTAGATGAGTCACGTGGTCAGAACGTCAATTCCTATACATTTTGAAGTGTTCTATTCTACAGCGACGATAGATCGTGTAATATGGCTAGGGCCCCAGATATCTTACCGCATCTGCGTAGTGGAGCTACGGTGTCACAGACGGACAAGCGGTCAAACTTATAACACCCCTCTCTTTGCATCGGGGCTAAAAAAAACAAACGTCACACGGCAAGCTAAAATATCCACACAGGTTATACTCAAATTAACGAACAAAGAACAGGCTAATGTAGGCAATCTAGATACCTAGATATTGTAATTAGGTGACCTATCGATCTTTACTTATAATCAGGCTATACGACAGGTTACAAACCCATCGCCGCTAATTAGAACACTGACCTAATTGACCTTTTTAATTCAGTTGGTAGTAGCTCTGCCTTCTGCGCTATACCTAGGTTGTCCGTTAGAGTCCAAAAAATAGACATAGGTAGGTATAGGTACCTACCTACCTAAATATACCTACACTAGCAGCTCCCTCGCGGCATTGCCCCCGTAGTGATGGTATATGATAATGATGATGATGAAAAGTAGCCTATAACCTTCCTCAAGAGTTTAGCTTAGCTATCAAATGCAGAGAGAATTTTTCAAATCGGACTGGTAAGGGAGTGTCCACATTGCGTTTTCTGAAGCGCGTTTTTGCTACGCGTTGCGAACGCGCGTTTGTATCGATACAAACGCGCGTTCGCAACGCGTATTTTTCCATACAAAGGCGAACCGGGAGGGGCTGCGCGGGGGGCTGCGCGTTCGCATCGCGTTCGAATCGCGTTTGTATCGATACAAACGCGCTGCAAAAAACGCAATGTGGACACTCCCTAAGTAGATCGGACTATTCGGACGGTAGTTCTTGAGATTAGCGCGTTCAAACAAATTAAAAAACTCTTCCTCTTTATTATACTATTTAAAGTAGTACGTACCTACTACTATAGAGACTAATGCATACACTCGAAACACATACTTAACCTTATTTAACGTGAGCAGTCGGGTAAAAACCAAAGAAGGCAACGAACCAGGGTGTAGGTATAACCAGGAGGTCATTACCCTTGTGCATTCAAATTATATTATCTTCCCTTTGATATCCCTTTGAAATAGAGTTGAAAGTTCCGTAATCACGTGTGTAGTACAGTTAGAGATAAAAACAAGGGGCTAAATAAAAAAAAATACGATGAATTGAGATCCTCCTCCTTTTTTTGAAGTCAATTATAAAACCGACTTCAATGTTATTAAGCTGAGCCATTTTCTGGACTCTCGAGGTGCATTTCTGTTCATAACTAGATACGAAGACCCTACCTTCATAAAAAAAACGTTCCGACGAAATGAGAACAAGAATAGTAGTGTCACGGGAAAGTAAAATGTCCCTTCACTCTATTAGTAGTGCCAAGCGGTAGTGCCTAAGAAAATAAAGGAAATTAAGAACCTCCGCCTTTTTTTGAAATCAATTAATAATTAATTTGAAATTAAACAAATACTTACTTACTATTTGTATGGTTTTGGTAGATTTTTGACAAAATAGGTAGGTACCTATTTCTGACGGCGACTGTACCAATAAGTAACAAAAGCACACCGATCGGTGGCAATGACCCTTTTTAGAACTGGTTTTTTTTTCGGCAAAAACCCGATTTGAACCGCCCATGACGCACATGAGCTCCGGCAGAAAGCTGTTCTACAGCGATCCGCTTCGGAACTGTTCGGAACGCACCGCGAATCTGGGGCAGTCGAATAGCAAAGCAAAATCGCCCAACTTGCCACTAAGATCTTCTCACTTCGCTCGCTAGATCGATAAATGCAAAAGTTTGGATGTTTGGATGTATGTTTGTTCGTCTATGACTTGACAACCGCATCTGCTGGGCAATTCTACTAGATGACAACCGCTGCGTTTTGGTTCGATCTCTTAAATGTCAGCCATTTGGTGAAATAGTAGAATAGCTTTTCAAAAATTTGTTCTGCCAAAGTTCAAACCTTAGCTAAAACCTCACCACAACTGAGTCGTTTGTTATTAGTAGTCATGGAAACAGTCGCTTTAGTTGAGGTTTTGGTTGAGGTTGATAAAAAGTTCGGTACCAGAATTGACGCCCGAACTGATTTGGCTGAAATTTAAAATAAGCGGGCGGATAAAGTAAGTTTGATACGCCGTATGAGCCAGTGACGCACTGCCTCAAGAAGATAAGGGTCTTTAAGAGAAACAAATCAATAAATTTTACTACCTACTTATAGAATTAAAAAACAGTAGGTAGGTAGTAGGTATTATTACAAAATAAAGCAAAAATTAATGCATAAAACTAGTTTTCTTGCGTCAGTTTTTAATTTTATGTTTATTATTATGTAGGTAGGTAGGTACTACTTACGTATCGTACTAATTACGTAGGTACTACCTACTACTTACGTATTACGAGAAGGTATTATACCGCTTACATGTTTGGCGAGCCTAGGCCAACGCGAGCGAAGGCAAATTGATGCAAGGCGAGTGCTACCATCCAGACGTTTGGCGAGTCTATGCAAACCAATGCAAACCATGTTTTTGTATTCCCTCGGCCAGCTAGGCGAGCGACACCGAGCGATGGCAAATAATCTGCTCGGCCAACTACGCGAGCGATGGCAAATAAATAATCTGTCTACACGTTGGCCTTTACTCGCGTTGGCGTAGGCTCGCCAAACATGTGTAGGCGGCTTTAGAGTGGGCTTGCTTACCTAAAACTACTTAGTCCAGTCAAATTAGGAATAAACCTCGGAATGAGAGATAATAAGCTGAATTTTCGTATATACCTTCATTTAGGCGCCCTAAAAGTTGTCTCAAAAGTCTCATAAAATCTCGTGTCTGCGTCTTAAGTTATTCAAGGTCAAAGGTAAAAAAAAATAGTTTTTTGCGAATATCTCGGTTGCTATTGGTCCAGTGATGTTAACATCTATTAGGAAGTTGTAGAGCTTAAAATTTGCGACTAATTCATAAAAAAAAAATTCCGTGCGCCCAACCGTTTTTGCGATACAGGGCCGTGAGCGCAAAGCGTTCAGTATGTGTATTTCAAAAACTATACTTCCTAGAACAAAAATAAAAACTATTTCGGAATGTACAAATTAAGTCCTTTCATATGACACCCCACTCAATATATCTGTGTAACTTTTATCTTTTTTACCCCCTTGAGATCCCAATATCTTTACAACCCCTCCATCGATTACGCTCATATGCTCCTCAGCAAATTTTCATAGCACATACTAGTTATCTACCAAGTTTCATGCAGATTGGATTAACGGTTCGATAGTTATGCGAGAACATAAAATTACACATACAAACATACAAAGCAAAATCGTAAGATCTTAGCTCGCTTTGCTCGCTTGGTCGATAATTAACTGATAAATAAAACAAATTATTCAAAATTCAAGGTATTCACAGATATTCACGTTTGACTTTGCGTTACAGTAGGTACCTACGCGTATGGCTGAGCGCTGCGCACTCACCCTACTCTATCGCGAAAACGGTTGAGCGCATGAAAGAATGTTTTAAACAAAATTTGTCGCAAATTGTGTGCTCTACAATTTTATAATAGATGTTAACATCATTGGACCAATAGAAACCGAGATATTCGTGAAAAACTATTTTTTTTACCTTTGACCTTGAATAACTTAAGACGCAGACACGAGATTTTATGAGACTTTTGAGACAACTTTTAGGACGTCTAAATTAAGATACGAAAATTCAGCTTCTTATCTGTCATTCCGAGATTAAGCCCTTTTTTATGCTAAGGTGACTGGGCTATACTATCCCTTTCTATATTTACGATTAAAAAAGATTGTTGCAATGTTAATGACCTTAAAACCCGGAGTTTTTTCCAATGTGGTTTTAAGTTATTTTCAGCCTTATGACGTCAATGGAATTTAACAATCGGAAATGGACGGGTTGCTTAATTGACTTAATATTTCCATTTGTGGTTTTCAGTAACTTCCTACTTAGTCAGAATAAAACGAATCAGGATCTTAGGTATAAGGGGGCATCCAATAATTACGTGAGGCTTTTAGGGGTCGAGCTAAATCTCACGACATCTCTCACCAAGGGGGGGGGGGATTTTTGCAATTTTTCGACCCCCCCCCCCCCCCCCCCCTCCCCCTAATTCTGGCACTTATTTGGCTCAACGGATCAGCATTGCCATCCAGCGCGGTAATGCTGCCAGTGTCTTGGGCACGCTTCCGTCTGGCAGTGGCTTGGATCAGTTGAGCTATCTATAGATAGTTTCCAACAATCCTTAGGTAGCTCAACTGGTTCTTATTGTATTTTATAAAGTTATGTAACTTCCTTCACTCTACTAGTAGTGCCAGCCGGTAGTGCCTAAGGAAATAAAGGGATTGGTTTTTGAACTCTTTGAAGATTGTAACCCAATACAGGGTGTCCCTGAATGTGACGATAAGCCGGCAACATGCGTAAGGCCTACTTCTGACTGCGCGTTATAAAAAAACAGCGTTTTTAATTAAGGTACTCGGAAGTAGGTCGTCTGTTGGCCATCTTATGGCCACATTTTAGGACACGCTGTATAAATAACCTACACGCTGTATAAATTGCACAGACACATTCTCGAAGATTCATTAAAATCTATCTCTTAATCCTAAGAAATAAAAACATTATAATTTTTGATTTATTTTATTACAAAAACTCCTTGGTTTTACAATTTTTTTAACGAAATGCGGTTACAAAAAACTTAAAATTTTATCACATTTTACATGAACATTACCAAACGCTTGTAAATCGCGTGAAAAACGCGCGTTTCCACAGCGTCTGTACCAGTGCGAAATCAACTGTAAGTAAATATTTTTTCGGTAGTTTTTAACGATATCCAAATATTTATTTATTCATCTTTAAAACAGTTTGGTACTATTTTCTTAACAATACGAAAATATGCACATTAATTTCTACAAATACAGAATCTACAAACAAACAAACATTTTGTTAGTTTATTTGTTAATTTCTCGTGTAAAGCCAATCTACAAAAAACTTAAATCAGTGACCATTTTTATAATTATCGTAAGAAATCACTACAAAAATACTAATTTACAAACAATTAATAAACTCCGCTCAACCTGTGTCTAAGTTGCACCACGGATTTAACTATTGCCATACTTATTTGTCACTGTCTAACAAAAAATGGCAATAGTTAAATCCGTGGTGCAACTTTGACAGAAGTTGAGCGGAGTTTATTAATAGAGGCCTGAGAGACTATTTTCATAATAATCGTAAGAAATCACAACAAAAATTCTAATTTACAAACATTTGTTAGTTTGTTAGTAGGTACTATTACATTTGTTAGTTTGTTAGTATTTTGTATCATGATAAACTAAAATTAGACTAAATCTACAAACAATTTGTCGTCAGTTTGTTTGTTTGTTGGTTTATTTTTCGTGTTGATTCAATCTACGAAGACTAGTCACGTCCATTCCGTAGATCGAAAATGGCGCTGGATCCTCAAAATGTACCTGAAAATAAATAAATATTGCTGGATATTTGACACAGCGCCATCTAGCCCCGAACTAAGCAAAGCTTGTACTATGGGAACAAGATAACTGATAGAATACTTTTATATTTGTAAATACAAATATATAAGTATTCTATTATAAGTAAATACATATTTCGGTGAAATTTGCGGTACGGGGGTTTAAGGGGGCGAAACATCAATCTAGCTAGGTCTCATATCTGAGAAAATTCGTTTTCTCGGCATTTTCACGCAAAAAGATTTACCAGTGCAATGTGGTTCGTAATTTCACAGTAATTGTTAAGACCAAAGTGGCCGAGTGGAGTGGGTGTCCGCCTTTCAATCGAAGGCTTCGAGTTCAAATCTCAGCCCGTAAGTTTTTTTTTCTTTTTCATTTTTAAAATTTCTCTACTTGCACCCAAGCAAAGCTCGGTCGTCAGATATTAACAATAAGAAATACAAAATTTTCAATTACCTACCTCTTTATTTTCTTCGTCCTTCACGCTCGCTTTGCTCGTGTCTGCTAACACTTTCACCTGAAATAAATACATAAAAATAAGTTTCATAATACTTAGGGCCTTTACACCTTTACTAGATGATTTATACAGTGTCAGGAGGCAATCTTTGCCTACACTTATCGGGACACTGTAGTGCCTGGGACAATGTTGAGATGTAGGCTTGTAGCACCTACACCATCCTCTCAGCTTAACCGGACATATCCACAGGAAAGACATGCTCAATACGTGAGGGGCTGACTAAGGCAAGGGTTTCCTCACGATGTGTTCCTTCACCGTTCAGAGCTCGTATTAATGCGCATATAATTTTTTTTTACTACAAGCCTACATCTCAACATTGTCCCAGGCAGGGGCGTATTTACCCTTAGGCCAAGAGGGCCATGGCCCGGGGCGGCAGGCTACGAGGGGCGGCGCAAGCCGCCCCTCAGCCTCTCAGCTTGCGCCTTTCTTTTTGGCCTTATATAAAGCCAAAAGAAATTTTAAAAAAATCTTACCTGATTAACAAAAACTAAAATTTGGTTGGCGAGGGGCGGCTTGCGCCGCCTCTCGCTCTCAGCTTCATGAGCCTTTCTTTTTGTCCTTACATGCCAGAAGAAATTAAAAAAAAAGCCTACCGAACTAAATAAAAGGTAAAACTTATTTGGTTGAGAGAGAGGGGGGCTTGCGCCGCCCCGTGCTTTCAGTTTCATGCGCCTTTCTTTTTGTCCTTATATGCCTGAAGAAAGTAAAAAAAGTCTACCTAACTAACAAAAGCTAAAACTTATTTGACTCGGAGCGAGGGGCGGCTTGCGCCGCCCCGCGCTTTCAGTTTCATGCGCCTTTCTTTTTATCCTTATATGCCCGAAGAAATTAAAAAAAAGCCTAGGTACCTAATTAACAAAAGCTAAAACTTATTTGGTTAAGAGCGAGGAACAAAAACTAAAATTTATTTAGTTGTAAAGTTTTAGACATCAAGACTATCGTTTCACTGACTGGCCATTTTCAGAGATTTTCATTTGACAGGAAACGTAGGATTTCTTTTAAGCTCGAAGGGATAATTCGTTACAATAAATTGGTATTCTGGGAATAAATCCACGAGACGATTTTAGGAAAACATTTCTTGTGTCACATGTTGCATTTGTCATAAAAAAAAATCGGCTCGCTTCGCTCGCATATAGAATAGGAACCGAGGAAGCGACAAGCAGCCAACCTTTTCTTTGAGAACCGTAAGCAAAATTAAGTGTCACATGTTACATTTGTCATTAAAAAATTCGGCTCGCTTCGCTCGCGTATAGAATAGGAACCGACAAGCAGCCAACCTTTTCTTTGAGAACCGTAGGCAAAATCAAGTGTCAAATATTGAATTTGTCATAAAAAAAATCGGCTCGCTTCTCTCGCATATAGAATAGGAACCGACAAGCAGCCAACCTTTTCTTTGAGAACCGTAAGCAAAATCAAGTGTCACTTGTCATAAAAAAATCCGGCTCGCTTCGCTCGCATATAGAATAGGAACCGACAAGCAGCCAACCTTTTCTTTGAGAACCGTAAGCAAAATCAAGTGTCAAATATTGAATTTGTCATAAAAAAATTCGGCTCGCTTCGCTCGCATATAGAATAGGAACCGACAAGCAGCCAACCTTTTCTTTGAGTACCGTAAGCAAACTCAAGTGTCACATGTTACATTTTTCATAAAAAAAAATTCGGCTCGATTCGCTCGCATATAGAATAGGAACCGACAAGCAGCCAACCTTTTCTTTGAGAACCGTAAGCAAAATCAAGTGCAAAATGTTGCATTTATCATAAAAAAAATCCGGGTCGCTTCGCTCGCATATAGAATAGGAACCGACAAGCAGCCAACCTTTTCTTTGAGAACCGTAAGCAAAATCAAGTGTCAAATATTGAATTTGTCATAAAAAAAATTCGGCTCGCTTCGCACGCATATAGAATAGGAACCGACAAGCAACCAACCTTTTCTTTGAGAACCGTAAGCAAAATCAAGTGTCACTTACATTTGTCATAAAAAAATTCGGCTCGCTTCCCTCGCATATAGAATAGGGACCGACAAGCAGCCAACCTTTTCTTTGAGAACCGGAAGCAAAATCAAGTGTCACATGTTGCATTTGTCATAAAAAAATTCGGCTCGCTTCGCTCGCATATAGAATAGGAGCCTACAACCAGCCAACCTTTTCTTTGAGAACCGTAAGCAAAATCAAGTGTCTGTTGTTGTCGTAGAAAAAATCGGCTCGCTTCGCTCGCTTATTAAGCTTCATGACTATTCGAGCAGAGTGCAAACCAAGTTTCAAGCCCGAGACAAATATTTGCAGGGGGCGGCAAACCTTACTGGCCTAGGGCGCTGAATCTTAAAATACGCCTCTGGTCCCAGGCACTACAGTGTCCCGTTAAGTGTAGGCAAAGATTGCCTCCTGACACTGTATAAATCATCTAGTAAAGATGTAAAGGCCTAAGATGTATGAATGTTTGTTACTCTTTCACAACTAACCCAGGGGCGTAGCTATAGCTTTGTTAAGAGGGGGGGGGGGGGTCCAAAGGTTCCAAAAATACAAAGATCATTGTTAAGGGGGGGGGGTCCAAGGGTTCCAAAATACAAAAATGGACTAGGTTTCCTCTGAACTTAATGGGCTAAGGGGGGGGGGGGGGGGGGGTCCGGACCCCCTAAACCCCCCCCCCCCCTTATATACGTCCATGAACTAACCTCTTTATCGCTAGTTTTGTCTTCTTTTTCTTCTTTAACCATCGGTGGAATGTTAGGACCTAGCTTCTCTACTAGGGTTTGTACCTAGAAATTAAATATTTCAAATATGAATAGTATAATATGCAACTAGTTGTCTTCTAGCACTAGTTTTCATATATTTGCATGATGGAATGTATATTATGTTGGTAGCACAAATCAATAAATAAATAAAAAGACTAGTGAGTAAAAGACGGATTTAAAGCGAGGGCCATAGATGAGTCACGAGCAAGTGAAGGATTCTAACTTGATTGTAGTGATTCACAGTGAGTTATAGTTAAACAGTGAAGAAAAGAGCTTTTTATTCACTGTTTTCAGGGACTAAAATAAGCTTTTCATTCCATCTATTCGAAAAGGACGACTTTGTTCGCCTTTAAGTGCGCCCAAAGTAGATGATTCCTCTTCAAGGAACTTTTAGCGGGCAGTAATGAGTTTTTAATCCTCTTTATAAGTTTAGCGGGCAGTAATGAGTTTTTAATCCCCTTTAAGTGCGCCGGAATTATCTTTGAATTATCTTTGCCGCGCACTTTTGAGGTACAACTACTTTCCACATTCATCTCAAATCTACCAAGATGAATGAGGGAGGACTCTTCCAAAAACACCACAGTTGTAATCACATTTAGAGATTTATTACTCTGCAGTTTTCTATCCATACAAAACTGTAATTCCAACCTGATAAAATCCTGTGCGTTTTCGTCAGCGCGATCTAGAACGACGGTCTACTGGCGCCATCTAGTTTGTTTTCGTGGAACTATTGAGCAATTCTAGCGGAAGAGATTTTTTGTTTGAACGCGCTAATCTCACAAAACAGGTTTTTATAATAGCTACCTACAACGTTTTTAATATTCATTATTCTGTATATTTATTTAGCTATTTATTTATATTTATATTGTTTGTGAGAGAAATAAATAAATAAATGAAATGAAATGAAATCTCAGGAACTACCAGTCGGATTTGAAAAATTATTTCTGTATTTGATAGCTAAACTCTTGAGGAAGGTTATAGGCTACTTTTCATCATCATCATCATCACTACGGGGGCAACGCCGCGAGGGCGCTGCTAGTATCGGATAAACATACCGCCCACCATTCAGCCGGCGCGCGGCCACCGTCTGAATAAAAAAAATTTAATCCCCGATTACTCTTCTCAAGTGGAACTTCGTTGATTTAACACATTCCTTTCTCCTCCCTTTTATTTTCTCATAGATTGGGTTACGTATTGATGTCACGAAAAATACAAGACAGATTTTTGAAATCCATAGGAACGTTTGACAGATTTTTGATTTCTTTTTTTTCATAATACAGGAATTCGAATTCCATAAATTCTTAAGCCAGATTTTCATTTGGTTTTTTTTTACAAGGCAGAAATACAAAATACATCTAAACATTTTCCAGAAATTTTAACATCCAGATAATTCACTTTACCGCATGTTTGTTTTCCATATAATTTGTTTTCCATATATTTTGTGATCCCGAAAAATTACAAAATTATGTATTCAATCTTTCTAAACGCCTACTAATTGCGCCATCTAGTAATAATTCAGAGCGTTATAAATACTAGGTACCATAAAATTAAATGACCGATGTCCATTATGTAGCTTGAAGTACTGTAGGTAGATATCTAATAAATACTGTAACTAGTTACTTTTTTTTATTACCTTTAACATTTCCTAACTAATTTCGTGCTAGATGGTTAAGTAACCTCACCAAACACTTTTGGCAAATTATCAAAGTTTAACCTAAATCTTCCATCCATTTCGAATTTGTGACGGCTCCGGCGCTTCGGGAAGTGCAGCCCCTCCGCCCTTGCGTAACAAAACGCGGCATCAGCACGAGCCTTCGCAGCTTCGGCTGTTTGGTCGCCACCTTCGGCGGCGACCAGCCTCAGCCGCTCCAGCTCGTGCTGGTGCCGCGTTTTGTCACAGCGGGCGGGGGCTGCATCTCCCTTCGCGCCTCCGAGTTCATAAAAACACTCTAGGGTAGGACAGACAAGACTACGTGGAAGTCGGGGTGGGCAGATTCGGTTCTGAGACCGATAATAACCTAAAAACGTTTCGTTTTAAGGTAAGACAGACGCAACATAAAAAGTAACACAAATTACGTAAATAATATAATTGAGTAAGATGGAAAAGGTTTTATATGGCTGGAAATTTTCTGGTAAGCGTTACTTCTGTCTTTTAAAATAAGGTATAAGGATATTGTTGTCAAATGAAAAAAAAACGAACTGATAATCTGGCATTAGTGTTTCTGTCAAATGAGACTTCTGTGAAACGTTTTATCGGAGTAATAAAATTATGTAAAACAAAGTATCTGGATTTCGAGTTTCTATCAAACGTTTTATGGATTTCAAAATTCGGTGTATCGTTTTTCGAAAGATTGATAGGTTACCCATAGATTGTAATGAAAAGTAGAGTGTATCACTCGGGCGCAAAATATATTTTTGGCTCGGGCGACGTACTTTAAATCCCTCGCTTCGTTCAGGATTCTACTAAAGAATCCCTCGCTACGCTCGGGATTCTACTCTAGAATCCTTCACTTCGCTCTGGATTCAAAAAAGCGCCCTCGCCGTAAAAATATTATTTTCCCCCCATATAATACAATCTACTATTTTAGAGGTATAATCTATAATATCTGGGCGACCGAGCTCTGCTCGGGTGCATAACGCCATCTAGTGGTTCAATTACGAACCACATTGCACTTGCACTTAAATCTTTTTGCGTGAAAATGGCGAGAAAACGACTCCCAGATATGAGACCTAGCTAGATCGTTTTTCGCCCCCGTAAACACCCGTACCTACTGCAAATTTCATCGAAATCGTTATAGCCGTTTTCGAGAACCTCAGTACAAACAAACAAACATCAAACAAATATTGCTCGTTTAATAGAATAGGATATCTAGGCTAGTAAGTGGTTTCTTACATTAGGATACTGTGAAAAACAGGCTCTCGCCTTCCCAACACAAGGCGGGGCCACGGCGCGACCGAACCTATCTCGATCTGCCGGGTCGAACATGTAGTAACCTGTTACATATTTATATATTTAGATATCTAAAGTACCTGCTAAATAAATAAAACTTGATTACAATTGCATTTATTGTTGGTGTAAAGTATGTACCGCAAATTGTTAAGCTTAAATAAACACATTTTTCATTTTTTCATTTTCAAAATAAATAAAAAAGCTTATAGGAACATGGTGGAATAGTTCCCCAAAGGCAGAGTAGGTGGTTCCTCTGCAACGGGCCCATCTGGCACACTTGCCCGTGGTCTATAGACACACAGTTGTTGTTGGCTGGTCGTATATATGTCTATTGCTGCTGAAAATTTCGCTTGCGCGATCTAGACATATGGTGTCGCCATCTTCGCTGAAGCTTGTAGTGCGTAGCATGTCCATGTAGTTCATCTAGCGACAGGTAGATGTCGCTACATTAAATACTTATAATATCCATGATTTTCTTAATAAGATACTTACCTCTCGGCGTTCTAAATAATGCGACGGCCACATCACCTCTCCCGGCGACGAAAACACCAGATCTTTCCTCGCGGAAGAATTCCGTCACCTGCAATAAAGATAAATAAATAAATAAATATTGGTGGACATTTCATACAGCGCCATCTAGCCCCAAACTAAGCAAATCTTGTACTATGGGAACCAGATAACTGATAGAATACTTATAAAAGATAGATAGATAATGCTTTATTGTACAACAAAAAAAATTAAAGTAATCACAAGAAACAGGAAAAACAGCTTAAAAATTAGTACAATGGGCGGCCTTATCGCTAAAAGCGATTTCTTCCAGGCAACCTGTAAAGATACCTGTAAAGATGATAATAAAGACTCGCGCACTTTCCGTTTTACTTAGATAGATAATAATAGATGGTCTCTGCCTACCCCTGTGGGAAAGAGGCGTGATTTTATGTATGATGATACATTCTTTATTGACAAACATTACAGCACAGCACAGAAACACAAAAAAGCAACAAGTAGGTAGGTACCTTTTAACTGACCTCTTAGCTCAGTTGGTAGTAGCTCTGCCTTCTGCGCTGTAGGTCGTGGATTCGATTCCCATCCAGGACAAACATTTGTGTGATGAAAATCAGATGTTTGTTCTGTGTCTGGGTGTTATAAATGTTCTATGTATGCATTTAAAAAAGTATATAAGTATTCTATCAGTTATCTGGTTCCCATAGTACAAGCTTTGCTTAGTTTGGGGCTAGATGGCGCTGTGTGAAATGTCCCAACAATATTTATATTTATTATTTATTTAAATAAATAAAATACTACTTAACTATGTTCAGTGTACAGACCTGTTCTAGTAGATCTGAACCCACGACCCCTCGGTGTCGTGCTCTGTAGACCACCACGCGACACACGCAGTTGCCCGGCGTGTAGAATTTACGTAGCACCTGAGATTATAATTACACTGTGAGACTTCATCATTACTAGCTTCCGCCCGCGGCTTCGCTCGCGGCTTCGCTCGCGTGGTACCCGGATAAAAAAGTCTATGTTCTATTCCTGGTCATTTTATCTATCTATATTTTAAATTTCAGCCAAATCGGTTCAGCGGTTGTCGAGCTATAGAGGAACAAACATGCATCTAAACTTTCGCATTTTTGTAATATTAGTGTGACTAACACCTTCGCGGCATTGCCCACGTAGTGATGGTGATGATGATGAAAAATAGCCTATAACCTTCCCCAAGAGAGGCAGTTGTCCGATCGCCGGCGATGAACGAGTAACGAGTAGAACGAGTAACTATAAACGAGTTGACGAGCAGCGAGAAGCGAGTGTGTAGTTCCGATAGTTTTGTCGCTGGGCTTTAAGCGAGTGTGTAAGTGCGGCGATTATTCGCTCTACTCTTAGGCTAAATAAAATTATATAAAACTAAATTTTATTTAGCCTAAGAGTATTTTTAAGTAACCTGTACAATGTCACACGATTAAATAATAAAATTCGCTCTACTCGCTCGCAGCGACAGAAATGACCGCTACTTGGACTCTCTGCGAGTCCAGCTAGCATCGCTGAGCGAGTATTATCTTTGATAGCTCTTGTCGTCCATACAGTTAGGACATACTCGCTACACATAATAGGCAAACCTTAACCAAAGTTTTTTTTTTTTCAATCAATCATTTATCAAGGTATGCGAAACAAGGGTAAAAAAAACAGATGACAGGTAGAAATATGTACAGCCTTGAATCTGCTTCTCAGCATGCAAAAATGGATATTAAAATAGAAGTCACTTGTTAAGTTGTTACCTGTTCAATGGTGAGGATTGGAGCGGATGGTCTGAAGTGAAGGTAGCTATCCTGATGAAGCTGGTCTCCAGATTCCAGGATCTTGAAACATGTTTAAACAAGCATTTTTAATCCAAAAACAAGTGGCAAAATTAATATTACATTTGAAAATGAAAAATCTTATCAAAATTTTGAATTCCGACGGGATTCGAACCCGCAATGATACAAGCGATCCTCCTTTAGCCGGAGTGCCTTTACCAACTCGGCCACGGAGGATCGCTTGTATCATTGCGGATTCTAATCCCGTCAGAATTGAAAATTTTGATAAGATTTATATTTTCAAATGTAATAATGTAATAATACCTAAGTGTGGTTTAACACTATAAACAATTAAAAAAAAATAATTAAAAACTAAGAGTGAGGCCCCATTAGTACGTCATCGCAACGGATCAACGCATTGTATGCCACAACTGCGTTGCAATCCGTTAAAACGTCGCGTGCGGCGAGGTTTAAAAATACGGGCTATTCAAAAAATTCAAAATACAAATAACATTTATTCAGGACCGCTAAGACCACTTTGAATCGTCTTAAGAGCTAGGTGATTCTACTCCTGTTCTTTCGCGACCAACACCGTGAAGAATCAGGGCAACAAACACGGTATGGGGCCTAGCTTTCTTTTCGCGATCCATCCGCTTAAATCTAAATAGTCAAGCTCCTGTGGGGAGCCAGTCGAACAAAGTCGTCAAAAGAAAAAAAGAGGATATCTGATTATATTGACTGGCCTCTTAGCTCAGTTGGCAGTAGCTCTGTAGGTCGTGGGTTCCATTCCCACCCAAAACAAATATTTGTGTGATGAACATAGATGTTTGTTCTGTGTCTGGGTGTTAAAGTATTATAAGTATGTATTTACAAATATATAAGTATTCTATCAGTTATCTGGTTCCCATAGTACAAGCTTTGCTTAGTTTGGGGCTAGATGGCGCTGTGTGAAATGTCCAGCAATATTTATGTACAAACAAACAGACAGACCTGGTCTAAAGTGGAGCTGCACCAACGACAGACATCTTGTACTCGCGACATCGCTATAGCCATTACACAACAAGATAGAGCCTGAAAGATGAAACAAATAACTCATTATTATTTATTACTAGCAGCGCCCTCGCGGCGTAGCCCCCGTAGTGATGGTATATGGTGATGATGATGATGATGATGAAAAGTATAACCTTCCTCAAGAGTTTAGCTATCACATGCAGAAAGAATTTTTCAAATTCGACTGGTGGTTTTTTTAAATTATTATTAACGGGACTTAGGCTGGATTTTACCAAACTGGATTAAGTTTTATCTGGAGATTACCTAAACCATAGATTAAACTGCTGTTTGTTTAAATTATTTTGACATTGTAAAGTTGACACCTTATAGAATAGAAAACACTTTATTGTACACACAGAAGAAAATACATTACAGATATAAAATAAAATATTAAGTACAATGGGCGGCCTTATCGCTAAAAGCGATCTCTTCCAGGCAACCTTTGGATGGACTGGCATAAAAGAAGAAATAGAGAAATGGCGGTGTACAAAAAGACAAATCAACATAAAATCACTAATAGCAACACTTAATTTTAAAACTAAAAAACAAATAAGCACAGTGAAAACAAAATTTAGAAAATTACATACATACACAGTATACCAGTCAACAGTTTACTGTCAATGACAAGAAGTGTTCATAGACCTTGGATTTGAAATGTTTATGGATTTTGATAAACGAATACAAAGCGGCAAAGAGTTCCACAAACTTATAGCTTGTACCGTGAAGGATGCGCCATACATGTCGGAAGTATGAACAGGAGCAGCTAGTTGTAGGGTCTCAGAGGATCGTAGATTACGATCGTTGGCTTGGTGCAGAAACGCAAAACGTTCCCTAAGGGCTAGCGCATATATACAATTTTTAGTTGAACAACTATTTTGTTGTGTTTCATAAGTACACAGCAATATATGAACGTGCGCATATTATCAACTCGATAGTTGATCGACAAAAAAATCAAAAAGCCTCATCGATCTGCTTTTGATTAAAAAGTTGGACAACTATCGATCTCACGCTCATTTTGTATTGCAATGTATTGAAGTGCGCATACCATCGACTAAACAGTCGATCCACGACTGTTCAGTCTCGCATTTTAACATAAAAAGTTAAAACAAAACATGGTTAAAACTTTTAAACATGGCTAAAAGACATGGTAACTTGAGCGTTGCCTGCACAAGACTGTTGGATTTGTTTGGGTTACAAATCGACTGAAATCGATTGTATGCGCACCTCCGTCGACTCAACAGTTTAGTTGTGTAGAAATCACGACAAGTACACAACTCGACGAAACAGTTTAGTCGATTTAAAAGTTGTATGTATGTGCTAGCCCTAAGATAAGGAGGAGAAGAGGAAAGAAAAAGTATATTGTAAAGAAGGAAAAGGATATGAGCATTCCGGCGCAGACGAATAGGGAGCCACTTGAGCTTTGCCCGGAAGTGAGGTACGTGGTCATACTTACTTAAGCCAAATATAAATCGGATGCAGAGGTTTTGAAGGCGCTCAAGTTTGTTAAGCTGGGCTTCGTTCGGTGAGATCGAGATAGCTAGAATCGGCGTTATCTAGTATGGGGAGAAGAAGAGATTGTGCAAGCGTAACTTTGGTAGCAGTTGGCAGGAAATTACGGAGTCTTCGTAGAGACGCATATGTTGCAAACATTTTACGACTAATTTCCTTAACCCAGGGCTCCCAAGAAAGTTAGGCGTCCATGATGATTCCCAAGTTTTTCACTGAGTCACTGATTGGTATTGGTGTTCCATCAAAGATTATGGGTGGAAGAAGTGAGTAATCTAGCTTATAACCAGGATAATTTGTATGCACATAATAATGTACGGTTGCGCTTTCTAAACAATTGTATTTCGAATTATGTCGGCTAGTTACTCTGGAGTAAGATGACTTTTGGTCGAATCCAGCCTAAGTACATTTTCTGCAGTGCTTCGGCAATGTTCGGTGTCAATGACCTCGGATTCGGGTCAGCTCAAATAGCATACTGAGGGCATTTGCATGTAGATTCGACTGCGAATATGTGAACCATCTCAGAATGACACACACGCAGTTCATTCACTCATATAAATAAAGTGTAAGTGTAAGTCAGGACGTATCTGTTTTTGTATTATTGTGCTATTTTAATTTTAATTTTGTGTATTGTGTGCTTTTAAAATGTGAATTTTACTATGGACTAGATTGTCTGAAATAAATGATTTATTTATTATTATTATAGGAGGAGAATAAACCTGCAAAGAATTAGAGATTATAAACATACCTGGTTCCCTCTAGACGCGAATGGGAATTTCTTACAAGCCATCGAGTGCTGAGCGGAGAGGAACTGAGTGCCGTCGTTCAGAACCAACCATCCACTCGTGTTCCTTTGACCTGAGAGTTAATTATTATATGTATTTACTGATTTCACTTAAAATATACTACTTATTTAATGTAATAATATCAGGGCGACCGAGCTATGCTCGGGTGCAAATAGAGTAAAATTAAAGAAAAAAACTTACAAAAACTAAACTTGCACTCGTTGAGATTCGAACTCGAAGCCTTCAAAAAGGCGGACATCCAATCCACTCGGCCACTTTGGTCTCAACGATTTACGAATTACGAACCACATTGCACTAGTAAATCTTTTTGCGTGAAAATGCCGAGAAAACGATTTTTCCCAGATATGAGACCCAGCTACATCGATTTTTCGCCCCCGTAAACTCACATACCGCAAATTTCATTAAAATCGTTAGAGCCGTTTTCGAGAACGTCAGTACAAACAAACATCAAACAAACAAATATTGCTCGTTTAATAGAACAGAGTCCCAAAAGTCCAAACTCAAGGTTTGCCAAAGGGCGATGGAGCGCAGCGTGCTCGGAGTCAAGAGGACCGACAGAGTCCACAACACCACGTTGCGCTCAATAACTGGAATCGCCGATGTAGGGGATAAGTCCGCTAGGCTGAAATGGGAGTGGGCCACGTGAGTCGCATGCATCCGGACCAGTGATCGGAATTAGGCGGGCTTAAATACCTAAAGTTCAAAGAACAGAGGCAAAAAAGGGGAGACTTCCTTACTACAAGAATTTTATTCTTGTAGTAAGTAAGAATTTTATTGAAAGTTGGCACAATTTTCACAGTGAGTAAGTACATTTAAAATTAATGTTAATAATATTGTGAACTAATTCAAATAATTTTTCTATTTGACCGACGGAAAAAAGTTTTTTATCCTTATAATTTACATTTTAGTTTTTGTTATTAACTCAGGTAAAAAATTGATTCACCTTAATGTTAGACGTTCTTTATTAATTTCCCGGAAACGGAAATAATTGGGTCGAAAAATATTTAGTCCTAAGGCGTCACCATTTGTCTCTGTTATTTTTGAACTTTATTTATTATTTTATTTATTTATTTATTACATATAACATAACATCATAACAGCATGTAGCCAAAGCGACGTTACATTAAAACTATACTTAATTAATTTAGTGTACAATTATTGTAGATCTAAGTACATAGATATAAATATCTATCTACTTAGATCTACACCTTCTAAAACTACCTGAGCTAACTCCATGAGCTTCGGCAGGTTAAACTGGAAAATGTCAATATTATTTTTAGAAATACCATTGATTAGCTTAATGGCAATCGACTTAGGTATTTTAGCCCGCCTCATTCCGATCACTGATCCGGACAGATGGGCGAAGATCGTCACGCAGTGGGTGCCCGAGGACGGAGACGTCGGGGCAGGCCTCGAACACGCTGGCGTGATGGTCTGGAATCCGGGCTGACTGGTGGGACGAAGCTGGCGATCGCAAGGCATGGAAGACGATGGGGGAGACCTTTGCCCAGCAGTGGGACAGGGCCTGTATTCTACTAGATGACAACCGCTTTGGTTTGGTTCGATCTCTTAAATGTCAGCCATTTGGTGAAATAGTAGAATAGCTTTTCAAAAATTTGTTCTGCCAAAGTTCAAAACCTCACCACAACTGAGTCGTTTGTTATTAGTAGTCATGGAAACAGTCGCTTTAGTTGAGGTTTTGGTTGAGGTTGATTAAAAGTTCGGTACGAGAATCGACGCCCAGTGCAGGTTAAAGAAAAAAAAAATAATAATCATCATCATCTCAGCCGTTGGACGTCCACTGTTGGACATAGGCCTCCCTCAAAAATTTCCATGATAAACATTAAAAATGTAATGTTGTTACCTTTAAGTTTGTTATGTTCCTTGTCCCTCTTATCGGCGGCTCGTTGTGCGTCTTGGCATGTGTCGTCTCCGGGGGGATGTTTTCTGTCCATTTCTAATGCACGACGGGCGGCTCCGTCTATACCGACCTGCATACATACATACATAAAATCACGCCTCTTTCCCACAGGGGTAGGCAGAGATACATAGACCTGCATACATCACTTTGTAAACAATAGCCTATAGTCGAATTGCTCATTGTACGAACTAAAAATATTAGGTCCTTACATATGAAATTGGCGTTTTGTCGAACTGGCCACTTTGATCTCAAATATATAGCGTTTGGTTAGGAATTCCAAATTCAGGTTTATTTCAAATTTAGGCTTGTGTATTTGTGTTTTGAATTTGGTGATTAATTTGTTTTCGCGCCATTTGATTTTTCTTTGACATCGATCTGTTCACAATATGGAAAACTTAAAATATAGCGTTGTTTACGAATACGAGTTCCTACGTGGAACCAGCGCTGCAGAAACAGCTGGAAGGATTAATGATGTGTATGGGGAAGCAACTGTAAAAGAAATCAAGTTACGTTTTAAGTTCCAACACTTTCGTTCTGGCAATTTTGGCCTACAGAACTAACCCCGTGGACGGCCAGAGACCCTAGTTGACAATGAAGAATTAAAGGTGATCGTGGAAGCGGATTCATCGCAAACTACGTCACAGTTAGCGGCAGACTTCGGTGTAAGCGATAAAACAATTTTAATTCACTTGAAACATTGGAAAATTTAAAAAGCTCGAAAAATGGGTATCGCATGAATTGAGTGATGCACACCAACAAACACGCGTCGAGTGCTGCGTTACATTACTCAATCGTCACAACAACGAGGGGATTTTGAATCGTATCGTTACTTGAGATGAAAAATGAGTCCTGTACGATAAATTGTAAACGCTCATCACAATGGTTGAACCCAAGAGACCGGCCAAATCCTGCCCAAAGTGAAAATTGACTCAGAAAAAGGTACTGGTAAGAGTCTGGTGGACCAGTGCTGGTGTCATTCACTACAGCTTCCTAAAATCTGGTTAGACGATTACGGCAGATCTGTATTGTCAACAATTGCAAACCATGATGGAAAAGTTAACCGTTAAACAACCGAGACTGGTTAATTGCTCTAGCGCACTGCTGCTTTAAGACAACTCTAGACCACACACTGCACAATAGACGGTCGCTTAATTAGAGGAGCTGCGATTGGAATGTCTCCGATATCCACCATACTCTCCGGATTTTGCTCCAACAGATTACCACTTTTTCTGGAGTTTGGACAATTCCTTGTAAGGAAAAAAATTGAATTCCGATGAGGCAGTCCAAACCGCCTTCAAATATTTTATTGACTCTCGCTCCTACAATTTTTTCAGTAAATGAATCATTGAACTACCTATAAAATGACGAAAGAGCATAGATAATAATGGTATATACTTTGATTGAATAAATACATAATTTCATAATTTTTCTTTCGTTTTACTTTTTCCACACAAAACACCAATTTCATATGTAAGGACCTAATATTTGTTATTTATTGAAGTTAAATTCTACTAGCTTCTGCCCGCGGCTTCGCTCGCGTGTTACCCGGATAAAAAGTAGTAAAAGATAATGACCTATATTTTAAAATTCAGACAAATCGATTCAGTGGTTGTCGAGTTATAGAGGAACAAACATACATCCATCCGTCCAAAAATCCAAACTTTCGAATTTATAATGTTACTGTGATTCACGTAATTTTTATTTAATTACATTACCTTGCTAGTAGCAGGCACAAGTTTCACACCGGGCGGCGCTCTGACCAAGGGCGGTTCCACTCCGCCCAACTTCTTAATAGGCTGTACGGTCACCGCCATCGCGTATAGCTGAAACTCGTGCTTAGGGCGCTCGGTCACTGGGATGTTTTGGAGGTACCTAAGAATAGAATAGAAAAAAAAATTCAGCACACACGGTAAACAAACAAAAAGTAAAGAAGAAGAAGCAAGGGCGGGGAAAGATTAAAAGAAAAACACACAGGTACATAAGTAGGAACGAATAAGAAAAGCACAAACACATAAAAAAAAATGGACAGTAGGTACCTAGAACTACCTAAGAAAGTACTTTTGGAAAGATGGAGGGTATGGGTTGTATTGAAGGTATGGGAGAGTAGGTTGATAATTTCGGTATAAATAAGCAAATATATTATAGATTGAATACGTAGTAGTCTAAAACAATGAAAATGAAAAATCTTATTAAAATTTTCAATTCCGACGGGATTCGAACCCACATTGATAGAAGCCTAGCTTTCTAGGATGAGAATCAAAGCCTACACAACCTACAGCGCAGAATCGCATTGCATCCAAATGCATTGTGAGCGATATTAACGATTTTATTAGGATTTAAGTAGATAAATAAGTTTAACTAACGCAAAAGCCATGAGTTTAGCTGATGTGAATGTCAATACACATGCTGCGCCATCGTCCTGCAAGATAAATTATACCATTTAGGCTGGATTCGACCAAACTGGATTAAGTTTACTCGAGAGTAAACTACTGTTTGTTTGAATATTTTGACATTGTAAAGTTGACACCTTATAACCAGGATAATTTGTATGCACATAATAATGTTCGGTTGCGCTTTCTAAACATATGTGTGTATTTTGAATTATATCGGCTAACTAGAGTAACTACTCTGGAGTAAGATGGCTTTTGGTCGAATCCAGCCTTAGCCTCTTATTCCTGTCACATTTTATTAAAACACAGCATAGTTAATACATATTAATTAGGGTAGATTATAATCATAAATAGTTGCAGGCTCACACGACAGACCAAAGGGTATCGCGTGTGACTCGTAGTGCCCCATCAGACCTCTAAATCATCGGCGCAGGCAGCAGACCGAAGGGTATTGTCGGAGACTTGTAGTGACCTATCACTCTAGGTCCCCCCTAGGCAGCCTACCTGCGCGTCAATCCTCAGACCGGTAGGTCCACATGCGTGGGGCTCCATCATATAGAAGGGCGGAGCGCCCGCGACTCGCCACACAGACCACATGAGGGATGGACCAGAGAATATCGTGTAAGACTCGTAGTAACCCATTCCGGTGTGCAAGTGAGAGACCAAAGAGATTTGTGACTCGTAGTGCCCCATCAGACTTCTATATCCTCGGCGCAGGCAACAGACCGAAGGGTATTGTCGGAGACTTGTAGTGACCTATCACTCTAGGTCCCCCCTAGGCGGCCTACCTGCGCGTCAATCCTCAGTCCGGTGGGTCCGCAGGCGTGGGGCTCCATCATATAAAAGGGCGGAGCGCCCGCGACGCGCCATACTGCGACAGCGTGAGGGACGGACCAGAGGATGCCGTGAGTGTGGGACTCGAAGAAACGCTCCAAAGCACAACTGAAATGGATTAATAACAGTATAAATAAATAAATATTGCTAGACATTTCACACAGTGGCATCTAGCCCTAAACTAAGCAAAGCTTGCACTATGGGAACCAGATAACTGATAGAATCCGTACCCATATTATAAATGTGATAGTGTGTTTATTTGTCTTGCTTATTTTTTTCACGTCAAAACAAAGCGACGGATTGACGAGATTTTTTGTGTGGAGATAGTTGGAGGGCTGGGGAGTAATATAAGCTACTTTTTATCCGGGTACCACGCGAGCCAAGCCGCGGGCAGCAGCTAGTATGGAATTTGGGAAAAGTACCTATGTACGAGCCAATATTGCTCATACAGCAGATTTTTTTTGAATTTTGAATTTTAATTGCAAAATGCGTTTAATGTGCTACGAGTCCTCGACCACGTCCAATGCTCGATCGGTCAAGCAAGTCATGTGAATGGACTTAGGCTTGTTTCACTCTTCAGCGTGTCGCCGGTCGCGTCCGCGAGTTGACCATTCACAGTACATTTCTTTGTGCTGTGAATGGTCAAAATTAATTTCTCTGAATGGTCAACTTGCGGACGCGACCGGCGACACGTTGAAGAGTGAAACAAGCCTTAGGACTTTGATTTCTTTGCATTTGACTACTTTTTTTTTAATAGCTAGGGAGGGCAACTGCCCCTCCCGATTCGACCGAATTTAGCAGTACTTAGAGAATTCGGTGCAGATAGGTGTTCGCTCAGCCTTACCGTACAGTCATCTCAGTTGGTTCCTTCTGATCCAGCTTCCCGCTAAACACTTGATCCAGATCATAACGAACGTAGTTCACTCCGAGTATAAACCGTTTCAACACCTGGAAAGATATCTTTCATCCATACTATCTATATCTATACTAATTATATAAAGCGGAAGAGTTTGTTTGTTTGAATGCGCTAATCTCAGCGGAGCTAAAAAGGTCGCTATTGCAGAATCGCATCAAAGGAACCATTCCATTGCTATCTCTTTTCACTCTCAGTCAATGAAAAGAGATGGCAATAGTTCAATTCCTTCACCGCGAGTCTGCAATAGCGACCTTTTTGGCTCCGCAGGAACCACCAGTCGAATTTGAAAGATTCTTTCTGCATTTGATAGCTAAACTCTTGAGGAAGGTTATAGGCTACTTTTCATCATCATCATCATCACCATATACCATCACAACGGGGGCAACGCCGCGAGGGCGCTGCTAGTTCATTCATAAATTCGTTTAAGTTTCACAAAGTGACAGGTCGAAAATAATACAGTTGCTTTGTAAGTGAGCCATTTGTTATTTCAATAAATAAGTACATGAAAGTGAGTATATTAGCGACTAAACGAGATATTGCGATCACTAATTGTTGTCATCATCATCATCTTAGCCGTAGGACGTCCACTGTTGGACATAGGCCTCCCTCAAAGATTTCCATGTGTTTCAAGGCGGCATCGACCGACCTGCAATTTTTACAAGGTCTTCTATCCATGTTGTCCGTGGACGTCCAACAGTAGTAGTAGTAGTAGATTTTGGTTATTATTTTCAGTCATATGTACTTCAATAAACAAAGAAATCAAGACTTGTAATGGCGCAGCCGGTAGCATTTTTGGCGCAGCCTGTAGGATTTATTGATCGCAGCTTTTAGATATATTTTCCCGACAATTTTTGGCATTTCTTACCTGCAAAGGCAACAGTACATCCTCTCCAGGCCTGAACTCGTATCCCAGCGAGCCAAGCGAGGCAGCGAAGAGTCTACAAGCCACCGCCAGACACTCGTCTACTGTGGCCCGTGTCCACAAGTGCGGTCGACGCACGTGCGACATACAAGCCGCTACGATAGCGCCGCACGAGGATTGCAGGAGGGCGTCGCGAGTGAATCTATTATGAAATTGTAAACAGTTAAGGCTGGATTCGACCAAAAGTCATCTTACTTAGCCCACATAATTCGAAATACAATTGTTTAGAAAGCGCAAGCGAACATTATTATGTGCATAAAAATTATCCTGGTTATAAGGTGTCAACTTTACAATGTCAAAATATTCAAACAAACAGTATTTTACTCTCGAGTAAAAACTTAATCCAATTTGGTCGAATCCAGCCTAAGTTAAGTTTTTTTTGTATAAAACTAGAGTGTTTTATTGAAGTTATAGATTTGTGTTTTTGCCGCGAATTAATTAAATTACCAGAAAATGTGCTGCATACGATCTCTAAACGGACAAGGAAACCATCATGAAAAACAGTAAGAAATATTTAACAAGTCTTTTTTGCAAAAATTTGGTGTATAAAACTATCTATATTCCAAATTTCATCAAAATCAGTTTAGTAGTAATGGGGATACGTGATAACAAACATTCACACACACACGCGCACACACACGGACTTTCGCCTTTATAGTCGATGTTAGTAGAATATAAGATAAAGAAAATTGGAGTTCATTGAAATATTTATTTGCATATATCAAAATTTCTTACTACTAAACTGATTTTTGATGTTTAGGTTCTGAAATAACACGTAGGCTTATCTTATTTCCGAAAATCAACCAATCGACTTTTGACCGCGGGGCGCAGCTAGTAAGGAATAAATAAGCTTTAATAGTGTTTACTTGACAAGATCTGGAGGTCTGGTGCCGCGAAGTATGGTCCTTCCACGGGCAGTTTCCACATAAGCAGTTAGTACCTGAGAAATTGTAATAATCTTATTGTTAAACTATATTAAGCCGTGTTCGCCAAGTGGGTTAGTACCTCGATTTTCGATCCGAAGCGAAGGTTCGAATCCTGGCCGTGCATCAATGGATTTTTCGATTCGAAAAATTTATGTCTCAAAAAAGAAAATCTCAAAAATTTACTACTGTACTGTACTGACGTTCTCGAAAACGGCTCTAACGATTTCGATGAAATTTGCAGTACGGGTATAAGCCGTTTTCTCGGAATTTTCACGCAAAAAGATTTGCCAGTGCAATGTGGTTCGTAATTTTACAGAATTTGTTGAGATCAAATTGGTCGAATGGAGTGGGTGTCCGCCTTTCAATCGAATGCTTCGAGTTCGAATCTCATCCAGTAAAAGTTTTTTTTTTATTTTTTATTTTTTCTCTATTTGCACCCGAGCATAGCTCGGTCGCCCAGATATAATAAATAATAATAATAATAAATAATGCTGGACATTTCACACAGCATCATGTAGTCCTAAGCTAAGCAGAGCTTGTGTTATGGGAACCACATCACTGATATACTACTTATATACATTTTTTTTTGTAAATACATACATAATATACATAGAAAACACCCAGACCCAGATATTAAATATGATTTGATTTGATTTGAATATCAGTAACCTTCCATTCGTATCCCTCGTCGGGCAAGGCTCCCTGAGGCGTGACGGCGCCGACAATCTTACTAAACTCCCAAAACACCTTCACACCTGATATAGCGAACCTGCGAAAATCACACTTCACATTACATTACACTATTACATTATACTAATTAGGCTGGATTTTACCAAACTGGAATAAGTTTTATCTGTAGATTAAACCACAGATAAACTGCAGTTTGTTTGAATATTTTGACATTGTAAAGTTGACACCTTATAACCAGGATAATTTGAATGCACCTAATAATGTTCGGTTACGCTTTCTAAACAATTGTATTTCGAATTCTGTCGGCTAATGGAATAACTACTCTGGGAGTAAGGTGACACTATTACACTAATATTATAAAGACGAAAGTTTGGATGGATGGATCTATGTTTGTTCCTCTATAACTCGACAACCAGTGAACCTGTGAACCTATTTCACTAAAATTTAAAATATAGATTAATAATGACCGGGAATACAACATAGGCTACTTTTTATCCAGCTGTGATACCTAACCTAGTGTAATGTGATATTGTCAGTGTGATTAGTGTGATACCTAGTGTGATGTGATACTGTCACGCGTTTTCTTCAGACAATCTAGAATCCTTGACACTCACCGGTTCCCCCCCGGTCTGGCCAGCCCCCTCACATTCTCCGCGCACGTCTCTGCCAGCTGCTCCACCGTAGATATCACGACCGCTGCCGCGCCCCCCACCGCGGACGTGCGCCCCGCCGGCCCCACAGAATGAGGCTCCCATAGAACGTAGGACTTATCATCGCAAGCGCGCCATATGCCGACGCAGTAGTTCTTAGCGCAAAGCACTCCGTATTTGTTACCCTGAAATAAAGAACCAACAAAATAGAATCTCTTAAAGCGAAGGTATACTCTAGCCAAAACCAATGTACAATATTTACTAACATTGCACTGACAGATCAATCAGCTGATAGCAGGAATAGACCTATCACAGAAAACTGAGATTAAATATGATTGTCACTGATTCAATATGACCAATCGTAATGAATCTCAGTTTTCTGTGATAGGTCTATTCCTGCTATCAGCTGATATATCTGTCAGTGCAATGTTAGTAAATATTGTAGTCTCGTAAGCGATTTTGATAAAAAGTAAAACTGCATCATAATTAAAAATAATTATTATCCTGGCCAGAAATCGATCGAATCGCCTTTGAGTATTTTTCGCTATTGCTAATAGTTTCAGATTTGGCCCTATAGTCGGATTGCTCATTATACGGACTAAAATTGAAGGAAAAAATGACATTTTTCCTTCAATTTTGATATGTTTTTAGTCCGTATAATGAGCAATACGACTATAGAGGCACTCTTGAAAAACTCACCCTGTATAACTCGGTTCTGACTGAGAAGCTGTATACTGTTCTCACAAATATTGTTTGTTATACTCCTAAGGGTATATTTTGATGTTTGGTTGATGGCCGCGCGAAACAAAAAAGGCACCACTTTCCGGCATAGGCTTTTCATTTATTTTTTAAAAAAGTAAGTTTTTTTTACTCACCGCCTCAAAGAATCTATTGATGGCCCTTCGTATATTGAGCACTGGTCCTGTTTCACCCGCGTTCAAATCTCCAGTCACCGCTTCACTGTCTATCTCCAAACGTACCTGCAAGTGGAAACACACAACGTTATAATATTGTGACAGTTTTTGCGTCAGATCGAAATTAAAGCTAAAAGTAATTTTAATTTGTGTTGTGAGAAAATATTGTTACTTTTTTTTTTTGTTACAATTCTTTCTTACCAATGATGTCAGAATTATTGATTACCTATTAGATAGTACTTGATGTCTTGATAGGCACTTGATAGGCAATATGCGTCTGATTCAAAAGCGGGTTAAACGTATTTTTCTATGAACATTATGGCTTTAGAATTATGCGTGTGTAATTATTTTTTAATATTATTTCATTTTCGCTTAGAAATTAATAATTAAAAAGTGCAAAAATATAGTGGAAATTTCATAAGACTTGAAACGCAACGCTATTTGTCACATGTGTTGTGACGTCACACTCCTTCAAACTCGACAGAAAGTTTTTTTTTTCTACCTAGGTACAAGCGCGTGTAATTGCCGTGAATTGTGACGTCACGTCCGTTTCAAGTGCACGAAAATGTTGATAGATTTTAAAAATTATTTTTGTTATAAAATTTTAGTTTTTCGGCGCTGGAATTTTTGTTACGCCGGCTCCATACGTTGGGACCAACGTTGGTCCCAACGTTGGGGCCAAGATTTCGTGAACCATCCACACGTTGGCGATACACCAGTCTTGTTCCGTCAGAGCCAACGTGCAGACGTCCGATGTCTGCGCGTCCGATACAGAAATTGAAATTTCTCTAAGTGATTTTACATTACTGAATACCAATTTTATCACAATCACATCACATAATGTCACTATCACTCTTCACACAACACACTATATTATAAAAGCGAAAGTTTGGATGTTTGGATGTATGTTTGTTCCACTCTAACACGACAACCACTTAACCGATATGGGTGATATTTAAAATATAGATAGATAATAACCGGAAATAGGACATAGGCTACTTTTTATCCCAAAAAATTGCACGGTTCCCGTAACATAAAAAAAAATAGTAGACTCCATCATCAGATCAGCTCGCTGTCACCATATTATTACATTGTAGTCAGAACTTGACAAATATGCCGAGTTTCAACTCAATCGGCTTATTTACTGAGGAGTTCTCTTGAACAGCTCTTGACTCCATCATCAGATCAGCTTGTTGATACCATAATATTTCATTGTCACCGAGAATCTATAAGTGTGCAAAATTTCAGCCCGATAGTCCTACAAACACAATAAATAAGGAATACGATGACATTCTCGCTCGTCAGTCGACACGTGCGCTCACGATGCGCGTCGAAACGGGACTGAGCATAGCGCCAACGTGTGGACGGATCCCCAACGTTGGCGCGCCAACTTCCTTTGATAAAACCGACACGGCACGGCCAAGCCCCAACGTTGGCCCCAACGTTGGCGCCAAGCTATTTTGTCAGCACCACACGTTGGTGAGAGGCATTGGGACCAACGTTGGCCCCAACGTGTGGATGCGGGGTTACGGTTATTTGACGATATAACCTATCGTATTCTTCTTCTTCTTTTATTTAAGGGGTAGCCCCTTGTCGGCATAACTGATGTTTCTTTCTCCATGAAGCTCTTTCCAGGGCAGCGATTTTAACCTATCGTATAAAATCATAAAAAAAATTGTGGGAGTTCCCTATTCTTGAAGTGCATTTATTTTATTGGTCTGGTGTTTGATTCCTCTATGAACACGAAACGACATTCGACTTCGGACAGATTGCTAACAGTTTCACTTCGATAGATTTGTAATATTTAAATTGTAAGCAGTATGTTACGGTTAGTTTTAATACCAACATTAAGTATTATTTCACAAAAACACAAGAACCAGTGTGGTGAAAGGACTTGCATTAAAGTTAGTGACTTGATGACGTCGTATCTTCAGTACCATAACAATGACAAAATAAATAATACATTCCTAGACAAAAAGTAACATCATGACGTTACAGGCGTATCAGTAGCCATATTTCAAAATGGCGTCATGAATTCAAAATGGCGCCGATATTAAGCATCTTTTTTGTAACAAAAACACAAGAACCAGTGTGGTGAAAGGACTTATATTAAAGTTAGTGACATGGAAGCTGTCGCCATATTTCAAAATGGCGTCGAGATTTCAGCCGAAATTAAATATTTTTTCACAAAAACACAAGAACCAGTGTGGCGAAAGGACTCACATTAAAGTTAGTGACTTGATGACGGCCGGTCGCCATATTTCAAAATGGCGTCATGAATTCAAAATGGCGCTGATACTAAGTTTTTTTTAACAAGAACCAGTGTGGTGAAAGGACTCACATTAAAGTTAGTGACATGGAAGCTATCAGCTATCTCCGATGGAGTCAAATCTGGCGGATGTGACGCATTTGGCATAGACAACGTGTATAACCGGTCGCCATATTTCAAAATGGCGTCTATTAATTCCGGCTTCCAGTATTGATAAGGCTCTATATGTTCCACTACTATGCCCATTATTGCGTTAGCTGCGTCCTGTAAAGATAAAAGAACAAGTGGCTATCACAGTAACACACTAATCACATCACACTATCACACTAATATTATAAATGCGAAAGTTTGGTGTTTGGATGTTTGGATGGATGTATCCTGTAAAGATATTAAAAGAACAAGTGGCTATCACAGTAACATACTAATCACATCACACTATCACACTAATATTATAAATGCGAAAGTTTGGTGTTTGGATGGATGTATCCTGTAAAGATATTAAAAGAACAAGTGGCTATCACAGTAACACACTAATCACATCACACTATCACACTAATATTATAAATGCGAAAGTTTGGTGTTTGGATGGATGTATCCTGTAAAGATATTAAAAGAACAAGTGGCTATCACAGTAACACACTAATCACATCACACTATCACACTAATATTATAAATGCGAAAGTTTGGTGTTTGGATGGATGTATCCTGTAAAGATATTAAAAGAACAAGTGGCTATCACAGTAACACACTAATCACATCACACCATAAATGCAAGTTTGGATGGATAAATGTATATTCCTCTATAACTCGACAACCACGGAACCGATTTAGCTGAAATTTAAAACACATATAGATAATGACCGGGAATAGGACATAGGCTACTTTTTATCCGGGTACCACGCGGGCGAATCCTCGGGCAGCAGGTAGTAGATTTATAATTTTTAACTGGATATATTTTAATTTTAACTTTATTTAATTGTAGGTACTATTTTTAATTATGTATGTGAAATATAGACATTTGTCTGAAATAAAGAAATAAATGAACAAAAATATTTAAATATAACTATACCTGTAAATCTCGCTGTGAGTCCATAAAGTAGTTTTCATCTTGGGCCACACGGCCTCGCACGGAGGCCGTGGTGCGGCCTAGCCGGGTGAAGTGGGGGCCTAGCGCGGCCTCCTCTAACGGCTCTACTAGGACTTCTTCCTCTGTGGAAGAAGTAGGCTTTGAAAAACATATTGTACAGTACATCTACAGTTGGGCCGACTGTTTCGCTGCGCAGTAAAGAATTTTGTATGAAAAAGTTGCACTGCGCATCGAAACGGCTAACTTCACGAACACCGAGATCCGCTGGCCGTACTGTACTAACATTACCTATAATTTACAATAAGAACCAGCTGACCCACCTAGAGATCGTTCGAAACAATCTATAAGTGGCTCAACTGACCCAAGCCGTTGGTAAATTAAACCTGGTACAAAATGTAATACTTAGTTGAAGCTACTACACCATGTATATTCACGCCGAAACTTGTTCTTGCTGAACAAACATTTTTCATTTTCATTTCTAGCTTTATATTGGACTAGCTGCCGCGGCTTCGCTCGCGTGGTACCCGGATAAAAACTAGCCTATGTTACTCTCCAGCCCTCCAACTATCTCCACACAAAAAATCACGTCAATCCGTCGCTCTGTTTTGACGTGAAAGCATAACAAACAAACAAATAAACACACTTTCACATTTATAATATGGGTACGGATATCGGTTATTTTCGTGTTTTCCGAATATGTCCGACAGTGTATGTTTCCACAAAACAGAATGCGACAGAAGTGCACGTCGTTAGCAGCGCAGAGAGCACGGATATTAACTCATTTCATTTTCGTCAAAATGACATTGATACTTATCGATCGAGCGAGCGAAGCGAGCGAAGATCTTAGTGGCAAGTTAGGCGATTTTGCTTTGTATGTTTGTATGTTTGTATGTTTGTATGTTTGTATGTTTCATTTTTATGTTCTCGCATAACTATCGAACCGCTAATCCAATCTGTATGAAACTTGATAGGTCAATAGGTAGTGCTATGGAAATTTGCTGTGGAGCGTATGAGCGTAATCGATGAAGGGGTTGTAAAGATATGGGGTTCCCAAGGGGGTAAATTTTTTTCAAAGTTACCCAAATATATTGAGTGGGGTGTCATACGAAAGGGCTTATTCTGTACATTCCAAAATGGTTTTTATTTTTAATCTAGGATGTATAGTTTTTGAAATACGACCAAAGAACAAAAACTACGAAACCAGAGCTGCAAGAGCTCCCGTTTCATAGAGTTTCGATGTCTTCGTAGCTCATTGACTGGTCGGTCTTAAAAAGAGAGTGGCATCGTTGCGGTTTGGTTTGCAATGATTTTAGATGCTACTTGATTTATTTTCATGATAAAAAAATTTTTGATAAAGAATGAAAATAATTGGGGTAAAAAAAGTTAAATAAACAAATATATTGAGTGGGGTGTCAAATGAAAGGTCTTAATTTGTACATTCCAAAATAGTTATTATTTTCATTCTAGGACGTATACTTTAGAAATACGACGAGAATTCATAAATATGAAATAAGTAAATGAAAAATTAGACACGACATTATTGTATTGCATGCATGCTAGTATTTTTTACCATGAAGAGCTAGCGCAATAGGCATACTCGGCAGTAGTAGCACTTGAAATTATAGGGGTAGTCAGAAGAAAGTCCAAATGTAAGCCATCTACGGTGCGCGAGATCTCAGTTCGGGGCGAACTACTAGTTTATTTGAGATAAAGTTGAAATTATGAGTAATTTTCATTCCCAAATGACATTTCGTCAATCGTTTTTGTAATTTTAAGCGATTGTGTCCGATGTTTTCCGAAACGCATTATTTTTTCTGGTTTTGTTGTACGTGTATGTATTTCTGGACTAGACCGCATCGTGAGGAAACCCTTGGCTTAGTCAGCCCCACACGTATTGAGCATGTCTCTCCTGTGGATATGTCCGGTTAAGCTGAGAGGATGGTGTAGGTGCTACAAGCCTACATCTCAACATTGTCCCAGGCACTGCAGTGTCCCGTTAAGTGTAGGCAAAGATTGCCTCCTGACACTGTATAAATCATCTAGTAAAGATGTAAGGGCCTAAGGGTGCGTTTCCACTGAGGCGGAGCTGAGCGGAGCGGAGTTTAGCGGCGCATGAATTGACCAATCATGTGCATTTTGCCGCGTTCCGATATCTTCGTTTGACATGTGATTGGTCAATTCATGCACCGCTAAACACCGCTCCGCCCAACTCCGTGTCAATGGAAACGCAGCCTAAGTTTACTCGGAGTCTGTAGGTAGAGTCTAATTCTATTGTGTCCCTCTTTGCTTTATTGCTTACCCTCCTCCCCCCCTCCGGCTGCCTCCCCCTCCTCTCTAGGGGGTGAGGGTCGCTTGTCCCTCAGTACAGAGGTCAATTCGTTGGTTACCTTCACAGGATACAACTTGTACGGAGATAGGCATTGTTTACGATCTAGACCGCCTTGAAGAGCTGGAAATAATAAATAAATAAATAAATATTGAGGGACATTTTTCACACAGCGCCATCTAGCCCCAAACTAAGCAAAGCTTGTACTATGGGAACCAGATAACTGATAGAATACTTATATATTTTTTGTAAATATACTATCGCACCTCCAGAATAGAAGTGACTCAATTCAAAAATCATGATTTTTGGGAATTGCGATAAATGTCCGTTTTCCGCGGGAGAGGGAGGAGAAACTGCCAAAATGAAAGAGACTCAGCTATTATATTTTTCACGTTCTAACCAAAAAGTGTCAGATTTTGAATAACTAGCAGATAGTTTTTTTTTCTGAGTCTTTCTACATATTCATTTTCCCAATTTTTTGAATTGAGTCACTTCTATTCTGGAGGTGCGATATACTTATAATACTTTATAACACCCAGACACAGAACAAACATCTATGTTCATCACAAAAATGTTTGTCCTGGGTGGGAATCGAACCCACGACCTACAGCGTAGAAGGCAGAGCTACTAACAACTGAGCTAATAGGCCAGTCAATAAAATAAGTAAGTAAGAGTAAGTTTTGATGGCGATGTATTTACAGTTGGTCAAGTTAAAATAATTGTTGTTCGTAACTTGATGCTTTCTTTGGAATATTTAGTTGATGCTGTAAAAAAGACGAGTTAGTTTATTAGAAGCTTTCTCATTTTCCCGTTGCTTAGTTATAAAATCAGAAGTTAAGTTCTGTGGCTAAAAAAAAATTCTACGGCTTGGCTTATTATTCCCCCTAGTATAATAGAACATAATAACCAGCAAACGGTGGATCTCTGATCGAATTAAATTGGCCTGGTGTAATGGTAGGCATAGACGCTACGATAAATCGTTACGATCAGACTGTACAGTTCGAACGGTACAGTTTCTGTTTCTGAAAATTGTACTGAAAACTGTACAGTTTTATAACATACATGTAGCGGTTTATCTGTACCGTTCGAACGGTACAGTCTGATCGTAACGATTTATCGTAGCGTATATGCCCACCATAAAGTTTAGGTGAGTGAGAGTGACTTTGTATGTGAGTGACTTACTGAGTTTATCAATAAACTCCCCCGGACTGGAGTATATCATGAGGGCGGGACATGACTCCGGAGGGACGAACTGAGGCACCGGCACGGGCTGTTCCTCTCCCTCTGAAAAGTTACTTCGTATGAGAGAGCGAGAGTCATCATCATTGTAGCTATTTTAGGTGCAGGGTTCTTATGGAGAAAAGAAAATATGTTTTAGAACGTCCGAACAATTTAATGGTAACGTGGTAACTGCCGCACAAAAATACAAAAATTCAAAATTTCAATTAAGTGGGCGGTGCGCCCCTCCCGTGCCTACTCCCGCGCCGTGTATTGGCCAATCACATGCCTCGATGCAACGGGAGAAACGCATCACCTTATTTGGTAAAATTTCGCTCTATGAATCTATAGGTACCTACTTAGAGAAGAAAAATAATGCTATAGTCTTTTTTAAACTTTCGCGATCACTATTCATATTGAAAAGTTTTATAGACACGGGATTTTATCGCGTAATTTACTAATTGCAACATAGCCGAAACGTCGGGAAAAATAAGGTAAATTACGCGATAAAATCCCGTGTCTATAAACTTTTCAATATTAATAAAAATAATGCTAGCTCCGTAACAATCATCATTGGCCTTTGGACATCTGTTATAGATGATTTAGGTGGCGTCATGTTACAGAACAGTTATTTGAACATTTTTTATTATGATATGTCAATGAAACTGATAGCCCCGTATAACATTCAACCCCCCCCCCCCCCCTCCACCACCTCCCCGGTCCTTTAAAATTTTATGTGAATTTGATCTCAAAATTCCTCTCCATTTGATTACGAGTATTTCAGCGACAGCACCATGTTTTCGAGTGAAATCCTTCAAAAAACCGTTTTTTGTCACTAAAGATGTCTTTTCGTTCTATTACCCCCTACCCCAAAAAACCCCCCGGAAGAGTAATTACCCCCAGGTTCGGAACCAATGGTCTAAGCAAGCTACGCCACGAGCGCTTCAATCTGTGCTTACAATCTTGTCATTGTCACCGAGTTGTAATGAAGTGAACTCACCAACTCCAGCCTCTTCATCTTCCTCCTCTTCCTCTCCGCCTCCCCCCTCTCCGGACATCTCATCCTTGATGCGCTGAAGACGGATCTCATCACCTGAAACAATGAACAGATGGTCTACTGATAGAAGACCAGATGGTCTACTGGTAGAAGACCAGATGGTCTGCTGATAGAAGACCAGATAGTCTACTGATAAAAGACCGGATGGTCTGCTGGTAGAAGACCGCATGGTCTACTGATAGAAGACCATAAGGTCTACTGATAGAAGACCGGATGGTCTATTGATAGGAGACCACATGGTCTACTGACAAAAGACCGCAAGGTCTACTGATAGAAGACCAGATATTCTATTGAACGAAGATCGGATGGTCTACTGATAGAAGACCAGCGGTCTACTAATAGAAGACCGGATAGTCTACTGATAAAATACCAGAAGACCACACGGTCTACTGATAGAAGACCACATGGTCTACTGACTACTAACCCTTAGCAATCCTCTGCGGAGTCAGCATCCCTTTCACAAGGGTTGGTGCCGGATCGAAAGCCACCACCTTCCCCCCCGGAGACACCCACACTCCGAGCTGGTGGTAGTCACCGTACAGGAGACACGCCTGGCCCGGCTTTGTCTGATCGTTCCATATCTTGAAGAGGGCGTCCTTGATTTCTATTAAACATGCATTATTTCACTTTGGAAACTGGACATTGCAGGCTAAAGACAGAAAAGTATGGAGTGAGAGTGATCATTAAAAAAATAAAACTCTCTTATTACCCGGCTGACTGTCAAGTCACAGGGTTATGTAGATCGCGCGTCTCTACGTATGTATGCATGTATGTAAATTTCTTTACTACCGCATTGCTCCTAAACGGCTGGATGGATTTTGATGAATGAGGTATCGTTAGCGAGTCAGTGAATCAATTATAGCGGCTAAAAATTTAACAATGTGTAAATTTTGAAAAAAAAAACCGGTCAAGTGCGAGTAGAACTCGTACGCCGAGGGTTCCGTACCTACCCATTATTCCCATTATGTTATTGTAGCCCGCTTATTTGTATGAGCGCCCATACAACTCAGAGGACAATCTTAATTGGCGTCAACTATGTATGTATGGGAACACCCTTTAATTTTCAACTTTTTTAATTTTTTGTAATTTTTCCTTTATTTGTGCTATAAGACCTTGCTTTTTGCCAAATTTCGTGATTCTAGGTCAACGGGAACTATCATTTAGGTTTTCAACCCAAAACCTCTAGGGTACTTCCGGTTGACCTAGAATTGTCAAATTTGGGTACAAGCAAGGTCTTACAGCACAAATAAAGGAAAAATTCCGAAAAATAAAAAAAGTTGATAATTAAGGTAAGCTTTGGTACTTACAAGTTTTCACGAAAACCTAAATTTGCCTATATCTTTTTACCCGACTGCGCAAAGCAAAGGAAGGGTAATGTATTTATCAGTCTATGTTTGTATGTGTGTATGTATGGATGTTTCTATGTGGCACTATATAGGCCAAACGCGTGGTCTGATTTTGATGATTCTTACGTCAATCAATTTGTCTCAACCTTGGGAGTGTCACTAAAGACATGTCAGTAATCAAAATTCACCAGTGCCACAACCAGACGCCATTATTGTCAAAATAAAAAAATCAAAATCGTCACAAAATATCAAGTGGGGTATCGTTGAATAGGTATTTGAAAATCAACTTTAGGTTTCTTATACTATTTTTCATTTTAAGTAATAGTTTAGGAAAAATAACGGTTTAAAGTTGATTAATAATAATTCTCGCTATGGATGTTTCTATGTGGCACTCTAGAGGCCAAACGCGTGGACCGATTTTGATGATTCTAACGTCAATCGATTCGTCTTAACCTTGCGAGTGTCATTAAAGACATAAAAGTAATCAAAATTCACCAGTATTACAACTAGACGCCATATTGTCAAAATTTAAAAACTCAAAATTGACCAACTATGTCAAATGGGGTATTGTTGAATAGGTATTTCAAAATCAACTTTAGGTTTCTTTAACTATTTTTCATTTTAAACAATAGTTTAGGAAATATAACGGTTTAACTTTAATTAATAAATCATTCTCGCTAATTTACCTACCAAACTATAAGAAAAAATAAATTAATCACAATAATCATTATAACATAATAAATCGTAAATAACTAAAAAGTGTAAAATAAAAAATTATTTAAAAAACAAAAACCCGACTGCGTAAAAAAATGAGAAAACAAGCCTGCAAAGAATGACTCACAGTCGGGACCCATCATAACATTGGGAAGATTATGGTAAAATGAATGGGTACCGACTGTGAGTCATTCTTTGCAGGCTTGTTTTCTCATTTTTTTACGCAGTCGGGTTTTTGTTTTTTAAATAATGTGTTTTATAGTGTTGACTCAGGACCTTGATTTTTATACTCACAATAGGGACTATAGACCTCAGTATATGGTATAAATTTCAACTTGCTAGCTCTACCCGTTCCTGAGATAATCGATGGTGACACACGGACAGACGGACAGACAGACAGACAGACAGACAGACAGACAGACAGACAGACAGACAGACAGACGGACAAGAAAGTGATATTATAAGGGTTCCTTTATTTACCTTTTATGGTACGGAACCCTAAAAACATGCCATTCTCTTTATAATACCTACCAGTTAACCTGAACTACGAAGACATAGAAACTCTAAGAAACGCGAGCTCAGGTTACAGCGGTTGTTTAATTTTTCTTATTTTTTGGGTCCGACTATTGAACTAGATTTTACTAATGATGTTAATAGGTTATACTTAGGGGGCGTCCATTAAGTAATAGGGAACATGCGTCTGATTCAAAAGCGGGTTAAATGTATTTTATTATGAACATTGTTGCTTTAGAGGTACGTGTGTGTAATTATTTTTTAATATTAAACCATTTTCGATTAGAAAATAAATTTTAAAAATTGCAAAAAATAGTAGGAATTTCAAAATACTTGAAAAGGATGTGAAAGGATGTGACGTCACGAGTTCATAAGACGAGTCAAGGGCGAGTCAGATATAACGATCCATAGATAAGTTTTTTTTTTAATTTTCACAATTCCTAAACTCGAACTTATTGTTGTCACAGATTACTGTTGTACTTAGTATCAATTTGTGAACTTTGACGCGTGAAGTCACAGTTCACAAATTGTTACTACAACAGTAATCTGTGACAACAATAATAATACGTGTTTCAGGTGCGTGAAAATGTTGGTAAATTTTAAAAATTGTTTTTGTTACAAAATTTTAGTTTTTCGGCGCTGGAATTTTTGTTACGGTTATTTAACGATATAACCTATCGTTTAAAACCATAAAAAAAATTGATGCATATTGCCTATTACGTGAGGTGGTTATTGCAATTTTTCGCCCCCCCTTCCGCCTTGGTGAGATGTCGTGAGATTTGGCTCGACCCCCTCCCCCACCGTCTAATCTCACGTGAAATTGAAAATTGAACAATTAAATTCTTAAATAGGTAAGCAAATACCTACTCAAATTCATAAATGAATATTCATTCTAAATCAGTCCACGGGGATTTCTATGTGGTCTCAAGAGTGATTGAAACCAACATGTCCATGTGATTTTGAATAAAATCATCGGTATTTCACGTTTCTTGCGGAAAAAAATCACGTGATATTTGCCGAGACCCCCCCCCCCCCCCTCTCCCCTACGTGAGATTGGGAGAGTTTTGCTGGACCTCTCCCCCCCTAAAAGCCTACGTAATTAATGGACGCCCCTTTTGTTACTATAGTATCTATCTTACGTTTCATAGTCTCTTCCTGTTCCTCCGCGCCTTCGCCTTCTTCTTCTTTCTCGGCCCCTCCTTCTTCACCTTCCTACAGAAAATAAATACGTTTATAAATAATTAAGTAAAAATTGTTTATTTCGAGGATCCATAATGGTTAGTAACATATTAAAATAAAGGCTTATTCTAGTTGTTAGTAAAAATCATCAAATAAAAAAAGTACACTTTAGTCTACCCAATCTATATCAGTTTCTGGAAAAGTGAACACAAATTCATTACGGTCACCTTTCTTATCAATCGAAATCGAAAAAAGATATTGTAAAAGACGAAGTAAATCTTCTAAAAGATTAACACCATCTAGTAAAAGACGAAGTAAATCTGACTTATTTTGTTAAAGACGAAGTCAATCTTGTAAAGACATAAACATAGACAGACGTTTATTCACTACTTGGCACACAATATAAATCTCAAAAACATGTAACAAAGAAAAAACAGAAGCAAATGAGAGAGAGAGAGAGAGAGTTTTATTGTGCGTCTGAGTAAAGGACGAAGTAAAAGTGACTTACGTAGTCCGGCAGTCAGTTGTCGGAGACGAAATAGCATGACTCGAAATCGAACTAAGTGACTAACCCCCTTAGGTTCGTTCGGCAGTCTCAGAGGCAGTCGGACGGGCTCGCCTAGTTCTATTGAGAAAGTGTTGGCTCCCATCGCGAACTTCTCAGACTAACCTAGTAGAAGACTAAGTAAGTGACTAACC
Organism: Camptogramma bilineatum; assembly: GCA_958496255.1. Lineage (NCBI taxonomy): Eukaryota > Metazoa > Arthropoda > Insecta > Lepidoptera > Geometridae > Camptogramma > Camptogramma bilineatum. The sequence continues at coordinate 1,049,490 of OY292479.1, read as the reverse complement.
CCCGTAGGTTCGTTCGGCAGTCTCAGAGGCAGTCGGACGGGCTCGCCTAGTTCTATTGAGAAAGTGTTGGCTCCCATCGCGAACTTCTCAGACTAACCTAGTAGAAGACTAAGTAAGTGACTAACCCCCGTAGGTTCGTTCGGCAGTCTCAGAGGCAGTCGGACGGGCTCGCCTAGTTCTATTGAGAAAGTGTTGGCTCCCATCGCGAACTTCTCAGACTAACCTAGTAGAAGACTAAGTAAGTGACTAACCCCCGTAGGTTTGTTCGGCAGTCTCAGAGGCAGTCGGACGGGCTCGCCTAGTTCTATTGAGAAAGTGTTGGCTCCCATCGCGAACTTCTCAGACTAACCTAGTAGAAGACTAAGTAAGTGACTAACCCCCTTAGGTTCGTTCGGCAGTCTCAGAGGCAATCGGACGGGCTCGCCTAGTTCTATTGAGAAAGTGTTGGCTCCCATCGCGAACTTCTCAGACTAACCTAGTAGAAGACTAAGTAAGTGACTAACCCCCGTAGGTTCGTCCGGCAGTCTCAGAGGCAGTCGGACAGGCTCGCCTAGTTCTATTGAGAAAGTGTTGGCTCCCATCGCGAACTTCTCAGACTAACCTAGTAGAAGACTAAGTAAGTGACTAACCCCCGTAGGTTCGTCCGGCAGTCTCAAAGGCAGTCGGACGGGCTCACCTAGTTCTATTGAGAAAGTTTTGGCTCCCATCGCGAACTTCTCAGACTAACCTAGTAGAAGACTAAGTAAGTGACTAACCCCCGTAGGTTCGTCCGGCAGTCTCAAGAGGCAGCCGTTGGCTCCCATCATGAACTTCTCAGTCAGGACTAACCTAGTAGAAGACTAAGTGACTAACCCCCGTAGGTTCGTCCGGCAGTCTCAAGAGGCAGCCGTTGGCTCCCATCATGAACTTCTCAGTCAGGACTAACCTAGTAGAAGACTAAGTGACTAACCCCCGTAGGTTCGTCCGGCAGTCTCAGAGGCAGCCGTAGGCTCCAATCGCGAACTCAGTCAGGACTAACCTAGTAGAAGACTAAGTAAGTGACTAACCCCCTTAGGTTCGTCCGGCAGTCTCAGAGGCAGTCGGACGGGCTCGCCTAGTTCTATTGAGAAAGTGTTGGCTCCCATCGCGAACTTCTCAGTCAGGTCCTCTGGAACTAGTTCTTTCCTTCCGGTCTTCTTCACGAAGTTCAGGTAGTAGTCGGCTCCAGCATCTGAAATATTAGTATGTATTTATTAAGTAAGTGCCTACTTAAGATGATCGTTGTAAGTGCAATATTTGCTTACCTAAGACAACCTTGAGTTGTAGGTACCTACAGTAAAACCAGAAAAATAATGGTTTTCGGGAAATATCGGAAACAATCGCATAAAATTACAAAAACGATTGACGAAATCATTTGGAGATGAAAATTACTCATAATTTAAACTTTATCGCAAATAAATATCAATGTCATTTTAAAGACAAGCAAATGAGTTGATGTGGGTTCTCTCTGCGCTGCTAACGACGTGCACTTCTGTCGCATTCTGTTTTGAGGAATCATACACTGCTGGACATATTCGGAAAACACGAAAATAACCTATGTCTATTATAATTAAAGCTTGAATAAATAAGAACTTTATAAATAAATAAGAACTTTATTGAGGACACAATTTCAAAGTATTATGTAGTTAGGCTAATTCTAGAAATACAATGTCCTACAATCGGCGGTCTTATCGCTCTTGGCGATTTCTCCCAGACAACCGTTAAATTATACTAAATACTAAAACTAGATGGGGTGTCAAACAACATAGAACGATGTCCAGTGCGTTTGGTATTCACCAGCCCCCGAACTAGTTGAGAAACTGTATCTCGGGGGACAGTTATCAGTGATAACTGTCCCCCGAGATACAGTTTCCGGAGTAGGTAGAGCTATTTTATGTACTTGCCATATGATAGAATAATATGGATATTCCCCGAATCCCGGGATTCGTTTTTTAGTTAGAAAAATAATAAAAGCTTTTTGCTTTTTGCTATATACGGGTTTAAGGATTGTATAATAAATAGATAGAAACTTGATTCATGAACACACATATATTTTTTTATGTAACAATTTCTTATATTTATACAAGAATCAACAATCATTTAACATTTTCATTCTGAAGTTGTACAAGAACATACCATACAAATTATTAGTTCCTCAAAAATCGAAACATGATTGAAAAGAACAAACTATTTGTAAAATCGAATCCCGGAGTATTAGTCGGAATCCCGTGGAATATCCACATTAACATCAATGTTTGCGTCAATGAACCTAAATAGCTCTACCTACTCCGATCAGTGGATCACCTCCAGCGCCGTTCTCATCGTCCTTATGTTGTTTGTCAACTTTGTAATGTAACTAATGTGTGTATAATGTGGTTACCTAGGAAGTTGTACATGTGATCTTGGTGCATATAGTGCGGTGGAACAGACTCGGTGGCCGCTGCGAAGGCCGCCGCCGCCGGGAGGGCGAGATATCTTCCTGCCATATCCTCCTCCTAAACATTAATAACATCTTTGAGTCTTTTGTTTGTTTGGCTGGAACTCTGCCTACTTGTTTGCCGGAGGAGGGCGCTGACTCTGCAACACAGTTTTGTTTAACTTTCGGAGCAGTTCAACGTTCCCAATACTGACTGTATCCCCATGTTAATGTTCCAAATAAATATTTTTGATTTTTTTTTTTAATTTTCATACGCACGGCGAAAATTTGGAACTCCTTGCCGGGGTCTGTATTTCCAGAACAGTATAATTTGTGTGTCTTCAAATCGAGAGTCAATAGGTTCCTTCTAGGTAAGCGTGCTCCATCAGATCACACTGTTGCTTTACATCAGGCAGGGTGTGGTGAAACGCTTTATTTTCGTTATAAAAAAGATATAGGGGTACTCCCTATACAGGGTGTGGCAAATTCTTGGTCACTGAAGGGTAGCTACCTTTTCTCTTGTAGTTAGAAAGTTTTGTTCTTAGGAAACTTCGGTTTTATTTTGTAGAAAAAAATAATTGCATTTTTAGATTTTTGAAAAAAAGTACAGTTAGCCTAAAAAATTACATTTGTCAAAAAAAACAAGTTGGTCTTAATCGACTCTATTTCCCACCAGGAACACTTCTCCCAAAGTAACATAGCAAATCAAATCGTAAGTTTTTGCAATAATTCAAAAAAACACATCCTATCCCAGATAAAAAATTTTCAAAAAAAAATACTCAACCGACTTCAAAACATCTTGCACTGAAAAGCAAAAAATAAGAATATAAACAGATTTGTTTCATTACTAATTAAATTATTTATTTTATAATGTTGAAATCGGTGTGCATAAAATTTAATATTCTTAGTCATTGTTTTATTTACACCGACTTCAACATTATAACATAAATAATTTAATTAGTAATGAAACAAATCTGTTTATATTCTTATTTTTTGCTTTTCAGTGCAAGATGTTTTGAAGTCGGTTGAGTATTTTTTTTTGAAAATTTTTTATTTTTCCATTTTTAGTGTTTAATTTTTTATTTAGAATGACGTCACCTTACTTATTGTGTTTCGCTCATCAAGCCCTTTCATTTGATACCCATGTCACTAAAAAGTTCCATGGAACAGGTCCTGACTCCATCGTCAGATCAGCTCGCTGTGACCATATTATTACCATATTATTACATTGTAGTCGGAACTTCACAGATATGCTAAGTTTCGAGTTTCAACTCAATCGGCCTATTTACTGAGGAGTTCTGTTGAGCAGCTCTTGACTCCATCATCAGATCAGCTTGTTGATACCATAATATTTCATTGTCACCAAAAATCTATAAGTGTGCAAAATTTCAGCCCGATAGTTCTACAAACACAATAAAAACCATAAAATTTGAGGGTTTCCCTCGATTTCCATGGGATCCCTTCATCAGATCCTGATTTGGTGACGATGGGACCACCTCGGGAGTATACCCTTTGTAACAAAAAAATAATTTTCAAAATCGGTCCACAATTGACGGAGAAATCGCGTAACACACATCCAAAAAAAAAAAATAAAAAAAAAATAAATAAAAAAATAAAAAAAAAATAAAAAAACATACAGTCGACTTGAGAACCTCCTCCTTTTTGGAAGTCGGTTAAAAATGTATGGGCATTTTCTATAAAATTAGGAGTTGTAAACATTACAGTGCCACTTATTCTATCGTTCGTAATTTAATTTCATAACTGCTCCGGCAAGCTGGGAGGCTATAGCAAAGCGCGTATTTAAATTTAGAACAAAGTGCTTGCCTGCAGATGTACAAAAATGGTGTGCTCCATGCATACCATTCTCTCTTGCGGCTCTGTCTGAGGCGCCTAAGGCTTTACAATAGCTTCCCAGCATGCCGAAGCAGTTAAGAATTTAAATTAATAACCATCGAATAAGTGGCACTATAATGTTTACAACTACTAATTTCATAGAAAATGTATGGGATGTGTTTTTTTGAATTATTGCAAAAACTTACGATTTGATTTGCTATGTTACTTTGGGAGAAGTGTTCCTGGTGGGAAATAGAGTCGATTAAGACCAACTTGTTTTTTTTTGACAAATGTACTTTTTTAGGCTAACTGTACTTTTTTTCAAAAATCTAAAAATGCAATTATTTTTTTCTTCAAAATAAAACCGAAGTTTCCTAAGAACAAAACTTTCTAACTACAAGAGAAAAGGTAGCTACCCTTCAGTGACCAAGAATTTGCCACACCCTGTATATATTTTTTTTATTTAGGTGAACCTTCAAAAAATTCCCAGAACGCTGAAAATTGGTAGGAATGTTAGGAACACCATTGTCAACAAACTGTAGAAAGTACCCATCGATCACATCCACTCATCAAGCAACAAATAAACAAATAAATAAACTACTTAGTAAGGGTCTACTCACCCCAATACCAGCTCTCTTTGCTGGTTTCCCGATGGCGCTGTTCTCACCGCGTGGTCCCATCATAATGGCGGCAGTACCTTTGGATATCCACTCGAAGGCTTTGCTCTGTCAACAATATAATAAATATCAAGGGTGTAGCGACATCTACCTGTCGCTAGATGAACTACCTACATAGGCATGCTACGCACTACGAGCTTCAGCGAAGATGGCGCCACGCAACATCAGAATTCCTAGATCGCACAATTGCACGCCGCATCGCCGATCGGGTTATATACAACCAACCGACATCAACTGTCGGTCTATAGACCACGGGCAAGTGTGCCAGATGGGCCCGTTGCAGAGGAACCACCTACTCTACCTGCAGGGGAACTATTCCACCATGTTCCCCAAAAGGGTACAAATAATCTATACTAATCTATACTTCTATACTTATTTAATAAAGCGGAAGACGTTTGAAGGCGCTAATCTCAGGAACTACCAGTCGGATTTGAAAAATTATTTCTGCATGTGATAGCTACTCTTAAGGAAGGTTATAGGCTACTTTTCATCACCATCATCATCATCATCACTATATACCATCACTACGGGGGCAACGCCACGAGGGCGCTGCTAGTTTAATAATAAATACAGACAAAGTAAGTCGAAATAAGTTACATTTCCATCACACCATTAATTTAAAAAGTGTTCTGATTCATAGTTCCTACTAAAAAGACGTTACGCCATGACGGAAAACCCATTTCAAAGTTTAATTTTCAGCACCGTCAGACTAAACAACAACTCTGTTTTACAAAGCAACTGGTTCCAGCTTCAACATACATTAAGCTATGACGGAAAACCCATTCCAAGTATGATTTTCAGCACAGTCCGGCCAAGAAACAACTCTGTTTTACAAAGCAACTGGTTCCAGCTTCAACATACACTAAGCTATGACGGGAAACCCATCCCAAGTATAATTTTCAGTACAGTTAGACCAAGCAACAAGTCTGTTTTACAAAGCAACTGATTCCAGCTACAACAGACGTTAAGCCATGACAGAAAACCCATCCGAAGTAATATTTTCAGCACTCTCACACTAAACAACTCTGTTTTAAAAATAAACTGGTTCCAGCTACAACAGACGTTAAGCCATGACGGAAAACCCAGAAAATTTTTGATTTTCAGCACAATCAGGCCAAGAAACAACTCTGTTTTACAAAGCAACTGGTTCCAGCTTCAACATACATTAAGCTATGACGGGAAACCATCCCAAGTAACATTTTCAGCACAGTTTGACCAAGCAACAACTCTGTTTTAAAAATCAACTGGTTCCTGCTTCAACAGACGTAAAGCCATGACTTAAAATCCATTCCCAAGCTTATTTTTCAGCATAATCAGACCAAGCAACCACCCAACTACACAAATCAATAGGTTCCATTCAAATCTGTTGGAACACTAAACATAAATCACATTAATCGGAACGCAGCCATTGTTAGTTCAGCTACTCGTCACTTGTGGCGCTTATGTTTTTCTGCTCTATGAATGAAACTCTGTAAAATGTCTATTCCTTCTTGGCAATATAATCCGTTACTCGTGATATTTAGTTCTGCGTTTTTATTTAATTTCTACAAAATCAAGCGTTAAGCCATGACGGCTCACCTCCAGCTTAGTCTCCGGCGCAGCCAGTTCCGGGTTCATCCTGGCGGTGGATAAAGAGACGGGGGAGAGGTTGAAGGTGTCATGGCTTAGCGCTTAATTTGAATGGAACCTGTTGATTTGTGTAGCTGGGTGGTTGATTGGTCTGATTTTGCTTAAAAATAAGCTTGGGAATGGATTTTAAGTCATGGCTTAAAGTCTGTTTTGGGTGGAACAAGTCGCTTTGTTAAGTAGAGTAGTTGCTTGGTCTGTGCTGAAAATAAAACTTGGGTAGAGTTTTACGTCTTGGCTTTTAAGCCATGACGGCTCACCTCCAGCTTAGTCTCCGGCGCAGCCAGGGTTGGGTTAATCCTGGCGGTGGATATGGAGACGGGGGAGAGGTTGAAGGTGTCGTCGGCTCCTGGAGCCAGGTTTCCCAAGATGGCGTCAGCTAATGCATCCACTCCGTTTGAGATTCTAATGACTACAGCGGCTGAACGGGGCTCGTCGGATGGATAACCTATACAAATACAAATTAATTTATTTACCAAATAAACTTATCCATCCAAAGGTTACCTGGAAGAGATCGCTTTCAGCGATAAGGTCGACCATTGTTACACTTTTGTTTAATTAAGGTTTATTTTAGTGCTGTATGTTTATGGCGTACAATAAAGTGATAATCTATCTATCTATCTATCTATCTAAACTTAGGTTACAGAGGGTTTGCTGGTGGTCCCCGCACGAGGCAAGCTTGTATCGCGGAAGGCTAGTTTACAAGATAGATTACCTAAAATTGTCTTTTATTGACATTGACGAAACAGGTCTGTAAAGCGAGTGTGAATGGGACCGTCGGAAGGGGAAGATCTAGGCGCACATTCCTGGACCAAATTGGCGAATTACCAATAGGTCTATAGTCGTATTGCTCATTAGACGGACTAAAAGTGAAGGAAAAAATGTCATTTTTCCTTCAATTTTGACATAAAACGTATCAAAACTAATCAAAATTGAAGGAAAAATGACATTTTTTCCTTCAATTTTAGTCCATATAATGAGCAATACGACTATAACATGTGCAACATCGAGAGTCGAGAAACTACATTTCTCGATCGGTTTAACTGTTCTAGACTATGCGTTAGAGCAGTAAGGTCGATCGAGATATACCTTTACTTATACACATACACACGGACACTCACACCTCGATCACTGTCGATTTGCTTGTTAATTAAAATGTAAATCCGTTATTGGTTGTCAATAATAAATTTAATTTTTTGTGCACTCGTTTTCTAAGAGCTGTGTATTTTGTTAAAGAAATAAATAAATATCTCTCGATATTGCACATGGTTAGGCCGACGGATCTCATGTAGCACCAAGCTTCTAACTCGGTTTACACAGTCTAAGTCGGCTTTTTTAATTTTTTTATTTTATTTAGTTCTCTCAGTGATAAGGCCGCCTATTGTACTAATTACGACATTATTCAGTTGTTATATTTTACTTTTCTTTGCGTACAATAAAGTATTCATTCATTCATAGCGTGTGATGCCAGGCGAATTTTTGCTGAGGTATTATTCCTCTTTTTTTCTTTTGACGACTTTGACGAGACATTGTTCGACTGGCTCCACACTGGAGCTTGACTATTTAGATTTAAGCGGATGGATCACCGAATAGAAAGCTAGGCCCCATACCGTGTTTGTTGCCCTGATTCTTCACGGTGTTGGTCGCGGTCAGGAGTAGAATCACCTAGCTCTTAAGACGATTCAAAGTGGTCATAACGGTCCTACTGAATAAATGATATTTTAATTTTGAATTTTTGAATTTTGCATATATTTATTCATTCATTCATTCATTTTTCTTACCATTATCATCACATGGATGTGGATCAAACATGTATAGATTGTTTTTATCCTTCCATATAGCCGTGGAACCACCGCGGGCGGTTAGCACCGCGTGCGAGTGAGACGACAACATCTGCTTCAGGGATTGTCTGAGAGAGAGGACACCACTGCCCGGCTCAGGATTCAGAGAACCTGGTGGAGAATAAATAAATAAATAAATGTTTCACGCCATCTAGCCCCAAATTAAGCAGATCTTGTGTTATGGGAACCACATGACTGATATACTACTTATATACCTACATTTATTTTTGTAAATACATACATAATATACATAGAAAATACCCAGACCCGAGACAAATATTAGCAGATCATACAAACATTTGTCCCGCGGCGGGGATCGAACCCGCAACCTCCTGCATCACAGGCGGGCCTTCACCCACTACGCCACAGAGGTCGTCGAAAAGGTAGAAGGATAAAAAGTTGGGAAACGTGCCTAAATAATCCTAGAAATATTACTAGTGGCTCTGTGAGCTGTAGGTACACCTCGCGAGTTTATTTTAACAGAATAAATGTTCACAATTCTCTAGTTTTGTGATGAGAAGGTGGTACCAGGTGCTCCATCAATAACTACCTAGTAGTTAGGACGATTCCACTTCCATTGGTAGAAATCTAAAAGTGAGCAATATGCTGCATTTTGAGGAACTATTCTGCTTGTCACGCTGAAGATCCTTATCAGATCTTTAGCAAAGATTTATGAGACCAACTTAAAGTTACAACCTTTCGAATGAAAAAAGAACCATCGAAATCGGATGTCATAAGGCGGAGATATCCTGTAGCCCCATTTTTATCCCAAATCCAAATCCATCCAATTTCATAATAATTGGTTGAGAAATGTGACCTGTAGAGGAGAACATACAGACAGGCAGACGTACGGCCGACAGACATCCGGACAAACGAAACAATTTTTGTCCAAGCTGAAGCAGAGACGCATCGCTCGCTCGGTCAATAAAAGCTTCCAAACCAATGTCTCACCATTATAAGCGCTGTCTGTAACCTCTGTCTCCACGTAGTCCCAGTGTGTGACAGTGAACCTCCCCAGCACGTCTGCAGCGGCTAGTGTCACACTCGCCGCCGTCTCCTCTTCCTCTCCCTCTCCCTCTCTAGCGGGAGAGAGAGAGATGCCCATCCGAGATCCATCCATCCCATCCCACCCCAAATGTTTGTCCTAAGTGGGAATCGAACCTAAGTTCTACTGCGCAGAAGGCAGAGCTAATACCAACTGAGCTAAGAGGCCAGTCATTTTTTTTTTAATTTTTTAGTCTTTCAACCGACTGTTGTTGTTGGTTGGACGTATATATGTCTATTGCTGCTGAAATTACCACTTGCGCGATCTAGACATTCTGTTGTTGTGTGGCGAAATCTTCGCTGAAGCTCTGATCCATCTAAACTCTAATCCTACTGTAGCTGTCTATTTTGAGTTCAATATCTTCAAAGCTAACCTAAACAAAAGCTTTTAAAGAAATCTCTCACCATTATAAGCGCTGTCTGTAACCTCCGTCTCCACAAAGTCCCAGTCAGTTACAGTGAACCTCCCCAGTACGTCTGCAGCGGCTAGTGTCCCACTCGCCGCCGTCTCCTCTTCCTCTCCCTCTCCCTCTCTAGCGGGAGAGGAGAGAGAGATTCCCATTCTCTCGAGATGCTCCATCGTGTTCTGGTAGAGAATATCGCCGCGGACTAGGATCTGTGGTAAAGAAACCAAATGAAAATTACTCATAAATTCAACTTTATCGTAAACAAATAAATATGAGTGCAGAATATTGCTCAGCGTATAACGGCTAATTTAGTTTTTATGTCCGACAGCAGTGTATGATTCCTCAAAACAGAATGCGACATGCACGTCGTTAGTAGCGCAGAGAGCACCCACATCAACTCATTTGCTTTTCATAAAAATGACATTGATATTTATTTGTTTGCAATAAAGTTGAAATTATGAGTAACTAGCGGACGCCCGCGGCTTCGCCCGCGTAGACTACCACATCTCACGAGAAACATGCATTTTTTCGGGATAGAAAGTAGCCTACGTCTCTCCAGCCCTCCAACTATCTCCACACAAAAATCACGTCAATCCGTCGCTCTGTTTTGATGTGAAAGCAGGACAAATAAACACAATTTCACATTTATAATATGGGTACGGATTTTCATTTCCAAATGACTTTTCGTCGATCGTTTTTGCAATTGTTCCCGATGTTTTCTGGTTTCATAGTACTAACATCATCCACATCAGTGGGCGTCCACTCGTCCGTCTCCCTGACATGTGCTAGTGCCAGGGCCACTATGGCCATGGGCGTGGCCTGCTTGTAGCGATGCTCCTCTGCAAACCGACCATCCCCCTCATGGAAGTGGCCTTTCACTACCCACCTACCTGGCGCGACGGCTAGAAATAGATAAACTATACGTGAGTATTTCCCGTGTGTTATTATAATGTCTAGGCCTGTATTCTACTAGATGACAACCGCTTTGGTTTGGTTCGATCTCTTAAATGTCAGCCATTTGGTGAAATAGTAGAATAGCTTTTCAAAAATTTGTTCTGCCAAAGTTCAAAACCTCACCACAACTGAGTCGTTTGTTATTAGTAGTCATGGAAACAGTCGCTTTAGTTGAGGTTTTGGTTGAGGTTGATAAAAAGTTCGGTACCGGAATCGACGCCCTAGTCTAGTACAACTCCGAAAGTTTTGAAAGTGAAAAAGAAAGAGATAAGTTATCACACGACTGTATCCCCAGCCGCGGTAGACATTCTCTCAGATATTTGTAGTCATCTTTAAGATCCTTTGAAGATGTCTAAGGGGGTAGTCAGAGATATGTCAAAATACAACGCGACTGCGACGCAGTCAGTGTAGAAGAAAGTCCCTTTGCCCTCAAAATACTGGATCATACGCTGATGGTCAAATACTCAATATGACAGGAGGCTGTAAGTTTTCGCAAAATGAATTCGCAATTTCTTTATGCAGTGTAGGTTTTGACTTTATGCGTATTTGACCTTTAACGTATGGTCCAAAACCCTCGCGTGTCAAGTTATTAACGATGGTAGTTACTAAGAACTAAATTGCTATCATCAAATGCTTGAATCAAAGCCAGAACCTTAGGATTCTATACCTACACTCATTACAAGGACGTCATATTAAAACCCTCATTGCAGTCAAAACCCTATAGCTACTCATTAGAAGGACGACATTCCACCAAAATCCTCAAACTTTGCTGTCAAAACCCAAAAATTCTACCCTTAAAAACTCACCATGCACTTAGAAACCCCACATTTCTGTAGCTACATCCGTTTCAGAAGTAACTTTTACCTGTCGTTTGCCGTCAACTCTGCCCGTCATCATTTGAGGCACATAACCTGTGGAAGCAAGTCATAGCCCTCACTCACGTGTCAAGTTGTTAAGTGGTTGCGGCACATCCTTCCTCGCTGTGACTCCGACATCGCTGATGGTGTAGGGTCGTCGCGTGAACTCGGACCAGCTCTCCAGTACATGCTCACAGAGATGTGACACGAGAGTAAAGTGGAGGATGCAGGCTTTACCACCGTCACGTAGTCCCACCTGGTGTTGGAAATATATCTATAGTCGTATTGCTCATTATACCGACTAAAATTGAAGGAAAAAATGTCATTTTTCCTTCAATTTTGATTAGTTTTGATACGTTTTATGTCAAAATTCAAGGAAAAATGACATTTTTTTCCTTCACTTTTAGTCCGTATAATGAGCAATACGACTATATACTAATCTATACTTAATATAATAAAGCGAAAGAGTTTGTTTGAAAGCTTCAATCTCAGAAACTATCAGTCGAATTTGAGAAATTATTTCTGCATTGATAGCTGAATTCTTAAGAAAGGTTATATAGGCTACTTTTCATCAACATCATCATCACCATCTACCGGCACTGCTGCTAGTACTAATATATTAAAGCGGAAGAGTTTGTTTGTGTGTTTGTTTGAACGCGCCTATCTCAGGAACCTGCATTTAATAGCTGAATTCTTAAGGAAGGCTGTATGCCACTTTTCATCATCATCACCATCTACCGTCACTACGGGGGCAACGCGGCTAAGGCGCTGCTGGTACTAATATATTAAAGCGAAAGAGTTTGTTTGTTTGAACGCGCTTATGTCAGGAACTACCAGTCGGATTTGAAAAAATATTTCTGCATTTGATGGCTGAATTCTTAAGGAAGGTAAAAGTAAGGAGGAAGGTTATATGTTACTTTTCATCATCATCATCACCATACACCATTACTCGTACAATATATTAATTGATAACACCAAGTTACATGTCATAAAGGCAGGTACAATAGAAAAAAGAATTATATTGACCTTAAAATTATTAATTAAATATCTCGACGACCTCTGTGGCACAGTGGGCGAAGGCCCGCCTGTGACGCAGGAGGTTGCGGGTTCGATCCCCGCCGCGGGACAAATGTTTGTATGATCTGCAAATATTTGTCTCCGGTCTGGGTGTTTTCTATGTATATGATGTATGTATTTACAAAAAAAATGTATTTAAGTAGTATAATTATCAGTCGTGTGGTTTCCATAACACAAGCTCTGCTTAGCTTGGGGCTACATGATGCTGTGTGAAATGTCCAGCATTATTTATTTATTTAGTCCATGCTAAGTAGTGACCAATTTTGTGTGTAGTTAAGTTTAGTTATAAGTTTTTCGAATTTGTCATTTAGTTTACTTACACAAAATAAACTATTTTCTATTTCTATTTCAATCATTTATTTTATCAGACTGGCCTCTTAGCTCAGTTGGTAATAGCTCTGCCTTATACGCTGTAGGTCGTAAGTTCGATTTCCACCCAGGACAAACATAATTTGTGTGATGAACATAGATATTTGTTCTGTGACTGGGTGTTATAAAGTATTCTAAAAATTATATAAGTATTCTATCAGTTATCTGGTTTCCATAGTACAAGCTTTGCTTAGTTTGGGGCTAGATTTCGAGTGAAATGTCCAGCAATATTTATTTATTTACTGTTAGGACGTTGTTATTTTTCAATAAACGAATTTCATTTCATTTAATTTCATTACAGATGACGGCCTATTGATCATACAGACGAATTAAAAAAAAAGCGAGTCTTAATAATATTTCAGTACCTTTTTGCCATATCTGTCGGCGGGCCAGGGATGGTACAGATAGTATTTCCCACCTTCATTCCAAATCGCTGCTTCTAATTCTCCGGGAATCTGGAAAAGTCACAAAAACCTTAATATTGATTTTTGGTTCAAAGGTCTTGACCTTGCGTCTATGGATTTTTCGATTCGAAATATTTATATGCGCATTAAAACGGGCTCTAAACGGTGAAGGAAAACATCGAGAGAAAACCAGTTAGCTTTGTATAGCGTAGATGGGCTTGCAACTGTTGTAATGTTTTCTCTTGCAAAATGTGGGCTGGGCATCTACCAAATATTTATTTGGATATACCTCTGACTACCCCCTAAGGCGCGGGACACACAGAAAAGACGTAAGACGAGGACGCGTCGCAGACATGTCTCTTCCGCGTCCCTTTCATAGAAAATGTATAGAAGCGTTGCGCCGCAAAACATACAGAAGAGACGGGGCGCCGTCACACTTTGTATGAAAGGGACGCGGAAGAGACAAATGTCTGCGCCCCGTCTCTTCTATCTGGCCTGCGTCAAAGACATCTTTAAAAACGCCCAAAGATCTGAGAGGATACGTCTACCGAACCTATAGTCGTATTGCTCATTATACTACGGACTAAAAGTGAAGGAAAAAATGTCATTTTTGCTTCAATTTTGACATAAAACGTATCAAAACTAATCAAAATTGAAGGAAAAATGACATTTTTTCCTTCAATTTTAGTCCGTATAATGAGCAATACGACATAGGGAATACAGTCAAACAGTCATGATCATTATTTAATTTTGAAGTTTCATTTTGTAATCAACATTGTAATAATTACCTGTAATATTCCAGAATCGGACTCCTTGAAGAATGTATCGATGCCTCGACACAGATCGAATACTTTAGGATTGGACGACACCATCTTACCCCACACAGCTATACCTCTCTCCTGAAAACAATACATTAATTCATTCAAAAACTTATGAAATACTAGCTACTGCCCGCGCTTCGCTCGCGTGGTACCCGGATAAAAAGTAGCCTATGTCACTCTCCAGCCCTCCAACTATCTCCACACAAAAAATCACGTCAATCCGTCGCTCTGTTTTGACGTGAAAGCAGGACAAATAAACAAACAAATAAACACACTTTCACATTTATAATATGGGCAGGTAGAGTAGGATTCAGCACTCAAGTCCTACGGAAAAATCGGGAACTAATTGTTTTATTTACTTTATTATGCTATTTTAGTCAAGATCGTTCAGTTGTTCTGGTGTGTAGAGCTAACGAACGTACAAGCTTGCATAAATATTATTGTTCAAGCCTTATTTGGACAATGAGTATTTTTTTACATAGTTCTGCGATAGCAGCGCCCAGTCTATTGGACTTCAGTGCTGACGCCGACTCTAACACTGGGTTCGCTGTTGGTCCACGCATGAGGCAAGCCTGTATCGCGGGAGGCCAGTTTAAAAGTAATAGATTACCTAAAATCGCCTTAATAAATTAAACATTTCAAAAAACCAACCTCAATGTTATAAGCTGAGCAATTTTCTGCACTCTCGAGATGCATTTCTGTTCATAACTCCGAAGATCCTAGACAGATCCTCACCAAATTTTTGTGGCACCAATCGGAAAGCATACCCTTTCAAATAAAAAAATAATTTTCCAAATCGGTCCAGGCGTCTTCGAGTAATCAGGTACCTAATATAAATAAAAAAAACCTTCCGATTGGTGCCATAAAAATTTGTTGATCTGTCGAGGATCTTCGGAGTTATGAACAGAAATGCACCTCGAAAGTGCAGAAAATTGCTCAGCTTATAACATTGAAGCCGGTTTTTTTTAGTACTAGCTGCTGCCCGCGGCTTCGCTCGCGTGGTACCCGGATAAAAAGTAGCCTATGTTACTCTCCAGCTCTCCAACTATCTCCACACAAAAAATAACGTCAATCCGTCGCTCTGTTTTGACGTGAAAGCAGGACAAATAAACAAGCAAATAAACACACTTTCACATTTATAATATGGGTACGGATTTAATACCTTATGTATGTATTCTTTATATTTAATACCTTATGTATGTATTCTTTATATTTAATACCTTATGTATGTATTCTTTATATTTAATACCTTATGTATGTATTCTCTATATTTAATACCTTATGTATGTATTCTTTATATTTAATACCTTATGTATGTATTCTTTATATTTAATACCTTATGTATGTATTCTTTATATTTAATACCTTATGTATGTATTCTTTATATTTAATACCTTATGTATGTATTCTTTATATTTAATACCTTATGTATGTATTCTTTATATTTAATACCTTATGTATGTATTCTTTATATTTAATACCTTATGTATGTATTCTTTATATTTAATACCTTATGTATGTATTCTTTATATTTAATACCTTATGTATGTATTCTTTATATTTAATACCTTATGTATGTATTCTTTATATTTAATACCTTATGTATGTATTCTTGATCGCGTATTCTGAATGTTTCTTTCAGCTCGCCGAGAACGAGACGGCGGATCGGACCTCCTCTTTCCACCAGTGACTCCTATGAAACAAAAATGTTATGTGAATATGAAAATTCTATCTATCTATTCAATTACACGAGCAATGTTTGTTTTTTTGTACTCACGTTCTCGAAAACAGCTTAACGATTTCAATGAAATTTGCGATACTGCGGTTTATAGTCCGACACAAAATAATAGAAATAAATGGGGGCGCCACTGTGCAAGCTAACTACGTGAAATGGATAAATTCTCATAAATAAGGAAATTATTACTTCTGACTGACGTCTTCGGTACCTATACCATAGACAAGAAACCTGTACTTTACCATAGATTAGCAGAAAAAGGGTTTCCAAAGTACTGAAATTTTAGTTGCCGTGTCTACCCGTTTTTGCCGGACTATACGTGGGCAAAAAATCGATCTAGCTAGGTCTCATAAGTATCTGGGAAAATCAGTTTTCTCGTCATTTTAACGCAAAAAGATTTACCAGTGAGTAAACATTGCAATCAGCTGATAGCAGGAATAGACCTATCACAGAAAACTGAGATTAAATATGATTGGCACTGATTCAATATGGCCAATCGTAATGAATCTCAGTTTTCTGTGATAGGTCTATTGCTATCAGCTGATTGATCTGTCAGTGCAATGTTAGTAAATATTGTACATTGGTTTTGGCTGGAGTATAAGTAAGCTACGCAAGCACTTCAGATATGATGAGTTAGATAAGTGAACTCACTCTATACAAGTTGTATCCTAGATCCAGCGTCTCGTCTAGAGTGTCTTCGTTCCAGGCTCGCGCCCGTAACCTCTTCAATACTCCTAATGCCGCCACACAACACGCTACGCCCGTGTATGACTTGAAAGTTTGGTATCTGAGGAAAAACTTAGGCCTTTACATCTTTACTAGGTGATTTATACAGTGTCAGGAGGCAATCTTTGCCTACACTTAACGGGACACTGTAGTGCCTGGGACATTGTTGAGATGTAGGCTTGTAGCACCTACACCATCCTCTCAGCTTAACCGGCCATATCCACAGGAAAGACATGCTCAATACGTGTGGGGCTGACTAAGCCGCGGGCTTTCCTCTTGATTTTTTTCTTCACCGTTTAGTGCGCATAATAATTGAAAAATCGACGGCCAGGATTCGAACCCACGATCTTCGAATTGAAAGATGAGGTACTAATCCCTTCAGCCAACACTGCTCACTTTGCGAAAAAAATTATATAAATAGCGACTCTTGCTGGTACGCAACAAACTGCAATTCAGCTTGCATAAAGCGCTTATTGCCTAACAATTTTCACATAAACATTGCCGCTCTTTCTAACGCATAACTCTGTCGCTGTCTGGCGCGGAAGAGATTCCTCAGAACCTTCAGGGTCTCGACCTGAATCTTCGGGTTCTCGACCAGAACCTTCAGGTTCTCGGCCAGATCTTTCGGGTTCTGAACAGAATCATCAGGTTCTGAACACAACCTTCGGGTTCTGAAGAGAACTTTCAGGTTCTGACCAGAATTTTTGGGTTCTCAACCACAACATTCGTGTTCTCACCCAGAACCTTCGGGTTCTGAACACAACCTTCGGGTTCTCGACCGTAACCGGTTCTAGGTTCTAGGTTCATAGGGTTCTGAGCTCACCTATAGCTAGCCATGTGCCGGGTCGCTCTCAGCAGCCACCGCTCCTCGTCCAACTGTTGGTACTGCGAGTGGTAGTTCTTGTCTGCTATCTCCACGGGACTGTGGAGGACTGTCTCCGACTTAGGATGTGGGATCATATCGTCTCTAAGATAAGATAATAAGGTTAAACTAGAGAATAGACTTAGAAGTTGCTCTAAAAAGTAAGTAAGTTCGTATGAGTAAGTGGCCAACTCTGGTGACGGAGTTGCTCTAGAACTAAGGCTGGATTTTACCAAACTGGATTAAGTTTTATCTGGAGATTAAACCACAGATTAAACTGCTGTTTGTTTGAATATTTTGACATTGTAAAGTTCACACCTTATAACCAGGATAATTTGAATGCACATAATAATGTTCGGTTGCGCTTTCTAAACAATTGTATTTTGAATTCTGTCGGCTAACGGAATAACTACTCTGGGAGTAAGATGACAGTTTGGTCGAATCCAGCCTTAGTAATTTGTATTTACCTTCCAAAAGTATGTCCATCTAGCCTAGGACAGTATAGGAAGAAGTTTTCTCCCCTCAACGACATAATCTGATCTTGTGTTAGAGCGGGGGGAGGTTTTTCCGGGGCCACGGGCAAAGTCGGTGCCGGCTGCAAGTGTTATTATCATATAACACTATTATTATAAATGTGAAAGTTTGGATGGATGGATGGATTCATGGATGATTTATTTGAATAAATATGAGAAATTTAAAATATAGATAGATAATGATGACCGGCTTTTTATCTCGGAAAAATGCACGGTTCCCGAGGGATGAAAAATAGTAGTCCACGCGGGCGAAGTATCCGCTAGTACAAAATAAAAAACAATAACAAACTGAAATACCTTAAGTATGAGCATACAATTGGCGGTCTTATCGCTAAATATCGATCTCTACCAGACAACCTTTGTGGAACCTGTGGATGGATAGCGGATAAACTAAAAATACTCACTTCCTTAGGAGACTTTTGGTAGAAATCCCGAACCTTCTTCCTAGATGTGGCCCGTGATGTCGCCAGGCTCACTGCCGATAACGAGCACAGCGGATACTGACCCTAGAGACAACACTACTTACAGTAATTCAGGATAAAGAATGGTTTTCGGAAAACATCGGAAACAAAGCATTACAAAAACGATTGACAAAAAGTCATTTGGAAATGAAAATTACTCATAATTTCAACTTTATTGCAAACAAATAAATATCAATGTCATTTTTAAGACAAGCTAATGAGTTAATGTCCGTGCTCTCTGCGCTGCTAACGACGTGCACTTCTGTCGCATTCTGTTTTGTGGAATCATACACTGCTGTCTGACATATTCGGAAAACGCGAAAATAACCGATGTCCATTTTAAAGCTTGAAGTACTGTACTTAAATTCTAATCGATCAAGCGAGCGAAGATCTTAGTGGTAAGTTGGGCGATTTTGCATTGTATGTTTGTATGTTTCACGAATTCTTATTCTCGCATAACTGTCGAACCGTTCATCCAATCTGCATGAAACTTGGCAGGTCAATAGGTTGTAGTAAGGAAATTTACGGTGGAGCATATGAGCTTAATCGATGAAGGGGTTGTGAAGATATTGGGTTCCCAAGTGGGTTAAAAAAATTACAAGTGACTAAATTAAAAATTTCAAAAATGTTATAAGCTGAGCAATTTTCTGCACTCTCGAGGTGCATTTCTGTTCATAACTCCGAAGATCCTCGACAGATCCTCACCAAATTTTTATGGCACCAATCGGAAAGTATACCCTTTTAAACAAATAAAGAATTTTCCAAATCGGTCCAGGCGTCTTTGAGTAATCGGGGAACATACATAAAAAAAGATTCCGACGAATTGAGAATCTCCTATTTTTGAAGTTGGTTAAAAATTGTGAAAGAGAAGAGCTCTTTACCTCCGGTCCTGGCTTTTAAGAGCCCTGCGACAGGCGAATTTCCATAAAAACGTAATACCGAAATCATTTAAAATTTAAGCATATTTTTATCAGTTTATGTTGTTAGATTAAGAGAGTAGGTATTTATCTAGGTTTCTGTTAAACTTTTGTTGCGAAAAACTTACCTAATAAGAAATGTAAGCAAATTGAATTATCTTTGTGGGTACACTAAAAATGGCATTTTTTCTTTTCATTTGTTCTATAGTAATTTTTTTGGAACAAAAGTGTAACAGGAACCTAGATAAATGCTGCCTTTATCCAAATAATAACATAAAATGATAAAAATATGCTACAATTTTAAATTATTTTGGTATTACGTTTCTAGGTACGTAGATACGTTCGCCGGCCCCTTAAGTCGTTAAGCCATGACGGAGGCCTTCAGGCGGCTTAAATACTCCATCACCAGAGTTGGCCACTTGCTCATACGAACATACTTACTTTTTAATACATTTACATTTTTGGAAAACTGGTCTAGAAGACACTTATTCACTCTTGAAAATAGTGAAAGAGAAGAGCTCACCTCTTTCCTCTTCTTCTCTATAAGCGCATTAACGTTGATGCTGTCCCACTCACTCCTACAGTGAATTCTCAACGCTTTCAAATCGAGCTCGTAGTTCGGAATGCGTTGTAAGGGCTCCTTTTGTACCACCTGATATTAGTACAAATAGATAAAAGAAATGCTAAAAAAAAAATGATATATATAATAACACGACTGTATCCTAAGTGTATTTTAAGTTTCTTTGAAGATGTCTAAGGGGGTAGTGAGAGGTATGTCCAAAAACATTTTTGGTACATGCCCACATTTTTCAGAATTTAACATTCCATAAAGACAGGTAGATATTTATTGATAGAATAGATGAATATTGGTGGACATTTCACACAGCGCCATTTAGCCCCAAACTAGGGTGCTGTTAAACGAGCTACTTTCTTGTCAATTTCTTGCTGCATTGCTACGTCACAAACCAACTACAGTACATCACAAGTCAACTACAATACATCACAAATCGATAACATTACATATTATAAATGAGCGAGCGACGGATTGACGTGATTTTTTGTATGGAGATAGTTGGAGGGCTGGAGAGTAACATAGGCTACTTTTTATCCGGGTACCACGCGAGCGAAGCCGCGGGCAGCAGCTAGTAAATTATAAAAGCCAGGTTATAAAACTCACTTCAATACTAGTAAGCGTGATGGATGGTTTAGGCGTTCCTTTCTTGGCCGCGTCTAAATCGCCATAGTTAGACAGAAAATCGAGCACAAAGGAAGTTATGCCGGCGTATCTAAGGAATGCACCGGCGCCGAAACTGAAAAACAAATGAGCTATCTATAGATCGTTGATGACTCAAAGACACGTTGGGCCAGCCTAGGCGAGCCTAGGCGAGCGCGAGCGAGAAGGAGAATCGATGCAAGGCGAGAGCGATAGATAGAGAGGCATTGCGAGCCTGGCTCAAAGTGTATTTGAGCCTTAACACACAAGTAACAAATACAAATATTTTATTTCTGTAACTTAAATTAAAATACATCTCATGGGTTAGGGACCCTCTTTTAAGTATGAAAATACCTGTATTAGAGGATCCCGCTCTTTCGTTATTTGTTACAGTTGTTTTACAGACACGATATTATTTATAGGAAAAATAAAACAGTAACAAAATTAACCCACAAAAAAATGCTAGCCTCCATTATTTGCATTGCATGCCGATGTTTTTGGTGAAGTAGGTATGTGACACTCTCTATAGTATTAAGATCTTGTTATTACCATATTTCTTGCAATAAATGAATGATTGATTGATATTTTGCATAGGTACAATACATTACCTACAATAGATACCTACTGAGAAAAAATTACAAAGAAGTAATCAGGGTTCCTTACAGTTTATTCGGCTTTCCAAACTCATCCAGCATATTAGGATCCAGTATATACGCTATAGTGCGTACATTTGTCCCGCCTTCTGTAGGCGGGTGTCCCCATACAAGGAAATGATGTGTACCCCCAATGCTTAGGATCATTGTGTATGTCTGACCCACTCGCTTCTCCATCAGACTGGAAGAGACGGTTGAATTATGAAAAAAAGGTCAGAAAAAAGGTCAATGTCAAGGTCAAGGTCAAGGTCAGGGTCAAGGTCAGAGTAAAATGATTGCCTGAAAGTGATAATGTATCAGGAATTTAGAGTTACGTAGGGAACTTCACTGTGTAAGGGATATTTACTATCATTCATGGATTTTAGAGTTTCCCGTGATCATGCATGGCGCATGCAACTGTGCCGAAATATGGGGAAGTTTTAAAATTCACGAATCATGGTAAATATCCCGTATACCTAGTACTAAAAGTTTTGGTGTTTTGTTTGGATAATCTGTATCTTCATCAAACATATTACGCAACATATTACGGGTCCAAAATGTACGCTATAGTGCGTACATTGGTCCCGCCTTCTGTAGGCGGGTGTCCCCATACAAGGAAATGATGTGTACCCCCAATGCTTAGGATCATTGTGTATGTCTGACCCACTCGCTTCTCCATCAGACTGGAAGTGACGATCGGATTATGAAAAAAAAAGTTCAGGGTCGAGGTCAATGTCAAGGTCGAGGTCAGGGTCAAGGTCAAGGTCAGGGTCTAGGTCAATGTCTGGGTCAAGATCAGGATGAAGGTATGTATGAATGTTCATATGAGGTGAGGGTGGCATTGAATCAATGATAGTTTTAGTTTACGTATTAGTAGCTATCTCTGGTTAGAGGAGTTTTTTAGGCGGTCTGAAGGCCTCGATCATGGCTTAACGACTTAAAAGCCGGGACCGATAATTTAACATGCCCTGCGAAGCACGGAAGCGCTCAGCAGTTAATGCTACTTGCTTAACTTCAACGATCAGTCAAGAACGTCTAAGCAAGCCACGCCACGAGCGCTTCTGAAAGTCTAATGAAAGTTTTATATTTAACTAGCTGCTGCCCGCGGCTTCGCTCGCGTGGTACCCGGATGAAAAGTAGCCTATGGTACTCTCCAGCCCTCCAACTATCTCCACAAAATCACGTCAATCCGTCGCTTTGTTTTGACGTGAAAGCAGGACAAATAAACAAACAAATAAACACACTTTCACATTTAAATATGGGTACGGATTATGTCAGGGTCAATGACGAGGTCAATATCGAGGTCAGTGTAAAGGTCAATGTCGAGGTCAAGGTGAAGGTCAGGGTTAAACTTACGTCATGAAATCCGGCTCGGCTTAGATGTTATCGGGGTGTTTGGTCAGCAGGCCTTTCTCTATTTCCACCATCTTGATTGTGTGTTTCGTGTCGAGGTCAGTGTCAAGGTCAATGTCGAGGTCAAGGTGAAGGTCAGGGTTAAACTTACGTCATAAGATCCGGCTCGGCTTGGATGTTATCGGGGTGTTTGGCCAGCAGGCCTTTCTCTATTTCCACCATCTTGATTGTGTATTTCGTATCGAGGTCAGTGTCAAGGTCAATGTCGAGGTCAAGGTGGAGGTCAGGGTTAAACTTACGTCATAAGATCCGGCTCGGCTTGTATGTTATCGGAGTGCTTGGCCAGCAAGCCTTTCTCTATCTCCTCCATTTTGATTGTATATTTAGTGTCGTGAAGATAGAATGATGTTAGCAACTGATTTAATTGTAGTTGAGGCTTCCCTGAAATTCAATGAGAAAGTTG
This sequence comes from Camptogramma bilineatum, assembly GCA_958496255.1. NCBI lineage: Eukaryota > Metazoa > Arthropoda > Insecta > Lepidoptera > Geometridae > Camptogramma > Camptogramma bilineatum. Next base: position 1,026,251 of record OY292479.1, on the reverse strand, counting down.
AGATCTGCGAGGCTAATAAGATCGTTATAGCAGAATCATATATTATTCATAGCGAAAAATCACAAAATTGAGAATTCCTATTACAATTCCTATATCCCTATTCGTATCGGCAATTCATCTTTTTATTTTAAGAAGTCGTCATTATTGATATAACCTTTTGGCAAATCCGTGACTTCGGCACTTGGTGTGTCTTAGTCAAGGATCTTTGACAAGAGAATTCTCGTTATCGTTAGTATTTGTTATAAAATAAACTCAATTCGTAAAGAATAAGGTTGTTTTTTGTTTTTAACTATGGTTACTGAACAAATGAACTTCTATACAACTTACTAGGTAATCGCTGCGCGGCGGCTTGGGCAAGCTAGGGGAGGAATGCTACCATGGTTTATTTGTGTTCCCTACTCCAAAGGTATTATTGTTTTTAAAACGTCGTGGGTGAAGGGTGATAATACTAACCTTTATAACACTTAAGAGCGAGCATGCACCGCTTGTAAAACGCGTCTCCAGCTATTATACATTCATCTACGTCTCTCTTATCGAGCTGCGAGGCTGGTTTCTCCTCTAAAAGAGCGCGGCAGACAGCTGCTATACAACCCGTTTGGGATCCTAGAAAAAGTGGCAAGGCCCTCAACTGTAACCCTGGTAGGGACTACTCATACTCATATCTACGGATAGGTGTTTGTGATTCTTTGTGAACTCTGAGATCGTTCCAAGGAGATTATTGGCTAGATATAGAATTAAAGGCTATAGTCGTATTGCTCATTATACGGACTAAAATTGAAGGAAAAAATGTAATTTTTCCTTCAATTTTGACATAAAACGTATCAAAACTAATCAAAATTGAAGGAAAAATGACATTTTTTCCTTCAATTTTAGTCCGTATAATGAGCAATACGACTATAGTGATTTTTAGGAACACAATGAGACAGGAGTTACGCACATTTGTCTTTTCTATTTATGTCCCGAATTATCAAACGTAAAAGTAAAACAAAACGCGAAAGCTAGGCCCCATACCGTGTTTGTTGCCCTGATTCTTCGCGGTGTTGGTCGCGAAAGAACAGGAGTAGAATCACCTAGCTCTTAAGACCATTCAAAGTGATCCTAGTGGACTGAATAAATTATATTTGAATTTTGCGATAAATTACTGTACCAACGTATGTATTCAAAATCGTATGTGTGAGGACAGCAAAAATACCTAGCTAAGTAGTAAGCATTGTCCCCTCAACAATCATCTGTACAACATCGGCATCACGGACAGCCCACTCAGCAGAGGATGTCTAACCGAAGAAGAATCGGCAGCCTACGTAGGGAATGCGTGGGCGTAGCAGCACAACGGCAGCAAATCCTCAACAATCTGAGGTCACTCCTCGAGGCCTGTGAAGACCCCAGGAATCTTCTGCGCTTCTGGGAGGAGCTAGGCTGGCTCCACAACTAGTGAGCCAGGTCATCCCCATACAAAAAGGACCACTTTGAATCTAATTGCGGAAAAGGAAGTCCCCATACATACATAAGTAGTAATCAAAGATATGGTAGCAATATAAAATTATGGCAAACTAACCACAAGCTGTAGAAGAATAACGTTTAGAATTGCAAGCAATGCTTCCCTGCAGCATCATTTTATTCTTCTCAACTTGTCCGAAATTGTGCCAAATCTGTGTTCAAAGAGAGTATGTCACTGATATCTTGATTGTTAGATTCTAGATGACAATGCAATAATATGGTGTCAGCGAGCTGATCTGATGATGAAGTCAGGACCTGTTCCATGGAACTTTTTAGTGATATGGGTATCAAATGAAAGAGCTTGATGCGCTTGAATTAATGATTATGAGTTATGATGAGTGAAACACAATGCTGATATGATGATGGAGTCAGGACCTTCATGGAACTTTTTGGAGATATGGCTATGGGTATGGGTTCTCCCTCTTCTATGCTTCTCTGCTTCTCTCCTTCCAAGCTTCTCAACTTCTCTTTATACATGCTTCTCTCCATTTAGGTATGCTTGAAGCAATACGAAGTTTGCCGGGTCAACTAGTCTAAACTAGAAAGTTCTGTCAGCATTTCACTTACCTTCTTAAGCTTGGCGCTTTCATACAATGGCTGAGTGATTTCTTCTAAAGGAATCCTCTGTTTCCTAGGACGAGCTCGTCTCCGTCTTCTGTACGGAGGTACCCAGCGACGTGTGGTGACCTGTGGCAGTTCTACCATCTGGAAAGAACCAGTGTAGTAAGCTACTGCATGCCTAGGATATATTTTATTTTTATTTTATTTATTATATACTAGCAGCTGCCCGCGCCTTCGCTCGCGTGGTATTTGGATAAAAAGTAGGCTATATCATTTTCCAACCCTCCAACTATGTCCACACAAAAAATTACGTCAATCCGTCGCTCTGTTTTGACGTGAAAGCAGGACAAATAAACAAACAAATAAACACACTTTCACATTTATTATATGGGTACGGATTATGTTAAATTCTAATTGCAATGACATTTTAAATTAGTTTTTAAGTTGCTAGGTACCTGCTAAGTTTATTCTTATTAGTTTAGACGTCTTGGGTGCTTTGGTTCAACTGTAAGCCCAACACGTGTTGTAAATAAATACAAATACTTACAAAGGGTTTTAGAAACAAAATCATGTCGACTGCAAAGTGTAGTAATTGCAATGTGGTTATTTGTGAGCTATTGGCGTTTGTTCAAAATAAGCTACCAGTGATTGATCAAATTAGTTTGGTACAAATTTGTTCATCTGCCTTCACCGCACAGGATATTCTCGATGCAAAAAATATTCTTTACGACTGCGTGAAGTCGACAAATAAGAAGACGCTGCGTAAGAGAGAAGGAAAGGCCCAGCGGGACTTAGAAGACATCATAGGACTATTTCGGGAACTCGATCCTGTAGAATTTCCTGTTTTTGTGGCTAAAGATCTTAACAAACTACCCCCAGTTTATTTTGATCATGTCGATGTAACGAAGCTTTTACGAGATCTGTTAGTGCTGCAAAGGGATGTCACTAACATTAAGCAAAACTATGCCACGACAGAAGAACTAAATAGCCTGAAATATCATGTAGAAAATATTAAAACAGCGTCGATCGTAAATAATTTTGAGATGACTGACATGAATACGAGAGGGGGTAGTTCGAGTAGGAACCTAACGGATGCCTGCTATGACAGCGGACCTATTGGCTTATTGCATATACCGGAGCCTACCGATATTATGAAGGACTCTGAAAATGATGCAGCGCCTCAAGATGTATGCCGCCCACCAACCCATAGCCCGAAAGTCTCGCCTGTATTTAGAAGGCTGTTGGAGAAGAGTAACGTAGTGACGCCCAGAAGTGGAACTGTACCCTCTCCACAGACGGGTTCAACAGTGGCTTTGCCATCATCATCAGCAGCACCTGTTTCCGAAACTAGGCCTGACAATCGAAAATCATTCGCCCAGCTGGCGCGTGAAGAAGGTGTCTGGAAGGACAGGGAACCAACTGAAGAATGGAAGACAGTAAATAGACGGAGGTACAGAAATAGACTAGAAACAGCTAGAGGGGAAGCGATATTAGAGCCGGATAATAGATTCCGAGCAGCGGATATTAAGGTATCGTTATTTATAAATAACGTAGATAAATCCACCTCTGACCAGGATATATCCAGTTATATATTAAAAAAGACGAGTGTGCAAGTTACGCTAGAAAAAATTATACCTAAAATGGAGCGAGAATACGATTCTTATAAAGTTACGGTACCGAAAAGTAAGCTATCGTTGTTTATGGATGCTAAAATGTGGCCCGACGGCATTTCATTTAGACGCTATGTCAGCTTTTACAAGCGACATGAAGCGGGAACGAGTGACCTTAAAAAATCATAATGGATTGCACGCTTATCTCTTTTAACTGTAAAAGTGTGAAGCGGTCGTCGTCTTGTGTCAGAAAGCTGTGTGACACTGCGGTCATTGTAGCCCTACAGGAAACTTGGCTATTTGAACATGACATTCCATTCCTCGGGACTATTCACGAGGAATTTGAATACACAGGAAAATCATCAATAGATACATCCAGGGAGTTACTCCGTGGCCGGCCTTACGGCGGAACTGCGCTGTTGTGGAAAAAGAATGTTTTTGATTCAACAAAAATCATAAATTGCGCTAGCGCGCGCATCGCAGCGGTGCGGTTCGAGATAACAAACCGGTCTTTCATTGTGTTTAGCGTGTATATGCCTACGCAGTGCGAGGACAATCTTCCGGAGTTTATTGAGTGCCTTAGCGAAATTAGTGCGATAATTGAAAGTAGTGAAGTAGAATCAGTGTATATTTTGGGTGACCTTAATGCGCATCCGTCGGAATTATTTAGTAACGAATTAATGAGTTTCTGTGCTGACCAGTCGTGGCGTTGTGCGGATATGGAAATATTGGGTGTGAGGTCCAGTGAGTACACTTATGTGAGCGAGATAAACGGATCGCGCCGGTGGTTGGACCACTGCGTTGTCACGCAGGCGGCACGGGACACTATTAGAGACATTAAGGTACGTTACGATGTGTTATGGTCGGACCACTTTCCATTATCAATCAGCTGTGACCTGAACATAGTTCGTGATAGAAATAAGTTTATTGCGCCTAATAATAATATTAATGATTTACATAATAGAATAATCTGGGGCGATCGACATTTTAATCAAATTAATATTTATTCTAAATTTTGTAATGACAATTTAAGGTTAATTAATTTTCCAAATGAATTTATATCGTGTGCTGACAAATATTGTACTGACATTTCACATAGATCCGTAATTGATAAGCTATACCATGACATCGTTAAAATCTTAGTGGAGGGAGCGATATTAACATCGAATTCAAAGCGATTTATTAAGAGCAAGTGTGTGATTGGCTGGAACAAACATGTCAGTCCTGCACACAAAGAGGCTAGACAAAAATTTAATTTGTGGTGTTTATATGGTAAACCGAATAGTGGACCTTTTTATGAAGATATGTGTAATACTCGTAAGGTATTTAAATCTAGGTTAAAATGGTGTCAAAATAATGAAGACAAAATTAAAATGGACATGATTGCTAGCCTTAAAAAAGACAAACAATTTTCGAAATTTTGGAAAAACATTAAAAAACTAGACATAAAGCCTAGCCTCCCTACAAATGTTGAAGGTGTCTCTGATTGTAAACAAATAGCTGACTTATTCAAAGAACACTTTACTGTGCCTTCAATGCAATCTGCTGTGCCGCGGGCTCTCGATGATGAGACTAGTCACTGTGCCGGTATTACCCTGACCAGAGTTACAGCTAAGGAAGTTAAAAAAGTAATTGAATCTATGAGTACAGGTAAATCACCGGGGCATGACGGTCTTAGCATCGAACATCTGCGGCATGCGGGGGTACACTTACCCAACACTCTGGCTATGTTCTTTTCATTATGTATAAATCATACTTACATGCCTTCTGATTTTATGAAAACAATTGTCGTACCAATAGTCAAGAACAGAACGGGAGATATCTCAAATAGGACTAATTATAGACCAATATCACTAGCGACTATAATAGCGAAGGTCTTTGACCGGTTGCTGGATAGTCACCTGGAAATGCACTTACATCTGCACGATGGGCAGTTTGGGTTTAGACCTGGGCTGTCCACCGAAAGTGCTATACTAAGCTTTAAGCACACGGTAAGGTACTACGTGGATCGGCAGACGCCGGTCTACGCATGCTTCCTGGATCTGTCACGGGCATTTGATACGGTGTGCTACGACATACTGTGGAAGAAGCTCCGTGACACGTCGCTACCGAGGGAACTCGGTTCTGTTCTTGAATATTGGTATAAACATCAAAGCAATGTTGTTAAATGGGGAGGAGCTCATTCTGACGTATACGGACTGGAGTGTGGTGTGCGGCAGGGGGGGGTGACCTCACCGAAGCTGTTTAATTTGTTTATTGACAACCTTATAGCTGGCCTCAGCAGTCTACCGGTCGGATGCACTATTGACGGAGTGTCTGTCAATAATCTTAGTTATGCAGACGACATGGTACTGCTGGCGCCATCTATAGGGGCTTTGAGGAGCCTATTAAGCTACTGTGAGACTTATGCTGTGAGCCATGGCTTGCAGTATAACGTCAAAAAATGTGAATTTATGGTGTTTGGACCTGTTGGTAAAAAAATTACTGAGGTGCCCCCTATTCTGCTAAATGGGTTAATAATAAATAGAGTAAATAAATTTAGATACTTAGGACATATAATTGTAGATAATTTAAGAGACGAAGAGGATTTAGAAAGGGAGCGAAGAGCGTTGACGGTGAGAGCTAACATGTTGGCCCGCAGGTTTGCTCGTTGCTCAGTGGACGTAAAAGTAAATCTTTTCAAGTCATTTTGTCAGTCATTCTACACGAGCAGCCTGTGGCTGACCTATACGCGAAAATCCGTGAACACTCTTCGCGTCCAGTACAACAATGCCTTCAGGATGTTGTTGGGTCTCCCGCGTTTCTGCAGCGCATCCGGCATGTTCGCTGAGGCGCGTACGGACGGGTTCGCCGCCTGTATGCGCAAAAAAACAGCCTCACTGCTGTGCAGACTTCGCCGGAGCACCAACACCATCCTGAAGATGATAGCGGAGAAACTGGACGGACCGCTATACAAACACAGCATTGCTGTACTTATGAATTAAGCCTGCCTAACTAAACTAGAAAATAAGCTAACATAGTTTTTAAGTCAACTAACTAACAATTTGTATGGATTTATATCTGAAATAAATGATTTATTATTATTATTATTATATTATAATGGGTGGTAGTCTCTTCGGTGGTGGTGGCGGATGCCATCTTCTGGTGTTAACTTGCTGATCTCTGGCCAAAGCTACTACCAACTGAGCTAAGAAGCCAGTCTAGACGACAAATGCGAACTTACAACGGGTGGTAGTCTCTTCGGTGGTGGTGGCGGATGCCATCTTCTGGTGTTTACCGTCACCTTGCTGATCTCCGGCCAGCGACGCTTGAAGCGATTCTTGCGCTCTAGCGCTCTCTTGTCGGCTTCTCTATATTTGCAGTGAAAAATGTTATAAGTAGGGATTAGTGCAATTTTAGGATTAAATGATAATGTTAATGTGGACTTGCCCCGGGATTCCCGGGAATATTTTCGACTTTCGATCCGAAGGTCGCAGGTTCGAACCCGGGCGTGCATCGGATTTTTCGTTTCGAAAAATTTATATTCGCATTAACACCGTGAGGAAACCAGTTAGCGTTCTAATAGCGTCGATGGGCTTGCAACCTGTCACTTGCTATGCTTGGGAATGCTAACTAAAAAATGTAGGCATGTACTAAATCTGTATTTGGACATACCTCTGACTACCTTCAAAGGATCTTAAAATGCCTAAAAAGATCTGAGAGAATGTCTACCGTGCTTTGGGGATACACTCGTGATCATATTACATTTTTAGTTGATGATGATAGATGAAAATGATTGTCTTACTCTCGTAAGATCTGAGAGGGGCTCTTGGACGGTTCCTCGGGCAATGGTTCCTCCTTGCCCTTCCCTTTCTTATCATCCTTCTTCGCCGGGGCATCACCAGCTGCCGGCACCCTGGTTTACCACAACCATTATGTTTAGTACCTACTAAGTTCGTATGAGCAAGTGGCCAACTCTGTTGACGGAGTTTTTAGGCCGCCTAAGACCGATAATTTAACATGCCCTCCGAAGCACTTCAACGTTCTGCAGTGCTTTCCGAAAGAAGGCCGCAGGATAAGCACAGCCCTTATCACATGTGCGTCATGAGCACTAAACGCGTTAATGTGACGTTGAACGCTTCAATGTATTTACAAGTAGGTAGCTACCTACATATTTTGTTTTTATAATGTAGGTAATAATTGAAATGATTGCGGCATAATATACAAAAAATTACTTACGCAATAGTCGTCTTCTTGGGAGCACTCATGGTTTTTGTTTGTAAAACAAAAAATTGGATTTTACCTAAAAAATTACAAAAATATAATGAATACAATCTACGACATCCTTAAGGCTCAAACACATGTTGGGCCAGCCTAGGCCAGCTTAGGCGAGCGCGAGCGAGAAGGCGAATCGATGCAAGGCGAGAGCGATAGAGAGGCAATGCGACCCTGGGCCAACATGTGTTAGTCGCCTTTACAACAACCTTTATACTACGTGTAAAGGCCGCTTATATCCGAAAACAGTGACTGCTATCGGCATTTTGTAAATACTGATGTTGCGTACGCTCCGATACCAACGAGTGTGCGCACAGCTTTACTGGTACAGTTGTTCCATCTCACGAAGGCGGGTTGGTCTTATTTGTGTAGATGCATGCACATATAGGTACGATGTTTCTGTGTGCGTGGGCCGATTCTGAGAGCTCCCGATCTTACGCACACAGAAGCAACGTGCATGTGAACACACACAATTAAGACCAAACGCACTTCGTGGAAAGAACAAATGTACCTACTTAGGTCTTTTTAGGGTTCCGTACCTTAAAAGGTAAAAAAAGGAACCCTTATAAGATCACTTTCTTGTCCGTCTGTCTGTCTGTCTGTCTGTCCGTCTGTCTGTCCGTGTGTCACCATCGATTATCTCAGGAACGGGTAGAGCTAGCAAGTTGAAATTTATACCATATACTGAGGTCTATAGTCCCTATTGTGACTATAAAAATCAAGGTCCTGAGTCAACACTATAAAAAGATATAGGCAAATTTAGGTTTTCGTGAAAACTTGTAAGTACCAAAACTTACCTTCATTATCAATTTTTTTCATTTTTCGGAATTTTTCCTTTACTTGTGCTATAAGACCTTTCTTGTAACCAAATTTGACAATTCTAGGTCAACCGGAAGTACCCTAGAGGTTTTGGGTCGAAAACCTAAATGGTAGTTCCCGTTGACCTAGAATAACGAAATTTGGCAAAAAGCAAGGTCTTATAGCACAAATAAAGGAAAAATTCTAAAAAGTTAAAAAAGTTGAAAATTAAAGGGTGTTCCCATACATACATAGTTGACGCCAATTAAAATTGTCCTCCGAGTTGTATGGGCGCTCATACAATTAAGCGGACTAGCTTAGGTAATTGGCACCATGGCTAGGTACGGAACCCTCGGCGTACGAGTTCGACTCGCACTTGACCGGTTTTTTTTTTATTCTACTTACACTTTCTTAGACATAATCTTCATAAATTGAATCAACTGGTTTTAACCGTTGGATTGAATATTTTACAACATCAAGTCTTCCTATAAAATGTATTTTCTCCTGAAATAGACAAAAATACATAGATTTAAATGGAGCAGTTCAATAATTTGTCTGATTTTATTAACGCCATTTGGCTCTATTAGACCAGCCCTCTGATTGTCTATCTTTGATAGCGACAAGAATCAGTCTCAAACTCTCAATTATGACAGTTCAGTGACCACGCAAGTAGCTCTGTCACTTTCATCTCAACGAGACCAAATGCGACAAAAGATACCTACGCTATTGTTTTGACAGTTTGAGACCAATTTGAGGTTTGAGCAAGTTAGACAATCAACCCGCTGGAATAGATCTGGAATAATCCTGGAATAGACCTGGAATAGTCTAATACACAATGTACTGTTGCAGGTGGTGATGTGGCCCTCCCCTGTCCTTTGGAGCGTCAACAATTGAATGAGTTCAGAAATCCAACAGGAAGGTTTTGTATTCAAATTCAACTTATCACATCAGGTGCCTAGCTACCTACCCTAGTACCTACCTAGGTAGTTAGGTAGGTAGGCACATATTTTTATGCAATCACTGTAAGTAAATTGTACCTAGGTGCTTCTAAGCTTATAACTGTCTCTTTGCACTGATGGCATTCACTCGGCAAGCCTGCGCCAGCGTGTAGCAGCAGCTTAAAATTATAGTACTACATGAGTACTTATAGCTTACCTCCCTTTTGTAGTTTTTCGTTTTTTTTGCGTTTTTATATTTTTTACGAAAGTGCACACATTTCGTTACCAGTCTCCATAGATTTTTGTTCTTGTGTGATTTGATTGAAAGATATTTGAATTGACTTTCATATTCATATTTCAGCCAGGATTTTCATTTTACAAAAAAGTTTTTCTTCGTTTACAAATAAACTTTTTCAAAACAAAGAAAAGAAAAAGAAAGAACTCAAATTAGCCGCCAAGCATGAAAACCAAAATGACAATGACAGACAAGATTGACATACATGACATTGACAAGCTCACAGTACGTTCGTTCATTTCATTCAATATTTTTTCATGTCTTTGTCACAGTCACATGTCTGACGTCTGTCATGTCAGTCAGACTGTCAGTCAGTCATCTCATCTCTTGAATGAAATCGTAAAATAGTATTTTTCAAATTTTCAATTTTCTTTACGAATTTTACAAGGATTTTTAGATAATTACACAGATATGTCGGACAACAAGGAAAAACCGAAAAAGGATGTTGATCCTGAATTGGACGACCTATTAAATAGTGAGTGATTTATTTCTAAAACTAGAATGATGCAAATGTTACACAACTTCAACTTCTAACCTATTGTACCTATTCCATTCAAATTAAACTATTCTGTAATTTTCCGTCGCCTAAAGTATAATGAGAAAGTTTTATGCAGCGGTCAAAAACTAGTATTTTTTGTAAGTACAAAGTTCTTCTGTAAACTTAATCATTGAAACCGATACCTTATCTTTTAAAGAACTAGGTTCATTTTAGGATAGCCCATGTTTTATGACCTAGATTTATTTGGTGTAATTTAATCTCTATTTTTCAACGAATCGCAATCGCCTTTTTTTCCCAATTGAAAAAGTAATAAAAATATTTTTTTGTGGGCTAAATCGCACCACCAATAAAATAGGGTTACAACTTGAGAAACCTTTTTAAACCTTATAAAAAGAGAGTGAAAATAAACACATTTGATAAATCGTCTATTATTAATAATTATTATTGTTATACTCGTACATTTTTATTTAAGTTATATAACAACTTGTGTTATTTTTGAAAAGCTAAATAAAATTCATTATCGCATTGCATATCCGACTTAGATATTTTCCTTAAAATAAAATTCGGAAATGGTCTGAAAATGTGTAGTTATAGTTCTCTGTCTTTTGCTTGAGATAAACAAGTTGCTAAATTTAAAAAAACCAACTTCAATGTTATAAAATTTTCTGCACTCTCGAGGTGCATTTCTGTTCATAACTCCTAAGATCCTCAACATATCCTCACCCAATTTTTGTGGCACCAATCGGAAAGTATTTATACCCTTTCAAACATAAAAAGAATTTTCCAAATAGGTATTTAGGTAACAAATATATAAGTATTCTATAAGTTTTCTGGTTCCCATATAGTACAAGCTTTGCTTAGTTTGGGCCTAGATGGCGCTGTGTGAAATGTCCAGCAATATTTATGTAAATTCCAGGTGCACTCCAGGACATGACGAAGAAGTCTGACCAGCCCGGAGACAGTAAGGTGGAGGGAGCCGACACACAGAACGTCTGGAGCGAGGAGTTCATCAAGGAGGCCGCTGCGCAGTTCGAGAGCAACATGGCTGCTATACTCGGCAACTTTAGCGGTGTACCTGGTGAGTATTCACATGTGAAGCTCGTGGCATAGCTTGCTTGGACGTTTCTGATTGATCGTTGAAGTTAAGCAGCGTTGTGCGCGGTCACTCTTAGGATGGGTGACCGCTATTATGAGCTGAGCGCTTCCGTGCTTCGGAGGGCACGTTAAAGGTCGGTCCCGGCTTTTAAGTCGTTAAGCCATGACGTAGGCCTTTGAGGCGGCCTAAAAACTCCGTCACCAGAGTTGGCCACTAGCTCATACGAACTCTGACATGGGCCTGACATCTAGTTTTGTATAAAAAATATTTTCTTAATATTTCAGAGGACCAAATCTCACAGGATCAAATTGCCCAGACCTTCTCCAAAATGGCGGGTAAGTTTATGTAACTTGGCTATTTGATAATATGAAAAATAATTATGGATTTAAAAGCAATTTACACTAAAACGCAAAATAATATAAAATATTTTACCAAAAAAACCCAAAATAAAATGATTTGTTTTGAGGTTGGAACCAATGATATGTTATTTTTATTTATAATAATAATAATACCTTAAGTTTATTTTTATCTATTTCAGAAGCGGCAGCTCAAGTTATGAAACCAGCTAATGTTGCCCCAGTTGAGGGCACTGACCCCAACGCACAAGTGAAAATTGACGAGGTACTTATTATAGTTACTAGCAGCGCCCTAGCGGCGTTGACCCCGTAGTGTTTATGATGATGGTGATGAAAAGTAGCCTATAACCTTCCTCGAGTTTAGCTATAACATGCAGAACGAATTTTTTATATCCGACTGGTAGTTTCTGAGATTACCGCGTTCAAACAAACAAACTCTTCCGCTTTATTATATTAGTATAGATTAGTATAGACTAGCAGCGCCCTCGTAGTGATGGTGATGATGATGATGATGAAAAGTAGCCTATAACCTTCCTCAAGAATTTAGCTATCAAATGCAGAAAGAATTTTTCAAATCCGTCCTGAGATTAGCGCGTTCAAACAAACAAACTCTTCCGCGTTATATAGCGCTGCTAGTCAATTATAAAGCTTGCATGGATCGCCTAAAAGAAAGCTAGCCCCCATACCGTGTTTGTTGCCCTGATTCTTCACGGTGTTGGTCACGAAAGAACAGGAGTAGAATCACCTAGCTCTTAAGACGTTTCAAAGTGGTCATAGCGGTCCTACTGAATAAATGATATTTGAATTTTGAAGTACTGTATTTATTTATTTGCAGGTGTCTGCAGCGATATCACAGACGTTGCAGAACTTGAACACGAATACTGAAGGTCTTCAGAACCCAATGTCAGATCAGGACCTGGCCAATATGTTCAGTAATTTCAGTATGGGCGCGGAAGGAGCGCAGGTTAGATATAACTTAGGCCTTTACATCTTTACTAGATGATTTATACAGTGTCAGGAGGCAATCTTTGCCTACACTTAACGGGACACTGCAGTGCCTGGGACAATGTTGAGATGGAGTAGGCTTGTAGCACCTACACCATCCTCTCAGGCGAATTTCCGTAAAAATGTAGGTAATACCGAAATCATTTAAAATCTAAGCATATTTTTATCAGTTTATGTTGTTAGATTAAGAGAGTAGGTATTTATTAGGTTCCTGTTACACTTTTGTTCCGAAAAACTTACCTAATAAAAAGAAATGTAAGCAAATTGAATTGAAATCTTTGTAGGTACACCAAAAATGGCATTTTTTCTTTTCATTTGTTCTCTAGTAAGTTTTTTGGAACAAAAGTGTAATCGGAACCTAGATTAATACTGCCTTAATCGAAATAATAACATAAGTAAATATAAATATGCTTAGATTTTAAAATGATTTTGGTATTACGTTTATACGGACAATTCGTCTGTCGCAGGCCCCTTTAGGTGGTAACTTTCATAGTTTCTGAGTTATATAACGATTTTAACTACTTGCATAATGCACACTAAATCATGTTTATTATAATTTCAGGATGAAAACATGTTTGTTCCGTTTATGCAAGGGATGATGCAATCCCTCCTCTCCAAAGAGGTCCTATATCCCTCATTGAAGGAACTCTTGGAGAAGTACCCCCGCCTGGCTTGAAGAGAATAAGGGGAAGATTGAAGAATCAGAGTACCAGAGGTAAGGGGGTAATATTAGGGTAATATAAAATGGTAGGGGTAATAGTATTTAAAGTATTTTCTTGAGTTAGGGGGTAGCTAATATAGGAGGTAATGATATTTGAAGTCTTCTCTAGAATGGGGGTAGTATAAAAGGGTAGGGGTAATGTTGTTTAAAGTATTTTCTAGAGTTAGGGGGTAGCTAATATAGGGAGTAATGATGTTTGAAGTCTTCTCTAGAATGAGGGTAGTATAAAAGTGTAAGGGTAATGTTGTTTAAAGTATTTTCTAGAGTTAGGGGGTAGCTAATATAGGGGTAATTATATTTGAAGTCTTTTCTAGAATGGGGGTAGTATAAAAGGGTAGGGGTAATGATATTTAAAGTATTTTCTTGAGTTAGGGGGTAGCTAATATCCCTATATTTAGGTGATATTTGACGTTGTAGCGACATCTACCTGTCGCTAGATGAACTACATACACATGCCGCTAAATGAACTGCATACACATGCTACGCGCTAAAGAGCTTCGGAGTAGATGGCGACACAACCGCATATGTCTAGAACTCGCAAGCGAAGTTTTCAGCGGCGATAGACATAATTACCGATTCTATCAGTTATCTAGTTCCCATAATACAAGCTTTGCTTAGTTTGGGGCTAGATGGCGCTGTGTGAAATGTCCAGCAATATTTATTTATTATTTTTCTCAGATTTGAGCAACAACACGAGCTAATGAAGAAGGTCTGTTCCGAGCTGGAACCCGAACAGGAGTCCGATCCTGATGATGTGAAGAGGAAGAGGTTCGAGGTCGTACTAGAACTTATGCAAAAGGTACGTTTATGATTTCACTTTCAAAACTTTCGTGAGTTGTACTAGACATTATTTAACACACAACATTAATTAACAGATGAAGATTCTCCGGATGAATCGAAACATTGTCGGTATCTAAATCGACGATAATTTTACGTGAGTAATAGGCATGATGACTAATTTTCAAAATCTCTTCTATGATATTCAGAAGTATCTATTATGTCTAAAATATATCATATTTCTGTAGAAAATTAAGGTTTCTGTGCAATAAAAGTACATTTAATTTTAATTTTTCAAATTCACGCCAAAACGCTCGCCGGTGTCATGGCGTCTGTCATTACGTCACGGCGCGGTATATCAACCAGTGATGCCTACATAGCTACTATAGAAACAAAAGGACGTTTACCGAGACGAGACGCAATGACAGACGCCATGACACCGGCAAGCGTTTTGGCTATCATGGCGGATTGTTGTATTTTGTAGATTTATTTTAACAAATAAATTAGTAATCTCGACATTAATAAGAGAATAAATACATTTTTCAAAATCTTTTAATCCTATTTCATTAGATCAGATAAATATTTTGGCGATACTTGATTACTGTCATCATGCCTATTCCCGCGTGTTAAAGAATGTCTACGTTTATGATGTATAGTTTGTTAAATATAGGATGTTACGTGGGATATTGACGTTGACATACACGTAGTAATCACGCGCATGAAGTTCCGTATTTTTATTCCGTCAAAATATACGCAAGACCAGTACGCGCCACCACTGAAGTCCGATAGACGCGGCGCTGCTATCGCAGAACTAGATTAAGTAAAATGTTACTAGTTGTTCAAATAAGGCTTGAACAATAACAATAGGCAATATGCATCATTTTTTTTTATGGTTTTAAACGATAGGTTATATCGTTAAATAACCGTAACAAAAATTCCAGCGCCGAAAAACTAAAATTTTGTAACAAAAACAATTTTTAAAATTTATCAACATTTTCATGCACATGAAACGGACGTGACGTCACAAGTCACCAAAATTACACGCGCTTGTAGGTAGAAAAAAAAACTTTCTGTCGAGTTTGAAGGAGTGTGACGTCACAGCATACGTGACAAATAGCGTTGCGTTTCAAGTCCTATGAAATTCCCACTATATTTTTGCACTTTTTAATTATTAATTTCTCAGCGAAAATGAAATAATATTAAAAAATAATTACACACACATAATTCTAAAGCCATAATGTTCATAGAAAAATACGTTTAACCCGCTTTTGAATCAGACGCATATTGCCTATTATGCAAGTTTGTATTTTCATTTATTCTACATACCAGCACCCCTATTTTGTAACACACGGTAAGTCGCTAACTCGGATTCGTTCAAACAAAAATTGTTTTTTTACGATGTATACTTTGAAATGGTAGAAAAGGGTTGGAGAAAGTGATAGACATGTTTGTTGTGTAAAATATTATGTGAAGTAATTTTGCTCTAAATAACTTTCGTAAAAAATCAATTTGTTTCGACGAATCCGAGTTAGCGACTTACCGTGTGTTACAAAATAGGGGTGCTGAACAACTGAACGACCGTGACTTAAAGTAAATAAAACAATTAGTTCCCGCTTTTGCCGTAGGACTTGAGTGCTGACGCCGACTCTACCAGACTTTATTGGTCCAATGTCCCGCGTATCATCCTATATTTCACAAACAAACAAAAAAACAATTTTCTGCTTTATATTAATGGTATAGATTAGTGTTATTTATATAATTACTAGCGGACGCCCGCGGCTTCGCCCGCGTGGACGCTACTTTTTATCCCACGGGAAACATGCATTTTTTCAGGATAAAAAGTAGCCTATGTCACTCTCCAGCCCTCCAACTATCTCCACACAAAAAATCACATCAATCCGTCTCTCTGTTTTGACGTGAAAGCAGGACAAACAAAAACACTTTCACATATTTTATAATATGGGTACGGATGGGTACGGATTTATGAAGCATCTATGAAACATTTGATGTAAAATTTGATGTTTTATCAGATGTTTTATGAGATAAAAATCGGATGTTTAATCAAAAGTGGCCACTGTAGACCCCCTGACTACCCCGTTCATTACTACTACGTTCATTTATAACATGGGTACGGATTTTTTCATTCCAGATGCAGGACTTAGGCCAGCCCCCCACAGAACTAGTGGGGGACATAGCGACGCCCCCCGCCGGGTTCGCCCCGCCCGTCAACGACGGCGGACAATGTTCGGTTATGTAGTGAAAGTGGGTGTGAGGGGCGGTGGGAAGTTTAGTCATCACTGTGAAGTGGGGGTCGTGATATAGGGGCAGTGGGAATATTTATAGTCATCATGTGAAGTTGGGGTCATGTGATAATAAGGGGTGAAACGATGGACATTACTTAGTGGGGGTCATATGAAATAATAGTAGGGGCACTTCAATGGTTATCACTCACTAGCACTTGTGGCTAATCTGTTATGTAGTGATAGTGGGTCTGTGAGGGGCGGTGGGAAGTATGGTCAACATCACTGTAGTGTCAAGTGGGTATCGTGTAAAACAAAATTAGGGGCGAACTGATGAAATTATTGTGACATGGGTGTCGTGTGAAATAATATTAGGGGCGAACCGATGACATCATTATGAAGTGGGGGGGGGGGGGGGGTGGTCGTGAGAAATTATAAGGGGCGGTGTAAGTTGTGTTGAAGTTTTGACGTGTCAATGAATGATGACTTTAAGTTCGCTCCTTTTGGGTTTGCCCCTTTTGGGATCGCCTATCAATCAGCTCCACAAGATTTATGTATAATCTAGACAGCTTACCTAATATCTGGATGCAAATTTTACTATGTATATCAGTTTAATAGGCAACGATGGGTTTTCCACCCGTGGGATGATAAAAATGTAAAAAATGTGCTAAATGTATAGTTGGACGTGCCTCTGACTGCCTCTAGACATCTTTGAATGATCTTGAATGTATGAAGGTCTGAATGGATGTATTTTGTCTTATGAGATATTGTCGTGGGCCTGGTTTATATAGTACATGTTAAGCAAAGTGTCCACTGGCAATAAATCTTGCAAAAGTTGACTTGCACAAGTCCAACGTGAAAACGCTCGCACGAGTTAATTTCTGCAAGTTTTACTAGCCGAACTTCAACTTGCTGCAAGTCCCACGTGTATGCAAATAGAAAAATTGCTTTTAGTGGAAACTAGTCGTCAATTGACTTCTGCCAAAAATTGCGGAAGCTACTTGCCACTGGACACTTTGCTTTAAGTTCGCCCCAATTGAGTTCGCCCCCAACCGGATTCACACCTGTTAGGTTCGCCCCTTTAGTGATGACTCTATGTTAGTTTCGCTTGGAGCGAATAATTTATAAATAATCCAATGGGGATTGGCGAAAGAGTGTGAAAATTAATTATTCTTTGGGACCTTTTGGTTCAAAATGTCATTAATATAACTCAGTATTTGAAACTACCACTAATTTTCATCGCGAAAATTAGTTACCATAACACGGGTTATATTAGAAATGACACGAGAATGTTCCTTACCTTTAAACGCGCTTTTTACCTATTTAAACGACTTTTAAAAGAGGAAGTTTGCGATTCGCAGTACTTTTAACACAGCTAACGCATCGGGATATAAATCATCATCATTATCAGCCCTTCTCAATCCTCTGCCGTAGGCCTCGGTTTTTGATATTATCCTCAATCCTGCGCTTACCCATGTACGACCTTCGGATTTTACTGTCGTTGGTCCATCTTAGATACCTATCTTTTACTAGATGATTTATACAGTGTCAGGAGGCAATCTTTGTCTTCACCTAACGGGACACTGTAGTGCCTGGGACATTGTTGAAATGGAGTAGGCTTGTAGCACCTACACCATCCTCTCAGCTTAACCGGCCATATCCACATGAAAGACATGCTCAATACGTGTGGGGCTGACTAAGCCGTGGGTTTCCTCAAGATGTTGTCCTTCACCGTTTAGAGCTCCTTGGATACCTATATAAATAAGATAAATAATCTGAAAATTCACGTGTCAATATATTACTAAATATGACCTGTGACCTGTGTTGTGTCGCGTAATTTTAAAAGACCTACGTATTTAGAATGAAAGCAACATCTTTTTGGGATGCATTTTAAAAATCTTTAAGCGACCTAGTAATAAAAACAAGACAAACCCTAGTGCAATGATTAGTCATGTCCTTTGAAGGTTCAACCCTAAATAAACAAAACCGGTTCGTGGGTTCGCCCCGTTCCGATTCTTGGGTTCGCCCCCTTTAGGTTCTTGGGTTCACCCATTAGGGCATAGCTTATGTCAATAATATCGGTTTATATAATTATCATCACAAAATTAATTTAAGCATAGCCAAACCGAAAGTGCTTTTAAATAGTTAACTTAAACTAAAACTAAATTAGCGTTTTAAACATTATATTTGACTCCAATCCCACGTCGAAACTAAACTCCTCAAAACAAAATAGGGCCCACTTGAAATATTTCGATATTTTCCACAACACATATTTTCTGAACGTGTCCTATATTTTTTTCTAAAAATATATTTCTAAATTCTTAAGTTCAGTGCTAACATATTCCTGAAATCAAAATTGAAATAAATTGTACCTCCATTCAATTTTAATTACTATTTTAAAGTCATGTTTTTCTATGAGGGCCCTATTTAGATTTGAGGAGTATTTGAGTACCTAAGTATATTTCTCAGATATAGGTGCTTGATTAAAAATACATTCAAAATTGCATTACCAAAATAATTTTAATTAGACATGGATTTTATTGTACCTATGTATGTTACATTTATGTGGATGACTTTATTTATTTGTTTAAGTTATTGTTACTTGAAATATAAAATTTAATATTGTTTTCTTGGTTTTATTACTGTCTCAATATTCAGGCAGTTTGAGCCGTACTTATAAACTTAAACACTGGGGGCCATAAGAAAGATGTTTAAAGTTAAACACTGGTTAAACAACGTCCTGTCTTTATTTGTGGATAGTGACAGAGACAGGACGTTGTTTAAACAGTGTTCAACTTCAAACATCTTTCATAAGTAAGGGCGTGGTTAAATAATGCTCAAGATTCGAATTCTTAAAACACCCCATTTTCACTTCATTACAAATTAATCAAACTAGGTAAGTAGGTATAGGTACCGAAAAATTCAAAACGAAGCAAAAATACTTCTTTTTTTGAAGTTCGGTTAAAAAAATGTTCTGCTGTCACAAAATGGATGGGTGGCTACGCGTGTTAATAAAGAGGGTTTCCGAATTAAAATAATATGGGAACGGGTTTTTTTTTTGAGATTTGTATCCTTAGATCTGATATCAGGTAGTGGGTTCAATTCGATACCCATATATCAAGCACATTCACACAAATTAAAGGAATTTATATTGTTATACTCGGATTTACTACCTGGGTTCTGTATAAAGAAAATAAGTAAGGATATTCAAATAGGAAAATCTAGTTTTTATGTTAAACGAGAGTTTAAAAAAACAAGTAGGTACCTACCTAGTTACCTTCATTTATTAAAATTTAAAAAAAAAACGACTTCAATGTTACTTACCTACCTTTAAAAGCTGAAAATTTTTCTGCACTCTCGAGGTGCATTTCTGTTCATAACTCCGAAGATCCTCGATAGATCCTCACCAAATTTTTATGGCACCAATCGGAAAGTATATAAGTACCTAGGTAGGTATATTCTTTCAAACAAAAAAACATATTTCCAAATCGGTCCAGGCGTCTTCGAGTAATCGGTAGGTAGGTTAAGTAAAAAAAATATTAATCCGACGAATTGAGAACCTCCTCCTTTTTGGAAGTCGGTTAAAAACAACCCACGTTTTTACAAAGTTAGGGATCTCTACAAATACTGCAACATCACTCGCCTCCAATCAATCAGTAGCGTATGTCATTCAATGGTGCACCGCGGGTCGTGTCAATGAGCACCATGATACCATGACACAACTAAATGCAGTTGATTCTACACCATCCATGCGGCTGTATTGAGTTCAAAATTTTAATTGATACGTGTAGGTACGTACTTACATAAGTAAGTAAAAGTAGGAATAAGATGTGTGTAGGTAATAGTGTAAAAAAAAATCCATAAGTACCTAGGTACCTACCTACTACCTTCCTACTTACCTAGGTACTTACAAAAGGTATAAAAAAAATATTTTCTATAAAGGTAGGTTAGTATTTACTCAAATTCTTTTTTCTTAAATGTTTCAAACGTTTTAATAATTATTCTGTTAAGTACCTACCTACCTACCTATTTGGGGCGGAGACACATCAAACAGAAATGAAAGATCATAAAAATCGGTCCAGCCGTTCTTGAGCAGTTAAAGATGGTGCAACCATCCCTAGGGTCTAGTTAAACCTAACATAGGCTTTAAGACACTATTTATCAGACAAATGTATTGTGTTGATGAATAAAATATCTATCTATCTATCTATCTATCACCACAGAAATACATCGTGTTCTGTGTGTGGGTGCAACCAACCCGACTTTGTTTAGGTAGGCACCTACTTATTTAAAAAAACCCCTGATCTGATTCACGCCAAGCCACATTCTGAATGTCATAATTATTTTATGTTTTGTACACTTCTCACAATGGATCTAGGCATTCGTGAAGTTAGTCGTTTCACTGCGCATAGAAAATTTTGTATGAAACAAAACAGTTGCACTGCACTACATCGAAACGGCTAACTTCAATGCTCGGTTCACGTGGCGCTACTTATACATAGGTAGGTATACCTACCTAGAGCTTAGCCGAATCAGATGGTCTCGGATCCGTGCTAGTTAACTTAACACGTTAACTAGATATTCACCTACTGCGAAACTAAAAGGATTGTTTTTGTTACATAAGTATAAAAAGAATTTGGCTCATGATGATGTTTTTACGCACCATTTAGGATAACTTTTTTTAGATCCCTAAAGGGTCTAGTGAGACATAACTAAGTAAGTAGGTAGGTAGGTACTTAAGTATGTTATGGTTCCCTCATGATGTTTTCCTTCACTGATGAAAATTTCATTGATGAACGGCCAAGGAACTCCCACTCGGCCAACACGGCTCTCTAAAACACATTTCAGAGAGAAAAACGATTTCAAAGTATTCTCGCGTGAATTAAGAGCGATGGACTTGCAACCTGTTACGTCTAACTTCTGCTTCTTCTTCTTTCGTATGGCCAACTATGGTGACGGAGTTTTTAGGCCGCCTAAAGGCCTCCGTCATGGCTTAACGACTTAAAAGCCGGGACCGACAATTAACGCGCCCTCCGAAGCACGGAAGCGCTCAAGCTCGTAATACCACTTGCGGTCCCCATCCTAAAAGTGACCGCGCACAACGCTGCTTAACTTCAACGATCAATCAAGAACGTCCAAGCAAGCTACGCCACGAGCGCTTCTAACTTCTGCAAAATGTGGGCATGTAGCAAATACCTATCTATTTGGACATACCTCTGACTACCCACTTAGACATCTTCAAAGGATCTTAATGCCTAAAGATCTGAGAGAATGTCTACCGCGCCTGGGAATACAGTCATGATCATGTTTCCAGTGAATTTCCATGACCGTGCCCTTGAACTGTCAGGAAGAATGCTCGGCGAGCCGCTCGCCGCGAATTGTGAGCAAAAACCACGCGCGAGCGTACATAATAATCAGAAGCGAGCGTTGGAGCGAAGAGGCCACTGTAAGAAGAGGATAGTGAAGAGGATTGCGTTAGCATAATGTGGAATGAGAGTGAAGAACTAAGAGGGTTTTTTAAGAGGTTCATTCCGTCAAAAACCAATGCTGGATAACTAGACCAATATTTCAGTGGTGGCCACAGGAGTTGTGAGCAAAGGGATTAGCCTAGGGGCTCGCTATTACACGTCAAATAAAAAAATTACTGACCTAACTAATAAGAAAAATGATTGAAAACAAAACCTCTGCATTTTTCATCGATCATTCAAAAATACTTTCAATTTAAATTATAAACCCACTATTATTTGCAAGAGGTAATCTGGGACCCTACTTAAATAAATAAAAAAATAGTGGGAACTTAGTCAACTATTGCTTTTGGTGTACCTACTGGTCTAGGTAGGTACACATAGGTAGCAAGCTACACTGTTCCTGAATGCTATTTTTTCATGAAAATCATGCATATGCTTAATCATTCGGGATGAATTTAAAACATAACTGTGATTTGTTTAATTAATGTAATAATTGTTTGTATGCTAATAAGCAGGATCTAGTGGCTCTAATTTAAGCTCAAACACCTATTTGTTAGCTAGGTTCACAGACAAAATAAATAAATTGAAATTGAAATGAAACCGCAGGACGTAGCTAGTAACCAAAGTGACCTCTTCGCTCCAATGTGACCGTCCGCCATTTTGTGTTTAATTACAGTTTTTGTTTAAAAATCGTCCGCCGCTGGTTTCTTGCGGAACTTTCTTCGAAGAGAATTAACGAAATATATTTAATTTGGACGTTTCAATTCCTGTTGCTGGTACGATGATTACTTGGGAACGTTTAATGTACAATGCTTATATTTTAAACTAGCTGCTGCCCGCCGCTTCGCTCGCGTGGTACCCGGATAAAAAGTAGCCTATGTTACTCTCCAGTCCTCCAACTATCTCACAAAAAATCACGTCAATCCGTCGCTCTGTTTTGACGTGAAAGCAGGACAAATAAACAAACAAATCAACACACTTTCACGTAAATAATAATATGGGCACGGATATTGAAACGCCATACAAAAGACATAAACGCGTTTATAATTAAGTTAAATGTTTATATTTTAAATGATGCTTAGGTAGGTAGGTACCTACTAACTTTGCCGAACACAATGAAAACTTAGACCTCTAGGTACATCTTTACTAGATGATTTACACAGTGTCAGGAGCAGGAGGCAATCTTTGCCTACACATAACGGGACACTGTAGTGCCTGGGACAATGTTGAGATGGAGTATGCTTGCCCTGCACCTTTCTCAGCTTAACCGGCCATATCCACAGGAAAGACATGCTCAATACGTGTGGGGCTAACTAAGCCGTTTCCTCACGATTTTTTCCTTCACCGTTTATAGCTTGTGTTATGGCGCATATAAATTTTTCGAAACGAAAAAGCCATTGATGCACGACCATGATTCGAACCCACGACCTTCGGATTGAAAGTCCACTAACCAACTCGGCCAACACATAGACATAGACATAGACATAGACACAACACGGCTCAACGATCTAACAAGAGTAGGTATTTAGACAAGCCTCATAAAAATAAGTTTAACTAAGGTTAATTTTGATCTAATTCACAAGTCACCAAGTTACCTACTTAAATTTTGTAACATAACTTAAGATTTTGCAGTAATACAGACGTATTTACTCAAATTTCAATAAAATAAAGTCGAGATTCGTTCTTGGAACCTATAGTTGAAGGTATTATGAACACACGTAGGTTAGTGATGGGATAGTATCAAAAGAAAATTATCGATAAAAATGCATCAGAGTCAGGGGTCGTAGATACAAGCAAAAACGCGTTGATGTCTTTTGTATGGCGTTTTAATAGTCAATATATTGAAAAGCCATACAAAAGACATCAACGCGTTTTTAATAGTAAAAAAATATCCAAAAAAATAAGCAAAGCTTCTTTTATGAGAGGTACCTACTTTGAAAGCTTGTAGTCCAAATTCCACGGAAGCAATATGGCGGGTTAAAGTTTTTGGATAGTCAGAGGTCGTAGATACAGCAAAAACGCGTTGATGTCTTTTGTATGGCGTTTCAATATATTGAAGGTTGAAAACAAAGACATCAACACGTTTTTGCTTACCTGTATCTACGACCTCTGACTATCCAAAAAAATCAACCCGCCATTTTGCTTCCGTGGAGCTTTCAAAGTAGGTATTTCTCATAAAAGAAGCTTTGCTTAATTTCAATTAAACTATCAAATACAGAAATATTTTTTCAAATCCGACTGCTAGTTCACTGGATTGGCGCATTCAAACAAACAAAAAACAATTAGTAACGATACCAAACGTGGCAAGGTTCTACTAGAATTTAATTTAGTTATTGTAAACCTCTGAAAGAGATGTGAGTGAGGAAAGAGTGACCAACATTGAGGTTTTGCAAAGAGTGGAGGAGGATTATACATGACAGTTTCATTAAGAACATCATTGAAGGAAATGTGGAAGGAGGAAGAGGAAGACAGAGGATAGGCTATATGAGCCGAGTGAAGGAGAAGGTTGCTGTCATGTTATAAGGAGGTCAAGGAGGCTGCCCTGGAAAGAGCTTCGTGGGGAAAGACGCATCAGTTATACTGACAAGGGTCAATCCCTTAAATTGAAGAAGAAGAAACCTCTGATTCGCAAGAAGAAAATATTTTTTTATCGATATCGATAGAACACCGACCTCTTTCATATCCCCACCCTATCCCCGTGACTAAACGGCTCAGCCACAGCGCATTGTATGACCGATAGCTGGAAGAAACTCACCATTACCATAAGTCCTTTTTTAAACGCATTCTATAATTACCTACTTAGGTTAAATGTTTTAATTTTTTGATCTTGTAAAAGTAGTTAGCTTTCTTATAGCGTCGATGGGCTTGCAACCTGTCACGTATAGAAAGCTAACTACTGCAAAATGTGTTCATGTATATGGAGATACCTCTGACTACCTCCTTAGACAGCTTCAAAAGATCTTAAAATGCCAAAAAAGATCTGAGAGAATCTCTACCGAGGCTTGGGGATACAGTTGCGGTCATTTTTCTTTTTTTTTTTTAGGGGAGAAACTGCAGGCGGAAGCCAGTTTTCAATCTTTGAATCTTTACAATATAGTGTTCTGTGTTCACAATAATGCAGTAGCTCCAATGATATACTTACCAATAGAGGCGTTATACTCATTAGAAAATGCTCTAAAATGCGGCGAAATTTTGCTATCGCTACTTGGTAAATATAAGCAGTTTTGTTTAATATCTAAGTATCAAGAAAACTAAAAAATAGCAGAGATTTATAAATCCCCGTTGTCAGAAAGAGATAAATTATGTGCGTGCTGCGTGTATATGCGTGTAACATCGAAGCAAGACAAAGTGCGACTGAGTTGACTCAAGCTAATTAGCTTGACTTTTGCTCGCTACGCAGTGCGGGGTACAACGCATCTATCTCAGTTTATAGGGAAGATCATTGAGTAGCTCCCTGTCAAAAAAAAGGTCTACGCATTCGAGACAGGAAATAGCAATTTTTTGCCATTCTTTGACCAATACCAATTCATTGTCAGAGCTTGTGCGTCACCGTCGGCGTCGGCTGAGCAGAAAGGTGTGATTCTAGAAACGTGACGTGATTCATCTCCTTTGTTATGTTCCTTGAAGGGTACAAAAGATTACGAGTTTTTGAGATAAATCAACTACTTATTGTCTCAAGTAAAACATCGTAGGTTCGAGAATGTTGAAATTGCAAGCAATATTTATAGGTGTACTAGCTGCTGCCCGTGGCTTCGCTCGTGTGGAACCCGGATAAAAAGTAGCCTATGTTACTCTCCAGCCCTCCAACTAGGTATTTCCACCCAAAAAATCACGTCAATCCGTCGCTCTGTTTTGACGTGAAAGCAAGACAAATAAACAAACAAATAGGTAAACACACTTTCACATTTATTAAATGGGTACGAATGTGTGTCTGTTTGTGTGTAGGTACCTAGGTAGTAAGTAAGTATACGTCATAGTAATAACATTATGTCGATTACCAGATTATTTGTGAATAATAGAGAAAGAAATTCAAACACATTCTAATAATTTTCTTTCACAGCTTTGCACCATTTCTAATTTCTTTCGCTAAAAACTTTTTAAATAAATTGTTCATGGTAATTACTATACTACCACAAGCCCTTTTCAAATAAATCAATATCTTTCATTCTTGCAAAACCAATTGAATATAGGAATTTCAAAGTTTTGAATTACAAACGCGCAAAATAAAAAAAAACTATTCTCATTGGATTAGCGTCGTCTATAGAATTCGCGCCGAAATTCTACACCAGAGACAAACATTTCTACATCTGTCAAACCCAATGTATATCGATTTTGAACTTTATTTAACTTCTTGTAAAGCTTTAGAACATAATTTTTGATGAAAAATATGTTTGTCTTTTTGATTTCAATAGCTTTGAAAGTTTGTATTTCAAAGTTCAACTGTAGAATTAGCAAGATAAGATTTATTTTTGATTGAGTTTGTTCAAAATCGGTATAGATCTTTAGTTAATTTTGGATGCAGTAAAGCTGCAGCCAAACAATGATTTTGAATTTGGAATACTTTTTTTCTTTTGTTGGCTAATACGCGATGGCAAATGAGTTCACACGAAATTCGACTCTAGATTCGGATTATTTTTGAAATTGTAAGCAGATGTTAAAACTAGACCTTTCTGGATTAAATTGGTGTGAAGCATCACCGGTGATTATAATGACATTTTTTGTTAATGTTTCTGGATGTCAGGCGCCAATATTTACTATAAGACGGGTGGTTTAAACTTTTAAGCTTACCATATTCCGTGCTTTGGAGGACACGTTAAATTGTTGACGGTCCCGGCTCTTAAAGTCTTTAAGCCATGACGGAGGCCTGTAGGCGGCCTAAAAACTCCATCTCCAGAGAAAGCCACTAGTTCTTACAAACTTACTGTTCGTACCTAAGTACTTCCAAATCATGATGTTAGCTGGTTTGTGAAAATAGCTTCAGTAAAGTTTCTTAGTATAATTATTCAGTGTACCCACGACCAAACAGACGTTCTTACAAACTTACTGTTCTTACAAACTTACTTACTGTTCGTACTTCCAAATTATGATGTTAGCTGGTTGTTTGTGAAAATAGCTTTAGTGAAGTTTAGCAGTATCATTATTCAGTGTCCCACTAACAAAGAGACGTTCTTACAAACTTACGTAAGTACTTCGAAATCATGATGTTAGCTGGTTATTTGTGAAAATAGCTTCAGTGAAGTTTCTCAGTATAATTATTCAGTGTACCCACGAGCAAACAGTCGTTTTGTTTTGCCTGGTGGTTAGTGCGCGTGATTTCGGGCGAGCGTTTGTTTGACGACAAATGTCGCACGTGCCTGTGTAAATACTGCGCCGGTGTAAAGGGTGTTGAAAGTTGTCTAGCTTTTATTTCAATGATATTACACCCTCTACTCCCTCTACCCACTACTCTAGCCAAAACCAGTGTACAATATTTACTAACATTGCACTGACAGATCAATCAGCTGATAGCAGGAATAGACCTATCACAGAAAACTGAGATTAAATATGATTGGCACTGATTCAATATGGCCAATCGTAATGAATCTCAGTTTTCTGTGATAGGTCTATTCCTGCTATCAGCTGATTGATCTGTCAGTGCAATGTTAGTAAATATTGTACATTGGTTTTGGCTAGAGTACCTACAGTAGGAAGTAGAATGGACGGAGGCTTAAAAATCAGAGTTGTATCTCATACTTTAGAACACCATGTATAACTTATCACATAAGTGTGGGGTGGTCTTGTTTCAATCTAATCTCCCAAACCCGCTTTATGACTAACCAACAATGGTGTAATTAAAAAACTTGTCAAATACGCCATATTTGTTTAGGTCGACTTAAAAAACAGTAACGGATTTAAATACAGAATTGTATTTATTTAGCGATTGTTTCATCTCCGCTGTCAGTTAACGCGTTCAGTGCCATTGCGGGAGTACCTCCGCCTTACAAAATATCGCAGCCAAATAACATCATTCTTCTCTCTGGTGTTGTGTTCCTGTGGTAAGGTTGGCTTCGTAAGGTAATTCGTCATGGCTTGCGTAGCTTATGTAGGAGGAAGGGCATTGTGGGTTGTAGGAGGAAGAGGATAGTGGGGTTTTCTCACTCTATATTCGAGCAGCCCGACTGGGGAAAGTGGGGAAGTACCTCCGCCTTACAGAATATCGCAGCCAAATAACATTCTTCTCTCTGGTATTGTGTTCCTGCGGTGAGGTTGCCAGAGCTCTGCTCTTCGCACTGCGGTGACAACTGGTGGAGCAGTCTTGTCCATTGTGTTGTCGGCGCAGTGATTCCTCTTTTAAAGGGTCAGCAGCGCGAGTGTGGCTCCTCTGGTGTCGCAGACGTCCATAGGCGACCGGTAACCGCTTACCATCAGGTGGGCTGGCAGTTAGCTTGTCTGCTAACTTATAAATAAAAAAAGTGGTTTTATTTTTCTCCGTGCAATTTTTCCTATTTATCTCTTCATAAGAACCTTCTTTGGACTTCAACATTTATATATAATTTTTATTTATGTAAGTAAGTAAGATTTATACAAGTTATGATTAAATTATCCCACATACAAACGCAATAATTAAATCATACCAACATTTTCACTAAATGTATTTAAATAATTTTATGATATAGGAACATTATTACGTTTATAATTTGGCGTTCAACGTTTAGTTTGACAGAACGCGAGCAAGTGTAATGTATTTTGTAACAACGCAGACTACCCCACGCGTGGGGCAGATTCGTACGAATTCCAGATTGAGTTTAAATCATAATTGTGCATTGAATATGAGTTATAATCATCTGATTTTTTTTATTTTAAGCTCAGATATATACAGGGGCGGATTAAGCTTCAAGAGCGCCCTAGGCAAGCTCCTCATAGGCGCCCCTCTGGTAACAAAAACCATCAAATACCGTATTTGGACAAACCTCTGACTACCCAAGGGGGTAGCTCTGCTCTGACCACCTAAGGAGACATTTGCAATGGATCTAGAATTCTAGAATGTCTAAGGCGCGGGACATACAGAAAAGACGTAGGACGAGAACGCGTCGCAGACATAAATGTCTGCGACGCGTTCTCGTCCTACGTCCTAAGTACCTAAGCTTATCAGTCAAGACAGACAGGCGCGGGACACACAGAAAAGACGAGACGCAGACGGGGCGCGGACATTTATTTATACCTTGTACCTTTTTACGTACTTAGCATTTGCCATTTATTTGCACTTTTCAGTTGTTGTCAAAAGTTGTTATTAAGTTAAAAGTTTTTTATTATGTTTAAAGTTGTTTATGGTGTAGGTTGATGTTTTTTTTGATTATAATTTCCTTTGTTGTTTTGTAGAGAACGTACCTATTCATCCGGTTCTGACGGAAGATCAGCGTTGTGCTTACGCGCAACATAAGGCTGAGTCAGACGCCTTTTTGTAACAGTAAATTTCTTCACTCCTTTGTTTTAATTTTAATTTTGTGTATTTTAAGAAGACTTGTTACAAATAAACGCTTTATCTATCTATCTATCTATCTATCTATTTTGTCTCTTCCGCGTCCCTTTCATAGAAAATGTATAGAAGCGTCGCGCCGCAAAACATACAGAAGAGACGGGGCGCCGTCACATTTTGTATGAAAGGGACGCGGAAAAGACAAATGTCTGCGCCCCGTCTCTTCTATCTGGCCTGCTCCTAATAAGTGTTGAAAAAATGTCAATCTACCGAATTTTTGTAAGACAAGTGCAACATGTGGCGCTTGATTTTGTTTTCGATGTACAAAGAAAAAGCTCGATGCTTGTCACAATATAAAATTACTCACAATATAAAATTTACTCATAATATGAAGTTAAATGCGAGCGAAGCGAGCAAATTTTTTTTTAAGACAAATTCCACATATGGCACTTTATTTTGTTTTCAGTGATCACTGATCAAAGAAAAAGCTCCCTGTTTGTCGGTTCTTATTCTGTGGTCAGACATAACTCAGTTTTACTCGCAATATATCTACTTATAATATGAAGCTAAATGCGAGCGAAGCGAGCAGATTTTTTTTAAGAGCAACGTGGCAATTTTTTTGTTTTTGGTGATCAAAGAAAAAGCTTGCTGCTTGTCGGTTCTTATTCTGCGGTCAGACATTGACATTACTCACTTTATTCGCAATATTTCTACTTACATTAGAACATGAAGTTAAATGCGAGCGAAGCGAGCATATTTTTTTAAAGATAAATGCAACATGTGGCCCTTGATTTTGTTTGCGGTGATCAAAGATAAGGCTCGATGCTTGTCGGTTCTCATTCTGTGGTCAGACTTATCTTACTTTATTCGCAACATACCTACTTATGAAGTGAAATGCGAGCGAAGCGAGCAGATTTTTTTTAGACAATTGCAACAATGTGACACTTGATTTTGTTTGCGGTGCTCAAAGAAAAGGCTCAGTGCTTGTCGGTTTGTTTCTATCCGGCTATAACTGATTAAATTCAATCGATCCGCTGGAAAAAGTACCTAATGACTTTCGATCGATCCAAAAAATCGCCAGATCGGACGTACGTCTATGATCGCGACGCGATTATCATCCCTGTCGCACGGCTCACGACTGACCCGCGCCCTCCGCGCCCCCCCCGACCGCCGCCATACGGGGCGCCCCCGCGGCCCGCACCTCCAACATCGTAAATTTTCTATCTTTTTTTAATCGAATAGGGTGACGTAGGGCGCTGGACACACAGAAAAGATGTAAGACGCAGAAGGGGCGCGGACATTTGTCTCTTTCGCGTCCCTTTCATACAAAATGTATACCTAGAAGCGTCGCGACGCAAAATATACAGAAGAGACGGGGCGCGGGCGCGACACTGTTCGCTGGCGCCCTGTCCGCGACGCGTCCTCGTCTTACGTTTCTTCTGTCTGGCCTGCGCCCGGAGTTGCGCGCCCCTCTGTAACCTCGCGCCCCTAGGCAGTTGCCTAGTTTGCCTTAAGGATAATCCGCCACTGGATATATATATACCTTCTAGTAGTACCTATATGCAGTTAGTTCGCTTCCCGGTGAAATATAGGTACGAGCTATAAAAAAAAACGTAAAAACTGTACGAAGGGTCACAATCACAACCTTCCCCTACCTACTTACCTACCGCGCCTGTGCAATTACTGTCATGATCATAGTTATTTGATTTTCATTTTAATTAAGCACAATTTCAAAATCGATCACTTTGATGTATTAAAAATAAAACACTTTATAATCTTTGCTCGCTTTTTGAAGAACGCGACTTAAAATCTTTTTGTTCCGAATTTTTTAATTGCTGAAATGACAAGGTATTCCGCGTATGGCTCACATGATTCATAAAATTCAACCTTATCCTAATGCGATTCAGACTCTCTTTGCTGTGAAAAAGTTTGGTCCGTTACATCATTTTTGTTTTTTGTCGACCATTATTTAAAAATTGCCGCTCTTTTCAGTTTCCCGCCATAATTGTCTATTCTCGGGATCGATTTTTAAAAAATGTCGTCTTTATTAGGGTGAAGAGAAATGGTGGAGCGAAACTTGATTTTTTATTAGTATAAGTAGTACTTAGTAGGTATTATTTCATACGTGCTTACGGACAACTAAAATATTATTAAAGATGGTCTTACAACAAACCATATTCCTGATCTAAATTCGCCGAATCTAACCAATCCAAGCTTAAAAAGACGTCACCGACCGAAGTTCGAAATTCAAATAAAATAGAACCATAGACGCAGAGCAGGTTCCATAGAGCCGTGTGACAGCCACTACCGACGGTAACAATGTCATAATCACGAGGCAGAAACTTGCATACTGGAGCGAAGAGGTCACTTGTATTTATGTATCTAGAAATATCTAAGCGACCGAGCTACGCTCGGGAAGGCTCGGGACTATGATGCAACTAGAGAAAAATTAGAAAAGAAAAAGAAAAAAAATAGGTAATTAAAAATTAAAATATAGGTAAAAAAAATGTGTACCTATGGTAAAATATAGGTAAAAAAATGTGTGTGTAATGGTAGGTACCTAATTAAAAAATAGGTAAAAAAAATAGGTACCTAATTAAACTGTCTCTGGATGAGATTCGAACTCGAAGCCTTCGGCTGAAAGGCGGACACCCAATTCACTCGGCCACTTTTGTCTTTGATTTTGGATTTGAAAGTTTTCTGTGATTGGTCTATTCCTGCTATCAGCTGATTGATCTTTCAGTGCAATGTTGGTAAATATTCTCTCTTGGTTTTGGCTAGGATATAGTTAAAAACCTCTTATAAAACTATAAGAGAACGGACAAAAATGAGAGATGCAACAGAGGTCGTGAGGTACCTGAAATGGAATTGGGCCGGACAACATATGTCGAATGAGTAACAACTCCTCCGACTCTTGTGTCCGATGTGCAAAAAGAATCACAGAGTGGTTCCCAAGAGATGCGAAAAGACCAAGAGGCAGACCGCCAAAAAGATGGCAAGACATCTTTACAGAGAGAGCCGGTCCAAACTGGATGACAAAAGCAAGAGATAGAGAATCGTGGAAGGAAATGGGGAGGCCTACGCCAAGGAGGCGACTGCTAAAACGTAGTATTAATTTCTCTGTGGCGACTGCTACGTAAAGTTTAAGCTACAGTTAAATAGATATAGGTACATATATTATGCATAATTAAGTGTTAGAGTAAGTTATTTTAATTTAGTGTCTAAGTATAAATTGTTTAGTAGTAGTAGAAATAAAGGCTATTTTTATTATTATTTATTTATTTTTATTTTATAGTTAAAAACCACAGTAGAAGTGTCCGTTCCACTCCATGACATCACAAAACAAGCACACCGCTCACAATACAGCGCAAATGAGGCGGGCATATTGAAAAAAAAAAGAAAAAAACAAACAGGCACATGTATGCCCCCACATTCCACCGGATAGCATTCTACCATAAATGTTAAATTTAAAATTAAACTAAAAGGAATGAGATTCAAATCACAATATTAAAAATAGTTTTTTTTTATTCGTTAGTTGGGAATATGCGTGTGTCTAATAATTAGGATGAAAGTTTAAAATCACTTTTTGACTAGGGTAGGTAGAGGAAGAGAAAAAATTATCATAAGTGCCCAACTCTAGTGGCGGAGTTTTTAGGCCGCCTAAAGGCCTCCGTCATGGCTTAGCGACTTAAAAGCTGGGACTGACAATTAACGTGCCCTCCGAAGCACGGAAGCGCTCAGCTCGTAATACCACTTGCGGTCACCCATCTTAAAAGACCGCGCACAACGCTGCTTAACTTCAACGATCAATCAAGAACGTCCAAGCTAGCTACGCCACGAGCGCTTCAAATAAAAAAAATATCTTAGAAGGATATTTCAAACTAGTATTCTCCCGCGGGTTCATTCGCATGGTACTTAACCGGATAAAAAGTATGTGTATTCTCGTGTTAATGTGCATATAAATTTTTCGAAACGAAAAATCCATTGATGCACGGCAAGGATTCGAACCCACGACCTTCGGATCGCAAGTCGAGGTACAATCCCCTCGGCCAACACGGCTCAAGCTTACGTACGTTACGGCTTAGGTACTTACCAAATATGTATTAGGACATACCTCTGACTAACCAGGGACGTATATAAGGGGGGGGTTTAGGGGGTCCGGACCCCCCCCCTTAGCCCATTAAGTTCGGAGGAAACCTAGTCAATTTTTGTATTTTGGAACCCTTGGACCCCCCCCTTAACAAAGATCTTTGGTATATTGGAACCTTTGGACCCCCCCCTTAACAAAGCTATAGCTACGCCCCTGTGACTAACCCCTTAGACATCTTCAAAGGATGCATAAGCTTTGAGGCCTCTATTAATAAACTCGTATTAACTTCTGTCAAAGTTGCGCCACGGATTAAACTATTGCCTATTTTTTGTTAGACAGTGATAAATAAGGATGGCAATAGTTAAATCCGTGGCGCAACTTTGACAGAAGTTAATACGAATTTATTAATAAAGGCCTGAGAGAATGTCTACCTGATATAGTCTTGGTCATATTTTAGTTTCATTATTTCAAAACAATAATAAAATAAGATTTTGAATAAAACGACCCCCTGATAGCTTTGAATCATTGAAGTATTTTAACAATGGGTGTAAAAATACTACTTCTGAAAAATAAAACCATAGCTCATGGGCGTTTATAGGGGGGGGGTTAGGGGGTACGCATCCCCCCCCCTCCCCCTTAGTCCATTAAATTCGGGGGAAACCTAGTCAATCTTTGTATTTTGGAAACCTTGGACTTTCCCCCCATAACAAAGCTATAGCTACGCCCATCAAGAGCTTCAGAGGGCCTAGCCAACCGGCCTTCGCTATGAAGCGATTCGATTTCTAACTTCGCTAACACTCGCACGTGAGGTTTTCATTGGTCGAACCAAGGTCGAACGTAAGGTCATGTGGTCTTTCACCAATGAAACATCGGCGATAGCGAAGCGAATTGTAGAATAGAAAAGATTGATGCCACTTGGCTAGAGGCCCTGGCCATTCCCCGAAAGAGAGCATTATCTGGAAGTATAGTTTCTTTAACTACGGAAGACAGTCTCCTAACTGTTACTTTTTGAGCACTTACATATGTAATGAACCTATATGTAACTTGAACGAAATAAATAAATTCTAAGTATAATTAAACACTGCACAGTACTTCCAGATGAATAATGCGTTTCGGAAAACATCGGAAACAATCGAATAAATTTACAAAAACGATTGACGAAAAGGCATTTGGAAATGAAAAGCCGTACCTACCCATATTAATGTGAAAGTGTGTTTATTTGTTTGTTTATTTGTCCTGCTTTCACGTCAAAACAGAGCGACGGATTGACGTGATTTTTTGTGTGGAGATAGTTGGAGGGCTGGAGAGTAACATAGGCTACTTTTTATCCGGGTACCACGCGAGCGAAGCCGCGGGCAGCAGCTATTTACTCATAATTTCAACTTTATCGCATACAAAGTCTTCATGCATAGTTTCAATTTTCGATAACAGTCATCTCACACCCTGTACCATTTCTCGGAATCGCCGCACGTAGTGTCCCACGGTACGTAAAAATAACAAAAAACATTGATATTTTTTTATGAAAATAAATAAAACATCAAAACATGCTCAATACGAGCCCGTCAAGTTATTGAGGCGTATATCAAAATTGAATAAGCTAAGGACCCTGATGACGGAGTTTTTAGGCCGCCTTAAGGCCTCCGTCATGGCTTAACTACCGAAGCCGAACGCCGGAAGCCGGGATGGCTTTTAAGTCGTTAAGCCATGACGGAGGCCTTTAGGAGGCCTAAAAACTCACTCATCAGAGTTTACCTCATACGAACATACATCAAAAATTACTTTTTAACTGTGTAAAGGTGGTCGTACACCTATCCGAACCGAACAAATCGACTGAAACGAATTCTCTTTATGAAATTGTATGAAAACTCGCACACCTGCGGGCTTAAAAGTTAAAAAGGTCGCTATAGCAGAATCAAGCAAAGTTTGTTACCACGTATCTCCACTCCTCTGGCGGCCATGTCGCACGTGTTAAAAACCAAAGATGGAGCAAAAGAGTGACCTCCTGGAAAGGCCCGCAGGGAAACCGGTGCAAAGGAAGACCCTACACTCGCTGGGATGATGAAATAAAGAAAACAGCTGGCCCGCACTGGCTCCACACGGCTCAAAACCGAGACGAATGGCTATCCTTGGAGGCCTTCACCTGTAGAAGGGTTCTTGCAGAAGAATCAGCCGAAGATTAAATACGATGGGAAGGGAAAAAAAAAACATATACTACATACAACACTTACTTATAAGTACCTACATACAATACTTTTTAAACACTTTTGTACGCAAAATCAAGCAAGAAATAAAAGGCTTTTTATTTTACATTATTATCTCTACTCCTCTACTAAACCGATTTTGACGAAATTTTTAATGTAGCTAGGTAGTTTAGGTTCTGGAATAACACATAGGCTTATTTTTCTCCCGGAAAAATATTCCCGTGGAATAAAAATAGTAGTCCACGAGGGCGAAGCCGCAAGCGTTCACTAGTTGAACATGCCGTCTCTTTTCATTGATGAGAGTGAAGAGACGGCATACAGTTCAATTGCTATTGTGATTCAGCTCTAGCGACCTTTTTAAGCCCGCTGCTCGCGTCGAATCGTCCGATTCAACCGAATTTGGCAGCACCCCGACATTAGACGCGGATAGGTATGCGTCCACCTTAATGATGAAGTCTAGCAGAAAAATATTTAATATTTAAAAAACTCGTTTTGTATTAAAATTATGATTAGAGATGACGGCATAACCCGAGCCATAACTTACAAACTTATTATAAAAGCATAACTATTATAATTTAATGTGTATTAATGTTATTTATAATGAACAGTAGCGGAGCAAGATATTGCATGTCATAAAATTATTTGGTTGTCAAAAATTTACAATGTCGTGAATTTTGTTGATTACTATTTTTATATACTTACTTACTTACTTATTTTATTTTATAATAACTTTCTTTGATAATAAGTATATTAAGGAATGCAAGAAGAGCCATGTTGGTCGCGTTAGTTAGTACCTTACCTACCTTGATCCGAAAAAATCTGAAGAAATTTTTTTTTTTTTTTTAACTAGCCTAAACTGTCCCACTGCTGGGCAAAGGCCTCCCCCGTTACCTTCCACTCATCGGTCATCCTACTAATATTATAAAGGCGAAAGTCCGTGTGTGTGAATGTTTGTTACCACGTATCTTCATAACTACTAAACCGATTTTGATGAAATTTGGAATGTAGATAGATAATGACCGGGAATAGGACATAGGCTACTTTTTATCCCGAAAAAATGCAAGGTTCCCGTGGGATAAAAAAATAGTAGTCCACGCGGGCGAAGCCGCGGGCGTCCGCTAGTTTTTAATAAAATTCA
Organism: Camptogramma bilineatum; assembly: GCA_958496255.1. Lineage (NCBI taxonomy): Eukaryota > Metazoa > Arthropoda > Insecta > Lepidoptera > Geometridae > Camptogramma > Camptogramma bilineatum. The sequence continues at coordinate 989,251 of OY292479.1, read as the reverse complement.
TTTTTTCTATTTTCACTCCAACAGAAGTCGATCGCGCAGATATATTAGGTTAAGTTGCTAAAAACTTAAAATCGTGTCTATCACACTTGTAGACATTAAATTGTCTATTGTGCTTAAAGTCGTTAAGTTTCAACAGGAAGTCTCGGAATTGAGAGATCAATGAACCTTAAATTAAAATGTTGAAAGAACATGTTTCTAGATTTCTTAAATCATGTTTTTGTTATTGATACATGATGACACTAAAATTTTATTAGATTACTAGGGGCACGCCCCGATTCTGCCCGGGTATACTTAGGCCTTTACATCTTTACTAGATGATTTATACAGTGTCAGGAGGCAATCTTTACCTACACTTATCGGTACACTGTAGTGCCTGGGACAATGTTGAGATAGAGTAGGCTTGTAGCACCTACACCATCCTCTCAGCTTACCTAACCGGACATATCCACAGGAAAGAAATAGTCAATACGTGTGGGGCTGACTAAGCCGCGGGTTTTATCACGATGTTTTCCTTCACCGTTTAGAGCTCGTGTTAATACGTATAAATTTTTCGAAACGAAAAATCCATTGATGCACGGCCAGAATTCAAACCCGCGACCTTCGGATCGAAAGTCGAGGTACTAACCAACTAGGCCAACATGGCTCTATACAATGTGTAAAAAAACCGAAATTTAAAAGGGGTATCTTACCTATCTTACAAAATAATACAATTTAAATTTGTTTTTAATAAAATAATTTATTTATTCACTTCTTTCTTGTCTGTCTGTCGTTCGGCGCCCTGAATACGTAAGACCTGCAATAGCAATGCGACAGCAATCACTACGCGACCGGTAGAAAAATTTCACTAAAAATCGTATTGCGTTCGCAAAATTGGACTATGGCCAAAGTGCATTTTGCGACAGGCGAGCAATAGACGTGCGATTGGCTTCCGTAATACGATTTTTAGTGATATTTTTCGACCGGTCGCGTAGTGATTGCTGTCGCATTGCTATTGCAAGTCTTACGTAATCAGGGCCTATCCGCGTAATAGTATAAAAAACGTATTAAGAGGGCTCCGACGCTATGCCGCTCGTCAGTTTTAGGTATTTACGGGCGGGAAACGTAGCGCTCAAGCTTGTGTGCGTAGAACGCACACATTGAAAGCGCCACGCAGTGCGGGCCGCTCTGACACAAAGCGGTCAAAGTTTCGGCAAACATTTTTTACGTTTTAAAATTTATAACTTCATAACGATTTTGTATTGACATCTATACCAATCTAATACCAATTCTGTAAAGCGAAAGAGTTTGTTTGTTTGTTTGAACGCGATATTCTACAAGTCAGATTTGAAAAAACTTCGCATCTTATTTATTTATTTATTTATTTATTAGACAAAATCCACAGCTCTTAGTAGTAATAAATCGACTTATTTATGTTTCTTACAGCCAATGACGGATTTACATTTTTTAGAGTAAAACATATATTACGACAGTCACTAGGTATTTCACTTTCAAATCTAAACTAAATCGACGATAATTTTACGTGAGTAATTCCCATGTGTTAAATAATGTCTAGTCACTAGGTAGTATAGGTTTTAGAGAAAAGTAAATAACAATAAGAATAAAAATAGTTACAACCAAGCACTTTCGTGGTATGTGTGTGCAGCGTGTGTGTGTGTGTCTTCGTAACTTCGCAACTTCGCATCTTCGCATCTTCGTATCTTCGTAACTTCGCAACTTCGTAACTTCGTAACTTCGTAACTTCCTATCTTCCTATCTTCGTAACTTCGCAACTTCGTATCTTCATAACTTCGTATCTTCGCAACTTCGTATCTTCGTAACTTCGTAACTTCACACCTTCGCATCTTCGCAACTTCGTAACTTCGCAACTTCGCAAATTCGTATCTTCGTAACTTCGTATCTTCGTATCTTCGTATCTTCGTAACTTCGTAACTTCGCAACTTCGTATCTTCATATCTTCGTAACTTCATATCTTCGTAGCTTCGCAACTTCGTAACTTCGTATCTTCGCAACTTCGCACCTTCGTATCTAGAAAATATGAAGATACGAAGTTGCGAAGTTGTGAAGTTGCGAAGTTGCGAAGTTACGAAGTTACGAAGTTTTGAAGATACGAAGATACGAAGTTACGAAGTCACGAAGTCACGAAGATACGAAATCACGAAGTTACGAAGGAACGAAGATATGAAGTTATGACCATATGAAAAACTTCGTATCTTCGTATCTTCGTAACTTCGCAACTTCACAACTTCGTATCTTCATATCTTTTAGATACGAAGGTGCGAAGTTACGAAGTTACGAAGATACGAAGTTAAGAAGTTACGAAGTTACGAAGTTGCGAAGTTACGAAGATAGGAAGATAGGAAGTTCCGAAGTTGCGAAGATATGAAGGTACGAAGATACGAAGTTACGAAGTCACGAAGATACGAAATCACGAAGTTACGAAGGAACGAAGATATGAAGTTATGACCATATGAAAAACTTCGTATCTTCGTATCTTCGTAACTTCGCAACTTCGCAACTTCACAACTTCACAACTTCACAACTTCATATCTTCTTATCTTCTAGATACGAAGGTGCGAAGTTGCAAAGTTACGAATATACGAAGTTACGAAGTTGCGAAGTTACGAAGATAGGAAGATAGGAAGATACGAAGTTACGAAGTTACAAGTTACGAAGTTGCGAAGATACAAAGGTACGAAGATACGAAGATATGAAGTTGCGAAGTTACGAAGATACGAAGTTACGAAGATGCGAAGTTACGAAGATACGAAGTTGTGAAGTTGCGAAGTTGCGAAGTTATGAAGATACGAAGTTGCGAAGTTGCGAAGATACGAAGATACAAAGATACGAAGATGCGAAGATATGAAGTTGCGAAGTTGCGAAGTTACGAAGTTATGAAGTTACGAAGTTACGAAGATACGAAGATAGGAAGATACGAAGTTACGAAGATACGAAGTTACAAAGTTACGAAGTTGTGAAGTTGCGAAGTTGCGAAGTTATGAAGATACGAAGTTGCGAAGTTGCGAAGATACAAAGGTACGAAGATATGAAGTTGCGAAGTTACGAAGATACGAAGTTGCGAAGTTACGAAGTTACGAAGATGCGAAGTTACGAAGATACGAAGTTGTGAAGTTGCGAAGTTGCGAAGTTATGAAGATGCGAAGTTGCGAAGATACGAAGATACGAAGATACGAAGATATGAAGTTGCGAAGTTGCGAAGTTACGAAGTTATGAAGTTACGAAGTTACGAAGTTACGAAGTTACGAAGATACGAAGTTGCGAAGATGCGAAGATGCGAAGTTGCGAAGTTACGAAGATACGAAGATACGAAGATACGAAGATACGAAGATACGAAGATACGAAGATACGAAGATGCGAAGTTACGAAGATACGAAGTCACGAAGATACGAAATCACGAAGTTACGAAGGAACGAAGATATGAAGTTATGACCATATGAAAAACTTCGTAACTTCGTAACTTCGCAACTTCGCAACTTCACAACTTCACAACTTCGTATCTTCTAGATACGAAAGTGCCAAGTTGCGAAGTTACGAAGTTACGAAGTTGCGAAGTTACGAAGTTACGAAGTTAAGAAGTTGCGAAGTTACGAAGTTACGAAGTTGCGAAGTTGCGAAGTTGCGAAGATATGAAGGTAAGAAGATACGAAGTTACGAAGTCACGAAGATACGAAGTCACGAAGTTACGAAGTTACGAAGATACGAAAATATGAAGTTATGACGATATGAAAAGATAAAGATATGACGATGACGATGATGATTGTGTTTCGCTCATCAAGCCCTTTCATTTGATACCCATATAAAAAAAAAGTTCCATGGAATGGAACAGGTCCTGCCTGACTTCATCATCAGAACAGCATGGTGTTTCGCTCATCAAGAGAACAGCATTGTGTTTTGCTTACCAAGCCCTTTCATTTGATACCCATATCAATAAAAAGTTCCATGATCATCATCATCATCATCAGCATCATCATCAGCATCATCATCACCTAATCCAGATGATAAAAACATAAAATGACTGTAAAGCTTTCTATGTGGATGTGCATGCTTCTGTACGTATACTTTACCTATAGGCACCTAGGTACTTACTACTTACCTATGCTGTTAGAAAATAGTCAATTTTTATGCCAGGCAAAATCTTTATCAAAAGATGCCTTACATACTGTAATCTGATTTTATCGAAAATATGACATAGCACGTTTACGCGACCGCTTCTCATGTAAGAACACAGTCACGTGACGTCACTGGCTTTGCCACAGCTTAGCTAATAGTATTTACGCAATGTGACGTGCTCCCAGCTCCAATGGCCGCGGCCGTCTGACGATTTTTGGCAGTGAATCGTCCTTTTATTCATCGTAGCTACTCCATAGAAAAAATGTATGGAGAGTTTTATCTTCAACTTTCTTGCCTTTATTGTGTTGAATATAGCTACACCTACGAAAAAAAAAATAGCTCACAGGATAGATAAAATATTGAACTTGTTGTTTTCGTATTTTTTAATTCAATTGAGTAATTTAGTGTTCGGTCAGGCTTAAAACCCCGCGCTCATATTTTGTGTACTTTGTCCAGTAATTTATTAAAAAAATACATAAAATATTGAAATATAAAATAGCTCACAGTGTAGATCAGTTCATTGGTAGTACTTAGAGTATGTTTTTCACTATCTTAATACGATTTGCTTTAAGAAAATCTTTAAAACGGTAAACCTCTATTTTGACAAATTCACCTCAGTTGGCCCTTAAGCATGTCTTTCCTGTGGATATGGTTAAGCTGGGAGGATGGTTTAGGTGCTACAAGTATTCATTTCAACAGTGTCCCAGGCACTACATTGTCCCGTTAAGTGTAGGCATAGGTTCCTGACGATGTATAAATCATTATGTAAAGGTGTTGGTTTTTTCGATGATTTTATTGAAATCAAATATAGAAGACTATATAAACTAGTAGTTCGCCCCGAACTGAGATCTCGCGCACCGTTGTGTTGATAGCCTAGATTTGGACTTGTTTCTGACTACCCCTATACCTACGTTAAGTGCTCCTTCTAGTGTTTACCACACAATGATATCTAATGCGCTACCTAAGTATGGTAAAGATTATAGGCATACATGCAATACATTAAGTCGTATCGTGTTTATATTCAATAGTTGACCCCGCGAACTTCGTACCGCGCCTCAGGAAAGGCCTCTTAGTTCGAGAAATTATTAAAATAGCAGTTCAATACAAAATGTATGAGAAAATCAATTCCCCCTCCCCTCCTACCCCCCTCCTCCTCCCAACCCTCACTACCCCTCCCTTCCCCCTCCCCCTACCCCTCCCTCTCCCCCCTTCCCCCTCCCTCTCCCTCTCCCTCTATAATTTTGGTACATGCCCAGCACACTATTTGCAGGAGTTAGCGTTTGCATACGTGACAGGTTGCAAGCCCATCGCCGCTATTAGAACGTTAACTGGTTTTCTCACGATGTTTTCTTTCACCGTTTAGAGCTCGTGTTAATGCGCATTTAAATTTTTTTAATCGAAAAATCCATTGATGAGCACGGCCAGGGTTCGAACTTACGACCTATGAATCGAAAGTCGAGCACTCTTCCACTCGGCCAACACGGCTTTTATTTTCAATCTCAAGAAAAAATATCAAGTAGCAACTAAAATCATTGCAAACCAAACCACAACGATGCCACACTCGTTCTCTGTTAACCAGACCTACGAATACATCGAAACTCTATGAAACGGGAGCTCTCTCCATACTTCCGTTAATTGGTTTTCATCAGTTTTCTTTTTCACTGTATTTCAAAAACTATAGAACCTAGAAGAAAACTAAAAACCATTTTGGAATGTATAAATTGAGTACTTTCATATGACACCCCACTCAATATATTTGGGTAACTTTGAAAAAAAATTACCCCCTTGGGAACCCCATATCTTTACAACCCCTCCATCGATTACGCTCATACGCTCCACAGCAAATTTCCATAGCACAACCTATTGACTTATCAAGTTTCATACAGATTGGATAAGCGGTTCGATAGTTATGCGAGAACATAAAAATGAAACATACAAACATACAAATATACAAACATACAAACATACAAACATACAAACATACAAACATACAAACATACAAAGCAAAATCGCCCAACTTGCCACTAAGATCTTCGCTCGCTTCGCTCGCTCGATCGATAAAATCAAGTGATATAAATACACAAATGTGATTTTTGACACGAAACCAAATTGATATTGAGGTTATATTAGTAGTTCTAGACACCTATACTAATAAGGTTTAAGTTTACCCACTTCTTAATCAGGCGTTAAGTTATTTTTATGTTTTATTCATATTTTATAACTTTTACAGTTTCATTGTTTCACTTGTTATTTATAAATCTGTAAATTGTTCTGAATAAATGTTTTTATTATTATTATTATTTTGTGTTTTATTTTAAATTATTTTTACTAAGTAATCTGAGAATGAAGTGACTCATATAATAGTGATCGAGCTTCACTTTAGATCATTTGATCATCTATTGTAAATTTGTATGTACCTATGTTCATAATAATGAGCTAGTGGCTAACTCTGGGGACGGAGTTTTTAGGCCGCCTGTGGCCCTCCGTCATGGCTTAGTTACCTACAAGCTGGGACCGATAATTTAACGTGTCCAAAGCACGGAGGCGCGCAGCTGCTGAAGCCATCTGCGGTCACCCATTTTATTTATTTATTCTTGTGGCAAAATGGCACCCATCCAAATTATGATCCCTAAGTACGTTGCTAAACTTCAACGATCTATCAAGAACGTAAGCTACGCCACAAGCATTCTCCCAGCGAAACCCAAACTACTTTTAACTGATGGTTAAAATAATCAAACAGTTATTTGGTGAACTTTGCCATAGTTATTGAAATAAATTATTGTGTTGTCCGACTGTATCGCATAGATATACATATTAGTGCAAAAAAGAGACTGATATATGAATTGGATGTGTTTATGCAAGAGTGAAGCATTCAATACTCAAAGTCTCATATTGGAAGGGCACAGTGGGTTGTAGGAGGAAGGGCATAGTGGGTTGTAGGAGGAATTGCATAGTAAGTTAGTATGAGCAAGTGGCCAACTCTGGTGACGGAGTTTTTAGGCTACTTAAAGGCCTTCGTCATGGCTTGTGTAACTTGTGTAAGAGGAAGGGCATTATGGGTTGTATGAGGAAGGGGATAGTGGGTTTTTCTCACTCTATATTCGAGCAGCCCTTCTAGGAAAATACCTCCGCCTTACAGAATATCGCAGCCAAAATAACATCATTCTTCTCGGGTGTTGTGTTTCTGCAGTGAGTAAGGTTGCCAGAGCTCTGAAGCGCTGCGGTGACAACTGGTAGACCAGTCTTGTCCATTGTGTTGTCGCGCAGTGTTTCCTCTTTTAAAAGGTCAGCAGCGCGAGTGTGACTCCTCTGGTGTCGCAGGCGTCCGTAGGCGCCCGGTAACCCTGCACCATCAGATGGGCCTTGTTTCCTTTGTAATACTTATAAAAAAACAGACAGAGATACTTTGGATTTTTCGCTTCGAAAAATTTATATGCGCATTAACACGAGCTCTAAACATGCTGTTCATCGGGGGAATTCAACGTATAACTTATATATTTACTTATATTGTATTTGTATTTATTTAAATAAAAGGTTATAAAGTAACAGAGCATACACTTTTTTAGTTAAAATAAATTAAATAAACGTAAAATGGCTAGATCTCGCATAACTTCGTCCAACTAAAACACACAGCGTCGTTTCTTCAATAAATTATTCTTAATTTGAATAATTCTTCGCTCAGGCTGACACTCGCCTTATAAATGGCGCGCTGATGCATGAAACCATTTCTTTTTGGATGTGGTTTACTGTTTTATTAGCAAATATCCGGGCGACCGAGCTATGATTGGATGAAAATAAAGAAAACGAATTTTCTCAAAAATTAAAATTTTCCCAGATTATGAGACCTCACTAGATCGATTTTTCACCCCCGTAAACCCCCACGATGCAAATTTCATCGGAATCGTTAGAGCCGTTTTCGAGAACGTGAACACAATAAACAAATATTGCTCGTTTATTAGTAAGTATTTAAACTAAAATCCAGTTCCTATTAGATTTTAACAACTTTAACTTATAAACTTAGGCCGTTGTTTTATTAGAGTACGAGATAATAATCCAGGTATTTGTACCAAATTTCATCCATGAACGTTCAGCCGTTCTGGCGTGATTGAGTAACAAACTTCATCCAAACATCTAAACTTTCACATTTTAGTAGGAAGGTATAATAAGTAGGTATTAGTACCTAAGAAAGATAAGATTTTACCGCATCTATTAAATTCATAGCTCCCTTTCAACCATTTGTCAGAATACACTCTTCAGTCAGTTTTGAATGAAGAATGCGAAAAACGGTTAGTTTTGACCATTTCAATTGATTATGAATATTTACATAAAACTGTATTAAAGTACGCTCCTATTGTAATAGCTGTAAGGTTCATATTTGTTGTAGTTTTAGAGTAATAATATTGTACACAGGGTAATGGCAATTATTGTTAACAACTATTAATATGAAAACTTATTCATAATTCATAATTCATTTATTGTTTGTGAATCTAGGTACATAAAATATTAGATGTCAAACAGTGGTATAAAGTGGCTCTAGATTCCGCTTTTCAGCATACAAACATTAATAGGTACAAGTCATTCTAAATCTAATTAAGGCAATAATAATAATCCTAATACAATAAAATAGTTCATAGAAAAGCGCATAATACACAGTCATTACATTACATACATTACATCACACATTTTGCAAAAACATTCAGCATTGTTATTGATCCTTACATGTTACCATCTTCTAAAAATTCGTCAATTGAATAATATGCTTTTTGGATTAGGATAGCCTTAAGGTTTCTTTTAAAAGTGTTTGTGGGCAATTTTCTAACTGATATAGGAATCTTATTAAATATCATAGGGGCCATGCAAAACATGCTCATGCGCATGAGTTGTGTTCTGCACGACACATTACGTAGATTACCTTCTAGGCGTCTTCCAACTGCAAACCCTCTAAAAAGATCTTGATTGGTTTTGACAAACATAGCAATCTCTAATATGTAAAGCGCAGGTAAAGTTAGTATTTTCAGTGTTACAAAATGTTCCCTGCAAGATTCTCTCCTTTGTAAATTACATATTGCTCTCACACAACGTTTTTGGGCCCTTAAGGCCCTTAGTTTTTCTGTGGAGTTGCCCCAAAATATAATGCCGTAACGCAAGATCGACTCAACATGCCCGTAGTAGGCAGTCAGTACAGTTGACTTATGTGCTACCCTACTCAGTTTAAAAAGGGCATAAGAAAACTGATGTAATCTATTGCAGACATTGTCCACGTGAAGCTTCCAATTTAGCTTATTGTCAATTGTTAGTCCTAGGAACTTAGTACTATTAACTTCATTAACTCTGATACCTTCATAGTTTATATTAATGTCAAGATTGGTATTATTCCTCTGTTTGAAATTCATTAAGACTGTCTTTGTTAAATTAATATTCAAATTATTCAATGTCAACCAATTAATAATAGATGTCAGTGTATGATTTATGTCAAGCTCAAAATTATGAAATTTGTCATTAATAAATAGAACAGTACTATCATCAGCAAATAGTGTCATGGGGTGGACAGTTACCTGTGGCAGATCATTTATGTATATCAAGAACAAGAGGGGCCCCAAGACGCTACCCTGAGGAACACCATGTCGCACAGGTCTATTATCAGAGTCGTAACATTTGTCAATATGTGTTTTTATGTCAATTTTATTTACCCTGGTAATCTGCGTTCTGTTGCTGAGATACGATCGAATTAATTGGTTAGCTGTACCCCTGACTCCATAGACATTCAGTTTATGCAGCAGTGTGTCATGATGTACTTAAACGCATGTCATATTATTTGATGTGCTACTCATTTCGGCGTTACTGAAAACCATCGCTCTAACAGCCATGGCGCTGCTGGAGCAAATGCTGAGGGGTAGCCTTATTTTCTTGTCACTGTAATGTAGCATTTCTGATTTGTGTTGTTAGTTGTAAGTACCGTAGTAGCGAAAATAAAACTTTTTTTTATTTCTATTTCTATTTAATCTGTGGTAAGAGATAGGTTGATTAATGATTACTAAAGTATTATTTAAAATAATACCGATTGAATTATTAGTAACTAAAATTCTTTCTTTCCAGTTACTATATATCCACAATAATAATTCGAACTTATAATAAAAATTATAACAATGGTCATACTTATTCATTTCATTTAATCCATCACACTGTGTAATTTTATTACTCTCTTTACCAAACGTCATGGATTAATTTAAAAAATTGATCCGCCATTTTGAATATTTTGGAAACTATGCGAAGGAATGATGTATTGTTGTTTTTCTAGGTTATTGATAAAAGCTCGTCTCAATTGGTGATGAAAATCATCAGTGGATAAGTTAGGGTAGTACTTACCTACCTACATCTTTACTAGATGATTTATACAGTGTCAGGAGGCAATCTTTGCCTATACCTACTCGGGACACTGTAGTGCCTGGGATTATGTTGAGATGGGGTAGGCTTGTAGCACCTACACCATCCTCTCAGCTTAACCGGCCATATCCACAGGAAAGACATGCTGAATCGTGTGGGGCTGACTAAGCCGTGGGTTTCCTCACGATGTTTTTCTTTACAAGAGTAAATTTCTCGGAACGAAAAATCCATTGATGCACGGCCAGGATTCGAACCCACGACCTTCGGATCGAAAGACGAGGTATTTCCCCTACGTCAACACGGCTCTTCAATAAATGTCTATAGTACTTATGTGTAGCGAAGGTAGGCCCCACTTATTACTATTATGTAGGCACGTAGGTAAGTATTTATAAATATGTAGGTAAGTAAGTTATCGAAGTTGTGAGACGTCAAGTGTGAGACCTCCCGGTGATGCGGGTAGTCACAGACAAACAAACAGAAGCGACAATGTTGTTTTTTACCTCTTTTAATACTACTAAGGTAGCAGACAAGCATACGGCCCACCTGATGGTAAGTTACCGGTCGCCTATAGACGCCTGCGACACCAGAGGAGTCACACTCGCGCTGCTGACCCTGCGACAAGAGGAATCACTGCGCCGACAACACAATGTAAAAGACTGCTCCACCAGTTGTCACTGCAGCGCTTCAGAGCAGAGCTCTACGGTTTTTGGGACCAAAATGGAAGTTATGATGACAAATGGCGTCCTGATTATGTAGGTAAGACTTGCAGTAGCAATGCGACAGCAATCACTACGCGACCAGTCAAAAACATCACCAAAAATCGTATTACGGTCACAAAATGCACTATGACCAAAGTGCATTTTGCAACAGGCGAGCAATAGACGTGCGATTGGCTTCCGTAATACGATTTTTAGTGATATTTTTCGACCGGTCGCGTAGTGATTGCTGTCGCATTGCTGTTGCAAGTCTTACTTATTCAGGGCGTGGGTATATTAAGCTTGTCCATTCTGTACGTATACTCTATGTCCATACCCCGCTTATCATAAGGCTTAAGTCGCGATAGCACCATGATTCATTCGGTCGCTTTATTTTTTATCCTTTAATGTACCTGCCACTAAGAAATGTCCTACGGGCGCGGTGACAACGGATTTCAGGGTTCCTTGGGAGTAATATAGAACGCTTAAAATGGCGTTACTAAAAATGTAAAGACGGAAAAAATAACAATCTTTTGGTAAGGATTTTTATGGGTGATTTTTTCAGAAAAAAAATTTTTTTGATTAATTTAACACATTCACACATACTTAACAAATTCTGCAAGGAGTCAGCAACAAGAGAGCAAAGTTGATTTTTGCTTTGAGTGCTGATTTTGTATCTCAAGCAAACGATTCTAAGAATTGAATCACGAACATAGCGAGTGATTCCACTCGCGATTCAAAGGCACGAGATGTAAAAAACTTTGCTCTCGTGTGGCACACAAAATGTTTCACCTCAGCATCGAGAACATTATTACCTACAAATAAAAGATACCTACACTTAGTACATAATAAAGCAACTAATCCTTATTATGTATTCGTTAGTATCTACCTATTTAAAAACAACGCATTTTTTTTTAATTAAACAAAAGTGCACTCTAGCGAGTCTGGTCGGCACACAAAGTTTTTATGCAAAGACCGTAATACTTTAAGTTTTAACATACAAATAAGCACTACGGAACCCACCCACATCTCCCCGTAACACACTTAGCGGAACAACATAATCGGTCGTTGGAGGGTTCACTTCGCTTTAAGTGCACCGAGTGTGTCACAACATAAACATAACGTGTGTGTAGGGATGTCTGTCTTATATAGCCGGAATAGTTAGTAAAGAAAAAGCCGGAAACTATGTAAGTTAGTAGATAGCCAGAATAAGGGCCAAGTAAGGGCCGACACACAAAACTGCAATGCAGCGTCGCATCGTAGAAATCTACAGTACACACAAATACAGCATAGTACCTACAGTTTTCTGCGTTGCGAATTTGCTTAGCGCCTAATCGCAATTTTGTGTTTTAGCCCTATCGTTAACTGTCAGATGTTTAAAGTTTTTGTCAAATTATTGTTAGCCCCGACGCAAAAAGAGCGGTGTTACTAGTTTTACCCTGTTTTACCGCTATGTGTGTCTGTGGCTCCGTAGCTCTTAAATTGAAACTAATTACCTAGTTTTTTTATTTGAAAGCTGATTTTCCAGCAATGGTTCGTATGTTTTATCAAAATCGGTTCAGCCGTTTGAAGATCATCAGCTCTTTTCTAGTTTATTAAGGGATTTGTCGGAAGTTTTTAAACTTGTGTAATTACACCAAATTTTAAGCCGGAAAAGTCCGGCTACTTTTCCGCACATTTTTGAAATGTCCAACTCTATGTTATCGCTCTCATAAGTGCAAAAGTGACTGCTTTGTCAAAATATAGTTAGGTCGAATGGGCTTTTGAAATACCTATCATGACAAAATGGTTTTGTAGTCCATATTCATAAACAGTGCAACATTGGATATTTCCAAAAGATTATTCTTCAAGGTGTTGGTCGCGAAAGAACAGGAGTAGAATCACTTAGCTCTTGAGACGATTCAAAGTGATCTTAGCGGTCCTACTGAATAAATTATATTTGAATTTTGTTTTTTTTATAATTTAAAAGTGCGGGCAAAATCAGTAGGTTTTGAGTAGCAATCGAGTAAGTATTATTTACATGTAAGTAGCTATGTTTAAAAAGATTAAATATTTAAGTTTTTCCTTTATATAGATACTGGCTTCCGCCTGCGGCTTCGCTCGCATGGTATCCGGATAAAAAGTAGCCTATGTCCTATTCCCGGTCGTTATCTATTTATATTTTAAAGTAGCTGCTGCCCGCGGCTTCGGTCGCATGGTACCCGGATAAAAATTAGCCTATGTTACTCTCCAGCCCTCCAACTATCTCAACACAAAAAATCACGTCAATCCGTCGCTCTGTTTTGACGTGAAAGCAGGACAAACAAACAAATAAACACACTTTCACATTAATATGGATGGGTATGGATTTCAGCCAAATCGGTTCAGTGGTTGTCGAGTAGAGTAACAAACATACATCCATCCAAACTTTCGCATTTGTAATATTAGTGTAATAACGATTTGGTTGGCTACTGTAATGTTATATGCTATGTAAATAGATAATACTTAGGTATATAAATAAATAAAGTAAAATAAATAAATAAAATAAATAAATAAAATAAATAAATAAATGTTCACTAACATATTTACTCATCAACCACAGTATATAAAGCGGAAGAGTTTGTTTGTTTGAACGCGCTAATCTCAGGAACTACCAGTCAGACTTGAAAAAAATTCTTGAGGAGGCTATTTTTCATCATCATTATCATCATCATCATCATCATCACCATACCATCACTGCGCTGGTAACGCCGCTATATAATTAGAATTTAGAACCCACATCTAAAATATTGACTTGATTTTTCTATCTATTTTTCTGTCGAAAGTATGTTGTCCTACGTAGGCTGTGAAATAAAAAGAACATGTTTCTCAAAATTAATTTATTTCATAAAATAATAATAATTTATACATTTATTTACATTTTTAAAGCTATTTCGTCCTTACGCAAGATTACAGGGATTTTTAATAAGTCTAATGCCCGAATACTGAAACGCTACTTAAATACGACGTAGGTACCTATTTGTGACATTCTTATCAGAATCATAAATCAAAAATGACAGTTAATGTCAATGATAAGCACCACTTAAACTAAGCAGTGTTCCAGTATTCGGCCCCCTGATTACGTAAGACTTGCAACAGCAACGCGACCGGTCGAAAAAAATTACTAAAAATCGTATTACGGTCGCAACATGCACTATTGACCAAAGTGCATTTTGCGACAGGCGAGCAATAGACGTGTGATTAGCTTTCTAAATACGATTTTTAGTGATATTTTTCGACCAGTCGTGTAGTGATTGCTGTCGCGTTGCTGTTGCAAGTCTTACGTAATCAGGGGGCGGGTCTAAATTATTTACAATTTTATTTAAGTTAAGTATAAATAGTATAAGGGCCCTCGCAGACTGTAAACTACAATCGGCCGATAGTTGGTTGGTCTGCTACCAACATGGCCAATACTAAATTTTTGTAGAGTGCGGCACTTGCTTAGGTACAACTTCAGACTGATTAAGAGGCCGTCAGAATGTCCTTACAAAAGTTTTACTTTTAGGTAATTGGGTACCAAAATCATTTAAAATTTTATGAAATGAAATTAGGTAAGTATCTATTTATTTGCAACAAAAACAAAAACAAAAAAACATAGTTCAAAATTGTTGTTGTTTGTAAAAACGCAACGCTGATTTTCCGTCAGAACCACACTACATGAGAAAACAATTACCTATACCTATATTTATATCACTTTATGTAATTGTTTACATTAAGGCAGTATTTATCTAGAAAAAATGAAAAAAAAAGTGACATTATTGCTGAAAAAACAATTTGCTCACTTTTTTTAGGCAAGTTTTTTTGGGAAAACAGTGTAACAGGAACCTAGATACATACTACCATCTAAGTAATAACATAAAGTGATAAAAATAATGCATGAATTTTAAATGATTTTGGTATTAGAGACTTACGTTTGTTTAGACATTCGTTTATCAAACTATCGCCCGATAGATAGTCTATAGTTTGCAAGAACTTTAAGATTTAACTGATAAGTAATTTACAGGACGAAAGCAATTTAATCACTAAAAAGAATACAAAAAAACAATACATCATTTTTACAATTTGTTTGTATAACAATCTCTTCACAACTGGCACGTTAAGGAAAGATTTTTTTAAATAAATAAATTATTTGGTATCAAAAATGCTCAATTTATCACATTTCACACTGAAAAGATAGTAAATACATTATGTCCCCCTTACTTATGAAAGATGTTTAAAGTTGAACACTGGTTGAACAACATCCTGTCTCTGTTTGTCACTATCCACAAATAAAGACACACTATCCACAAATAAGGACGTTGTTTAACCAGTGTTTCACTATAAACATCTTTCATAAGTAAGGCCCTGAATGTTTAAATATCTACATACATTGAGCGTAACAGACACGTAGGGTTGCAGACAAAATCATATTCTTCTATACAGTTTGTATGAACGTATTCATATCTAACGTAACGTAGCCGCACAGACACGGACAGACACAGTATTGGCGTAAAGAATTTTGTCTGCGCGGTGCGTGTCTGTCCGTGTCTGTGTGGCTACGTTACGCTAGCTGCCGGTCAATGTAAATAGAGAATCGTAACGGGACCGGACAGTTCTCTCGCTGCGCTGGTTGACATATCGAGAAAACTTAATTTTACACGAGAAAATTTGTCAAGTTGCGCAAGCTAGCCTACTGGGGCTACAGGTGTAGTAAATATTAGTATTAGATATTTGGAAATTGTGAATTATCTTTTCAGTGTAAGTATAGGACTATCTAAAAGTTTGTCCGCATTTTTCAATTTGACTTATAACTTTCCCTATCCTTTCGTGTAATATTTTACCATTCTTTTCTGGTAAAGGCGGTAGAATATCCCTAATCACTGCATTGTTTTTCCTATGAAATATATCACTTAACTTAGCACCCACTGATTGGGAATCGTACAAGCTTTTCAGACTATCAACAGTCCTCTTTCGAAACACACACAAATTGTCCAACATCAAACTATGATACACGTTATATTTCTTCAATAGTCTATACCCATGAAGTAGTCCTGATTCGTTGTCCAAAAACACTAGAAGCCCACTGTCCATCTTCCTAGCTAAATTATGAGCAGGTCCATCCATTATATTAACATTCCATTGGTAATTGAACAGATTATTCACAATCCTATCCAAATTAGCTGTTAAGTAATCGAATATAATCAAATCTGACCACTGCGCTAGCTCTAGGAATTCCTTAATGGTGTTTTTCGTTAGTTTCATATCAATATGATCGAAATTTTCAACGTCTTTCTCTGTCTTAGCTTTCTTCGTTTTAAGTTTGTCTAGAAGTATTTGTTTTGGTGTGTCGGTGTTGTTGTCTCTCTGTGACATTTTTAGTACGTCGTATTTATTCAAATGACGGCTAGAAGGTTTGAAGATATCAGGAATGGTAGCTGATTCAAGACTAGGTATATACTGAGTGAGTACAACAGCTCTGTTTGAGTTCCATTGAGCGATACCGATATCATTTGCGACATTCCTCCATAGCTTATCTTTCAAATCTACTACTTTAATAACCGATGGTGCTAAGTTAGTAAGATTGAGAAGTCTGCCTACATAGAAACTGAAGATCTCTCCTTGTATTTGATCTGTGTTTTGTCTGTATCTCACACAAGCTTGTATACCATCTTTGAAAGTCACAAGTCGATTTTGCATTCTTCCACATCCAGATTCCATTTTCACAATCTCGCTCTGAGAGACATAGCTCTCCCAGATTTCAGCTGTGTTCTCACCGTACCCTTGTGGCATAGAATTCTCAACCTCATCACCCCAGTAGATGTTATTGTATAACACAGTCATATCATTAGGAACAAATGATATATTTACATGTGATATACTGTGTCTATGGTTAGATTCTTTGTTATCTTTCAATATATCTTTCATATCTTCTGTGAGACCTTTAGGGTACATTTCTTTCTCGTATTTATGTTCTCCGATGAATGAGACAGCGGAAAAAGTGTCTTCAGTCTTTATAGAGTTTATATTGAAGTTTCTATTGACTTTGTGTTTCACTTCGGGCGTCGAACCCATTAGTATGACTCCGATTGACAGTCCTAAGATAAAACTAAGTATAACACTGATGCAACAGTAAGTGTAGAGTCCTGAATCTCTTCTGAAACTTCTTTTCATTTCATCTCTATAGAAATTATCGTATATCACATAGTTGGATTTCTTGCAAAACCGCTTCAAATCTATTTGTGTCATTTTTTCTTTGCTTTTCACTTTATCGACTTCTTGTATGGTCGGTAGTCTATTGCTTTTTGTATCATGAAGTCTTTCTTCTAACGACTCCATTTTGTGTAGATTTATTTATTCAGCGGCCATCTTGAATTTCTGAAACAAAGAAATATTTATATTACTTTTTAACGTCAATACAACTAAACGCTCGGTTTTCAGCCTCAAAATGGGTGACTGCTATGTGGTTTCATAGCATTTTGAGGCTGTTTAGAACATTGTTCAATTTCGATAATCTTTTTAACTAGTTTTCTCTTTTCTTTCGCTGGGCAAGTTAATATCTTATACATTTTTACAAACAAAAGAATCATAATTTCACGGCCGGGATACGAATCCACGACCTTAATATCGAAAGACAGCATTTTCCAGCTAATCCAATACAGCCGGAGCCAATAAATAATACATAATTAAAAATGTTAATCATATCGTGAGAAGCGGCGCATAATAACATTATTTGTGACAGATATTGACTTTAATACCACACTTCCGGTTAAGTCAATTGAGTGCTTAAATAACTACTTAATTAAACAGATTAAGAATAAAATATGTTTTGTTAAATTATGTAAAACTCTCTGATTCAAGATTGTTTTCGACGGATTTCTAATTGGAGAAATAACATTAAATTACTTATTCTAATTGTTATTGGGTAGAAAATGTGAAGAATTTGTACTCAACATTTCTTCATTCGGTATAAAAAAATGTCTGATGTGTTGTATTAACTACATATTACTAGGTATATATAATTTTACTATAGAATGAGATTTGTCTATCAGCAATTAAGAAGTAGGTATACCTAAAACTCAAACCACGCCTTATATTTCATTATAAGCTTAGGTTCACAGCTAGTAACAATTAAAACTTTTTTACACCAAAAATAACACCTAATTTTGGCGCCAACTCATCTGTCAACAATATTGTGACAGCGCCGCCATCTTGGATTATTGTTTTCAATAGATCCGTTGATATTTTGACAGTGATGATTAAGCAGAATGACATGTAAGTTCTGTGCGTAGACCGTTAGAAAGTTGAGAGCACTTCAAGTAGAGAAAATATAGGTTTTGAAGAGGTGGGAATGTTTTTACTAGTTTATGAGTCAGAGAATGAAAAAGATTTATGTAGTTAAATCAGCTACTGGTAGGTATTTTGCTTTCAATATTTTATTTAACTTAGAGTTTGGGAGTTTCAGAACGCTTAGAGGACAAACATACATAACATAAAATCACGCCGGTGTCCCATCATAGGTGTAGGCAGAGACCACAGATCTCTACTTGCTACGATCCTGACACACTTCTTTCGCTCCATTCGCTCTCATCACATTCTTCATGCAAGCTCGTCGGTTTAAGGTACTCTTGACTCTTTTTCCAATAATTCATCAATTTGGTCCAGAAATGTGCGAATAGGTCTTCCCCTTCCGACGGTCCCATTCACACTCCCTATGGACCTGTTTCGTCAATCTTCTTTCATTCATTCTCTCAACATGACCGAACCATCTTAGCATACCCTTCTCAATTCTCATCACTACATCTTCTTTCACTCCACAACGCTCTCTTATCACACTGTTTCTTATTCGATCTCTTAAAGTCACCCCACACATACTTCGCAACGCACGCATTTCTACTGCATTCACTCTACTTTGGTGTTTTTTCTGCCATCCCCAACTTTCACTACCATACATTAGTGTCGGCACTAACACACCTCTATGCACAGCTAGTCATGCCTTTTTGGACACATCACTACAAACATACAAACATTCATTTTTATTAAAAATAGAGAACAAAAATCATACTTTGTAAAACAGAAACAGCGTAATTGTAGTTCATTTTGAAACAATATCATTAGTCAAGCGTGACCCTATCATTACTGTTTTTATAAAGTCCCATTAGGGTAGTGCCGTCTATGTTATGATTGGCCGGAAAGTTTAAACGAAAAGTATTTTCAAACAAAAGACTGAGAGAGAGACAGAATATGCATGAGAGAGAAAAGAAGCACTGCACGGTCACGTTACGATTCTCTATTTACATTGACCGGCAGCTAGCGTAACGTAGCCGCACAGACACGGACAGACACACACCATGCAGACAAAATTCTTTGCGCAAATACTGTGTCTGTCCGTGTCTGTGCGGCTAAGTTACGTTGGATATGAATACGTTCATTACAAACTGTAAGTATAAAAGAATATTATTTTGTCTGCCACGCTACGTGTCTGTTACGCTCAATGTCTGTAGATATAAACAGTTCTTGGAGTGCATGAATTGCATGAAAGAAGACTCCTCTCGGCGTATCCTGGAATCAGCTAGGGCGCAGTAACGCAGTGTCCTAGGCTGGCCAATTACTTCAGACAGATAGATATATAGATAACATTTATTTGGTACAACACATCACAGGAAAATAGCTATATAATACTTAAAACAAACAAAAGACGCAGGTACTTAGATGAAAATACAAGTAAATAGGTAATAATAGGTGAAACCTAGGTGCTGAAAACACAAACAGTCTGACAAGTAGGTACCTAGGAAGGAAAGAAACATTCTACCTATAAAATATATCTACCTAACTGACGGAATAAATATCTAGCCCCTCCCCTTTTCACCACAATGGCTAAATCTAACAACTCCCAGAGCCAAAAATCTGCTCTGACAGTAATCTCCATCAACATCGAAGGTTTCTGAGCTGTACAAAGTGAGCTCCTAGGAGCGCTCTACCAAGAATCGCAATCCGAACAGTCCTTTATTGCGCAAGAGATCAGCGTCCCTGAAGCGCCGGGTGCGTTGCAGCTTCAACAGCTACCTGCAGCTCATTGCTCAGAGACTGCTACAGACTACCTCTTCATGGAGCATTGGACAGGAGTGCACATCAAGCTCTCCTGACCAATAGCTTCGCTATTATCTTGGTGCTCGTATATTTGTATTTGTAGATAGTGTACTATTGTGTTTTTTAATGTTTTAGTTTCCCTTTGTGTGTTTTATTATTGATTTTTAAATGGACACTGTAAGTTTTAAAACCGTAAATAATTTATATGTTGTCTGAAATAAATGAGTTGAATTTATCCAGCTCAAGTAGCAAGTCAAAATGTCCACATAATCCGTCTAAAGTCAGCTCAATTTTAAAAAGCCGTCCTCATCCCATCTCTACGGGCACGGGCGGTAGGCGTGACCTCAGTAATTACGGAGCCCGACTAATTGAAATATTAGTGGTTACCGGATAATTGGGCTATACGTGATAACCTTTGGGTTTTATTTGAATTGGGATAATGTCGGGTATTTCACGGGCATTTATCGCGTAAGGTTGTATGTTTGCGAGTGGATTTTCGTTTATGTAATACTAGCTGCCACCCGCGGCTTCTACCGTGGTACTCGGATAAAAAGTTGCCTATGTCCTATTCCCGGTCATTATCTATCAATTTCAGCCAAATCGGTTCAGTGGTTGTCGAGTTATAGAGGAACAAACATACATCCAATAATCCAAACTTTCGCATTTATAATATTAGGTAGTGTGATGTGACTAGCGAACGCTCGCGGCTTCGCCCGTGTCGACTTCTAATTTTTTTATCCGATTCGATGTTCTTCTGAATTTTAAATACCGTGATTGAATAGGTCAGAAATTCCCGGTCACCGCTTTCATGGAACGAGGAGCGTAGGTGGACTGGGAGACACATTTGTTATAATAATACTATTTTCTGCATTGTATTTGAATAGATTTTCGCAATTTTGACGCCATTGTGGGCGTTCAAATCGGGATTACGATTTAGGATAGACACACCTAATAAATTACCTACCTATGTAAATACCTATCAGATTGCTCCTATTTCACCTAGATTTGTGTGAAGCGCTCGTGGCGTAGCTTGCTTAGACGTTCTTGATTGATCGTTGAAGTTAAGCAGCGTTGTGCGCGGTCACTATTTGGATGGGTCATCAAGTGGCATTACGAGCTGAGCGCTTCCGTGCTTCGGAGAGCACGTTAAATTGTCAGTCCCGGCTTTTAAGTCGTTAAGCCTTGACGGAGGCCTACAAGCGGCGTCACCAGAGTTGGTCACTTGCTCATACGAACTTAATTTAAGTTTGTATAACCTACTAGTAGGTAGTACGCGCGGGCAAAGAAAGAAATAAAATACATTTGCGGATGGATCACCGAAAAGAATGCTAGGCCCCATACCGTGTTTGTTGCCCTGATTCTTCACGGTGTTGGTTGCGAAAGAACAGGAGTAGAACCACCTAGATCTTAAGACTATTCAAAGTGGTCAGCGGTACTGAATAAATGATACCTATTTGAATTTTGATTATTTTTGAATTTTGAATTTATTTGTCACAATGCGACTGTAAATGTTTACAAATCCTTACAATAACTAAAAAAAAGTAATAAAAAAATAATATAAAAATAATTAAAATAACTATCACCCACTAAAACAAAATCAAAGCGCGGGCGTTCGCGTTTAAATTATAAAACTAAAAGTTTTTTATTATGACCATAGAGTATAATTTTATTATTGTTTACTCGTAAAACAGGATGGTCGTGATACAAGCTCGTTTAAAAGATGGGATTGATTTTGAGATCATAATAACTTAGCATACTAACCCCTAAGATCAATGGCGATTGACTAGGAGAGTGATAGCAGCTAACTACAGTCCAGCATTCTACTAAATGACAACGTCAACCATGTTGCTGGGTTTTTTTTTGGTTCTCTCGAACTCGCTGCCGGCTTCTGTTTTCCCCGAAAACCAGGGTTCGAAAAAATCCGATTTTTATAATAAATATCAAAAATCCGATTTTTTGATATTTATCCGATATATATCGGATATATATCCAGGCTAAGAAAAAGAAGCGAACTTCATTCTGTAAGGGGATTAAACACTTTAAAATGTGAAAGTAATTTGTAAAATAATTAATGATATTATAAGTGTCAAATTACCACATTTTTTATTTAAAAAACTTAATAAAGGGATCAAAAGAATTAGTGTTTATTTGAGAAATATTTTTTTATAATTTTTTATTTGTTATAGTGTTACACCACACTTAGGTATTTACATTTATTTATCATTGCGGGTTCGAATCCCGTCGGAATTGAAAATTTTGATAAGATTTTTCATTTTCAAAATATTTTTTAATTAAAAAAAAATTTAAAAACAATCTAAATTATTTGGAATTGTAGTTTTTCGCTACGTGTTGCCAGGGTTAACATTAATCTCCAAAATTTTTAGTTCAGAAGACGGGAAATATCCATTGATATATATCAAGATAAAAATCAATTGATATATATCGTGATATATATCATGATATATATCCGCTGATATATATCGGCGAACCCTGCCGAAAACTATAACCTGGGTCTCTTCAAGTCAAGAGTGAATAGGTCTCTTCTAGACCTTTGTGATCCATCGTCAGCCACATCGTCGCTTACCATTAGGTGAGGTTGTGGCTAAACAAAGGTCTATCTAGATTAAAAAAAAACGTTCTCTTAAATGTCAGCCATTTGGTGAATTGTAGAATAGCTTTTCAAAAATTTGTTCTGCCAAAGTCCAAACCTTAGCTAAAACCTCACCACAACTGAGTCGTTGCTCATTAGTAGAATAGAAAACAGACGAAAATCTAAGGTTTAGTTGACGTTTTGCTTGTGGTTGATAAAAAGTTTGAAACTAGAATTGGCACCCAGAATGCTGCCTGCCGTCGGCTAGCATAGTAATTGCTGTCGCATTGCTATTGCAATTACGTAATCAGGGCGGGTTGTAATGTCCATATTACTCTCTTGAGAAGCGATCAACCGATCAGATTGAAAGATGAGCGGGGTCAGGCGACAGTCGTGCTTGCTTTGTTCAGCCGACGACACGAGTTCTAAATGTTATTAGAACTTATTAACTTAAACATTATGGGTCGCTCGATGTAGTCAATTAAATAAATAAATATAGCTGGACATTTCACACAGCGCCATCTAGTCCCCAAACTAAGCAAAGCTTGTACTATGGGAACCAGATAACTGATAGAATACTTAGGTAAGTAGTAAGTAGGTATATTATACTTTTTTTTGTAAATACATAGGTACTTATATGAGAAAGCGAGCGTTTTTTCTGTTCTGTGTTTATAACACCCAGACACATAACAAACTAATTACCTATTGGGAATTATCGGGATGGGTGACCGCCTGATAAACCCGCCTGGTCGTGAGTTCCATTCCTGGTCGTGTTGTGGATTTTTCGTTCGGAAAAACTTATATGCGCATTAACAAGAGCTCTAAACGGTGACGGAAAACAACGTGAGGAAACCCGCTTAGTCAGCCCCACACGTATTGAGCATGTCTTTCCTGTGGATATGGCCGGTTAAGCTGAGAGGATGGTGTAGGTGCTACAAGCCTACATCTCAACATTCTCCCAGGCACTACAGTGTCCCGATAAGTGTAGGCAAAGATTGTCTCCTAACACTGTATAAATCATGTAGTAAAGCCCATCACACACACACACAACAGACAATATATCTTTTGAAATATACCTACATCTTGAGATCGCGCACATACAAATTCTATGGAGGACCACACACAGCGAATTAAATTACTAAAAAATATATTTAGTGCTATCTATCAAGATTTATACTCGTATTTCAAAAGATATATCTGCTATGTGTGTGGTACGCTTAAATATGTAAAGGCCTAAGTTTATATATCAGTTTTTATATAAGTTTTATGAACGGAATTCTATAAAATCAAGTGAAACCACAAAACACAGCTAGTATGAAGTATTTTGCAACGAGATCAGTGAAGGAACATTAGCATATTTACGACAAATCGTAAACTATCGAATGTTCGAGAATTTATGCGATTTAGCCGACTTTGAAATAAGTTGGCTTTCCGATTGTGCCTTGATTTTCGAAAAAGTCGTCAAAAAAAAGTACCTATAGTAAAACCTGAAAAAGAATGCGTTTCGGAAAACATCGGAAACAATCGCATAAAATTACATAAACGATTGAACGATTGAGTCATTTGGAAATTAAAATTACTCATAATATCAACTTTATCGCAAAAAAATAAATACTTATCAATGTTATTTTTCAGAAAAGTAAATTAGTTGTGCGCCGTGCGAGCTGCGCTGCTAACGACGTGCACTTATGTCGCATTCTGTTTTGTGGAATCATACACTGCTGTCGGACATATTGTTAACTGGCCTCTTAGCTCAGTTGGTAGTAGCTCTGCCTTCTGCGCTGTAGGTCGTGGGTTCAATTCCCATCCAGGACAACATTTGTGTGATGAACATAGATGTTTGTTCTGTGTCTGGGTGTTATAAAATATTATACGTATGTATTTACAAAAAAAGTAGGTATTAAAGTATTCTATCAGTTATCTGGTTCCCTTAATACAAGCTTTGCTTAGTTTGGGACTAGATGGTGCTGTGTTAAATGTCCAGCAATATTTATTTAAATATTTATATTCGGAAAACACGAAAATAACCGATGTCCATTATAAAGCTTGAAGTACTGTAAGTACCTACCTATACGAGGCAGTTTAAAAACATAACACCGCATTAAAACACTTTTTTCATTCAGATTTATTTGTAGAAGCTGAATAAAACAATTTGTTAAACATTGTTTCTGTCATGTTACGCAAAACGTCAAAGTCAAATGGATTGGAAAAAATTAAAAATAAACTAAACCTTAAAATAAGAATCATTGAAAATCTACCTGATCGACATTTTACCAATTGGCTACCGATACTTAATGGATTTAAAAACTTATATCTAAGAATTAAAGATGACTTTTGCCTGATGTGAGAATCCTTCGGAAATCTGTCAAGCGTGATCGATTGAGCTGTTTTTTTTTAAATGACATTAATGTATGAAGTTTTTTTGTTTAATATGATGGATATGGTACGGAATTTCAAGATGTCAAGATTATTGCTTATGTTTAAAGAAGAAACCTCGTGGCGTTAAATTCAAAATCACATCACACTAATGTTACCTATAAATGCGAAAGTTTGGACGTTTGGATGGATGGATGTATTCCATAACATATTTCCTATAGTCGTATTGCTCATTATACGGACTAAAAATATATGAAAAATGACAATTGTTCCTTCAATTTTAGTCCGATTTTAGTCCGTATAATGAGCAATACGACTATAAGTTGCTTTTCTTAAAAAGTCACATTGATATTTATTTACCTACCTAATTTTCATTTCCAAATGACATTTCGTCAATCGTTTTTGTAATTTTTCGTCCGATGTCTTACGAAAACCATTCTTTTTCTGGTTTAACTGTGTTTGTTTGTCATTTTTGAGCCGTGTTGGCCGAGGGGTATAGTAGCTCGACTTTCGATCCGAAGGTCGTGGGTTCGAATCCTGGCCGTGCATCAATGGATTTTTCGTTTCGGAAAATTTATATGCGCACTAACACGAGCTCTAAACGGTGAAGGAAAACATGGTGAGGAAACCCGCGGCTTAGTCAGCCCCACACGTATTGAGCATGTCTTTCCTGTGGATATGTCCGGTTAAGCTGAGAGGATGGTGTAGGTGCTACAAGCCTACATCTCAACATTGTCCCAGGCACTACAGTGTCCCGTTAGGCAAAAGATTGCCTCCTGACACTGTATAAATCATCTAGTAAAGATGTAAAGGCCTAAGTTTTTTGTTAGTCATCGATATGGTGTAGGGGACAGTTTATTTGCAAACATTAACACTTTTAAGTCTTCGGGACAAAACGACTGACCGCAACCTGACCGCTGTCCCACCGGTACACAGGCTGAACGGTACAGCTGGTAAACTACAATGCTAACGCTACAGAGACGTTTTGAAACGCCACATAACAACATGTGATGTGTGACAGTTGGGAGCAGCTTGCGCATCGCGCTCTGACTGGCGCAGTACCGTGCTTAAGAGGCCTGCGACAGGCGAATTTCCATAAAAACGTAATACCGAAATCATTTAAACTTTAAGCATATTTATATCAGTTTATGTTGTTAGATTAAGAGAGTAGGTATTTATTTCTGTTCCTGTTAAACTTTTGTTCCGAAAAACTTACATAATAAAAAGAAATGTAAGCAAATTGAATTGAAATCTTTGTAGGTACACCAAAAATGGCACTTTTTCTTTTCATTTGTTCTATAGCAAGTTTTTTGGAAGAAAAGTGTAACAGGAACCTAGATAAATACTGCCTTTATCCAAATAATAACATAAAGTGATAAAAATATGATCAAGTTTTAAATTATTTTTGGTATTACGTTCCTAGGTACGTAGATACGTTCGCCGGTCCCTGCTTTGAAGAAACGCGTCTTGAACATCTTGATGCCAAGCGCCAGTTGCGAAAAGCGAAACCCAAAACCGTCTACACCTACACATACAACTCTCTTGGGCAATTGTTCTGTGCGTCCTGCAGTAGGACATTTAAAACTAAATTTGGGCCAGCAAGTCATATTCGCGCACATCAGCGAAATACTGAGCTCAATCCAATAGCAAGTTTCGACGTCGCGGACACGTCGTGGAGGTCATCAGATCTGAGGGCCTAGCCAACCGGCCTTCGCTATGAAGCGATTCGATTTCTAACTTCGCTAACACTCGAACGTGAGGTTTTCATTTGTCGAACCAAGGTCGAACGTAAGGTCACGTGGTCTTCCACCAATGAAACATCGACGATAGCGAAGCGAATTGTAGAATAGAAAAGATTGATGCCACTTGGCTAGAGGCCCAGATCAAACACAATGATTTATTTTGGAATCTTTTGAGTTTATCTTTTAGATCGTGAACTTGCGCCTTAATAAAACATAATTTAATTTGTGTCTTAATAACCCGAATACAAATGCTTAAATGTAAAAAAGCTAAAAGCTTTGTATACTTAAATCGAAAACTAAAAGATATTATAAAACCTCGTTGTCAGAAGTTAATAAATTTTGTGTGTGCTGCGTGTAAATGCGTGTAACATCGGAGCAAGACGTCTGCAACGAGTTGACTCAAGCTAATTAGCTTGACTTGTGTCGCCACGCAGAGCGGGGTACAACGCATCCACCTCAGTTTATATAGAGATCATTGGTCAAGCTCCAGTGGATAGCCAATCGAAGGAAGTGTCTCAGCCATATAAAACTACCTGTGACAGCTATTTGATAGTTAGGGTTAGGTTACTCATTGTTGGAGAAGCTAATCATAATCATAATCATAATCATAATATATTTATTGCGAATCAAAGGTAAACAGATGATAGTTAAAAAATGTAGGTACAGGCCTTGATTCCGCTTCTCAGCATGCAAAAAAAAAAAAAAATAGTAGGTACTTAATAAAAATGGAAGTCACTTCTTAATAAATTAATAAATCATGTCATAACTATGTACAATAGCTACTCCCCATCATCCGTTGGTAGGTACAATAACTTTAGTAATGTGTATTTAAATAGAAATCTACACTGATGTCAATGATTATTACACAAATTGCAGGTTTAGTAACTCTGCTATGATTAACATGGGTTCGATTCCGGACTTCTTCTTTCGTATGAGCAAGCGGCCAACTCTGGTGACGGAGTTTTTAGGCCGCCTAAAGGCCTCCGTCATGGCTTAACGACTTAAAAGCCGGGACCGACAATTAACGTGCCCTCCGAAGCACGGTAGCGCTCAGCTCGTAATACCACTTGCGGTCACCCATCCTAAAAGTGACCTCGCACAACGCTGCTTAACTTCAAAGATCAATCAAGAACGTCCAAGCTACGCCACGAGCGCTTCAATTTCCGATTCCGGACTAAGATTAAGTTTAATCAAATAAAATTAATAGGTATTTAACTAAAGAAATATTGCTGGACATTTCACACAGCGCCATCTAGCCCCAAACTAAGCAAAGCTTGTACTATAGGAACTAGATAACTGATAGAATATTTTTTATATTTTTTGTAAATACATAGGTAGGTAGGTACTTAAAACTAACACCCAGACACAGAACACTCTTTGATCACACAAAAGTTAATCCTGGGTGGGAATCGAACCCACGACCTATAGTGTGCCTATAGCGCTAAGGCAGAGCTACTAGGAACTATGCTGAGGGGCCAGTCAGCTATTATTATCGACTAAGGGTCTTACTTATGAAAGATGTTTAAAGTTGAACACTGGTTAAACAACGCCCTGTATTTATTTGTGGATAGTGACGAATAGAGACAGGACGTTGTTTAACCAGTGTTCAACTTTAAACATCTTTCATAAGGGGGCAAAGGTTTAAGGTCTTACAGAACTTTTAATTCATTCCTCCCACACTTTTAAACATTATTACATAGAAGAATAAATTCTCAGTTACAATGTCGACTAATTCCTTACAAAATACTTCCTAGTAGCATCGTTACTTACCCCTGGATACTATGGTACTAAACTATATGAAATATGGCATACCTTTAAACTAAAAAACTCATAAACACACAAAAATAAACTCTATTTCCTAACCTACAAACAACACAGCGACCGCCATCTTGAAAACTGATTCTTCGTCAATTTATTGATACTTGTTACAAACGAATAGAGTTCAAATCGGTCGCTGAACAACTCTCATCAATGGAATTATGTATTTTGAACAGTAACAGGATAGAAATAAAGTTGATTTCGATGGTAATGTGGTTAGAAGACTGGTTTGGTCTCTGCCTGGGTAGTATTAACATAAGTTATTGTTGAATAAGTTGGAAAAAACGTCACATATTTTGACTTCTGACACACATTTTAATCTTGGAGTATCGTGTCGGGGACTTTACGTTACAGCTATACTACATGTGTACCTTGATCTATTTTCTTTACCTAGGTACTTACTTATTTAAATGTAACCACGTTTTGGTATAAAATAGAATGGATTTACTTAGGTACCTACTTATTTATTAAAAAAAATAGAAAAATTACTTAGCGTATATTTTTTTTTTAGCTTGGTAGTAAGTATACCTACCTACCTACTACTTACGCATTTTTTTGTCAGTTTAAACAAAAAACAAAAAGCGTATTAATTACAAATTAAGGTATTTTACAATCATTTCTAATCTCGAACTGGTATTTTTATTTTATCAAAATAATAAAAATGAATTTTTGTACTTATTATTTTGTCCTCTATGCATTCTTAAACCGTATCATTGTAAACTAGTATAATTTATTTAAAAAAAAAAATGAATTTTTGTATTTGTCCTCTATGCGTTCCTAAATCGTTGATCAGATTGTGATAAAACTTTGGTAGAGTTTTCTGACGTCCGCAAGAATTTCTGCCCAAAAAATTTTTTATAAAATGTTTGTATGTTTTTCATTTATTACGTGGCATGTAGGTAGTACATACCTACCCACTACAGCTAGTTTTCAATATAAATGTATGGAACCATGTACCTAACGGAAAGAAAATGGAATATAATTTGAATATCCATTTTGAATCGGATAGGTTAATTATTGTGTTCCTGTGTTTCATTGATAAGAATTAAAAAAAAATAAACATATTTTCTTATGTTGGTACTGTTGCTACGTTTTTAAATTTAGTAAGTTTAAATTAGTAAGAAAATGTAACAGTTTTTTTATACCTACATATTAGAGTTTTTAATACAACTTCAATTTTTTTTAGTTTATTTATGTTTTTGTTGGCTTCACACTGTTTGTGCATTTGGCTTTTTTTTACAACAGAGTTCCTTTTTTATCTTTATTTCTTTTTATTTAAAAATGGAACAGATTTTTTTTATAAGATTGATTCTACTAATAGAGATGGGAATAAACCACAACTAACAAACAACAACAAACCTACAACTTTTTTTAGATTTTTTTTTTTTTTTTTTTGTTATAACCTTTAAAGTGTCCCACTGCTGGGCAAAGGTCTCCCCCATATCCTTTTATTATTTAATTAGATTAGGTAGGTTGACCTACCTAACCTACTTGAACAAATAAAAAAAAGGTAGGTACTTATTGTAATATTATGTGCTTAAAAAGAAAAAAATAACACTTAGCTCAGCTATATAATATACCTACCTACCTACTAATCTCAACATTTAGGTATTTTTATTTTTATTTTTATTTTTTAAGTGTGAAATAAAAATGACTACGCTATTGCATTAGGGGCACCCTGTTATAATAGATGTATTGAGAAATAAATAAATAAAACATAGTTCACAGGAGATATTCAGCAAAATTGCACCACACAATAAATATATTCCTTCTTTTTTTAAATCTATGACGTAATTTATCAGAATAGAGTCGTCCACAACCGGCTCGGGTCCGGGAATCGAATCCGAGATAGCATCAGCCGTCCGTTGGTATTCCAAAAATTTTTTGACCGAACGTACGGATGGTGAAAAAGGATGCGATTTGGAATGCATGTTTTGTGGTAGGTATAGTTTTTACAAGGAATGCATTTTGGGATCTGCATTTTGCATTCAACTCAAAATAGTTTCTGTAATTTCGTACCCATATAATAAATGTGAAAGTGTGTTTATTTGTTTGTTTATTTGTCCTGCTTTCACATCAAAACAGAGCTACTATGGGAATTTTTAGCATCTCTATTTTAATTTAAGCTCACGAAGTATCTCCACAAATAAACTAACTGAAGGCATAATAAAATACCTACTAACTTGAGCACTACCTTCAGTACTTAAAAATTGTTTTGATATTGTTGCAAGGAGCAATATTGCAAGGAGCAATATTGTCAAACTGAATATTATTTTAGTGAAATCAACTACTTAATAAATACCAATAATCAAATTATCTTCGCTACTAAAATGGTAAATGGTAAATCTGTTTTTTAGGGTTCCGTACCTTAACTGGTAAAAAAAGGAACCCTTATAAGATCACTTTCTTGTCCGTCTGTCCGTCTGTCCGTCTGTCTGTCCGTGTGTCACCATCGATTATCTCAGGAACGGGTAGAGCTAGCAAGTTGAAATTTATACCATATACTAAGGTCTATAGTCCCTATTGTGAGTATAAAAATCAAGGTCCTGAGTCAACACTATAAAAAGATAGAGGCAAATTTAGGTTTTCGTGAAAACTTGTGAGTACCAAAACTTACCTTAATTATCAACTTTTTTTATTTTTCGGAATTTTTCCTTTACTTGTGCTGGAAGACCTTGCTTGTAACCAAAATTGACAATTCTAGGTCAACCGGAAGTACCCTAGAGGTTTTGGGTCGAAAACCTAAATGGTAGTTCCCGTTGACCTAGAATAACGAAATTTGGGAAAAAGCAAGGTCTTATAGCACAAATAAAGGAAAAATTACAAAGTTAAAAAAGTTGAAAATTAAAGGGTGTTCCCATACATAGTTGACGCCAATTAAAATTGTCCTCCGAGTTGTATGGGCGCTCATACAATTAAGCGGACTAGCTTAATTGGCACCATGGCTAGGTACGGAACCCTCGGCGTATGAGTTCGACTCGCACTTGACCGGTTTTTTTTTTACTTGAATCTAAACATTCATCATTTATTATATAGGTACCAAAAATCTATCATCGTCACTAATCTGGTAAATGGTAAATCTGTTTTTTTTTAACTTGAATCTAAACATTCACAGCTACCTGTGCGACCTCCGGAACAATAAATTAATACAAAAAATCCATAAACTAGACTATTTACAAAAAAGATCCCCAGGAACACAAAAAAATATTTAAATACACAATTTAAATAAAATATTTAAACAACAATGAATATGCTAACGGTGACAATGTAGCGATATCATTCATGGTTGTATGTAGTTGTGTTCTTTTGCCTCTTTTTTCTTTTTTTTATTCTTTTTTAACTGCCACAAGGCGCAGGGAGCGATAATGTGCATATTTAAATATATAAAACTCCTTCGTTACTGACTGACTGACAATCATTTGTTAAACGTCAAACTGTTTGTCTTTTCAAATTGATCGCTATGGTAGATTAGAATAATAATTAATAAACAAAAATTAAATAAATTCTAGAGAATGCAACTGTATCTAAGTTCAATAGACAGTATTTTATATCTTTAGGCATTTTAAATAATATTGAAGATGTCTAAAGGGGTTGTCAGAGGTATGTCCAAATACATATTTGGTACATTCCCATTTCGAGAAGTTAGCATTCCATACGTAACAGGTTGCAAGCCCATCGACACTATTATAAAGCTAACTTTCCTCGCGATGTTTTCCTTCACCGTTAAGACCTCGTGGTGATGCGCATAAATTTATTTCAAAATGGAAAATTTATTGATGTTCGACAGTCGAAGTCGAAAGTCGAGGCACTGTCCTAATTGGCCAACACGGCTCTAATATTATCTACTTTTGTAGAAATTCATCAAATACACGTAATAAGTAGGTAAGAATCGATGGGCTTGCAACCTGTCACGTATGGAATGCTAACTTCTGCAAAATGCGGGCATGTACCAAAAATATATTTGGACATACCTCTGACTACCCCTTAGACATCTTCAAAGGATCTTAAATATGCTTAAAAAGATCTGAGAGAATGTCTACCGCGCCTGCGGATACAGTCATGATCATATTTCTTCTTTTTTTGTTTCATTTTTAGGGTTCCGTACCTTAAAAGGTAAAAAAAGGAACCCTTATAAGATCACTTTCTTGTCCGTCTGTCCGTCTGTCCGTCTGTCCGTCTGTCCGTCTGTCCGTGTGTCACCATCGATTATCTCAGGAACGGGTAAAGCTAGCAAGTTGAAATTTATACCATATACTGAGGTCTATAGTCCCTATTGTGACTATAAAAATCAAGGTCCTGAGTCAACACTATAAAAAGATATAGGCAAATTTAGGTTTTCGTGAAAACTTGTGAGTACCAAAACTTACCTTAATTTTCACCTTTTTTTATTTTTCGGAATTTTTCCTTTACTTGTGCTGGAAGACCTTGCTTGTAACCAAAATTGACAATTCTAGGTCAACCGGAAGTACCCTAGAGGTT
This sequence comes from Camptogramma bilineatum, assembly GCA_958496255.1. Classification (NCBI taxonomy): domain Eukaryota; kingdom Metazoa; phylum Arthropoda; class Insecta; order Lepidoptera; family Geometridae; genus Camptogramma; species Camptogramma bilineatum. The sequence continues at coordinate 955,955 of OY292479.1, read as the reverse complement.
TTGGGTCGAAAACCTAAATGGTAGTTCCCGTTGACCTAGAATAACGAAATTTGGCAAAAAGTAAGGTCTTATAGCACAAATAAAGGAAAAATTCCAAAAAGTTAAAAAAGTTGAAAATTAAAGGGTGTTCCCATACATACATAGTTGACGCCAATTAAAATTGTCCTCCGAGTTGTATGGGCGCTCATACAATTAAGCGGACTAGCTTAATTGGCACCATGGCTAGCTACGGAACCCTCGGCGTACGAGTTCGACTCGCACTTGACCGGTTTTTTTACATAATATGTAAGTTTTTTGAAAAGCAATGCCTAAAAATTGTTAAAACCCTACGAATGAAGCCGCGGGGCGAAAGCTATATCATTTTATATTTTTTAAGAAGCTGCCAGTATTATCGATTGAACTTGGCCAATTCTTTTTTTATATTTTGTTCGATTTTTGAATGCTGAAAATTATTGTGCATAATTTTGTTTTTGATGTGGATTTGACAGTTGATGTATGTTTTGACGTAAGCTGGTTTATTTTTGTTAATTATTATTATTTTTTTTATTTTGTTAGGGAAACAAACAGTTCAATAAATCTTAAATAAAGGTAAACTAAGATAAACAAAAACCAACAAAGTTTCCTCTATTATGTAAAACATTATAATTTAGAGCTAGGTGAAACAGACGTGTGTGATTAAATAACTAAAAACAAAGTTAAAATTTAAATCAGAGCAAACAAACAATAGAATACAATATTATAAAAAAAAAAGTTTTAGTACCCAGCAAATGAACTTTTTAGATTTTTTTTTAAACAAAATAAAAAATTAATTATTTTATTACCTACAACAATGTAAAACTCTAAAATCTTTATTTATAAAACAAAGTGAAAGAGAATGTCTAGTCTACCGCCTTAGGGATAGGTACCTACAGTAGGTAATGCTGATATATTTTTTTTAATATTAGTTAGGTACCTACTTATTTGTTTTTTTTTAATATTAAGAAGACAACTAGATATTCAGCATTAAATAATTACTAACAATTAAAGGGCGAGTAAAAACGAAATAATCGTTTCTGAGAACAAATGTCCGGGCACAAAGACATTCCTGCGTCATTAGCTCGATGTTTTTGTAACTCTGTTGCAGGAATGCCAATTTTGAGATATGCCACTGACTACCGACTTTTCGACTTCCAAACATCGATTCGAGGACATTTTACTAAGATTTTGTTTAAAAAGAAGTTAAAAAAGTTTTTTTTATTATTTTGGCTACTGATGACTTGCGATAATTTATGTCAAATAAATGTCAAATTTTCAATAATGTTACAAAAAATTTGTTTTTGAAGAAGTTTTTTGGTTGAAATCTAATAAAGAGATAATGGCCATGATTCTGTTGTGCACTGACTTATTACATTATAACTAAAAACCGAAAGCTCTTATGTCGTTCGCGCTAAAGATCAAAACAAATTGATAGCCTGAGTGACATTTTTTAATTTTCTACTTATAATTTTACTAAGGCTGGATTCGACCAAAAGTCATCTTACTCCAGAGTAACTAGCCGACATAATTCGAAATGCAATTGTTTAGAAAGCGCAACCGAACATAATTATGTGCATACAAAATTATCCTGGTTATAAGGTGTCAACTTTACAATGTCAAAATATTCAAACAAACAGTAGTTTACTCTCGAGTAAAAACTTAATCCAGTTTGGTCGAATCCAGCCTTAGTCATAGGACCGCCCATTATAAAAATAGATTAGGTACCTATATTTAAGTATTAATTCATAAATTAGGTAGGTACTTAAAGATGTGTAAATAAAGAGTTTTATATACCTACATTAATATTAAACACGGCGTAATATTAGATAAACACAACATATCACATAATAAATAAAATATTCCATAAATAAACTCTTAGTACGTTTTAAGGGTTTTTCTAGGTATCAATAATTCTAAGCATTATGACAATTTAATTACGTATATAAAATAAACAGGTGTTTTGCACTTACAGACATTAAAAATATTAGTAGATAAATCGCTAAGATAACAGTTATTAAACTAGTAGCTATTTAAACGACTCAAGGGTTAATACATAGCTTATATCAGGGAATTTAGCTACCTTTCAAATTCTTCCTCCTAATATTAGAGGAAGTGAGGGTAATTTGGGATACCTACTACTAGTAATACGGAATTTCAGGTTTCAAAGAAACTAGTAGGTAGTGATATCTCGTTTTTATGGCCGTGAAATATAAAAGATAGGTGCCATCAGATATATTTACACGGATAGTCCGCCTTTCAAAGATGGTTGGTGATCATCAAAGACCAATATAAAGAGAAGTGTGTTTGAAAACTTTTGGAGACGTATAAAACCAATTATTGCTATCACCATACTTGATGCTAGATAGTTTAGCTTTATGTGTACTATGAAATGAACCGTATATTTTGCATATTAACTTTTCAGCAGTTTGTATAATTATTGACCGAGCGAGCGAAGCGTCTTTGCTTCAACTTGGACAAAAATCCCTATGTGGATCGGTTTTCTCCACTTCCAAAATTTAGAACAGGTCGAGAGTACAAATACGAGTATTGAATAATTTTAAGTTTTAATGATAAAAAATGTGCAAATTAATACTATTTTCTTTTTATTCAATGTTGCATATTTTGACATATTTAGACATTTTTCATGCATGCAAATATGCATGAAAAATGTCTAAACATGTCAAAATATGCAACATGCATATTTCAGGCTTTTTATGTTGCATATAATCCGGTCTCTAAATAACACCAGATCATACATCGTAAAAGGCCGCCATTTTGTGCAAAAACTTTTAAACCCGTTTCGTTATTGATTTATTATTCTCACATTAGTCAATTATTTGTTCTAAATGAGATATTGGTTCGCCTTATCTAATTTATTATTATTTTAACATTATAAATGTCATCTGTCAAACGTAAGTCAAATAAATAATTATAAATGATAAATTCAAATTATGATCTAGGAGCCAACTTTTTACCCGACTGCGCAAAGCAAAGGAAGGGTAATGTGTTTATCAGTCTATGTTTTTTACGGAGTTTTAGGCCGCCTTGGCCCCAATTTTACTAATTTATAACGTCATTCCGGTATCATTATCGCTGCGTTTAGTTTCGTTCTCCAAAATGACAGGAGGTACCTACTTAATTTGATTCAAAACGTCACCACAAAAGTCGTTGGTCATTAGATTATGAAACAAAACAAAATCTATGGTTGGCGTTATGCTTTGGTTAATGCAAAAAGGTTAGCTAAAACTTAATCCACTTTTGGTCGAATCAAGCCGAATAATAAATTTCAATTTGGTGTCAAAAATAGGCAATAATCTGTGTGAAAGAAATTCCATTAATATTTATCAATCTATTTGAATTAAATTCGAATTCACGTCAAATTTATGTATCTTTCTAGATCATATCTATTTTGGAAGCGGGGTCTTCGAAATTCGATGGGAACTACTTCCTAACTGCACCAGTATGTTTAAATTGAATGAATGAATGTGAAATGCAAATGAAAATTTAAGCGGATAGATCACCGAAAGAAAGCTAGGCCCCATACCGTGTTTGTTGCCCTGATTCTTCACGGTGTTGGTCGCGAAAGAACAGGAGTAGAAACACCTAGCTCTTAAGACGATTCAAAGTGGTCATAGCGGTCCTACTGAATAAATGATACATATTTGAATTTTGAATGAATGAATGAAAAAGCTTTATTGCACACAATGAATAAGCAAGATTCAACAATGACAAAACGAAGTAACAATGTACAATGGGCGGCCTTAACGCTAAAAAGCGATCTCTACCAGGCATGTATGTTTGTATGTGCTACGGTGACGGAGTTTTTAGGCTGCCTGAAGGCCTCCGTCATGGCTTATTGGCTTAAAAGCCAGGACGAATTTAACGTGCCCTCCGAAGCACGGAAGCGCTCAGCCCCTCGATTCTACTAAAAAACTTTTTCTTAACCAAAAACGTCAACCATTTCGTTTTGTTTCATAATCTACTAATGACCAATGAGGTTAGGTTACTCTGTTGTGATGACGTTTTCAAACAAATTACCAATGAGGTTTTGCGAATTACTGTCACTTTGGAGAACGAAACAAAACGCAGCGGCAATGATACTAGAATGGTTGACATTGTAAAATAGGGGAATTGGGGCAGAACGTGGCCTATCAAGAACGTCTAAGCAAGCTACGCCACGAGCGCTTCTTCAAAGCTGGAGTTTTGGTAAAAGTTTAAACCGTTTTTAATCAGTGACCGTTTTTTGGAGATTTTACAAATTAGAGGTTTTAAAAACAAGTTTTGATTGAGCCATACAGATTATCTTATTTTGTACTAAAACTTTAAGCTATTTTTTAATTAATAAGATATTTTATTGTATATTTATTTAATTACATGCTATTATTTATTAAAAATAAAATATTTGGTAATAAAATATAAAAACAACAATTCCCTTTTATAAATTATTTTAATAGCGATGAGAAAAATAAATCTTATAAGTAATTATTCACAAAATAAAGTCAATATCACTTTGAATTATTCCTAAATTTTTACAAACTTATTTAAATATTTTTCTAATTTATGTACGATTATTTTTTTATCCTATTGTATTGGTTAACATTTAAAATACATTTTATAAGTTATTGATTGAATTCCGATATTTTATCAAATTTCAAAAAGACATTATGACAACAGGTTCCAGTAATAAATTTAAATTTGTAAAATGGACACAAATTTGTCTATTTATCTGTTATTTAATTCTGAGAGGAGATTGAGGTTGTTTGGTACCTAGGTACTTACAATTGTATTAATTATTGTACTGTATGATTTCAGTATTACTGCTGTGGTAGGTATTAAAAATGAATGAAAAATAGAAAAAAAATATATTAAAAATATATGAAGCTTAGGAGCAAACGCAAAGATTCTTATTATTACCAACCGCGTTTTATTTCGTTATTGTTCAGTACAAAAATTAATAATATTTTTTTTTATGAAGTTCACAGTTTTAATTCAAACATAATAAGGTTTTCAGGCACAATATTTTGTTAAAATAAATAAGTAGGTACCTACTTATTATGAAAAAAAAAAATTTAAAAAAATTATGTAAGTAGCTAAAACAATAACCATTTAACTTCAGTAGTCAACTTTGAACATTATTTTTTAATTAAAAATATCCTTTTTTAATTTTGACAAACAATTTCGCCCAACCCACCCAATACAATCGATATAAATAAATCAAATTGGACCGATAGTCGTGGATTCAGACGTCACAAGTAAAAGCACAGATTATAAATAGCCTTATTTTAAACTCAACTATCAACCTTTTCTACGACCAATAATGATCATCATAGTTATGGTAATGTTTAGTCAGCCTAATAATTCGATGTGACAGCTAGCTACTGGCGCTAATTTTCTTGTACAGTCAGCGTCATCAATCGGTATCCCCCTATTGATGTTAACAAGGACCCTTTTCATTTCAACTTTGGATTTCAGTCGGATTTGCTAGTATACTTATGGATATCTAATTTCGCTCGAGTTCCTATACTAGCAAATCCGACTGAAATCCAAAGTTGAAATGAAAAGGGTCCTTGTTAAAATCAATAGGGGGATACCGATTGATGACGCTGACTGTACCACACCCCGGACACTCGACGAAATCTCTATGCAAAAGCGGCGTCTAACTACCTATTTACACAGACACTACACAATGTTATTTTTGTACGCGCAATTATGTGCGTGAAGTAAGGTTGTCACCGTATGAATAATTACTGTACACTGTGGTCGCGGTCTCGTCGTCGCGTCCCTAGTCAGCCCCTCGCCAGCTCAAATTCGGTCGCGCGGTGAGGAAGCCCCAATTGGGGGGGGCAGTGGCCATTCTATACGTAGTATTAATATCTTTTCTCATTTTATTTATTTATTTATTTTATTTTATTTTATTTATTTTATTTATTTATTTACAACTTAAGACTAACATTACAGATAGGTACTTAAATCTAAGGCGTTAATCTAGTGAGATCAGAAACTAAAACTAAAATATTATTTAGTGCACAAAACAAAAAATAAAATTAAAAAAAAAAAAAACAAAACGTTGAGACACTTAAAAAATAAAAATTACACACTTTTAAAAATAACCAGTCTAATAAAATTAAAATTTTTAAATTAAACTTTTCTATGCTTGTAGGTACACTGACTAATTTAATTAAAACTAAAATTGATAGCTCTTATTTCGTTCACGCTAAAGACCAAAACAAGACGACAGCCTGATTGACATTTCTACAGTTACCATACTTTAGTACAAATAGTGTTTGTGGGAAAATTAAAAATTAAAAAAACCCAACTTCAATGTTATAAGCTGAGCAATTTTCTGCACTCTCGAGGTGCATTTCTGTTCATAACTCCGAAGATCCTCGACAGATCCTCAACAATTTTTTGTGGCACCAATCGAAAAGTATATCCTTTCAAACAATAAATGAATTTTCCAAATCGGTCGCGGCGTCTTCGAGTACTTAGTCGGTGAACATACATAAAATAAGCACAAAAAAAATCCGACGAATTGAGAACCTCCTCCTTTTTTGAAGTCGGTTAAAAATCACTTTTAAATATTTTAAACTCCATGAAACATCGTGAGACGTTGAACAGTAAAACCAGGAAAAGAATGCGTTTCGGAAAACATTGGAAACAATCGTATAAAATTATAAAAACGACTGACGAAAAGTCATTTGGAAATGAAAATTACTTATCAACTTTATCGGAAACAAATGAATATCAATGTCATTTTTAAGAAAAGCAAATTAGTTGATGTCCGTGCGAGCTGCGCTGCTAACGACGTGCACTTCTGTCGCATTCTGTTTTGTGGAATCATACGCTGTTATCATATTCGGAAAACACGAAAATAACCGAGGTCCAATATAAAGCTTGAAGGTACGTATATGACAAGTCATCATTCTTGTGAGAAAATTTGTCACACAATAAAAAGTTAAAGTTACACCGTGACACTTAACCCGAGGTCACGCACAGTTGACAAAAGCTGTCGTGACCTTTAGACTGGTCTTTTTATGGACACATTGACATCGTGAGCGATTTAAAAAAGAGTAAAAAGTAGATTAAAAACACTACATTTTTTAACCGACTTCAAAAGGAGGTTTTTCAATTCGTCGAAATCTTTTTTGTGCTTTTGTTATGTATGTTCACCAATTACTCGAAGACGCTTGAACCGATTTGGAAAATTCATTTTTTGTTTGAAAGGGTATACTTTCCGATTGGTGCCACAAAAATTAGGTGAGGATCTGTCGAGGATCTTCGGAGTTATGAACAGAAATGCACCTCGAGAGTGCAGAAAATTGCTCAGCTTATAACATTGAAGTCGAAGTACTAACCAATTTGGCCAACACGGCTCTACGGACTGCTCTCATACGGACATACATCATACATACATAATATTGTATCTCTAGATTGGACCCGTTAGGTGGCGCTGTTGTCAAAATCTAGATTTTTATTATCTGTGGCCAATGTCTAATTTCACTAATATTTATTTAAAATTTATTAAAATTACAGACAAAAAACTTCAAATTTATTACGCGTATTGATGTCAAACACTCAAAGGATATTAATAAACTAATATTACAAATTATTATATTGAAATCGGTTTGATATGTTAATAAAAAATAATGACCCGCCTCTAAGAACATAAATAAGTTACTAATCTGTACTCAATGCTAAGATAATGTTCCAATATTTATTTAAACTGATATAAATATAAATATTGCTGGACATTTCACACAGCACCATCTAGCCCCAAACGCAAAGTTTGTACTATGGGAACCAGATAACTGATACTTATATATTTGTAAATACATACTTATAATACTTTATAACACCCAGACACAGAACAAACATCTATGTTCATCACACAAATGTTTGTCCTGGATGGGAATCGAACCCACGACCTACAGCGCAGAAGGCAGAGCTACTACCAACTGAGCTAAGAGGCCAGTCGTATATAACAAGACAGCCGCAATGGCTTGGTGGTAAATTTTCATCTGTCGATTCAAAAATAACTAGTTCAAATCATTTTTTATACTACTAGGGCTGATTTTTCAATCGATAAAAACTTTTATCTGGGGAATAAATATGGCGTTATGACATATTTTCAATACAATATCTGTAAAATCGCATATTTATTTCCTCAGATAAAAGTTATCTAGGTATTGAAAAATCAGCCCTAAGGTAGCAGACAAGCATACAGCCCACCTGATGGTGCACGGTTACCGGTCGCCTATGGACGCCTGCGACACCAGAGGAGTCACACTCGCGCTGCTGACCCTGCGACAAGAGGAATCACTGCGCCGACAACACAATGGACAAGACTGTGACACCAGTTGTCACCGCAGCGCGAAGAGCAGCTCTAGCAACCGACCTCACACCAGGAACACAACACCAGAGAGAAGAATGATGTTATTTGGCTGCGATATCCTGTAAGGCGGAGGTACTTCCCCAGACGGGCTGGTCGATGCAATTTTACAGAAAATCGACAACTTATTTAAATACAGTCAATAAATGTCTAAATTATTTTTGACATCAGTAATATACATTTATGATAATTGCCGATAATGATCGGTAAAATTATAAAAATATGAAAAGGATGTGTTTTATTTGAAATCTGTGAGAATACTTCCTTACTTGTATAGCAAAATCGTGTTGGCCGAGTAGGTTAGTGCCTCGACTTTCGATCATCATCATCATAGGAATAAAGCGGAAGAGTTAGTTTGTTTCAACGCGCTAATCTCAGGAACTACCAGCCGGATTTGAAAAATTACTTCTGCATGTGATAGCTAAACTCTTGAAGAAGGTTATAGGCTACTTTTCACCATCATCATCATCACCATATACCATCAATACGGGGGCAACGTCGTGAGGGCGCGGCTAGTAATATAATAAAGCGGAAGAGTTGTTTTTTGTTTGAAATTTGTAGGAACTAATAATCGGATTTGAAAAATTGTTACTGCATTCGATAGCTTATTTCTTGAGGAAGGTTATAGGCTATTCAACATCACGATACGATCCTTAGAAGCCGAGCAAAAAATTAGATGGCGGGTGAAACCGCAAGGCACAGCTAGTAACAAAATAAATTTTCACTAAACTTATTTTAATCTTACAGCTGAGCCGATAAAGCTGGATTTTAGTATAAATATAGATCGCGATCTGGAATATACATTAAAAGAGGTCCGGTTAGCTAGTTATATTGATGACCTAGACACTTATATCTACTACGGAAGGGATAAAAGGACATTGCCCGATCTGGGCTATAATATTATATTTATTAACAATTTGCATTTGATCTAGCCAATATTATTGATAACAATTTCCATTTAAGGGGCTGGTGACAGACGGAATGTCCATACGAACGTAATACCAAAATTATCTATCTATATTATATTGAGCATATTTTTATCACTTTATTCTTATTTAGATTATACAGTATTTAAATATAAGTGATAAAATGTTATGCGGAGAGAAGAAAGTCATATTACAAGGAGAGTGTTGGATATGAATGTGGAAGGATTAGGTAGAGGACGGCCAAAGAAAAGATGGATGGTTTGTTTGAGAGAGGATATGAATGTGAAAGGAGTGAGTACTGAGATGACGAGTGATAGGACGGAATGGAAGAGAACATGTTGTGCCGACCCCACCTAGTGGGAAAAGGGCAAGGTAATGATGATGAAAGTAATAAAAATATGCTTCAATAATAAATGATTTTGGTTATACGTTTGACTGCTATGTTTGTATGAAAGAGTCGTGTTGGCTGAGGGGATTGGTACCTCGACTATCCGAAGGTCATGGGTTCGAAACCTGGCCGTGCATATGGATTTTTCGTTTCGAAAAATTTATATGCGTATTATCACGAGCTCTTAAAAAACATAGTGAGGAAACCCGCGGCTTAGTCAGCCCCACACGTATTGAGCATGTCTTTCCTGTGGATATGTCCGGTTAAGCTGAGAGGATGGTGTAGGTGCTACAAGCCTACATCTCAACATTGTCCCAGGCACTACAGTGTCCCGTTAAGTGTAGGCAAAGATTGCCTCCTGACACTGTATAAATAAATCATCTAGTGAAAGATGTAAAGACCTAAGTTTTGTTCTACATAAGTTTTAATTTTTAATGTGTGGGTTTGATTCTTATCCAGGACAAAAAAAGTGTTATAATAATAGATGTTTGTTATGAAATTAGAAAATAAAAACTGTAAAACATTAAGCGCGCCTTGGCAATACAATCTATTACATTTTTACATTTTTTTACCATTATTTTTAATTTTTTTACATCTATCAATATAGTTCATAGAATGTGGATACCATGGAAACAACAGTGGCGCCCCTATTTATTTTCTACTCTTTTTGGTCGAACTGTACTTTACATGCCGATTCGAAGTCCTGTAGTTATCTATCAAATATATTGATCATAATATTTTCATTGAAGATAAAAAGTAAGTTCGTATGAGCAAGTGGCCAACTCTGGTGACGGAGTTTTTAGGCCGCCTAAAGGCCTCTGTCATGGCCTAACGACTTAAAAACCGAATTGAAGATAATACAAAGATTTTCAAAATGAATATAGTTATTAATACGAGTAATACCACAGAACAGAGAAACGCTCGCTTACGCAAGAGTAATACAAAATGTACATTATTAGTTTAAAAGGAGGTCATTCATTTTGGGCCCAAATGTCAAAGTGCTGGTCAACTAAAAGAAAGATATGGCAACGTTTGGAAAGTCCATCCGAGTATGATTTTAGAGATTTGGTGCCCTAATGAAATCATTAGGGCACCAAATCTCTAAAATCATTCCTTCAGTTGATTTTTTAAGAAAAACATCAGATTTTCTTATATACATACATAAACTCACGCTTGTATCCCATCATAAGGGTAGGCAGAGACCACAGATCGCCACTTGCTACGATCCTGACACACTTCTTTCTCTTCCATTTTATTTAAAAAATATTTTCCCTGCTGAATGAACCCTGAATAAACTCATTTTTATTTTTTTTATAAACTTCCATTTCTTCGAATACTTGTAAAAATTTACGACCTATTTTATAGGTTGCCTGGAAGAGATTGCTTTAAGCGATAAGGCTGCCAATTTTTTAACTAAGTTTAGATAATTTATATAAGGTTCCTTTGTTGTAAACAATAAACTGTTATCTATCTATCTATCTATTTTTGGACCCTGACTACCCTCTTAAGAATCTTCAAGGTCTTAACTGATATCTTCAATGAGTATTTAGTCGCGAGCCTGGCAATGTTATATAATCTAGGTACTTCTGTTGCAAACCTTACTATGCAGTTTTACCTGTTAGTAAGGGTAACAAAATATTAAGTATGGCAAGATACAGTTAGGTACTTTAGATACAAAAGGAATTTAACTAGCAGAATATCGAAAATAGACAATATAATATTTATAGATACTAATATTATAGATAGTGCAGCAATTACCTATTTCCAAAATTCTTTCAATGTCACATTTTTCCAGATAAACCTTTCCTTTATTTAAACCGTGTAAATCCAGAGCTTATAATAATATTAATTAAAATAACGAACCTTTAATAAAATCCCAATGTCTGTATCCAATACACAATCACAGAATTATCAAAATCGGTCAATCACAGCTCACAAAAAACTTCGTCAAAAACGCGTGCGTCTCCAACCGAGGTTATAACAAGACTGGAAAATGAAACTCGGTTACTTGAATAAGAGCTCTGTCTATCCTTTTCCTGCGTGTAAGGTTTGCTGGGTTGGAAAGAGAGGGGTATAATGGTATGCATTATGGTCCAGCGTTTGTGGACCTTTTTTCTGATTCTGAGCGATCAAAGTATAAGATGATCTACCTATAGATATTTATAGTATCCGTGAGTTATGCTCTCCTATTGAGCGTATAAAATTATAGTATAAGTTTTTATTCGGTTAGTAAATTATTTTATGATTCGCTTAAAGGGTTTATAGGTTTAGATTTTAGTAGTTTATTGGAACGTTATGTTGTCTAAATAGTTTGAATGATGATCGAAATAATTTTTATATTAAAATAGTTTTAGTATCTTAAATAGTGACTGAGAAGCTAATGTAGTTACAGGTTAAAAATAAAATTATGTCTAAGATAAAACAAAGTTTTACTCTATTGTGTAGGTACTTACATTCACTTAAGTATTAAGGATTAGAAAAATGATAAACAAATAAAATAATGTTGGACATTTTAGACTTGAGCTGAAAAGATTGCAAAATCTGCAGTGCGATTTACAAATTTCGGAATGCATCCGTTTTTCGAAGATTTTCTTTGGAAAGTTGACGTTTTTTCAGCGAACAAACACTTTCCGAGAACTGTGAATCGCAGGGCAGGCTAGTTCAATTATTATAAAATAGTAGGCACATAACTAGGACAATAAAAAACATTTTTCTTTCGTTTTTTAGGGTTCCGTACCTTAAAAGGTAAAAAAAAGGAACCCTTATAAGATCACATTCTTGTCCGTCTGTCTGTCCGTCTGTCTGTCTGTCTGTCCGTCTGTCCGTGTGTCACTATCGATTATCTCAGGAACGGGTAGAGCTAGCAAATTGAAATTTATACCATATCGATACTTCGGGGCTCAAATGTCGTAAAGCACAAATCCAAGGTTTTCAGGAGGAGCAAAAAACAAAAAAATAAAAATGTTTTTCGTCATAACTCTCTCATTTTTAGCGCTACATAAAAATGTCATAGAAACAAAGTTATCAGGTTTTTCCATAGTTTCATATAGTTATTTCAAAATTTGTCTTAGTCTAATATTTACGGAGATAGCATGTGCTTTACGACCAAAAAAATAAACAAAATGTTCCTTACGCCCCACTGAAATACAGCCTGAGCAAGAGCACAAGAGCGTAAAGCCCAACCTGTCGTTATATCGCAGTGAAACAGGGGAGTATACAACACTTGCATGAACATTTAAGGTTGTAAAGGATGAATATTATAATGATTTATCTCAATTATTAGGTTTTTATCTTGAGTAAATTGATGACTTTTATTATAATTTGTTTGAAATTTTAGTCATGCATGAATGGGTAGCTTTTAAGATGTCAGATTAAGTACGATATTGAAAGAATTTAAGTAAATCACCTATTGTAAGAATTACAGAACATTTTATTTCACAATTTAGCGCAAAATACAAATGTTTTTGTAACTATTTACTAGACACGGGTCTTTATCGCGTAAAACTTATATAATCCAGACTGTTGCGAATGTTTTAGAACAGCCGTGGTCATGGGTAGACTGAAGTACTCGCTGCTACCTTCGTCGCAGTTGTGAGGTTAGTTTCTCCAACTACCCTCACTTTTGTTAACCGGATTCCATAACACCATAGTGGTGGATATCTAACAACACTAGCAACAGTAACTAACAACAGAAGCAGAATTTTTGCACAAATCTTTAGCAGTTATTAACTACACATTACACATAACTATTTACTAGACACTGGTCATTATCGCGTAAAGCTTCATGTTATCCAGACAATTTCGACTGTGTTAGAACAACCGTGGTCACGGGTAGACAGAAGTACTCGCTGATACGTGGATAATATGAAGCTATACGCGATGAAGACCCGTACGTATCTAGTACTTTTAACCACGAAAACGGCTATAGATTCTCAAGTTTATAGCCGTCTTTGCGGTTAAAATTTGGATACTTGATATCAATCACTGAGGTATTATGGGATCCGGTTATCAAAAGTGAGGGTAGTTGGCGAAACTGTCTGGATGATAATATGAAGCTTTACGGGATAAAGACCCGTGTCTAGTAAATAGTTATGTGTAATCGTCAAAACTTTTGTATTATTTCACTTTCAACTTTTGTATTTTGTAATAAATTGTGAAATAAATGTTTTAAAATTATCAAAATTGGTGATTTACTTAAATTCTGTCAATTTCGTACTAAATCTGATATCTTATCTTAAGTCGGTTAAAAAGCTACCCATTCGTGCATGACTAAAATTGCAAACTAATTATAATAAAAGTTATCAATTTACTCAAGATAAAAACCTAATAATTGAGATAAATCATAATTATGCTCTTGCTCAAAGTGAATTTTGCAGTGGGGTGTAAGGAACATCTATTTTTATTTTTTGGTCGTAGAGCACATGCTATCTAAGAGTTTTGTACCAAACTGGGTTATACAACTTAGGCCGTTGTGTGTTGTCAGTTACATGCTACTTACACCCCTCATTTTCAAATAGATTGTGTTTAGAGTAACTGAAATGATGGGTTGTATTTGTAATTTTTTTTTTAATTTCGCAATTTTAATTATACAGTTCGATAGAGGATTAAAAACTGAGTACGATGGTGTAAATAACTCAAAAACCCCAAAATGTGCTTTACGACATTTGAGCCCCGAGGTATCGATATACTAAGGTCTATAGTCCCTATTGTGAGTATAAAAATCAAGGTCCTGAGTCAACACTATAAAAAGATATAGGCAAATTTAGGTTTTCGTGAAAACTTGTGAGTACCAAAACTTACCTTAATTATCAACTTTTTTTATTTTTCGGAATTTGTCCTTTACTTGTGCTGAAAAACCTTGCTTGTAACCAAAATTGACAATTCTAGGTCAACCGGAAGTACCCTAGAGGTTTTGGGTCGAAAACCTAAATGGTAGTTCCCGTTGACCTAGAATAACGAAATTTGGCAAAAAGCAAGGTCTTATAGCACAAATAAAGGAAAAATTCCAAAAAGTTAAAAAAGTTGAAAATTAAAGGGTGTTCCCATACATACATAGTTGACGCCAGTTAAAATTGTCCTCCGAGTTGTATGGGCGCTCATACAATTAAGCGGACTAGCTTAATTGGCACCATGGCTAGGTACGGAACCCTCGGCGTACGAGTTCGACTCGCACTTGACCGGTTTTTATTATTGTAAGTTGAAAACTAGCTGATCCTGCGACTACGTACCGCTTCAGATTCCGGGATTTTATAAAAAGAGCTTTTCCAAACAAAAAATATGAAAAAAAATATATTTTTCCTATTTTTTAGGGTTCCGTACCTTAAAAGGTAAAAAAAGGAACCCTTATAAGATCACTTTCTTGTCCGTCTGTCCGTCTGTCCGTCTGTCCGTCTGTCCGTCTGTCCGTCCGTCTGTCCGTGTGTCACCATCGATTATCTCAGGAACAGGTAAAGCTAGCAAGTTGAAATTTATACCATATACTAAGGTCTATAGTTTCTATTGTGAGTATAAAATCAAGGTCCTTTTTTTTTTTTTTTTTTTTTTTTATTTACAGCTTAGAAAATCTGCAACCAGACTTCCAACTACGCCGAGGGACGCAATTGGGGTGTGTGAGGTTGACCAACACTGGCCGACTCACTAAAAACTAAGCTGGTGGCCGGCCTCTCTGCAAGATGAGGGACTCCGGGATCTCCATACGGAACGCACCGGTGACCCTCCTGCAGCTTGCCTCGAGCACAGTCCCGGTAATGGCACCCACAGCCACGCCCGGCACCCGCACACATGGCTGTGACACCACATGCGCGGAGCTCACGACGACACTGGCCAACCTGGTGTCGCCGCCCTCCCGGGATCTGCATAGTGAGCAGCCGGAGCCCTCGCCCCGACCACCCGCAGACCCGAAAAGCCCCCTGTATGGCAGGGGGTACCACTCGCCCCCACACGGGGCAGGCGGATAGGGCTGATGTTGCCACCAACCCGTTGCCGCCCCCATCCCGAGCGGGTTCGGCCTCGCTCCGAACCCGCTCAGCGGCCGGTGTCCTGCCGCCAGGTGTAATTTTTTAAAGAGGTTTTCTTCCTCCTACAACCCAGCTAAGGGCTCGTCGCATCACACAGGTGTGCTCCGCAACTTGCCCTTCCACTCGGCTGCGTTGAGCGGGACCGGCACGCACCGGCCCCACTCAGCAGCTTCTTCCTCCAGACATACGGGACGGACACAAGGCTTGGCCGGCCTGCCGATGGGCAAGACCGACCACCAACCGACCGCCACCAAGATGCCCAGTCCCAACGTCGGAGGTTTCCGCCACCAGAAGTAATTTTTTAAAGAGGTTTTCTTCCTCATGCAGCCCACAGGCTCGTTCTAGCAGCACAACCCTTGTGGGTGCGCCGCACGACTTGCCTTTCATTGGGCCGCTAGAAGGGGACCGGCCTCGCTCCGTTCCCCCTCAGCAGCTTCTTCCCTTAGATAGTTAAGAGACTGGTAGCAAGGCAAGTCAGTCGACCTTGACCTGGCCTGAAGGTCCACCACGACCGAGTCACCAAGCCACCCACATCCCAAAACCATCGGAGGACGTCCGCCAGGGTAATTTTTTAAAGAGGTTGTCTTCCTCGCAGCCCGGGTGGCCATAAGGCCATCCTAGGCCCTCAGTTCCTCAAGGCCCTAGGGACCCTTCGGAGTTCCGAGCTCGGGACGCTGGCACGGAAGAACCCACTCCCAATGCCTACTCGGCGGCCGTGAGGAAGCACGCCAAGCACGTTCCAGCCTCATCCACTGCGCCCTCTGCTATTCAGAGGGACGCGCGGAGAAGCTACCCCCCCTGTCAGACCATTGGTTATCCGACAATAAGATCCCGGGACGAGAGAAGTTATTGTCGGACTTAACAGGGCACACCGTCCCTCAGCTGCCGTTCCCCCCGGATCCCCCAAAGAGTAGCAGCTCGATGGGGAGGGATGGATCCAAAAGGGACAAGCAACTTTGGGCTCGCGAGAAGGTTGTCTGACCTGGTGCCCATAGTTGACGCCAGTTAAAATTGTCCTCCGAGTTGTATGGGCGCTCATACAATTAAGCGGACTAGCTTAATTGGCACCATGGCTAGGTACGGAACCCTCGGCGTACGAGTTCGACTCGCACTTGACCGGTTTTTATTTGTCGAAAGTTCTTCTGATAATCAGGCGGAGACAAATCCAACAAATCAAAGGTTACCTGGAAGAGATTGCTTTCAGCGATAAGGTCGCCCATTGTTACAATTTTTTTTTTAATTAAAGCTTATTGTATTTTTGTATTTTTATGGTGTCCAATAAAGTAATATTCTATTCTATCAAAGATCAAAAATTCCTTTGGTCCATTTACTTAACTATTTTTCATAACAAATCGGTTCAGCCGTACCTACTTATTTAAAAAATGGTGTAACTAACCCGAATTTTTTAAATTATTTACTAGCTGCTGCCCGCGGCTTCGCTCGCGTGGTACCCGGATAAAAAGTAGCCTGTTACTCTCCAGCCCTCCAACTATCTCCACACAAAAAAATCACGTCAATCCGTCGCTCTGTTTTGACGTGAAAGCAGGACAAATAAACAAACAAATAAACACACTTTCACATTTTTAATACCTATATGGGTACGGATAGATCAACAGCTACGTATGTATGGAACTCCAGGTGTCCATTTCAAGGATGTCTTAATACAAGTTTAGACAAGTCCAAATAAGAATAAAATTGTATTCTAAGAATTTTTAAAGGTGAACACAATATCATAACAAGCAATTTATTCAAAAATAAAAAAACCCGGCTGAACTGAAAAGTTGGAAACAGCATTATCTTATCAATCACAAAATTAAATTACAATTTTATTAATAGGTAGGTATCTAGGGTTCGATGCCGTGCGCATTTTTCTAAACGTTGTTGTGACAGTTGACACACAGATGGCTCTGTGTGTAAAATTAAAAGCGTGTAAGATATTTCTTAAATATGAGATATCTCCTAAATGGCTGAACCAATTTCGATGCAGGTTGTTCTAAACGTTGCGTGTGACTAAATATAAAGTTTTAGTATGCATTTTGTTTAGCAATTCTCGTTAGGGCGAAAAATAGATTTTCAAAAATTTTGAGACTCGATTTAGTCTTCGAAGACGTCATGTTAGATTTTTTTTTAAATATATTTGATATCAGTCCACCAACTTCTTGATTTTGACATGAATTTTGATATGATGGCGTGATTTTCATTTTGAAAATTCACACATTGTTGCATTTTCTAGCCGCACTATTTGATTTATCGAAATAAAAAGTATCCTAGAGCACAATCGAGATGGAGACGATTCTAACGATACCTCATTCATCAAAATCCATCCAGCCATTTAGGAGTAACGTGGTAATAAAGAATATTACTTACATACCCACGAACATACATAGAAACGCGCGATCTACATAACCCTGTCTGACTTGACAGTCAGCCGGGTAAAAATAACATGAAGTTTTGTGCACCTTGTCTAGTTGTTTTAGATTGACGCCACGTTGGTGGGTGACCGCTAATGGTATTAATCAAAGTAAAAAAAAATCAATTCTACAGCGTTGTGCGCGGTCACAATTTGGATGGGTGACCGGTATTACGAGCTGAGCGCTTCCGTGCTTCGGAGGGCACGTTAAATTGTCGGTCCCGGCTTTTAAGTCGTTAAGCCATGACGGAGGTATTTAGGCGGCCTGAAAACTCCGTCACCAGAGTTGGCCACTTGCTCATACGAACTTACTTATTACAACAGTCACTTATGTTGTTGCCACTCATCAACTAAGTACTAACATATTATCTAAGGCCTCTATTAATAAACTCGTATTAACTTCTGTCAAAGTTGCGCCACGAATTTAACTAGTGCCATCCTTATTTGTCACTGTCTAACAAAAAAGGATGGCAATAGATTAATCCGTGGCGCAACTTTGACAGAAGTTAATACGAGTTTATTAATAGAGGCCCTATAGATTTGTGAGTGACTAAGAAAGGACCAGTGGTGGAAATATTTCCAGTAAGGTTCAACGTCCGAGCAGATATTCAGATTGGCGAAACTCAGGTAATCAGGAGGGAATGATGGATTTTACACCTGGGAATTAGGGCGCGGCCATGGCGGGGAGAAGTTTGCCGTGTGCGTTTGCCAAGTTACTCTATACCGACTTGGTTTAGGCTGATTTTAGTCTCACGCTCACCGTCAGCGCTGATAGGCGATTGATCTTTATTATAATGAAATACTTATACCTACTGATTGTTTAGCAGAAATGGCTACGCTGATTGCACTCGTCAGTGCTGAACAATCAGTATCCCTATTTCATTGTAATAGAGATCACTCGCCTATCAGCGCGGACGGTGAGCGTGAGACTAAAATCAGCCTTACATTCGATTTCATAACTTTGTACGGCAGAAGAACTGCGTTGCGAGACTTTCACATTTTTGTACATGTTATGTTTTTGACGGGATTTATTTTACAGAACGGTAACACTTAATAAATCTCCATACAAAAGACTTAAACGCGCTCGAATTGAACTTATTTCTCCAGTTAATCGAAACAGGATCACAATTGCATCCCCAATTCAACCCAGTTTAACAATTAAGAGGTAATTTTAAAAAATAGGATGTGTTATTCCAGAACCTAAACTATCTACATTCGAAATTTCATCCAAATTGATTTAGTAGAAACGGAGATACGTGGTAACGAACAGTCACACAAAGTTTCTCGTTGAATGAATTGAGCCTTATTTAGAACAGCTCACGGTTCCATTTATAATAAATAAATAAAATAAAAACATTTTATTTCGGATAACATCGATCCATAATTTGTTAGTAGGTAATCACTATCTTAAACCTAATGTTAGTAGGTACACTAAACTAAACTAAATAATACACTAAAAAAAATAAACTAAATAATAGTCTTTCTTTATAACATTAACTGTTTATTTTACCTACTTTGTCTGTGCGTGTGTTGTAAACAAATAAATAAATCATAAATCATAAATCATTTATTGTTAATATATATTTATATATATATTTATAGTTAATTCTTTATCCTTATTTAAAAGCATGTTTAGGAAGTAAACAAAAAAATATTTTAAATTATTTTTAACTCCATTGTAAAGATACCCTTACATCATCAATCATTATTGCGAATTCCCGATTCATTGTTGTAATTAGATTACAAAATAAATAAAAATAAAAACGAAATTTCGGGTATTAATTTTGAATAATGAAAGCTCCATACAATTATTACGAGTTTAATTATACAAGATAAAGAATAATTACTCTGTGTGAGTGATTGGTCTGTTCATTATGGCGGATGATTTAAAAATGCGAATTTAATCAGATTTTTAAGGCATTGGGCAATGATATTTTATACCCTAGATATGTTACGTTCATAGCTACCGACAGACCGACGTTTATCTGTGCCTAGAGCGCCAGTATGCACGAGTTTACTATTCTATTCGTGACTATAAAGTATAGAGAATTTTACTTTTAATTGGACTGAACTTAGTTTAGTCAAGTTACCGCTAGAGGCGCTGCACTGAATTCCATATAATTGAGATACTTTACTATAGTCACGGATAGAATAGTAAACTCGTACATACTCATGCTAGGGCTGTTCCCACTAGTGTACATACAGTGCACACTTTGTTGACAAGTTACGCAAATGTAACATACCTACATAATATTATATATAACTCATGAGCATTTTTATTGTTTTTGTAATTCATCACACGTGAGAAACAGCGTCTAGGTCGTCGCGTTGCTTGACGAGGACTAAAGACAAGACGTCCCAATTAGAACGTTTTCGAGTCTTCACTTGGCACGCGCTAGGTAGAAACATATCTGTTATTTTTAAATACCATTGGCGTTGGGTCAGAATGTGAAATTTCACGAGTCATTTTTCAATAGTATTCATTTATTATTGTACATCACACTGAAAAGAGAACCAGCGGGGCTAAAAAGTCGGTAAGCGGGGTAAACGTCGGTAGGTAACCGACGTTTACCATAAGAACGTAACATATCTAGGGTATAATAACTTTATCATTGATTCAAATTCGAAACGTAATATCTTAGGCCTCTATTAATAAACTCATATTAACTTCTGTCAAAGTTGCGCCACGGATTTAACTATTGCCATCCTTATTTGTCACTGTAAAAAAGGATGGCAATAGTTAAATCCGTGGCGCAACTTGACAGAAATTAATACGAGTTTATTAATAGAGGCCTTAGATCATAATGATCGAAACGTAATATCCATTGGTGCAAGCTCAGGATTCGAATCTACTATCGAAAGTGGTAGCACTATCCCACTTAGCCGACACGGCAATATTATTTAATACAGAATGTCTAAATAAACAAAATACCGTACCATTATTAAATTAAATTATTTAACCAAAACGAGTACGAGACGATCTATAAAAACACCTTTACAAATTCCTTGATAAAAACTTACAAAAACATCGAGTAGACATGACTTTGACAAGTAAAAATGAAAAAGTAAACAAAAAGGTTTTGAATTGAATCATAGCCGACCTACCCCACTGTAATCTATAAGGAAGAATGGGTTACTTAAATGAGGGGTTCCGTAGAAGATTTTTCAAAAGCTTAATTAAACAAAAAACCGTTTTCCCAGCTAGGAAGTTTTTTTTAAGTATTTTTTACAAAAAAATTAATGGTAAATTTTGGTTTTTGTGACCTGTTTTTTATCCTGTTTAAACTTAATTAATTTAATTAATTATTAAACTAATTTTGTTCATTACGTAACAAACAGGCTTTTTTTATTAAATTAATTTAATTTAACAACTAATTTACACACTCCGCTACGGCTCTCTCCTTCTTTCTCATTATCATCATTAATTTATTTATTTCAAAAGGACACACACAGTTACTCTTCATTAGCATATTTTTCATATCATCATCATAAGCCTTCTTCGGAGATGATGTTGATGACTCTCCGTTGGAGAGCACCGTGGTAGGTACCTTTAATGATGATGATAATAATCTTATAAGTAATAATAATAATTAATGTAATGAATCACCATAATGTTTCATACTATCTAAATAGTGTCGCCACGGGGCGTCGCGAACCGTTGGCGTCGGCGTCGTGAAGAGTCGCGAAGCCAAAAATCAGTCTAACCATTATTTTTTACTATGTAATTGAAAAGCAAAATTAGCTCAAACGGTCCAACCTTTCTCAATAAATGTACTTAGGTACTTTATTTACCAACCATCGTTTCATTTTCATATGAAATAAAATCATGGCTACAAAGTTCATATAAGAAATTAAATGTATCATCTTTTGTTTTTTGTTTATGGAACCCTAATCGGCCCTAAAACCGGAGCCAAATAGATACCGGCTATTATGACGCAGCCAGACAAAAAGTTATGTAGTTGACATAGCGGATAAGGCGGCAGCGTGGCATGAGCGGGGAGGGTAGCGGAGATGGTAGCGATTTGTATAAGTTTTTACTAAATATTAAAAATTCTACGCGTTTAAAGGGTCCTTTTTCACTAATAACTGCGGCCTTTCTCACACAAAAAAAAACTGATTTTTCTATTGCTTATGTCGCTCTTGTTCAAAATAACTTTATAACAACCTTGAAATACTCAGCTTCCATTGGTATTCCAAAGCTAGCAATAAAAAAAACATACAGTCGACTTGAGAACCTCCTCCTTTTTTGAAGTTGGTTTAAAAATAGCAGACAGCGGCTACAACAAGCTTCAAGGAAAAGACCCCCTTTGGTGGTAAGGCGGTTTTTTTTTGGTGGTACCCATAGGCCTCTATTAATAAACTCGGATTAACTTCTGTCAAAGTTGCGCCACGGATATTGCCATCCTTATTTGTCACTGTCTAACAAAAAATGATGGCAATAGTTAAATCCGTGGCGCAACTTTGACAGAAGTTAATACGAGTTTATTAATAGAGGCCAGAGAGTAAAAATCGCTACATCCCTCACTATAACCACAGCCGAACGGACAGACGGACAATAAATCAGTAGATAACTGAGATCCCGAAGTATGTCGATAGTCAGGGGTTTACCCGCTGGGAACAAACCGACAGTTAAGTTGTAAAGTTAACCTATGTCAGTTAAGACGGAGTTAGTCTAGAATAAGCTGAGCAATTTTCTGCACTCTCGAGGTGCATTTCTGTTCATAACTCCAAAGATCCTCAACAGATCCTCACCAAATTTTTGTGACACCAATTGGAAAGTTTACCCTTTCAAACAAAAAAAGAATTTTCCAAATCGGTTCAGGCGTCTTCGAGTAATCGGGGAACATACATAAAAATACAAAAAAAAAATTCAGACGAATTGAAAAAAAAAATTTTTTTAAGTCGGTTTCACAAAATATCTTGTTTGAACTTGTTTTTATGCTAGGTTTAATAGTTATACAACGGGTGGTCACCCCGAATGACTCAGAAGATAAAATAAAAAGAAATGAAATAAAAAATGAAATTTATCTGAACGGTAGTAAGGGACAGTTTAGTTTGGGTTTTGAGGGGTGAAGTAAGTATTTTAGGCATACCTACTACCGTTTAAGTTAAAGTTTTCTACTATACTAGTGGTTCCTAACCTTTTCAACCTTGTTACCCCTATGACATGTCAATAAAACAGATTTTACCCATCCCCTTTCAGTTACGATTATTTTTCGTTCTATTAACCCTCCAAAAAAGCTTTTTTACCCCCGTGGGGGTTTTTTGCCCCTGTTTACCCACAGGTTCGGAACCACTGTACTATATCAAACTTTTTATCAACCACAAGCAAAACGTCAACTAAATCTTTTTTCTTCTGTTTACTTTTCTACTTGACTTGTAGGCCGTGTGGCCGAGTAGGTTAGTGCCTCGACTGTTAGTCCGAAAGTGGGTTCGAACCCAGCCGTGCTTCAACTAATTTTTCGTTAACATAAGCTCTAAACGGTGAAGGAAAACATGTCTACCGCGCCTTGGGGATACAGTCGTGATCACCATTTCTATTTTTTCTATCTAAAATATCTAACGCACCACAGTCATGCGCATATTTAGGTACCTTTTTTGTTACAAAGAAAAAGTAAGTCCAGCCGCGCCGTACGCCGTACAAAGGAAAACACGTAAAATTATTGATTTTGAGTTATGCACTTACAATTTAAGGTTGTAGCTGACCAGTCGCCGCCCGCACCGCATCGCCTTTTCGTTGTTCTCTCACTTTTGGATTGTTAGTTGATGTAGTGAGCGTTGCTTTATAGAATTAAGTAAAAACAAAGAATACCGAGGCGATGCGGTGAGGTTCGGGTGCGGCGGCGACTGGTCAGCTATAACCTTTAAGGTACTATTCGGATCTCTACAGCGCTGCCTGCGAGATCTGTAGCCGTACCATGAACTCTTAGAGCAATGTTAAAACGAGCTTGAAACATGACAAATGTCATTTCTAAAGCAGTAAGACTGTTTTATGCTTGTTTTAACATTGCTAAAAGTTCATGGTATGGCCCCTGAACGATACCTTTTGACAACCATTTTGGTTTGTATACGCCGGCGCCGTTGAAAAAACTAAATATAAAATGCGTCTCCACCAGTACCCCCGATCGCGAGTATGCACAGAGTCTACTATTCGATCCGTGACTGTAGTATAGTCTCTCAAATGTATTGGGATTTTAGTTCAGTCAAGTTACCACTGGAGGCGCTGCACCGGAATCCCATACATTTGAGAGACTATACTACAGTCACGGATCGAATAGTAAACTTGTGCATACTGGCGATCGAGGCACAGAGATGTGCGAGCAAGTTGTGCGACTTGTGCGAGGATGCGTAGCGGGCGATGATAGGCGTTTATTTGATAAAGCCACCTGAACTTATAAAGTAGGTACTAGCTTCCGTCCGCGGCTTCGCTCGCGTGGTACCCGGATAAAAAGTAGCCTATGTCCTATTCCCGGTCATTATCTATCCTTGTTTTAAATTTCAGCCAAATCGGTTCAGTGGCTGTCGAGTTATAGAGGAACATACATACATCCATCCATCCAAACATCCAAACTTTCGCATTTATTAGTGTGATGGCAAAGGAAGTATTCGACATTTGAAACTTAAAAAAGGACACATTTATCGAGAAAGTAATAATAATGAGAGTTTTGAGTCATTTTTGAATTCATAAAAAAATCTTATCAGAAATTGTATAGGACGAAATCATGAATGGGAGCGGTAGACAGGGATATATCGGAGCGTTACAAACGTTACAAAAACGAAAATAATATAAGACGGCGACAGCGCTAGGCGGTGAAAACCCGTAGGTACGGATTTCTGAATTCATATTTTGCTCATGAGAGAGAGGTAGGGTCAGCGCGTAAAGAAGGGAAATCTTTACAATAGAAAAGCAGTTTTAGCCAAGTATTGAAAAATTAAAACAAGCAAAGTGAAATTCACTCTACAATATTGAACTGCGGGCTTAAAAGGTCGCTATAGCTGAATCACACTAGGAACTGAACTATATGCCGTCTCTTTTCACTGACTGAGAGTGAAAAGAGACGGCATATAGTTCAATTCTAATTGTGAATCTGCTATAGCGACCTTTTTAGCTCCGCTGTTCCCAAAATAATTGCGAAATAGCGTTGAAACTCACATTTTCAAAAAAAAGTCATTGTAACGTTATGAAAATAAAATACTAGTGAACGCGCGCGGCTTCGCCCGCGTGGGCTACTTTTTTTTTATCCCACGGGAACCATAATTTTTTCCTGGATAAAAAGTAGCCTATGTGTTCCAGAACCTAAACTATCTACATTCAAAATTTCATCAAAACCGCTTTAGTAGTTATGGAGATACGTGGTAACAAACATTCACACACACACACACACACACACACGGACTTTCGCCTTTATAATATTAGTAGGATTTTAATTTGAGCATTTTCGTACAACGCTCTCATTTATAAACGTTTTGTCTACAAGTCCGACCGCAAGTGCCCACATCGTTGCAATAAACGCCCTGAGGCGACCTAAAGTGTTAATTTATGAGCTATTGGAGTCGATGTTGAATACTGTCACGTCAAAATATAAAAAATATAAGCATTTTTGTAAAAAAATTGTCATATTTATATTCAAATACTTTGTATCCGAAAACTTTTTGAGATACAAAAATGCTAATACTTTTTCACACCTCAACGATTTCTGACTTTTCTAGTACTCTAACCTCAGTTGGTCCGATTGGCATCAAAAAAAGTTTTTGTGTAAATTACTTATCCATTTTCTCGCTGACTATAATTTTTTTTCAAAATCTGTGAATGCAGGTCGAAATATCTTCAAAAGTTAAGGATAGTCTCGTAAGAATGTTTTCCTGTAGCTACAACGGTTAAGGTAGCTGCCCTTACTGCCCCGTCTCAAAAATTCACTCTGTATAAAGCGCAAGAGTTTGTTTGAACGCGCTAATCTCAGGAACTACCAGTCGGATTTGAAAAATTCTTTCGGCATTTGATAGCTAAGCCCTTGAGGCTACTTTTCATCACCATCATCATTACCATTACTACGGAGGCAACGCTGCGAGGACGCTGCTAGTATTTAAAAAATGTCTATTGATTTTAACTAGTATAAAAATTAACACGAGCTCTAAACGGTGAAGGAAAACATCGTGAGGAAACCAGTTAGCTTTCTAATAGCGTCGATGGGCTTGCAACCTGTCACGTATGGAATGCTAACTTCTGCAAAATGTGGGAATGTACCCAATGTGTTTGGACATGCCTCTGACTACCCCCTTAGACATCTTCAAAGGATCTAAAAAAGAATATGCCTACCGCACCTTGAAACATACTCGTGTTCATATTTCTTTTTTTTTTTTTTTAACCAAAGGATTTTGCCGCCAAAATTAATCACATTGATAAGATCACATCTGATAGGAAAAACATACGTACATACCGATCCTTAGCCGACATGAAAAAAAACGGGGTTATTGTTAATGTATTCAATGGATGGAACGTAGCCATCAATAATACGAGCTATTTCAAATTTTATAGAATACGACACGATTTTAAGTTCAAACTATCCTTTCCTACTAATATAAATGTGGAAATCCGTGGTCTCTGCCTACCCCTGTGGGAGAGGCGAGATTTTATGTATAATGTGATGTATAAATGTGCCATGTTTGCCGAGGGGTAGGTATAGTACCTCGACTTTCGATTCGAAGGTCGTGGGTTCGAGTTCTGGCCGTGCATCGATGGATTTTTCGTTTCGAAAAATTTATATGCACACATACGAGCTCTTAACGGTGAAGGAAAACATCGTGAGGAAACCCGCGGCTTAGTCAGCCCCACACGTATTGATCATGTCCTTCCTGTGGATATGTCCGGTTAAGCTGAGAGGATGGTCTATCTGCTACGAGCCTACTCCATCTCAACATTGTCCCAGGCACTACAGTGTCCCGATAAGTGAAGGCAAAGATTGCCTCCTGACACTGTATAAATTATCTAGTAAAGATGTAAAGGCCTAAGTTTAAAAGTAAATTGACGTCATAATTAAGATAAAAAAATTAACAAAGTTGTTTAAAAAAAAATTGAACCATAAATAACTGAACACCCAGTCGTGTCGTAACACCTAAACAACATTGTCCTTTTTAACGTCAAAATCGGTTAAAATGCGGAGTGAGTTATGGTGCCATGTCTTTTTTACCGTCATATCTTAAAGGGTAGCTTTTGTACAAAATGCCTTACATCTGGGAACGTCCCATATTATTGACCTTTAAGGACTGTTTTTAACTACAGAAATTGAGCGTAATAGACACGTAGCGAGGCAGACAAAATAATATTCTTCAATACAGTTTGTATGAACGTATTCATCATATCTAATGTAACGTAGCCGCAGAGACACGGACAGACACAGTATTCGCGCAAAGAATTTTGTCTGCGCGGTGTGTGTCTGTCCGTGTATGTGCGGCTACGTTACGCTAGCTGCCGGTCAATGTAAATAGAGAATCGTAACGGGACTGTGCAGTGCTTCTCTCTGTCTTATGTTTGAAAGCGGCTGCGACCGACGATGTCTGTTTGTCTGTCGATGTCTGGCACGCTACGTGTCTGTTACGCTCAATGTCTATAGATATAAAGAGTATGATATAATTTACTCTGAGACACGTCCTATGCACGTTTACACAATTATAACATTAAAGAAACCATATTTTTAATAATTGCAATGCATAAACTGTGAAAGGAATGAATTATTTGACAGAACAGTCGGAATGCAAACCCGCGCGATGCCATTACCAAGAAAAAAAAAACAAAAAACAATTCATATTTATACAAAATGTTATTTGTTTTACAAGACCCAAGGACAATTTATGACTTTTATTCATAACTGGCGTCAAAAGTGACTTGGCAACTTAGATAATTAAATACACTCAGGAATACCTTAACACCCGCGATGATAACTGATAATGTAATATTACTAGTCTATACTTTAAAGGTAGCAGATGTTATTTGCAATAGTCATGACGGAGGCCTTCAAGCGGCCTAAAAACTCAGTCACCAAAGCCACTAGCTCCATACAAACTTACATACATACATTTATTTTACAAAAGAAAAATATTATTATATTGAGATACAGAACAGACCCTGTTGTGTAGTACAGTTTAGCTTTTTATTGTTAAGATAATTTAGAATCGTATCTATATTCTGCAAGTGATCTCATAGAAAGGGTACAAGGGCCATATGTGCCATACATTTGTATTTGTCGACCATTTTAAATTTTAACATAACAGAAACGTTACATTTATATTAGAACTGATGAGCAACTTTTTAAAGATTTATTAATAAATTATTAAGATTGTATAAGTTAACCGACGTTTTGCACAGTAGGTACGTATTAATGTAAATTAGCATCTATAGATAAATGCTTAGAGTTCTTATTTATTTTATTTTATTTTATTTTATTTTAGAGTCTTAGGAAAACTTACAGCTAGGTAGAAAACACATGGATTAGATAATTTATAAGACAGTACCTATTAGTGATAGGTACATGCTTACTGATGGCCAATTACAAGTTTCCACTTATAGATACTGATTAGTAGAAAACGAAAAAGTTTAGTAGACGACAAAGAAGTAGATAATCGCTAGAGAATAAATATACTAAGTAGATATAAATAAATATACTACGTACCTACCTAAAGTTACAACATGAGAAACACTTATTTGATATGTGTATACTTACACTAATCATTATTAAAAAACTGATCATTTAATAATCGCTTCAGCTTAGTTATAGAAGTATTAAATAAATCTATAATATCCACACCCGACTTCACCAAGGTATTAAGCGAGCTACCTGACCTTAACATGAACGCGTTTTGCCTGTAATTTGTTCGAACTGTAGGAATGTGAAGTACCTATGTTAGGCTTTCTTAGGGTGGCTGTGTTACAGCGTAGACCTATTAGCGCTAACAGTTCTGGACAGTCCACAGTGCCATTGGCAATGCTCAAAAGATACGCTAAATCGGCCATTGCTCTTCGCTTGAATAGGGGTAGAAAATGGAATTTACGACACCTCGCTAGGTAGTCTGGTAAAAATATCTTTGCTCGAAACTGTAAATAATTAAGAAACCTTTTCTGAATACGTTCAATCCTAGTAGAGTAGATATCGTAGCGGGGATTCCATACCTGCGAGACGTACTCGAGATGACTACGTACATACGCACAGTACAATATTTTAAAAGTTTTTATACAGGAGAATTCCGAAGACATTCTCAAAACAAAGCCTAATGCTCTAGATGCCTTTTTAATTATGTTGTCAATATGTTCGTCGAATAGTAATTTGCTATCAAAAGTTACACCCAGGTCTTTGATAGAATCTACTCGTGAAAGTAGTGAGCTACGAAGTGTGTAGTCATATTTGAGAGGTATAGGTTTACGTGTAAAAGAGCAGACATAACATTTAGATACATTTAAATCTAGTTTATTAAGAAGACAGTAGTTGACAAAGATATTTAAGTCATCTTGTAGGTGCTGTGCGTCCTCAATATTGTTAATACGGTGGATAATCTTCATATCATCTGCGTAAAGCAGGATTTTGGAGTAATTAAAGCACGAGGAGATATCGTTGATAAATATGGAGAAAAGCAAAGGGCCTAATAGGGATCCCTGGGGAACACCAGAAGGGATATTCATAGGCGAAGAAGAATAACCACTGAGCACCACTGTCTGACACCGGTTTTGAACATATGAACAGAACCATCTATACAAGTTACCTCTGATGCCCATCCGCTGCAGCTTACGAAGGAGAATTATGTGATCAATCCGATCAAAGCATTTGCTGTAGTCGGTGTATATAACGTCCACTTGTGATGGCTCAGACATATGATGTGATAGAAATTCAGAGCATAGTAGAAGATTGGAAGTAGTGGATCTGCCTCTCAAAAACCCGTGTTGTTCCGGTGCGAGATCACTCCTTAGGGCGGCATATAGTTGACCATAAACAATTTTTTCTAAAACTTTTGCAAACAAGCATAATTTAGAGATAGGCCTGTAGTTTTCTATTACATTTTTTGGCCCTTTTTTGTGTATAGGAGTGATAAAGGCAGTCTTCCAAACGTCAGGCATTACTCCTTCAGTGAGCGAACGACTGTATAGTATAGTGAGAGGCAGAACCAGACTTCCCGCACACCTAACTATTAGAATAGGAGGTATATTATCAGGCCCGGCAGATTTATTTAGATCGAGGGATTTAAGTAATTTAAGTACTTCCGACGGGAGAACTTCAATTGTAGTGTATTAACTCATAACACTTTCAGATTTTTTAATGTGTTGTTGTTTAATGTTGTTTTAAGCCTACACTGTCTCACTGCTGGGCAAAGAATCTGTTTTGTTCTGTGTGTTTGTAATTTGTTTCAATGTTCATGTGATGTACAATAAAGTGTTAATCTATTTATCTATCAAAGGCCTCCCCTAGAGTTTTACAGGTAGTTGGGTCCAACGTCATTGCCTGTCACATTTCTAATACTTTTTCATAATTATCTACACACGTTCATAACATTTCCATAATTAGCTGCACACCGGTTGCTCAGCTCCTAATAACGCTACAAAAGTGACGTTGGTACATTGTTTCTCAAACAAGGTACCTACCTGCTGGTAAGTTGCAAAAATCTTAAATAAACACTATATCATAAATTGCGGCTGTGCAAATGTACCTTTACACTTCATATACACTTGATAAAAGTACGACAATCTGATAAACAAAAATTTAAAATAAAAACTTAAGTACTTCAATGTTATAAGCGGAGCAATTTTCTGCACTCTCGCGGCGCATTTCTGCTCATAACTCCGAAGATCCTCGACAAATCCTCGCCTTATTTTTGTGGCACCAATCGGAAAGAATACCCTTTCTAACAACAAAAAAAAATTTCCAAATCGGTCCAGGCGTCTTCAACTAATCGGTGAACATAAAAAAAACATAATAAAAAAAAGATAAAAAAAAACAAAACACATAAAAAAAGCATAAAAAATGATTCCAACGAATTGAGAACCTCCTCCTTTTTTGAAGTCGGTTAAAAAAAGACTACGATTATTTTGTCTGACCTCTCAGATTATATTCGAGCAGCCCGACTGGGGAAGTACCTCCACCCAATATCGCAGCCAAATAACATCATTCTTCTCTCTGGTGTTGTGTTCCTGCGGTAAGGTTGCCAGAGCTCTGCTCTTCGCGCTGCGGTGACAACTGGTGGAGCAGTCTTGTCCATCGTGTTGTCGGCGCAGTGATTCCTCTTGTCGCAGGGTCAGCAGCGCGAGTATGACTCCTCTGGTGTCGCAGGCGTCCATAGGCGACCGGTAACTTACCATCAGTTGGGCCGTATGCTTGTCTGCTACCTTAGTAGTATCCGTACCCATATTATAAATGTGAAAGTGTGTTTATTTGTCCTGCTTTCACGTCAAAACAGAGCGAAGGATTGATGTGATTTTTTGTGTGGAGATAGTTGGAGGGCTGGAGAGTAACATAGGCTACTTTTTATCCGGGTACCACGCGAGCGAAGCCGCGGGCAGCAGCCTGTAAAAAATAAAATCGTAAGCATGCTTTAATACTTGCACTATAATTTAGCGTGTGATAACCTCAATATTATATACAACTGCGAAAACTGATTTCAATTATATCATCCTGTATCGTGCTTTATTTTAGTGGTGGAGTGTGACCCGACAGTTTAGTGTGGACATTCTTACTAAAAAAATTAAATTAAATAAAAATAATATTTATAGATTTATAGCGACTGAATCGCCAAGGTGCGATAGACGTTATCTCAGATCTTATTATGCATTCTAGATCCTTTGAAGATGTCTAAGGGGGTAGTCAGAGGTATATCCAAATTCATATTTGGTACCTGCCCACATTTTGCAGAATTTCATACGTGACAGGTTGCAAGCTCATCGCCGCTATTAGAAAGCTAACTGGTTTCCTCACGATGTTTTTCTTCACCATAGAGCTTTTATTAATGCGCATATTTCTCCGACACGAAACCTCCATTGATGCACGGGATTACAATTCACGACCTAACATCTATTGCACGGGATTCGAACCCACGACCTTCGGATCAAAAGTCAAGGCACCCACCCACTTGACCATCACGACTTATTTAAAAAAAATTATTAAATATCTTACACCCGAAAATTGAATCGCTACTTACTTTAAGTGGTGCTTATCATTGACATTAACTTTCATTTTACTGTCATTTACGATTCTGAAGAGTGAGAACGTCTGGCTGGATTCGACCAAAAGTCATCTTACTCCAGAGTAAGGGTGACAAATCAACATCGAGCTATGTTGCGCTGTACTGCGCTGTGTTTCTTAAGCTACGGTTTTTTAACAATCAACATCAAGCTGTGCTGCGCTTTGCTTAGCTCAGTATTAAAGTAACCAGCAGCTCGTGTAGTCATTTGTCTCGTCAAAAATGAGCTCCATAAAAAACATAGCACAGTTCGGCACAGCGCGGCTCAGCACGGCGGGTAGCGCGCCTCGCTCGAGACTGCTGCATTTTTAAACAGAGCGTAGCCTCACACAGCGCAGCACAGCATGGTTTGTTTGTATCCTTATTAAAATATTAGACGAGCGAGTTGACCAATCATAGCACAGCGCAGTACAGCGCAGCATAGCTCGATGTTGATTTGTCACTCTAACTAACCGACATAATTCGAAATACAATTGTTTAGGAAGCGCAACCGAACATTATTATGTGCATACAAATTAGCCTGGTTATAAGGTGTCAACTTTACAATGTCAAAATATTCAAACAAACAGCAGTTTACTCTCGAATAAAAACTTAATCCAGTTTGGTCGAATCCAGCCTTAAATAGATAAGTACGTCTCAAATATTTAAGTAGCGTTTTAGTACTAGTATTTATCTCTCTATCCGTTTTCTTCATTTACATTCTAAGTAAAAATAACTAGAAAGAGAATGCAAATCTAGGAAAAAAAGAAAACCAGCCAACTGTAAAACTATTTACCATATTAGTACATAATATGTGTACATTTCCTTAGTTAGTTACGTTTGTACATTTAGCGGACTATCCGCTATTCAATCGGCTTCCCATTGGAGCGGACTATTTAGATTTAAGAGCTCTTTTTAAAATTCGAGGCTCACGTGGCATATTTTGCATAGGGTTTGCATCCGTAACCATTTAATATTTAGTTTTTCCTTTCCCTTCCACCCTTTTTCAAAATTTTATAGTTTAAGTAGGTACCTATAACCCAGGGGCGGATTAAGCTTCAAGAGCGCCCTAGGCAAGCTCCTCATAGGCGCCCCTCTGGTAACAAAAACCATCAAATACCGTATTTGGACAAGTCTCTGACTACCCAAAGGAGTAGCTCTGCTCTGACCCCTAAGGAGACATTTGCAATGGATCTAGAATTCTAGAATGTCTAAGGCGCGGGACATACAGAAAAGACGTAAGACGAGGACGCGTCGCAGACATTTATGTCTCTTCCGCGTCCCTTTCATAGAAAATGTATAGAAGCGTCGCGCCGCAAAACATACAGAAGAGACGGGGCGCCATCACATTTTGTATGAAAGGGACGCGGAAGAGACAAATGTCTGCGCCTAATATCTGGCCTGCGCCTAATAAGTGCTGAAAATCTACCGAATTTTTGTAAGACAAGTGCAACATGTGGCACTTTATTTTGTTTTTAGTGATCGAAGAAAAAGCTTCCTGCTTGTCGGTTCTTATTCTGTGGTCAGACATAACTCAGTTTTACTCGCAATATATCTACTTATAATAAGAAGTTAAATGCGAGCGAAGCGAGCAGATTTTTTTTTAAGAGCAACGTGGCACTTTTTTTTTTTTTGGTGTTCAAAGAAAAAGTTCGCTACTTGTCGGTTCTTATTATGTGGTCAGACATTACTCACTTTACTCGCAATATTTCTACTAACATTACAAAATGAAGTTAAATGCGAGCGAAGCGAGCATATTTTTATAAGATAAATGCAACATGTGGCCCTTGATTTTGTTTGCGGTGATCAAAGATAAGGCTCGATGCTTGTCGGTTCTGATTCTGTGATCAGACGTAACTCACTTTATTCGCAACATACCTACTTATGAAGTGAAATGCGAGCGAAGCGAGCAGATTTTTTTTAAGACAATTGCAACAATGTGACACTTGATTTTCTT
The DNA here is from genome assembly GCA_958496255.1 of Camptogramma bilineatum. NCBI lineage: Eukaryota > Metazoa > Arthropoda > Insecta > Lepidoptera > Geometridae > Camptogramma > Camptogramma bilineatum. Next base: position 921,657 of record OY292479.1, on the reverse strand, counting down.
TGCAGTGCTCAAAGAAAATGCTCAGTGCTTGTCGGTTTATTTCTATCCGGCTATAACTGATTAAATTCAATCGATCCGCTGGAAAAACTACCTAATGACTTTCGATCGATCCAAAAAATCGCCAGATCGTTCGTACGTCTATGATCGCGAAGCGATTATCATCCCTGTCACACGGCTCACGACTGACCTGCGCACTCCGCGCCGCCCCGACCGCCGCCATACGGGGCGCCCCCGCGGCCCGCACCTCCAACATCGTAAATTTTCTGTCTTATTTGAATCGAATAGGGTGACGTAGGGCGCTGGACACACAGAAAAGACGTACCTAAGACGCAGACGGGGCGCGGACATTTGTCTCTTCCGCGTTCCTTTCATACCTAGAAGCGTCGCGACGCAAAATATACAGAAGAGACAGGGTGGGGGCGCGACGCTGTTCGCTGGCGCCCTGTCCGCGACGCGTCCTCGTCTTACGTTTCTTCTGTCTGGCCTGCGCCCGGAGTTGCGCGCCCCTCTGTAACCTCGCGCCCCTAGGCAGTTGCCTAGTTTGCCTTAAGGATAATCCGCCACTGCTATAACCTATGTAAATCAGTGGAGTAGGGCACTGGTGACCTGTAGCATAGGTTTTTCTATAAGTTCCTATTCCTGGCACCAGTCTTTCATAAAACAGGTTTTTATAATTAGTTAGCTACCTACAACCTTCGTATTGATTTTTGTTAATGAATTAATATTCTGCAGTTATATTTACTTTAAGTCCCGTATAATGTTTGTGAAAGAAATTAACAAATGATAATTATTTATGTTTTCTAATAAAAATATAGAATCTATGCAGTAATCTTACTGTTTAAAACTAAGTGGATATTGCTTTCCCTATGTGTAGCGAAATTACACAATGGATCTAGGCATTCGTGAAGTTAGGCTTTTCGATGCGCTGTGCAGCTTTTTCATTCAAAGCTTTCTACTGCGCAGCGAAATGGCTAACTTCACGAATGCCTAGATCTATTGTGAGAAGTGTAGGTAATAGGAATTAAGCGTCAAAGCGGCAAAAAATGTCCGCTAAACGTGCATAGACAAAGAAATAAAAACTAGATGTAACATTTATGGAATACGTGGAGTAAACAAGCGTTAATGAAATTGTACCTGACTAATGAATGCCTATGACTTCACATTTTAATCAGGAATTAAGGATTTTTTATATCTATAGACACGTAGACCTCTATTAATAAACTCCGGTCAACTTGTGTCTAAGTTGCACCACGGATTTACCTAACTCTTGCCATCTTTTTTTGTTAGACAGTGACAAACAAGGATGGCGATAGTTAAATCTGTGGTGCAACTTTGACAGAAGTTGAGCGGAGTTTATTTATAGAGGCCATAGAACGTAACAGACGCGAAGCGTGGCAGAAAAAATAATATTCTTTGGATTTTTTTTTTTGTTAATCTTTCTTGATTAACAAAAAATCCGATTCGAAGCGCGGGCGTCCGCTAGTTCATCACACTTCACACTATCACACTAATATTATAAATGCGAAAGTTTGGATGTTTGGATAAGTATAATGTTTGTTCCTCTTTAAATCAACAACCACTGAACCGATTTGGCTGAAATTTGAAACATAGATAGATAATTACCGGGAATAGGACATAGGCTACACGTGCATTTTTTTTCAGGATTAAAAGTAGCCTATGTCACTCTCCAGCCCTCCAACTATCTCCACACAAAAAATCACGTCAATTCGTCGCTCTGTTTCGACGTGAAAGCAGGACAAACAAACAAACACACTTTCACATTTATATGGGTATGGATTCTGGTAACAGCCACGTGGGAATGCAATGCAATAAATGCAAAAACAAAGGAAATATCTCTAAATAAGGTGATCTGCACTTAAACCCCCTTACTTATGAAAGATGTTTAAAGTTGAACACTGGTTGAACAACGTCCTGTCTCTGTTTGTCAATATCCACAAATAAAGACAGGACGTTGTTTAACCAGTGTTTCACTTTAAACATCTTTCATAAGTAAGGCCCAAAGTGTTCATAGGCTGTGAGTGAACATACTTAACTAGTTGTATCCCCTGGCTTTTGTTGCTTAGATGTTCTTGATATGTTGAAGTTAAATAAATAAATAAGTTATGTTACGTTCGCAGCCTTCATAAATTGGATGGGTGACTGCAAGTGACATTAGCACAGCGCTTCTGTGCTTCGGAAGGCGCGTTTTGTTTTTTTTTTGAAATGAAATGAAATAATTTATTTGCGAGAAGTATGGTAGAAAAAATTCTTAAAATAAATTATAAGTAGCACATACTCCGTGGTACAAAGACCTACATGCAAAAATTTACATATAAAATAACTAGTTATGTTGGTCCCGACTTTTAAGTCGTTAAGCCATGAGGCCTTTAGGCGGCCTAAACTGTTACCAGAGTGCCTGGTAGAGATCGCTTCTTAGCGATAAGGCCGCCCATTGAATATTGTTACTTCGTTTTGTCATTTTTGTAGGTTTTAGGTTTTAGGATAAAGAATTTTTATTCATTCATTGATTCATTTATTCATTCAGAGTTAGCCACTAGCTCAAACAAACATTCTAATAATGTCATATCCATACAAAAATGTCCCTCCATTCTTTATTACCCCGATTACATTTATACAAAAAGGACTCTACACCATAAAAATACAGCACAATTTGCATTGCATCAAGACATCCGAATAAAAAGGTGAAAATTATTAAAGCGAAGTGTTTTTAAAGATACCGTAAGTCGTAAAAAATTATGTTGCGATGCGGGTAGGCAGTAAAATACGGGTGGAGCCGAGTGCGGGCGGATACTCCGCAAACTATAGTAGGTACTTACACAACTATTATAATAATATACACTCAATACAACCATGAAACATCTCTAGGAAACTGATCTCTAGAAATCATCGTTTGCCTCGCTCTTTGGCCTACGAATTGGCCACTAGTTGTTGTCTAGTGACAAGTGAAAATTATTTATGAGTTTTGCTTATTGATATTAAGGGAGTGTACACATTGCGTTTTTTGTAGCGCGTTTGTATCGATACAAACGCGTTGCGAACGCGCAGCTCAAAACGCGCTGCAGAAAACGCAATGTGTACACTCCCGGTTTGCGTTTGTATCGATACAAACGTGTTTAAGCAGGGTTTGCTTTTGTAGTTTGCTTTTTTGTATGCTAGTTTGTCTGCTAGTTTGTTTGCTAGTTTGCTTATTTGCTCTAAGTTTTTCATTTGTTTCGGGACACTTGCTTCGGGACACTTTTACTTTTGCTTCGGGACACTTTTGCTTCGTGACAATTGCTAAGGGACACTTTTGCTTGGGGACACTTTGGCTTCGGGACACTTTTTGCTTCGGGACACTTTTTGCTTCGGGACACTTTTGATTCGGGACACTTTTTCTTGGGGACACTTTTGTTAAGGGACACTTTGCTAAGGGACACTTTTGCTTCGGGACACTTTTGCTTTGGGACACTTTTGCTTCGGGACACTTTTGCTTCGGGACACTTTTGCTAAGGGACACTTTGGCTAAGGGACACTTTTGCTTGGGGACACTTTTGCTTGGGGACACTTTTGCTTCGGGACACTTTTGCTTCGAGAAACTTTTGCTTCGGGACACATTTGCGAAGGGACAAACTAGCATACAAACTAACAGATAAACTAGCAGACAAACATCAGACAAACTAGCAGGCAAACTAGCAAACAAACTAGTAAACTACAAACGCGATGCGAACGCGAGTTTGTATCGATGCAAACGCGCGTTCGCAACGCGTAGCAAAAACGCGCTTCAAAAACGCAATGTGTACACTCCCTAAAACGCTGTAGGTACCTATGCTATAAAAGCCTATGCCGGAAAGAGGTGCCTTTTTTATATCGCGCGGCCATCAACCAAACATTAAAATATAAACTTTTAGGAGTATAACAAACAATATTTGTGAGAACAGTAGGTACCCTACCTATACATCTTCTCTCAGTCAGTACCGAGTTACACAGGGTGAGTTTTTCAAGAGTGCCTCTAGGGCCAAATCTAAAACTATTAGCAAAACCGAAAAACACTCAAATGAGTCTTTTAACCGATTTTGATAAAATAAGAAAGTTTTTTTTTTATTATTCAACAGGTTCGATTCCTAAGCCACGAAAATTATTATTTTTAAAATCTAATGATGCAGTTTTACTTTTTAGTAAAATCGGTTACGAGACTCCTTTATGTATCCGGATGAGTCGATTTTAATTATTTTTTTTGTTTCAAAGGTATCGGGAGTGTTTTTAGACTTTTTAGGTATGTTTTATGAAAATCTGTTCAGCCGTTGAAGATCATCAGCTCTTTTCTAGTTGATAAAGAGATATCTACAATAGCAAAAATGCGCCACAGGTAAAATTAGAACGCGCTATCGAAGTGTTTTGTCTCTGGAAGGACCTCTCGACCGCAAGCATCGATTGGTATTCTACTATTATACTACGACGGTTACATCCTCAAGATCATAATATTTTTGACCATGTAGTTTCACTTCTCAATGTACTAGGGCATCACATAATTTTAGAGTACTGTAAAATCTGTAAAATTAAAGCATTAGTAACAAAATAATGACACTCTGGCATCTGACATCTGGCAACCCCACACGCTCGGCTCGCGCCAACTTCATTCGTTTCTTATGTGCGGGCATCGCAACATCGCAATAATTACGAAATTATTTTTTTTTGCAAGAAAGTTATAATTAAAAGTTTATAATTGGTAAAATAACGTAAACGAAGTGGTGATTATAAAATAAGAAAGAAGATTAAACTTTTGGAAAGGAGTTTATGGAAATCATCATCGTCTACGAGAGATGAAGGGAGGTAACAGTTTTTTGTTTACTCAATTTCACCCAATAATCAAAAAATATTACCTATAGATGCATACGACAAATAATACCGTAAATTATTTACGACAAATAATTTTTACATGTCGACAATTCACATTAAAAAATATGTGACTACCTTCATTTTATTTTTGTCTCGTGTTTATTGTTGTATTGTTTATCGTTGCATTGTGATATTTATCCATTATGATAAACGATTTAGATTACGTCTTAGTAATAACAATTTTGTCAAAGTGCCAAAAACGGCCGGTGTTTTTTTTTTCTTTGCATGCAGGTCACCAACGATGTTGAAATACCTACCTGCGATATATTACGCGACGAGCTCGCGTTTGATAATTATCGCTCAATCTCGTGTCGTCACATTATGACGACCAATGACTTTAAAACAATAAAAAGGGCAGACTGCAGATTGGATGGATATGTCTACCTGCCAACACAGGTCAAGGGTGTAAAAAACCTAGGTCCCCAGCGTTATACTGCGTGACGCGATCACGTTTGATATCGCTTAGTCCGGAATGACTTTAAAATAACAACAACTGCAAACTGCAGATTGTAAGTATGTCTACCTGTGCATACAAGTCAAGGAGGTGGAAAACCTACCTGCGTTATACTGCGTGACGCGATCACGTTTGATATCGCCCAAATGACTTTAAAACAATAAAAACGGCAGACTGCGGATTGGATGTATATGTTTACCTGCCCACACAGGTTAAGGGTGTAAAAAACCTAGGTCCCCAGCGTTATACTGCGTGACGCGATCACGTTTGATATCGCTTAGTCTGGAATGACTTTAAAATAACAACAACTGCAAACTGCAGATTGTAAGTATGTCTACCTGTGCATACAATTCAAGGAGGTGAAAAACCTACCTGTGTGACGCGATCATGTTTGATATCGCTTAGTCCGTAATGACTTTAAAATAACAACAACTGTAAACTACAGATTGTAAGTACCTGTGCATACAAGTCAAGGAGGTGGAAAATCTACCTATACTGGGTGACGCGATCACGTTCAATATCGCTCAGTCTCGTGTCGTCGTGTGATGACGACCAATGACTTTAAAACAATAAAACTACAAACTGCAGATCGTAAGTATATGATCGTAAGTATATGTCTATCTGTGCATAAAGGTCAAGGGTGATATAATATCTACCCAGCGTTATAGGGCGATGCGATCACGTTTGATTTCGCTTAGTTTCGTGTCGTCACGTGATGACGACCAATGATTTTAAAATAATAAAAACTGCAAACTGCAGATAGTAAGTATTATTATGTATACCTGCCCAATACCTACCTACGTGATATTGTGTGACGCGATCACGTTTGATATCGTTCAGTCTTGTTTTATTACGTGATGACGATCAATGGTTTTAAAATAATAAAAACTACAAACTGCAGATTGTAAGTATGTTTACCTGTAAGTATTGCGTCATACTGCGTGACGCGAACAAGTTTCTATCGCTCAGTCTCATGTCGTCACGTGACGACGACCAATGACTTTAAATCCAATAACAACTACAGACTGCACATTGTACTGTACAGGTTATATTACCTGACTTTTGTAACTTTGATGAAAGCGTAGTATGTCTTCTACCACTCTCAGAGCGCGGCTATTACAATACCCGACTCCATCACCGGGAGCTCTACTTTATTTGTCATAGTCAGACCATGACAATCGGTTCATGCATTATGTCTGAATAAAGAAATATATTATTATTATAATTATCTATCTTTATAGGAACTCTCTAAACGTTGGGGTCGGATTCTGGTGGAAGGTGACCGAGACCAAGAAAACCAAAGAGACCTTGTAAAAAATACTTTAATATTTAAATATTCTATAAACATAAAGGCCTTCAGATTAAAAGGTATGACCTTAGCTTACTCTCTAGATCGAAGCAGGAGCAGGCAAACTGGAAGGCCATTCCAGAACTAAACCGCCCAGACCATTCAAGTGGGGTGGACCGAAGAACAGATGCCAAATCTGAGGTAATCGTCTCAAGATGGGTACCCGTTCCAAGGGCGGAGACCACCACCTGCCGCGAGCTCTTCCTGCACCAAGACTGAGTTCAGGACCCGTAAAACGCATAAGAGGTAAGTAATACTACTTCATGCTAACAATTTGCCCTATTTTATGAATAATTACTGCGCACTCTGCTGTACCCAATGATCTTCTACTATATCTTATAAACTGAGGTAGATGTGTTGTGTTGTGCCCCGCTCCGCGTGGCGAACTAACTTGGGGCTGGATAGCTTGAGTCAACTCGGTCGCTCGTCACTGGCTGTCATTTGCGACTTGCTGCTCACGTAATTGTGAAAATTATATTTATCTCGTTCTGACAACGAGGTTTTGTATTTCTCTGCTATCTTTTGGTTTATTGAGTGATGTAATGTATATGAAGCTGCAAATATTCTACCTACTCAGCTGTAAAACAATTTCACCGCGTTTGAAAGCTTTTATAATGAGTTTAATATAACGTCTCTGTTGGAAAAATATCATTAGCTGTACCTAGCTATATGAATGGATTTAAAATCCCGTTTAGTAGTAGGCCTCCTGTAAAATGTTGGAACAAGCTAACCAAAAGTTTAGCAATACGGAGTTACTCGTAGAGCAGTTTTGTTCAGCTACTCATAAGTTATAGTCATCAGAATCTGTGATGCTTACATCAAACATATTCCGGACAATTTTTATCTAAAACTTTTTTGACAAATTGTTCGTGAAAGCACTTCTAGATTTAGTGTTAAATCGATTTATCTTTAAGTCAACATTTTAAAATAGTAGATACCTACTTGCACCGCTGCTAAATTACTTATTAAAAACTGCTTCATGGCTACGATAGACTTGCAAGATGCATATGTTTTTTAGTACCCGGTCCATAAGGGCCTGTCATTTCCTATCTAAGAAATACGGACTGATTCTAGTCCTTTATTAAAATGAAATTCAGTGCATAAAATGATACTTATAATTGCCACGACAGAGTCAAGGAAACCTTTAAGATTGGGTTTTATTATTATTAACCAAAAAAAAAAAAAAAAAAAATGTAATCTAATCAACTCATAAAAAAAAAAAAAAAATTTTTTAAGTTCGAATTAGACTCTCGTACCTAACAGGTGCCTGAATTTGTCAGAATTTTAACACAAATAGAACACTTATCTTGTTAAAATTCGTTCACTAACCCTTAGGGATTTCACGAAATTTTTTCGTGTTACTTTGCTCAGCTTGTCCTGCAGTTGCCCGTGGACGGCTGTAGGTTCGCTTCGAATTGACTTGAAATTAAGAAATTTCTAGCTTCTTTGATTTAACGATTATGACTTCTACATGGTACACAACACACATATACCTACGAGTAGCTTATATCCAGATTTGTCTTTGTGGCGAAATTATATTTTAATTTCAAATAATCCGTCCGCATTCGATTTCGATGCGTTTACTCTAGACTGGAGTGTTTATTTCTTTCTACACATTCCCTCCATTTTTCATTCATTTTAATATACTTAAGTAAACTAAGCACTAATCGTGCTACTGGAATTGGTCGTCACTTATTGGTACTTGGTACCATGGTACTCATTGTTCATTAAATATATATATATCTCAAGGCAAACTAGTTTACATAATACCACATTAGGTACTCTTTTCAACTTTCAGACTCTGGCAGCGACACCCTAGTGTCATCGCTGTTATTGAGCAAGCCTACTCAAGACTAGCACTGTAAGCAAGTGCTATAAAATTGATATACCTATCATCTTTTTCTAAAAGTTCTTTAAAACAATAACAACTGTGATTCCACAAAATGGTGGCAATTTTTGCACCAAACTTTGAATTGACCTTTTAGAAGTTATATTCTATTTGTAATCGATTTTTTAGTTAGCGAATATAAATCTGGTTCAAACTATTCGACTTTGAATACTTGTCATTCAGCGCTTGCTCTGATATTTTGTAAACGGATGAGTCAAGATGATAGAATAGAACTAAACTTTGTTTTTTCCAAGAATGAAAATAATCTGAAATCTGAATCTTGTAGGTGCTTGATCATCTTTCGAAATTCTTTCTTAAACAGATAATTTTTTCTTACAAACCGCTATTTAATGCGAGTGTCTCGACAATAAGCCGATGGATAATGCAGATTCTGTCAGTCAGATAGTGGCGTTGACAAAAATGTTTTTTCCGCATAAGACATGAGTTCACATCGGGTTACGCATAGGCGTAACGGAGTCCCAATAGATATCTTATAACAAACCGACTCGTTTGGTCAGAAGTTCTACATTTGACCCAAAATGATGAGCGTAATGTTTTTTTTTTGTAAAATATTTTAAGTATTCTATCGGTTTCACCAATATTTAAATAATTGAATATTTTGAATTGAATATTTATTTATTTGCAGATTCCATTTTTTGTCAAAACATGCAATCGTAAGTTGATTGTAAGACAACATTAGGTATTAATGTACCTACCTGCTTTTGCGTTAACCGCTTATGTCGTTAAAGGTCGCTAAACATCTACATGGTCAAAAATATTATGATCTTGAGGATGTAACCGTCGTAGTATAATTGATGGTTAAACAAACTTACCAAGTGAAGTTTGGCCATAATTATACGAGACGGTTACATCCGAAGAGATCAAGAAGGTCCCACCCGAACCCATAAAGGCCCTTGCTATTTTAACGACATAAGTGTCTCTGAAGAAATGAAGTTGGCGCGAGCCGAGCGTGTGGGGTTGCCAGATGTCAGATGCCAGAGTGTCATTATTTTGTTACTAATGCTTTAATTTTACAGATTTTACAGTACTCTAAAATTATGTGATGCCCTAGTACATTGAGAAGTGAAACTACATGGTCAAAAATATTATGATCTCTTCGGATGTAACCGTCTCGTATAATTATGGCCAAACTTCACTTGGTAAGTTTGTTTAACCATCAATTCTACGTCGCAAGCAATAGCTTCCACCTCGTTCACGTTGGGACTATTTTGTTGGACACGTTAGACATTCCGAACGCTCTGTATGTATTTTTACCAATTTTTACTGTCACAAATAAAACCCCCCCTCGTCGCTGTCATTTCAAGAAGTCATTTAATTTCTCTCCACCCCATACAACCCCGCTACAAACTCAGTTTTTGCAGTACCTACCTATTTGGATTAAGTATAAGGCCAAGGTTAAAACCATTAAAAATCAATTAACATCACTTAAGATATTATTAACGGGCTATTTTTTATCGAAAACCCTTTTATTACCTGTTTTATTATGTTTTGCAAATTTTATCTGTGACAAATCAAAAACAAAATGTCGAAGCCATATTTGGGTTAGAATAAGAAAAAATGTAAGGAACATCCAATGATCTATATAAACTGAGGTAGATGCATTGTACCCCGCTTTGGGTGGCGAACAAAACTCAAGCTAAATAGCTTGAGTCGAAGCAGTCGCACTTTGTCTTGCTCCGATGTTACACGTATTTACACGCAGCACGCACATAATTTATGTTTCTGACAACGGGGTCTTATAATAATATCACTGCTATCATTTAATTTTCTTGAGTGATCTAAACAAAGCTGCAAATATTCTACATGTCTAAATATTGAGCATGTCTTTCCTGTGGATATGGCTGGCTAAGCTGAGAGGATGGTGTAGGTGCTGGGCAAGCCTTCTCCATCTCAACATTGTCCCAGGCACTACAGTGTCCCGTTAAGTATAGGCAAAGGTTGCCTCCTGACACTGTATAAATCATCTAGTAAAGATGTTAAAGGCCTAAGTTTTATGGTAGTGCTATCAAAATTTCGCCGCGTTTTAGAGCTTTTTCTAATGAGTATAACGTCTCTATTGGTAGTATCTCATTGGTTAGAATAAGAAAAAATGTAAGGAACATCTAAATATGCAGACAAAATGATGTCCACTTTGTCTCGCAGTGAGTGGTCTGGATTTTATTTGTAAGAGTTTGTTTGTTTGTTTTTATTGTCTGTTCTTATAGGATTTATATTTTTTTATAATTTTAAATAAGACATTTAGTTGTACCTACAAATTACTTATCGAATTATTTAAGATTTTTGTTTAGGTATTCAAATACTTACCTAAATAAGTTTTGGTAAAAGAATTTTAGATATTTACTAGCTTCCGCTCGCGGCTTCGCTTGCATGGTATCCGGATAAAGAGTAGGTAGGTACCTAGCCTTTGTCCTATTCCCGGTCAAAAAATCCAGGCCCAAATAATCTAATTTATCGCACCCCTAGATGAAAACCACGGTAAGTCGAAAAACCTACTTTTTCAGAAATGACAAAAAACTGATTTAGAAATCTATGACAGACTATAAAAAATTTTATATTTTATGAACGCCCCTAACATTTTTTCAAGCTTGTTCAATCAGTTTAGGAATTCGAAAACGCAATCTCCATTTGGGCATTTAAGTTATCATTTTAACAAGTGCCCGGCTAGCTAGCTACTTGGGGGTTGGCAAATGAGTCCACACTTGTACAGTAAACAAGAGATATAATAAAAACACACTAGGACAACAATAAAGCAAAATAAAACAATAATTAAAAGTCTTAGCACAGAAAAGTCACTGAAAAGTCTGAAAACACGTTATTTGTTAAAAGTTTGTGCGCGTCCCGAAGCGTCCATTCGAATTCTCTCATTGGTATTCACAGTGGAAAAATATCCCACAATCAGGGTTTTCATCTATGGGTGCAATTTATTAGTAAAATAATTGACAACTACACATTTTTTTAATTAGGTAGGTACGCTGCATTGCAACGCATTCGGGATACGGCTAGTTTCAAATAAAACTTTAAAAAACTTCTCCATTCTAAATAATAGAGTTATATTACCTACTGGTAACATTTTATTAGTTAACAGCCGAGCAAAGCCGCGGGCTCGCCCCAGTGTCCAAAAAAGGACAACTTTCCTGATAAGTTGCAGTTATTTCGAAAACCAGTGATCGCATCCAATGCCCGGAGGCAATACAACACTATTGAACGCGCGCGATTTCTCTTGACTCTCTTTGTTATCTATAGTGTTCGTTTTCAAGTGATTTTTGTGATTTTTTTATATAGGTACCGGATTTTTTGTATTATTTTGTTAGTTATAAGAATGTATTGTTTTTTTATGTAATACCTACTTTATTTTAATTTTAATTAATGGGAATGCAGCTACTCTATTGTTTTAGGACTGTCCCGTATAAAAAATTAAAAAAAATTAAAAAAAACTTTCTAGGTATGTATTAGTAGGTAGGTACCTTACCTATTGTTATTTCTTAAGTGTACTTAGTTTATTTTCAGGTTTCCGAGCAATTATTTTAATTCTTTATCAAGAAAATAAAAGTGCAACAAAAATCTTTGCAAACCATAACGACACCACTCTCATTTTAATACTGACCAGTTAGGTAATGAACTAAAAAGACATCGAAACTCTATCAAACGGGAGCTCAGGTTACAGCGGTTGCTTAATTTTTCTTCTTTCGTTGTATTTCAAAAACTTTACATCCTAGAGTAAAAATAAAAACTATTTTGGAATTTACAAATCAAGTCCTTTCATATGACACCCCATTCAATATTATTTGGGTAACTTTTTTTTTTTACCCCCTTGGGAACGCAATATCTTTACAACCCCTTCATCGATTACACTCATATGCAAATTTCCATAGCACGACCTACTGAAACCAAGTTTCATACAGATTGGATTAACGGTTCGATAGTTATGCGAGAGCATAAAAGTGAAACATACAAACATACAAAGCAAAATCGCCTAACTTGCCATTAAGATCTTGGCTCGCTTTGCTCGATCGATAAATAAGCATTTTAAGAATATTTGAGCTATCGTCAGTCAGTCAATCAGTCACAAACTCACCGATTTTATATAATTTAGATGTTATAAGATAACTTGGAATTTTGCTCGCAGTTTTTTAACAAAAACTGTAATTACTAGATTCATGTCTGTAAGTTTAATTTTGAAGTGGTTTATGGTTTTTAGATTTTTTTTTAATCTTGATAACTTGCTTTTGGCCACCCTACTGTTTTTCTTTCTACCCAATGGTTGGCTGGAAGAAATCGCAAAGCGATAAAATTGCTCATTGTACCTATTACACATAGATAGATAAATAATACTTTTTTGTGCGACAAAAAATAAAAATAATCACAAAAAACAAGAAAAATAGCTTAAAAATTAGTACAATGGGCGGCCTTATCGCTAAAAGCGATTTCTTCCAAGCAATCTGGGGATGGAAACACATATTTTAGTTATCTAGTCCGTCAGTTTGTTACTTAGGACTTACCTCTGACTATCACTACCTTCGATTTCAAAAGCTCCTATAACTGAGAGAATGCCTACCGCGCCTTTGAGACACAGTATTATATTTTTATTTCTAGATGTTTCGTCAAAAACCTGATTTCAAAAACGAAATGTCAAAATAAAAGGATGCAGCGATGCAGCGACCAGTCGTAAAATATTAAAAAAATGATATTTGAATATTTTGAATGTTTGTTTTTTTACTGTGGCATTCGTTTTAAGGTTTTAGGGGACACCGGAGATTCTATCTTAAAGATTCGATCTTTGTCTATGGTTTACGATGGATGACGCTTTTTAAGTTATAATCTTCAATGGTTTTTATTTAGATTTCTTTTATTAATAGGTACACCATTTTTAAAGAGCCGTGTTGGCCGAGGGGTATAGTACCTCGACTTTCGATCTGAAGGTCGTGGGTTCGAATCCTGGCCGTGTATCAATGGATTTTTCGTTTCGAAAAATGTATATGCGCATTGATACGAGCTCTAAACGGTGAAGGAAAACATCGTGAGGGAACCCGCGGCTTAGTCACACACGTATTGAGCATGTCTTTCCTGTGGATATGTCCGGTTAAGCTGAGAGGATGGTGTAGGTGCTACAAGCCTACTCCATCTCAACATTGTCCCAGGCATTAGTGTCCCGATAAGTGTAGGCAAAGATTGCCTCCTGACACTGTATAAATCATTTAGTAAAGATGTAAAGGCCTAAGTAGAGTATTTTAGAGAGCCGTGTTGTCGGTGGGTTAGTAATCGACTTACGATCTGAAGGTCGTGGGTTCGAACCCGGAAAAACCAACGGATTTATCGTTTCGAACAATGTATGAGCTCTAAACGGTGAAGGAAAACATCGTAAGGAAACCCAGTTAGCTTTCTAACAGCGTCGATGGGCTTGCAACCTGTCACGTACGGAATGTTAGCTTCTGCAAAATGTGGATATGTACAGAGGAACATTTCGAGTTTTACAGGAGGTCATTCAGACTTCATACATCTTTGAGCCCAAATCTCAAAGTGCCGGGCAACAGAAAAAAAGGTATGACCACGGTCAGGAAGTCTAACCGGAAGTCAATCTGAGTATTTTTCAGTAGGGCACCAAAACTGTAAAACCATTATTATTATAGTTCGCGTCATGTAAAACGAACGCTGGAAGAAAATGGAGGGGTGTGTTTTGTCTCATGTTTGAGAATAGGTAGCCCATGAGCAAACAAGAGACAAAACACACCCCCTCCACTTTCTACCTGCGTTCTTTTTACGTGACGCGAACTATACCTACAGTTGATTCTAAAAAAAATCCTATTTATAGCTATAATAGGCAATCATTACCTAATATTGGATGCTTTGCTGCAAAGCAAAGCATCTAATTATAATTTTAAACTGCTCTATTACTAATTTTAAACAAAAGTGACCAATTTCGCACCAAGCGTGAAAAATGATTTAAAACTCAAAATATTCATATTTTTTTGTCGCTGAGGTAGGTACTAGTAGTTCGCCCCGAACTGAGATCTCGCGCACCGTTGTATTGATAGCCTAGATTTGGACTTGTTTCTGACTACCCCTATACCTACGTTAAGTGCTCCTTCTAGTGTTTACCACAGAATGATATCTAATGCGCTACCTCAGTATGGTAAAGATTATAGGCATGCATGCAATACATTAAGTCGTGTCGTGCTTATATTCAATAGTTAACACCGCGAACTTCGTACCGCGCCTCAGGGAAGGCCTCTTAGTTCGAGAAATTATTAAAATAGCAGTTCAATACGAAATGTATGAGAAAATCCATTCCCACCCCCTCCCCCTCCCCTCTCCCTCCCCTCCCCCTCCCCTCCCCCTCCCCTCCCCCTCCCCTCCCCTCCTCTCCCCTCCCCCTCCCACTCCCTTCCCCCCTCCCTTCCCCCTCCCCCTCCCCTCCCCCTACCCCTACCCGTCCCCTCCCCCTCCCCTCCCCTCCGCTCCTCTCCCCTACCCTCCCCACCCCTCCCCCTCCCCCTACCCTCCCCCTCCCTATATAATTTTGGTACATGCCCAGCCCACTATTTGCAGGAGTTAGCATTTGCATACGTGACAGGTTGCAAGCCCACCGCCGCTATTAGAACGTTAACTGGTTTCCTCACGATGTTTTCTTTCACCGTTTAGAGCTCGTGTTAATGCGCATTTAAATTTTTCTAATCGAAAAATCCATTGATGAGCACGGCCAGGGTTCGAACTTACGACCTATGAATCGAAAGTCGAGCACTCTTCCAATCGGCCAACACGGCTTTTATTTTCAATCTCAAGAAAAAATATCAAGTAGCAACTAAAATCATTGCAAACCAAACCACAACGATGCCACACTCCTTGTCTGTTAACCAGACCTACGAATACATCGAAACTCTATGAAACGGGAGCTCTCTCCATACTTCCGTTAATTGGTTTCCATAATTTTTATTTTTGACTGTATTTCAAAAACTATAGAACCTAGAAGAAAACTAAAAACCATTTTGGAATGTATAAGTTGAGTACTTTCATATGACACCCCACTCAATATATTTGGGTAACTTTGAAAAAAAATTACCCCCTTGGGAACCCCATATCTTTACAACCCCTTCATCGATTACGCTCATACGCTCCACAGCAAATTTCCATAGCACAACCTATTGACCTATCAAGTTTCATACAGATTGGATAAGCGGTTCGATAGTTATGCGAGAACATAAAAATGAAACATACAAACATACAAACATACAAAGCAAAATCGCCTAACTTGCCACTAAGATCTTCGCTCGCTTCGCTCGCTCGATCGATAAATAAATACAGAATTAAGGTAAATACCTACCTACTTATAGTATCAACACGTAGGTACTACCTACGTCATAGGTTTTAGGCTTTTTGGAGTTTAAGTAGGTGGGACACTTTGTCGGAAGTCGAGTTTTCAGTACAAAAGACTTCAACGCGCTATTTTTACCCGCTTGCAACAAGAGGGTTGTTTTTTTTTTTGAGTGTGTAGGTATGTTGAATAGGTACTAGTCTATTTCTTATTTAAATTATTAATACTTCCGTTAGATATAAACCGACTCTAATAATCTAAATCTAAGCCTGTAATAAAAGTCTAACTTAGTGACCTCAAATTACATGGGGCCTTACGAGATAGAAAACTAAAACAAACCTTTATTAAAGTTATTTTGTAAAAAAAAAACAATCTTTGGTAAATCCTCTTTTTTTAATATGGCTGCACTGCACACCTCACATTCTACCATCATTTGTCAAAACGTCATAAATATTATTTATCAAAATGTCTTCATCATCGCACAATGGTGCAATATTGCTTTTAAATCAAATTAATAATGAAAATTGCGAAATATTAATGAAAGGCTGACAATGCTGACATTAATTAGATTTTTTTGATGCGAATTTGCAAGATTGCAAGATTGTAAGTATGGTATAGTCAGTCACAAAAATAGGTTACCTACCTAAGGGAGTGGCCACACTGCGTTTTCTGCAGCGCGTTTTTGAGCTGCGCGTTAGCATCGCGTTTGTATGGATACAAAAGCGAACCGGGAGGGGGGCAGCGCGTTTGCATCGCGTTTGTATCGATACAAACGCACTGCAAAAAACGCAGAGTGTCCACTCCCTAACAGTGTCAAGTTTTCAAAGCTATGTTCATTTGAGGAAGGAAGCTCAACTCAGAAGTGGGATATTATTTTAGCTTAAATGATGATGATAGGTAGGTAATGATGATAGGTAGGTACTATCTATATTATCTTGATAAAGATTGTTGTGTTTCTCAGTAGGTATAGTTCGCGTCATGTAAAAATAACGCTGGATGTCAAGCTGCGCAGTAAGCAATTTATAAAAATTAGACAAATTAATACCATCGCGCACAAAAGTTTTTAATTAAGTAGGTACCTACCTACCTGCGAAATGGTTTTCCATATAAAAAAATAAATAAAAAATAAAACAATAGGCCTAGTACTTTCGTGTGCAAGTGTACCTGCCAATACAAATATGGGTATGTTTGCATGGCACCACTTTCTTCCAGCGTTCTTTTTACGTGAAGAGAATTATACCTAAATTATACGCACTAAAATTGACGGTCAAAATGTCCTTTTTCATATATTTTTAGTTCGTATAATGAGCAATTCGACTATACATAGGTACCTATACATAGGTAGGTACTCTTCTTTCTTTATAAAATAATCAAAGCATACTTATCTACTTAAGTACTTACCTGCATTATTTTGCAACAAAAGCACTTCGCGCCTAATTAATTTCTAAAACAAAACAAAACTACAAAAGAGGTCATTAAAATTTGTCATTTAAGTACCTACATCTTAACATTTTCTCGAACGTAGGTCCAAATAAATCTTATTTAAGACTAAAGAATGTATTTAAGGCCCGGGCCCTTTCACATGAAAAACTTGGCGTTTTTACATCGTAATACGGACTTCTAAAAACTCCAAACGCTGCAGGAACCGTTAAATACACTGTAAATTTATTTTGATGGGATGTGGGAAGTGAGGTGTGCTCAGTTTTGGATGCGGTAGCTCTGGCTAAAAAGGCCGCAAGCATAGACATGTTTTATCAAAATCGGTTTAGCCGTTTCAAGATCATCAGCTCTTTTCTAGTTTATGAAGGGATATTACGTGGGTTTTTAAACATACCGAATACAATAAAAAAGTAAGAGTACTTACGGTTGCCGGAGCTCTGCGAGGAAGCGCTGCGGTGACAGCTGGTTGACCAATCTTGTCCGTTGTATTGTCGGCGCAGTGATTCCTCCTTTAAAGGGACAGCAGCGCGAGAGGGCTTTGGTGTCGCAGGCGTCCATAGGCTACGGTAACCGCATCATCAGGTGGGCTGTATGCTTGTCTGCTACCTTAGTAAAAAAAATCAGTCGTCTTCACTCTTCATGAGTATCATATCAACCTCAACCTGTCGTGTAGCCGTCGCATTCGCACTGCATTGTCCTCAATGCATTAATATTGATCAGATTGTGATGAAAATTTGATATGGTCTTCTGAGGACGCCCGTGAGGGTATCTGGCTCAAAATTTAATAATAAGTATAAAATTAAATACTTAAAGGAGAAAGCAGGTTAAAATGAATAATCATAGAAAAAATACCCGAAAAATAGTACCTAGGTACCTAAATTTTGATAAAATTCTACCGCATCCAAATTACACCATGGCCTTTCTACTTCCCTCAGTCCAACCGCCCGAATATTTTCTCCAAAACAAAAAGCCAGTAAACTGGACCAAAACATTCGTCAAAAAACAACAAAATACCTACACGATGAAGAAAATTATCTTTAATTATTACAATTGTGCCAAACGAATCCACTGCCAACATCGCATGCCATAATTCAGTTTAAAAAAAAACCTTCGCGCCGAATGCGACCTTATTTTTAATGTTATAGAGCTGTCAAACTTTTGACAGATGCGAGGTTATGTTGGCAAAATGGCGGGAGGAGTCGGTGTGTCGTTTTTTGTGGAAAAATTGGTCATTTTCGGGTGTGGCTTTCGTAACCACGCCTTTATAATGAGAGAATAAGTACCAAGATGGAGGTAAGTAATGCTTTCTTAATAACTTTTGGGGAAGTTCGTAATTATCTGCTTGCACTGCGTTTTGAGATTTAATTCATTTCGTGACTAAGGTGAAATATTTTTGCCTTGTAAGTACGTAGGTACTTACCTACCTAATAGTGGGTAGGTAGGTAGTTATAAAACCTACGTGATCTATAAAGTAGGTAGGTAGGTACCTAAATTTCAATTAAAGACCGATTTTTTAATCTTAAATAGATTGCTAACTTATGTAAAAGAACAAATAAGGCGATTAAGCGTGTTACCTATTTTAGACCAAACTGTCACCTCACTCCCAGAGTAGTTATTCCGTTAGCCGACAGAATTCGAAATACAATTATTTAGAAAGCGTAACCGAACATTATTAGGTGCATTAAAATTATTCTGCATAAGAGGTGCCAACTTTACAAAGTCAAAATATTCAAACAAACAGCAGTTTAATCTGTGGTTTAATCTCCAGATAAAACTTAATTCAGTTTGGTAAAATCCAGCCTAACTAGAATAACTACTCTGCTGAGAGTAAGATGACTTTTGGTGGAATCCAGCCTTAATTGGCCATACTTAACTTGGGTTTTTAATAAAAGTCATGTTATGTAAAAGCCATACTTTATTCTTATATTAACAAACTTTACATCATATTCACAGCTTTGGTCTGTTTAGAGCGTACTTTTAAAAATATATTCATTTTTAGCGTTATTCCAAATATAACCTCAAATTAAAGATTTTTTTGGATATTGGCGGGAAATTATTAGACTGGTAAAATCAACTTATTGAAACTGGTTCTATCTAACACAATTTTATCTTTTTATTATTATACTTACTTAACATAATTTTGGAATCTATAATATTAAATAATATTCGTTTTAAACTTTCAATTTGAAAAAATCAAGGAAATACATTTAGGCAAAATAAGTCTTGACAATGTTAATTTTAAAACCAGAATAGCTAGAACACATCCAACTAGATTCTAGAAAGTCGTTATAAAAAAAGAACCAGTAACTATTTCCAACCAAAATCCACGACGTGAATATGAATTGAGAACGATAACATTTGGAACGACGTACGCTCTATCATCCTAACACCTACATTCCCGCTTTTCTTATAAAACTATGGTAAATATTTGATTTAAACTAGAAAAAAAGACAAAAAATCTAGCGTTCTGTCACTTATGTGCGCTATAAATTGTACTCTTAAAAACAAAAATGCAAAAAATTCGGAAAAATCGAGCACCAAAATTTTAATAATCACGGCAAGGTCCTTCGAGACGTACGTCACCATTTTGCAAAACAATTTGAAAAAAGTCAATTTTTTTGCAAAAATATAATAATCCCACAAACTCATCTGTTCAGTTGACAGCGACTAGAGCAGTGTGTCGTTCGCGAATCAAATTGGTCAACCTTCGAATGTTCTACTTGAGTTACATTTCGGTCTTACTCTAGCCGCTAGTTTCAATACCCTGTGATTTTACTTACTATAGTTAGATATTTGACATTGCTTCTATACTAAAAATGAAAAAAATCTTACTATAGTAAGCAAAATGGTCTAGATTACTTGAAAAAAACAGCTTTAGTTCAATACTTTCACTTGACAGATAGGTGGCAGCACTTTACTTATGTAAGGTGTAAAATAATGTCCAGTGACGTAAAGAAAAATAAACCTTATAAGCACGCGAAAGTCATGTATTGTCCCATTCACACGACTAACATACTAACTTTTGTAATCTAGTTTTTTTTTTAACTGAAAAAGTGACATAAGTACTGGTTTCGAAAATTATGTACTTTGTGTCACTGATATAGTGTCACCAGCTATTCAGATGATTTCCATCGGAACAGGAAGTCTGGTAGAACTATATGACACCAAAGTAAGAAAATAAAAAATCATAGGCGATTTAGGTAACAAAAGATTTGAAACTTTTTGATAGCATAATCATTTGGTAACCTGTTTTTAATTTTGGATAAGGTTACCAGCGGGTCTAAAAAGGCCGCTTTAGCTGAATCATAATATGAATTGTATATGCTGTCAATTTTCATAGACATGAGACAAGAAAAAACCTAATTATGAATCATATTATGATTCTTAAAGGAACTGCATAGAGGCCATTTTAGCCTCCCAGAACGTTGACAAGTTCTCTTGAAAAATCAACGAAAAGTTAAAATTGTGACGAAAAACATACAGCTTATTCCCTACTTTAAATAATTGCCAAGTAAATTCGATTTTATCACTTTTTTCAAAAAATTCGACTACCCGCGTAGTTGAAAAATAAATTAAATGTGTTTTTTTACATTTAATTGTGTTTTTTCAGGGCCTGTTTCACACAACTATATAAACTGTTTTTACCGTTCAAGCATTATTGCTTGTAATACTCATACTAGTAATTTTAGAAATATTCTCCACTAAACCTCATGAAACAGGCCCTCTAACATTTATACTCCAGCCATTTTGGATGTACAATGTTTACTAACATTGCGCTGACAGATCAATCAGCTGATAGCAGGAATAGATCAATCACAGAAAACTGAGATTAAATATGATTGGCACTGATTCAATATGGCCAGTCGTAATGAATCTCAGTTTTCTGTGATAGGTCTATTCCTGCTATCAGCTGATTGATCTGTCAGTGCAGTGTTAGTAAACATTGTACATCCAAAATGGCTCGAGTATAGCTCGAGATAAGGTCGAATATTGGCAATGCAGAAATTATCATAATTGGTAACCATTATTACTATTTTCACATTTATTTTACGGTATTTTTGGAAAAGCTATTATTTTACAATTTTACATAAATAAAAAATACATGATTTTTGGGATTTATATTTATAATATTTAAAAATTATATAATATAAATATAGATTTTCCAAAAACAACGCTCAGTATGGATAAATATATTATTTATCTAACAAACATAAAGACTAAACAACAGACAATAATCAGAATTTTCAAAAACCTTATTGAAGTTATGTTTACCTAAAATTAAAAAAAAAATGAAAATGGCAACAACACACCTTAATAGGAATTCACAGTCAAAAATAACTAAATTTTTAAATCGAAAATACCTCTACCGTATTTTAAAATTCTTGACTACATCTTGGATGACACCATCAAATATTTTACTTGCAAGTAAATGTACAGTTAAATTATTGATAATTATAATTATTTTCATTCTTTATATTAACAAAATTAGGCTTACCAGCAGGGCTATTTTGATTCACATGTAAAGTTGCTAACTCGGATTACTTTCTACAAATTGATTTTTGCTACTAAAGAATACCTACTGTAGGAGTTTTTTTAAACAAACCATTTAAAATCAAAGTATGAATGGTTTTGATGGTAGAGGTAATTTTTTTTGGAATTTGAAACTGAAATTGTCGACACCGGAGTGAAATAGAAACTATTTGATAAAATACAAAAAAATAACACCGCGCTTACCCAAAAAGCAGTATTTTTAATGAAAAACATATTTCACACTTTTTTTTATTGAATTAGTGGTACTCTGATAATTATAAAAGAAAAAAAATAAGCTTTAATTTTTTTTTACGGTTTAGGTTCGACAAGATTACACCATCGTACCGTAATTGTAAGCTTAGATTTCGTGACGCTATTTTTATAATTCAATAGAAAAGTGAGAAAAATATTTCTCAATAAAAAATCATGTAACAAAAGCAAAAAATTAAATGTTTATCCAAAAAAACTAAAATAATTATGTTTACAATGTCCGGTGCCAAAACGAATATGAATTAAAAACTAGATACTTCACAGCATTTGAAACGGGCAAGCAATGTTTTGGTTGTGCCGTCCGAAACCTATAATATTTTTTAATTATCAGAAACGATTTAGCTTTTATGATTTGAGACTAATCAATTTTAGCAATAATCGAATTTTCAATAAGTTTATACAGAGAAATAAATTCATATTTGTATAAGTTATATAAATAATTCAGGCCATTTCATCGTAATCCAATCTCAATTAAAAGGTAAATAATATATGATCAAACGAACTTGCAATGTGAAGTTCGACCGATATTATATGAGTTCATTTGATGAAATATATTATGTAAAAGTTATATTAAATTAATATAATTTCCTGGCTTCATCTCGGACGACACCATCCATTGTTGGTCATTTTGCCCAGCACTGGGATAACCCCAAATTCCATAATCTAGCAGCTATTTAACGAAAATATCTGTACAATTATACATTTTTGTACATATATTTATTTGCTGTGTTTTTGCTTGTTTTAATTCATTACATTATATATTTTTGATTTTTTTGACTAGAAATCGACCTAGCATAATCTTTAAGATATCTTTCAAAATAGTAAGATCTGAATTTCCAAAAAATATAGAAAAATATTACATAAGCTTTGGGTTTTTTTCGACTTAGGCCATTCTCGATAAAAATATAACTCTTATTGCACAAAAACAAAAATATAATATTCTTTGATTTTATAGATTTTTTTTTACACTTAAATATAAACTAAAAACATGCAAGAGTAATATTAATTTCATATAAAAATGTTAATATACTCTTTATAATAGACACACAAAAACACAGCAAGTAAATTAAATTTTAAAGTACAGACCCTAAAGAATTTTAATATAACTATATAATAAAATACTTAAACACAAAAACATGAGTATGTAAATAACATGATATTTAAATGGGGGGTCTGCACGCAATTTTAATAAAATATACTTAATTATAAAAAAAAAATATGGAGAGATTATCGTCATCAAAAGATTTTAAATTTTCGAATCTGGAATGTCTCTTCACTGGAGAATTCGTGACAAATCCTGCAACAAAATTATATTATGTAATTTAACAACAAAATTATAATTATGTAATTTAACAACAAAATTATAATTATGTAATACAACAACAAAATTATAATTATATAATTTATAAACTTGGGAAAGTTATTGATAAAATAGTAAAACAAACTGAAAATATAAAGCAATTATGAAAGCAAAATTATAACTAAATAAAAAAACCGGTCAAGTGCGAGTCGAACTCGTACGCCGAGGGTTCCGTACCTAGCCATGGTGCCAATTAAGCTAGTCTGCTTAATTGTATGAGCGCCCATACAACTCGGAGGACAATTTTAATTGGCGTCAACTATGTATGTATGGGAACACCCTTTAATTTTCAACTTTTTTAACTTTTTGGAATTTTTCCTTTATTTGTGCTATAAGACCTTGCTTTTTGCTAAATTTCGTTATTCTAGGTCAACGGGAACTACCATTTAGGTTTTCGACCCAAAACCTCTAGGGTACTTCCGGTTGACCTAGAATTGTCAATTTTGGTTACAAGCAAGGTCTTTCAGCACAAGTAAAGGAAAAATTCCGAAAAATAAAAAAAGTTGATAATTAAGGTAAGTTTTGGTACTCACAAGTTTTCACGAAAACCTAAATTTGCCTATATATTTTTATAGTGTTGACTCAGGACCTTGATTTTTATACTCACAATAGGGACTATAGACCTTAGTATATGGTATAAATTTCAACTTGCTAGCTTTACCCGTTCCTGAGATAATCGATGGTGACACACGGACAGACAGACGGACAGACGGACAGACGGACAGACGGACAGACGGACAGACGGACAGACGGACAGACGGACAGACGGACAGACGGACAAGAAAGTGATCTTATAAGGGTTCCTTTTTTTACCTTTTAAGGTACGGAACCCTAAAAACGGGTAGTATTAATCCCCTAGTACTACAGAGACAACTAATTGTCAAAGATAATTTAAATTATGTATTTTAATAATATAATTTTAATTTTTTATAGACCTAAACTTATCAAGATTTTCGACCCGACGAATATGGATTCCGTGGCCGAGTTGGTAAAGGCACTCCAGATTGAGGAGGATCGCTTGTATCAATGCGGGTTCAAATCCGGTCGGAATCGAAATTTTGGTAAGACTTTTTCGTTTCGATAAATTTATATGCGCATTAACACGAGCTCTAAAAGGTGAAGGAAAACATCGTGAGAAAACCCGCGGCTTAGTCAGCCCCTCACGTATTGAGCATGTCTTTCCTGTGGATATGTCCGGTTAAGCTGAGAGGATGGTGTAGGTGCTACAAGCCTACATCTCAACATTGTCCCAGGCACTACAGTGTCCCGTTAAGTGTAGGCAAAGATTGCCTCCTGACACTGTATAAATCATCTAGTAAAGATGGTATAGGCCTGAGTTTGTTGTTTAGTTTAGTGCAGGCGGTTTCATGCAACATTTAATTTAAAAGAAATAGCTTATATTATAACTTTCCTCAAGAAAGCTATCAATTGCAGAAATAATTTTTCAAATCAGACTATATTATTATGTTATATTAATATGGTTTTTTTTATGTTATTTAGGCAGTCTTATCTTTTCTATAAGTTGAGGAATAATTTAGAATTTATAACAATAGACTACATTACTAAAATTGTTTTTTATAATACAGTTTTTGAACTACTACTACGCAAAATCATAAATTTAAACGACCAACAAACTACATATGTAGCAGAAACTAAAAAAAAAAAAAAAAAAAAATTGTGCGAAAAAAGAAAACAGTGCAAAATTTAGCAGCGGGCTGGGATTCGAACCTGCGACCGTGGAACTCACCTCATATCTATGCAAAAGCTGTGTTCCGTTATAGTGTGGGTTTTCGCTATAGAAAAAGGGTCTTTTCATTGTATTCTGCCCTAGAACAAAAATATAATTGCTGTAGTTTACAATATTTATATTTATAATTCATTTAATTAACTATTTATTCAGTTATTTTCTATTCATACCGATAGAATATCCTGTCCAAATTTTAATATAGTGATTAATTTAATACAAAATTGTTATAATTATTTTGTTAAATATTTTCTAAAAACTAACCAGACGTCCGAATTACCGTTATATAAAGAGTTACTTATACTCATTACTAGCGACCCGCCCCGGCTTCGCACGGGTTACATCACACATCATATTAGAAACCTCTAAAATTATCAGTGTTTCTCCACTATATTGTGCATGTATTATACATATAAACCTTCCTCTTGGATCACTTTATCTATTAAAAAAACCGCATCAAAATCAGTTTCGTAGTTTTAAAGATCTAAGCACACATAGGGACAGACAGCGGGAAGCGACTTTGTTTTATACTATGTAGTGATAAAAACTCTTCAACTTGAAATGAAATGAAATGATTTATTTGCATGAAGTGTGTTATAATTTAATTGTGTTATAGCTACATAAGACTCCCCACTGGAGCTTGACTATTTAGATTTAAGCGAATGGATCACCGAAAAGAAAGCTAGGCCCCATACCGTGTTTGTTGCCCTGATTCTTCACGGTGTTGGTCGCGAGAGAACAGTAGAATCACCTAGCTCTTAAGACGATTCAAAGTGGTCATAGCGGTCCTACTGAATAAATAATATTTGATTTTGATTTTTAACTACCTACTTAGCAGGGATTGATGGAAGCACCTGGGACCACCTTCTCATCACAAAACTAGAGAATTCAGTTTTAAAGTTAAGCTATGCAAGGAGAGACTTGCGAGGTCTACAGTTCACAGAGCCACTAGTTTTTAGTTCAGATGTGTCACTTTGAGTGAAATATTCAAAATGAACGACGGATATGAACAAAAAATGAACCGTCTAATCTAAATCCACCTTCTACGCCACGAGCGCTTCAGAATATGTAAATAAATAAATAGTTATAATGGTGATGATATACTTACATAGTTGCGTGTGCGCAGCTAAAGCGTTCTGTTTCGCTATCAGTAGCTCTGGGCCGGGCCGGGATAACGGATCGTAGTAACCTAAACAAAGATTAATAATTATATAATATTATTATATAATCCGTACCCATATTATATATGTGAAAGTGTGTTTATTTGTCCTGCTTTCACTTCAAAACAGAGCGACGGATTGACGTGATTTTTTGTGTGGAGATAGTTGGAGGGCTGGAGAGTGATATAGGCTACTTTTTATCCGGGTACCACGCGAGCGAAGCCGCGGGCAGCAGCTAGTAATAAATAAGGAAGATAATTATACTAAAAATATATAAGTACTAGCTTCTGCCCGCGGCTTCGCTCGCGAGGAACCTGGATAAAAAGTAGCCTATGTTACTCTCCAGCCCTCCAACTATCTCCACACAAAAAATCACGTCAATCCGTCGCTCTGTTTTGACGTGAAAGCAGGACAAATAAACACACTTTATTATTACGAAAATATTTTTATGAATAGACATAGACACATTATTTATACTGATTTATACATTATATCAATATTAATTACCTGGCATATTATTGTGGCTAGTTGGCGGGTAGTATGGACTACCTTGTGGCTGCATTACGTTATCACATCCTGAAATTACAACAAATTAAATCTCCATTACAAAATTATCTCTACACTAGCTTTCGCCCGCGGCATTGCCCGCTAGGTACCTACATAACAGCCTATGTTCATCCTGAAAGTTTATTCTAAATGCTGGTGAGAGAATTTTTGAAATC
Source organism: Camptogramma bilineatum (assembly GCA_958496255.1). Classification (NCBI taxonomy): domain Eukaryota; kingdom Metazoa; phylum Arthropoda; class Insecta; order Lepidoptera; family Geometridae; genus Camptogramma; species Camptogramma bilineatum. Next base: position 894,515 of record OY292479.1, on the reverse strand, counting down.
GGACGAGTAGTTTCTGAGATTACCTCCTACATACAAACAAACTTTACCTGTTTATAATATTAGTATAGAATATATACGAATATTATAAAATATGAATAAAATATGAATATGAATCTATACTAATACTATACTATAGATTATAATTTGCTAGCTTCCGCGGCTTGTCCTATTCCCGGTCATTATCTATCTATATTTTAAATTTCAGGCAAATCGGTTCAGTGGTTGTCGAGTTATAGAGGAACAAACATACATCCAAACATCCATACATCCAACCTTTCGCATTTATAATAATAGTGTGCTTATAGTGTGATGCGAAACTTTGTAGGGATGTATAGATGTATGGATGTTTGCTATTCTTTCACGCAAAAAGTACTGAACGGATGACAGTTAATGTCAGTGATAAGCACCACTTAAACTAAGTAGCGCTTCAGTATTAGTGTATAAGTTTAATACTAACCAATAGGATCTGGCTCCTGCTTAACTTGCTGTTGTATATGTTCCAGTAAACGTTGATGTTGGATTCTTCTTTCGTACTGATTTGCACCTACGGACAAACAAATAAATATAGCTGGACATTTCACACAGCGCCATCTAGCCCCAAACTAAGCAAAGCTTGTACTATGGGAACCAGATAACTGGTAGGATACTTATATACTTGTAAATACATACTTATAATACTCAGGCTGGATTTTACCAAACTGGATTAAGTTTTATCTGGAGATTTAACCACAGATTAAACTGCTGTTTGTTTGAGTATTTTGACATTGTAAAGTTGACACCTCATAACCAGGATAATTTGAATGCACCTAATAATGTTCAGTTGCGCTTTCTAAACAATTGTATTTCGAATTCTGTCGGCTAACGGAATAACTACTCTGGGAGTAAGATGACAGTTTGGTAGAATCCAGCCTTAATAACACCCAGACACAGAACAAACATCTATGTTCATCACATCAATGTTTGTCCTGGGTGGGAATCGAACCCACGACCTACAGCGCAGAAGGCAGAACTACCAACTGAGCTAAGAGGCCAGTCAAAAATAGAAGTCCATTTTTAAAATCTTTTTTGATGTGGGTACCATTACATACACTTGAAAAACATAACCCTTTCTGAGGACAGTCGGGTAAACAAAGAAACACTCACCCAATTGCTCTTTTGTCCTCTCATACATATATTTCTCATCATCAGTGATATCAATCTCTTGCTTAATTGCGCTCTCGCTGAAAAACCCTTGGTTCTCGGCCCTATGTTGCTCCTGCCTTTCCTGCAAAATCGCCAAATTATGCTGCTGACTGCGTAACAACTCGGCACTGTCATAATTCTGGTAATAGTTATCCCTAGGATAAGTTTTATCGTAGTATACTTCGGGTATCTTCGGGTAATCTTGTAATTGTTTTTGGTATTCTTTAAGATCATATCCGTTATGCGATTTACGTTCTAGGGCGTATTTTTCAGCTTCTTTATTGTATTCTTCGTTTGTCTGGGGTATGTAATCGTCTGGTTTGGAATAATTCTTGGGTTTTTCATATCCTTTATAATCTTTGCTGAAACCTTCTTTTGGGTAATCTTTCGGGTAGCTTTCTTTAGGGTAATCTTTACCAGGGTAATCTTTAGGGTAATCTTTTGGGTAATTTTCCTCATCTTTCATTGGGTAATCTGTATCTTTTGGGTAGCCATATTGGTCGACTTCAGAGCTGTAGGATTTCTCTGAGACTTCGCTGTAGCTATTGTTGGGTTGTGTGTCATCGTCGTCGTTTTGGACGGGGTCCGTCTGCATAATTGCGTCCTGTTTTTTTGGCTTCAAATGATGGGGTAAGTGTTGTGGGATATTAGTAGCCATATGCCCTAGGGTTTGCAAACGGTATGCAAGCTGTAAAAATAAAAATTATATTAATAATTGCAACATTTATTATATAGCACCGTCCTCGAGGCGTTGCCCCCGTAGTGATGGTTGATGATGATGATGAAAAGTAGCCTATAACTTTCCTCAAGAGTTTACGGGTCTACGGGCGCTGCTAGTCTATACTAAAGCGGAAGAGTTTGTTTGTTTGAACGCGCTAATCTCAGGAACTACCAGTCCGATTTGAAAAATTATTTCTGCATGTGATAGCTAAACTTTTGAGGAAGGTTATAGGATACTTTTCATCATCATCATCACTACGGGGGCAACGCCGCGAGGGCGCTGCTAGTATTATGTTTTCCATAAATAAATTCACATTATTCACAACAATAACATAATGATTCAGGTTTTAAAATTGTTATTGTTAATGTACACTCATTCTATTGTTTCATTATTTGAGAAAGAAATATCATTATAATTATTTAGATAAATTAAATATTTTCCTTATTAGAACATTTATTATGCAGATAGTACGATTGGTCTGTTAAAATAAAATAAATAAAAATAAATATTGCTGGACATTTGACACAGCGCCATCTAGCCCCAAACTAAGCAAAGCTTGTACTATGGGAACCAGATAACTGATAGAATACTTATTTTATATTTGTAAATACATACTTATAGTACTTTACACCCAGACACAGAACAAACATCTATGTTCATCACACAAATGTTTGTCCTGGGTGGGAATCGAACCCACGACCTACAGCGCAGAAGGCAGAGCTACTACCAACTGAGCTAAGAGGCCACTCAATCTTAGCTCAGTTGGTAGCTCTACCTTCTACGGTGTTGGTCGTGGGTTCGATTCCCAGGACAAACATTTATATGATAAACATAGACGTTTGTTTTGTGTTTGAGTGTTATCTGTACTTTCTGTTTTTTATACCGTGTGTGCTGAAAATAAATTTCTATCTATCTATATATCTATCTATCTTATCTGGTTCCCATAGTACAAGCTTTGCTTAGTTTGGGGCTAGATGGCGCTGTGTGAAATGTCCACCATTATTTATTTATAGTTCCTACTTATAAACTCCACTCAACTTCTATCAAAATTAAAACACCGTTTAAATTAATGCCATCCTTTTTTGTTAAGGTTACATCTTATATCAGACGATTCACTAGGATGAAAGTTCACTGGAGTGTTTGGGCCTTACTTATGAAAGATGTTTAAAGTTGAACACTGGTTAAACAACGTCCTGTGTCTGTTTGTCACTATCCACAAATAAAGACAGGACGTTGTTTAACCAGTGTTCAACTCTAAACATCTTTCATAAGTAAGGGGGCTTATGTCTACAATTGTCTACCCTACCTGATCGCCCGTCCAAATCTGACAAAAGACCTGATGATGAATGAACAAAATGAGAATTAATTAAGGCCAGATTTTTAAATCATCAAAACAAAAAATAAAAACGACTTGAGAATTTGCAGGAAAATTGGCATAACTCAAAAAATGAAAAAAAAAATGTCATCTCAATTTTCGGTTCGGGATTCGAACCCGTATTGATACAAGCGATCTTTCTCAAGCCGGAGTGTCTTATAACCAACTAGGCCACGGAATCCACATTCGTCGGGTCGAAAATCATGATAAGCTTGATTAGGTTTATTGAGTTATGTCATTATTGAAACTTTCCGTTTTCAAAATTAATCTTTGGATAAATGTTACGACGATTTAAAAATCAGGAAATAAAATACATTTTACAAAAGTTTTGATCTGTAAGCCAAAATGTTTTCAACCACAATTATAGTCGAATTGCTCATTGTACGAACTAAGAATATATGAAAAATGACATTTTGACCGTCAATTTTAGTGCGTATAATTAGAAATAAGACTATAGAATAAAATTTATGAAGAAATCATTTCTGATTTTGATTATATTTAATATAATCAAAATCAGAAATGATTTCTTCAATCACTGATTGACCTCTCAGCTCAGTTGGTAGTAGCTCTGCCGTCTACGCTGCAGGTCGTGGGTTCGATTCCCACCCAGGACAAACATGTGATGAACATTAATTTATGAAAAAAAAGTTTCAGTAAATAAATAAAATGAATACTTACGACATTATTTTCATGCTCCTGATTACCCATCTGTGCTTCGGCAGTGTTGGAGAGAGGCTGAGTGTGGTGATGGGTCATGGGCAACTGCCATTTTTCGGCCTTATCGCTGGAATATACACAAGACAGCATATTTAATAAAATATTTAAAAAAACCGACTTCAATGTTATTGAGATATAGTAATAGTTACGTGTTGGTATGTGTCAATCTATCTGTCACGTAAATACGTGTATCAGTGAATGTTAATGGATAATGTAAGAGAAAGGAAGTTAGTAGTTAAGCACGTAGATTTTAGTATATTAAGATGATGTTGAGGCTGAATAAAAAAATGATTATACAAGATGTAACTGAGTAGTTTCATTCCCTGCGACCCCTCGAGGGTCACGATATTACATGGCGACCGTGACGAAATTACGTGACGATACTACCACCACCGATGTGCCACCTACCAGGATACAAAGAAAAACAGAGGAAAAATGTCATAACTGAAGAAAGAAAAGTGAAGAATAAAATAAATGAAGAAAGAAGATAATCATTTTACGAAGAAAGAAAATTGAATTATGAAGAAAAATCATGGTGTTAAAAATAAAGAAGATCTGCGTGTTATGAAGAAAGAAAAAATGTTATAATATGAAGATTGAGAAGAGAGAAGAATATTATTGTTGGAGGAGTCAGGGAAATCCCGGCTCAGTTAGCAGTGGTGTCCAGGGTATAGCCCGGCCCAAGCAGCCATCCAGCCCGTGGAAGAGCCAAGCAGTCACCCGGAGCAGAAGGTCTACGACCAGCACCAGTCTTCGCCTCTAGGACAAGGGACTGCGTAAGATGACCACAACGTCGGAAGAAAAACGTGGAAAAGGACACCATAATAATGACATTAAATAAGGTCAGTTGATTTTTGTTAAGTAGATAGAAAATGTAATGATTCGATGGAAAATAATATTTAAATAACAAAAGAATTAACGTAAAATTTTGTGTAACTGAATAATATTTTTTTTTATCTCTTCAAAATGGGTTCAGAAAATTTTGATTTTAGTGTCGCTTTGGACTTATTACCAGTAATGAATGATGAAGAATGTGTTACAAGAACTCTAATTAATGGAATAGATTTTTACAGTAGCATTTTATGTGATAACGCAAAGAAAATCCTTACAAATTTTGTTTTAAAAACCAGGCTAAGCCAAGTAGGTAAATATTATTTAAAGTCTGAATATAACGATGTGAATGAAATGATTTATGATATGAAAAAACAATTATTGCCAAGGAAATCACATACTTCATTGCAAATTAAAATGTTTAAATGTAAACAAGGACATAAAAGTATTAAAGAATTTGGAGAGGAAATTGATCAACTTTTAGCAGATTTGACATTTGCACAGCTAGATTTTTTAGGTAAAGAAAATAGAAAAATGTTATTCTCAATTAACGAGAAAACTGCAATTAAATGTTTTTGTGATGGGCTTTCAAATGATCATATTCGGCTAATTATAGCATGTAGGCAGCCTAATTCACTTTGCGAGGCTATCCAAGTTGCGATCGAGGAAGAGATAACGATAGAAAGTGACAAATTTAGGCCTGAGGGACGTTATTTTAACAGAAATATGAAGTTGTATAATGAACATCACTATCGTGATAGGAATCAATTTTTTAAGGAGAAAAATAGCTATCAGATTCAAAATAAATACGGTAGAAAATTTTTCGAAAATCAAAATAGAATCTGTGTTGATAAAAATAATAATGAGATAAAAAATCAACTTGTGTGTCACGACGTATCGGCCAAGTTGCAAATTCAGCAGGTTCAGCGATGTCAGATGCCTGAGATAGTACAGAGTAATAAGGATTATGCTACACATTCTTTAAAGCACGTTAGAAATAATATTCGTACAAAAAATGTTATGAAAGTAAAGACGAATGGAAGTAATGATAACTTAATAGTTGCTGACAATGAGTTTTCAAGGGTTTTTCATAAGAGAGAAAATAAAAGTAAATATGTGGATGAGCATGAGGAAGATGAATGGAATTTAGGAAATTTATTCAGAGAAAATGAAATCGAAACGAATAGTGAGGATAAAACATGTGACTTAAATATTATTATAAAAGAAAATGTTAAAAATGATAAATGCGATTCAGCAGAATGGTTGGAAGATGATATTTCAAATATGGATTGTGTAGAAGAAAATTGTGAGGAAGTTGATTGGAGTTTAAGCCAATTATTTATGGAGAATAAGTCAAATATTGATTGTGTAGATGAAAAGTGTAGGAAAGAGAATGAGAAAATGGAGTACATTCCATGCCAATTGATTAGTGAAGACGAGACAAATATTAATGTGTCTATGTGTGACTATGTGAAAGAAAAGAGTGTATCGATGTGGAAGTATAGAAATAAATTTCGTGAGAAAGGCTAGCTCAGAGTTTTCCAATAACACTCCGAAATAAAATAAAAACCGCATTCAAATTGGAATTTTTACAATAATAAATTGTTTAACTCGAATAGTTTTCATGGTCACACAACACAAGGTCAATCACGTAACTTCAATTGGTAGAATCAGCAAATTCAGGGTTCAATGATAGGTAAAGTCCTAGCTATGCAAACAATAGGTCAGCAAATGTGCGTTGTAACGAGTCAGCTGAAACGCCTATCGTTAGTGCGAAAGATTTTTTTTTTAGAAAGTAAGGAAGTAGAAGGTTTAGTTCGAATGACAGACCCAAGTAGTAGACTGACCAAATATAGGCAGTATTGAGAAGAATATGATTTTGAAATAGAGTAGGTATGTTAAAGGGTCAAAATAATGTCACAGCAGGTGATTATAATGCATAATACTTACATTAAATGATTTAAAAGAGTTGAGTAAACAAAATGTAATATAGTAACGCGAGCACAGCGTAAATCGCATAAAGAAAAATGCATGCAAGCAGTTTTGCCACATAGGTCAGGGATACCTAAGAGTTGTCGATATCATATAAAACCCTTCCAGAGGGCATGAATTAATAAATTGCAATAAAAGGTTGTGAATTAATTATTTGCAAAGAGAGGTTATGAATTATTAGCAATGAGAAGAGTTTCTCAAGGAAGAAAATAAATAATAGCAATATGTTTGTACACAAGTGGTTAGTTGTTGAAGGAGAATTTGATATCAACGATATACCTATATTAGCCAATATTCTTTATTAGCAAAGGCACGCATAGACGAATTGTTAAAAGAAATGGTCAATTTTAAGTATTATCGGTTATAAATGATATACCTTAGCCGAAATTCTTAATTAACAAAGGTACGCATAGACGAATTGTTAAAAGAATTAGGGAAAATGGAAGGAGAATTGAAATCCTGTTGATAGGATTTACATTGTGTTGTTATGAAACGGCTTGGATAAGCGATTGTTCGAGTGATATTGCTAGTTATTTACGTTAATACGTTATGAACGTAGTTAATAATGTTATTGAGAAGATTAAGATTTCGTGTACTTAGTTAAAAATGTTAAGACAACATCATTTTTTGCATTAATTTTAGTTCAATGTTACTTATATTGAATGTAAATCTCTTAGAAAAACTAAAAAAATATTTTAAGTAAATAATTAAAAGTTTAATGATTTAAGTTATTGGATAGCAGCTCTAATTATGTAAAAACTAAACTAGAAATAATTTTTTTGTGTTAAAATAAAGGACCTTCCCTTATAAATATTTCACTAGTTAAAAACTTAAAGAGTAAATAAATGTATAGTACCTAAGAATAGAAGTAAGTTATTTAGGGCTTATCTTTGGAAGGAGGGGAACCTACACCCAACCTTTTCGGGGAAGATGAGATATAGTAATAGTTACGTGTTGGTATGTGTCAATCTATCTGTCACGTAAATACGTGTATCAGTGAATGTTAATGGATAATGTAAGAGAAAGGAAGTTAGTAGTTAAGCACGTAGATTTTAGTATATTAAGATGATGTTGAGGCTGAATAAAAAAATGATTATACAAGATGTAACTGAGTAGTTTCATTCCCTGCGACCCCTCGAGGGTCACGATATTACAGTTATAAGCTGAGCAATTTTCTGCACTCTCGAGGTGCATTTCTGTTCATAACTCCGAAGACCCTCGACAGATCCTCACCAAATTTTTGTGGCACCAATCGGAAAGTATACCCCTACTTTCAAACAAAAACTGAATTTTCCAAATCGGTTGAGGCGTCTTCGAGTAATCGGTGGACATACCAATTTATAAAACGGAAGAGTTCGTTTGTTTGTTTGTTTGTTTAATTGTTTGTTTGTTTGTTTGTTTGTTTGAAGGCGCTTATCTCAGGGACTACCAGTCGGATTTGAAAAAATCTTTCTGCATTTGATAGCTAAACTCTTGAGGAAGCATATAGGCTTTTCATCATCATCATCACTACGGAGGCAACACCGCGAGGGATCTACATAAAAATAATAAGTAAGTACTTATTTGAATAAGTAATAAGTAACTTGCTTGCTTGGATAAGTAATTAATAATAATATCCTATTCTACTAAACAAGCAATATTTGTTTGTTTGTTTCGTTGTTTGTTTATTTGTACTGACGTTCTCGAAAACGGCTATAACGATTTCGGTGTTTCGGAGTTTATGGGGGCGAAATATCGATATAGCTAGGTCTCATATCTGGGAAAATGTTTTCATTCCATCTATTCGAAAAGGACGACTTTGTTCGCCTTTAAGTGCGCCCAAAGTAGATGATTCCTCTTCAAGGAACTTTTAGCGGGCAGTAATGAGTTTTTAATCCTCTTTATAAATTTAGCGGGCAGTAATGAGTTTTTAATCCCCTTTAAGTGCGCCGGAATTATCTTTGCCGCGCACTTTAGAGGTACAACTACTTTCCACATTCATTCATCTCGAATCTACCAAGATGAATGAGGGAGGACTCTTAGCACTATAGCATAGCATACCATAGCATAGCATAGCATAGCATAGCATAGCATAGCATAGCATAGCATAGCATAGCATACCATAGCATACCATAGCATACCATAGCATACCCTAGCATACCATAGCATACCATAGCATACCATAGCATACCATAGCATACCATAGCATACCATAGCACACCATAGCACACCATAGCATACCATAGCATACCATAGCATACCATAGCATACCATAGCATACCATAGCATACCATAGCATACCATAGCATACCATAGCATACCATAGCATACCATAGCATACCATAGCATACCATAGCATACCATAGCATAGCATAGCATAGCATAGCATAGCATAGCAAAAAAATTGTAATTTGTAAACAAAAATTGTAATTTCAACTTCATAAAATCCTGTGCGTTTTCGTCAGCGCGATCTAGAAAACGGTCTTTTTACTACCGCCATCTAGTTTGTTTTCGTGGAACTATTGAGCAATTCTAGCGGAAGAGTTTTTTTGTTTGAACGCGCTAAATCTCAGAAACTACCAGTCGGATTTGAAAAATTATTTCTGTATTTGATAGCTAAACTCTTGAGGAAGGTTATAGGCTACTTTTCATCATCATCATCACCATAAACCATCACTACTCGGCGCTGCTAGTATCAGATAAAAAGTCTAAATAAAAAAAAATTAATCCCCGATTACTCTTCTCAAGTGGAACTTCGTCGATTTAACACATTCTTTTCTCTTCCCTTTTATTTTCTCATAGATTGTAATGAAAAGTAGAGTGTATCACTCGGGCGCAAAATATATTTTTGGCTCGGGCGACGTACTTTAAATCCCTCGCTACGTTCAGGATTCTACTAAAGAATCCCTCGCTACGCTCGGGATTCTACTCTAGAATCCTTCACTTCGCTCTGGATTCAAAAAAGCGCCCTCGCCGTCAAAATATTATTTTGCCCCCTTATAATACAATCTACTATTTCTCGGCATTTTCACGCAAAAAGTGTAATGTAGTTCGTAATTGAATTCGTAGTTCGTAAGAAAATTGTCTGAATTAAAAGCATTGTTTCATTTATTTATTTTACAAAAAAAGCACAAAAAAGATTCCGACTTATTGAGAACCTCCTTTTTTTTAAGTCCTTTTATATTTAGTTTACCTCTCATCTTTATTTCCATCTCTGTACTTGACGGTGCGAATTGTATAAATAGGGGGAAAAAATATTCCGACGAATTGAGAACCTCCTTTTTTTTTAAGTCCTTTTATATTTAGTTTACCACTCATCTTTCTTTCCATCCCTGTATTTGACGGTGCGACCTTTTCAGATGACCATAAACGTACCGTCGGGGTACAGCTTCGGAAGGTATTTTATAAAAAGATTCCGACGAGTGTTGAATTGAGAACCTCCTTTTTTTGTAATCGGTTAAAAATGTGATGTTTTAGTTACCTCTCATCAATATTATTTTATAAATAGGGGAAAAAATATTCCGACGAATTGAGACCCTCCTTTTTTTTTGAGTCGTTTTATAATTATATTACCTCTCATCTTTCTTTCCATCCCTGTATTTGACTGTGCGGCTCTTGCGGATAACCATGACTGTACCATCGGGGTGCAGCTTCGGCAGGTTCTGGGAGGGAACCGCGTCCTTGCTTAGTGTCTTCCACTGACCTGAGGAGTTGGAGATATTAAGAGGTTACCCAGAGCATAATTCGCAGACCCAGATCAACACTGCACTAAGTCAAAACAGCACTCCTCTCAGAATCGACGAAAAACTCCTCTTGTATCAAAGTTATTGCCAAGGTCTTTAATAATTCATGTAGTTTATTGTGTGTTACATGGGAATTATTAAAGACCTTGGCAATAACTTTGATACAAGAGGAGTTTTTCGTCGATTCTGAGAGGAGTGCTGTTTTGTCTAAGTGCAGTGTTTACTTGGGTGTGCGATATAATAGAGATAATAATACTGGCGAAATATTGGAAAAAGACCAGCAAGAGTACCCTAAACCGACGAGCTTGCATGAAGAATGTGATGAGAGTGAATGAAGCGAAAGAAGTGTGTCAGGATCGTAGCAAGTGGCGATCTGTAGTCTCTGCCTACCCCTATGATGGGATACAGGCGTGAGTTTATGTATGTATGTAATAATACTGGGTCTTACTTATGAAAGATGTTTAAAGTTAAACAACGTCCTGTCTTTGGCTGGCAATCCAAAAACATAAATAAACACATTACCCTTCCTTTGCTTTGCGCAGTCGGGTAATAACATCAACTTTAGAAGAAGATGAAGATTTATCTTTGTGGCTTTTTCGTTGATTTATTATAAAGCAAATGATATGACGTTAAATAAAAATGTTAAACGGCAAATTACAAAATAAAAATGGTAAAGATACATGTTGACTTCTTAGTTACTTTCCACTTCAAAATCAGACGAAAGTTTGGATGTTTGGATGGATGGATGTTTGTTCTCTATAACTCGACAGCCATTGAACCGATTTAGCTGAAATTTAAAATATAGACGAATGACCGGGAATAGGACATAGCTACTTTTTATCCCGGAAAAATGCCCGTGGGATAAACAATAGTAGCCAACGCGAGCGAAGGCGCGGGCGTTCCCTAGTTGTTTATAAGTAATAAATAAACGGCGTATGTCTTCCTTATCAACATTACACATTCAGACGCAATGGATTTCCCCGTTTCGATTTATCGAATAAGCAGGAAAAGCCCACCATATTCCGTTAACAATACCACATTCGGCGTTAGGACGGGTAACTGATTGCGGGATTTACCACAGACAACCCCTTGATTATCTATCTTTGAAAGCGAAATCGGTCTCAAACTAACAAATATAACAGCTGGGCAATTCTACTAGATGACAACGTCAATCATTCCGCTGCGGTTTGTTTCGATCTCTTAAATGTCAGCCATTTGGTGAATACAAGGTGAATAGTAGAATAGCTTTTCAAAAAGTTCTGCCAAAGTTCAAACCTTAGCTAAAACCTCACCACAACTGAGTCATGTCATTAGTAGAATAGGAAACAGTCGAAAATCTAAGGTTTAGTTGAGGTTTTGCTTGAGGTTGGTACTAGAATTGACACCCAGTTCAGTGACCACGCAAGTAGCTCTGTCACTCTCATCTCAACGAGACCGAACGCGACAAAGGATACCTACGCGATAGTTTTGACAGTTTGAGACCAATTTGAGGTGTGAGACAAGTTAGACAATCAGCCTGCTGATCTGGGTCTGGTGTGGTTTGATCGAGGTGTCAAAAATCTACATGTCCCGCGATCACTACGACATGAAGACCGCAGAGGTGGTAGAGTACCGTAAGATTTCTGACCGGCCTCTTAGCTCAGTTGGTAGTAGGTCTGCCTTCTGCGCTGTAGGTCCCATTTTCCCACCCAGGACAAACATTTGTGTGATGAACATTGATGTTTGTTCTGTGTCTGGGTGTTATAAAGTAATAAGTATGTATTATACAAAAAAAAAGTAGGTAGGTATATAAGTATTCTATCAGTTATTTATAGTCGTATTGCTCATTATACGGACTAAAAATATATGAAAAATGACATGTTTTCCTTCAATTTTAGTCAGATTTTAGTCCGTATAATGAGCAATACGACTTTAAGTTCCCATAGTACAAGCTTTGCTTAGTTTTGAGCTAGATGGCGCTGTGTCAAATGTCCAGCAATATTGATTTAATGCTTTTTACCCGGGTCCAACGCGAGCAAAGCCGCGGGCAGCAGCTAGTAAACTATAATAATACCTATAGGTAAAATTGAATATACGTAAATGATGAATGAATTACGAGGATAAACCATGGTATTACCTGTTTGAGATTGAATGACTTATTTGGACTAACAGTAACATCTATTGACCATGTCTTTTCTGTGGATATGATTAAGCTGAGACGTTTAAAAATAAAATATTAGTGGGCATTTTTCACACAGCGCCATCTAACCCCAAACTAAGCAAATCTTGTACTATGGGAATTAGATAACTGATAGAATACCTTTACATTTTTTTATGCATACTTATAATACTTTATAACACCCAGACACAGAACAAACATCTATGTTCAAACAAATGTTTGTTCTGGGTGGGAATCGAACCCACGACCTACATAGAAGGCAGAGCTACTACCAACTGAGCCAAGAGGCCAGTCAAAGTTATGTGCTGGCAAGCCATTTAATATTTATGTTGCATTTTGAAATCCTCAACTAATTATTGTGCACCAATCTGAGTTGGTAACAGAGATTTCACTAATATTAAGATCTGTAAAGAACTCTGTTAAACAATAAGGCCTCTATTAATAAACTCGTATTAACTTCTGTCAAAGTTGCGACACGGATCCTATTGCCATCCTTTTTTGTTAGACAGTGACAAATAAGGATGGTTTGGGGAACAGGGTGGAATAGTTCCCCAAAGGCAGAGTGGGTGGTTACTCTGCAACGGGTCGGCCCATCTGGCCCACTTACCCGTGGTCTTTCGACCAACAGTTGATGTCGGATAGTTGTATACAAGCTTCAACTCGGTAGAAACTCCGCTTGCGAGATCTAGGGAATTCCGATGTTATTCCGATGTTGCGTGTGATTCCGTTGCTCCTTTAGCCTGCAATTTGATCTGAGGTCTGATACTGCACAGCGTGTTCTTCTTTTGCAGTAGTAGTTGCTTTGGAGTAGCTTGGACGTTTTTTATCCAAGGATAACTCAGATAGGAGTCGTTGATGTCGAGCGTGGCGCCATCTGTAGTGCGTAGCATGTTTTCTGTAGTTCATCTAGCGACAGGTAGATGTCGCTACATCACTCCCTTTCCAGACCGAAGGTCGATATGATCTTGTCACCAGCATTGTACGTGTCCACGGTGAGTCGGGACGAAGCGGTGCATCGGTGCGTCTACGGTGAGTCGAGACGTGTCCACGGTGAGTCGGGACGAAGCGATGCGTCGGATGCGTCTGCGGTGAGTCGAGACGATGTCTGTCCACGGTGAGTCGGGACGGAGAGGTGCGTCGGGTGCGTCTGCGGTGAGTCGAGACGTGTCCACGGTGAGTCGGGACGACGCGGTGCGCCGAGTGCGTCTACGGTGAGTCGAGACGGGTCCACGGTGAGTCGGGACGATTCGGCGTGCGGTGCAGTGCTCTGGGTGATGTCCACGGTGAGTCGGGATGAGATACCCAGACGATGCTGCGGTTGAGATATCTCCACGAAGCGTATCGAGGAGCGGAGAGCCTGCAGAACCAGGAAGTCGGGGCGGCTTGCGATGGAACTGCGGAGGCTGGAGGCTGAAGATTGCTGGTGTGGTGAGAAGCTGCTGGTCCGGAAGGTATGCTTGAGACAGGGAGAGAGAGAGATAGACGAAGGTTGATGATGCTCGCCGCTGATGAAGATGATGGCGCTGAAGGTGCTGCGTGTTGAGGGTTCCAGTCGTCGGGTTTCGGCAGGAGTCGTCCGAGGTAGTCGACGGCTGGATCACGTCGGGGTCACCAGTTTGGGGAACAGGGTGGAATAGTTCCCCAAAGGCAGAGTAGGTGGTTCCTCTGCAACGGGTCGGCCCATCTGGCCCACTTACCCGTGGTCTTTCGACCAACAGTTGATGTCGGATAGTTGTATACAAGCTTCAACTCGGTAGAAACTCCGCTTGCGAGATCTAGGGAATTCCGATGTTATTCCGATGTTGCGTGTGATTCCGTTGCTCCTTTAGCCTGCAATTTGATCTGAGGTCTGATACTGCACAGCGTGTTCTTCTTTTGCAGTAGTAGTTGCTTTGGAGTAGCTTGGACGTTTTTTATCCAAGGATAACTCAGATAGGAGTCGTTGATGTCGAGCGTGGCGCCATCTGTAGTGCGTAGCATGTTTTCTGTAGTTCATCTAGCGACAGGTAGATGTCGCTACAGATGGCAATAGTTAAATTCGTGGCGCAACTTTGACAGAAGTTTATAAGAGTTAATAATAGAGGCCTAAAAGAGTTATGAATTATGTATTATGCGCTTTATGAGATAATAGAAAAGTAAAAAACCTGTACAAACAATTATTTTCGATACTGTTAGGTTTGTATGAGCTGGCCTGGTGTTGTTATTAGGCCGCCTCAAGGCCTCCGTCATACCCAAGACGGAAGCACTAATATGTTAATGCCACTAGCGGTCACTCGTCAGTTTTTGACCTCGCAGAACGTCGCTAAACTTTACGATTTATAGAAATACTAGCGGACGCCCGCGGCTTCGCCCGCATGGACTACTATTTTTTTTATCCCACGGGAACCGTGCATTTTTTTCGGAATAAAAAGTAGCTTATGTCCTATTCTCGGTCATTATCTATCTACATTCCAAATTTCATCAAAATCGGTTCATTAGTAATGGAGATACGTAGCAACAAACATTCACACACACACACACGGACTTTCGCCTTTATAATATTAGAACTAAACACGGAAGCTCTAATCTGTAAATGCCACTAGCGGTCACTCGTCAGTTTTTGATCGCAGAACGTCGCTAAACTTTATTTTTTACCATAGAATAGATAATAATACTACGTATAGAATGGCCACTGTCCACCCCCCACCAATAGGGGCTTTCTCACCGCGCGAGCGAAATTGGGCTCGCGAGGGGCTGACTTTGAGCTAGGGACGCGCCACGCAGACGCGACGACGAGACCGAGACCACAGTGTACAGCAGTGATTCCCAAAGTGGTCCAGGTGGACCCCCAGGGGTCCACGGGAGACTCGAAAGGGGTCCACGTTGTCGAGAAATTTTGGGAATATGGTAGAAATGTAGCAGCACCACCGAAACCAGTAAAATTTTGAAAGGGGTCCATGAGAAAAAAAAGTTTGGGAACCAGTGGTGTACAGTATACTCATACGGTGACAACCTTACTTCACGCACACAATTCAATCTGCATTCATAGATATTCTAAAATTCACCAGCCACCACCAGGAATCGAACCAGCTAAAAATTCAAAAAACAAACCTCGCTTTTTAATTTCACTAGTCGATAGGATTAATGTCAGGATAAAATCTTTCTAACAAACATTTGGTTTTATAAACTAGTAGTTCGCCCCGAACTGAGATCTCGCGCACCGTAGATGGCTTACACTTGGACTTTCTTCTGACTACCCCTATAATTTCAAGTGCTACTACTGCCGAGTATGCCTATTGCGCTAGCTCTTCATAGTAAAAAATGCTAGCATGCATGCAATACATAATGTCGTGTCTAATTTTTCATTTATTTCATATTTATGAATTCTCGTAGTATTTCTAAAAGTATAGATACGTCCTAGAATAAAAATAATAACTATTTTGGAATGTACAAATAAATACCTTTCATTTGACACCCCACCTCAATATATTTGTTTACTTAACTTTTTTACCCCAATTATTTTCATTCTTTATCAAAAATTTTTTTATCATGAAAATAAATCAAGTAGCATCTAAAATCATTGCAAACCAAACCGCAACGATGCCACTCTCTTTTTAAGACCGACCAGTCAATGAGCTACGAAGACATCGAAACTCTATGAAACGGGAGCTCTTGCAGCTCTGGTTTCGTAGTTTTTGTTCTTTGGTCGTATTTCAAAAACTATACATCCTAGATTAAAAATAAAAACCATTTTGGAATGTACAAAATAAGCCCTTTCGTATGACACCCCACTCAATATATTTGTGTAACTTTCATAATTTTTTACCCCCTTGGGAACCCAATATCTTCACAACCCCTTCATCGATTAAGCTCATATGCTCCACCGTAAATTTCCTTACCACAACCTATTGACCTACCAAGTTTCATGCAGATCGAATGAACGGTTCGACAGTTATGCGCGAACAACAATTCGTGAAACATACAAACATACAAACATACAAACATACAAAGCAAAATCGCCCAACTTACCACTAGTAGTTCGCCCCGAACTGAGATCTCGCGCACCGTAGATGGCCAACATTTGGACTTTCTTCTGACTACCCCTATAATTTCAAGTGCTACTACTGCCGGGTATGCCTATTGCGCTAGCTCTTCATGGTAAAAAATACTAGCATGCATGCAATACATAATGTCGTGTCTAATTTTTCATTTATTTCATATTTATGAATTCTCGTCGTATTTTTAAAAGTATACGTCCTAGAATAAAAATAATAACTATTTTAGAATGTACAAATAAAGACCTTTCATTTGACACCGCACTCAATATATTTGTTTACTTAACTTTTTTTACCCCAATTATTTTCATTTTTTATCAAAATTTTTTTTATCATGAAAATAAATCAAGTAGCATCTAAAATCATTGCAAACCAAACCGCAACGATGCCACTCTCTTTTTAAGACCGACCAGTCAATGAGCTACGAAGACATCGAAACTCTATGAAACGGGAGCTCTTGCAGCTCTGGTTTCGTAGTTTTTGGTCTTTGGTCGTATTTCAAAAACTATACATCCTAGATTAAAAATAAAAACCATTTTGGAATGTACAAAATAAGCCCTTTCGTATGACACCCCACTCAATATATTTGTGTAACTTTCATAATTTTTTACCCCCTTGGGAACCCAATATCTTCACAACCCCTTCATCGATTAAGCTCATATGCTCCACCGTAAATTTCCTTACCACAACCTATTGACCTACCAAGTTTCATGCAGATTGGATGAACGGTTCGACAGTTATGCTCGAACAACAATTCGTGAAACATACAAACATACAAACATACAAAGCAAAATCGCCCAACTTACCACTAAGATCTTCGCTCGCTTCGCTCGCTCGATCGACTAAGATCTTCGCTCGCTTCGCTCGCTCGATCGATAAAAAAGATTATGAAATCTAATATTAATTTTGACTATTTTTTTCGTTAGTTTTTATTATTTCACCATTTGCGACAAAACTTTTCTAGACGGTATTTGTCTATCTGAGTCGATTCAGACTTCCGAAAATGCATCCGATTAGACGGTATTTGTCTATTCCGAAAATGCATCCGATTCGATGATCCGATGAGTCAAAAACTGCAACGCAATTATAATTTTAAATTATAACTAAACAGTGAATTATAAAAAAAAACACGGAACCCCAAATTAAAATTCATAATTTTGACTTCAGCACACACAAGGACACATTTTGGGAAGAATTTAATTATTGGTGTGAAATCTTATTGTTGGCTATATTATGTTAAAATGACCTTGCGGACAAATATGTTAATGCATACAGAAATTTGCAATTTATATTATTATATTATTTGAGCTGCATGCAAATATATTTGTTATAATCACCGCAGTGAATTTGTGGTAAAGCTTTCACCCCGGACACTCGACGTAATCTCTATGCAAAAGCGGCGTCTAACTACCTATTTACCCAGACACTACACAATGTCATTTTTGTACACGCGCTATTGTGTGCGTGAAGTAAGGTTGTCACCGTATGAATTACTGTACACTGTGGTCTCGGTCTCGTCGTCGCGTCTGCGCGCGTGGCGCGTCCCTAGCTCAAAGTCAGCCCCTCGCCAGCTCAAATTCGCGCGCGCGGTGAGGAAGCCTCGATTGGTGTGGGGGACAGTGGCCATTCTATACGTAGTATTATCATCTATTCTATGCTTTGGGGCTACATGATGCTGTGTGAAATGTCCAGCATTATCCTATCCTATTACATAAAACGAGCAATATTTGTTTGTTTGTTAGTTTGTTTGTACTCACGTTCTCGAAAACGGCTCTAACGATTTCGATGAAATTTGCGGTACGGGGGCGAAAAATCTATCTAGCTAGGTCTCATATCTGAGAAAATTCGTTTTCTCGGCATTTTCACATTTTTCACAAAAAAGATTTACCCATGCAATGTCGTTCGTAATTTCACATAATTCGTTAAGACAAAAGTGGCTCAGTGGTCAGGTGTCCGCCTCTTAACCGAAGGCTTCGAGTTCGAAACTCAACCAAAGAAACTTTTGTTTGTTATTTTTTCTTTTTTAATGTTTCTCGCTCGGTCGCCCAGATATTTTATTTTATTAGTGAGAATCTTAATACAGACCAAATCGCGGGCCACAGTTATTGTAGCCTATAAAATTCGCGAGTTAATAATTTCGCTTCGATAATCACGAAAATGTCAAGGTCAAAAGTCGTAGGAACTAGTAATTAATGTTTTGAGGAAAATTGTGAATTCATACTTCATCGGATGTCTCGTTTCTAGCATAATAATGGCTAGCGCCGGTAGGCTTGCCTCCTGTCATTTAAAAACAGGCATCAAAACAACTTTTACATCTGATAGAATTTACACATAATTATTAAGTAAGTTTGTATGAGTTAGTCAGCCCCACACGTATTGAGCATGTCTTTCCTGTGGATATGTCCGGTTAAGCTGAGAGGATGGTGTAGGTGCTACAAGCCTACTCCATCTCAACAATGTCCCAGGTACTACAGTGACTAGTTAAGTGTAGGTAAAGATTGCCTCCTGACACTGTTTAAATCATCTAGTAAAGATGTAAAGGCCTAAGTTTTTTTTGTTAACAAAGAATTAAAGCACCAGGAAACAGTAATTCCGGAATTAAATAATATTTTCCTTAAGGGAAAGTCCATATCACACCTGTTTATTGGTTAAATACGTTTGAGGGCAAACCCAGAAAGTATATTTACATATCCACACTTTCGGTGCGTTTTGACCAATGATATTATACCCTAGATATGTTACATTCATAGTTATCAACGTTTAAAATATGGTAACACTTGACAAGTTCCGCAAATGATAAATAACATACGTACTATAACACAAATAGCATTTTAAAGCCCGTCACAGACTTAGCTATAATATACAGGGTGTGGCAAATTCTTGGTCACTGAAGGGTAGCTACCTTTTCTCTTGTAGTTAGAAAGTTTTGTTCTTAGGAAACTTCGGTTTTATTTTGAAGAAAAAAATAATTGCATTTTTAGATTTTTGAAAAAAAGTACAGTTAGCCTAAAAAATTACATTTGTTAAAAAAAAAACAAGTTGGTCTTAATCAACTCTATTTCCCACCAGGAACACTTCTCTCAAAGTAACTTATCAAATCAAATCGTAAGTTTTTGCAATAATTCAAAAAAACGCATCCCATACATTTTCTATGAAATTAGGTGTTGTAAACATTACAGTGCCACTTATACTATCGTTCTTAATTTAATTTCATAACTGCTCCGGCAAGCTGGGAGGCTATTGTATAGCGCGTATTTAAATTTAGAACAAAGTGCTTGCCTGCAGATGTACAAATGGTATGGTCGATGCATACCATTCTCTCTTGCGGCTCTGTCGGAGGCGCCTAAGGCTTTACAATAGCCTCCTAGCATGTCGAAGCAGTTACGAATTTAAATTAATAACCATCGAATAAGTGGCACTATAATGTTTACAACTACTAATTTCATAGAAAATGTATGGGATGCGTTTTTTTGAATTATTGCAAAAACTTACGATTTGATTTGATAAGTCACTTTGGCAGAAGTGTTCCTGGTGGGAAATAGAGTCGATTAAGACCAACTGGTTTTTTTTGACAAATGTAATTTTTTAGGCTAACTGTACTTTTTTTCAAAAATCTAAAAATGCAATTATTTTTTTCTTCAAAATAAAACCGAAGTTTCCTAAGAACAAAACTTTCTAACTACAAGAGAAAAGGTAGCTACCCTTCAGTGACCAAGAATTTGCCACACCCTGTATATTAATATTTTTATAGCTAGGCATATTACTATTACTAATTTTCGCGTGACCGCACACTCAGCTATAATATATACGGTATAATAGTACGGTATATTAATATATATTATAGCTAAGTCTGTGACGGGCTTTATTATTTTAGTAATTCACTACACGTGACAAACACGTCTGGGTCGTTGCCCGCCCTGCTTGACGCGGACTAAGAACAAGACGTCGCAATTGGGACGTTTTCGAGTCTTCATTTTGCGCGCGGTAGAAACATATCTATGAAGTATTTTTAAATATGATTGGTTTTGATCAACATTCAGACAG
This sequence comes from Camptogramma bilineatum, assembly GCA_958496255.1. NCBI lineage: Eukaryota > Metazoa > Arthropoda > Insecta > Lepidoptera > Geometridae > Camptogramma > Camptogramma bilineatum. The sequence goes on along the minus strand of OY292479.1, from coordinate 873,739 downwards.
ATTTGAAGCAAGCAAGATAGTATTGAGCTAGTGCTTTACTCGTGATGAAGTAGGCCGCCTGAAGGCCTCCGTCATAACTTAACGACTTGGAAAACGAGATAGAAAATTTAATGTGCCTTCGAAAGCACGGACAGATTGTGAACTTTACTAGCAGCGCCCTCGCGGCGTTGCCCCCGTAGTGATGATGATGTTGATGAAAAGTAGCCTATAACCTTCCTCAAGAGTTTAGCTATCACCATGCAGAAAGAATTTTTTGTAAACAAACAATCAAACAAACAAAGTCTTCCGCTTTATTATATTAGTATGGATTCAGATCATGGTTCTGCTATAACGGCCTTTTTAGCCCCGCAGAGCTTGAGTTATGGGAACTACATGACTGATACTACCTATCTTTTTATTGTATTTAGTAAAACGCTTACAAAGTTAAAATAATAAATAAATACTGCTGGACATTTCACACAGCGCCACCTAGCCCCAAACTAAACAAAGCTTGTACTATGGGAACCAGATAACTGATAGAATACTTATATACTTTTTTTATGTACGAGTAAATACATACTTATAATATTTTATAACACCCAGACACAGAACAAACATCTATGTTCATCACACAAATGTTTGTCCTGAATGGGTATCGAACCCACGACCTACAGCGCAGAAGGCAGAGCTACTACCAAATGAGCTAAGAGGCCAGTCAAAGATCTATTGAGAATATGCTTTTAAGACTCTGAATATAGTCTTAAAGTCTTTTTGGTCAAATGGATATCAACTAAATCTTCAGTTAAGTATTTTGTAGTTTAATTGTTCATAAGTCCGTCATGATAATCAATTACATTATGATTAATCATAGTTTTGAGAGCTGACCCCTGACACATCACATCCCGTGACACAGTGTCGCTATCACAGCGATAACATTAATCTTTTCATACTGGGAAATAACATATTGACAAGCCTTTATTTATTTATTAGTGCTTATTTGACTGGCCTCTTAGCTCGGTAGTAGCTCTGCCTTCTGCGCTGTAGGTCGTGGGTTCGATTCCCACCCAGGACAAACATTTGTGTGATGAACGTAGATGTTTGTTCTGTGTCTGGGTGTTATAAAGTATAAGTATGTATTTACAAAATATATAAGTATTCTATCAGTTATCTGGTTCCCATAGTACAAGCTTTGCTTAGTTTGGGGCTAGATGGCGCTGTGTGAAAATGTCCCCCAATATTTATTTTTTTATTTATTTCATCTTTATTCAAGTAAATAAGTAAGTATGTATGAGCAAGTGGCCAACTCTGGTGACGGAGTTTTTAGGCCGTCTAAAGGCCTCTGTCATGGCTTAACGACTTAAAAGCCGGGACCGACAATTTAACGTGCCCTCCGAAGCACGGAAGCGCTCAGCTCGTAAATAAAATTCTTAGTATATAACGATCAAATGTATACATTTATCTTTTGAAATTCAGCTCAAGGTTATCTATTAAAAGATTATTATTATTATTATTATTATTATTATGTTTGTCAATTTGAGCATCTCGGGACTATGGAGTCCCGGACCTTTGACAGGCATGCATGGGGCCGAAGCCAACACACAGAGGCCCTTTTGACAATTTATTTTTATATACAATTTTTATTATTATTATTATTATTATTGATACACTAGCAGCTATAGAGCTGATGCGTGTATATCATTATCGTGTGTATATTATTGATTGTTTTGAAAAATCAAAATAAAAAGAATGCTGGACATTTCACACAGCGTCAACTAGCCCCAAACTAAGCAGAGCTTGTGTTATGGGAGCTACAATTATCTACCTTTATTATAATTTACAAAAATTATTACAACGAAACATAATAAAGATGCGTTGTGTACGTTTTGGTTTTTTATGAGGCAATTTCTTAATTATATGTACTTAGTTGTACTAAACATTCTTATGATGTATGAAAATTCTTAAATGACCTGAAAAATGTTAGTTTGTACACTCACTATAATCACATCACACTATCACACTAATATTAATGCGAAAGTTTGGATGTTTGATTGGATGGATGCATGTATGTTTGTTCCTCTATAACTCGACAACAACTGAACCAATTTGGCTGAAATTTAAAATACATATACATAATGACCGGGAATAGGACATAGGCTACTTTTTACCCGGGTACCTCGCGAGCGAAGCCGCGGGCGGAAGCTAGTGTTTCATAAAAAGTAAAACTGGGGTAGTACCGAGTATTAATATAAGGAAAGGTAAAAATTTAGTATTAAGAAGCAGGATTTTGGGAGGGGGAGTAAGGGGGGGAGGGGGGGAGGGTTCCCCCTCCCCCCTGGTACCACTCCCATTACAAGGTAACGCACCGTTCTGGAGATAATCAAATTATTGTTTTTATATACAAACTGGTAAGAAATGGTAAAAATTTAGTATTCGGTAACAGTATTTGGGGGGGAGGAGGGGGGGGGATCCCCCCCCCCAAATACCAGTTTTGTGCGACCAGATTTTGTGGGTGGGCTCGCTTCGCTCGCTTTTTTATATACAAACCTAACCTAACCTACAGGGTGCCCCGTGTCGGATCTGATTTAGTTTCTCTTTTAGATGTTATGGGGGTTTGTGCCACCAGATTTTGTGGGTGGGCTCGCTTCGCTCGCTTTTTTATATACAAACCTAACCTAACCTACAGGGTGCCTCGTGTCGGATCTGATTTAGTTTCTCTTTTAGATGTTATGGGGGTTTGTGCCACCAGATTTTGTGGGTGGGCTCGCTTCGCTCGCTTTTTTATATACAAACCTAACCTAACCTACAGGGTGCCCCGTGTCGGATCTGATTTAGTTTCTCTTTTAGATGTGATGGGGGTTTGTGCCGCCAGATTTTGTGGGTGGGCTCGCTTCGCTCGCTTTTTTATATACAAACCTAACCTAACCTACAGGTTGCCCCGTTTCGGTTGCCCTGTATAGGTTAGGTTAGGTTACATTTGATTTTCTCAAGAACGGTGCGTTACCTTGTAAAGGGAGTGGTACCAGGGGGGCAGGGGATCCCCCCACCCTCCCCCCCCCCAAAATATTTTGTTTCCGAATACTAAATTTTTACCAATTTTTACCAGTTTGTATATAAAAACAATAATTTGATTATCTCCAGAACGGTGCGTTACCTTGTAATGGGAGTGGTACCAGGGGGGAGGGGAAACCCTCCCCCCCCCTCCCCCTCCCAAAATCCTGCTTCTTAATACTAAATTTTTACCGTTTAAACATATAATACATGCATAATATAGTAGAAAAACACTGATAATTTTAGAGGTTTCTAATGTGATGCGTGATGTTACCCGTGCGAAGCCAGGGCTGGTCGCTAGTTAACTTGTATAATACCTTTACTTTGTTTATGTATCTTCTGCTACTGTAGTATCATTGAAAGTAGCATATTCCAGGTCAAAAACTATGGATTATGAAAGTTTAATCTTGATTGGTTCATCGATAGAGCCAATACATTCAGAATCATTCAAATTCGTGTGAAAAATTTTGATAGGATAAGTTAGTTACGGTTTTGAATCACAATAAGTTCCTAATTGGACGCATGGATAAAGGACTAGTGTGGTGATAGGTTAAATTGACAAGGTCTTCATTTTCTCAGTTTTGGTAAGCAAATGTAAAGCGTTGAAAATAAATAAAAGCGAATGAGTCATACTATAGAATGGACATGGAAAAACCAAAATACCTTTCTGCTTACCCATTGTTGTGACGTTGTAGTCGGCTTGCGTGAAGTGGAGACTGCAAACTTTAGAGTATTTGGTGTAAGGTTTACCGCGCTTCAAGATTACGTTCCATTTATCAGCCATTGTCACGTCACGAGGGAACCTGTGGAATTTCACGTTCTTCGTCTTGCCGGCTAGCGACGTGCATTGTGGAACTGTGCAATAATATCCCATCTTTGCAACTTGTACTTTTCTGTTTCACAACATCGGAGCACGTATTTCTGTTGGCGCGCGACACATCAAAACCCACTGGCAGCTCCGGCGTGTTACATAAAACCGTATAGATTGCTTTTATTTGTTGCAATCCTTATCACGTTGGTAAAAAAATGGAATCATCACACAATAGCCTTGAATAATTTGACATGTATCACCTCCTTTTTCCCTTCCCACTTTCAGAAAAAAATGGCCACTTTTGCACCATAGACAATGCGGTTTTCGTTTCCTGCTTGTTGAGGAACAAAACGATTAATCGACTAAATCAGCTTAAATCGGATTTTATTTATGTATAAACAACACTAGATAAAGGTGAAACTGTACTTAACAAAAATCCAAGTTTGTGAAACAAATTCCATTCTCTTTCATTTATAAGTCCTTTTAAGTCAGATTTAATTCAATATTTTCAATTTTAATTGTTTAAAAATTATCTAGTTCTCTTTTTCTGTCAAAAATTCGTTTATAATGCAAAAAAAATTGGCGTGGTTCTTGACAAGCAAAGTTCGATCCTTTCCTCAATGAAAAAGTCTGCACCATAGACAACTTCATTTTATTTTTCAACAGGCAACATCCGTCATTTTTCTGTTTTGGTTTGGTAATGTCGGCGCTTGGTGTTTTTATGCGCCAAGTTTTGTTTGTTTTTATAAATTCCGCCTTTAGACCACCGCTACGTCTGTGTTTTTTGTTTAGATATGTTATTTTATGTGTTAAATTGTGCGCGGTGTTGACAAAATGCCGTATTATTGCACAGTGCCGCGGTGCACATCGATGGCAGGCAAGGCGAAGAATGTTTCTTTTCATCAATTTCCTCGCGATGAGGAGCTCGCCAGATTGTGGAATGATATCCTGAAACGAGGGAAACCTTACACAAAGTACTCAAAAGTTTGCAGTTTGCACTTCAAGCCCGAAGATTACACCATAACGAGCGTTGGTAAAAATAAAGGTACACACGTTTTATTTTGTAAAGCAGGTAGGTATACCTACTCTATTCAGGTACCTATTACCTGCTAGCTAATTGCCATGTTACAGAACTTTATACTTGGCGTGTTGCCGCCTAAATTCCACAGCGAAATGTACTACTATTGTAATTAAAATGTGTAGGTGTTTACAGATAGCGCATATACCTATTATTTATTAGGTAATACCTACCTTGTAGATGTTAGTCATACATAGTGTAGGTAGACACTACCTAGACATATTGGAAGGTAAATAATAACTTAGGTACCTACTTGTTTGTAGATTATAGTCAGTGATAATAATAAATATATTCACCTCATTGATTCTCTTATAGGCATTTCTGTATTTATTACCAATGAATATAATATATAGCAAGAGGAGATCTGTGTTCTCTATGATGGGAAACAGGTGTGAGTTTACCAATAAATAACATAACTTTATTAATAACTTAACTTCCTATAGTTACTTTTGGTAACTTTTAACCGACTTCATAAAAAGGAGGTTTCAATTCGTGAGAATCTTTTTTTTACCTATAACCTTCCTCAAAAATTAGACTATCAAATGCAGAAAAAAAATTCAAATCTGCCTGAGATTGGTGTGTTCAAACAAACAAACAAATTCTTCTGCTTTATCTATCTATATACCAATATGGTTTTTTGTTTGTCATGTTTATCAATGGTTCCACCATTCAGCATCATTATTATCCACCTCACCATACCTCCCCGTACCTCCCCCCCTCACTCCCTCCCTCCTAGGCGACACTGAAAATCAGCGCCTGATCCCTAGATCTAGGCAATGAGCTGAGTTGTCACCGATTTCAACAAGTATCTATTTTTTTTTTTCTGTTTGTCTTTTTTCTCATTTTGATAATTTGCTATGTTGTATTTGTTGAATAATTGTATTTTCTTTCTTTCTATTTTCTTATTATACCATCACTACGCGGGTAACGCCGCGCGGGCGCAGCTTGTTATTATTATGTATAGAGATAGACACTACTCTTTTCGCTTTACGAGTTAAAAATCACAAGAAATATTAAATTTCTAGGACAATGGAGAACTCTTCGCAAGGATGCTGTTCCGTCACAGAATCTACCATCAGAGACACCGGCTCCTTACTCCAGGAAACAATGGGACACCTGGAACCACACCACTCCAAATGTTATGGACCCATCGGTAAATATTGTAGATAGGCACTTGCTTCTTGATTGTCTATCTTTGATAGTGACCAAAATCGGTCTCAAACTCTCAAATATGGCAGTTCAGTGACCATGCAAGTAGCTCTGTCACCCTCATCTCAACGAGACCGAACGCGACTAAAGATACCTAGAGTCGGATTCAGCACTGAAGTCCAATAGACGCGGCGCTGCTGTCGCAAAACTAGGTTATGTAAAAAATGACTAGTTGTCGAAATAAGTCTTGAACAATAATACTTATGCTAGTTTGTACGTTCGTTAGATCTACACATCAGAACAACTGAACGACCTCGCCTAAAAGAGCATAATAAAGTAAATAAAACAATTAGTTCCCGCTTTTTCCGTAGGACTTGAGTGCTGAATCCTACTCTACATGATCGTTTTGACTGATGTGAACTTGTGCCTGCTGATGGGAACTTGGGGCCGTAACGTTAATATTGATCATTTCAGATTCACCACCAGATGGCGCAAGCTATCTACATGCAGACGATGCTGGCGATGCAGGCCGCTGGTTCCACGGAACCACCTTCTCATCAGAACGGTGAGAACCAGCTTGACATTACAATAACCATAGATGATTGATCATTGAAGTTAAGCAACATTGTGCGCGGTCACTCTTAGGATGGGTGACCGCAAGTGGTAATACGAGCTGAGCGCTTCCGTGCTTCGGAGGGCACGTTAAATTGTCGGTCCCGGCTTTTAAGTCGTTAAGCCATGACGGAGGCCTTTAGACGGCCTAAAAACTCCGTCACCAGAGTTGGCCACTTACGAACTTACTTACGACATAGTTTCATATTATTTTTAGGTTTTTTTACGTAATTACCATGTAATATTTAAAATGTCAACTACAACGTAAGTTTAACTCAGTTTTGGAGGTTTTAAAAGTGAAAACCTATAATTTCAGGTCCAGTCCCCGAAGATATACCACAAACATCGAACCAAGAGAAAGAAACCGACACAACATCGTACAAATGCACGGAATGTACAAAATGCTTCAAGGATCCCGATGTCTTCGTCCTTCACAAGCGAACTCATACAAAGAACAACGGAGTAGAAAAGGAGAATTACAATATGAATCTGACTCTTCGATCCAACCCTATCTTGGCCAACCTTTTAAAAACCAACACTGAGGTCTTTGATCCTAACTTAGCGACCATGGAAAGCATATTGATGACAGCGTTGGCCGCTAATATGGACTATTTGAGGAATTTCTCCATGATCAAAGAAGAAAGGGGTGAGTTAAACCAAGATATGGGTAGGTTGAACCATGAAAAGCAGGAAATGAATGATACGGTTGGGGTGAACCATGAAAAGCTTGAGATGAACCGTGATATGGGTGAGTTGAACCATGATAGGGGTGAAGTGAACCATGATAGGGATGAAGTGAACCATGATAAGGTTGAAATGAACCATGATAGAACTGAGAATCTAAATAGCAGCTTTCCTATAGATGATTTAAATCATAGCGATAGGTCAAAACTAAATAATATAGAATCAGGTAAAAATGATTTAAGAAAATCACCGAGTAATCTTAATTATCCACAAGATTTAGAGGTGAAAAGTGATTTAAATGATCCTATAAAGGGTGATCCAAATCACTCGAAAAATGATCTCGATGATAAAGGTGACGCAATCAACTCCGATGATGAAAATCATCAAACCGAACAGATTGGTCTAAGTTATGCGATGAATTTCTCCACCAAAATTGAAAACAGAGAAAAGGATGTATACAAAGCTAATTATTATAAAGATAGGTATTGTAGTGAGGGGAAAAATGCTAGTGATGCGAAAAATAGTGATGGCGATGAAGAATTGAACGAATCGATCGATTCTAATTTAGTTATAGATGAAAGTGTGTAATATTTTCTTTTTTCGAGAAGCTATACTTTCACCACACTGGTTTTTATTCTCAAGTTTATTTTTTTGTCCGAGCAGCTATACTTTCACCACACTGGTTTATTTCTCAAGTTTTTAAGATGTACTGCATGTTTGTCATGTTTGGACATACCTCTGACTACCCCCTTAGACATCTTCAAAGGATCTTAAATGTCTACAGATTAGAGATAGTGTCTACCGCGCCTTGGTACAGTCGTGATCAGTGTATTAGTTCTTATTATTGAGTTTTAAAACTAAAAACAATGTGTTGGTAAAAGAACTAGTGTTTAACCACACTTAGGTTTTACTAGCTTCCGCCCGCGGCTTCTCTCGCGTGGTTCCCGGATAAAAAGTAGCCTACGTCCTATTCCCGGTCATTATCTATCTATATTTTAAATTTCAGCCAAATCTGTTCAGTGGTTGTCGAGTTATAGAGGAACAAACATACATCCATCCATCCAAACTTTCGCGTTTATAATATTAGTGTGATATTGGTGTGGGTTCGAATCCCGTCGGAATCGGAAATTTTGAAAGACTTTTTTTTTTATCGAATTTTCAATGAAAGAACCAGTGTGTTGAAAGTATACGACGCTGAGGCTTATTTGCAGATTACAAAAAGTTTTTTTAATAGCATAGCTAATATTTTTACCTCATCAATCCTTTTCATCAAGTGATTTCAAAATAACTTCGGAATCCGTACCCATATTATAAATGTGAAAGTGTGTTTATTTGTTTGTTTGTTTGTCCTGCTTTCACGTCAAAACAGAGCGACGGATTGACGTGATTTTGTGTGGAGATAGTTGGAGGGCTGGAGAGTAACATAGGCTACTTTTTATCCGGGTACTACGCGAGCGAAGCCGCGGGCAGCAGCTAGTGTATAATAAAGTTTTTAGAAGCTCTCATAGCGTAGCTTGCTTAGACGTTCTTGTAGGATCGTTGAAGTTAAGCAACGTTCTTCAGTGGGTGACCGCTAGTGGTATTAACTGTGCGCTTCTGTGCTTCGGAGGGTATGTATAATGAATGAATGAATTAACGAATGAATAAAACCTCTATTGTACACGACTTAAAATAACATTTAGAAAGGAATAACTTTATGAGTAATCATTACAATGGGCGATCTTATCGCTTAGAAGCTATCTCTTCCAGGCAACCTTTGGATGGAAAGAGATATCGAGATTGACCCATACGTGATTTTTTGTATGGAGATAGTTGGAGGGCTGGAGAGTAACATAGGCTACCTTTTATCCGGGTACCACGCGAGCGAAGCCACGGGCAGCAGCTAGTATAAATTATTTAAGCTGGCAGTAAGTTAATAAATGATCATTGTATGGATCGAAATTACATCAGACATCCAAAATATTTTTATAGTTGAGAAGCTAATTTATTCCTTCTGACTACCCCTTACATTCTAAAACGATCTGAGAAAATGTATACTGTTTTGGGGATGATATCTGTTTTTTTACTAACTGTAAAATTAATTTGGATAGTGTGATTTGTACCTAAATCTAGGTCATTTGACAATTTGAAAAATATTGAATTACTAGCTGCTGCCGGCGGCTTCGCTCGCGTGGTACCCGGATAAAAAGCTTATGTTACTCTCCAGCCCTCCAACTATCTCCACACAAAAAATCACGTCAATCCGTCGCTCTGTTTTGACGTGAAAGCAGGACAAATAAACAAACAAATAAACACACTTTCACATTTATAATATGGGTACGGATTTATTGCCAACCGCGTAGAACGTACGATCGCGTGGTACAGTCAGTGTCATCAATCGGTATCCCCCTATTGATTTTAACAAGGACCCTTTTCATTTCAACTTTGGATTTCAGTCGGATTTGCTAGTATAGGAACTCGAGCGAAATTAGATATCCATAAGTATACTAGCAAATCCGACTGAAATCCAAAGTTGAAATGAAAAGGGTCCTTGTTAAAATCAATAGGGGGATACCGATTGATGACGCTGACTGTACGTACCCGGATAAAAAGTAGCCTTTGTGTTATTCCAGGTCAAAAACTATCTAAACTCCAAGTTTCAGCTAAATCCGTTCAGTAGTTTTTGCGTGAAGGAGTAACAAACATCTAAACTTTCGCATTTATAATATTAGCTTTCGCCCGTGGCTTAGCTCGCGTGGTACCCGGATAAAAAGCCCATGTCCTATTCCCGTTCATTATCTATCTATATTTTAAATTTCAGGCAAATCGGTTCAGTGGTTGTCGAGTTATAGAGGAACAAACATACATCTGTCCTGGATGGATGGTCCAAACATCAAAACTTTCACATCACGCTAATATTATAAATGCGAAAGTTTGGATGTTCCTGTTTGTTCCTCTATAAAATTACAACCACTGAACCGATTTGGCTGAGATTTAAAAAATAGATAGATAATGACCGGGAATAGGACATCTAGGCTACTTTTGAGCCAAGTACAACGCGAGCGAAGCCGCGGGCGGAAGTTAGTTTATAATACAAGTGTTATTAGTAGCACCAAATTGGCGAATTATTAAAAAAAGGTAAGGTCAAGAGCACCTTAAACCGACGAGCTTGCGTGAAGAATGTGATGAGAGTGAATGAAGCGAAAGAAGTGTGTCAGGATCGTAGCAAGTAGAGATCTGTGGTCTCTGCCTACCCCTATGATGGGAAACAGGCGTGAGTTTATGTATGTATGTAGTAGGATTAGTATAGATCACTAGCGGTCCCGATTTCGTCCAAGTTAAACATTAATAGTTGTTTTTTTGTTTATACGCTTGGTGAAAAGTGATGTAAAAAAGTATGTATCATTTTGATCTACTAATTTTGTACCTATCTGCGGATTCATTTGTATAGAAAAACTTATTTTCTAAAATAACATAAAACATACCAACTAAATTGAAATTATTTTTGTATATTTAGGTTTGTAACCACCATTTTTACCGTGTAATTATAAGATAGAAAATAATCATCAAATTTTACAAAAAAAAAATTACCCAGAGTAATAATTAGACTTATAGATGAAGTGACAACAATTTTAGTTCATAATTCTTATGAAAAAAGAGTTTAATATTATTCGCTTTTGGGTAATATTATGATACTTATTTTTAAAAATACAATTATATAAGTGAATATTTTTTGTCTCATAATTACATGTATGTACGTAATGTATTATTCCCACCATGTATGATTTAGTAAATAATACACACCGATGTATATTTTTTGTATTTTTCTAGCGTAATTTTTAGATATTTTTAAGTAGTTTAAGTACTTTAGTTTTCAGAGTAGCTGGTAAAGTGAAATATTACCGATTTTTAAGATTTTTTTATGTAAATATTGTTTTTAGTTACAATTGGCTGAATTTAACTAAAGCTACCTAAAATAAATAACAATTTTAAGTATCACTTAAGTTAGTAAACCCCTTGCTAGATGCACTTTTAATTTAAGTTAAAACAATGCATATGAGTTCTAAGTTAAACTTTAATTAAAACCATAATATAAGGCCTTTTGTAATACGTAGTTTATCAAGGCATTATACAAACATAAGTATAATTTATCACTCGACAATCTGCTAACTTGTCTCAAACCTCAAGTTGGTCTCAAACTGTCAAAACGATCGCGTAGGTATCTTTTGTCGCGTTCGGTTTCGTTGAGATGACAGTGACAGAGCTACTTGCGTGGTCACTGAACTGAATTTAACAGTTTGAGACCGATTTTGGTATCAAAGATAGAGATGGGCGAGTCTAAGCCAACGCGAGCGAAGGCAAAGTGATGCAAGGCGAGTACCGTCCAGACGCTTGGCGAGTCTACGCAAACCAATGCAAATAGGCGCTTGTATTCACTCGGCCAGCTAGGCGAGCGATGGCAAAGCAAGGTAAATGCTGCCCACACGTTGGCATTGGCGTTCATTTGGCGAGCATGCGCCAGCGTGTAGTAGCACGAAAATAACACGAAAATCTTCAATACAATAAGTTCCAAAATGCCTAAAGTATTGTAATTATTTTAAGACTCTCTGACCTTATGTTAAAAGACTGTGAATCCACCGATTTTGAACTCTAATAACCATTTTTGAGAAGACCCAACGTTGTACTATAATGTAGTGTATTTTTATACAATGTATGTAAGCCATATCGATTTTGTAATATTTGGAGCGGTATTAACTAGCTATAGAACTGGTATGAACTACAAAATCACTATACTACTATTTTATACGGTTTTACTATTTTTTTCACTTGATGTAGTATCAAACAATTACGTTGTTAATTAATTAATTACACTATTATTATTAAGTGTACATAGATCTCAAGAACTACATAATATGAACAAATTCATTAAAACATTCAAAAAGTGCCTTAGGAGTTTCATAAAAATAATTACAGCTAGAATTTTGTGCCTGCGATATTCACCTAAACATTGCCTCTCTTTCTAACGCATAACTCTGTCACTGTCTGGCGTGGAGTGGCGCGGAAGGGTTGTTGACTTCGAATGTCTATAGTAAAATTGGCGACAATGTCAGTGAAATTATTATTAAAAATATTAGGTATGAACAAAAAAACCGCTTACGCTATAAGGGTCGAAGCACACGGGCCATACGCCATAGCCACAAACGTGAAACTAGAAGCTACAATTTGTAGCTTCTACGCACCTTTAAGTTGTGGCGATCATCGGCGTCAACCGTGTGTGGCAAGTCTATATAAAATGTATGAAATGTACAGGAAATAGATCGGTGGCGGCGTTTTGGGGGGTCCATTAATTACGTGAGGTAATTTTTGCGATTTTTTGTGGTTGTGGTCGGTGCCCCGTGTGCGGCCAGTCTTATGTTCGTTCTATAGCTAAATATTGCTGCTCTGAATATAATAGTTTTAAATAGATGAGTACTAATACCTATCAATAGTATAGTTATAGATATTTAGTGCCTTAGATTAGTGTATAGTTATTATAGAAATGTACTTAATAATGAAAATGGGAAAAAAAGCCTTGTTTTAGAACTGAACTCAAAAAATCGTTTGATTTCACATTAAATTCACTTTTAGTTTTTTTTTTATCTGGGTGGCAATTCTACTAGAAGACAACGTCAATCATTCCGCTGCGTTTTGTTTCGATCACTTAAATGTCAGCCATTTGGTGAATAGTAGAATGGCTTTTCAAAAATTTGTTCTGCCAAAGTCCAAACCTTAGCTAAAACCTCACTACAACTGAGTCGTGTCAATAGAAGAATAGGAAACAGTCGAAAATCTAAGGTTTAGTTGAGGTTTTGCTTGTGGTTGATAAAAAGTTTGGTAGTAGAATCGCCACCCTTGTCTCAAACCTCAAATTGGTCTCAAACTGTCAAAACGATCGCGTAGGTATCTTTTGTCGCGTTCGGTCTCGTTGAGATGAGAGTGACGGAGCTACTTGCGTGCTCACTGAACTGTCATTATGACAAACTGTCAAATATGAAAGTGTCATTTTGACAGTTTGAGACCGATTTCAGTCGCTATCAACGACAATCAGGGGGCAGGAATAAAGAAGACACTAACACAGATAATTTGCTTTCAAACTGCCACAACTTGAATTTAGTTTTAGAGCAAGGCATATCACAAAGTACTTAATTATTATAAGTAAAGAACTTTCATTTGCAATACTTAAATGCATCTAAACAATAGGGTTTGAACAATGATCTTTTCGAAAAGGGGAAGATAGGTGACGTATTAGCATCGTATGCCAAAACTTGGGTTCGGTGCACCACTGCATACACCAAAACACACACATTTCTCTTTTCTGTTGCCAAGAAACAAGGATAGAGAGAGAAATTAAACTGTTGTGCTAGCGAGACAGCAATGGCAGAGTTCTGTCGGCTCCGGCCGGATGGAGCCGATAACGATAGAGCCCGCTCTGCAATGATGTCTCTCTCGCACGACTTTAGATGCTCTCTCTTTATACTTTATTTCATAAATACATTGTTACATAGACACATAGGACAAAAATAGTTTAAACAAATAGCGTCAATAATTTACAAAGACCCCGCACTAGGACAAGCCTGTATCTCTATTCTTGTCTATTAACAAATTTAAGGTGCGTTCGAGACGATGTTAGCGCCGCACTGAGGGCAGGTTTGTCCTCAGGACTCAGTCGAGTAGGGACAGGAATTTTGGTGAGTCATCTATCTTCCTGCAGGCCTTTGCCCTGCAGTGGGAAACGTCAGGCTTATAAATAAATAAAATAAAATAATCCATCTTCCCCTTTTTGAAAAGATCATTGGGTTTGAAGCAATCTTTGTTCATCCGTGCCTCTACCAATTTAGCTACCGAGCAGTTATGGTCACAATTTTGTAATACAATTCCCCCTAGGTTCCCTAGGAGGAAACTTTGTATTAAAACTTTTAAAACCATGTTACAGTATTCAAAATGGCGGCTGATTTGTTAAGATTTTTTGTTATAAATGTATTTTAAGTTATTATACAAAGTGTAACTTCCAATTAATTAGGTTTGATGGATCAATATTGTAGATGGGACAAAAATAATCCAAAATATGAACATTTTTGAAACTTGCTCTCACATAAGATAATATAAAACTACCCTCACTAAACATCAAAATTATCTAAAATGTCGTAAGATATATTACAATGTCCACCATGCATGGACCAACATACATGGACTGCTGGACACACACACACACACAAAACAAAGAAGGATCTATACGAAATTCTTGTGTTAAAAAGAGACAGAGCATAATATATTTTGTCCCTCATCGCGTGCCGGCTCTTTGTAGGTAGAGAACATCTATGTTCTAAAATTCTGTATAACTCGGTTCATTAAAGAAAGGAATCTAATCGAACGAGGCGCTTATCATGTTCTCTCGCTTGCACACTAGTTCCGTCTATACTTACGGAGCGAGAGGACATGATAAGCGCCGCCATTTTGGATTCCTTTCTTAAATGAACCGGGTTAGGTATACTAATGTGGATCTTAGTGTACTACGAAACAATAGATCCACTTAATTTTTGTACTGTTCGGCGGCACGTTATCAGTAAATCTAGTACTATTAGATACACATCTATGTGTCAGCTTGTAAGCTTCCTGACAGATTGAATATTTTTGTCCCGTCTACCGTACCCATCCATATTGTATACGTCTAAGGTAGTATTTAATGAGACTGCGTATTATGTATTGATCTCTTTCTGTGAAACGACTTAATAAATATAACTTAGTATGCTTGAGTTTTATTCGTCGCCTATCACCACACTGGTTCTCGATGCAGCTAGGGTCACCCATGTGATACTATATAGTAATCGCCTATCACCACACTGGTTCTCGATGAAGCTAGGGTCAACCATGTGATAGGTAGGAACTAGGTATCTAAACCTGCATAAAGGACGCACTATGGATCTAGGTAGGCATTCGTGAAGATTCAATGGCCTCTTAGCTCAGTTGGTAGTAGCTCTGCCTTCTGCGCTGTAGGTCGTGGGTTGGATTCCCATCCAGGACAAACATTTGTATGATGAACATAGATGTTTTTAGGTACTGTGTTTGGGTGTTATAAAATATTCTATGTATGCATTTAAAAAAGTAAGTTATCTGTGTTCCCAGAGTACAAACTTTGCTCAGTTTGGGGCTAGATGGCGCTGTGTGAAATGTCCAGCAAAATTTATTTATTTATCTTGGCATTCGTGAAGCCGTTTCGACGCGCACGCAGTGCAGCTTTTTCATACAAAAGTTTCTAAAGGATATTGACCATTTTGGACCAAATGCTGCCCAGGCATGGGTATACCTTTATTTTTTTCTTTATATGAAGAGCTATTAAAAAATAAGTATTTAAAAAAAAAACATCCACGGGTTCATACGGGTGAATTTTTGAGACGGGGTAGTAGGGCAGCTACCTTAACCGTTGTAGCTAGAGGAAAACGTTCTTAGAAGACTATCCTTAACTTTTGAAGATATTTCGACCTGCATCCTCTGGTTTTGAAAAAAATGTACAGTCAGCGAGAAAATGGGCAATTTACACAAAAACTTTTTTAATGTCAATCGATCCTGTTTCATCTAAGGATTAAAAGGCTTTATCGAACCAACTGGGGTTAGAGTACTAGAAAAGTCAGAAAACGCTAAAATGTATTTCTGAGACAAGACAGTAAGGGCTACCTTAACCGCTGTAGCTAGAGAAAAACGTTCTTAGAAGACTATCCTTAGCTTTTGATGATATTTTGACCTGCATCCTCTGATTTAAAAAAAATTGTACAATCAGCGAGAAAATGGGCAATTTACACAAAAACTTTTTTTGATGCCAATCGATCCCATTTCATCTAAGGATTAAAAGACTCTATGGGACCAACTGAGGCAAGAATACTAAAATCAGAAAACGCAAAAAACTTTGATTATACATTTCATTTTGTCATTTGCCATCATTTTTCATCATTTTGTCGAAATATCTTCAAAAGTAAGGGTAGTCTCCTAAGAACGTTTTCCTGTAGCTACAACGGTTAAGGTAGCTGCCCTACTACCCCGTCTCAAAAATTCACCCGTATGAACCCGTGGATGTTTTATTTTTAAATACTTATTTTTTAATAGCTCTTTTTTACTGCTCTGTCTCAAAAATACATTTTAGCGTTTTCTGGCTTTTCTAGTACTCTAATCTCAGTTGGTTCCATAGAGTCTTTTAATCCTTAGATAAAACAGGATCGATTGGCATCAAAAAAAGTTTTAGTGTAAATTGCTCATTTTCTCGCTGACTGTACATTTTTTTCAAAATCTGTGAATGTAGGTCGAAATACCTTTAAAAACTAAGGATAGTCTCTTAAGAGCCATTATACAATTTCGCACTCGACAAAATCAGCGCTCGGAGGGACAAAAGTTGCTAAATTCTAACACCCAATGAACAGCGCTCCGTTTCTTAGACTAAACGGTTTTGGTAATTTTCATGTGATTGATTTATTTGAGATAGTAAAAATACTTTTTGGGTAGGTACTTAGGTAGGTACCTATAGGTATAACACAAAACAAAGTCGGGTTAGTTACACTTTGAATACAAATAATTACAAAAAATAAATGTTTGTTTTTTTGTCCCATAAACCATATTGTGCTGATCTGATGGAGTCAGGAGCTTTTCAACAGAACTCTTCAGTAAATAGTCCGATTGAGTTGAAACTTGGATCTCAGTATGTCAGTCAAGTTCCGACTACAATGAAATAATATGGTGACAGCTAGCTCATCTGATGATGGAGTCAGGACCTGTTCCATGGAACTTTTTAATGATATGGGTATCAAATGACAGGGCTTGATGAGCGCAACACAATGCTGATCTGATGATGGAGCCAGGACCTGCTCCATGGAACTTTTTAATGATATGGGTATCAAATGAAAGGGCTTGATGAGCGCAACACAATGCTGATCTGATGATGGAGTCAGGACCTGTTCCATGGAACTTTTTAATGATATGGGTATCAAATGAAAGGGTTTGATGAGCGAAACACAATTCTGATCTGATGATGGAGTCAGGACCTGCTCCATGGAACTTTTTAATAATATGGGTATCAAATGAAAGGCCTTGATGAGCGCAACACAATGCTGATCTGATGATGGAGTCAGGACCTGTTCCATGGAACTTTTTAATGATATGGGTATCAAATGAAAGGGTTTGATGAGCGAAACACAATTCTGATCTGATGATGGAGTCAGGACCTGCTCCATGGAAATTTTTAATAATATGGGTATCAAATGAAAGGGCTTGATGAGCGCAACACAATGCTGATCTGATGATGGAGTCAGGACCTGTTCCATGGAACTTTTTAATGATATGGGTATCAAATGAAAGGGTTTGATGAGCGAAACACAATTCTGATCTGATGATGGAGTCAGGACCTGCTTCATGGAACTTTTTAATGATATGGGTATCAAATGAAAGGACTTGATGAGCGCAACACAATGCTGATCTAATGATGGAGTCAGGACCTGTTCCATCGAACTTTATAATGATATGGGTATCAAATGAAAGGGTTTAATGAGCAAAACACAATGCTGATCTGATGATGGAATCAGGACCTGTTCCATGGAACTTTATAATGATATGGGTATCAAATGAAAGGGTTTTATGCGCGAAACACAAAGCTGGGTTAGGATTTACTTTTGACTTCGATTTTTGATGTTTGATTTTTCATTTTTAATCTTGATTTTAATTTTAAAATCAAAATCAAGAAATAAAAATCAAAATAAAAATCCGAGATCCGAGAATCGAGAAATGAGAAACAAGAATCAAGAATCACAAATCAAAAATTAAAAAATTGAAAATCAAGAATTAAGAATCCGAGATACAAGATCCGAGAATCGATAATCGAAAATAGAAAATCAAGAATCAAAATCAAGAATCAAGAACCCGATATCCAAGATCCGATAATCAAGAATTGAGACTCGAAAATCGAAAATCAAGAATCCGAGATCCGAGAATAGAGAAACTAAAATTGAAAATCAAGAATCAAGAATCAAAGTGAAAGTCAAAATCAAGAATCAAAGTCAAAGTAAACCCCGACCCAGCTTTGTGTTTCGCTCATCAAGCCCTTTCATTTGATACCCATATCATTGTAAAGTTCCAGGGAACAGGTCCTGACTCCATCATCAGATCAGCATTGTGTTTTGTTCATCAAGCCCTTTCATTTGATGCCCATATTATCATTAAAAGTTCCATGGAACAGGTCATAACTCCATCATCAGATCAGCATTATGTTTTGCTCATCAAGCCCTTTCATTTGATACCCATATGATTAAAAAGTTCCATGAACCAGGTCCTGACTCCATCATCAGATCAGCATTGTGTTTCGCTCATCAAACCCTTTCATTTAATACCCATATCATTAAAAAATTCCATGGAACAGGTCCTGACTCCATTATCAGATCAGCATTGTGTTGCGCTCATCAAGCCCTTTAATTTGATACCCATATCATTAAAGAGTTCCATGGAACAGGTCCTGACTCCATCATCAGATCAGCATTGTGTTGCGCTCATCAAACCCTTTCATTTGATACCCATATTATTAAAATGTTCCATGGAGCAGGTCCTGACTCCATCATCAGATCAGCATTGTGTTTCGCTCATCAAACCCTTTCATTTGATACCCATATCATTAAAAAGTTCCATGGAACAGGTCCTGACTCCATCATCAGATCAGCATTGTGTTGCGCTCATCAAGCCCTTTCATTTGATACCCATATTATTAAAAAGTTCCATGGAGCAGGTCCTGACTCCATCATCAGATCAGAATTGTGTTTCGCTCATCAAACCCTTTCATTTGATACCCATATCATTAAAAAGTTCCATGGAACAGGTCCTGACTCCATCATCAGATCAGCATTGTGTTGCGCTCATCAAGCTCTTTCATTTGATACCCATATCATTATAAAGTTCGATGGAACAGGTCCTGACTCCATCATCAGATCAGCATTGTGTTTCGGTCATCAAGCCCTTTCATTTGATACCCATATCATTAAAAAGTTCTAGGGAACAGGTCCTGACTCCATCATCAGATCAGCATTGTGTTGCGCTCATCAAGCCCTTTAATTTGATACCCATATCATTAAAAAGTTCCATGGAACAGGTCCTGACTCCATCATCAGATCAGCATTGTGTTGCGCTCATCAAGCCCTTTCATTTGATACCCATATTATTAAAAAGTTCCATGGAGCAGGTCCTGACTCCATCATCAGATCAGCATTGTGTTGCGCTCATCAAGCTCTTTCATTTGATACCCATATCATTAAAAAGTTCCAGGGAACAGGTCCTGACTCCATCATCAGATCAGCATTGTGTTGCGCTCATCAAGCTCTGTCATTTGATACCCATATCATTAAAAAGTTCCAGGGAACAGGTCCTGACTCCATCATCAGATCAGCATTGTGTTGCGCTCATCAAGCCCTTTCATTTGATACCCATATCATCATAAAATTCCATGGAACAGGTCCTGACTCCATCATCAGATCAGCTCGCTGTCACCCTATTATTACATTATTAGTTACATAACAATTCAGATCATTATTCTGCTTTAACGGCCTTTTTAGCCCCGCAGAAAATATTTATAACTTAGCAACCAATGTATCAAACGCTCCTATTTCGCTATATTCTTCGTAGCCGGCGACGTGCTTTGCGAGTCGACTCAGTGCGAGCTCCGGGATGCAAAGCGATACGTCCACCCCCTAGAAGCGCTCGGTGCGGTCTGCTTGCGTCGAGTAGATAGGGTAGTAGATACGACGCGTTTTAGGTTGTTTTAAAAGATTTTTCATTGCCAATTTTTTAATCTTTTTGCATTTTTTTTTTCAGAAAAGGATGGATTTTGAACTAAAGTTTATTTCTGTTTTGTTAATTTTACGAACAAGAGTTCTAAGTCAGTTCTAAGTAGCCAAAATCAAAAGCAATTCTTTGGCCGTTTTCTCGAAATTTGGACTAAGTTAAAGATTTTTTTACTCAAAAACTAAATAAAGGTAGTAAAAAGTGATCCATTTAATAGTTTGGTTGACTATCACAGCAAAACATCGTAATTTTTTTATACCATTTGGACGTCAAAATGATTCGTAAATATGGTGATTTCTAAACCTCTTACAGCAAAAATTCACAAAACAGTCGCCGGTTTGAGGTCGATTAATCAAAAAGAAATAATAAAAATACAAAAGTAGCTCATTTAATAGTACAGAATTGAAATGATATTTCATGCTGTGCCATAATTTTTTTATAAATACAGTGTTTTCATTGAAAAATCCTGCCCCAAAACATCACGTAAATCAGAAAATTTTGTATAATGCCTCTTAAGAACGTTTTCCTCTAGCTACAACGGTTAAGGTAGCCCTTACTGTCTTGTCTCAGAAATACATTTTAGCGTTTTCTGACTTTTCTAGTACCTACTCTAACCCCAGTTGGTTCGATAGAGCTTTTTAATCCTTAGATGAAACAGGATCGATTGGCATCAAAAAAAGTTTTTGTGTAAATTGCTCATTTTCTCGCTGACTGTACATTTTTTTCAAAATCTGTGAATGTAGGTCGAAATATTTTCAAAAACTAAGGATAGTCTCCTAAGAATGTTTTCCTCTAGCTACAGCGGTTAAGGTAGCCCTTACTGTCTTGTCTCCGAAACACATTTTAGCGTTTTCTGACTTTTCTAGTACTCTAACCTCAGTTGGTTCGATAGAGCCTTTTAATCCTTAGATGAAACGGGATCGATTGGCATCAAAAAAAGTTTTTGTGTAAATTGCCCATTTTCTCGCTGACTGTACATTTTTTTCTAAATCTGTGAATGCAGGTCAAAATATCTTTAAAAACTAAGGATAGTCTCCTAAGAACATTTTCCTCTAGCTACAACGGTTAAGGTAGCTGCCCTTACCGTCCCATCTCAAAAATTCACCCTGTACTTATATATTTTTTTCTCAATACTCCTCGGATAGATTCTGAAGCGCTTTGGGTTACAGACTAGTATTAGTCTTAGGAACATTATGCACTATGATTCAATGTTGGGCAGCACTTGGTCCAACGTCCATACAAAAATGGTCAATCTCCTTTCAAACTAATTTTCTGATGAAGCTATTGTTGTCTTCAACATTAGCTTGTATTTTTCGTTTTGCCTAACAAAATAAGTGGACACGTACCTACACTTGGGCCGACCGACGGATCTCGGCATTCGTGAAGTTGGCCGTTTCGATGCGCAGTGCAACTTTTTCATACAACATTTTCTACTGCGCAGCGAAAAGCGTAACTTCACGAATGCCTAGATCCGTTGGCCTTGGCCCTACTGGTAGGTACGTTCTATAAGCTCGAAGTACTTACTGTACCTAAGTTATTGGTTAATACCCACAGAATTGAGAACAATTCTGTGGTTATACCTACAATACCACACCATAACTCTGCCCTTAGAAGGCCCTTAGGGGTCAACAGAAACCACTGATTTTTTTTGCTTCGATTTTACAAATCTTTCGCTTCATTTACTTACCTACGTAGTTTTATCCTCAATAATTCAACACGTGTAGTAGGTAGGTAGGTACGTAAAATTAATTAAATTCCTATTTGTTTTGTTATCTGCGCAATAGCACGCAATAGCCAATAGCGCAGCGAGGCTACTGACCTTTTGGAAGGTGAATAACCGCCCAAAGACAAGGTAGAGTATGATTTAGGAATGTAACCCCGGCTCCACACGTTGGGGCCAACGTTGGCCCCAATGTCACTCGCCAACGTGTGGATCTAGCTAAATCAGCCCCAACGTTGGCCCCAACGTTGGGGCCAATGCAATTTTGTCATCTTTACACGTTGGTGAGAGGCATTGGGGCCAACGTTGGCCCCAACGTATGGTGCCGGGGTAAAAGGAACATTGAATCCAATGATCCTAATAAAAAGGGCCCCTTTTTACCCGACTGCGCAAATCAAAGGAAGGGTTCGTGTTTATTATTAAAATCATTGGTTGAATCAGTTGAATGAACTTTAATCATAGATTTCGTTCTTCGTATGAATGTGAGACTTCACGGATAGGTATGTGCTACCTATTCTTGAGTAAGGAAGGGCTGTTTGGGGTTTCCCCTAGTAGGTACCTAGGTAGGTAATTATTAAAATCAGAAACAGGGGAACCCGAAGAACTAGAGTGATTAGGTAACTAACATAGCTGAAGTAGGTATCAGAAAACATTACTCAAAGAACCGAACAGGCGCGGATCCCGCCCTCAAAAAAGGTTGTGGGCACAGCCATCCAAAACTTGGCCAAGTGAGAGCCGAAGTACGATATCGTTATGTCAGATTTAATTAAAAGCTCCTAAAAAAATATCAATATAGGTGCTTGCTAGGTAGGTATCGAATTCAAGCTTTCGTTTCTTTGAATCTTTCTGGGCATGGCCACCGTGCCCATAGGTGAATCCGCGCCTGGAACCGAAAGAATCAAAAAAATCATTGGGGAATTTATAATATCCATGTGAGTAGAATCCTATTAAATAGAGCTCTGCTCGGGTGAAAATAAGGAAAAACGATACCAGATATGAGACCTATCTAGATAGAGTTTTCGCCCTTACTTTATTCAATAACTTTGATAAAATTACTCTGACTTCATGAAAATTATTAATTACCTATCTATTCTTTTGTTTAGTAGGTACTTAACTATGGAAAACTTAAGTTATATGAACGTTTTCCTGTAGCTACAACGGATAAGGTGGCTGCCCTTACTGCCCCGTCTCAAAAAATTCACTCTGTAGGTACCTACTATGAAATATGAATCCTAATAAAATAAATTATTAACTATTAAATAAATAATTTCTTAATTTCTTATTATTTAATCTGCTGTGTGTGTGATGCGCTTTAGCTAAACTAAAACCTGATAAAGATCATGCAAATTGCATAAAACCAAAACAAAAGAACATTTGAATTTCGCGGGCTTCCCGAGCGAATTCACCTTGGATCCAACCAAGAAATAAGGAATAGACAAAACTCAAACAACGCCATCTATTGTTGTGTCTAGAGGACTAAATTAATCAACTTTCTCAAGAAAATTGCATCAAAGCGTTTTATGTCTTAGGCAGCTTGCAATAAAGTTTCAAATACGTTTGGTTCATAAAACAGTTCAAGGTAAATACCCGAGCACGTTCCAATAAATAAATAAATAAAATAAATAAATATTGCTGGACATTTCACACAGCATCATGTAGTCCCAAGCTAAGCAGAGCTTGTGATAAGGCAACCACATGACTGATATACTACTTATACTTGCATTTTTTTTTGTAAATACATACATAATATACATAGAAAACACCCAGACCCGAGACAAATATTTGCAAATCATACAAACATTTGTCCCGCGGCGGGGATCGAACCCGCAACCTCCTGCGTCACAGGCGGGCCTTCACCCACTGCGCCACAGAGGTCGTCCAATGCAGCATTTGTGGTGTTTTTGAGATGAAAAATTTGAATTTCGCGGGCAACATTGACACATCCGCCTTAATTTCTAGTCTATGGTAGAGTAAAAACGTCAAAATCGACGAAAGCGTCACGCACGACTCGTGTGACCTGTCAAGTCAAAGAAAAATAACATCACTTCAGCGCAAACTAAAGATGGGTAGGTCCGACGATAATTCGGAGCTACATCTTGATGTACATCCAGCTCCAAAGAGCTACATCCAGGTCCCGTGTCCGTCGGACCCATATGGGTTCGGTACTGCGGGAGCATAGGTTTCGGTTCCGTCGCGCGCGATGCCGTTCCGCCGCCCCGTCTAAAGACCTACACACAGGTCCCGTGTCCGTTGCACTCATATAGGTCCAGCTCGCACTCGCATCTATGCAGTACCTATCCTTTCCGTCCGATGGTTCCGTGTCCATTGCACCCAACCCTAGATAGATACCCAGTGTTGCCAACCCGAATTTTTGAAAATTGGTAGATGAGGGGCCAAAAATCGGTAGAAGTTGATAGAATGTAAAATGATAAATAGGTAGATCTACCACCCTAATTCAGAAGAAGTTTATACTTAGGTTAGGTAATTTAATTTATAAGTTTCAAATGTATGATCTAGGTTGCCTGCTTTTTGATAACAATCTTTATAGTAAGGAATCCCTTGCTAGAGTGTAGATAATGCTATGCATTCAAAACCTCAAATTCAAATAGGTTCAAACTCAGAAAACAGCCAAGAATGGCCTTAAGAAATGGAAATGGAACTTTATCCATTATGATTAAAACCAGCAATAGACACTGTAGGTAGTATTTAAAGTTTTAAATCGAAACACAATGCACGCAACCAAAGAAAGCTCTGCAACAAGGAAATTCTTCTTTTCATTGATGACAACCCTCTGACTGAACGAAAGTGTAGTGTCAGCTAGGCAGCTAACTCTTTTTCAATTCGGCAGGTTGCAGGCTGGCTGAACATTACTACTTATCTACCAATAGGACTGTCCCTACCGCACTATCATTTCACAATTTTCACATGAAAGAAACCTTCATCAATGTGGTTCCGTAAGATTTAGAAAAGTAGGTAGATTCCAGGCTTGTGGTGGTAGATAGGTAGGTAGACTCGAGGCAAAGTAGGTAGATCTACCTACAAGTTGGTAGATATGGCAACGCTGTAGATACCAGTGGCGAGGGATGAAAGACAATAGTTGTGTAGGTACCTACTTGTAACTCCAATTGTACCTACTTGTAACTCCAATTGTACCTACTTGTTGTAACTCCAATTGTACCTACTTATTTGAACTAGGTAAGTCTACAAATGTTACCTAATACACTACCTACACAATTTAGGTATGTACCTACTACTACCTATTAAGTAGGTAAGTAATTAGTCTTAGAGAAACACAACGGTCGGTAGGTACAAATAAAACTTGCAAGCTACACACAAAAGAGAGAGAAAAAATTTGGTATGCGTATGCAATCGCGTAGGTAGGTAGGTATAAAAATAAATATGGCCTACTACTTACATTTCGATGATGTGACACGCGCGACACTCGACACGCTTCATTTATTTACACTGACCTGACTTGACACACGAAAACACAAACAAAAATGAACCAGCTCGGTGTTGCACACGCAAACTTCGCTTGAGGTCTCGCACCTGCACCCTTCCCGCAGTTCCCGGACCTATGCAGTACCCCACTCCGTCCGCACTCCGCCGTCCGCCCGCTCCGCGTTGCAGCTCCGCGTTACCGCTCCGGATTGCAGCTCCGCGTTACCGCTCCGGGTTGCAGCTCCGCGTTATCGCTCCGGGTTACCAGTCCGCGCCGTCCGCCGTCCGCCGTCCGGACCGGCGGACCGGTATCCGAGTTGACGCGCGATGTACATCCATCATTACCGCGAGGGATTCCGGTCCGCGGTCCGGAATCCATCCGGACCTACTCATCGCTAGCGCAAACGGGGAAATCCCAAATTTCACTCGTACTCAAAATTACTTATTTCGAAATTAGAATTTTCGCAGTATCGCAGTGTTGACGAAAATAACAGTAATCTAGTGCTATCTGATTGTTATATCTGTGATCCGTGTTACAACCATGTCAAACAGTAAGAAACCAATTATTTTGAAAAGAATGGTTATAAAGCCAGGCCCTGCCAAGGTACCAAAGGTACAAAATAAAGTAGATTTGAACGTCAATCAGAAACTGATTAAGCTAGCTACGATACCTCTTTATCGCGAAGACGTGATATTCGAGTCGAATGGTGAGGCGTTTATTCCAGGGGAATACCAATCGGTGATTATTATGAACAAACTAAACAACCTTACGAGCAACTGTCAAACTATCGCTCACTGTGTCAATAAAGACCACGAAATTATAGTTTTGAACTCTGACAGTGTGACCCGAGTGATCGGGCACGAAGCATACAACACTATCTTCTACGCTCTCTGCTCTGTCATCAACCAGGAATACAGAATTAAGGGAATTCTATCACTCTTAACAGCTAGAGGTACCCCAGTAGCTAATTTAGAAAAAATGAGTACTCACAAAGCATGTCAAACGGATGAAACTCGGATGGTAAAAAAAAAATGGACATCGAAAAGAGCTAAAAAAGTCCCCGCACCGTACGCTGTCAAACCTGATTATGTAATTAAAAGGCTGACTGTGCTACCGCCGAATTGGGTACCCACAGAGCATAAAAGCACGGTGAATACAGAAGATATAAGCAACTCTGACTTCGTTCCGTTCTTAGGGAAGGTAGAATCACTCGCAGTGAATGAAGCAAGTGTATCGGAGAAGGTAGAGTCACCCGTAAATGAAAGTGTAGAGAAACTACCAGAACTCGGGAGCTTTGATGATTGCAACGAGAGTCTTAAATCGTTTTCAACGTTTTCTTGCCAAACGACAACCGAGCTGATGCTTAATCCTATGTCGATTGTGGATAATGTCGTTAAGCATACACAAGAGAGGGTTGTGATGAACCACAAAATGGTGTTAACGGACGGTACAGAGGTTGTGTTAAGATTTAAGCCAGAGGATATGTTTCATATTGCGACAACGGAAAACTTGCAGGATTTAGATGAAGTTAATAAGAAAAAACTGCTGCTACATCAAATGCACATCGACTTCAAATACTGTTTAAGTTTGAGAGATGAGGATGGAAACTTGTGAGTATTTTTATTTAATTTATTTTATTTTTATTATTTTGGAAAACACACTGTCCTTATCCTTAGTATGTAACTAAATAGATATTCTAAAAATGTAAGCATTGACCATTTATAAGTGTGACTAGTGAACGCCTGCGGCTTCGCCCGCGTGGACTACTATTTTTATCCCACCGGAACCATATATTTTTGCCGGGATTAAAAGTACCTAGCCTGTTTTATTCCAGAACCTAAACTATCTACATTCCAAATTTCATCAAAATCGGCTTAGTAGTTATGTGGATACATAGATAATGGCTAACTCTAGTGACGGAGATTTTATGTAAAAATTAAAAAAAAAGTTAAACTAATTACAAAAAAAAAATTGAGATCGATCTGCTGCGAAAGCGTGTTTTTTAGTTTTTACCCGGCTGATTAAGAACTATTATTTTAATCATAAGGGCATTTAAATTAAATACTGGTAATACCTAGGTTTAAAACCGTATTTGTATTGCTTTAGATAAGTTATCTGTAGATCAAATTACACATTTACGCCCATTCTATTATGCTTGTGTATTACCTAATGAAGCGCTCGTGGCGTAGCTTGCTACGTTCTTGATTGATCGTTGAAGTTAAGCAGCGTTGAGCGCGGTCACTCTTGGGATGGGTGACCGCATATATATTACGAGCTGAGCGCTTCCGTGCTTCGGAGGGCACGTTAAATGTCGGTCCCGGCCTTTAAATCGTTAAGCCATGACGGAGACTTTTAGGCGGCCTAAAAACTCCGTCACCAGAGTTGGCCACTTGCTCATACGAACTTACATAATTACCCAATAAGTGAGCCGTGTTGGCCGAGGGGATTAGTACCTCGACTTTCGATCCGGAGATGTGGGTTCGAATCCGGACCACCATTGAATAAAATAGAAAAAAGTTTTATTTTCGCTACCACGATACATAATAAAACACGTAAGTCTCAATTTTATTTAGACTTACGCTAATCAAAGAATGCACTAGTCTCTTTCAAATCATGCGCTTACCAACAAACGTTAGTAATATAATTTAATAAAAAATAAATTAAAAAAAACCCAAAAAGTATCGACGAGGATGGGATTCGAACCCACGCGTGCAGAGCACATTGGATTAGCAGTCCAACGCCTTAACCACTCGGCCACCTCGTCATGTCTGCCCCGGTCGAAATTACGAAACGTTTATGGAGTTTTATCTCTTAGATTTTATGAGATGCCCGAATATTAAAACAGTACTTAAATATTTAAGACCGACTTATCTATTTGAGACGTTCTTACTCTTCAGAATCGTATACAAAAATGACAGTACGATACTCAGTGTCAATGATAAGCACCGCTTAAAGTAAGTAGCGCTTCAGTATTCAAGCGTTAAACTATTGGGTAGGTACCTATACCTACTTACTCATATGCATTAATTCTTATTATTTTATTTTATGAAAAATTAATGATTATTTCATTACATAAGTAGGTACCGTAAATAGTATACTTTAGCTTTTACATCTTTACTAGATGATTTATACAGTGTCAGAAGGCAATCTTTGCCTACACTTAACGGGACACTGTAGTGCCTGGGACAATGTTGAGATGTAGGCTTGTAGCACCTACACCATCCTCTCAGCTTAACCGGACATATCCACAAGAAAGACGGATGATTCGCAAGAAGCGGTCCGAAAAACGGTACCCCATTTTCGCAATTTTTTTTTTGGTTATTTAAAAAAAAAAAATAACATACCTAATTAAGCACTCAAAGACATGCATTTTAATGTTAGCGGCCCTCAATTTGATAAAGCCGTTTTGAAGTTTTAGTGGTTTAAATATATTCGTGCCCATTGAAATTAGGTTTGGTCCAGAGAAATTAGAAAAATGCCAGAGAAATTAGCAAAATGCCAAAGAAATTAGCAAAATGCCAGAGAAATTAGGAAAATGCCAAAGAAATTAGCGACAGAGAAATTAGTTTTTTATCGCGGACACATTTGTTTGCTTTGTAAAACAGTAACGTGGAGTTAAAATAACATGAAAGGATGATTCGCAAGAAGCGGTCCGAAAAACGGTACCCCATTTTCGCAATTTTTTTTTTGGTTATTTTTCAAAAAAAAATAACATACCTAATTAAGCACTCAAAGACATGCATTTTAATGTTAGCGGCCCTCAATTTGATAAAGCCGTTTTGAAGTTTTAGTGGTTTAAATATATTCGTGCCCATTGAAATTAGGTTTGGTCCAGAGAAATTAGAAAAATGCCAGAGAAATTAGCAAAATGCCAAAGAAATTAGCAAAATGCCAGAGAAATTAGGAAAATGCCAGAGAAATTAGCGACAGAGAAATTAGTTTTTTATCGCGGACACATTTGTTTGCTTTGTAAAACAGTAACGTGGAGTTAAAATAACATGAAATTTGATTCACCACTACCTAATAGTATCTATATTAACGTTAACGTTATAAAAAGTGTCAATTTATATTTCATTATTGCGTAATAAGCGATTGAATGCAGATAGGGGTGTCGCGGACACACCAGAGAACTTAGATTTCACGACTTTAGAAATTAATTACAGCTTTCCTATGTATATAATTGAGGATATTACTAGTGCCATAATAGCGTACTCGTATACTATTTCCAAATAAAAATACAACAATACTGAAACTGGTCATTTTAATAGGTTCGCAAGGCCGGACATGCCAAAAACACGAGTCCTGCGAAACACCCAGACATGGTCAATACGTGTGGGGCTGACTAAGCCGCGATGATTCCTCACGATGTTTTCCTTCACCGTTGAGAGCTCGTGTTAATGCGCATATGAATTTTTCGAAACGAAAAATCCATTGATGCACGGCCAGGATTCGAACCCACGACCTTCGGATCGAAAGTCGAGGTACTAACCAACTCGGCCAACACGGCTCAAATAGTATACCTACTTACTTAGTAGGTAATCCTACTAATATTATAAAGGCGAACGTCCGTGTGTGTGTGTGTGTGAATGTTTGTTACCACGTATCTCCATACTACTAAACCGATTTTGATGAAATTCGGAATGTAGATAGTTTCGGTTCTGGAATAAGACATAGGCTAATTTTTATCACGGAAAAATTGGTTCCCGCGGGATAAAAAAAAGTAGTTCACGCGGGCGTTCACTTATTAGATATATTTCGTTTGGCCGTGTATCTTTCATGTAAGTTACTTCATATTACTAACATATTTGTTTACTTACAGGCCCCTACACGTAGCTGTTATAAACGACGACATAGCGATGCTAAAACGACAATGTGTCGTACTCAACATCCGAAAACAATCAGTCGACATACCCACCACCAACGGGTTGGTAAGTGAAACATAACCTTGCGCAGTCGGGTAAATCCGTACCCATATTATAAATCAGTGCCTCTAGTCAAAAAGGACATAAGTCCTTTTTTACTTGGCTAGAGGCGCTTATGTCCTTTTTGACTTGACTAGAGGCACTGAAAATGTGAAAGTGTGTTTATTTGTTTGTTTATTTGTCCTGCTTTCACGTCAAAACAGAGCGACGGATTGACGTGATTTTTTGTGTGGAGATAGTTGGAGGACTGGAGAGTAACATAGGCTACTTTTTATCCGGGTACCACGCGAGCGAAGCCGCGGGCAGCAGCTAGTAATATTATATTTAACTTGCCCCTTCACTTAGAACTTCTCTTTCAAAAGGGACTTTCAAAATGCACTACAAAAGGCATCTCCTAGCGGAACAGATCGGTAGCGGCTAAGCTTCCTTCCTAACTAACAAAAGCTGGATCAGGATCACAGGATCAGGATCACGGGATCAGTATCGTGGGATTAGGATCACGTAGGATCAGGATCACGGGATCAGAATTACGTAGGATCAGGATTACGCAGGATCACTGGATCAGAATCACAGGATTAGGATCACGTAGGATCAGTATCACAGAATCACAGATCAGGATCACGGAGACAATCATACGCACAGGCACACATGCTTTCGGTCATACACACTATCTCCTATCACTTACATTCACAGCTCACATTTTTTTTTTAATTTTCATCTTAGGTAAGTACCCACTATTAATTCTGACTCTGCTCTCCAAGTCAAGTCAAGTCAAATATCATTTATTCAGTAGGACCGCTATGATCACTTTGAAACGTCTTAAGAGCTAGGTGATTCTACTGTTCTTTCGCGACCAACACCGTGAAGAATCAGGGCAACAAACACGGTATGGGGCCTAGCTTTCTTTTCGGTGATCCATCCGCTTAAAATCTAAATAGTCAAGCTCCAGTGTGGAGCCAGTCGAACAATGTGAGTCTCGTCAAAGTCGTCAAAAAAAAAAAAAGTCCAGTGAAGACCTGACTCTTATGAGACTTTTAGCAGGAGGGCTACACACTACACTTACTCACCGTAAAACCTTGTTATTAGAAAGAAATGTAATACCGTGTGATTACGCCACATATTTACCTTTTAACGAGAATTTATACACCAGTGAAAAGACGATGAGGGGAATACCCGAATTATAAACTGCGTTGGTAAAGTTCACATTACATACAGTACCTACACATAACTTTTTATAGCTTAGGTGTAAAAATAGGACCCCTAGTTGTAAATTATCTGTTCCGTGGTAATTTGAATTGGTTTTAAATTATAATTATTGTATCTAAGATTTATTTAGTCAATTTAAAAATGTGACCTAGGTACCTACCTATTTTATTTTTGCATGCCTGGGTATCTTAGCGGAGTATGTGGATCTAATTTAGTTAAGTAGATATTGAATCATCTTTACTAGATGATTTATACAGTGTCAGGAGGGAAACTTTGCCTACACTTAATGGGACACTGTAGTGCCTGGGACAATGTTGAGATGTAGGCTTGTAGCACCTACACCATCCTCTCAGCTTAACCGGCCATATCCACAGGAAAGATATACGTGTGGAGATGACTAAGCCGCGGGTTTCCTCACAATGTTTCCCTCATTTTGAGCTTGTGTTAATGCGCATGTAAATTTTTCGAAACAAAAAATCTATTGATGCATTTAGTCCGCGGCTTAGTCAGCCCCACACGTATTGAGCATGTCTTTCCTGTGGATATGGCCGGTTAAGCTGAGAGGGTGGTGTAGGTGCTACAAGCCTACTCCATCTCAATATTGTCCCGTTAAGTGTAGGCAAAGATTGCCTCCTGACACTGTATAATCTAGTAAAGATGTAAAGGCCTAAGTTTTCCTCCCCAGACTGCATTAAAGCTGTCTCTGTTCCGCTCGTCAGCGGAAGCGACTAGCATCCTGCTCCAACACGGAGCCGATCCGTTCTTAGATGTGGGGGAGCACAGTTCCTGCGCACATCTGGCGGCGGAACTCAGGACTGAACACTTAGCACATATCCTGAACCACTGCAAGTTACATGCAAGGTAAGAAACTGGACCCAGTTGACTCTTTGGGGAACATGGTGGAATCGTTCCCCAAAGGCAGAGTAGGTAGTTCCTCTGCAACGGGTCCATCTGGCCCACTTGCCCGTGGTCTTTCGACCAACAGTTGTTGTCGGTTGGTCGGATATATGTCTATCGCTGCAGAAAATACCTTTTGCGCGATCTAGACATGTTGATGTTGTGTGGCGCCATCTGTAGTGCGTAGCATGTTTATGTAGTTCATCTAGCGACAGGTAGATGTCGCTACAACTCCAAAGGAAACCCCATCATGTTTGTATAACACTAAGATAGCAGACAAGCATACGGCCCACCTGATGGTAAGCGGTTACCATAGCCTAGCAAGTTACATGCAAGGTATGGCCAGAGTCTCACTCTGCAGTTTAGGTACGTTCGGCCGCGCGCCTCTTCGGGCAGGCAGGCGTACGACAGTCAAAAGGCAAATTCATTTATTCAATAGGAAAGGGACGCGGAAGAGACAAATGTCTGCGCTGTCTTTTAGGCGCAGGCCAGATAGAAGAGACGGGGCGCAGACATTTGTCTCTTCCGCGTCCCTTTCATACAAAATGTGACGGCGCCCCGTCTCTTCTGTATGTTTTGCGGCGCGACGCTTCTATACATTTTCTATGAAAGGGACGCGGAAGAGACATGTCTGCGACGCGTCCTCGTCTTACGTCTTTTCTGTATGTCCCGCACCCTATCTGGTCTGCGCCTAAGCGTTTGCACGCGAGCTTGTAATCGTCGTAAAATATATAGAATTCTAAAATTCGTTTCGGTCGGTTCGTTCGGCTCCGACATTTTTCACCTTAAAACACTAAACTCTGATCATCACAACAGGAGCATCATCACCCACAACGCCGAGGAGTTGCAGACACCAGGGTGGCAGGCGAAGACGGATGATGAACTCAGTTCAATCTTACTGCACAGCATATGCACGACTT
Organism: Camptogramma bilineatum; assembly: GCA_958496255.1. NCBI lineage: Eukaryota > Metazoa > Arthropoda > Insecta > Lepidoptera > Geometridae > Camptogramma > Camptogramma bilineatum. The sequence goes on along the minus strand of OY292479.1, from coordinate 840,449 downwards.
TCGATAAGCAAGGTAATATGATTCCCTAGAACCGATGTTTTCCAACACCACTCCGCTAGATAAATAAATAATAAATATAAGAAATATTGCTGGACATTTGACACAGCGCCATTTAGCCCCAAACTAGGCAAAGCTTGTACTATGGGAACCAGATAACTGATAGAATACATAAATAAGTACCTTTTTTTTTTCAAATGCATACATAGAATATTTTATAACACCCAGACACAGAACAAACACTATGTTCATCACACAAATGTTTGTCCTGGGTGGGAATCGAACCCACGACCTACAGCGCAGAAGGCAGAGCTACTACCAACTGAGCTAAGAGGCCAGTCGGAAGATATTTCCAATACTACTGATGTTGCTTTCCAAACCCACTTAGGCGTTCCAACACCACTGGTGTTTTCCAACGCCATTCCCCACTGATGTTTTCCAACACCATCCCTACTGATGTTTTTCAACACCGATGTTTTCCAACACCGATGTTTTTCATCACCGTTCCCCAGGCTACACCCCGCTGATGCTGGCCAGCAAGCTCGGCCTGTACGAGAACACCCGCCTCCTGGTGGAGTGCTCGCCGAGCAGCGTCCACCTCGCGATGCCCACTAGTGGGAACACTGCGCTTTTCCTGGCCGTCTCCGCCTCTTGTTCTCTTGCCGCTGGTAAGATACTTCATAATTCTTAAGAGGTTTGCGACAGGCGAATTTCCATAAAAACGTAATACCGAAATCATTTAAAATTTAAGCATATCTTTATCAGTTGTTGTTAGATTAAGAGAGTAGGTATTTAGTGACAAAAATATGCTCAAATAAATTATTTTGGTATTACGTTCCTAGATACGGGATACGTACGTACGTACCAGGGTTGTTGCGAATATCAGCATCAGCATCAGCATCCGCTGATGATCAGCATCATTTGAGACGTCAGCATCAGCATCAGCATCCGCATTGATTGATGCTGATATTCAATGCTGATGTTCTAGTCGCGACAGGACATGGGGGGCGGGGCTTTTTGTATATCGTTCGTTTAATAATAACGAGCGGACTAATGTTAGTTGTTGTTTATTTATTTGTTTAAAGTCTTTATTGCACAAAATTACAAAAATAGTGCATAATTGGCGAACATAATGCCGAAGGTATTATTTTGTTGTTTTTAGCCTACACTGTCCCACAGCTGGGCAAAGGTCTCCACTCGAGTTTTCCAGGTAGTTCGGTCCAACTAGGGAATGCAATCTCGAGGTTGGGTCTCAGGCGAGATCTCGCGAGTTTATGAATAGCAATACCGCGAGGTATTGCCAATTTTGAGATCTCGTGAGATTGGCAGTTTTGTGTGTTTATTATTGCAAATAATCATAAAATTTAAATAAATTAGGAAAAAATAATAAGAATTAAGTACTTATAGGTATTAAGAAATAAACATTTATTTTTACGAATTTTTTCAATAAACTTTTATGAATTTAACATTGTTTGACGTAGGTATCTATGTATCATTTTTTTAATAAACTTTTAAGTAGTAAATTTTTACGTATCTAATCAAATAAGAAATGAAATAAACAATCAGTCTTCTCTTTTAATTTAAAACAAAAGTCTTTTGATAATAAAACAGTTATTTTATAAAACAAAACTACAAGAAGTCAAAAACTAAAATTAAACTAAGTTGAGTTGACTGTTAATGAGTTTACTAATAAACTGAGATATTATAATCAATTAAATAAAACTATACCTACTCAGAGATCTATTAGAAATTAAAAATGAATTAACAAAATGTACCAATCAAATGAAAAGCTTATTCAGTTCGCATGACACGCCATTATAACGAATTATTTTGAAAGTAGCTCCTTATGAAGCACAAAATGTCCAAAGAATCGTCAGCTAAACGGCTTCTTATTTTGCTGGCCAGATAACCAGCAACTGAGAAGGCCCTTTCGGATTCAAAGCTAGTCTTATGCTCGAGTGCAACCTCGTTAAACTAGCGAGATCTCACCCATTTTTCGGCCAAGATTAATCTCGCTAAAAAAGACCAAGATCTCGCGAGAACGAGATTGCCAGACTTAATTGTTAAAAAAATTAAAAAAGATTTTGACGACTTGAGAACCTCCTCCTTTTTTGAAGTCGGTTAAAATAAAATTACCTACCTATGATAAAATTTTCATCTACGAGTATGATTAAGTTATACTTAACTACAAATTATGCAGATTTAATCTTTTCTCAAAAACATTAAGATATAATTCTATTTAATTACCAAAGAAAGCTTTTTCATGTAGATTCAATAAAGATATGTTTTTTTGGCTAAATTAAAATTTTAGCTAAATTAAAAGACCGACTTCAATGTTATTTAGCTGCTTTTGCACTCTCGAGGTGCATTTCTGTTCATAATTCCGAAGATCCTCATCAGATTCTCACCAATTTTTTATGGCACCAATCGAAAAGTATGGCCTTTTCAAACAAAAAAATAATTTTCCAAATCGGTCCAGGCATCTTCGAGTACTTAACCGATCAAAATACATAAAAAAAGCTACGACGAATTGAGAACCACCTTTTATTAAAGTCGGTTAAAAATCAGCATCAGCATCAGCATCCGCTGATGTCAAAGTCAAAAATCAGCATCAGCATCAGCATCCGCTGATGTGTAAAAAAACTGCATCAGCAACAACCCTGGTACGTACGTTTGCCGGTCCCTTAATATTCTCACTTAAGTACGTACTTAAGACTATGCTTAAGATTTTCTCCCCCAAAAACTCACGGCGTTGCCTCCGTAGTGATGGTATATGGTGATGATGATGATAATAATGAAATTTCCTCACGATGTTTTCCTTCACCGTACACACGAGCTCTAATAACACAGAAGCTATGCTAATTTTCAAAAATAAGATGTAACGTACATTTTCATTTTCAGAGCGTGGTAACAAATCGAAAGTGGTCGATCATTTTCGAAAAACTGTTGAAATCCTTCTCGACGCAGGCGCAGACCCAACCATAGATAATAACTACGGATCTAACGTTAACCTTCTATTACAAGAATTCCAATGCTACGAATTGTCTATGCTTGTAGCAAATAGAGTAACACATAACCGCTTTACCGACGAAGATTTTACTAGAAACTGCGACGAATTTGTTATCATGAAAGAAGGCGACAAAGTTAGTCTACAAGATATTAAGAAACCAAATAGAAATACTAAAAGTATAGGTAAAGATATTTCAAAAGATAAAGACGTTGCTAAAAATATAGATAAAGATATTCCTAAAAGCATAGATAATCCTAAAAAAGATAAAGACATTGCTAAAAATATAGATAAAGTTACTCCTAAAAATATAGATAAAGATAATCCTAAAACTGTAGATGAAGATATCGCTGTTACAATAAAAAAAGAAGTAGATAATGATACTGAGAAAGAATTAGATATTACTGAATTGGGTAAAAATTTGAACGAGCTCGTTGCGAAAGGATTTGTTAAGCTTTTTGCTACAGATATTGAAATCAAAACAGAAACGCCGGTTAATCAAAAAGATGCAAAATCTCCGAAAAAACCTATTATAACCGAAAATATACTCTTAAAAAAGCCGAATGATTCAAATTTGAATGATTCAAATGGGAAAAAATCTGTGTGTAAATTGGATACTGTGCAAACAATAAGCAAAAAATGTTATTACAATCTTAAACGAAAGAGTGACGCGAATGACACAAAGAATCCGAAAATGAAGAAAGCGTGAGGAGTTTTGGATTAAAACTGGCTGCATCTATCTCTTTCGCTTCGACGGACGAGACGAGGAGACAAAAAGAGCAAGAATGATTTACTACATACAGGGTTTCACTGAAATCTAATCTAATATTTTAAATATATAAATATCCGATACCTACTATGTAAAAACTGTCCGATCCTAAAGGGGAATTTAGGAATCCGAAAGGAGAATGTATGAATCCAAAAGAGCCATGTAGTGTAATAGTGTATTCATACAAAATTGTAAACTATGTACAGTCAGCGTCATCAATCGGTATCCCCCTATTGATTTTAACAAGGACCCTTTTCATTTCAACTTTGGATTTCAGTCGGATTTGCTAGTATACTTATGGATATCTAATTTCGCTCGAGTTCCTATACTAGCAAATCCGACTGAAATCCAAAGTTGAAATGAAAAGGATCCTTGTTAAAATCAATAGGGGGATACCGATTGATGACGATGACTATACATTTATAATAAAAAAGGAAGTAAGTAAAGGTGAAGGCATACCTATCGGAGCCAAACGAATCGACCAAATCGACCGACAGATGTGCGAGGTTTCATTTCATACGATTTCATAGAAAGATTCGTTTCTTTCGATTCGTTCGACGCGGATAGGTGTGCGTTCACCTTTAAAATATCCGTTTTTAGAACTGTAATTGCCACAGTTTCATTTAAATCTTGCGAAGTTCTTTAATATGGCAACATTGGCAACACCAAATTTTGATCATACCTACTTAACTTTTATAACAATCTATTTACTGCCTTGAAACCTAATTTATTTATAATTAGTTCTAATAAGAATGCTGATTTCTGCAAAATGTGTCGTGATCTTGCTATTTCAGATACAAAGATACAAAATCCAAAAAAATACATACCAGCGGATCAAAGGAACCGAACTATTGCCATCTCTTTTCACTCTCTGTTAATGAAAAGAGATGGCAATAGTTCAATTCCTTCACCGCGACTCTGCAATAGCGACCTTTTTAGCTCCGCAGATGTTTCATCAAACAAAATATATTCGCAGGTCGATTACATATTTCAAATAAACTTATGCCCGAATAATGAAACGGTACATAAATATTGGAGACCTACTTATCTATTTGAGACGTTCTTAGGCCCGGCATTGACGTCACGGCATGGCAAGATCTTTAGGCGATGAAAAAATATAACCTATACTCTAGCCAAAACCAATGTACAGAAAGCGTCATTAATTGGTATCCCCCTAGTAAGAGGTCGGTTTGCAAGCCGTTGATTTCAACTTTTGTAAAAACTTTTACATCCTTGCTTACTTATGGATATCTAATTTCGCTCGAGTTCCTAAACAAAAATAGCTGATATAATACCCGACTGAAATCCAAGGTTGAAATGAAAAGAGTCTTTGTTCAAATCAATAGGGAGAAGGATACCGATTGATGACGCTGACTGTACAATATTTACTAACATTGCACTGACAGATCAATCAGCTGATAGCAGGAATAGACCTATCACAGAAAACTGAGATTCATTACGATTGGTCATATTGAATCAGTGCCAATCATATTTAATCTCAGTTTTCTGTGATCGGTCTATTCCTGCTATCAGCTGATTGATCTGTCAGTGCAATGTTAGTAAATATTGTACATTGGTTTTGGCTAGAGTATAGGTAATTGTATGGAAATAAAGTTGAAATTTCAATGTTAGCGGTATGTAGAACAAAAACAATACCGCGGTATGCTAAGCCATGCCGTGTCGGCAATTTCAACTTTATTTCTATACAATTAGGTTATATTTTTATTCGTTGCCTAAAAGTACCATGCCATGCCGTGCCGCCAATGGGTGTCGGGCCTTACTCTTCAGAATCGTATACTTACAAAAATGACAGTTAATGTCAATGATAAGCACCACTTAAATTAAGTAGCGTTTCAGTTCTCAATTCGGGTGTGAATTATTTGTCTGTGCCTTAAAAAAAAACCCTAAAAATAAAACTTGAGATCTGAAGATTAGGGGTATTTTTTTACATACAATAAGCAAATTAATGTGTAACTTATGTTAATGTATTTAAATATTTCTTTTATGTTTGTCAATTTAGGGAATAATAATTATTGTTAAATAAATGAATTCTGAAAATAAACATAAGGTACTGGGTGATATGAAATTACTTTCGAAAACTCAAACGGCAGTCCCTGATTGATTCTAACAGGGAAAATAAAAAATAAACTAGACTGGTTTTGCGCTTCATGAACTACGAAGTTTTTTCAGTTTACTGTTATACTTAATCCCAACTAAGCTGTCCCCACATCTCATTATAGCCTCATAAACTTATTGTCTGATACACCGTTTAAGTTTTGTAGAGTGGTTTTACTACACCTTGTAGGTACCTATTTAATTGAATAATTACTTGTAAAATTCATTTATTTAACAATCAATTAATTCTATAATAATAGTAATTTTACTATTTATTATTAATAATAATGTACCTAAGTAGTTTTTTCATTTAAGTTTGAAATTGGGATGTTTATTTCATATGAATTTCTTAATTTTGATTTGTATGTAAGGTTTTTTGTTTGGTGATAATTAAGTAACTATTGTATGCATTATCTTTACATAAATGTTTAAATGCATTAATTCAATAATTGTTTTTTTATTTAAATGTTAACTTCTTACATTTTTTCCTACGAGGATTAAAAAGGAAGTCAAAAGATTTTCTCTATGATTTTGGCTGGTAACTAAGTACCTATCTAACTGGTGCTTGTGTCAGCTCTGATTAAGGTTCCAAGTAAGTTATCTGCCAGATAAGGTTGCTTTTAGGAAAATGAAACAAGTAAAAACTTACACCATTACTTTATTTACACTTAACGAACAATTTAAGTACAATTAAAACCGTTTCTAATTACAAACTAAATAATAATTACTGAGCAAATCTATTTTTTGAGATTTCTGCCTCGTCAATTTTGCCATGAGTTTAGTAAGTAATTAGGTAAATTATTTAAATTCAAGAATGGTCAAGGGTGTCTCATTTTACAGTGTTTTTTTTTCAACTTATTTTCCACAAATTAATTCATAAACTTATTTTATTAATTGATTTACCTACATAAACCGAACCTCATTGACTTACACCCGTATTTTTAGACAAGTAATTGCTGCTAAGTAATTTTTCAATGAAGTCATTACTTGAGGATAGAATTCTTCATTACAAAATCTCATTCTATAGCCGAGTAATGTGTCAAAATCAAACACAAAATGGTCGAGTTCTCAATGCTACAAGTAAAGAAAATGGTGACGATTACTTGGCGAAGAATTCTAACTTTTGACAGTTCTAACTTCAAGCATACTAAATTACTAAACTAAGTATAAAATAAAAATAATTAATAAAATAATTACTTTTACTAAAATAAATACTTTTACTTGTTTATAAATACGGGTGTTAAATCAAATAACTTGTGTTGATAATAAAGATGCTTGTTTACTGATAATTATTATGAAATCTATCCATTTAGAAAAACTCATGGCAAAGCTACATAGCCAAAACATTGTATAAAAATATAAAGAAGTTATAAAAATGGCTGCACCAATCAGGGACCGCGGTAGTGGGGGAAAAACCCCCTAAAATAAAAAGTGAGGGGCCCCCTCCAGTTTTAGTAACTAATAAAGGTTTCTCTGTCCTTTAGGTATTTATTTATAGGAGGACCAACAGCAGATTAGGTACTTAATTAACATAATAATAACAGAAAGCTAATGAAAGGTTTTCACGAGTAGAAAATTTACATGGAGAAATAGTGAAGTGCGAACACAATGTCGACACGAAACGTTAAGCAATTAAAAATAATATTATAAACAGAGTTTCGTAATTTCTACGCGGTTACTAAAAGAATAACATCTTCCTTTACAGCGGGTTGATTGTCTAACTTGTCTCAAACCTCAAACTGATAAAACGATTAGGTATCTTTTGTCGCGTTCAGTCTCGTTGAGATGAGAGTGACAGAGCTACTTGCGTGGTCACTGAACTGTCATATTTGACAGTTTGAGACCGATTTTGAGCGCTATCAAAGATAGACAATCAAGGGGCTGAGCTTTGTTTATTCGAAACCAAACAAGTTTGCCCCCCTTCATGGAGTTCTTTAACGGTCCCTGGCACAAAACAATTTTACCAGCACTATTTTAAATTCCGGTAGGTAATACATTTTCTAATATGTATAAAGTTTAAAATATCTATAAAAATGGTGATGTTATGTAGGAAGACGGTACAAATTTATGATCTTATCAAGATTTTCGAGCCGACGACATGTTATAGAATTCCGTGGCTGAGTCGGTTGAGGATCGCATGTTACAGAATTCCGTGGCTGAGTTAGTTTTGATCGGATTGATGCGCGGTCCGAGGGGGAGGGGGGTCATGGGGGTCATGACCCCTCCCTCCCCCAAAATCCTTGATAAACTTCTAAGATCTTGCAAAAAAATAGGTAGGTACGTACTAGCAAAAAACGTGACCCCCACAAAATCAAAGTCTGCGACCGGCCTTGCGATTGATCAATGCTGGTTCGAATCCCGTCAGAATCGAAAATTTTGATAAGAATTCTATTCTTGAGCATTTTACAAGTAAACTAACCTACGGACGGACCCAAATTAGACTAGCAACTAGCAACTATTGGTAAACTATTTAATAGTAGAAAATAGTTAAAATAACCGTTTAACCAATTATATAATTTTAAATGGCGTACCCAAGCCCGCGAAAATAATATAATAATATTATTTACATAATCATACAGTCGTGATATGTCAAATCTTTTAGATTCATGTCAAAACTTAATTCAATCAATCAGCGTAAACTATTTTAATTAAAATATTTCAGAAAGAGTAATTTTATATTAATATATTTCATAAATTATAGGTAACGCTGATTAATTAAATTATTTAATTTCATGAAAACTTTAAGTCAAGATTTAACCCTTAAATAATATTGATCGATTAGTATGAAAAAATGTTAAATTTAAATAAAATTAGTTTTTCTTTTACGACATTTCGTCAGCAGATTATGATTCTTATTACAAAAGTTGACAGTTTATTAAAAGAAAAAATAAAAAAAATAGAATATTTATCAGTTAATAATTCCATCTACTTAAAATAATAAAAAAATAGACAATCAATTTAAAAATAGACAAACTGATTCATTTAAATTAAAATTAAAATGTCAAAGAATTTAAATTAATTTAAAATTGTCTTAAAATCGCATAAACACGATTACAAAACATTTAAATAATTGATTTTAGAGATTATTGCATTACGATTTGATTAACTGATTTAATTTAATAATTAAAATAACTATTTATAACATCACCCGAGTAATACATTGGTGGTATTCCTTCTTATTAAGAAATTATTTGATAAAATGTCAGCGCTAAAAATAATAGAACCAAAGTAAAAAATGATTTATAAATACACCACGGTTTTATTCACAAGAAAAAATAGTGACGTATATTCCTAGATACATCAAAATTGGATAATTAATAAGTAAGTTCGTATGAGCAAGTGGCCAACTCTGGTGATGGAGTTTTTAGGCCGCCTTAAGGCCTCATAGCTTAACGACTAATATTAATTAGTGACACCCAAATTTTCTCAAACTTTCGCGGCAATTTAAACATCTTTTTTCTATACTTTTATATGAATAGTTTCTTTAACAGATGGCGCTAGCGACATATTACAAATGTATGTTGGAAGCTAGCAACATAAATGTCAATGGTTTTTTAACCGTAAAAACAAATTGATTAATTAAACCTAATTTTAGTTTAAACATGACTTTTAATTTAAAAATGTGTCAATTTTAAAATTAAAAAACCGCAGGATCGGAATGTATATTTTTAACCCCACAAATTAAATAAATGAATCTTGGAGTTCAAAAAATGTATAAAACTTGGTCAAATTAGTTAAAATCAATTTGCATATTGTCATAATTATAATTCATATTAGATAATTAGAATCTATAATAATAATGCACCTAGTGGGTATTATCGTATTTCATTTAATTCAATTAGTTATTAAAATACAATTTTATAATTACCTTCGGCCAAAAAAACAAGTGTCTTAGAATATGCATAAAAATAATGTATTTTTAATTAAACAATGTCTTAAGTTTTGGAATGTTAACTTTTTTGCATAAACATCAGATTGTCTATCTTGTCTCAAACCTCAAATTGGTCTCAAACTGTCAAAACGATCGCGTAGGTATCTTTTGTCGCGTTCGGTCTCGTTGAGATGAGAGTGACAGAGCTGCCTGCGTGGTCACTGAACTGTCATATTTGACAGTTTAAGACCGATTTTTATCGCTATCAAAGATAGACATGGGGTGATTCACATTTATTTTTCTAAGATTATAAAGTGATGATCTTTCAAAAAGTAGTCCATGATTCATATTTTAATTGATCAATTATGAACTTTTCAAAAGGTAGTTGATTCTTCGCAGTAAAATATAATATTTTTAAACCTGATTTCCACATCAATTTTATAAAATATGACCCTTTTCGCCCAATTACTGAAACGCTACTTAAATATTTGAGACGTACTTGTCTATTTAAGACGTTCTTACGACTTAGATAGACACTTATCATTGTATATCTCATCGTATACAAAAATGACAGTTAATGTTATACAAAAATCATGGGCTTATATAAGGGAGGGGGGGGGGGGGGGGGTTTAGGGGGTCCGGACCCCCTAAACCCATTAAGTTCGGGGGAAACCTATACAATCTTTGTTTTGAATTTTTTTGGAACCCTTGGACCCCCCCCCCCCCATAACAAAGCTATAGCTACGCCCATGACAAAAATTACAGTTAATGTCAATAAGCACCACTTAAACTAAGTAGCGCTTCAGTGTTAAGGAATCCATTCTAATTTGGCCTACAAAGTTTGACCGAAGGCACGCTACACTTAAAGCACGCATTACCTTCTGCTGTTGAGTTCGTATCCGTTCTCTTTGCTGGGGGTCTTCGGAGGAGGTGGTTTAGCTACCACGTGACCCTCCAGTCTTAACGTGCTTTGTCGGTGGGAGGATCTGAAATAAATACAAGTGGATAAATTAAAAATAAAAAAAAACCGACCTCAAATATGCTGAGCAATTTTCTGCACTCTCGAGGTGCATTTCTGTTCATAGCTCCGAAGATCCTCGACAGATCCTCAACAAATTGTGGCACCAATCGGAAAGTGTATCCTTTCAAACAAAAAAATAATTTTCTAAATCGGTCCAGGCGTCTTCGAGTAATCGGGTTCTGTCCCTGCCCTGTCAATGTCCTGTCACTGTCACGTTACTTTTCTCTCCATGCCCTGTCCGTCTTATACACTTCTCACAATGAATCTAGGTATTCGTGAAGTTAGGTTTATCGATGCGCAGTAGAAAATTTTGTATAAAAAAGTTGCACTGCGCATCGAAACGGTTAACTTCATGAGTGCCAATATCCGTTGGAACAAGTGTACCTGTTCTTTCTCTGCCTTGTCCCTGTCCTGTTACAGCACTGTCCCTACCCTGTCCCTGTTCTGTCCCTATTCTGTCCCTGTCCTGTTACTTTCCTCTTTCTTCCTTGTTATTTTCGTCCCCCTGCCCTGTCCCTTTCCTGTTACAGCACTGTCCCTGCCCTATCCTTGTTCTTTTCCTGCCCTGTTATTTTCGTTTCCCTGCCCTGTCCCTGTCATGTCCCTGCCCAGTTACAGCACTCTCCCTTCCCTGTCCCTTCCCTGCCCTGTCCCTGTCCTGTTACAGCACTGTCCCTGCCCTACTCTTACCCGACCGCCCACTCACCGTATTAAGCAGGTGACAGCCAGCAAGATGAGCAGGGCCCCTAAAGCGGAGAGTCCCCATGAGAGGGCCCCGCGGGCGATGGGGGGCACCTTGGTGGCCAGCCTTAGGAGGGACGACACTTGCTCCGGCAGCTCGTCGATACCCTGGAAAATAGAGATTAAGTCATTAACACTACATAAAATTCAAAATTCAAATATCATTTATTCAGTAGGACACACCGTTATGACCACTTTGAGTCTTAAGAGCTAGGTGATTCTACTCCTGTTCTTTCGCGACCATTAAAACAAAGTCGCTTCCCGCTGTCTGTCCCTATGTTAACATGCGCGGTCCGAGGGCGTGGAGGTCATGGGGGTCATGACCCCCCAAAATCCTTGACAAACCTCTAACATCCTGCAAAAAATAGGTAGATAGGTACGTACTAGCAAATAACGTGACCCAAAATCAAAGTCTGCGACCGCCCCTGGAATTGATCAATGCTGGTTCGAATCTTTAGAACTACGCAGCGGATTTTGATGCAGTTTTTTTTTAATAGATAGTGATTCAAGAGGAAGGTTTGTATGTATAATACATGCATAATATAGTAGAGAAACACTGATGATTTTAGAGGTTTCTAATGTGAGGTTTATAAATGCTCTAAGCATAATAATGTCTACCTACTAGCGACCCGCCCCGGCTTCGCACCGGTCACATCACATTAGAAACCTCTAAAATTATCAGTGTTTCTCTACTATAGGTACCTATTATACGGGTGAATGAATGAAGAATGTGAAATAACTCACCTCCTCAAACCAGAGAATAGGGAACACGATATCGGGGAAGTTGGCGACTTGCTTGATGTCAATCACTTGACTGACGGCGAGGTTGATCTGGATTCTTGCGCGGGCACGCATCGCTATACCCATCTCCTGCAATAATAATACATACATTATCTATCTACTATACCTACATAGACACCAATATAATAAAGCGGAAGAGATTTTTGAACGCGCTAATCTCAGGGATTCAAAATAATGGCTTCAGAACTATGTCTTAGCATGGGCATGGGCGTAGCTATATTTGTTATGGGAGGGCTCCAAGGGTTCGAAAATACAAACATTGACTAATTTTCCTCCGAATTTAAATTCTAGATACCTACTAGGATGGTATTAAAAAATCGAGAAATCATAACTCGAAATATACAAAAAATCGGGAGTAGGTATAGGTCGGTACCTACCTATTGCAGGGTTTTGATTATAGATTTTTTTATATATAGGTACTTAGGTAGGTATAATATATTTTTTTTGTAAATTTTCCCCCTAAACTCCGTTATATACCTTAGTCCATGTCTTAGCAATTCATGTATTAAGAACTTACCGGTTGCACGTCAATATAAAGTCTGTGGTCTTCCGCGTTGGGAGGCGAGATGCCCTCAACAGCTTCCAACAGACTCGGGTCCGCCAGGTAGAAGTGAGGGAACGATAGCATCACAGGAGAATCTGGAAATAACGTCTAAGGTTAGCTTGATGTTTTTTCTAACCAAAACCAAGTTCGAATGAGTAAGTGGCCAACTCTGGTGACGGAGTTTTTAGGCCGCCTATAGGCCTTCGTCATGGCTTAACGACTTAAAAGCCGGGACCGACATTTAACGTGCCCTCCGAAGCACGGAAGTGCTCAGCTCGTAATACCACTTGCGGTCACCCATCCCAAGAGTGACCGCGCACAACGCTGCTTAACTTCAACGATCAATCAAGAAACGTCCAAGCAAGCTACGCCACGAGCTGCGCTGCGTCTATCGGACTTCAGTGCTGAACCTAGTGCACTGAATTTAGCATGGTGTAATGAGCGCTTAAAGGTGGCCGCACACCTATCCGCGAACCAACAATGATGATGAAACGGTGTTGATCCTCACCATATTGGCACAGCGACACGTTGAACAGCCCACTCGGCGCGCAGGGAGGTCCGTTGGGACAGTAACATTTGTTGTGGTCACCATCAGCGAACACGTCCAATGGTGGCGTGAAGCGGTACCCGGTCACTCCTGCTGCTGACTCCACCTCCTTTAGGAACCTGGAATGGATGGGGGACCGTTAATATGCTGCTGCAAAACTTACAATAAGACGCTAGCTGAAGAAATCTATCGATGTTGTCAGTTGTTAAGTCCAAATAGCCATGCCGATTTTGTGGGCGGTTGTTGGTGCCTTTTTTTTTTCGAGCAGTCATCGACCAAAGATTAGAATATAAACTCTTAATACTTAAATAAATAAATATTGCTGGACATTTCACACAGCACCATCTAGCCCCAAACTAAGCAAAGCTTGTACTATGGGAACCAGATAACTGATAGAATACTTATTATACTTTTTTTTTTGTAAATACATAGGTACATAGAATACTTTATAAAACAAACACCCAGACCTACAGCGCAGAAGGCAGAGCTACTACCAACTGAGCTAAGAGGCCGGTCAAAGTCAGTTTTAGTTTAACAGCTGAGTGCTTCCTTCGGAGCGCACGTTAAGTAGTCGGTCCCGGTTTTTAAATCGTTAAGCCATGACGAAGGCCTTCAGGAGGTCAAAAAACTCCGTCACCAGAGTTTTTTTTATCAATTGAATGAATGTCTGAACTCTATTTGGGTTACAAATTGTAAGCCTCATGGGTGTATAAGGGAGGGGTTAACCTAAATAAACCTAATCTTTGTATTTTGGAACCCTTGGACCCCCCCATAACAAAGCTATAGCTAAGCCCGTGGTAAGGCTGAGACTCCACCAAAGCGGAGATGTGTGAGATGTGTTTTAAACAACCAATAGAATTTCAAAAGACGAGATGACATGTTTGAATAACGAAATTCTATTGGTCGTTTAAAACACATCTCCGCTTTGGTGGAGTCTCAGCCTATGCCTGTTATCTTTAATTGTGTTCCATTTTCCCGTGTAAAAGTATTTGTAAAATCACAAGAATGGCTAGCCTAAACATCCGAATGAATGTTATAACACAGAACAATACTGTGAACTCGAGATGCAATATGTGTTGCATTTACACTGTATTGTAATATGAAATTGATTGATTGATTGATTGAACACTTTATTGCATGTAAACAGGATACAAAACTTAAAATTACATAAATTAACAATTGCATTTGCAATGAAAATTGCAAATTAAAAATTAAGTACCTACCTAAACTAAAAAAATATTAATTGTAAAATTCCAGTAAATAGGTACAAAAATATACACTTACCTAGGCCTTTACATCTTCACTAGATGATTTAAACAGTGTCAGGAGGCAATATTTGCCTACACTTAACGGGACACTGTATCTAGTGCCTGGGACAATGTTGAGATGGAGTAGGCTTGTAGCACCTACACCATCCTCTTAGCTTAACCGGCCATATTCACAGGAAAGACATGATCAGTACCTACGTGTGGGGCAGGCTAAGCGGCGGGTTTCCTCACGATGTTTTCCTTCACCGTTTATTAGAGCTCGTGTTAATGCGCATATAAATTCCGAACCCCCCTCCCCTTAGGAACCCTTGAACAGTCAAAACCCTTTGATTTCGGGGGAAACCTTATCAAATTTTGTATTTTGGAACCCCATAACAAAGCTGTAGCCCATTGATGTACCTATCTATTTTTGTTGCAATTCGGTGTAACCTACGTGAGTAGGTAAACAATACAAACCAAAGCATAACTTCACACCAACATTGCGTAACCACTTAGGTACCTAGGTACATTGTTAGTATGTGGTGGGAAAAGTTACGAGCTGGTGGCCAACTCTGGTATTGATTTTTACATAGGCCACTGATTATCCCATAAATTAGTGCCCATGGGATAAGATACCACGCGGGCAAAGCCGCGAACGGAAGCTAGTTTTCCATATTTAAGTTGAAATAAGATTATTTTCCAACGAACCCATTTGACCTAGTTTGGAGAACAGGGTGGAATAGTTTCCCAACTGCAGAGTAGGTGGTTCTCTGCAACGGGCCGGCCCATCTGGCCCACTTGCCCGTGGTCTTTTGACCGTTGGTTGTTGTCGATTGGTTGGTTATAACCCGATCGGCGTTGAGTAGGTAGTTCACTTGCGCGATCTAGGAATTCTGATGTTGCGTGGCGCCATCTGTAGTGCGTAGCATGTCTATGTAGTTCAACTAGCGACAGGTAGATGTCGCTACACCTAGCGATGGAGTTTCAAGCGTCACTACCCCATTAGGTCACTTCCCATTAAAATTAGTCCAAAATTAAAAATATCTTTTCACTTACTCAAGCGGCAATAGTCTGCAGAGATCCTTGTCATAAATCCTCAGCGAGTCATTCTTTGTGATGTGAGGGGGGAAGATGGAGCCGTCCGAGCCGGCGATGGAGTTGCATACGTCACTACCCCAGTGGGGCAGTTGGGAACATTATTTAAAAGTATCTTTTCACTTACTCAAGCGGCAAAAGTCTGCAGAGATCCTTGTCATAAATCCTCAGCGAGTCATTCTTGGTGATGTGAGGGGGGAAGATGGAGCCGTCCGAGCCGGCGATGGAGTTGCATACGTCACTACCCCAGTGGGGCAGTTGGGAGCGGAGGTTGTAACGCTCGATGATGCCGTAGGAGGCCATGTCGGTGGCCCCGGTGAACATGGTGACAACGTCGGGGGATGTGCCGTTTTTCTGAAAGATTTCCAAGTTAATCAATCAATCACTTATTAAATGCGAAACAAAGGTAAAAGAAATATGACAGGTAGGAAATATGTAGGTACAGCCTTGAATCTGCTTCTCAGCATGCATAAATAGAAATTAAAATAGGTCACTAGTCACTTCTTAATAAATTATGTTTTATCTACAATACAAGTTAGGTAAACAAAAGTAAAGTTAGTTAGGTTAGGTAACACGTTGATGGCCCAATTTGATGATAGAGTTGTAACCATCGTCATATTTTAACACTAGCAACATTTAAAGATCCTTTGAAGATGTCTAAGGTCAGTCAGAGGTATGTCCCAAATACCTACATACCTATTTGGTACAAGGCCCATTGCAGAAGATGATATTTGGATTATGGCATAATCAAACACCTTACCCCATAAAACAGCCCGAACTCTTCATAAGGAAGCTTCTGTTCCTTAGGCACCACATCTTTGGCCAGCTTCAGGAGAGGATCTTCGTAACCCCAGAGCAGCTGGCCCACGGAGACCTCGACGAAAGGCTTGATCTTGAGGATGTCCATGATTGAGGCCATGGCCAGTCGGAGGAAACGTGCTGCGTGTTTTGACTGCGACGTGGCACTCTGGGGGAAGAAATTATACTTAAATAAATTAATTAATTAATAATGCTGGTCATTTCACACAGCATCATGGTAGCCCCAAGCTAAGCAGAGCTTGTGTTATGGGAACCACATGACTGATATAAGTAGGTACCTACTTACCTACTACTTAAATATATATTTTTTTTTTTTAAATACCTACATACCTACATAATATAGGTACATAGAAAACACCCAGACCCGAGACAAATATTTGCAGATCATACAAACATTTGTCCCGCGGCGGGGATCGAACCCGCAACCTCCTGCGTCACAGGCGGGCCTTCACCCACTGCGCCACGGAGGTCGTCATTAAGAAATTTATGTTTGTAGAAGACCATTTTTATATGCAGACAAGCGGTCCACCTGATGGTAAGCGGTTACCGGTCGCCTATGGATCTCTAGATCTCTAGATCTAGGCAATAAGCTGAGTTGTCACCGATTCAACAAGTACCTACTTTTTTTGTGTTTGTCTTATTTTTCTCATTTTGTCATTTTGCTTTGTTGTATATTGTAGGTATTTGTTGAATAAATGTATTTTCTTTCTTTCTTTCTTTCTTTCTATGGACGCCTACGACACGAGGAGTCACACTCGCGCTGCTGACCCTTTACAAGAGGAATCACTGCGCCGACAACACAATGGACGAGACTGGTCCAGTTTGTCACCGCAGCGCTTCAGAGCAGAGCTCTGGCAACCTTATTCGATTCGAAGAAGTTAGATTTGAGCTGGTGGTTACTGTGGCGAAGATTTAATCATCATGCTAATGACTAATTCTGCTGACGAAGACTCCATAACCTGCCGGCCTAACATCGAGAGAGATATCTCGATTGGTCGAACTGCTCTAACGCATACGTAAGAGCAGTTTAACCGATCGAGAAGTCTCTTTTCTCGACTCTCGACGTTGCACATGTTAGGCCTACAGGAGTCACACTCGCGCTGCTGACCCTTTAAAAGAGGAATCTTTGCCCCTACAACACAATGGACAAGACACCACCTGTTGTCACCGCAGCGCTTCAGAGCAGAGCTCTGGCAACTCATTTGATTCGAAGAAGTTAGATTTGAGCTGGTGGCGATGGTGAAGAAGATTTAATCATCATACTAGTGGCTAACTCTTCTCACGAAGATTCAATCCGGAGAATCTTTATCTGGGTAAAGAGGGAGTTGCGGCAAGGTTACTCCTCGCGCGAGCGTCTCACAATGTTACCTATGTGTGGATTGACACTCATCATCATCTCCTTGCCCTTATCCCACTAGGTGGGGTCGGCACAACATGTTCTCTTCCATTCCCTCCTATCACTCGTCATCTCAGTAGTCACTCCTTTCACACGCATGTCCTCTCTCAGACAATCCATCCATCTTTTCTTTGACCTCTACCTATGTATCCTTCCACATTCATATCCAACACTTTCCTTGTTACACTATAAAATAAAATAAAAACTATTGCCTTTGAAGTCGTCGGACTTAAAACGTGACAAACATTAATTCACAGTGTGATTGATCTTATTATCAGTGTGGCATAAGGTCAAACACCTTTATGGTCAAACCAATCAACAGACGCCTACAATACAAACTAACGGGTTTAATATTAGCATGTTATAACTGTTATAATAGTTTAGGGACGCGGTCTTGAGATGTTGCTTAGAAAATAGATTGATAAAATGTGCAAAGATGTTGAGTTCATCACTGCAGATCTCATTTCTTGGGTCTTCTATGGATTTTCAGCCCAATTTTTGCAGCCTCTTATTAGAGACCACCAAAAAATCATAAGATCGATGGATGCCCTACGAATCCAATATAATAATATCTTTAGCATGATGCTGCGATTGCCCCGTTTCTGCAGTGCGTCGGGGATGTTTGCGCAATACTATACTGATGGCTTTTATGCTATTATACTAAAAAAAACGGCGTCTCTGATGCGCAGAGTACGGGACTGTCGCAACAGCACCCTGATGACTGTGGTAGATTGCCTAGTATCCACACTCTGGAGGTGTTTTGTGCGGAGGGTGATCATGATCAGTGTAGGGAGCGGTTAGGGTGGAAGCTCGTGATCTCGCTGCTCTAAGTTGTAATATATTATATTTTATCTAATTTGCATTCGAGCAGAGCTCGGTCACCAGATTTAGCTATTTAAATTGTGTAAAAACTACGTCGCTCTAGGAAAACCCCACTTAATACAAACATGTTAACTAGTTGATCACACAACATAAACTCAAGTAATTAAACCTCTGCGCCATAAACAGATTCAAAGGTTGAACACGTTGGATTGCAATTGAGACTTTGAAGCACTGCTTAAAGCAAGACTTAGTAGGTATAGCATAGAGAGACTAATACTCTAGCCAAAACCAAGATACAATATTTACTAACATTGCACTGACAGATCAATCAGCTGATAGCAGGAAACCTATCACAGAAAACTGAGATTAAATATGATTGACACTGATTCAATATGGCCAATCAGTCAAAAAGTCAAAAGTCAAATTCATTTATTCAATAAGGTCACTAGTGTACCACTTTGAAACGTCTTAAGAGCTAGGTGATTCTACTCCTGTTCCTTCGCGACCAACACCGTGAAGAACCAGGGCTGAACCAGAAGAATGAAGAACCAGACCGTGAAGAATCGTAATGAATCTCAGTTTTCTGTGATTGGTCTATTCTACTATCAGCTGATTGATCTGTCAGCAGTGCAATGTTAGTAAATATTGTACATTGGTTTTGGCTAGAGTATAGGTCTATGTTTGAAGCGCCCGTGGCTTGCTTAGACGTTCTTGAATGATCGTTAAAGTTGAGCAACGTTGTGCGCGGTCACAATTTGGATGGGTGACCGCAATTGGCATTACGAGCTGAGCGCTTCTGTGCTTCGGACGTTAAATTGTCGGTCCCGGTTTTTAAGTCGTTAAATCATGACAGAGGCCTTTAGGCGGCCTAAAAACTCCGTCACCAGTGTTGGCCACTTGGGACCTTACTCAGAGATTATATTAGTGCGTTTAGGGATAGGTATCTACGCGGGATTCTGTTATGCATATAAAATAAAACGAATAATCGAAAAGTTTATGTATTGTGATATAAATGTATTATTTTATAACTTAGTTCATTGTAAAGATTTCACTCATTATACTTAATAATTACACAATGCGATTATAATTACTTATTTAGATGTAAACTTTCACTAAGATCTTGTTTCCTACTTGGTATTTGTTGCGTTTTAAAGCTGCCTTTAACTAATTAACCGGGCTTTTTGGCGGGAATTTGAGAAGTCATGTTTCGTTTTTGTTTTATTTTCCAAAACTTGTGTTTCTTCGAATGTGAATGTGTAATAATGGTGGATTATTAACCGTTAAGTGTTCGTGAACGTGCATAAGTGTGGGGAAGTGAAACAAAATTGGATAGCGTTGCTTTTCGAGTTCTCCCAAAAAGTCCGTGTTGATGTTTCAGTAAAGCCCCACATCTTTACTGAGGCACAAGGGGAGGGGTGGGATATTATATTTATGTATTGTAATATGTAATTATATATCATATTTATCTACAAACTTGAAGTTTATTAAATACTTGACACTGGCTGAATGCACAAGCCGTGCGAAGCCAAAATAAAGAAAAAAAAAAAAAAAAACTAATTAACCGACTTAAAAACAAGGAGGTTCTCAATTCGTCGAAAACTTTTTTTCTTCTTTTTTATATTATGTTCACCGATTACTCTGGCCCGAAGATGCCTGGACCGATTTGAATTTTTTTTTGTTTGAAAAAGTGCCTATACCTACTTTCCGATTGGTGCCACAAAAATCTGGTGAGGATCTGTCGAGGATCTTCGGAGTTATGAACAGAAATGCACCTCGAGAGTGCAGAAGATTGCTCAGCTTATAACATTGAAGTCGGTTTTTTTTATTTTTAATTAAGCCACTTGTATAACTACAGCAGAACCAGATGACAGTTGATATTATTTTTTTCAAGATGGCGGTCGGTAATAAAACTATATAAATCTACATTGACGTCAATACAAACAAGAAATTAATATTAATAGAATATTAGAACGTCAAGTTTAATCTTTTTTATTTAGGCATTTATTTGCAAGATACAATAACAAAATTTTGTGCTTTTAATAAGTATTTGAAATGAATTAGTACCTGTAGCGACATCTACCTGTCGCTAGATGAACTACAGAAAACATGCTACGCACTACAGATGGCGCCACGCTCGACATCAACGACTCCTATCTGAGTTATCCTTGGATAAAGAACGTCCAAGCTACTCCAAAGCAACTACTACTGCAAAAAGTGAAACACGCTGGACAGTATCAGACCTCAGACCAGATTGCAGGCTAAAGGAGCAACGGAATCACACGCAACATCGGAATAACATCGGAATTCCCTAGATCTCGCAAGCGGAGTTTCTAACGAGTTGAAGCTTGTATACAACTATCAGACATCAACTGTTGATCGAAAGACCACGGGATCTGTGCCACGGGTAAGTGGGCCAGATGGGCCGACCGGTTGCAGAGGAACCACCTACTCTGCCTTTGGGGAACTATTCCACCCTGTTCCCCAAACTACCTATGTAAATTTTTGAATTAAAACGTCAGTAGATAAATGTTTTTAATAATCTTCCGTAAACTAGTAGAACAAATGTAAATGTTGATTTACAATATAAATATTATCACATAATTGTAATGTATTAATTAAAACATACATAATTAGGTATAGTTCCTAGAAAAAAACAGTCAAGTACCTACCTAAGTATGTTTGCTCCATTTATTTATTTATTTATTTATTATTTACTAGGTTTTTTTTACACTACTAAGGTAGAGTAGGATTCAGCACTACTCCGATAGACGCGGCGCTGCTATCGCAGAACTAGGTTATGTAAAAAATGACTAAGTGTCCAAATAAGGCTTTAGCTATAATAATTATGCTAGTTTGTACGTTCGGTAGAGCTAACGAACGTACAAACTAGCATAATTACCAGAACAACTGAATGACCTTGACTAAAAAAAAATTCAAAATTCAATCTCACGGTTGAAATAAATTCCAAGTAATCCCTACATAAGAAGTCATCAAGAGAATAGAAACACCCTTTCAATAAAAGATAATGATAAAAGTTGTCTTAATTTGAGTTGAAATCGAGAATAACTAACTTTTTAGGAACTTTATGGAAGTTTTTGATACGTCAGCTTGTTATATACGTGACCAAAGTCAGGAGAGATACAAGTGAGATAAACGTGACCTAACTAATTAAATGATGAATCATTTAAGATAATAATCACAACTACGACCATATTATATACATGTACTTATGTAACAAACACGCAAATTACCTTGTAAATAAAAACTGGGTAATGAGATTGTTTTGCGACAGTCCGCCATTTTTTTTCAACATGGCCGACGTAGCCTATAACCTTCCTCAAGAGTTTAGCTATCAAATGCAGAAATATTTTTTCAAATTCGACTGCTAGTTCCTGAGATTAGCGCGTTCAAACAAACAAACAAACAAACTCTTCCGCTTTATATAAGTAGGTAATTAGTATAGATTCCTACATTAAAAAAAATAGAATAATACCCACACTTCAATTCAGAACTATGCTACAGATAATAACAGACAGTTTATGAAACTTTTAAAAACCGTGACAATTTCTACATTTTCTACACAAGCAGTGGTTAAGTATGTCGTCCATTGACCATGTCTTAGAAAACCTATGGTCAATGTGGTTCGACGAAGTGAAGCAGAAAATAATTACCTAGGTACCGTAAGTAGGTACTAAAAGTTGACTCAAATTACAATTCCTATTTTACTTACTAACTTACCTACATTTTCATTTTCCTACTGTGACATGACGTCGGTAATTATTTTAATCCAGTAATTTTGAATTAAATTTAAATTAAATTGCATTGCCCAACAGGGTGTACGTAGGTATAAAGCCTACTAAGCCTACCTAGACCTAAGCTATACAATGTAAATACTAGCAATAAATAAATGAATAGGAATATGCATATGAATACTTTTTAGGGTTCGGTAGTCCTGACAAGGAACCCTTATAGTTACATTATGTCCGTCTGTCTGTCTGTCCGTCTGTCAGAGGTATTAATATTAGTGATAAGTAGGTAATTAATATTTGTAAAAACTCAGCCTCGTCGTTTCAAATAAGGACGTCAATCTCTTACTAGAGTTTTACCTGCTACTTTATAAGTACAGTCAGCCCCGCAAGTAAATGTAAATGTTCAGCTAAATAGAACGAAGGTTAAATATAATCCTAGTCTAAGTTGAAACGTTATTAACAATATTAGTTTTCTACTACTATTATTTTTTATAAAAAAATTCAAATGAATGTATTTTTAACTGTCTTCAAAAAAGGAGGAGGTTTTCTATTCGTCGGAATACTTTTTTGTGCTTTTTTTATGTATTTTCACTCGAAGTATGATTACTCGAAGACGCCTGAACCAATTTGGAAAATTTGTTTTTTGTTTGAAAGGGTAGGTACATTTTTCGATTGGTGCCACAAAAATTTGGTGAGGATCTGTCGAGGATCTTCAGAGTTATGAACAGAAATGCACCTCGAGAGAGCAGAAAATTGCTCAGCAACATTGAAGTCGAGTTTTTTTAATTTTTAATTTAGCCACTTTTATCTAGAAAATATCATATATATCATTATCATATCATTTATTTATTTCTCTCACAAACATTATAATAATTTATAGTAAAGTAAATATAAATACAGAATAATTTATCAAAAAGTAGGCAATTATAAAAACCTGTTTTGTGAGAGACCGGTGCCTGAAAAATAAGGAACTGTTTATCCATTTTTGTAGTCAACAGTACTAACGCAAAAACTAATAGTCATTTACAATGATAGTCATGTCGTGAGTGTCGATTCCAAGAATAATGAGTTTGCGTCACGACGGCTTCGCTCATTGCATAAGTATTCTATGTGAATTTACAAGAATATACTAAATCTTAGTAATATGTAGTCACTACATAGTATAAAACAAAGCTTCCCGCTGTCCCTATATTATGCTTAGATCTTTAAAACTAGGCAACGGATTTTGCTGCGGTTTTTTTAATAGATAGAATGATTCAAGAGGAAGGTTTAAATGTATAAACATGCATAATATAGTAGAGAAAAACTAATAATTTCAGAGGTTTCTAATGTGATGTGTGATGTGACATGCGAAGCCGGGGCGGGTCGCTAGCGAGATAATAATGCGCTTACACTTCTTCCAACGGATCTAGGCATTCGTGAAGTTAGCCGTTTCGATGCGCAGTGCAACTTTTGCAAAATCTACATTCCAAATTTCATCAAAATCGGTTGAGTAGTTATGGAGATACGTTCACACACACACACAGACTTTCGCCTTTATAATATTAGTAGGTTTAAGTTTGTGTTAACCAGTGTGGTGGGCCGCTTATCTAGAACGATGAACGGAAAAATCTGTTGTTTTTTGCATACATTATTATTTAATGTAGCTGTCGTTTAGGTTGACCAAACAAGTTATATTTGCATTATAATTAATCAGTCTGGTTTTGGAAGATAAATAAATAAATAACGCTGGGAATTTCACGTAGTTGAAGGTCCTGGCTAAGTTCGACCAAACTCGAGAGTAAACTACTGTTGGTTTGAATATTTTGACATTGTAAAGTTGACAACTTATAACCAGGATAATTTTTATGCACATACCTAATAACGGTTGCGCTTTCTAAACAATAGTATTTCGAATTATGTCGGCTAGTTACTCTGGAGTAAGATGACTTTTGGTTAAATCGATAGCCGATTCTACACAGCATATTTCAGCAAGCTGATTGTCTAACTTGTCTCAAACCTCAAATTGGTCTCAAACTGTCAAAACGATCGTTGAGATGAGAGTGACAGAGCTACTTGCGTGGTCACTGAACTGTCATATTTGACAGTTTGAGACCGATTTTGGTCGGTATTAAAAATATACAATTAAGATTAGGTATGTGGTACACGGGACCCTTTGTTTGCGAGTCCGACTTGCACTTGAATTTTTCAGTTCAAACCAAAACAGGTTTAAAAAACTAAGGAAATGATCTCACGTTTAAACCTTGATAATGCGTTGAGATAATTTCAAAATCTTAAGTTCAAAAGTTTATTATTAACCTCACTTAAAAACTACGTCAATATTTCCGCATTATTTACTTAATTATTATAATATTGTGTTGACCTAAAGAGCCGTGTTGGCCGAGTGGAGTAGTACCTTGCCTTTCGATCCGAAAGTCGTGAATTCGAATCACGGAGGTACAGAAAGCGTCATTAATTGGTATCCCCCTAGTAAGAGGTCGGTTTGCAAGCCGTTGATCTCAACTTTTGTAAAACTTTTACATCCTTGCTTACTTATGGATATCTAATTTCGCTCGAGTTCCTAAACAAAAACAGCTGATATAATACCCGACTGAAATCCAAGATTGAAATGAAAAGAGTTTTTGTTCAAATCAATAGGGGGATACCGATTGATGACGCTGACTGTACCTATCAACGAATTTTTCGCTTTATTTCATTCATTCATTTTTCGGTCTAAGTAACTACTTACCTCGCTAGGTCAATATAATCAAACTAATATTATAAATGCGAAAGTTTGAATGGATGGATGTATGTAACACGGACTTAATTTTTAATCTAAAAATTTCGATAGCTTATTATAGCTTGTCTTAGAAAAACCTGCCTTTCTGTATCAAATGCATGACCATCATGCTATCCTTCTCTCTCATAAGAGAGCAGTATAATGCCATCTCGCTCAGATTTCGGTAAAGAACACACACTACATATTACGTTCGACCAGTCTTCAGTGAAAGCTGGCCTACTTAGCTCTGAATCATGCGTTTTGGAACACGTCATTTGAACAATGCTCAAACACGCACTTATAACTCAGGCCTTTACATCTTTACTAGATGATTTAAGTATACAGTGTCAGGAGGCAATCTTTGCCTACACTCATCGGGACACTGTAGTGCCTGGGACAATGTTGAGATGTAGGCTTGTAGCACCTACACCATCCTCTCAGCTTAACCGGCCATATCCACAGGAAAGATATGGTCAATACGTGTGGGGCTGGCTAAGCCGCGGGTTTCCTCACGATGTTTCCCTTCACCGTTTAGAGCTCGTGTTAGTGCGCATATAAATTTTTCGAAACGAAAAATCCATTGATGCACGGCCAGGATTCGAACCCACTACCTTCGAAAGTCGAGGTACTATACCCCTCGGCCAACACGGCTCTTGTCAGTAAGTATGAGCTAATGGTCAACTCTGATGACGGAGTTTAGAGGCTGCCTGAAGGCCTCCGTCGTGGCTTAACGACTTAAATAGCGCAGGCTGCCATGAGCTTTATATGCGATCCAGCCCCCCTAGCCATATTACACTATCTATCGTCGCTGTAGAATAGAAACACTTCAAAATGTATAGGATTTGACGTTTCAAGTAGATGAGTCACGTGGTCAGAACGTCAATTCCTATACATTTTGAAGTGTGCTATTCTACAGCGACGATAGATAGTGTAATATGGCCAGGGCCCCAGTTTAGGCTCTAAACTGAATTGCTTCGCTTGACGTATGCTATGACGCTGACGAAATATCAGAAACTAAACATGACCTAAACCTGTTAGATAAAGTTTCGGTCTCTCAATTCGTACCATGACCGTTTAATACGCGTTGAGTTCGTTCACTTTTGTGTCAAAACTGTCACTTTTAAAACAGGTCATGGTACGAATAGTTTGCGATCCAGATTGTTTCCGATGTCTTCCGAAAACCATTCTTTTTGTGGTTTTACTGTACCACTCTCCTGTAATTTGTAGAATGGCAGTTCTCTTTTTGGCTGTTAGGCATCGATATGTTACACTGGTTGTTTCCCGGTCAGCGGTACATTGACCCCGCCATCCCATACTCGTCTTGGATCCTGTTGATGCGCAATGATGCAGACAGAACACCTACATCCATAACTAGGGCTACCACCAGTACTTTAATAAATAAATATTGTTGGACATTTCACACAGCGCCATCTAGCCCCAAACTAAGCAAAGCTTGTACTATGGGAACCAGATATCTGATAGAATCCACACCCATATTAGAAATGTGAAAGTGTTTATTTGTTTGTTTATTTGTCCTGCTTTCACGTCAAAACTCTGGTGACGGAGTTTTTAGTCCAAAGGCCTCCGTCATGGCTTAACGACTTAAAAGCCGGGACCGACAGTTTAAAGTGCCCTCCGAAGAACGGAAGCGCTCAGCTCGTAATGCCACTCGCGGTCACCCAATCCAAGTTGTGACCGCGCACAACTTTGCTTAACTTCAACGATCAATCAAGAACGTCTCAGAAAGCTACGCCACGAGCGCTTCATTTCTATGCTGAATCCGTACCCATATTATAAATGTGAAAGTGTGTTTATTTGTTTGTTTATTTGTCCTGCTTTCACGTCAAAACAGAGCGACGGATTGACGTGATTTTTTGTGTGGAGATAGTTGAAGGGCTGGAGAGTAACATAGGCTACTTTTTATTCCGCAAAAATGCATGTTTACCGTGCCGCGGGTGTCCGCTAGTAGCATATAAATATTCTGCACATTATACCGTGCTAGACAACCCTGAGCCGGATCCTGTGGATCGGAACGAAGCAGTGCAGCGGAACCGAAACTGTTAAATGCTAACGTTACGTTTATTACCCTCAATAGAATCGCCAGCGGCTAAGCCATGACGGAGGTCTGACGGCTTAATCTCGTTATACAAAATGGATTTAAAAGCCAAGATTGAAAAGAAAAAAACATTGTTTATTTGCCATTTCTTTTTTCTTGTCTCAAAATTTTATGTAGGTAAGTATGTCATTGCCATTTTTATCCTGTTCATTCAAAGGTTACCTGGAAGAGATCGCTTTCAGCGATAAGGTCGCCCATTGTTACACTTTTTTTTTATATTAAGGCTTATTTCTTTATTTGTTTTTTTTATGTTGTCGAGGGGTCAGCTAGTTACACACAAATCCGTACCCATATTATAAATGTGAAAGTGTGTTTATTTGTTTGTTTATTTGTCCTGCTTTCACGTCAAAACAAAACAGAGCGACGGATTGACGTGATTTTTTGTGTGGAGATAGTTGGAGGGCTGGAGAGTAACATAGGCTACTTTTTATTCGGGTACCACGCGAGCGAAGCCGCGGGCAGCAGCTAGTATGTAATAATTACAAGTACTTACCAATGTCATGTATATAGTAATGACACCGCTAAACGACGTATCATTATGTACTATTATTATATACATCGTAATTTATCTATTCTTATAGATATAATAATGTCACTTAGAATAATATACAACAATTTTGTCATTAATAATTTTAACTATAATAAATAGTTTACTAGCTGTTCCCTCGCGGCGTTGCCCGTGGTGATGGTATTGGTAATGATGATGATGATGATTAAAAGTAGCCTATTACCTTCCTCAAGAGTTTAGCTATCAAATGCAGAAATATTTTTTCAAATCCGACTGGTAGTTCCTGAGATTAGCGCGTTCAAACAAACAAACTCTTCCGCTTTACAATTGGTACTACTCGTATAGCTAACTTGTTTGTTTGTTTGTTTGAACGCGCTAATCTCAGGAACTACAAGTCGGATTTGAAAAATTATTTCTGCGTGTAACAGCTAAACTCTTGAGGAAGACTATAGGCTACTTTTCATCATCATCATCACCATAAACCATCACTACGGGGGCAACGCCGCGAGGGCGCTGCTAGTCCATACCATATTATAACTGTGAAAGTGTGTTTATTTGTTTGTTTATTTGTCCTGCTTTCACGTCAAAACAGAGCGACGGATTGACGTGATTTTTTGTGTGGAGATAGTTGGAGGGCTGGAGAGTAACATAGGCTACTTTTTATCCGGGTACCACGCGAGCAGCTAGTAAGGTATACAATAAACTCACCAGCATAGGAATGTTAGGCACGACAACAGCATCATCATCAGCGCCCGCGCTCAGCTCCGGCTGGAACGTGTACGTCCGCTTGTAGTGGAAGGAGAGCGTACCGTTCTCATTGTCGGTTATGTTCACCTTCTCCCATTCCTCTCTGAAAATAAGATAGATAGATAAATAGATCTATATCTATACTTCTATATATATACTTCTATTCTATACTAATTATACAAGGTGGAAAAAATTAATGTTTCATGTGTGGGGAAGTAGTTTCCCTGTAGGGAAACTACTTTAAATCCTTAAGATACAGTGTTTTACTTCCTTTAGGTGAAGCAAGCGAATTTTAGAAAATCTATAAATGCAGTTTTGTTTCTTTTTAAAAATAAAGGAATGTTTCCTTTGAGTAAAATACTGTATATTAAGGATTTTAAGTAGTTTCCCTCCAGGGCCCCTTCATTTTTTCCACCCTGTATAAAGCGGAAGAGTTTGTTTGTTTGAACGCGCTAATCTCAGGAACTACCAGTCCGATTTGAAAAATTCTTTCTACATTTGATAGCTAAACTCTTGAGGAAGGTTATAGGCTACTTTTCATCATCATCATCATCATCTTCATCATATACCATCATCATATAGGTACCATCACTACGGGGGCAACGCCACGAGGGCTAGTTCATGAAACTAGCGAACACCCACTCATTTTGTTACCTACCAAAACGGGACTTAATTTCGATCATCTACAAAAACGACTAGCGTTCAAAGGTGGCCGCACACCTATCCGTTCCGAACGCACCAAACGAATCAAACAAAACGAATTTTAGAATTCTCTATATGAAATCCTATGAAACTTCCCACACCTGCCCGCGTGAATCGTCCGATTCGACCGAATCTGAGGGCCTAGCCAACTGGCATTGATGAGGCTATAATAATAATAATAATTTCATTTTTTTTTTCAGACACATTTGATCCATAGGTTACAAAAACACAAAATTCAAATAAGGTACAAAATAAAAATAAAAATCAGAAGGTCAGGACATGGGCTCACAAGGACCGTAAGGGCTCACAATGAAGCGATTCGATTTCTATAATTCGCTAACACTCGAACGTGACGTTTCATTGGTCGAACGTAAGGTCACGTGGTCTTCGTTTCATTTATCCACCAATAAAACATCGGCGATAGTAAGCGAAGCGAATTGTAGAAATAGAATCGATTGATGCCACTTGGCTAGAGACCCTGGCAGTACTTCGAGAATTTGGCGCGGATAGGTATGCGTTCAGCCTAACAAACGTTTATTTTGTTTACCAGAAATTAGTGGGTTTTTTTATTGATTATTTGGTGGTTTTCCTTTAAAATTCCAATGAATTTATGTATCACCTTTTACAAAAACAGGTTAATCTCGATTACAAATTGTTGTGTTAATTATTTCTTAGATACCGTTGGAGGCTAATGGTTGATACCATTATAAAGATATTATAAAATTAGGCTCTAAATTTATTTTATTAAGGTCTGAAAACGACCTTTGTGGTTTGTGAGGCCGTAGATGTGTGTTCGATTTTCGCATCGGGACAATAAAAAACCGGCCAAGTGCATGTCGAGCCACGCGCTGTGTAGGGTTTCGTAGGGTTCCGTTATAAACAAGCAACTACTTCATCTCACTTTAAAGAATTTTTATAATCATTTTGTATTTGGTACAAAATTATCCAACACCATCATGAATTTTTCCAGATTTTTCAAGCCATACTAGGATAAGAATGATGATGATTTACGATACTTACGAGTAGACATAAGGTCCCAGCTCATCAAGGATCGGCGTTGGTGACGTTTTATAAGCGCTCTACATGAGTAATTTGTTATTGCATAGATAGCCGTTACTAATAGTACCTATATAGTCGCAAGGTCGCTTGCCTTTCGATCTTTTATAGGTTACATTTCGGGGAATGTTCTCAAGAACTCCAGAACCTGATACCATTATCTCCATTCCACTTCAGAACAAGCAGACGTACGGCGCAGTACCATCCTTATATTGTGGACATTCCATCCACTCGTACCACGCGGTTTTCCTCCACCTTCATCATCCGCACCGCTAAGGTCTGGAACTCGTTGCCGGCTTCTGTTTTCCCCGAAACTATAACCTGGGTCTCTTCAAGTCAAGAGTGAGTAAGCCTCTTCTAGACCTTTGTGATCCATCGTCAGCCACATGTCCTTACCATCAGGTGAGGTTGTGGCTAAACAAAGGTCTATCTAGAATAAAAAAAACTAGGCTAGGAATGATGATGGTTTATGATACTCACGAGTAGACATAAGGCCCCAGCTCATCAAGGATCGGCTTGGAGCCGTTGTTGAGGAACTCGTCGGCGTTGGTGACGTTGTACACGTACACCTTTACGAACGGCCGCACGGGAGGCCGCGCCCACCACTCGAACGTCATCGAGCCGGGGCGAAGCACCAATTCCTGCAGGAAGAAATGAATAAAAAGCCTTTTATTTCTCTGTATAACAGTGTTTTTCGTATTACTAATGCTTTTACCTATACTTATTCTAATTAGAGAACCCCTAAGGTGAAGGCCTCCTCCAAAGCCAGCCATCTGACCCTGTCTTGTGCTACTCGGAGCCAGTTTGGTCCAGCAGTTTTCTTGAAGTCGTCGTTCCAGCGAGCGTACGGTCTTCCTATGCAGCGTCGACTTCTTGGACCCTCCCAATTCGTCCTAGTCCATCTTCCATCTTGTAGATGGAAGATTAAACATTTATAATTTAATCTATAGGTACTATCTTCTATACCTTCCTCAAGAATTCAGCTATTAAATGCAGAAATAATTTTTCAAATCCGACTGGTAGTTCCTGAGATTAGCGCGTTCAAACAAACAAACAAAAAAATAGATTACATACTAATATACTAAAGCGGATGAGTTTGTTTGTTTGTTAGAATCATAGAATGTATACTAATATATAAAAACGGAAGAGTTTGTTTGTTTGAACGCGCTAATCTCAGGAATTACCAGTCGGATTTGAAAAATTATTTCTGCATTTGATAGCTTAACTCTTGAGGTAGTTTATAGGTTACTTTTCATCATCATCATCATCACATACCATCTCTACGGGGGCAACACCGCGAGGGCGCTGCTAGTATAATATAAGTATAAGTACGAGTAGGTATAGAAGTATAGATTTCGTATTTGAAAATTCTTTAATGCTCAGAGTTCATGTTACATAATATGCATATTATATTTTTGCACTCGATATTTAAGCTTAAACTCAAGTTAAATACGGACTCAAGTCTACGATACGAGGCTTAGTTGCCGCTTGCGTCAGGCCGTGGGTACCAAACCTTGACACACATAGCTATAGTTTGATTCGAACTAGCTACGGCAATCGTGAGGAAATACAATCTGCATTCTAATGTAATTAAACAAAACCACTAGACAACTGTAGACGTGAAAATAAAAAAAAAACAAAAAAAATATTAACAAACCAAAAATACATAAAAAACTAACAATGCTAGGATTCGATCTCGCAGCCTTCGGCTTCGCAAGCCGATACTATGACCGCTTAGCCACTGAAGCCGCAGTTTTTGCAGCACACTGCACTGGTAAAATGCCGAGAAAAATTATCCCAGATATGAGAGCTAGATCGATTTTTCGCCCCCGTACCGCAAATTTAGGGGAAGACCTAGGCGCACATTCCTAGACCCAATTGGCGAATTATTGGAAAAAAGGCCAGGTCAAGAGTACCCTAAACCGACGAGCTTGCATGAAGAATGTGATGAGAGTGAATGAAGCGAAAGAAGTGTGTCAGGATCGTAGCAAGTGGCGATCTGTGGTCTCTGCCTACCCCTATGATGGGATACAGGCGTGAGTTTATGTATGTATATACCGCAAATTTCATCGAAATCGTTAGAGCCGTTTTCGAGAACGTGAGTACAAACAAACAAATATTGCTCGTTTAATAGAATAATAATAGTTAATAGAATAGAATACATCGAATGTCAAATGACCGAAATGAGACAATTTTTGAACAAATTCTAATGATGGGTTTAAAAACCACTACCTAACGAGGTCATTACCATTAGACCAATGGCACGTGAATGTTATATAAAACAATTTGTAATACTTATATGTCATCATACATATTTTAAATGTACCTATGTATTTCAAGTCATCATGTTAGGAATTGTTATTTATTTTTATTTTTTGCATAATATTGGAAAAATACTGTTGTTTTTTTAGAACAAACATTATTACTAATACTAGCAGAGCCCTCGCGGCCTTTCCCCCGTAGTGATAGTATAATGGTAATGATGACGATGATGAAAAGTAGCCTATAACCTTCCTCAAGAGTTTAGCTATCAAATGCAGAAAGAATTTTTCAAATCGGACTGGTAGTTCCTGAGATTAGCGCGTTCAAACAAACAAGGGCCATTCGCAAACGGCTCAAAAAAACCGTCCGGGCCAAAAACCTCTATTAAATAGATTTCTAAAAGCTTGATTCTTTTTTGTATGATAGTTATGATCAAATACTAGAAGAAGTCTATGTTTTCTTTTAGATAAAATAAATCTAAAATAGTTTAAAAAAATAAAAACCGCTGAAATTTGAGCCTCGGTGGCATGTCCCAAGCACATTTTGCGATGTAAATTATTTTTTATCTTTTTCTCTATAAAACGTGGCGCTACTTTGAATGTATTCACAAAAAAACAGATAATTACTAGCTTATTTTATAATATTCCCAATAAATATTAGGCTTTCGTTGATAAGTTACAAGTAGTTTTAGTCGCGTCCGAGGTTTTGAATTGATATCGGTGGCGCGCACCGATCTACGCATATACCCTGTTCTCTAATAGTTGCAAGAACAGTTGTTAGAGTAAGAATAACTATCAGCCCCTCCGCATTGGTGGAGAGGACAACCAGGTCTGTGGGTCTCTGTGTTTCTCTTTTATTGAGGAACAAAATCGTTTTCGGTGGCTTGGTATACCCTCCAAGATGAGTTCGGTGTAATATTTTTTTTCAAATCCATTCAAGCAATTAATTTCGAATTATAACAAAAGTGTATCTTAGAGATACTAGATTTCCATTATGCAGACTAATATTCAAAATTTTGGTTACTTTTAAAAATATCTATGATTTTGCTCATAATTTTGATTCCGGTGGTATTGATTTCAGTGTTTTCCGTGGAAATATATGAAGGGTAAAGACGGTTTCATAGCACTTCTAGTGCTGTTTCCTGATTTATGATAATTGTATTGAATCATAGAGAAAGCTGGCATAAAAAAGGTGCCCCAGATTAGTGTCGGCATCTATAAAAAATAAAAGAACAGCTCAATTGCAGCTTTCAACCTAAAGAGTTAGAGCCCAACCTCATTCTTGCCTACGCCCTTTTCTCAACTACGCATCTGGATGCGGCAACATACCCAAAACCTACACAACTATCGCTGGAGACAGACAATCCGACACTTCAGAGTGTCGTCTGATGAACCTACAAAGAAAAGACCTCGAAATAATCTTAGGGACATTGACAGGACACTGTACCCTCAACACACATCTGTACAACATCGATGCCACGGACAGTCCACTCTGCAGGGGATGTCTAAGCGAAGAAGAATCAGCTGCTCACGTAGTCCTGGAATGTGCGGGTGTAGCAACACAATGGCAACA
Organism: Camptogramma bilineatum; assembly: GCA_958496255.1. Taxonomy (NCBI): domain Eukaryota; kingdom Metazoa; phylum Arthropoda; class Insecta; order Lepidoptera; family Geometridae; genus Camptogramma; species Camptogramma bilineatum. The sequence continues at coordinate 806,187 of OY292479.1, read as the reverse complement.
AATCTTCAGTATCCCGAGGTCGCTCCTCTAAACCGGTGAAGACCCCAGGAAGCTGTTGTGCTTCTAAGAGAGCTAGGTTGGCTACGTACCTAACGAGCCAGGTTATCCCCACGCATAAAGGACCACCATCGAGTCCAAATGCGGAAACGGGAGTCCACTGATTGTTCTGCCAGACTGCTACCGCGTCAAGTGCCAAGCGTTAAAGCAGCACCTGACGCGGTGAAAGCGACAGAAAATTCTGACACAACAGGAAATACCCATTTGTGATGTGAGGAGGACTGACGCGGACGGATTTTTTCTCGTAGATAAGAAGCATCGGCCGAAGCCTTCCCCCAACTGACGTGGGATAGCCCTCCGCTCTGCCAGGTTCGCCCTGCAGGCTGTTGAAACGACCATTGGCTTATAATATATCCCAACTAGACCCGACAACTAGTGAGGAAAGCATCCGTCAGTATGTGAATGAGAGGAGCTGATGCCGAATCAGGCAGCCACCTGTAGTAGTACCTAGTACAAGGTTTAAAGCGGCTGGATTCTACAAGAGAGACTAACTTAAAGTAGTATATGCTCGGGTGGATGCCAGCCAGGACGTGTTCCTAGCTCTTGACTTTTGGACAGCCGGAATCGTTTACCATCCAATCAAAATGTCTATTTAATCGATCGAGCGAGCGAAGATCTTGGTGGCAAGTTGGGCGATTTTGCTTTGTATTTTGTATGTTTGTATGTTTCACGAATTCTTGTTCTCGCATAACTGTCGAACCGTTCATCCAATCTGCATGAAACTTGGTAGGTCAATAGTTTGTGGTATGGAAATATACGGTGGAGCATATGAGCTTAATCGATGAAGGGGTTGTGAGCTTATTGGGTTCCCAAGGGGGGTAAAAAAAAAGTTAAACAAATATATTGAGTTGGGTGTCAAATGTCTTTATTTGAAAATTCCAAAATAGTTATTATTTTTATTCTAGGACGTATACTTTTTGAAATACGACGAGAATTCATAAATATGAAATGAATGAAAAATTAGAAACGACATTATGTATTGCATGCATACCAGTAATTTTACCATGACGAGCTAGCACAATAGGCATACTCGGCAGTAGTAGCACTTGAAAGTGTCATCTTTATTTACCTACTAAGTTATTATTGTAAATCTCTCTCAATGTTGTCTAATTAATTGCCGCGTTGCTATGTAAATTTTTATTAAGATGATTGGTAGAATGGAAAACTGATTGATGTCAAAAAACGATGAAGGTAAAAAAAGGGCGGCAACAAAAAAGGAGGGAACAGTGGTCTCGAACCTACCGATTTTTCGGTATTTCTACCGAAATGGGGTCTGTCCTACCGAAATACCGAAGCGCAACGATTTTCTACCGATTTCAAAGAATACATGGAAAATTTCCCGACATTTTACCAATTTTACAGTTTTAAGTTGGCAACCCTTTTCATTTATGTTTTACGGTACGGGGAATCCCCTAGGGGTCTTCAATACCTACTAATAGTTTAGCGATATATTTCGGGGAGTACCCTTGTGTCATGCAACTCGATGTTTTCGGGGATTCCCACGGGTAGAAATGTTCCTAGTCAGAAGCTTGGACTTGTATTTAATCTGTCATCTTGTATCTATCAATGTGCGTCTGAAAAATACTAACTTATCCACTCAAAGTTCGTTAGTATTATATTATCTGTGGCTCTACACACCAGAACAACTGAACGACCTAGACTAAAAGAGCATTTAAAGTAAATAAAACAATTAGTTCCCAATTTTTCCGTAGGACTTGACCTACGGCAAAAGCGGGAAATAATTGTTTTATTCACTTTATTATGCTCTTTTAGTCAAGGTCGTTCAGTTGTTCTGGTGTGTAGAGCTAACGAACGTACAAACTAGCATAATTATTATTGTTCAAGCCTTATTTGGACAATGAGTAATTTTTTACATAACCTAGTTCTGTGATAACATCGCTGCGTCTATCGGACTTCAGTGCTGAATCCGACTCTAACTAAATATTCCAAATATTTAGTTGGTGTTTTAAAAAAGGAGAGTTATTTTACCAGAAGCTTTCTCATTTTCCCGTTGCTTAGATAAAAAATCAGAAGTTAGGTTCTGTGGCTAAAAAAACATTCTGCAACTTGTCTCATTAGTCCCCAAAAATAATTATATTTAGGAAGGTAGTAAGTTATACCTTTATTTGTGTTTGATTTAAGTAAGTGAACCTGTAGTACCTACTGTACGTTTTTTCTTATTAATCTAATATAATATTATAATACTTATTTGATTCAATATCGTTTTTTTTTTCATCTACCGATTTTAGGTCCAAATATACCGATTTTTGTAGGCAAATCTACCGATTTGGCTCATTTCCGTTCGAGAACACTGGGAGGGAACGAGAATGATGATTGTGAAACAGAAACCAATAATTTATAAAACAGAAAGGATTTAATATACCAAGAGTGAGTATTTTATGGTTTTATTACGTAGTTTCCCAACTCCCTGATCAAAATAGGGTCGATATTCAACAATTCAGAAGTGGGATCGAATTAATTTACGTACGCCTACGTTGCATTGGTAACCTACCATCAAATAATACGGCGTGGTTACCTTACTTATTTACCTATTTAGAGTAGGTACAAGTTACACTTCTTATTTTCGTTAAATAACTTTATAGATAAGTACCTACCTACTACAATTTTGTTTTCGTTAGACGCAAAATAAATAATTTTAAATCTCAAATCTCAATCAGTAGTAGGTACTCAAGATTTTTTTTTTTGTTTATGTATCTGTCTCAAATTTTATTCCATTTTGATTAAGATATCTGACTATAGGTTAGATATAGATACTGCTAAAAGTGCTGACATTTAAAAAGGAATGGATTGCTGTCCGATCGTTTTGTTTTGTGATTTCAGCGGAAACTTCCAGAGATCTGTGTCCATTTCTCCGTAGAATCCGACGAATTCGGGTTAACGATCTACCAACAGCAGCAGTCGAATATTTTTCGGGGCCTGGCAGCCCGCGGTCTGCACGCGGGACCTCACCAGGGCGCCTTCGCGAGAGCGGCGCCTGGCAGCCCGCGTACTGCACGCGGGACCTCACCAGGGCGCCTTCGCGAGAGCGGCGCCTGGCAGCCCGCGTACTGCACGCGGGACCTCACCAGGGCGCCTTCGCGAGAGCGGCGCCTGGCAGCCCGCGTACTGCACGCGGGACCTCACCAGGGCGCCTTCGCGAGAGCGGCGCCTGGCAGCCCGCGTACTGCACGCGGGACCTCACCAGGGCGCCTTCGCGAGAGCGGCGCCTGGCAGCCCGCGTACTGCACGCGGGACCTCACCAGGGCGCCTTCGCGAGAGCGGCGCCTGGCAGCCCGCGTACTGCACGCGGGACCTCACCAGGGCGCCTTCGCGAGAGCGGCGCCTGGCAGCCCGCGTACTGCACGCGGGACCTCACCAGGGCGCCTTCGCGAGAGCGGCGCCTGGCAGCCCGCGTACTGCACGCGGGACCTCACCAGGGCGCCTTCGCGAGGACGGCGCCTGGCAGCCCCGCTCTACGCGGGACCTAACCAGGGCGCCTTCGAGGACGGCGCCTGGCAGCCCCGCTCTACGCGGGACCTCACCAGGGCGCCTCCGCGAGGACGGTGCCTGGCAGCCCCGCTCTACGTGGGACCTCACCAGGGCGCCTCTCCGAGGACGGCGCCTGGCAGCCCCGCTCTACGCGGGACCTCACCAGGGCGCCTCCGCGAGGACGGTGCCTGGCAGCCCCGCTCTACGCGGGACCTCACCAGGGCGCCTCCGCGAGGACGGCGCCTGGCAGCCCCGCTCTACGCGGGACCTCACCAGGGCGCCTCCGCGAGGACGGTGCCTGGCAGCCCCGCTCTACGTGGGACCTCACCAGGGCGCCTCTCCGAGGACGGCGCCTGGCAGCCCCGCTCTACGCGGGACCTCACCAGGGCGCCTCCGCGAGGACGGCGCCTGGCAGCCCCGCTCTACGCGGGACCTCACCAGGGCGCCTCCGCGAGGACGGCGCCTGGCAGCCCCGCTCTACGCGGGACCTCACCAGGGCGCCTCCGCGAGGACGGTGCCTGGCAGCCCCGCTCTACGCGGGACCTCACCAGGGCGCCTCCGCGAGGACGGCGCCTGGCAGCCCCGCTCTACGCGGGACCTCACCAGGGCGCCTCCGCGAGGACGGCATCCTACGAGTCGCGAACACAGTAGTGCAGTCACCGATGCAATCTCAGGAGAAGTCAAGTAAACTAGCTTGGTGGCTTAGCTGTAGCCAAGTAAGCAATTCAAAAATTAAAAAAAAAAAAAAAAAAAAAAAGAAAGTATATTCACAGAGGTAGTTTAACGAAAATTAATGAAAAAAATTAAGTTAGTAAATTCGTATGAGCTAGTGGCCAACTCTGATGAAGGAGTTTTAGGCCGCCTAAAGACCTCCAACATTACTTAACGACTTAAAAACCGGGACCAAAAATTTAACGTGCCCTCCGAAGCACGGAAGCGCTCAGCTCGTAATGCCACTTTGGTGTTCCCCATCCAAATTGTGACAACGCTGCTTAGCTTCAACGATCAATCGAGAACGTCTAAGCAAGCTACGCCACGAGCACAACCACATTCGAAAAATATTTTGGATTAGCTGATTAGGTACTGTTCTTCAATCTCTGAAATCAAATGACACTTTCGATAAGTTAGGAAATTTCCAAAATAGGGTACTTACGTACTTTATAGGATAAAGAGTATATAGGATAAAGAGTACGTACTATATAGGATATTCGATTTTGTTAACCAGTATCGAACTACCTACCTACTGCAAGTCACAACAATAACGCTATCTAGCTAATTTCTGGTCTAACTCGAACTTATGCTTATTTCAAATTGAAATACATAACATTGTTTTAACAAATGGTAAAATGGGCAGAACCCGTACCAACAATTAAAAATTGAACATCTCGATAAAAACACCAAAGGACTTTTAAAAACTTTTAGCGATCTCTGTTAGTAGGTATACATTTGGTAGATGATTAAGTAAAGTTATTAGGGTGGTAATTAAACCGCCTTCTATTTAATAGCATTTTTCGCCTCTAAAAATTTACATTGACCTCTGAATTACTAAGTCAGCCACTATCAAAGTGCCTCTAAAAAAAAAAAAAAAAAAAAAAAAAAAAAAAAAAAAAAAAAAACTATCTTAGCCACTAAATATCCTCGATGTAAGCCACTGTAAATACAACTCAGCATGGCAGTTATTTTTTTTAGCATCTAAATTTGTTTTTTTTTAGGATCTAAATTTGTAACACATATTCAAGCGGGAACTCCTAAAATATTTAAATATGACACCAATAAAGTAAGTCTATCTACTTCTGATTTTATAACACAGCATGTTTAAAATATAGTGTAACATTAATTGTAATGCCAAAGCTTAAATAGCGAATTCCAAAATCAAGAATGTTTGAAATGTATAAAGATCGATTGATCGAAGTTTATAAAGACGATACTTGGAAGGTAGAATGCTTAAAATGTCGAAAATACCGGAGTATAATATATTGTATTCTTTATGAACTAGATTTCTGTCGCTTCGGCGGCCGCTGCCGCGGCACGCTCGCTACGCTCGCTTACTTCGCGCGTAGTTATTTCATAATCTAACCTAACCTAACCTAACCTAAACTGTTGGTTAGTTGTAAAATCCGTGGCTGAGTTAGTAAATTTGATGGCGATGTATGAATCAGTAGGTCAAGTAAAAATAATTGTTGTTATTTACTTGAAGCTTTCTATGGAATATTTACAATACAATATACCTTTATTGACATAAATACCCACAAAAATACAGAGTCAATTATTACAAATATTTATTTGATGCTTTAAAAAAAAAAGACGAGTTAGTTTATTAGAAGGTTTCTTATTTTCCCGTTGCTTAGTTATAAAATCAGAAGGTAGGTTCCGTAGCCAAAAAAAAAAATAATTCTGCGGCGCGACTTATTATTCCCCAAGTTATTATAGTAGTAGGCAACGAGATTAATAGTAAATCATTGGTAGTAGGTATTTGAAGTAAGCTATTGACTGGATTAACGAACTCAGTGTCTTGGACAAACTTAATATAAGTTTTTTGGATACTTACAACAAAACCTTATGTAACTTTTTATTAAATAAATAAATAAATAAATAAATAAAATAAATAAATATAATAGATCTCGATTTAATTAAGGTTTGAGAACGAACAATTCTTTAAATTTAAAAGCAAATGAAGTTGGAATTTAAAACTAATAATAATAATAACAATAATAATAAAAAGGACATGTACAAACATTAGTTTTAAATGAAAGAATAAATACCTAGCTTTGGGTACCTATAATTAACAAGAGGTTGTTGTAAACTTTGAAAGACAAATCTACACTACAGGATGAGAAAGTAGTGGTAATACATACATTTAGGTAGGTAATCATGAAATCATGAAAACACCTAGGTATTTAAGTTGTTTTGTATGGATGTTCTTTTCATGAAGTTGCTTTATTAAGATGCTATAATCATCAGGAGCCAAAGTAGTGCCTAGCTTAAGTCGATAGAGTTACCCCTAAGTTAAAATTCGATATTTATACACAAGTAATATATTATTTTAGGTAGGTAAATGTAAGTCTTTACGAACGCAAATTAAGGTCTCTTTAAGCGATTCCCTTTAAATTTACTTAACAGTTACAAGTGCCAATAAATTGGTCTAACTTGTGCCGGTAATTAGTCATAGTACCTATGCCAATAATTGGAAAAATCATGTTTTTATATTTTAAGAAAAAAAAAAAAAAAAAAAAAAATACTATCTAACTTGTATCCAATATTATAAAATAAACTTACATAAAAATGTATGAGTTATAGAGACATAGGTATCTAATATGGCGCACCACACAACTTCGACGGACGAAGATAAATATTATTGAAAATCCTGTAAAAGTCATAAAACTGACAAAATACGAATGGCAGCGACAGCTACGAATAGTTACACTGTCAAGGCTGCCAAGGAAAATATTTACAATTGTAAAAGTCGTCGAATTTTAAACATTTTTCTGAAGAGAACTTCATGTAATACAGTAAAACCAGAAAAATAATGCGTTTCGGAAAGCAGCGGAAACAATGGCATAAAAATTACAAAAACGATTAACGAAAAGTCATTTGGAAATGAAAATTACTTCAACTTTATCGTAAACAATAAATATCAATGTCATTTTTAAGAAAAGCAAATTAGTTGCAAGCCTTGCGAGCTGAGCAGCTAAAGACGTGCACTCCTGTCGAATTCTGTTTTGTGGAGTCATACAATGCTGTCGCAAATATTCGGAAAACTCGAAAATAACCGATGCCCATTATATAGTTTGAAGTAGGTACTGAACCTCTTTTCACTGTAGGCTCTACCCTGAGCCAAACACTGTATTTCCTTAGCTCTATGAATAAAGAAAGCGGAAAGTAACTGAAAAGTCAATATATCTATTTGTGCGGTGCTGGGGCGAGTGTTTGAAGTTGCACTCATCAATGTGATAATTTTAGGTCGGGGTAGCGTCTCTATGGAACTTAGACCTCCCCAGTTACCAGATCATTAGAAATCTCATGATTAAATTGCAAAAGGAGTCGTAGGAGTCTTCCCGCGACCACGGGCCGGCTGGTGCAAACCAGTCGAAACGTCAGTCGGGCTAAATAAAAAGATAATTTATCATGATAAATAACCGGATACCTACATAATGTTGTGTTATTGTCTTATAATGAAATACTTAGTAAAAATTAAATAGCATCGGAAATTAATTCTAACAATAAATTATAAATCTGGTCGAATACCCGACATAATAATTGATGATGACACAGATCTGATAAAGGGTTAAGTTCATTGCTAGTGGATTCTCCAGGACATAGCAATCCTGGCTAAACTGAATTGAAGTATACTCAGTCATTCTCATCGGTCTCGATAACGGCGACCCCAAAAAAAAAAAAAAAAAAAAAAAAAAAGTTACTATTTTCATATTTTAGAGCGCTGATAAATAATATACCTACATAAACTGATGGTCAAGTACCCGAGACATAAATGGAATTATTATCGGTCTAAATATGAGCTAAAGTCTAAAGTAATTGAATGATATCACGCACAAGTCGAGATACCTGGTTTCTAGGAAGTAATAAACCCGGGTAAACACTATTAAACCAATATGAATCGCACTAGCTGAAAATCAATTAATTACGGGTTATTGCAGGCCTGGTCAGGTACTCAAGATGCAACTAAGACAAAGATGAGAGGTAAACTAGCAGCCAGGACATTACGGGCCTGGCTAGTTTATCTCAACTAAGACAAAGATGAGAGGTAAACTAGCAGCCAGGACATTACGGGCCTGGCTAGTTTATCTCAACTAAGACAAAGATGAGAGGTAAACTAGCAGCCAGGACATTACGGGCCTGGCTAGTTTATCTCAACTAAGACAAAGATGAGAGGTAAACTAGCTGCCAGGACATTGCGGACCTGGATAGTTTATCTCAACTGAGACAAAGATAAACTAGCTGCCAGGACATTGCGGACCTGGATAGTTTATCTTATAATGCACAAATACCTACTCGGTTTCCAGGACATACACGTTGTATGGGCCGGGTTGGTATCTTTCGAATAATTTTTATTGTAAAAATAGGTACTCTGCATCCAGTGTAGCCAACACCACAGTTTTAACTGTAGAATCACAGTGTTTTGGAAATGTTTTCACAGTTTTCGGTTTGCTAGCGTCGACTAAGTAGTTAAATACGAGCAAAAAAATGTATTGATTCTTGGCAATTCACAGTTTTCTACAGTTTTTGTTAAGCATTTTCGTAGTTTTTCACGAAGCTGGGGTTGGCAACACTGTCTGCATCGTTATCAAAATGTATATTCTAAACTTATCAAAAATAGAATCAAATCTATATTAATCAAAATTATATAAGTAGGTACCTACAGTTACAATCAATAATCAAAATGTAGAAATAGGTTACTTATGGTTAATGATACTACAACTTATAGCCATTACATTATGCATAATAACTGTTGTTGTGATGCTCAATTGTAAAATTTCAACAATAGGTTTCAAATAAGACTGATAAACTTTTACTAGCTAAGTACTTATACTATATTTTATTACAATCTTACAAATTGTAACAGATTTATTAGGTACCTACTAATAAATATCGTATGAGGACATACCGAGTTATTCAGATGGCCGAATCTGTCATCTTTATTTACCTACTAAGTTATTATTGTAAATCTCTCTCAATGTTGTCTAATTAATTGCCGCGTTGCTATGTAAATTTTTATTAAGATGATTGGTAGAATGGAAAACTGATTGATGTCAAAAAACGATGAAGGTAAAAAAAGGGCGGCAACAAAAAAGGAGGGAACGAGAATGATGATTGTGAAACAGAAACCAATAATTTATAAAACAGAAAGGATTTAATATACCAAGAGTGAGTATTTTATGGTTTTATTACGTAGTTTCCCAACTCCCTGATCAAAATAGGGTCGATATTCAACAAAAGTATAGGGGTAGTCAGAAGAAAGTCCAAAAGTAAGCCATCTACGATGCGCGAGATCTCAGTTCGGAGAGAACTACTAGTATTATATCGCCATACAAACTTTGAAACATAATTTAACTCCTTCAAGAGGTTTAATGATGTAACCCCTTTTTGAAATGATATTTTATCTACAAATACCAAATTTTTTATATAATAATTATAGATCGAACTAAAGACTGTTGACTTTTTAACCAAATTTTAATGTATTTGATTTCGGTGATTAGAATATTGACTTCGGTGGGCACCAATTTTTCAAAATCAAATAACTTTTTAACCGTTAGGCTTTAAGAGTTCCCTCTTGTACTAATAATTACTAAATTAAATCTAGATTTGATATTTCATGTCAAAACATCCAAATTCTAAAAAAAAATTGTGCCACCGAAAAAATGCTGCGCCTGAGAATGACCGACAAACTCTTCCGCTCGTCTGACTCGACGCCATATTGCAGCAAGCGTTATGACAGCATAAATATGTATATCAACGTATTTGGTAATGGCTTTTTAACGAAATTCTTTAAAAAAAAAAAAACGGTATTTTTACGGTCCAGAAACACTACTTAATAATGTGAGACGGTTTTAAGGGGCCTGCGACAGGCGAATTTCCATAAAAACGTAATACCGAAATGATTTAAAATTTAAGCATATTTTTATCAGTTTATGTTGTTAGATTATGGCAGTAGGTATTTATCTAGGTTCCTGTTACAATTTTGTTCCGAAAAACTTGCCTGAAAAGAAAATGTAAGCAAATTGAATTGAAATCTTTGTAGGTACCTACACCAAAAAGGCATGTTTTCTTTTCATTTGTTCTATAGTAGGTAAGTTTTTTGGATCAAAAATGTAACAGGAACCTAGATAAATACTGCCTTTATCCAAATAATAACATAAAGTGATAAAAATATGCTCAAATTTTAAGTTATTTTGGTATTCCGTTCGTATAACCCGGTTCATTAAAGAAAGGAATCCAAAATGGCGGCGCTTATCATGTCCCCCCGCTCCGTAAGTATAGACGGAACTATTGTGCAAGCGAGAGAACATGATAAGCGCCTCGTTCGATTAGATTCCTTTCTTTAATGAACCGAGTTATATGGACAATTCGCCTGTCGCCGGTCCCTTAAGAAATTAGTCAAATAGCTTATTACAAAGCAAGTGAACCGACGGACGGAGCTAGTTATATCCAAATATTTGCAACACCATGACATAAGAGTTACAAAATTGTTATGATCGGGGTCAAAATAGTGGTCAGTTAAGGCATTCGAAATATCGTGCGGTTAAAATGTTTGTGATGTGATGAAAAAACTACTTAATATGTATCCTTACTCAAACAATAACTGTCTGACAAGACAACGTAGCGTAGGCCTTTACATCTTTACTAGATGATTTATAAATACAGTGTCAGGAGGCAATCTTTGCCTACACCTAAAGGGACACTGTAGTGCCTGGGTCAATGTTGAGATGGAGTAGGCTTGTAGCACCTATCTACACCATCCTCTCAGCTTAACCGGCCATATCCACAGGAAAGACATGCTCAATACGTGTGGGGCTGACTAAGCCAAGTTTTCCCTCACGATGTTTTAGAGTATATTAATTTAACGAAAAATCTATTGATGCACGGATTCGAACCCGCGACCATCGAAAGTCAAACTACTATCCCACTAACATGGCTTTGGAATAGAATAAGTAAAGTAAGTTCATATGAGCAAGTAGCCAACTCTGGTGACGGAGTTTTTAGGCCGTCTAAAGGTCTCATGACTTAACGACTTAAAAGCTGGGACCGACAATTGAACGTGCCCTCCGAAGCACGGAAGCGCTCAGCTCGTAATGCCACTTGCGGTGACCCATCTAAATTGTGACCGCGCACAACGCTGCTTAACTTCAACAATCAAGAACGTCAGGCTGGATTCGACCAAAATTCATCTTACTCCAGAGTAACTAGCCGATATAATTCGAAATACAATTGTTTACTCGTAGAAAGCGCAACCGAACATTAATAAGTGCATACAAATTATCCTGGGGCCCTAGCCATATTACACGATCTATCGTCGCTGTAGAACGATCTATCGTCGCTGTAGAATAGAACACTTCAAAATGTATAGGAATTGACGTTCTGACCACGTGACTCATCTACTTGAAACGTCAAATCCTATACATTTTGAAGTGTTCTATTCTACAGCGACGATAGATAGTGTAATATGGCTAGGGGGGCTGGTTATAAGGTGTCAACTTTACAATGTCAAAATATTCAAACAAACAGTTCACTCTCGAGTGAAAACTTAATCCAGTTTGGTCGAATCTAAGCAAGCCTAAGCAAGCTTAGCCATGAGGAGTAGAATAAAAGAGGTATACTCACATGATCGATGAACATCCGTACCCAGCTGCCGAAGAAGATGGCGCATATGATGCCGAGGAGCAGCAGAACCACTGCTGAAGCCAGCACGAACCCTGAGAACAAAGATAATCATTATAATGGAAGCTTAAGTAGAGATGGGCGGTGGCCAGGCGGGACGACGACCGATGGACTAAAGCAGTTACCGAATGGTGGCCAAGAGATATGCGGCGGCCTCGAGGCAGACCACCTGCCCGATGGTCAGACGACATTGTGAGGGCGGTAGGAGAGCAATGGATCCGACACAAAACCGCCAGGAGTGGCGTGATAGAGAAGAGGCCTTTACCCAGCAGTGGGTGTTACAGGCTGCTTAGATAGATAGATTATCATAGTTATAAAACAGGAGTCGGATACAGGAGGGAGCCGTGCTGGCGGAGGGGGATGGTACCTCGACTTTCGATCCGAAGGTCGTGGGTTCGAATCCTGGCCGTGCATCAACGGACTTTTGTTTCCAAATTTTTTATGCGCATTAACACGAGCTCTAAACGGTGTAGGAAATCATCGTGAGGAAACCCGCGGCTTAGTCAGCCCCACACGTATTGACCATGTCTTTCCTGTGGAAATGGCCTCTCAGCTTAGGTGCTACAAGCCTACTCCATCTCAAACAATGTCCCAGGCACTACAGTGTCCCGTTAAGTGTAGGCAAAGATTGCCTCCTGACACTGTATAAATCATCTAGTAAAGATGTAAAGGCCTAATTTTGTTTTTATGGATCTGTTAAGTTGTCTTAAATAAAAGAATCTTATATATTTTATTTATTTGTTATTTTATTACGAAGGCCCGCAGGCTTCTCAAATTAGGCAGATGCACTTTCGACTTCGACCCAAACTTCGATGAAACGTGAATAACAGCCTCTAAGGTTAAATGTGTGCAACAATGTCTACCTACAGAGTAGTATAATTATAAAATAAACATGGTCGTCACAACACAAAGCATTGTGATGGTACACATTCACACGTAGCTTATTATCATGACTAATAAGACGCTGCAGTGTTGCTATGCTGTGTTAAGTATATGTCCCGTGGTTTGGGTGGCAATTCTAGTACAAAACTTTTTATGAACCACAAGCAAAACCTCAACTAAACCACAGAGAAATGAATACTTACTACCTTAGATTTTCGACTGTTTCCTAATAATGACAAACGACTCAGTTGTGGTGACGTTTTAGCTAAGGTTTGGACTTTGGCAGAACAAATTTTTGAAAAGCTATTCTACTATTCACCAAATGGCTGACATTTAAGAGATCGAAACAAACCGCAGCGGAATGATTGACGTTGTCATCTAGTAGAATTGCCAACCAGGGGGCTGATAGCTACCCTACCATGCTTGGATGAAAAGTTGTAAGGAGCCGAATTCTAAAAGTTATAATATTTACGTGACGTAAGCTAATGCTGTTCTTTCTAATGAAAGAACAGCATTACGACTATGTCTTCAAGATGAAGCAGACAAAATTAGACCTCAATATTTCCGTAACGAAAAATATATTGTTCTTGTGTGTTTGTGTTAGCTTTGCGTGAGGAAAACGGCTTAGTCAGCCCCACACGTATAGCATGTCTTTCCTGTGGATATGTCCGGTTAAGCTGAGAGGATGGTGTAAGTGCTACAAGCCTACTCCATCTCAAATAATGCTCCAGGCGCTATAGTATCCCGTTAAGTGTAGGCAAAGATTTTTTTTTTTTTTTTTTAATTTGGCTTCGCACGGTTGTGCATTCAGCCAGTGTCAAGTAATTAAATAAACTTCAAGTTTATAGATAAATAAGATATATAATTACATATTACAATACATAAATATAATATCCCACCCCTCCCCTTGTGCCTCAGTAAAGATGTGGGGCTTTACTGAAACATCAACACGGACTTTTTGGGAGAACTTGAAAAGCAATGTTATCCAATTTTGTTTCACTTCCCCACACTTATGCACGTTCACGGACACTTAACGGTTAATAATCCACCATTATTACGCATTATCATTCGAAGAAACACAAGTTTTGGAAAATAAAACAAATATGAAACTTGACTTCTCAAATTCCCGCCAAAAAGCCCCTAGGCAAAGATTGCCTCCTGACACTGTATAAATCATAGGTTCTCAACGTGGGCGATAACGCCCTCTTGTGGGCGTTTTGAGACTTTCAGGGGGGCAGTAGAAGACCCAGAGAAAATTAGGGGGCATTGAGATGGCGCATTAAGATATGGGAAGATATGAGAGGCTCTTGAAAAAAATATATTCTCAAAGTGGACGGTGGGCAAAATAAGGTCGACAAACTTGGGCATAAATCATCTAGTAAAGATGTAAAGGCCTGTGTTATCTTTGATATGATAGACCGGGTTCCAAACCCACGATCGTGTCTATCTCACTCGGTCAGCACGTGACTAGTTCAGAAACGTCAGACTTCCTCAAGACAAACAGATTACACAAGCAAGTTGCGTTGGTGTCGCAATTACTCTGTGCTATTGAAGAGTATTCACACTGGCTTTCAAATACAACTTGGTACCTAGAGTCCGCGCCAGCACTCAAGTCCTACGGCAAAAGCGGGAACTACTTGTGTTATTTACTTTGTTATGCTCTTTTAGTCACGGTCGTTTAGTTGTTCTGCGTGTGTAGAATTAACGAACGTACAAACTTGCATAATTATTAGTGTTCAAGCCATAATTCGACAATTAGTAATTTTTTACATAACCTAGTTCTGCGATAGTAGCGCGGCGTCTATCGGACTTCAGTGCTGAAACCAACTTTACCTCGACGTTTCATTGTCAAAGTCAAGAAACTGAGATGGGTAGAAGTCGGGAGGTATTAAACCCAAGAGCGGCGGGACCGATTTATATGATCTTTGAATTGTTGAATTACTCTCCGCCCCGAATAGCAGAATCTACTAAAATATTGGAAAAAGAAACGTACATCGGAAATTCATTTTCTCATACAACTTGTATGGAACTGCTTTTTTTTTGATAGACATCTCAAATTCTAAGGCGGGAGCGGTACGAAGTTCGCGAGATCAGCTAGTTTTTATTTATAATCTAATAGGTTAGTAATAAAATCTAGTGTACAAACCGCTTCGTGTATAATTCAGTTATTAAGTTAACAATGGGCCATCACGTCAGTCACTGCTATTGTAACCGTTATTAACTTTAAGATCATTCCGAAGGCTGTATGTACGTACCAAAAACCCATTAGATTACATTATTATTTTCGACTAGTTTCGCCCTCGCGGGGTTACCCGCGTAGTGATAGTATCTGGTGATGATAATGATGATGAAAAGTAGCCTATAGAGCCTCAAGAGTTTAGCTATCAAATGCAATAATAATTTTTCAAATCCGACTGGTAGTTCCTGAGATTAGCGCGTTCAAACAAACAAACTCTTCCGCTTTATATATTGCTACGAGCAGCGCCCTCGCAGCGTTGCAACCGTAGTGATGGTTTTTGGTGATGGTAATGATGATGAAAAGTAGCCTATAACCTTTCTCAAGAGTTTAGCTATCAAATGTAGAAATAATTTTTCAAATCGGACTGCTAGTTCCTGAGATTAGCGCGTTCAAACAAACAAACTACTTATACCGCTTTATATCTTGCTACGAGCAGCGCCCTCGCGGCGTTACCCCTTTAGTGATGGTACCTATATGGTGATGATGATGATGATGATGATGATGATGATGATGAAAAAAGTAGCCTATATTCTTCCTCAAGAGTTTAGCTATCAAATGCAGAAAGAATTTTTCAAATCTGACTCGTAGTTCCTGAGATTAGCGCGTTCAATTCAAACGAACAAATGAATTCGTGAAGTTAGTTTCGCTGCGCAGAAGAAAATGTTGTATGAAGTTGCACTGCGCATCGAAACGGCTAACTTCACGAATGCCAAGATCCGTTGGAAGAAGTGTACGTGATGTTTTTCAAACACCGCTGAACTTTGGACTGTCAGTCAATACTGTTGTGACTGCATTAGTTTATTAAACATTAGTCAGTACAATGATGTTTTCCTCAGAATATCAAACATGTCTCATCGACTTCGCGAAATAATTCAAAGTGAGCCTAGTGGTCCTAACTTAGGCCTTTTACATCTTTACTAGATGATTTATACAGTATCAGGAGGCAATCTTTTGCCTACACTCATCGGGACACTGTAGTGCCTGGGACATTGTTGGGATGGAGTAGGCTTGTAGCACCTACACCATCCTCTCAGCTTAACCGGCCATATCCACAGGAAAGACTTGGTCAATACGTGTGGGGCTGGCTAAGCCGCGGGTTTCCTCACGTGGTCCTAAGTCCTACTGGATAACTTATATGTACAGGCTGGGCGAGCCTAAGCGAAGCCAGCGCGAGCGTAGGCGAGGCGTCCAGACGCTTGGCGAGTCTACGCAAACCAATGCAAATTGGCGCTTATATTCACTCGGCCAGCTAGGCGAGCAATGGCAAGGCAAGGCAAATGGTGCCGCCCGCACGTTAGCACTGGCGTTTACTCGGCGAGCCTGCGCCAGCGTCTATTTCAGAGAAATATTGCCGCCTACTTTAATTAATTTAAATTATTCGCCAATAATTACTCATTTCCAGCAACTCAGAGGTAAACGTGCCTACTTCCTGTCAATTGCATATCCATACATAGAACTAGTAGTTCGCCCCGAACTGAGATCTCGCGCAGCGTAGATGGCTTACATTTGGACTTTCTTCTGACTACCACTATAATTTCAAGTGCTACTACTGCCGAGTATGCCTATTGCGCTAGCTCTTCATGGTAAAAAATACTAGCATGCATGCAATACAATAATGTCGTGTCTAATTTTTCATTTACTTATTTCATATTTATGAATTCTCGTCGTATTTCTAAAGTATACGTCCTAGAATGAAAATAATAACTATTTTGGAATGTACAAAATAAGACCTTTCATTTGACACCCCACTCAATATATTTGTTTATTTAACTTTTTTTACCCCAATTATTTTCATTCTTTATCAAAAATTTTTTTATCATGAAAATAAATCAAGTAGCATCTAAAATCATTGCAAACCAAACCGCAACGATGCCACTCTCTTTTTAAGACCGACCAGTCAATGAGCTACGAAGACATCGAAACTCTATGAAACGGGAGCTCTTGCAGCTCTGGTTTCGTAGTTTTTGTTCTTTGGTCGTATTTCAAAAACTATACATCCTAGATTAAAAATAAAAACCATTTTGGAATGTACAAAATAAGCCCTTTCGTATGACACCCCACTCAATTTATTTGGGTAACTTTGAAAAAAATTTACCCCCTTGGGAACCCCATATCTTTACAACCCCTTCATCGATTACGCTCATACGCTCCACAGCAAATTTCCATAGCACTACCTATTGACCTATCAAGTTTCATACAGATTGGATTAGCGGTTCGATAGTTATGCGAGAACATAAAAATGAAACATACAAACATACAAACATACAAACATACAAACATACAAACATACAAACATACAAAGCAAAATCGCCTAACTTGCCACTAAGATCTTCGCTCGCTTCGCTCGCTCGATCGATTAAAGTTGTAAAGTTATTTTATGTACCTACGTAGTACTACCTACTACGTAGTAGAAGGAAATGTAGGATGGAAACATGATTTGCCGACCCCACAAACTTTAAGGCTAACGTGACCATACGTCCCGCTTTGGGCGGGACTGTCCCGCTTTCAGGCTGTCTGAAGCAAAATGTCCCACTTTTGTAAACAAACCTTTCTTACCTACCTACCTACTAAATCAAATTAATAGCACTCTAATCAATAAATGCGAAAGTAATTTTGTCTGTCGGTCTGTTACTTTTTACGCATAAGCTGTTGAACTGATTTTGATGAAACAGGCTAATTATTGAAAAAAAGCTAATTTTTGTCACGAAAATATAAACGAATATCTAGGGTAAACGGCCCTAACTTTGGCCCCCCACCATTTATTATCACCCCTTTGATTTATCCTATTTATTGAGAAACAACCGAATCTCACAGTGCTTCAACTTATCGAAATCGATGAAAACAATCATTAGCTACAATATTGACAAACCAAATAACGAAAAATAAACATAGGGGCGTCGGTACAACAACATTAATAAAATGTCTCGATTTGAGCAATGAGAATCTATGTTTTTGCTAAGGTAAGAGCTTTCTTAATTTTATCGAATCTAAGTTTATCAGGGGGTTTTACTTTGCTATAGTTTTTAAATCATTTCAACACATATTATTCGAGCTTCCTGAGCACTAATTTTTAAGAATTGCATTGTTTTTGGTATTTTATTGCAGTGCCAACATTTGGTACAGCAAAATTTGTTGATTTCCATTTTATTGGCAGTGATGTCAATAATTGGTATTTCTGAGATTTCTATGAGCAGACCAATTATCGACACTAGGCCAATGTTTGAGCATAAGTCTGCTAATAATTGGTCTAAATAATGAATCAAACAAGAAAAAGAGGAATTTCAACAATATCAGCCAAACAACAGAAATTAGGAAGGAAACAACAAAAGAGTAAACAAGTGTAACGAAACTTGTGTTACCTAAAAAGTTAGATACTGTGGAAATAACCTTAACTCACAAAAAGAAGACTGTAATCCGAATGAAAAACTAGACGAAAAGAAAAAAATGATAGTGACTATGTTAATGTTATAACCAGTGATCGGAATGAGGCGGGCTAAAATACCTAAAGTTCGAAAAATAACAGAGTCAAATGGAGACGCCTTAGGACTAAATATTTTTCGACTCAATTATTTCCGTTTCTGGGACATTAATAAAGAACATCTAACATTAAGGTGAATCAATTTTTTACCTGAGTTAATAACAAAAACTAAAATGTAAATTATAAGGATAAAAAACTTTTTTTCCGTCGGTCAAATAGAAAAATTATTTGAATTAGTTCACAATATTATTAACATTAATTTTAAATGTACTTACTCACTGTGAAAATTGTGCCAACTTTCAATTAAATTCTTACTTACTACAAGAATAAAATTCTTGTAGTAAGGAAGTCTCCCCTTTTTTGCCTCTGTTCTTTGAACTTTAGGTATTTTAGCCCGCCTAATTCCGATCACTGGTTATAACAGACAATTAATGAAACCTAGCAAAACAAAATACTGCATCTCAGCTGCACTATAGCTAAAATAGAGAATTTTTAGACTGAGTTTGATGACAAAAATGAAGAAAAATAATAAATAAGTCTTTACGAATGTATTTTAAGCTCTCTTTAAGTGATTTCTTTCAATTTACTTAACAGTTAAAAGGGCCAATAAATTGGTCCAACTTATGCCAGTAATTAGTCAAAGTATGCCCATAATTGGTAAAATCATATTTTTAAATAAACCGCAAAAAAATAAATACAAAACTATGTTTATGTACGTTTCCCATGTATTAAAAACATCAATTAACTTTCATTCTATCATTTTGACAACTTTTTTTTGTTCGCCACACATAACAAAGACAGTTATCATGATTTAAGTACATCAAGATCCTTAAAGGGCCAATAATTGGGGGTTTTACCCTATGTACGCTGTATACAAAATTCCGTAAGTGTCCCGCTTTGATACAAAAAATAAATGGTCACATTAGTTAAGGGCAGGGAGATGATGATGAGTAATCTATTAGAACTATTGATTGAACGTCTTTCTTGGTAATCATAGTATCGAATAAAGATGATTATTTCTTCTATCGCATATGGTTACGAAACTTCGCTTTCGTACGCGGTTATTTTGTAAAATGAACAAGAGAATTTGGAAATAGATAAAAGGTCCAGTTTAATAAATTTATTATTTTATTTTTTATCTAGGTTGCATTCAAGTTATTTACCGTTTCATCGAATTTTTGACAAAAGTAACGTTACTCCAAAGGATGCCGGACAGGTTTTATAACTACCGCTATTCGATAATTTGTCTCAAAATAACACGGGTTAGACTTGACTTCTCTAAAGTAAGTTCGTAGGAGCAAGTGGCCAGCTCTGGTAACAGTTTTCAGGCCGCCTAAAAGCCTCCGTCATGGCTTACCGACTTAAAAACCGGGACCGACAATTTAACGTGCCCTCCGAAGCACGGAAGCGCTCAGCTTCTAATGCCACTTGCAACACATCCAAATTGTGACAGCGCACAACGCTGCTTAACTTCAACGACCAATCAAGAACGTCTAAGCAAGCTACACCACAAGCGCTTCGCGAGCGATGATAGGAAGAGATTCGATACGAAGCGCTTGTACCTAATGAATCCTCAATGCGGCCCTCCTTACGCCCGTAGAGCAATCCTCCGCTGCGAAATATACTCGTATTTCGGAGCGGAGGTGTGCTACGGGCGAAACCGCTGAATGAATTCCGCTGCGATTAAGTGCGGAGCAGATCGACGAAACCGCGCGGGGAAAGAGATAGAATTATATATATAGTCAAATCTGTGCGTTTGCGTTAGAAAGAACAGGCAGTTTCGCTAGTGTTCCGCTTCTCATACATACGAATAAGACATGGCGAAATTATTGAGGTTCCGCTGTTATATACAGAACAGATAATAATACTACGTATAGAATGGACACTGTGAGTTTGAGCTGGCGAGGAGCTGACTTTGAGCACGGAACACACGCGCAGACGCTACGAGGAGAACGAGACACAGTGTAGGTACATTATTCATAAGGTGACAACCTTACTGTGTACAAAACTGACATTGTGTTGTTGTGTAAATATAGGTTGTTAGACGCCGCTCCATGCATAGAGATTTCGTCGAGTGTCCGCGGTGTGGTTACGGTTTCGCAGCGGATGTGTGCTACGGGCGTTAGAAGTAATTCTGTCTTACCAAAAAAAAATATTTTAAAAAAACAAAAACCCGACTGCGTCAAAACTAAAAAGAAAAAAACAAGCCTGCAAAGAATTACTCACAGTCGGTACCCATTCATTTTATTACCAATCAAATCTTCCCAATGTTATGGGTCCCGACTGTGAGTAATTCTTTGCAGGCTTGTTTTTTTCTTTTTAGTTTTGACGCAGTCGGGTTTTTGTTTTTTTAAAATATTTTTTTATTTAACACTTTTTAGTTATGATAAAGTTGATTTTAAAATACCTATTCAACGATACCCTACTTGATATAGAGTGACGATTTTGATTCTTTTAATTTTGACAATATGGCGTCTGGTTGTAGCCCAGGTGAATTTTGATTACTGTCATATCTTTAGTGACACTCCCAAGGTTGAGACAAATCGATTGACGTAAGAATCATCAAAATCGGTCCACGCGTTTGGCCTCTAGAGTGCCACATAGAAACATCCATAGCGAGAATAATCGATCGAGCGAGCGAAGCGAGCGAAGATCTTAGTGGTAAGTTGGGCGATTTTGCTTTGTATGTTTGTATGTTTGTATGTTTGTATGTTTGTATGTTTGTATGTTTGTATGTTTCACGAATTGTTGTTCGAGCATAACTGTCGAACCGTTCATCCAATCTGCATGAAACTTGGTAGGTCAATAGGTTGTGGTAAGGAAATTTACGGTGGAGCATATGAGCTTAATCGATGAAGGGGTTGTGAAGATATTGGGTTCCCAAGGGGGTAAAAAATTATGAAAGTTACACAAATATATTGAGTGGGGTGTCATACGAAAGGGCTTGTTTTGTACATTCCAAAATGGTTTTTATTTTTAATCTAGGATGTATAGTTTTTGAAATACGACCAAAGACCAAAAACTACGAAACCAGAGCTGCAAGAGCTCCCGTTTCATAGAGTTTCGATGTCTTCGTAGCTCATTGACTGGTCGGTCTTAAAAAGAGAGTGGCATCGTTGCGGTTTGGTTTGCAATGATTTTAGATGCTACTTGATTTATTTTCATGATAAAAAAAATTTTGATAAAAAATGAAAATAATTGGGGTAAAAAAAGTTAAGTAAACAAATATATTGAGTGCGGTGTCAAATGAAAGGTCTCTATTTGTACATTCTAAAATAGTTATTATTTTTATTCTAGGACGTATACTTTTAAAAATACGACGAGAATTCATAAATATGAAATAAATGAAAAATTAGACACGACATTATGTATTGCATGCATGCTAGTATTTTTTACCATGAAGAGC
The DNA here is from genome assembly GCA_958496255.1 of Camptogramma bilineatum. NCBI lineage: Eukaryota > Metazoa > Arthropoda > Insecta > Lepidoptera > Geometridae > Camptogramma > Camptogramma bilineatum. The sequence continues at coordinate 784,242 of OY292479.1, read as the reverse complement.
TAGCGCAATAGGCATACCCGGCAGTAGTAGCACTTGAAATTATAGGGGTACCTAGTCAGAAGAAAGTCCAAATGTTGGCCATCTACGGTGCGCGAGATCTCAGTTCGGGGCGAACTACTAGTTATTAATCAACTTTAAACCGTTATTTTTCCTAAACTATTACTTAAAATGAAAAATGGTAAAAGAAACATAAAGTTGATTTTGAAATACCTATTCAACGATACCCCACTTGACATGGTGTGACGATTTTGATTTTTTTAATTTTTACATTAAGGCGTCTGGTGGTGGCACTGGTGAATTTTGATTACTGTCATGCCTTATTAACACTCCCAAGGTTCAGACGAATCGATTGACGTAAGAATCATCAAAATCGGTCCACGCGTTTGGCCTCTAGAATGCCACATAGAAACATCCAAACATACATACATAGACTGATAAACACATTACCCTTCCTTTGCTTTGCGCAGTCGGGTAAAAAGGCATATAGATAAAAACTAACTGTTCAATGATATCTCTCAATAAACTTATCGGTCAGCATGACCTTGGACAACGACGTGACAAACACAATGGTGAAGATAAGCTGCAGATTTGAAAGAACGAAACACAATGAGAAACAGATCAGTGATAAAAATTGTTGAGATGATCTTTTAGTACGAATATTCAACAGCGTAAGGACTATAATCTCAGATCAGTTAAAATATCTGGGTGACCAAGCTATGCTCGTGTGCAAATATAGAAAAATTAAAAAATAAAAACAAAAAGACTTACAAAAAAATAAACTTTCATTGGCTGAGATTCGAATTCGAAGCCTTCGGCTGAAAAGCGGACACCCAATCCACTCGGCCACTTTGGTCTAAACAAATTGTGTGCAATTACGAACCACATTGCACTGGTGAATCTTTTTGCGTGAAAATGTCGAGAAAACGAATTTTCCCAGATATAAGACCTAACTAGATCGATTTTTCGCCCCTTAAACCACCGTACCGTACAGACAAACAAACAAATATTGCTCGTTTAATAGAAAGGGATAAAATTTTAAGTTCGTAGGTAATTCTCGTGTAATAATCTGATGACAGTATCTAAGTCGAATTCACATTGCTAAGGCAAAAACCAGTCGTCTATTTGTGTACACCAGTCAGCAGATGCGAGCAAACAACATACACATTATACATACATTGTATACATAGGCTTAGGTCGTCCGTTGACCTTGAGTACATTGCTAGATGACTGACCAGTCCTTGAAAATTCTTTCTGCATTTGATAGCTAAACTCTTTAAAAAAATGAGGAGTAATAGGTTAGCGTGGTATGGGCATGTTATGCGGAGGGAAGAAAGTCATATTACAAGGAAAGTGTTGGATATGAATGTGGAAGGATACATAGGTAGAGGACGGCCAAAGAAAAGATGGATGGATTGTGTGAGAGAGGACATGCGTGTGAAAGGAGTGACTACTGAGATGACGAGTGATAGGAGGGAATGGAAGAGGAGAACATGTTGTGCCGACCCCACCTAGTGGGATAAGGGCAAGGAGATGATGATGGTAGCTAAACTCTTGAGGAAGGTTATAGGCTACTTTTCATCATTATCATCACCATATACCATCACCACGGGGGCAACGTCGCGAGGGCAGTGTTGTAAATAACAGTGTTAATCTATCGTCACGGTCAGAATGATTTAAAAAAATTTTTGAAACAAACATATAAAAACTGCTTTCTTCATTTTGTTGGTAATGGCGGATACTAAGCAATTATTTAGGTAAATTTTATTGTAGTCATAAAACTGCCGTTAACCACCGGAATTTCACAACAAAATCACATTTATATGCAGTTATTGAAGGTTGAGAGAAATCACACGTAGAGTTTTAAGAAGGGAAAAGGTAGTAAGTAGTAAAAAAGTAGTAAGTTTTCGTAGCCCATAACCTACCTCAAGAGTTTAGCTATCAAATGCATAACGAATTTTTCAAATCTGGTAGTTCCTGAGATTAGTACGTTGAAAACTTGAAACAAACAAACAAACAAACTCTTCCGCTTTAGATATTGGTAAGTAAATAAGTAAGTTCGTATGAGTAAGTGGCCAACTCTGGTGACGGAGTTTTTTTTTTAGCCGCCTAAAGGCCTCCGTCATTGCTTAACGACTTAAAAGCCGGGACCGACAATTTAACGTGCCCTCCGAAGCACGGAAGCGCTCAGCTCGTAATACCACTTGAGGTCACCCATCCAAAAGCTTGTTTCACTCTTCAGCGTGTCGCCGGTCGCGTCCGCGAGTTGACCATTCACAGCACATTTCTCTGTGCTGTGAATGGTCAAAATTAATTACTCTGTGCTGTGAATGGTCAACTCGCGGACGCGACCGGCGACACGCTGAAGAGTGAAACAAGCCTAAGAGTTGCCGCGCTCAACGCTGCTGATATTGGAAATAGAAATATATAGATGCACATTGCACATTGCACATACCCAATTTAAAGGATTCTTACAACTTGACCTATGATACCTGAGGATGCAAGTATTAGGTACTAAAAACATTACAATAACAATAACAAGCACGTTAAAATCTATTTATATTAGGACTTTGAACAATCATTCTAATTTCAGTACAATTATATTACGATCAAATATCAATTTTGATATAAATAACACCAAATTGCTATGTGAAATGTCCAGCATTATTTTTTATTTTATTCTAACTGTACATCATCTATATTATACCAAACAATATATAAAGCGGAAAAGCCTTCATCAATTAGTTAGACCAGTGACTAAAAAAAAATTAAAAAAAAACCGACTTCAATGTTATAAGCTGAGCAATTTTCTGCACTCTCGAGGTGCATTTCTGTTCTTAACTCCGAAGATCCTCGACAGATCCTCACCAAATTTTTGTGGCACCAATCGGAAGGTATTTCCTTTCAAACAAAAAAAGAATTTTTAACCGACTTCGAAAAAAGGAGAAGGTTCTCAGTTCGTCGGAATCTTTTTTTTTTTTTTTTTATGTATGTTCATCGATTACTCGAAGACGCGTCGACCGATTTCAAAAATTATTTTTTTGTTTGAAAGAGTATACTTTCCAATTGGTCCTTTTGGTCATTAGGTCAGGATCTGATGATGGGATCTGGGAGAAATCGAGGTAACTCTTCAAATTTTATAGGCACACTTGAAGCGATTAGGGTATTTTTTAAAAGCTCTATAGGTTATCGGTGATAATGCAATATTATGGTAACATTGAGCTGATCTGATGATGGAGTCAGAAGCTGTTCAACAGAACTCCTCAGTAAATAGGCCGATCGAGTTGAAACTCGGCACGTCTGTCAAGTTCCGCCTAAAATGCAATAATATGGTCACAACGAGCTGATCTGATGATGGAGTCAGGACCTATTCAATGGAACTTCTCAGTGATTCACAGTGGAACATCCATGTTTGGGCTCATTTTATTCAGCTCACCCTTAGCCTTACCCAATAACAGTTTGTATTGAAGTCGGTTTTTTTAAATTTTTAATTTAGCCACTTGTTCAAATCGGTCCAGGCGTCCGACGAATTGAGAACCTCCTCCTTTTTTTGAATCCGGTTAAAGAGATCTTCAAACGGCTGAACAGATCATCATAAATTATAACTAAGAACCATCTCAATCACGACAGTTTAAATAAAACCGCATTAAAATCGGTCAATTAGGAGCTATGCATCAGACAGACACAGAATTACAAACTAAAAAAAAAAACCTTTTTTTTTTTATTAAAAGGAGCCTTTGTTAAAATGGTCATAATGACATTATGTTGCTCGTCTACCGTGCTTCGTTACACAAATATTTAAGCCGATATACAATTACGTACCAACAAATCTAGGCGAGTAAAAGGAGGGCAGGAGGCTAGCCAAGCGTGATCACCCGGCCGTCGTTTAAAAGCGAGCCTTGACACAACGGCTTAGGACGCAGTTTCGAAAAACAAAGAATTATTTCGTCGTAAAACGAAATAACGCAAGAAAATAGTCGCAAAACGAGATGGAATGGTTTGAATGTGTTCGGATGATCTTCAAACGGCTTAACAAACAAAACAAGGCAAACCTATTAAGGTTTTTAGGCACAATATTTTGTTAAATAAGTACCTTTTATATGAAAATAAATAAATTCTACTAATATTATAAAGGCGAAAGTCCGTGTGTATGTGTGTATGTGTGAATGTTTGTTACCACGTATCTCTATAACTACTCAACTGATTTTGATGAAATTTCGAATATAGATAGTTTAGGTTCTGAAATCAGACATAGGCTAATTTTTATCCCGGTAAAAATGTATGGTTCCCGTGGGATACAAAAAGAGTAGACCACGCGGGCGAAGCCGCGAGCGTTCACTAGTAATAAATAAATAAATAATAGAACATGAAACATAGCTAAGAACACACTATCGACAAAGAAACCTTTCAAACAAAAAATAATTAAAATCGGTTCATCCGTTCGGAAGCTATCATGCCACAGATAGACACACAGATACACAGACACACAGAAACACACAACAAACTTATAACATATAACACCTCTCTTTTTCGTCTGCAAAAGGCGAGTAAAGATGCGTCAAAAACGAGAAATGACATAAAATATGATCAAGACTGTATTCCCAAGGTGCGGTAGACAAATTCTAATAGATTTTAAAACATTTTAGATCCTTTGAAAATGTCTAAGGGGTTAGTCAGAGGTAAATAGGTCAGAGGTCCTAACCTAATACATATTTGGTACATGCCCTTTGCAGAAGTTTACATTCAATGATTGCAAGCCCATCGATGCTATAAAAGCTAACTGGTTTCCTCGCGATGTTTTCCTTCACCGTTTAGAGCTGCGCATATCGAAACAAATAAATACCATCGACCTTCGAATCGAATCATCGAGGCACTAACCCGGCAAGCAATGGCTCTATGTATAAACGAAGAGATAAATAAATAGAATGATGAATGTTAGAAATAAAAATCGTACTTATGTGTTGTGTGATTCGATCAATTGGATATTAAACTATTTATAAACATTGTCGCATCACTATCACTACATACTACATAGTATAAAACAAAGTCGCTTCCCGCTGTCTGTCCCTATGTGTGCTTAGATCTTTAAAACTACGCAACGGATATTGATGCGGTTTTTTTTAATAGATAGAGTGATTCAAGAGGAAGGTTTATATGTATAATACATGCATAATATAGTAGAGAAACACTGATTATTTTAGAGGTTTCTAATGTGATGTGTGATGTGACCCGTGCGAAACCGGTATTAGAATAATATAAAATGAAAAGTAAATAACAATGTCACGTTCAATTCTTTAGTTAAAACATTTTTGTATAAACAAAACTACAGAAATCTTAAAATTTTACGAAAATATAGAGGAATTGCTGAGGACACTTTAGCTGAAATAATACGAATCATTATGATTCTACTATAACGGCCTTTTTACCGTACCAAAAAAAATGAAGTATGTATTATAGTATGTATTAGTATGTATTTACGTGTCAAAATTGAATGTAAATTTTTTAAAAGGACAAATCTTGAACCTTAGTTAAAAACAACCATCAATGGACAATTGGGTCAAATTATAACTAACCATTCAAATGACCCCTGAAGTTCAAAAACATCAAAATCTGTCAAGCCTTTTTGAGAATAATAACGAACACCGGAGTTTTATACATAAGTATACATACATACATAAAATCACGCCTCTTTCCCACAGGGGTAGGCAGAGACCACGGATTTCCACTTGCTACGATCCTGACACACCTCTTTTACTCTCATACTTAAGTAAAATATATATTTAAATCAAGTACCTAGATATATAAAGTTCTAAACTATTTTTATACCATAGAACCAGATCTAGCTGTTAGCGCCCCCGGCAAACCTGATTTTGATGCGGTTTTCACTGTTAGTCCATGCTATGATGAGTCAAACTGACCAGTCTCTAGAAATCAGTATGATATATGAAGAATTGTTCTCAAACAACCGAGTTTTACGATTTGAGAGAAAGTCGGGGCGTCCTAGCGCGAAGTGAATTTGAAATTGAAATAAATTACAAAACCGAGATGAAATATAAAATTTAAGCGAATACAAAGGCAGTAAACTGTGTTTTAAAATGTAAAAATAAGTTTTTTGTTTACACAAACTTAGATTAAAAAAAACAGTTTTTCTATGTAAGGAATAACCTTTTCCTAAATCACTATCCTTTTAAACTGTGTTTTGAAATGTGAAAATACGTTTTTTTAACACAAAATTCGATAAAAAAAACACAGTTTTCCAATGTAAGAAATAACCGTTTCCTAAATCATTAACCTTTTTATATAAAAGGTTATTTATCATATCAAAGTTAGTTTAAAAATACAATTTACAACACAGTACTTTCAAAACATGCAAAAGATTACAACACAACCAAAGGTCACTTGCGCAAGACAATAAACCACACAAAAACCACAATTTAACATTAGAATTATTGAATTTTACAAAAACACTCACTTATTTTCCCATTACCCTTCACATATTCGAACATCCGTGTTATATTAACCGCCATTTTGAGAAAGAAATTCGAATTTAAATTGGATACGAATTATACGGACATTTCGTATCGGTTGCGCGGCGGTGACTGGCGATCGCGCCGCGAAACGAGGTTTTCAACGAAAACTTGCTTTTTTTTAATCGCACGCGCACATTTTATCTGCTGATGGATTGTCGGAATATTGAGAATGTAGAGGTGATCCAAAGAAACGAATTGTACGAAATCTATGTAAGAAAGGCTGAGATTTCTAAATAGCAATTAATTTAATTTTTTTTTTGAAAACTAGAAATGAGCTGATGATCTTCAAACGGCTGCTCAGATTTTCATGAAACATAGCTAAGAACACTATTGACAAAGACATCTTTCAAACAAGGCAATATTAATTGAAATAGGTTCATTCGTTCAGGAGCTATGACGCCACAGAGAGGAACACAGAAACACAGATACCTACATACTAAATAAAAAAAATAAAAAAATAAGGTCAATGCGGGGAAGTCCGTCTGCGGGGCAAGACCGTACACTGAGCTTTTTGACGAAACTATGCACCCTACGCATGTTTTACCTATATTGGCAAATCAATCATATCCATCTGGTTTCAGCTAGCTCTAATAGATGTTTCTATGTCGCAACAGTTCGCGAAAAAACGTTTACAAACTTTTCGTGTAATTTTAACTCGACTATCGAGATAGACATGTGGTGACAAAAACAATTATTTTAAATATAAAGAGTGAAGTTGTCGGCTTTAAATAGGATAAGAGTTTTTTAATAATATTGCCCCCTCTTATTTCTCTTATCGAATTTCAAAAGAACGCCATATCTTCTGAGATAATCGCATTCAAAAATATCTACCTTCCAAAAGTTCAAGTTGGAAAGTCCGTCTACTTTACGCGGGGCAAGGCCGGCATATGCCGGACTTGCCTCAAATCAGAAATCGTAAACCTTTTTATTCCAAATATATTGGATATGACCTCTTGATAACCTTTTGACCTCACATGACCCCTTGACCTGTAATGACCCCTTCACCGTGTCTTTTATTTATTTAAAATTAGTAATAACTGTTCCTTATTTTCTTTCTATTATCTTGTACAGTTTGGCCCTGCAAGAAATTATGAAATAGTAGAGTAGAGGGTTGACTATGACTATCATAAAAGGTGTTAAACTACATAACTAGAAAGTCTTTACTTACTTATAATTTTTTTCTGTTTTTAGCTATGTACCTAGTCCCTACTATTAGATAGGTACCTATACACATAAAAATCACAAACCTAGTAAAATACTTTAAAATTAGCGATTGCTTGCTCTAGTAGATTGTTATAGTGCTGCTTAGATTTTTAAATTTACTATTTTTTTTTTATTTACTCAGGTAGGTACCTACTCTACCTACCTACTTTAATAATTTTAATAAATTGAAATTAGAATAGAGTGATTAACACAAAAAATCATAAGTAGGTATTCATATCCCACGGGAACCGTGCATTTTTCTTACAATAATTATCTTACAATAGTAACATTTTCTTATAGAAATAATGTGTCTTTAGAATGTTTAACAAGAAACATAATGGTTCTTAGTTTGAAAGTAAGTCCCTACCAAAGGATTGGATGCTTTGGTAGGGACTTACTTTCAAGAAAATGTTGTAAAATGTTCACCACCCCTGAATCCTAAAATGTGACGGACTTACCCCGTTTTACACATTTTTGACAATATCTTTGGATTGGGACCTTATTTCGAATCGTTGAAGACATAAAATTCATTGTTAAGATGTAATACATGCTGTGAGTTACTTTAGACTCTTCTAAACATCTCCTGTCGCCTACAATAACTCCTAGACGGACTTCCCTCATTTAGCGGGGGAAGACCGTCTACTGCCCGAATTTTAAAAAACCTCCGATTTTATTGTTAATTTTATATAGTTTTAAAGGTTTAATAACTTTTACTGATTCTTGGATAAATTTGCTAACGATGAATATCTTTAACTTAACAGAAAAATGCATAGTGACTGAGATATGATCAATCAAACTGAACTTTGAAAAAAGTATGCCGGTCTTCCCCGCATTGACCTTAAAAAAAAAAAAATACTACAAACTTATGAAACCCTTCTTTTCTTTTGGGGAGGGTTAATAAATAAATGTTGCATTGTGGAATGTCCCACACAGCATCTTCTAGCCCCAAAGTAATGCCTGGGATATACTAGGGGACATGTTGCGGAACATGTCCCTCAACAACTACGTGAAGTGTCCCGCGACAATTGTCATGGAACATTTTGCCGAACATTTTGGAGCAAGCAACATGCCCCGCGTCACGTACAATGTTGCGGGGCATGTTGCGGGACAATATGCAACGTTGCAGCGTCACGTAAATTATGTGTTGCGCGTCATGTTGCGGGACAAAATGTCCCCTAGTGTATCCGACGCTTAAAGAGCTTATGTTATGGGAACCACATTACTGATATACTGTAGGTATGTGGGAGTTAGAGTTAGAGCCGTGTTGGTCGAGGGGATAGTACCTCGACTTTCGATCCGAAGGTCGTGAGTTCGATTCCTGGCCGTGCATCATTGGTTTTCTCGTTTCGAAAAATTTATACGAGCTCTAAACGGAGAATGAAAACATCGTGAGGAAACCCGCAGCTTAGTCAGCCCCACACGTATTGAGCATGTCTTTCCTTTGGATATGGCCGGTTAAGCTGAGAGGATGGTGTAGGTGCTACAAGCCTACATCTCAACATCGTCCCAGGCACTACAGTGTCCCGATAAGTAGGCAAAGATTGCCTCCTGACACTGTATAAATCATCTAGTAAAGATGTAAAGGCCTAAGTTTGTATCGTTCTTCAAATCAATATGAGTTCAAAATGCCGGCCTTGAAAGAAAATGGACGTTTCGTTTCAAAATGAACTCGGTTATAAAATGATAATGCGCAAGCTCTAAAGTAAATGGTGAAGGAAACCATGTTTACAAAACCAGTTAGTAACTTCGAGTAGCCTTCTTTCGAATACAAATAATTTATCCTTAAAACTTTTTAATATTGTATCTCCTACATAGAACAGACATAAAACACAGTTGTGTTTTTTACTTAAAAAAAAAAAAAAACAAAAAAAAAAAACAACAACACTAGGTACCTACATATATAAAAAAGGTTTAAAAAAAGAATCATCAAAATCGGTCCGCGCGTTTGGCCTCTAGAACGCCACATAGAAACATCCATACAAACATACATACCTTTAAATACATACTTACATACACCGACAAACACATTACCCTTCCTTTGCGTCGCGCAGTCGGGTAAAAAGGAGGTTCTCAATTAGTCGGAATCTTTTTTTTTACGTTCACCGATTTCTCAGTCAATTGTTAACTGATTTAGATGATTTTTTTTTTGTTTGAAAGGATTTATTTCCCATGTGGTTCCGTAAAAATTTGGTGAGGATCTGTCGAGGGTCTTCGGAGATATGAACAGAAATGCACCTCGAGAGTGCAGAAAATTACAATGTTATATGAGCTGAGCAATTTTCTGCACTCTCGAGGTGCATTTCTATTCATATCTCCGAAGATCCTCGACAGATCCTCACCAAATTTTTGTGACACCAATCAAAAAGTATACCCTTTCAAACAAAAAATGTTTCAAATCGGTTCAGGCGTCTGCGAGTAATCGGTGAACATACAAAAAAAAAAGTTCCGGCGAATTGAGAACCTCCTCCCTTTTCTGAAGTCAGTTAAAAGAGTACACGGTCTAAGAGTATTACGTGACAGGTAGCAATCCCACCACCGCTTACCGTATCGGTTACAAAACTAGTATGCAGCGTGAAATTTGTATGATGTGTGAAAACATTTAGTGATGACGAAACAGCAGCCTTGGTGTGTTACGAAATGCGATTTAAACTTTTTAGTTAGTCGAGGTTATAAGGAAATAGTGCCTTCAAACATATTTTTTCAAAAAACTAAAAAACGGAGTTTACTATCGCACGTTTTATTTAACAGCCCATGTTCTTGAACTGCTGAACCGATTTTGACTGTTAGATAGATAACACTTTATTGTTTACCACAAAGAAACCCTCCTCCTTCCACTACAGGACAAGTAGAAGAACGGCACACTACCACCCATTCCTCGTGGGCATACCAAACATTCGTACACAAAGGTTATCCACATTCATCATACGTACTGCCCATGAATGGAACTCCCTGCCGCCCTACTTGTTTCCTGAAAACTATAATCTAGGTGCCTTCAAGGTTAGAGTGAATAGATTTCTTATAGATCGATGTGATCCATCCTCGGCCACACCGTCGCTTAACATCAGGCGAGTTGATGGCCAAACATAGATCTATTTTCTATAAAAAAAACCTTCAGTAGGTACCTATAAATTATCTAAACATAGGTAAAAACTATTGGCAGCCTTATCGTTTAAAGTGATCACTTCCAGGCAACCTAGGATGGATCACGAGCGATTGATCCTTTTGAATTAATGCCTTGTGCCATCAGAATCACCAATAATTGAATAATTAGTAATTTAAGTTACTAATAATAATTAATCACGTTTTTGTTACATTCATCCGCATATTGACACGTATGAGCACTTGTTATGTAAAGCGTATTATGAGTGCGTAGGCATATTTGCACAGCTGACATGCTCAGCTAGTAGTGACGAATGTAAAATTGAGTTTACACGCTCGAATGGTCGCGAAAGAACCATTATAGAATCACTTAGCTCTTATGAAGTGTCAATGTGAATTGTGATCTATATGATCTTATTACAAATAACTCCTATTTTTATTTCCATTTATGCATACTGAGAAGCAGATTCAAGGCTGTAGGTACATATTTCCAACCTGTCATCTTTTTTTACCCTTGTTTCGCATTTAATAAATGATTGATTGATTGAAATCCGTGGTCTCTGCCTACCCCTGTGGGAAAGAGGCGTGATTTTATGCATGTATGTATGTACCTATTGATTGATTGAGTGAACACACTGCGTTTTTTTAAGCAACGCGTTCGCATCGCGTTTATATCGATACAAACGCGCTTCAAAAAGCGCAGTATGGCCACTCCCTGACATTGAATAGGTACTTAATCTTTTTGCGATATTTTTTCTTATAACCTGAGTAGGTATTGGAGCAAAAAGGTCGATAATTACACGAAGGTCTACTATAATTGCCATAATAATCGCGTTTACGCCAATTACAATAAAGTTCAAATTGCGATGATCAGTGATAAATTGTCATGGATGTTTTGCGACTTATAAAAGATTCGTTCATTAACGCTCTAAAAATCATTTTGTTCAAAGAAATCTAAATAACTACATAATGAAGCGCTCGTGGCGTAGCTTGCTGAGACGTTCTTGATTGATCGTTGAAGTTAAGCAACGTGCGCGGTCACAATTTGGATTGGATGGGTGCAGGTGGCATAATGAGCTGAGCGCTTCCGTGCTTCGGAGGGCACGTTAAATTGTCAGTCCCGGCTTCTAAGTCGTTAAACCATGACGGAGGCCTTTAGGTGGCGTGACGGAGTTTTTAGGCCACTCAAAGGCTTTTGTCATGGCTTAACGACTCAAAAGCCAGGATCGACAGAAGATGCCGATCCTCGAATCCACAACCGATCGAAATTTGCAATACCATTCGGCCAACACGGTTTCTTGCCACTAAAAAACACTAAAAAACTAAAAAAACAATTTCTGGCTGCCTACCATGAGCTTTATATGCGATCCAGTTTAGGTCCTAAACTGAACTGCTTCGCTTGACGTATGCTATGACGCTGACAGAATATCAGAACCTAAACATGACCTGAACTGAATTATAAGATAAAGTTTCGTTCATTCAATTCGTATTCGTACCATGACTGTTTAATACGCGTTGAGTTGGTTCACTGTTGTGTCAAAACTGTCACTTTTAAAACAGGTCATGGTACGAATAGTTTGCGATCCAGATTAGGAACCTGAACTGGATAGCTCCTAAACTGAATTGTTAACTAAGAGGTCACGGGTGATGTCAAAATCTCTATAGATATGTCAAACAGGAAGTCATGAAGGCTGACCGGAAATCAAAAAACCAACCGTTGTCCCAACAATAATATATCAGGTATTTAAGAATGTCAAGTTACAGTAAGTAACATTAACCTTTTTTCCGGCGTTACAAAGGGCATGATAAATAAATAAATAACAAAGGGCATGTAGATCAGAGAAATTATTAAAAAGGTTATGGTATATGGGCAAGGAAAACTGGTACAGAGCAGAGCACGTCTGCCGCATGCCGAACTGTGGGCAAAAACTACCACTGACTGCCCTTAAGTAAGTTCGTATTGGATTTAGCTTGGCTTAGGCTTTAAAGGTTAATGATGATGGTAATCCTAATTCCTTTTTTTTGTACAAAATATTTAAACATAATTTAATTATTTGCATTGTAATATTTTTTGTTGTTCGTGAAGTTGTGTAAAATCTTAAGGTCAAACATGTGTGGGAAGTTTTACTCAAACTGTTAATATTTTTTGTAAGTACCTACTCAAATACCTAAATTAGTATTTACCTACGATAATTATAATTATATACATATACCTACCTAAAGGTTGAAAGAACGTGTGTCTGCTCCTATTCTTACAATCCAGATTATGTGTTAAGAGAACCCTAGTGTCTAGTCAAACCTTACATAGGCTTAGACACTATTTAACAGACAAATGTATTGTGTTGATAAATTTTTTTAAAAAAATTAAAAAAAAATACTTATACATTTTATTTCAGTGCAGGCAAAAACATTTCAATAGGTAGGTACCTAAAACCTGTGAAATCTACACCCCAAACCCTATAAACTCCACCATCTATACATATAATAAGAATGAAGTCTAAGCTCAAACTTATAAGTATTCAATTAAGTGAAGTCAGTTTTTGATCTATATAACCCTCGAGCAGCAAAACACTTCGTTAGCGCGTTTTAGAATGACCTTGAACGCAAACACTTCATAGTAACTGTTGGTAATCTGTGACTTTGATATTTTCGTTTCTGTGTGTTTGACCACTAAGATCTCTGAAACTACTGAACTGATTTGGATGCAGTTTTCATTGTTGTATTACGGTAAGCCGGGATTAAAAGATAGGGGTTGTTTTATCAAAATCCGTTCACAAATAAAAAAGATATGTACATTTAAAGAATTCAATCTAAATTTCTAAACACTTGCTTTTCTAAAGAAAAGATTACGATAAAATTTGGCATGGATATAGATTACATCCCAGGAAAGGACGTAGGCTACTTTTTTTCAAATGTTATCATGGTTGAGATAAAAAAATAAGGGTTGCAAGTTTGTATGGGGAACAAAATGTTAGGTGACTCCGCCTCTTTTTGCACTCATGAAAATTTTTACACATTTTTTTATTACGAATGATTAACGATTTCAAAATTAATGTTAATGATGTAATGTAAACCTATTCTAATAAACGAGCAATATTTGTCTTATATTTATGTGGGAAAATACGTTTTCTCTTGCAATGTGGTTCGTAATTGAACCACTAGAGCCATCTAGTGGCAAGAGGCAACCAACGAACGCCAGTTCGTTGGTTGCCTCTTAGCTTAGGCCAAGATGTTTAAAAAATAGATAAAATTGTCAGTCATGTCACACTAGATGGCGTTCGTTTAACGATTATTTTTTCTCTATTTTTACACGAGCAGAGCTCGGTCGCCCAATATGTAGGTATTGAAATAGGTACCATTCAATACATCCAAAATTCATTATGTAGGTAGGTATTTTTAATCTTTTATCTTACAACGACACAAATAATTGGTTGTAGAGTACGCGCCACCACTGAAGTCCGATAGAAGCGGCGGCGCTGCTATCTAAACGCAGAAAAAAAAAATTAAAGAAATGAACAAGCAATTCATTCAAAAATTAAAAAACCCGGCTGAACTGAAAAGTTGGAAACAGCATTATCTCAATCACAAAATTAAATTACAATTTTATTATTAGGTAGGTAGGTATCTAGGGTTCGATGCCGTGCGCTTTTTCCTAAACTTTGTTGTCACAGTTGACACACAGATGGCTCTGTCTGTTCTAAACGTTGCGTGTGACTAAATAGAAAGTTTTAGTATGCGTTTTGTTTAGCAATAACATTAGGGGCGAAAAATAGATTTTCAAAAATTTTGGAAGTCGATTTAGTTTTTGAAGATGTCATGTTAGATTTTTCAAAAAATTATATTTGATATCAATCCACCAACCTCTTGATTTTGACATGGAGTTTGATATGATGGCATGATTTTTATTTTCTAAATTCACACATTGTTGCATTTTCTAGGCGCACTATTTGATTTATCGAAATAAAAAGTATCCTAGAGCACAATCGACATAGAGACGATTCTAACGATACCTCATTCATCAAAATCCATTGAGCCGTTTAGGAGAAACGTGGTAATAAAGAATATTACTTACTTAACCACCCACCCACATACATAGAAACGCGCGATCTACATAACCCTGTGACTTGACAGTCAGCCGGGTAATTAGGCACGTAAATTACGTGATACCGGGTACTGTGTGAAGTGTTCACTTCACACAGAAATAATCTTTAGGTACGTGACGCAAAGTAAAAAAGTGATCTAGGTTTTAGAGATCTTTTGGACCAAATACCTAGGTAGGTACCTACCATCGCGGGCGTTTTCAGAAGATCAGCACCACAGTTTCATCACAATCTGGTCAATGGTTTAGGAACGCATAGCGGACAAACATACTCAGGTAGGTACCTACATTTTTATTTAGATATGTACCTACCTACCTACCTACATAAGCATTGTCCCATTAATTTCTTCACCTGAAACGTCATGCATGACCATCCAATTCTAAAACGTAATACTTACTTAGTACCTACTAGGTAGGTACGTTAATAAGGAATACCTTCCTACAACCAATTTGTGTCATTGCAAGTAAAAAGATCAAAATACCTAAGTAGGTAAGTACTTTTATGAATTTCGGATGTATTGAAAAGTAGGTAGGTAGGTACTTACCTATTTCAAAAAAGTGATAAGAGTATTATGAGTAAGTAGGTACCTATGTAGATATGTATTTACAAAAAATATAGGTACCTACCTATGTAGACACCTAAAAGTATTCTATCAGTTAGGTAGCTGGTTCCATTGTACAAGCTTTGCTTAGTTTGGATATATTCTATTCTATGGTTTGGGGCTAGATGGAGCTGTGTGAAAAATGTCCACCAATATTTATTTGTTTATTTAACCTATTCTAATAAACGAGCAATAATTGTTTGATGTTTTAAGTTTGAAGTTTGTTTGTATGTAGGTACCAATTGAGGTTCTCGAAAACGGCTTTAACAATTTCGATCACCACCAATTACATTATAAGAACGCATAGCGGCCAAACATACCTACCTACATACATTTTTATACCTATATAATAGACAACCAATTTGTGTCGTTGGAATTATAAAGATCAAAATAGGTAAGTACCTACTTATTTAAGTACCTACCTGTATGAATTTCAGATGTAAGTACCTACTTACCTATTGAAAAGTAGGTAGGTAGGTACCTATTTCAATAAAGTGTTATCCTATCCTATTCTATTAAACGAGCAATATTTGTTTGTCTGTACCTACTAACGTTCTCGAAAACGGCTCTACCTAATGATTTCGATAAAATTTGCGGTACATAAAATTTGCGGTACAGGGGTTTAAGGGGACGAAAAATCGATCTAGCTAGGCTAGGTCTCATATCTGGGAAAATTCGTTTTCTCGACATTTTCACGCAAAAAGGTTTACCAGTGCAATGTGGTTCGTAATTTCACAATTTCTGTTGAGACTAAAGTGGCCAAGTGAAATAGGTGTCCGCCTCTCAACCGAAGGCTTCGAGTTCGAATCTCAGCCAGTAAAAGTTTACTTTTTGTAAGTTTTATTTCTTTTTCTTTTTTAATTTTTATCTATTTGCACCCGAGCATAGTTCGGTCGCCCAGATATTAAAGTATTAAGTACCTACCTAAAGTATTTACAAAAAAATATAGAAGTAGGTACCTATTCTATCAGTTATCTGGTTCCCATAGTACAAGCTATGCTTAGCTATGCGATGTTGATGAAATTTGCGGTAGGTACGGGGGCTTACGGAGGCGAAAAACCGATCTAGCTAGGTCTTTTATCTGGGAAAATTCGTTTTCTCGGCATTTTCATGCAAAAAGATTTACCAGTGCAATACCTAATGAGTTTTAAAAAAATTGAATAAAAAGAACCTAGCCTATGTGCTATTTCAGGTCATAATCTATGTAATATATTCCAAGTTTCAATAAAATCCGTTTAGTAGTTTTGGCGTGAAAGAGTAACAAACATCCATCGATACATCCATCCTCACAAACTTTCACATTTCTCATATTAGTAGAATTAGCATACGCGAACGAAGTCGCGGGCACAGCTAGTTTATAATAATTATAATAAATAATATAAAAATATTTCTGTCATAACATAAATTATATTATAAATCACGGAATACTACAAACCTATACCTAATATATAGTTTTAAGTCACGGGTTTTCTAAAAGAATAATTTATTTTTATGTGACATATTTATTGATTAGACAAAAACGTGTTTTATATTTACATAATTTAAATTTATGTTGTTTTAGAATACCGATTCATCTGTGATAATCTATAGAAAATAATATATAAATAATAGTGGATAAGCTTGTAGGTACTTTACACGTAAACAAAATTAAATAACTGATATGAAATAAATTGTTATTGTTGTAAATACATGCTTGTAATATTTTAACACCCAGACACAGTAACAAACATCTGTTTTTATCACACAAAATGTGTTTGTAAGTACTGGATGGGAATTGAACCCAGTCTAAAGTGCAAAATAACGATAAACATAATTTATTTTACAAAAACCGCTTTTTTATTAAAAAAATTTTATTTTTTTATTTTTTGATGAAAATTTTGAGTTACAAATAAACGCTTTATCTAATCTATCTTTATTTATCTATCTTGCCGGGGTCTGTATTTCCAGAAAAGTATAATTTGTGTGTCTTCAAATCGAGAGTCAATAGGTTCCTTCTAGGTAAGCGTGCTCCATCTTAGACCACACAGTTGCTTTACATCAGGCAGAGTGTGGTCAAACGCGAACCTATTTTCGTAAAAAAAAAACTAGGTAAGTATCTATGAATTAATGTACGGCCGGTATTCGAACCCACGACCGCAATTCGAGGTGCTTTCCCACCAACACGGCTATATAATACCTAACATCATTCAGGATGTTTTTTGTAATAGCAAAGTCCAAGAAAACTTGTTTGCCGACGACAAACATTTAATTTAAAATGGCCGTTCTGAGAACTACACGCTAACGTTAGGCAATTGTTTTAAAATTATAAAAAGACAAAGTTTTAAACAAATAAGAAAAAGACAATTTGTTACACACAAAAATAAACAAACAAATAAGTAAATGTGACTTAATTAAAAAAAAATTAAAAACCGACTTCAATGTTATTTAGCTAAGCAATTTTCTGCAAATTTTTTTGCTCTCGAGGTACATTTCTGAAGATCCTCGACAGATCCTCACCAAATTTTTGATACTCACCAAATAAAAAGACGCGTATTCACAAGAGCTGTAAGGTGCAAGAAGAATTCGAGAAAGTAAAAAACGAAAAATATTGTGGACGAAATAGTAAAAAAAAAACCATTTTTTCCGAATTTTTGATTTTGGCGCTCGATATTTTGGAAACTAAGAATGATATCAAAAATTTAATAAAAACTCTTCTCGACAATTTAGTCAGCTACAATTTGAGCCTAAAACAAAGACGATCGGGTTTGCCCTGTAGCCTAACCTTTTTGAAAAAAAAAATTAGTACTTACTTATAAAAACATTTTTTTCGAATTCCGTAGATTCATTGCGAATGTACTCGATAGTCATGTGAGGCACGAAATCTGTGAGTTTTTTTTATTGCTCTCTAAAAATAAAAAAAAATAAAAAAAATTGGCATTATGCTGATTAAAAATCGAAGGTCAACAACCTAAAACCAGTAGGTACCTTGACATTGAAAACCAATGTTTGAATGAATAATTATGACATTGAAACTTGTTAAAATCAGGAGAAATCGATTATAAGTTTCATTAAGAGGGCTGCGACCGGCGAATTTCCATAAAAACGTAATACCGAAATCATTTAAAATGTAAGCATGTTTATATCAGTTTATGTTGTTAGATTAGGAGAGTAGGTATTTATCTAGGTTCCTGTTAAACTTTTGTTCCGAAAAACTTACCTAAAAAGAAATGTAAGCCAATTGAATTGAAATCTTTGTATGTACACCAAAAATGGCATTTTTTCTTTTCATTTGTTCTATAGTAAGTTTTTTGAAACAAAAGTTTAACAGGAACCTAGATAAATACTACCTTTATCCAAATAATAACGTAAAGTGATAAAAATATGCTCAAATTTTAAATTATTTTGGTATTACGTTCCTAGGTAAGTAGATACGTTCGCCGAGCCCTTAAGAGGGCTGCGACCGGCGAATTTCCATAAAAACGTAATACCGAAATCATTTAAAATGTAAGCATGTTTATATCAGTTTATGTTGTTAGATTAGGAGAGTAGGTATTTTTCTAGGTTCCTGTTAAACTTTTGTTCCGAAAAACTTACCTAAAAAGAAATGTAAGCCAATTGAATTGAAATCTTTGTAGGTACACCAAAAATGGCATTTTTTCTTTTCATTTGTTTTATAGTAAGTTTTTTTAAACAAAAGTTTAACAGGAACCTAGATAAATACTACCTTTATCCAAATAATAACGTAAAGTGATAAAAATATGCTCAAATTTTAAATTATTTTGGTATTACGTTCCTAGGTAAGTAGATACGTTCGCCGAGCCCTTAACAATCGCCAGTGGCTTCACTTGTGTGTTACTCAAATAATTTTATTTCTATTTATGAATGAGAAATGTGGTGCTGGCGGCGGATGCTACGAATACCGTGGACAGCTAAGCGCACCAATGTAGGCTGCGTTACACCGGGGCAACACTGTGCGGCATTGCGGCATGCCACAAGCCCGTATGCTACAGAATAAATAAAAAACCGGTCAAGTGCGAGTCGAACTCGTACGCCGAGGGTTCCGTACCTAGCCATGGTGCCAATTAAGCTAGTCCGCTTAATTGTATGAGCGCTCATACAACTCGGAGGACAATTTTAATTGGCGTCAACTATGTAGGTATGTATGGGAACACCCTTTAATTTTCAACTTTTTTAATTTTTTGCAATTTTTCCTTTATTTGTGCTATAAGACCTTGCTTTTTGCCAAATTTCGTTATTCTAGGTCAACGGGAACTACCATTTAGGTTTTCGACCCAAAACCTCTAGGGTACTTCCGGTTGACCTAGAATTGTCAATTTTGGTTACACGCAAGGTCTTCCAGCACAAGTAAAGGAAAAATTCTGAAAAATAAAAAAAATTGAATTGATAATGAAGGTAAGTTTTGGTACTCACAAGTTTTCACAAAAACCTAAATTTGCCTATATCTTTTTATAGTGTTGACTCAGGACCTTGATTTTTATACTCACAATAGGGACTATAGACTTCAGTATATGGTATAAATTTCAACTTGCTAGCTCTACCCGTTCCTGAGATAATCGATGGTGACACACGGACAGACAGACGGACAGACAGACAGACAGACGGACAAGAAAGTGATCTTATAAGGGTTCCTTTTTTTTACCTTTTAAGGTACGGAACCCTAAAAATGTCGCACATTGTGGCAAGAACTGTGCGACATGGCAACACCTTGCGTCATGTGGCAGACTGACTCAAACACGATGTTGCCTCGGCGTAAAATAGGCTGCCGCATGCCACTAATGCCACAAATGCTTTCTATTTGTAGCATGCCCCAATATGTAGCATGCGGCACTGTCGCACATTGTTGCCTCGGTGTAATGCAGCCTTTACGCATCTAAAAGTGAAAGACAGACTTTCCACAATTTGTCACCGCCGCATACTCTCTTACTTTGGCCTTATAGCGAGGCGTGGCGATGAGAGTCTCGAAAAGCAGGTCATCGTTGGGAACGTCGAGGGAAAGAGATCCCCAACTCGATGGACAGACCTCCAGGAGAAGAAAGTCAGATTCTACGATGTGGTCCACCTAGCCACTCATTTTTTCATTAGTTTGCATAGACTCGCCAAGCATCTGGACGGTAGCACTCGCCTTGCATTGACTCGCCTTCGCTCGCGCTGTCTTAGGCGCAAGTCATATAGAAGAGACGGGGCGCAGACATTTGTCTCTTCCGCGTCCCTTTCATACAAAATGTGACGGCGCCCCGTCTCTTCTGTATGTTTTGCGGCGCGACGCTTCTATACATTTTCTATGAAAGGGACGCGGAAGAGATCTATGTCTGCGACGCGTCCTCGTCTTACGTCTTTTCTGTATGTCCCGCGCCTTAGGCAACTTAGGCTCGCCCAGCATTATAGGCGGCATAACAGACAGACTAGAGTTACTTCCGCATTTTTAATAATACTTAGGTACTTGTATTTAGGATAGTAAGGAAGTATTTATACAAACTTCAAACATACATCAATTATTAAAGATTTTTAACAATATTTGCATAATTTTATGCAGACACAAATTTTAATTGACAAAAAAATTATATAATTACTAAATAACCGGAAATTGTAAATTTATGCAAACAATACTAGTAGGTACCTACCTACTTATTAGTGTCATTATAATAATATATTGATGGGGTTTTTATTTAGTAGATCCTACTTATTATAAAGGCGAAAGTCCGTGTGTGTGTGAATGTTTGTTACCACGTATCCCCATAACTAATCACCCGATTTTGATGAAATTTGGAATGTAGATAATTTAAGTTCTGGTATAACACATAGGCTACTTTTTATCCCGGATAAAGGTATAGTTCCCATGGGATAAAAAAATAGTAGTCCAAGCGGGCGAAGCCGCGGGCGTTCGCTATTACGTTATAAAATTCAAATTCGCTCTTGTGACAAAATAAAAATGTATTTACCTCGTAAAATATTCGCATGTTTTTTATGGGATATTTTTATTGTATAAGTAATTATTTTATTCAAGGTTGTACCCCTTATAAAAATTTAAATAACATGATTTACTATAGTGTAAATATTTATTTTATTTTGCTTTCAACTTGAGGTAACTTTAATTACCTACTTAAAGTTGTTTAATATCCATAAATATTATTTTCATCAACATCATCATCATCAGCCTATAGCAGTCCACTGCTGGACATAGGCCTCCCCCAATGAGCGCCATCGCGCCCTGTCTTCAGCTTGACGCATCCAACTTGTGCCGGCAGCCTTTCGCAGATCGTCACTCCACCTGGCAGGCGGGCGTCCTACACTACGTTTTAATATTATTTTAATATTATTTTAATGACTACCAATCATAAAATAAAGACAAGAGGAGTTTTTTTACGTTTTTGACAGTTTGTATTGTATAGACGTAGAACATAGGTACTCGTACTAGGTCAACACCACTCTAGTGACCATCAAATAACCAGAGTGAAGATTGCCAAGCTTCATAACTTAAATAAATAAGGTTTTTGTTGTTATTGTATACTAGCTTCCGCACGCGGCTTCGCTCGCGTGGTACCCGGATAAAAAGTACCCTATGCCCTTTCCCGGTCATTATCGATCGAGCGAGCGAAGCGAGCGAAGATCTTAGTGGCAAGTTAGGCGATTTTGCTTTGTATGTTTGTATGTTTGTATGTTTGTATGTTTGTATATTTGTATGTTTCATTTTTATGTTCTCGCATAACTATCGAACCGCTTATCCAATCTGTATGAAACTTGATAGGTCAATAGGTTGTGCTATGGAAATTTGCTGTGGAGCGTATGAGCGTAATCGATGAAGGGGTTGTAAAGATATGGGGTTCCCAAGGGGGTAAATTTTTTTCAAAGGTACCTAAATATATTGAGTGGGGTGTCATATGAAAGTACTCAATTTATACATTCTAAAATGGTTTTTAGTTTTCTTCTAGGTTCTATAGTTTTTGAAATACAGAGAAAAATAAAAATGATGAAAACCAATTAACGGATGTATGGAAAGAGCTCCCGTTTCATAGAGTTTCGATGTATTCGTAGGTCTGGTTATCAGACAAAGAGTGTGGCATCGTTGTGGTTTGGTTTGCAATGATTTTAGTTGCTTCTTGATATTTTTTCTTGAGATTGAAAATAAAAGCCGTGTTGGCCGAGTGGAAGAGTGCTCGATTTTCGATTCATAGGTCGTAAGTTCGAACCCTGGGCGATGGGCTTGCAACCTGTCACGTATGCAAATGCTAACTCCTGCAAATAGTGGGCTGGGCATGTACCAAAATTATAGAGGGAGACGGAGGGGAACGGGGAGGGGTAGGGGGAGGGGGAGGGGGTGGGGAAGGGGAGGGGCAGGGAGAGGGGGGAGGGGAGGGGAGGGAGAGAGACGGGGAGGGGGAGGGGAGGGGGAGGTGAAGGGGAGGGGAGGGGGAGGGAGGGGGAGGAAATTGATTTTCTCATACATTTTGTATTGAACTGCTATTTTAATAATTTCTCGAACTAAGAGGCCTTCCCTGAGGCGCGGTACGAAGTTCGCGGGGTCAACTATTGAATATAAACACGACACGACTTAATGTATTGCATGCATGCCTATAATCTTTACCATACTGAGGTAGCGCATTAGATATCATTGTGTGGTAAACACTAGAAGGAGCACTTAACGTAGGTATAGGGGTAGTCAGAAACAAGTCCGAATCTAGGCTATCAACACAACGGTGCGCGAGATCTCAGTTCGGGGCGAACTACTAGTCTATCTAAAAATTAAATTTCAGCCAAATCGGTTCAGTGGTTGTCGAGTTATAGAGGAACAAACATCCACCCATCCAAACATCCAAACTTTCGCATTTATAATATGAGTGTGATTTAAATCGTCCTCACTGAGGAGTTCTTGACTCCATCATCAGATCAGCTCGTTGTTACCATAATATTGCATTGTCATGTCATCGAATTTGAGAATCAAGAAGACAAACAAATTCGTTCGGAAACCGGAAATTGGTTCAAAAAGTCGCAAAATATGTCCTAAACCACCAAACTAACAATGGGTGACTGCAAGTGGCATTACGAGCTGAGCGCTTCCGTGCTTCGGAGGGCACGTTAAATTGTCGGTCCCGGCTTTTAAGTCGTTAAGCTATGACGGAGGCCTTCAGGCGGCCTAAAAACTCCGTCACTAGAGTTGGCCTCTTGCACATACGAACTTACTTACTTAGGTACTTACTCAAACTAACAAGGCAAGTTAAACAAAAGCTTATAAAAATATCCTCATCCTGTCAAGCTAATATTGCTCAAGCAAGTGACTATCAAAGGACCAGTGTGACGTCTAACTGCCACATTCCTTGCGCAAGGATGTCAATGACCCTTCAAGTACTATCAAGGTGAAAATAATGGTCAAATTCAAAAGAATTGAGTAAAATAATCACGTACCTAGTAACTACTTTATAATCATTCAGACTCATAAATAAATGATAAAACGTGTTAAATTGTAAGGTAATAAAGTTTAAGCTACTTTATATTTATTAAAAATTAAAATACCTAGTTAATCCTTATTTAGAAAAGGTCAATTATTGGTTGAATTTAGGTAAAAAACTTAATCAAATCATTTATTAGTTAAGCAAAACAAGGGTAAAAAAACAGATGACAGGTAGAAAATATATATAGAGGAAAAATAGAAATTAAAATAGGAGTTATTAACTTCTCAAAATAATTTAATTTAGTACCTACCTACGTTCACACGCTAACTTTAGAGTTCTTAAAAAAATTAAAAAACGTAATTTTACAAACCAAGATTCAAATTATATTTTTTCGGTAGGTATTTTCAATTTTTACTTTGAAATGTTATTTTTTATAATACCTAATCGTAATTTTCAGTCTAGATAGCCAATTAGTATTTTATTGATTTTCTTAAAAAACAAGGACCAAAGATGTTTACCCAGCTACACCGACTAAGTACTTAACTAAATTATACCTACAGGTTTTCTACCCGACCTTACCTAAGCTAATGTTTAAAACATGCTTTATCTGCGTTACTTAGCTTGACTGAGTCCTTATCCTACTAATATTAAAAATGCGAAAGTCCATGTGTGTGTGTGTGTGTGTGTGTGTGTGTGTGTGTGTGTGTGTGTGTGTATGTTTGTTACCACGTATCTCCATAACTACTTAACCGATTTTGATAAAATTTGGAATGCAAAATAGTTTAAGTCTGGAATAACACATAGGCTACTTTTTATCCCGGAAAAAATTATAGTTCCCGTGGGATAAAAAGTAGTCCACGCGGGCGAAACCGCGGGCGTTCACTAGTAACAAATAAAAAAAAAGATTCTGAAGAGTACGAAAGCCTCAAATAGATAAGTCCGTCTCAAATATTTAAGTAGCGTTTCAGTATTTGGGCATAAGCACAAGTAATTAGTAATCTGTGGCATAAGTAAGATTATTTGCAAGATCCCTAAAGGTATTCTAAGCTAATTAAACTATGCAAACACTTATTCAAAGCTAAGTATAGCAGTCGACTATGCAAATACGAACGTGATGTAACTTATACTATGACTCACTGGTACTAAACCTTTCTTGGGATCCTGCCATTAAAATGTACTTAGGTAAATACATGAATTTAACTAACTGATCAGACAGACAAAACCATTTTTATACCAGCAAAATTCAAAATTCAAATATCATTTATTCAGTAGGACCGCTATGACCACTTTGTCTATGACCACGTCTTAAGAGCTAGGTGATTCTACTCTCTTTCGCGACCAACACCGTGAAGAATCAGGGCAACAAACACGGTATGGGGCCTAGCAGACAAACGGCCCACCTGATGGTAAGCGGTTACCGGTCGCCTATGGACGCCTGCGACACCAAAGTCACACTCGCGCTGCTGACCCTTTATAAGAGGAATCACTGCGCCGACAACACAATGGACAAGACTGCTCCACCAGTTGTCACCGCAGCGCTTCAGAGCAGAGCTCTGGGTTTAATTTATTTCTAACTTGGCTTAAACCAAGAGTCAGGACAGGACTATCTTTATCTGGCTCCACACTGGAGCTTGACTATTTAGATTTTAAGCGGATGGATCACCGAAAAGAAAGCTAGGCCCCATACCGTGTTTGTTGCCCTGATTCTTCACGGTGTTGGTCGCGAAAGAACAGGAGTAGAATCACCTAGCTCTTAAGACGTTTCAAAGTGGTCATAACGGTCCTACTGAATAAATGATATTTGATTTTGATTTTGATTACTTACTTACGGGAAAGATGTTTGATTTTTACATGCTTACAATGTTAGTATGTTTGTTCAGATCAAATCTTGTAAGCTTTTGACCCACTTCCCAGTGTCCGATTGAGCTAAGGCACACTTATAGATTCTTAGTGACAATGCAATATTATGGTAACAGCGAGATCTAATGGAGTCAGGAGCTGTTCAACATAACTCCTCAGTAAATAGGCCGATTGAGTTGAAACTCGGAATATCTGTCAAGTTCCGACTACAATGCAATATGGTGACAGCATGCTGATGATGGAGTCAGGAGCTGTTCAATGGAACTTTTCAATAACCGTATGGTACCGGCTTTTAAGTCGTTAAGCCATGACAGGGTATGTTCACCGATAACTCAAAGACGCTCGGGCCGATTTGGAAAATTCTTCTTTTGTTTGAAAGGGTATACTTTCCGATTGGTGCCACAAAAATTTGGTGAAGATCTGTCGAGAATCTTCGAAGTTATGAGCAGAAATGCACCTCGAGAGTGTAGAAAATTGCTCATAACATTGAAGTCGGTTTTTTTTTGGAGTGAATAACAGTAGTTAGTTGAACATCCGTGACCCCTTACCCAATAAAAGCATGTCTTGCAAAACATTTTTTCAACACAAAACTTACTAGTAGTTCGCCCCGAACTGAGATCTCGCGCACCGTTGTGTTGATAGCCTAGATGTGGACTTGTTCCTGACTACCCCTATACCTACGTTAAGTGCTCCTTCTAGTGTTTACCACACAATGATATCTAATGCACTACCTCAGTATGGTAAAGATTATAGGCATGCATGCAATACATTAAGTCGTGTCGTGTTTATATTCAATAGTTGACCCCGCGAACTTCGTACCGCGCCTCAGGGAAGGCCTCTTAGTTCGAGAAATTATTAAAATAGCAGTTCAATACAAAATGTATGAGAAAATCAATTCCCTCCCCCTCCCTCTCCCTCCCCTCCCTCTCCCCTCCCTTCTCCCCTCCCCTCCCCCTCCCCCTCCCCTCCCCTCCCCTCCCAAACCAAACCACAACGATGCCCCACACTCTTTGTCTGTTAACCAGACCTACGAATACATCGAAACTCTATGAAACGGGAGCTCTCTCCATACATCCGTTAATTGGTTTTCATCATTTTTCTTTTTCTCTGTATTTCAAAAACTATAGAACCTAGAAGAAAACTAAAAACCATTTTGGAATGTATAAATTGAGTACTTTCATATGACACCCCACTCAATATATATGGGTAACTTTGAATAAAATTTACCCCCTTGGGAACCCCATATCTTTACAACCCCTTCATCGATTACGCTCATACGCTCCACAGCAAATTTCCATAGCACAACCTATTGACCTATCAAGTTTCATACAGATTGGATAAGCGGTTCGATAGTTATGCGAGAACATAAAAATGAAACATACAAACATACAAACATACAAACATACAAAGCAAAATCGCCTAACTTGCCACTAAGATCTTCGCTCGCTTCGCTCGCTCGATCGATAATACTGAAAACTGAAATCATCGATTAATCTATGATTTTTTCATCTGAGCGAACGATCGACTGATTGACTGATTGATGATGTGTGATCACACAGGGTGATGGATTAGCGGCCTATCAGACAAACATAGGTATATATTTTTTAAACTAGTAGTTCGCCCCGAACTGAGATCTCGCGCACCGTAGATGGCTTACATTTGGACTTTCTTCTGACTACCCCTATAATTTCAAGTGCTACTACTGCCGAGTATGCCTATTGCGCTAGCTCTTCATGGTAAAAAATACTAGCATGCATGCAATACAATAATGTCGTGTCTAATTTTTCATTTACTTATTTCATATTTATGAATTCTCGTCGTATTTCTAAAGTATACGTCCTAGAATGAAAATAATAACTATTTTGGAATGTACAAATTAAGACCTTTCATTTGACACCCCACTCAATATATTTGTTTATTTAACTTTTTTTACCCCAATTATTTTCATTCTTTATCAAAAAATTTTTTATCATGAAAATAAATCAAGTAGCATCTAAAATCATTGCAAACCAAACCGCAACGATGCCACTCTCTTTTTAAGACCGACCAGTCAATGAGCTACGAAGACATCGAAACTCTATGAAACGGGAGCTCTTGCAGCTCTGGTTTCGTAGTTTTTGTTCTTTGGTCGTATTTCAAAAACTATACATCCTAGATTAAAAATAAAAACCATTTTGGAATGTACAAAATAAGCCCTTTCGTATGACACCCCACTCAATATATTTGGGTAACTTTGAAAAAAAATTACCCCCTTGGGAACCCCATATATTTACAACCCCTTCATCGATTACGCTCATACGCTCCACAGCAAATTTCCATAGCACTACCTATTGACTTATCAAGTTTCATACAGATTGGATTAGCGGTTCGATAGTTATGCGAGAACATAAAAATGAAACATACAAACATACAAACATACAAACATACAAACATACAAACATACAAAGCAAAATCGCCTAACTTGCCACTAAGATCTTCGCTCGCTTCGCTCGCTCGATCGATTATGCATCTGCCTAGCCGGAAACACGTCATTTAGCTGACAAAATAGCGAGTGAGATGAGACGAGGTCAGCAGGCTAGAGCTTAGGTATCGCGTACCGTCGGCGCTGATAGACGAGTGATCTTTATTACAATGAAATAAGGATACTGATTGTCCAGCACTGACGAGAGCAATCAGCGTAGCCATTTCTACTAAACAATCAGTATCCCTATTTCATTGTAATAAAGATCACTCGCCTATCAGCGCTGACGGTACGCGTGACAGTAAAACCAGCCTTATACACACACATTTGAGACAAGTCTCTAAATTAAAAATTAAAAAATACCGACTTCAATGCTATAAGCTGCACTTTCTGCACTCTCGAGGTGCATTTCTGTTCATAACTCCGAAGATCCTCGACAGATCCTCACCAAATTTTTGTGGCACCAATCCGAAAGTATACCCTTTCAAACAAAACAGATTTTTCCAAATCGATCCAGGCGTCTCTGAGTAGGTGAACATACATAAAAAAAGCACAAAAAATATTCCGGCGAACTGAGAGCCTTTTTTTATTTTAATCAGAATCAGAATCAGAAGTCGGTTAAAAATGAATCACCGAAAGGAAAGCTAGGCACCGTGTTTGTTGCCCTGGTTCTTCACGGTGTTGGCCGCGAAGGAACAGATCACCTAGATCTTAGGAGGCCAGCGACAGATGGAATGTCCATACAAACGTAATACCAAAATCACTCAAAATTTGAGCATACGAGTATTTTTATCACTTTAATGTTTACTATTTTGGCTATGTTTTTACTCCATTGATGAATTTTTGGACTATCTCGACTGATTTTTAGATTTTAATAAATAAGAATATTTGTATGCCGAACTTTGGTAGGACACACAATGTACAGCATACACTAAAGATAAGACCTATTTTTAAGCACATATATGTTCTTGCGAATAAATGATTCTGATTCTGAGTGTTTTTCCATGTTCCTGTGACAATTTTGTTCCAAAAAACTTACTGGCCCTTAGGGAGTGTCCACATTGCGTTTTCTGCAGCGCGTTTTTGAGCTGCGCGTTTGTATCGATACAAACGCGCGTTCGCAACGCGTATTTTTCCATACAAAAGCGAACCGGGAGGGGCTGCGCGGGGGGCTGCGCGTTCGCATCGCGTTCGAATCGCGTTTGTATCGATACAAACGCGCTGCAAAAAACGCAATGTGGACACTCCCTTAGCTCAGTTGGTAGTAGCTCTGATTTCTGCGCTGTAGGTCGTGGGTACGATTCCCATCCAGGACAAACATTTGTGTGATAAACATACATAGATGTTTTTTCTGTGTCTGGGTGTTATTACTACTACGTGAAGTGTTTATGAATCTTCTGTCACCTGAATACCTAAACAGGCTCCTTAAGGCTTTTCCGTCAAAAGAAATGTCATCGTTGACTCCACCCAAACGCCCCTCTACCCTCTATCTATTCACGATATTTTGACATGTTAAAACTTTTGAAACTATCTTAGAATAATTATAATTTTAACATCTTGTTGAAGTAGCGAACATTGTCATGGAGACTTCATCAATTATTTTTTTTCGATGGAAGTGATACCTAGTTGTTACCTTCATAATTATTATTACTTATTATAGAATATCTGGGCGACCAAGCTCTGCTTGGGTGCAAATCGAGAAAAAAGAAAAAGAAAAATGAGTTAAGTATGTATTTAAAAAAAGCTAGGTCTCGATCGATCTAGCTAGGTAGAGACCTAGCTAGATCGATTCTTCGCCCCCGTAAACCGTAAACCTCTGTACCTACCGCAAATTTCATCGAAATCGTTAGAGCCATTTTCGAGAACGTGAGTACAAATAAACAAACAAACAAATATTGCTCGTTTAATAGAATAAGATAATATTTCATAAGAAGATCATATAGTTGTCAGGGAGAGGTTCTGGGCGTGAAGTATGGATGGTCCGATATGTTCAAAGACACGAAATAACCAATGTAACGTGTAGTCAGAATGTCTATTTTATAATCACAATTACTTTCACAAGACTTAAACAGAGGATTGATTCAATTTTTGCCGATTAGAATTACTATCACCATTTAAAAAACAAAATGGAAACGCGGTGAGTTCAACAGAAAGAGGCAAAGCGACCCACAGAACATTACTACTCTCGAGGAGCGACCACTCTGCTCCGATACCAGAAGAACCAAAGTGTCATCCTGCTCGCCACCCACCCTCAGGGAAGCGAGCCCTCCAAAACGAAACTGACTTTAGGGCCCTCTGCCCAAGGAAGTTGTATACCTACGTAACTATATAACTTCCTTGCCTCTGCCTTCTTTGCGTCGACCACATCCAAGTGACAATGACGGTTGTCTACTTGACGTTTCCAACTTTGACACTAGCTAACAAACTATATTTGACTAAGAAAAAGGATTTACTTGAAGGCGCAAGAAAAGCAGACCCTGCAAAGTATCTTCATCTTTCACTAGCACTAACAAATTGTCATAGGACAGAAAGAGTCAATAATACGTTACTTTGTGTGTCTTAATTCGTAGAATGTCTCCATCTTGACAACTTAGTACTATTATTTATTCTGTGATATACTATACAAAAAACTAAGACACTATTCATTAATCTGTGAAGACACTATAGAATCTTGTTAATCAGCTGGTTAACAAACAACTAAGACATCCGCTACACGGACGGTGCGCTGATTTTTTAGCCGCACCCAAGTGGCTTTTGACCTCTCTTTTTAACATATATGTTATATTAAGTATTTAATTATATGTATTATATTCTTTATACCTAGATAAGTCTAATCACAAATAATTGCATGCTGTGTTCACTGTGTCACTGAAACTACGCCGACTTTGCTTTCTTAGGACTGTCATAATACGTTAAGTTTAGCGTAAATTACAATTTGTGAACCATAAACTTTCATAATATGACACCCCATTAAATTTATTTGTATAACTTTCATTTTTTTACCCCCTTGAGTACCTAATATCTTTACAACCCCTTCATCGATTAAGCCCATAAGCACTCGGGTCACTCGGCACTGGATATATGCACCAACCGGAGTTTAAAACACTAAATAACACGCTATAGTTACATACGAGTCGATAAAGTACAAAATTACAGTACTAAAATTAACTATGTAAATTAATTTTAGATTAAAAAATAAACTAAAAACCACGTCTTTATTTATTTATTTATTTAGAATGCGTTGTCATCGAGTTGTGAGCTACCCTGACAGTTTTAGCCAACCAGCTACACGGAAAGTGCTCGAAATTTTAGTCGCGCCAGATTTTCCACGGAACGACAGACATACAGACGAACAAGAAAGTGACTATATAAGTGTGCACATTTTGATCCGACGTTTTGAAATGGATTAAAACTACGTTCTAAGATTCTGTTGACATAGATGAATACAAGTGAAGCTAAAAAAAAACGAAATTCGGGGTAATATCCCACTTGGCCAACACAGTCCTTGAACAAAAACCAAATTATATAGTTGAGGATGCGACTCCACTCCATTTTGTTCCGAATGACATTCGATTTCGACTAGTCCTATTATATAACAAATGAGAGAAGTTTGTGTGAATGTTTGTTTTACCACGTATCTCCGTAACTACTAAACTAAATTTGCCGATTTTTTGTTCTACTCGTAATCTATAGTGATCTTCGATCTTCTGTTCTATCTAACAAGAAGGTGAAAAAAGGAGGCAAGTTTCTAAGAAATAAATGTACCTAATTTCTTAAATAAAAATAAAATAATAAGTACTAAGTTATGAATTTTTAAAGGGGTTGCAATAAAGTTCTATTTCAAATAAATATTTTCTGGTTTGATTCACCAGAGTAATTAAATACCTACTTTATTTTTATTTTATTCAAAATTACCCTTAGGGAGGGACTGTGCATTATTACTAAGGTCGTAAAGTTAGTATTGTTTTTCCTAATCGAAAAAAAAAACTAAATACTTACTAACTTTATGACTTTTTGGTTTCATTTTCTGTTACCTGTACAAAGCCGGGGCGGGCAAATAGCTTGTCAAATGTCAAAATGTCAAAACGCGCGTGGATCCGACCTTGTGACCGCCCAGAAGCGGAATGAGCTGCGTTCGATTCTGTGTTTATTTATATAGCAACTCGGGACTCAATAAGGTTGATTTTCGGTTGATCCGTTTAACTCTCTGTGCTCAGAAGTAAAGCTCAAAACTAATTTTGCTTATTATGAGAAAAATAAGCAGTCTAGGTAAACGATAACTTAGAAGCAAATAAAAGACTAAATTTCCTTTCTGTGAGTATTTATTTTGTATATGTAGCTGAACTGGTTTTCAAGAAAAATGCAAAAATCTTGAGAAAAGGTGTCATTTTCAAAACGTAAAAGTATCATGTAAATTTCTATTAATCGTGTTTCTGCCTTTAGAACTAAATAGAAAAAAGATTAAAAAATCACATAATTGGAGTTGTAACTTGATGAGATATTCCGTTTAGTTACAATTTGCAGGCAAACAATCATAACCGTTTTGGAGCTTGGCCTTAAGCACTATAGACAATAGACAAACACCTGTATAACAATCAAGAACAACAAGCTACATCTAAAATTGTCCACAAAACAAACTTACTTAGGCCTTTACATCTTTACTAGATGATTTATACAGTGTCAGGAGGCAATCTTTGCCTACACTTATTGGGACACTACCTACTCCATCTCAACAATGTCCCAGGCACTACGCCTGGGACATTGTTGAGATGAAGTAGGCTTGCCCAGCACCTAAACCATCCTCTCAGCTTAACCGGCCATATCCACAGGAAAGACATGATCAATACGTGTGGGGCTGACTAAGCCGCGGGTTTCCTCACGATGTTTTCCTTCACCGTTTAGGTGTGTTAATGCGCATATAAATTTTTCGAAACGAAAAATCCATTGATGCACGGCCAGGATTCGAACCCGCGACCTTTGGATCGTAAGTTGAGGTACTATACCCCTCGGCCAACACGTCTTACAAACACTGTCACAAGAATGCATTACGTATTTAAATTACCACATTAAATACTCACACCACTTTCTCAAGAATGCGCTGGTCAACTTAGCGCACAGCTTGTCACGGCCCTGCATTGTAGCTGTCAAAGTATACTTCAATTCACAAACACACTGTTATCATCACTTCACAGCGCGGGTCAAAGTTAATTCACAAACAGTTCGCCACAGGTGCGGCCTCGGCGACGTTCGTTTTGCGACTGGCGGGTTGGCTTGAAAAGCTGCGCGTGCGCCGATCCTGCGGACAAATGAGAACTTTAAGGTAAACTGGTTAGGGTACCGTGGTGGTGATGGAGGAACGGATGTTCTAGGAAATTCAACATTTTTTTTATCATAAAATTTGGTACCTACCAATTTAAAAGGATCTATAATTCGTCTTAACAATGTCCCAGGCACTACAGTGTCCGGAAGGGTTGGCAAAGATTGCCTCCTGACACTCTATAAACGATCTAGTAAAAGATACAATGTACAGTACGCACAATAGTTCTAGCTAGGCATTCGTGAAGCTAGCCGTTTCGATGCGCAGTAGAAAATCATTGGGGTAGGCACAGGGGCGTAGCTATAGCTTTGTTAAGGGGGGGGGTCCAAAGGTTCCAAAATACAAAGATCATTGTTAAGGGGGGGGTCCAAGGGTTCCAAAATACAAAAATTGACTAGGTTTCCTCTGAACTCAATGGGCTAAGGGGGGGTCCGGACCCCCTTAACCCCCCCCCCCCCCCCCCTTATATACGTCCATGGGTAGGCAGCATTTGGTACGGTCCTGACACACTTCTTTCGCTTCATTCACTCTCATTACATTCTTCATGAAATGTTCAGCATTAATTATTATTTATCTAGAGGCCTGACGTAAATAAAACCAAGTATTTCATTACTAAACAAATTAAAAACAACGAAATTGTTAAACAGATACCAGCAAGCGTAAAATATATTGAGAATGCTATCTTTCCCTAATTTGTCCGATATCATATCACCCACTAATGGACAATTCACTTAAAATATCTTAGAAATGTATTAATTAAGATAACAGTCAATAAGTAAGTTCGTATGAGCAAGTCAATACGTGTAGGGCTGGCTAAGCCGCGGGTTTCCTCACGATGTTTTCCTTCACCAAGTCTTTCCTGTGGATATGGCCGGTTAAACTGAGAGGATGGTGTAGGTGCTGGGCAAGCCTACTCCATCTCAACAATGTCCCAGGCACTACAGTGTCTCTATGAGTGTAGGCAAAGATTGCCTCCTGACACTGTATAAATCATCTAAATCAAATGAGCAAGTGGCCAACTCTGATGACGGAGTTTTTAGGCCGCCTAAAGGCCTCCGTCATGGCTTAACGCATAGTTTCTCAACCTTATTTTGCCCATCACCCACTTTAAGAGCCATTATACAATTTCGCGCTCGACAAAATCAGCGCTCGGAGGGACAAAAGTTGCTAAATTCTAACACCCGATGAACAGCGCTCCGTTTCTTAGACTAAACGGTTTTGGTAATTTTCATGTGATTGATTTATTTGCGATAGTAAAAATACTTTTTAGGTAGGTACTTGTTTCTTTGTCCCATAAACCATATTGTGCTGATCTGATGGAGTCAGGAGCTTTTCAACAGAACTCTTCAGTAAATAGTCCGATTGAGTTGAAACTTGGATCTCAGCATGTCAGTCAAGTTCCGACTACAATGAATGAATTTAAATAATAATTTTAATAATAATGAATTTAATTTGATACCCATATCATTAAAAAGTTCCATGGAACAGGTCATAACTCCATCATCAGATCAGCATTATGTTTTGCTCATCAAGCCCTTTCATTTGAAACCCATATGATTAAAAAGTTCCATAAACCAGGTCCTGACTCCATCATCAGATCAGCATTGTGTTGCGCTCATCAAGCCCTTTCATTTGATACCCATATTATTAAAAAGT
Source organism: Camptogramma bilineatum (assembly GCA_958496255.1). Lineage (NCBI taxonomy): Eukaryota > Metazoa > Arthropoda > Insecta > Lepidoptera > Geometridae > Camptogramma > Camptogramma bilineatum. The sequence goes on along the minus strand of OY292479.1, from coordinate 749,031 downwards.
TCCATGGAGCAGGTCCTGACTCCATCATCAGATCAGCATTGTGTTTTGCTCATCAAACCCTTTCATTTGATACCCATATCATTAAAAAGTTCCATGGAACAGGTCCTGACTCCATCATCAGATCAGCATTGTGTTGCGCTCATCAAGCTCTTTCATTTGATACCCATATCATTATAAAGTTCGATGGAACAGGTCCTGACTCCATCATCAGATCAGCATTGTGTTGCGCTCATCAAGCTCTTTAATTTGATACCCATATCATTAAAAAGTTCCATGGAACAGGTCCTGACTCCATCATCAGATCAGCATTATGTTGCGCTCATCAAGCCCTTTCATTTGATACCCATATTATTAAAAAGTTCCATGGAGCAGGTCCTGACTCCATCATCAGATCAGCATTGTGTTTTGCTCATCAAACCCTTTCATTTGATACCCATATAATTAAAAAGTTTCATGGAACAGGTCCTGACTCCATCATCAGATCAGCATTGTGTTGCGCTCATCAAGCCCTTTAATTTGATACCCATATCATTAAAAAGTTCCATGGAACAGGTCCTGACTCCATCATCAGATCAGCATTGTGTTGCGCTCATCAAGCCCTTTCATTTGATACCCATATTATTAAAAAGTTCCATGGAGCAGGTCCTGACTCCATCATCAGATCAGCATTGTGTTTCGCTCATCGAACCCTTTCATTTGATACCCATATCATTAAAAAGTTCCATGGAACAGGTCCTGACTCCATCATCAGATCAGCATTGTGTTGCGCTCATCAAGCTCTTTCATTTGATACCCATATCATTATAAAGTTCCATGGAACAGGTCCTGACTCTATCATCAGATCAGCATTGTGTTTCGCTCATCAAGCCCTTTCATTTGATACCCATATTATCATAAAATTCCATGGAACAGGTCCTGACTCCATCATCAGATCAGCTCGCTGTCACCCTATTATTACATTATTAGTTACACTACAATTTAGAACATTATTCTGCTTTAACGGCCTTTTTAGCCCCGCAGAAAATATTTAAAAATATGTAATTAATAACTTAGCAACCAATGTATCAAACGCTCCTATTGCGCTATATTCTTCGTAGCCGGCGACGTGCTTTGCGAGTCGACTCAGTGCGAGCTCCGGGATGCAAAGCGATACGTCCACCCCCTAGAAGCGCTCGGCGCGGTCTGCTTGCGTCGAGTAGATAGGGTAGTAGATACGACGCGTTTTAGGTTGTTTTAAAAGATTTTTCATTGCCAATTTTTTAATCTTTTTGCATTTTTTTTTTCAGAAAAGGATTGATTTTGAACTGAAGTTTATTTCTGTTTTGTTAATTTTACGAACAAGAGTTCTAAGTCAGTTCTAAGTAGCCAAAATCAAAAGCAATTCTTTGGCCGTTTTCTCGAAATTTGGACTAAGTTAAAGATTTTTTTACTCAAAAACTAAATAAAGGTAGTAAAAAGTGATCCATTTAATAGTTTGGTTGACTATCACAGCAAAACATCGTAATTTTTTTATACCATTTGGACGTCAAAATGATTCGTAAATATGGTGATTTCTAAACCTCTTACAGCAAAAATTCACAAAACAGTCGCCGGTTTGAGGTCGATTAATCAAAAAGAAATAATAAAAATACAAAAGTAGCTCATTTAATAGTACAAAATTGAAATGATATTTCATGCTGTGCCATAATTTTTTTTAAAATACAGTGTTTTCATTGAAAAGTCCTGCCCCGAAACATCACGTAAATCAGAAAATTTTGTATAAGGGCTCTTAAGAATATATTTTTTTCAAGAGCCCTCCCCCCATATCTAAATGGGTCATCTCAATGCCCCCTAATTTTCTCTGTGTCTTCTATTGCCCCCTGAAAGTCTCAAACGCCCAAGAGGGGGCGTTATCGCCCACGTTGAGAACCTATGGTGTAGGTATAGCTATCGATTGTCATACTGTACCCCGATCGCGAGTATGCACAGAGTCTACTATTCGATCCGTGACTGTAGTATAGTCTCTCAAATGTATGGGATGCCGGTGCAGCGCCTCCAGTGGTAACTTGACTGAACTAAAATCCCAATACATTTGAGAGACTATACTACAGTCACGGATCGAATAGTAGACTCTGTGCATACTCGAGATCGGGGTACTGAACCCTCATTGAATGACAGACTCGCGCTTGACCAACTTATTCTCCTTGAAGTTGAATGGTGTTGCAGTCATGTGGGAAATATTTTGAATGGATATTGAAAGTAAGATTGTAAATCCAAGATTGTGGTTGGAATAAAACTGTTAATGCAAAACTTATCAGTAACTTTTAAAAGTGTTAGATGTTACATAAAATCACGCCGTTTTCCCACAGGGGTAGGCAGAGACCACGGATTTCCACTTGCTACGATCCTTACCTCTTTCGCCTCATTCACTCTCATCACATTTCTCATACCAGCTCGCCTGTTTAGGGTAGGTACTTTTGACCTGGCCTTTCTCCATCACCAATCTGATCCAGGTATGTTCGCCTAGGTCTTCCCCTTCCAGCTGTTCCATTCACACTCGCCTCATACACTTGTTTAGTTAAACGACTTTCATTCATCCTCTCTACATGTTAAGTATTTTACATCTCTATAAAGATAGAAGGCTTCTGACTTGGCATAATATACCCAGTAACAAGAGGCCAAATTAAAAAAAAACCGACTTCAATGTTATAAGCTGAGCAATTTTCTGCACTCTCGAGGTGCATTTCTGTTCATAACTCCGAAGATCCTCGACAGATCCTAATCTTTTGTGGCACCAATCGAAAAGAATAACCTTTGAAACAAAATAAATCCAAATCAGTCCAGGCGTCTTCGAGTAATCGGTGAACATACAAATAAAGCACAAAAAATATTCCAAGAAAACCTCTTTTTTTTAATAATAATAAAATAATAAAAACATTTTATTTCGGACAACATCGATCCATAATTTGTTAGTAATCACTATCTTAAAACTAATGTTAGTAAGTACACTAAATTAAACCACACAAAATAAGAATGCCTCAGATTACTCTCCGAACAAAGCACTGCCACATCGGAGAAGTAATCCTACCAGCTACAGTTTGTAGGATGGTGTTGGGGCTGCCCCGTACTCTTTTTTAAGTCGGTTAAAAATATATATGATCAAACGAACTTCCAAGTGAAGTTCGATCATTATTATATGAGTTGCTTCATTAGAATATATGAATTTATACACTGTAGTATCCTTATCTACTTGGTAACTCCGCACAATTTTTAAAGATTTTTAAACAATTACAAAAACGTATTTCCGGTCTACTCCACCCTAGCACGCCATCTTGTCTTTTGCTCATTTTTTAGAGTAGTAAGTATCTTGTATATGTTTACAAAACTTTCTATTATATGGGAAAATATATTAAATATTGGTAATATTTAATATTTACTTGCTATTATAAGGGTGGGAGGGTTTCATATATTCTAATGAAGCAACTCATATAATAATGATCGAACTTCACTTGGAAGTTCGTTTGATCATATATTATACCTCGTTGCTTCATTATTCATATATGAATTTATACACTGTAGATGTTAAGAGCCGAAAGTTTTGAAATTAAAGGCATAATTTTAATAATTATGGATTTTAAAGTAATATAACATTTTAGTACATTTTTCCCGTAATGATTACCTACTGTATCAAACAACAATTAAAGTAGGTAGGCCTATTAAGTTTGTAACAATAAACAGACAGTTTAGGCGAATTCACTTTTGATCAGTATAATTCTGTTATGACCTGGAAAATTCGTTGGACGAGCTAGTCCAACCGCATCTTGCGCATGTTGTTAGCCGCGTGGTGCGTGTTATGGGCAGTAGTACTTATAGTCAATACAACTGCTGATAGGCTGCGTTGCAGCCGCTCAATGTGAACGCTTTTGCATTAACAGTTTTGTTTATTATTTTGTTTTAGAAATATAGTCTTAGAAAATGTCCAGCTACAGGTCTGGTGCTGGGCATATATTTGTATTCTCCTTAAAACATGACAGAAATAATATTGGTTGATAGAGATCATCATGAAAACAACATAACATCAGTATTCAGAATCCTTATGCTCGGAGATTACGATGTTTTGCACCCATAATAAGGGAACCCTGTGAGCGATAGAAAGCTAGAGAGATAACGTGTATTTAAATTTTTAATTGATAAGATAAGTTTTTTGTGATTATTATTTCGAGATCATCTAAATAAGATTGAGTGCCAATAAATTGAGGCTCCCAGGTATTTGGGCATTATAGAGTTCAATTTATATCATGCACTTTTATGTAACTGCTTTACACACTGGTCTAATACAATATTATTTCCTATTAGGACTGATAGGTAATTAGGTATAGTTAAGGTAGAATAGAATAGAACGATGAGAATTCAGACTAGGTACCTTATGCATGCGCATACGGTATTAAACTGACATTCAACGAAGATGTTAGAAATGTAAACACTGATGTCTTGCAAATGCATCCAGTTGATTTCGTTGCAATTGCAATACAATGTTCCCACTATAACTGGGTGAAGTGTTTTATTGCTTAATCGTACTGTCAGAGAGTGATGACAACATTTGTCGATGATTTGTAGATAAACGATATCCGCAGAGCTTTGCGACCACCAGAATAAGGTACTTACTTGTGTACCGGATAACGATCGTTAAAATAGAGGTTTTTATTGGTAGTTAGTTAGATAACGTCTGAGACTAGTTTCTGTAAGAGTAGGAACCATGGTTGAGATGGCCAGTAAGGATACACTAGTATTCTTTATGCCTGATTCTTAGTAGTCGATCGAGCGAGCGAAGCGAGCGAAGATCTTAGTGGTAAGTTAGGCGATTTTGCTTTGTATGTTTGTATGTTTGTATGTTTGTATGTTTCACGAATTGTTGTTCGAGCATAACTGTCGAACCGTTCATCCAATCTGCATGAAACTTGGGAGGTCAATAGGTTGTGGTAAGGAAATTTACGGTGGAGCATATGAGCTTAATCGATGAAGGGGTTGTGAAGATATTGGGTTCCCAAGGGGGTAAAAAATTATGAAAGTTACACAAATATATTGAGTGAGGTGTCATACGAAAGGGCTTATTTTGTACATTCCAAAATGGTTTTTATTTTTAATCTAGGATGTATAGTTTTTGAAATACGACCAAAGACCAAAAACTACGAAACCAGAGCTGCAAGAGCTCCCGTTTCATAGAGTTTCGATGTCTTCGTAGCTCATTGACTGGTCGGTCTTAAAAAGAGAGTGGCATCGTTGCGGTTTGGTTTGCAATGATTTTAGATGCTACTTGATTTATTTTCATGATAAAAAAAATTTTGATAAAAAATGAAAATAATTGGGGTAAAAAAAGTTAAGTAAACAAATATATTGAGTGCGGTGTCAAATGAAAGGTCTTTATTTGTACATTCTAAAATAGTTATTATTTTTATTCTAGGACGTATACTTTTAAAAATACGACGAGAATTCATAAATATGAAATAAATGAAAAATTAGACACGACATTATGTATTGCATGCATGCTAGTATTTTTTACCATGAAGAGCTAGCGCAATAGGCATACCCGGCAGTAGAAGCACTTGAAATTATAGGGGTAGTCAGAAGAAAGTCCAAATGTTGGCCATCTACGGTGCGCGAGATCTCAGTTCGGGGCGAACTACTAGTTTTATTGAGGCTTTTTATGCTAAAAGGAAATGGTGAAAAAGTAAAAATAATTGGCATGTCAAATTAAGGTAAATGTGTCAATGGTTTCTGCGTCAGGGTCTCGTTTCCATGAAATGGGTCTTAGCGTTATCTCGTGACGTGAACAGATCTAAATGTGGTTGCCCAAAATATTGTGAAAACCTCATCGAACAGGGAACACTCAGTGTCCGGATTTATTATTCTGGGGGCGGTATCAACGTGGTTTTGCTGTGTATTCACATATGACGTGAATATCCAAAGGCCGCACTCCTGACACAACTTCTTAAGTGGCCGGAGTAAGTCATTAAGGTGAGGGGTATTGTATACATCCTCTAAGGTTAACATAAGTGATCGTAGTTGGTGTGTTATCAATACGAAGTAAAACTATAAAGGGCCCAGACTTCAAAACTCTAAGTAGGTAGTACCTAATTTTAAGGTTTGCTTTTTGTGAGGCACTTTTGCACAGACAGCACCCTAACCTGATCAAGGCGTACTTGACCACTGGGCAAGCGGCGATCAAAATGCCTCGTTTGGCGATTTTACGAATATGATGGTAGTTTTATAAACTTTGTGACCACCTGTGCACTCTTAGAACATTAATCAGAGGGAAGACCTAGACTAAAATCTGTATTGTAATTTTTTATAAATAAATCCCAAATAAATAAATCCAATAAAACTATTTGTAGGATTGTTGAGGTGTTAAGCTACGCTTATCGTAGTTGATGTTAAACTAAATGTAAGGCATTTATTAAGCAACATTTAAAATACAATACTGAATTAATAATTTTTAGTAGGTACCCTGAGATCAAAGTGCCGAACTGGCAAAACAAAATAAGCATCTTTCAGGTCGATGGTGATTAGGTTACACACATTTTAGTAATACTCTATTTTAAAATGCTTGTTTCGAACTAACTTGTTTAAAGTTTTCAAATTCAATATGAAACGTTTTATCACCGTTAGGTTCAAGAGTGAAAAATATCTGATTCCGCAACAATATCTTGGGAATAAACAAGTCTTTGGGACGTTGCATTATTTTAACTTATTAATGGTCACCAGCATAATTAAGTTTTATACTTCTGAAAAGTTATTCTGAGGTATTATTGGACTGATTTACAGTGGATTGAAATAGTATAGTAGGTAAAGCCTGGTTTTATCTAATAGAATACAAAATTGTATTGTTCGTTAATTTTAACTTATTATCGTAAAAGGGGTAAGTCTACCCGCGTGTGCTGCTAGTGGTGAATCTGCACCGGGGCACGCGATTTGTAACTGATCTGATTTGGTCTGAGCTTCTGCAGCTGTTGCGCTGACGCTGTGTAAGGTAGGCGGACACCTGAGGTCTCTTCGCCGCACCCGCCCCCCCTGTTTGACAGATACCGGAGAGGTGACCTGATAAGAAGACCTGTTGCAGGGCACTGAAGCTGTTGTGAGGCTAGCGTTGGGCCAAACAACGATTCGTTCCGTTTCAATTCACATAAATACCATGTATTGTGTGAGAACGATTTGTAAAAACTGTATGAAATCAGCTAAATCAGACTTTGTATTTATTTATTTAAAACACGAGTTGGGCTTACAGATTAGACATAGACTTAGTGTTGATAAGTACCTAGTGTGAGTCACATAGCAACTGACACCCATTGCTAAAATGCTTGATATAACACATGTATGGCTCGGTTGATGGCAGTAATGACTGAAACCAGCTGTTGCGATGCCATGAGAGTCTTATCACGATTAGGAACCATGGCTGAAGGAGCCGACAATTGTCTGGTAGTAGACTGTCGACAGTATTCCTTCCGCAATTTATATTAATTTTTCCTCGACATTCCTTGAAGAAGAAGAAGAAGGAAAGCCATGTTTCGATAAATTATCGAGTAGGTACCTATATTTTTATGATTAGGGGTAGGTATAGGATAAAGGAGGCGTATGCCCAGCATTGGGTCACTGCAAGCTGACAATGATGATGATGATATTTCGTCCTAGTCAGGTGAATCGTCTAGGTGTTATACTAGCCGTGAGATCATCCTGTAGACTGGATACAAACGAATTTTCATTAAGGTAAAGATCATCATTTCATTCCGGTACCTACTGCATCTTGTACGACGTCTAGTTCGGTAGGAATTGACTCGGGAATTGCATAATATGCTTCACCATGATCTCCGTTATCTAGAATTGCAATTTGCAATCTGGATTATGAAGATATGAAGTTGAGGGTAGTTGAAGAAATAAAATAAAATAAACCCTTACATTTTGTAAAGTTTATGATTTTGCATAGGATCGTTACATCTGTTTCAGATTGTACGATTTTTATGTTTAGGTCATTGACCCCGATGCTAGTTTGGTACGAAAGTAGGTATATGATTCGCAGATGATCGTTACATCTGTTTTAGAATGAACGAATTTTCTGTGAAATGAAATGAAATGAAATCATCTTTGAAGACTCGCAGTCAATCCAGATGCCAGTTTAGTAACAAAGTAGCTATATGATTTATTTCGCAGAGGATCGTTACATCTGTTTTAGATTGTACGAATTTTCTGCTTGGGTCATCTTTGAAGACTCGCAGTCAACCCAGATGCCCGTGTAGTACCAAAGTACTTATATGATTTAATAGAGAATCGTTACATCTGTTTTAGATTGTACGAATTTTCTCTTTAGGCCATCTTTGAAGACTCGCAGTCTACCCAGATGCCAGTTTAGTACTAAAGTACCTACTTATATGATTTCGCAGAGGAGCGTTACATCTGTTTCAGATTGTAAGCATTTTCTGCTTAGGTCATCTTTGAAGACTCGCAGTCAACCCAGATGCCCGTGTAGTAACAAAGTACTTAATTATCATGATTTGGCAGAGAATCGTTACATCTCTTTAGATTGTACGAATTTTCTGTTTAGGTCATCTTTGAAGACTCGCAGTCGACCCGGATGCCAGTTTAGTACCAAAGTACCTAGGTATAATATATGATTTCGTAGGGGATCGTTACATCTGTTTCAGATTGTACGAATTGTCTGCTTAGAAGACTCGCAGTCAACTCAGATGTCCGTTTAGTAATGGACTCTGTCAAAGTTATTAACTCACTTTGTAGGAAAAATACGAAGAATTAGTAAACACTTTACTAACCTTTATCATTCGACGACGAATCCATCGGGGATTTTTATTTAACACTTTCACTTTTGTTGTTATACTTCACTTTGTTCGATTTTTCTTATTTTATTTTGATTAAATAAAGACTGCGCACTTTGCTTGAAGCGCGCGTGCGAAAGTTACCGCGCACAAAAAAGGAATGAGCAAAAGACAAGATGGCGTGCTAGGGTGGAGTAGACCGGAAATACGTTTTTGTAATTGTTTAAAAATCTTTAAAAATTGTGCGGAGTTACCAAGTAGATAAGGATACTACAGTGTATAAATTCATATATGAATAATGAAGCAACGAGGTATAATTGTAAATCACTTTCCATCCAAATAGTGGCCGCTCGGTGGGCTTAAAAAGGCCGCTATAGCAGAATCCTAATAGGAATTGAACTATATGCCGTCTCTTTTCATTGTCTGAGAGTGAAAAGAGACGGCATATAGTTCGACGTGGAACGTTGCTTAACTTGACATGTTAATTTACTGCTTATGTGGTCAGGAACAAGGTTTAATTTTGCAAAATCTAAGCACCTAAATGCTTAAGTAAGGAAATCCTGTTTAGATAATAATTATATTATATATCAATTATTTAATCACATAGGTACCTACATTTTGCATCACCCTTGACATTTGAAACAAGATTTACAGTTAACGGATGTTACTATGTCACGCCGTGCTTTTAAGAAAATAACCCATACCAATTGGATCCATATAATATTATAAATGCGAAAGTTTGTGAGGATGTCTGGATGTATGGATGTTTGTTAGGTACTCTTTCACGCAAAAATGTACACGGATTTTAATGAAACTTTGAATTTACTTAGTTTAGGACCTGGAATAACACATAGGCTACTTTTTATCTGGGTAGATACCACGCGAGCGAAGCCTCGAGCGGAAGCTAGTGACAAATAAATGAAAATTACTTATGTAATTTGTTTGTGGAGAATCGTAAAATAGCTGTTGATTGACCTGTCAAAACTGTCAAAAAGATTAATAAAAGTGCCGATACGAATCACCTATAGGAATTGTAATAGAAATTGTAAAGGATTTGGCCGGATACTGCCCCAGAGCCGAATATCGAATTAGACTATGCGTCAGAATAATATTATTTAAATAAAATATCACAAAATTAACTGGTACATACAGAATACTTAGATATCTCGTGCCGTGTGGGAATATAATTATGTTATTTTATTAGTAACTTTAGTCACTTCCGGTACTACAGTCCGTAATGCCTCTCCAGACTCACGGCGAGAAGTTTCACCGAGACTTCTCGAAGAACAAACAAATTATCAACACTCTCAATTTTCTCACTCGTGATCTGTTTGAAATCCTTTGTCTCGGCCAAAAATAGGTACCGACACCGAAGCGCGAGAACAAGAAGGCGAGAAACTCCTCACATTCACGCTTCTCGGGTGTTGTCGGGGTTTCTTGCCGAGAGTCTGGAGGTATCACAGAGAATATTTTTATCAGATAGACCTACCTTCTTTTTCGCGGTTGACATGACACTCAAATAGTAAACAAAACAGACGGACAAGAATTTGACAGATGTAAAAGGAATTTCGTTGAGTTTCAGTTGTGTGATTGTGTTGTGATGTGATTTATGAGGATTTATCATATTTTATTTAAAATTACTAAAACTGACGCCTTGGGATATGCATACAGACTAAAATGGAAGTGGGCTGGACATGGCTGGACGTCTACAAGATGGAAGATGGACTAGGAGAGTGACAAATTGGGAATGTTCAAGAGGTCGACGCTGCATAGGAAGACCATACGCTCGCTGGGACGAAGACATCAAGAAAACTGCTGGACCAAACTGGCTCCGAGTAGCACAAGACAGGGACAGATGGCTGGCTTTGGAGGAGGCCTTCACCTTAGGGGTTCTCTAGTACCTACTTAGATTATAAGCATTAGTGATAAGAAAAAAATGTTAATTATAGAGAAATAAAAGGCTTTTTATTTTATTTAGGTATTTATATCATATTTTATTTTAGGTGGTAAGTACAGAATCACTGCACATGAGTGTAGATAATTTTATTGATGAAATTCCCAATTTTTCCTAAGTAAGGTGCAGCGGGGCAATTCTGGCAGCGGGGTAATTCAAGCACATGGTTATATCTCTCGTTCTATGACTTATACCTCGAAGAGACATCTATGTACGCGTAGAGAAATGTTTTGTTCATTCATAAACGATAGGTGGCATTTCTAGCGCAAAAACTGACTGATTGACAGCATCATTTTGACAGTCACCTATTTTTCGGAGGGTGTAAAAATATTAGCTCCTCGAGTTTTTGTAATAATTAAGTGGTTTTCGCGGTTTAATTGAAAATTGAACAAGCTAAGGAGGTGTATTTTAGACTGGAGATTATTTTAATCGTACTGGTTCGTTTCTACTCATTGTTTCTTCTGTGTTAATTCATCCGCTATAATTACCCCACGATGTGTTGATTTTATGTAATTTTATCGAAATCGGTTGCCATAATTGCCCCACCGATTTTGTATGAAGTTGCCAAAAACCAGTGATGTCCACAGCATTGAAGTAAACGTCGATAAAAATAATACTTAACTAATCGAGCGAGTAAAGATCTCAGGGTTAACTAATGCGATTTTGCTTTGTATAAGTATTTGTTTGTGGCCTTGTTTGAGCTTAATTAAACCACAGTCAACACGCATTAAATGTTCGATCGTGCGAGCGAAGCGAACGAATATCTTAGTGGCAAGTATGGCGATTTTGCTTTGTATGTTTGTATGTTTCACGAATTCTTGTTCTCGCATAATTGTCTAACCGTTCATCCAATCTACATGAAACTTGGTAGGTCAATAGGTTGTGCTATGGAAATGTATGGTGGAGCATATGAGATTAATCGATAAAGGGGTTGTCAAAATATTGGGTTCCCAAGGGGGTAAAAAAACTTTCAAATTTATTGAGTGGGGTGTCATTTATGAAAAGTCTTTATTTGTACATTCCAAAATAGTTAATATTTTTATTCTAGGATGTATACTTTTTAAAATACGACGAGAATTCATGAAAAATTAGACACAACATTATGTATTGCATGTATGCCAGTATTATTTACCATGACGACCTACCGCAATAGACATACTTGGCAGTGGTAGCACTTGAAAGTATAGGAGTAGTCAGAAGAAAGTCCAAATGTAAGCCATCTACGGTTCGCGAGATCTCAGTTCGGGGCGAGCTACTTCTCATACAACATCATTTTTGCGCGAGATTTTTGCGTAGGTATACTTATTCCGTTTATCGATAGTCAGCGTCCCAACACTAGCATGTATGGGCGACTAAAGAGTGATGCCAGAATTACCCCACAAAAATTTTAACAGGTTTTTTATAGAAACTGGACCATAGTAGGAGATTAGAATGTTCAAATTCGCGTGTATTGTGTTGTCTAGTTTGTAAAGCTTCTGGATTTAGTATCATAGCATCATTGGTTCGAATAATATCACCACCTGACGGAATTACCCCGCTGAGGGGCTATTCTGGCATTTTCCAGTTTTTAGTTAAAATTGTGTTATTTCACCATTTAAATATGCTTTTTCTTTAACAAAAATACAATAAAGAAAAAGGCAGATAAAGGTTACATAACACCAATTTGTCAGAATTAGCGTAACTCAACAAGGAACGAAAGCATTGAAGTTTTAAATTTTGACTAAAATTTTTCGGCCAGAATTGCCCCGCTGCACCTTACTTTTCTTTTTTACTTTAAATTGTAGGTACTGGGAGCAGCTGTGTGCGTCAAGCTGCAACAGCCTCCTTCAGGCGATAGCCGACAGGCCTGACTTTCATCTTATTCAGTCTTGGGAGTCAAGGCATGCCATCTTGGCAACCTATACTTGCCATTGACTGTCCGGTTGTACCTACTTACCACTCAAATGTGCCACCGATTTTTGCCTACCTACTAATACTAACATAATATAAATGAATGATAATATTTTCACGTGAAAATTCCCGTGTGTTAAATAATATATGGATGAAAGTCTGAAATAAAGAATTTTTATTTTAATTTATTATTTTATTTATTTTCCATACCCTAGTTCACTCAAAATTCTGCCAGTCCATAATAATACTTACTAAATAATTATTGTTGGACATTACACACAGCGCCATCTATCCCCAAAGTAAGCAAAGCTTTTATTATACGAACCTAAAAAATATAGTTTCCTAGGTTCATCCGTTCATGCTGGGCGTCACAGCCTGCTGCTTTAAATTAGATTATCTTTTAAATCCCACTTTAAAAAGGAAGAAGATGAATGGAGTCTCACTATAAAATAAAAAAACAAACCCAAAAATCCCAATTTGGTCATGACGCAAGCATTCTTTCCTGTGGGCATCTGTGGGGCAAAATTGTTCTAGGAATCGGCCATGTCATTTGTGTTTTCTAGTACGAGAATCTCGTTATGAATCATATTGTGAATTTGCTACAACGGCCTTTTTAACCCCGCTGATCATATTTTCTGAATAAACAATTGATACAGTTTATCCCGGAACGGAAATATTGGATTTATAATTATAATGTGATCATGATCACTGTCTTGTCTATCAAATCTTAGAAAATTAAAATTACGAATATACAGCCACATCTGTTTCATTTTCAGGTGACATTCCACAGAAGAAGCCTTCTTCTACGTGACATTCAAACTCAAACTCAAATTCATTTTATTCAATAAGATCACTTTGTGTATCACTTTGAATCGTCTTAAGAGCTAGGTGATTCTACTCCTGTTCCTTCGCGACCAAGACCGTGAAGAACCAAATTTCAAATGAAACATCAAATAAATATGCCACGGTAATTGCCGTGTATTGTAAAGTTATACAACATTGATTTTTTGACGAAACATTTACGTATTTGTTTTTTACTATTTATCTCAAAATGCAGAATCACTATGTAAGGTGATTTTGCAAAGTCATAATTATTATTCAAAAATCATTTATTCAGTAGGACACATAGAATAGATAATCGATCGAGCGAGCGAAGCGAGCGAAGATCTTAGTGGCAAGTTAGGCGATTTTGCTTTGTATGTTTGTATGTTTGTATGTTTGTATATTTGTATGTTTCATTTTTATGTTCTCGCATAACTATCGAACCGCTTATCCAAGCTGTATGAAACTTGATAGGTCAATAGGTTGTGCTATGGAAATTTGCTGTGGAGCGTATGAGCGTAATCGATGAAGGGGTTGTAAAGATATGGGGTTCCCAAGGGGGTAAATTTTTTTCAAAGGTACCCAAATATATTGAGTGGGGTGTCATATGAAAGTACTCAATTTATACATTCCAAAATGGTTTTTAGTTTTCTTCTAGGTTCTATAGTTTTTGAAATACAGAGAAAAATAAAAATGATGAAAACCAATTAACGGATGTATGGAAAGAGCTCCCGTTTCATAGAGTTTCGATGTATTCGTAGGTCTGGTTATCAGACAAAGAGTGTGGCATCGTTGTGGTTTGGTTTGCAATGATTTTAGTTGCTTCTTGATATTTTTTCTTGAGATTGAAAATAAAAGCCGTGTTGGCCGAGTGGAAGAGTGCTCGATTTTCGATTCATAGGTCGTAAGTTCGAACCCTGGCCGTGCTCATCAATGGATTTTTCGGTTAGAAAAATTTAAATGCGCATTAACACGAGCTCTAAACGGTGAAAGAAAACATCGTGAGGAAACCAGTTAACGTTCTAATAGCGGCGATGGGCTTGCAACCTGTCACGTATGCAAATGCTAACTCCTGCAAATAGTGGGCTGGGCATGTACCAAAATTATAGAGGGAGACGGAGGGGGACGGGGAGGGGTAGGGGGAGGGGGTGGGGAAGGGGAGGGGCAGGGAGAGGGGGGAGGGGAGGGGAGGGAGAGAGACGGGGAGGGGGAGGGGAGGGGGAGGGGAGGGGGAGGGGAGGGAGGGGGAGGAAATTGATTTTCTCATACATTTTGTATTGAACTGCTATTTTAATAATTTCTCGAACTAAGAGGCCTTCCCTGAGGCGCGGTACGAAGTTCGCGGGGTCAACTATTGAATATAAACACGACACGACTTAATGTATTGCCACAGATTACTAATTACTAATTAGTAATCTGTGGTATTGCATGCATGCCTAATCTTTACCATACTGAGGTAGCGCATTAGATATCATTGTGTGGTAAACACTAGAAGGAGCACTTAACGTAGGTATACGGGTAGTCAGAAACAAGTCCAAATCTAGGCTATCAACACAACGGTGCGCGAGATCTCAGTTCGGGGCGAACTACTAGTACTACGTAACGCAGCGTAAGCATTTTTGGGGAACGATTCCACCATGTTCCCCGAATTGGTTGAAGTCGGGTTTTTTAATTTAGCCACTTTTGAATTTTTGGTTTTTACATTTTTTTTTTACGGTTGGACTTAGTTCATGCTGACCGCTACGGCTTCTGACCGTACCCATCCGCACCTATCCATATTATAAATGTAAAAGTGTTTACCTATTTTATTTGTTTGTTTATTTGTCCTGCTTTCACGTCAAAACAGAGCGACGGATTGACGTGATTTTTTGTGTGGAGATAGTTGGAAGGCTGGAGAGTAACATAGGCTACTTTTTATCCGGGTACCACGCGAGCGAAGCCGCGGGAAGCAGCTAGTTAACAATAAAAGTTTCTTATGTATCAAAAATTTCTTATTTTCCTTATAAATACCAACACTTTCTCAAGGCCCTGACTTTTCCTGTATACTCTGTAAATAACATTTACTCAGTAACATTATCATCTTTCCGTATAGGTACAGTAAAATACTTCCTCGTTGTAAAATGTTTCTTTTAATTTACTTACAATATAACCTGAGAAAATTCACAGATAATAAATAATAAATAATGCTGGACATTTAAATTTCACACAGCATCATGTAGCCCCAAAGTAAGCAGAGCTTGTGTTATGTTAGCCGACAGAATCTATACATATAATAAGAATGAAGTCTAAGCTCAAACTTATAAGTATTCAATTAAGTGAAGTCAGTTTTTGATCTATATAACCCTCGAGCAGCAAAACACTTCGTTAGCGCGTTTTAGAATGACCTTGAACGCAAACACTTCATAGTAACTGTTGGTAATCTGTGACTTTGATATTTTCGTTTCTGTGTGTTTGACCACTAAGATCTCTGAAACTACTGAACTGATTTGGATGCAGTTTTCATTGTTGTATTACGGTAAGCCGGGATTAAAAGATAGGGGTTGTTTTATCAAAATCCGTTCACAAATAAAAAAGATATGTACATTTAAAGAATTCAATCTAAATTTCTAAACACTTGCTTTTCTAAAGAAAAGATTACGATAAAATTTGGCATGGATATAGATTACATCCCAGGAAAGGACGTAGGCTACTTTTTTTCAAATGTTATCATGGTTGAGATAAAAAAATAAGGGTTGCAAGTTTGTATGGGGAACAAAATGTTAGGTGACTCCGCCTCTTTTTGCACTCATGAAAATTTTTACACATTTTTTTATTACGAATGATTAACGATTTCAAAATTAATGATAATGATGTAATGTAAACCTATTCTAATAAACGAGCAATATTTGTCTTATATTTATGTGGGAAAATACGTTTTCTCTTGCAATGTGGTTCGTAACTGAACCACTAGAGCCATCTAGTGGCAAGAGGCAACCAACGAACGCCAGTTCGTTGGTTGCCTCTTAGCTTAGGCCAAGATGTTTAAAAAATAGATAAAATTGTCAGTCATGTCACACTAGATGGCGTTCGTTTAACGATTATTTTTTCTCTATTTTTACACGAGCAGAGCTCGGTCGCCCAATATGTAGGTATTGAAATAGGTACCATTCAATACATCCAAAATTCATTATGTAGGTAGGTATTTTTAATCTTTTATCTTACAACGACACAAATAATTGGTTGTAGAGTACGCGCCACCACTGAAGTCCGATAGAAGCGGCGGCGCTGCTATCTAATCGCAGAAAAAAAAAATTAAAGAAATGAACAAGCAATTCATTCAAAAATTAAAAAACCCGGCTGAACTGAAAAGTTGGAAACAGCATTATCTCAATCACAAAATTAAATTACAATTTTATTATTAGGTAGGTAGGTATCTAGGGTTCGATGCCGTGCGCTTTTTCCTAAACTTTGTTGTCACAGTTGACACACAGATGGCTCTGTCTGTTCTAAACGTTGCGTGTGACTAAATAGAAAGTTTTAGTATGCGTTTTGTTTAGCAATAACATTAGGGGCGAAAAATAGATTTTCAAAAATTTTGGAAGTCGATTTAGTTTTTGAAGATGTCATGTTAGATTTTTCAAAAAATTATATTTGATATCAATCCACCAACCTCTTGATTTTGACATGGATTTTGATATGATGGCATGATTTTTATTTTCTAAATTCACACATTGTTGCATTTTCTAGGCGCACTATTTGATTTATCGAAATAAAAAGTATCCTAGAGCACAATCGACATAGAGACGATTCTAACGATACCTCATTCATCAAAATCCATTGAGCCGTTTAGGAGAAACGTGGTAATAAAGAATATTACTTACTTAACCACCCACCCACATACATAGAAACGCGCGATCTACATAACCCTGTGACTTGACAGTCAGCCGGGTAATTAGGCACGTAAATTACGTGATACCGGGTACTGTGTGAAGTGTTCACTTCACACAGAAATAATCTTTAGGTACGTGACGCAAAGTAAAAAAGTGATCTAGGTTTTAGAGATCTTTTGGACCAAATACCTAGGTAGGTACCTACCATCGCGGGCGTTTTCAGAAGATCAGCACCACAGTTTCATCACAATCTGGTCAATGGTTTAGGAACGCATAGCGGACAAACATACTCAGGTAGGTACCTACATTTTTATTTAGATATGTACCTACCTACCTACCTACATAAGCATTGTCCCAATAATTTCTTCACCTGAAACGTCATGCATGACCATCCAATTCTAAAACGTAATACTTACTTAGTACCTACTAGGTAGGTACGTTAATAAGGAATACCTTCCTACAACCAATTTGTGTCATTGCAAGTAAAAAGATCAAAATACCTAAGTAGGTAAGTACTTTTATGAATTTCGGATGTATTGAAAAGTAGGTAGGTAGGTACTTACCTATTTCAAAAAAGTGATAAGAGTATTATGAGTAAGTAGGTACCTATGTAGATATGTATTTACAAAAAATATAGGTACCTACCTATGTAGACACCTAAAAGTATTCTATCAGTTAGGTAGCTGGTTCCATTGTACAAGCTTTGCTTAGTTTGGATATATTCTATTCTATGGTTTGGGGCTAGATGGAGCTGTGTGAAAAATGTCCACCAATATTTATTTGTTTATTTAACCTATTCTAATAAACGAGCAATAATTGTTTGATGTTTTAAGTTTGAAGTTTGTTTGTATGTAGCAGGGTTCGCCGATATATATCAGCGGATATATATCATGATATATATCACGATATATATCAATTGATTTTTATCTTGATATATATCAATGGATTTTTTCCTGTCTTCTGAACTAAAAATTTTGGAGATAAATGTTTACCCTGGCAACACGTAGCGAAAAACTACAATTACGAATAATTTAGACTGTTTTTTAAAGTGATTTTAAGTGTTTTTTAAAGTGTTCATTAAAAAAACTCTTTCTCAAATAAACACTAATTCTTTTGATACTTTATTTAAGTTTGTAAATATAAATGTGGTAATTTGACACTTACCTATATTATTTTACAAATTGCTTTCACGTTTTAAAGTGTTAAATCCCGTTACAGAATGAAATTTGCTTCTTTTTCTTAGCCTGGATATATATCCGATATATATCGGATAAATATCAAAAAATCGGATTTTTGATATTTATTATAAAAATCGGATTTTTTCGAACCCTGGTATGTAGGTACCAATTGAGGTTCTCGAAAACGGCTTTAACAATTTCGATCACCACCAATTACATTATAAGAACGCATAGCGGCCAAACATACCTACCTACATACATTTTTATACCTATATAATAGACAACCAATTTGTGTCGTTGGAATTATAAAGATCAAAATAGGTAAGTACCTACTTATTTAAGTACCTACCTGTATGAATTTCAGATGTAAGTACCTACTTACCTATTGAAAAGTAGGTAGGTAGGTACCTATTTCAATAAAGTGTTATCCTATCCTATTCTATTAAACGAGCAATATTTGTTTGTCTGTACCTACTAACGTTCTCGAAAACGGCTCTACCTAATGATTTCGATAAAATTTGCGGTACATAAAATTTGCGGTACAGGGGTTTAAGGGGACGAAAAATCGATCTAGCTAGGCTAGGTCTCATATCTGGGAAAATTCGTTTTCTCGACATTTTCACGCAAAAAGGTTTACCAGTGCAATGTGGTTCGTAATTTCACAATTTCTGTTGAGACTAAAGTGGCCAAGTGAAATAGGTGTCCGCCTCTCAACCGAAGGCTTCGAGTTCGAATCTCAGCCAGTAAAAGTTTACTTTTTGTAAGTTTTATTTCTTTTTCTTTTTTAATTTTTATCTATTTGCACCCGAGCATAGTTCGGTCGCCCAGATATTAAAGTATTAAGTACCTACCTAAAGTATTTACAAAAAAATATAGAAGTAGGTACCTATTCTATCAGTTATCTGGTTCCCATAGTACAAGCTATGCTTAGCTATGCGATTTTGATGAAATTTGCGGTAGGTACGGGGGCTTACGGAGGCGAAAAACCGATCTAGCTAGGTCTTTTATCTGGGAAAATTCGTTTTCTCGGCATTTTCATGCAAAAAGATTTACCAGTGCAATACCTAATGAGTTTTAAAAAAATTGAATAAAAAGAACCTAGCCTATGTGCTATTTCAGGTCATAATCTATGTAATATATTCCAAGTTTCAATAAAATCCGTTTAGTAGTTTTGGCGTGAAAGAGTAACAAACATCCATCGATACATCCATCCTCACAAACTTTCACATTTCTCATATTAGTAGAATTAGCATACGCGAACGAAGTCGCGGGCACAGCTAGTTCGAAATATATTTGTTTAGAAAGCGCAACCGAACATTATTAGGTGCATTCAAATTATCCTGGTTATAAGGTGTCAAGTTTACAATGTCAAAATATTCTAACAAACAGCAGTTTATCTGTGGTTTAATCTCCAGATAAAACTTATTCCAGTTTGGTAAAATCCAGCCTTAGTAGTTTTAATGTCCAGACTCGGGGTTTAAGAGCAATGGAACGCAGCATCTTAGGTGTAAAACGAATAGACCGGATTCGAAACACCTGGCTGCGTTCAAAGACCGGCATTGCTGATGTGGGCGTAAAGGCTGCCAAGCTGAAATGGGATTGGGCGGGTCATGTCTGCCGTATGCACCCAGATAGGTGGGCCGGAGTGGTGACTGGTTGGATCTCGGTGGATGGCAGGCGACTCCGAGGCAGGCCTAAAAAGCGCTGGCGTGATGACCTGGACGCCTTTAAAGAAAACTGGAGAGGAACCGCACAAGATCGCGATGAGTGGTAGGTAACGGAGGAGGCCTTTGCCCAGCAGTGGGACAGTTTAGGATAGAAAAAAAAAGTAGTTAATCCGTACCCCTAATATAAATGTGAAAGTGTGTTTGTTTGTTTATTTGTCGTGGAATCACGTCAAAACAGAGCGACGGATTGACGTGATTTTTTGTGTGGAGATAGTTGGAGGGCTGGAGAGTAACATAGGCTACTTTTTATCCGGGTACCACGCGAGCGAAGCCGCGGGCAGCAGCTAGTACTTAATAATTGCCAATAGAACTAGTTTATGAATAAGCTAATTAGCTAAAATTATTTGAAGTACAATACGTGTGGGGCTGACTAAGACGCGGGTGAAGGATTCTATTATTCACCTTTGATTAAGCTAACTTTCTAAACTCAGGTATTTGTTAGTCATTGTTGAACGAGCGATCATTAGATTAACATTACTTGATTTCGTATTTAACTGATTAACTGATTTGGACAAACGTTTTAATAGAATTTGTGCAATAAGTTTAAAAGTCACGTCATGTAAAAAGAACGCTGGAAGAAAGTGGAGGGGTGTGTTTTGTCTCATGTTAGCGCATGGGTTACCTATTCGCAGACATGAGACAAAATACACTCCTCCACTTTCCTGCGTTCTTTTTACATGACGCGAACTATAACAGGGCCGTATATCGTGATGATGATGATGATGAAAAGTAGCCTATAACCTTCCTCAAGAGTTTAGCTATCAAATGCAGTAAGAATTTTTCAAATCCGACTGATAGTTCCTGAAACTAGCGCGTACAAACAAACATACAAACTCTTCCCTTTATATATCATTATTACTAGCAGCGCCCTCGCGACTTTGCCCCCGTAGTGATGGTTTTTGGTGATAATGATGATGAAAAGTAGTCTATAACCTTCCTCAAGAGTTTAGCTATCAAATGCAGTAAGAATTTTTCAAATCCGACTGGTAGTTCCTGAGATTAGCGCGTTCAAACAAACAAACAAACTCTTCCGCTTTGTATATCGGTACAAGGTTACTACTAAAGCCGTGTTGGCCGAGTGGATTAGTGCCTCGACTTTCGATCCGAAGGTCGTGGGTTCGAACCCGGTGGATTATTCATTTTGAAAAAAATATATGAGCATTAAGACGAGCTCTAAAACGGAGAAGGAAAACATCGTGAGGAAAACAGTTAGCTTTCTAATAGTTGGCCACTTACTTATACGAACTTACTTACTTACTTAATAGCGTCGATGGGCTTGCAACCTGTCACGTTTGGAATGTTAAAATGTAGGCATGTACAGTCAGCGTCATCAATCGGTATCCCCCTATTGATTTGAACAAAGACTCTTTTCATTTCAACCTTGGATTTCAGTCGGGTATTATATCAGCTATTTTTGTTTAGGAACTCGAGCGAAACAAGATATCCATAAGTAAGCAAGGATGTAAAAGTTTTTACAAAAGTTGAGATCAACGGCTTGCAAACCGACCTCTTACTAGGGGGATACCAATTAATGACGCTTTCTGTACTTACCAAATATTTTATTTGGACATACCACTGACTACCCCCTTACACATCTTCAAATGCCTAAAAAACTTAGAACTGTCTACCGCGCCTGGGGGATACAGTTGCGGTCATATTTCAACTTTTTTATACAATTCCTTTAGAAATCTCTTCGCACGAAACCGCGGGCTAAAACTAGGCAACAGACTACTTAAGTCATCATAGGTACGTCTATTTACATAATTTTAAGTTTTATGTAACAGTAGAAAGTTCAAACTGTTATAGAATTACCGACTTTACTTCTATAAAATAAGATATACAATTGTATGAATTTGTCGATATTTCTTGAGGGAATTTATAGAAACGAAACGTCATTTCAAGGTTACCTACTTACATGTTATAAAAACTAGCTATTTTTGTCTATCTTTGATAGCGACCAAAATCGGTCTCAAACTGTCAAATATGAAACAGTGACCACGCAAGTATCTGTCACTCTCATCTCAACGAGACCGAACGCGACAAGATACCTACGCGATCCTTTTGACATTTTGAGACCAATTTGAGATTTGAGACAAGTGAGACAATCAGCCTGATGTTCATGTCCAATGATTAGAATGATCTTATCGGACATTTAAGTTAAGTTTATTTATTTATTTATCTATAAGTTTTTTTTAGGTTAAGACAGTTAAGCAGCGTTGGGCGCGGCCACTCTTAGGATGGGTGACCACAAGTGGTATTACGAGCTGAGCGCCTCCGTGCTTCGGAGGGCACGTTAAATATCGGTCCCGGCTTTTAAGTCGTTAAGCCATGATGAAGGTCTTAGGGCGGCCTAAAAACTCCGTCACCAGAGTTGGCCACTTACTCAAACGAACTTACTTTTTCTATAAACGACATGACAGCTTCATAAGGAACATCATAGAAAAAAAGAAAAAAGAAAAGTAGAAGGAAGACGAGGATGGAGAAGACCTAGAATTAATGAAGGAGGTCGCTGTCAATAAAGAAATGTAAGAAATAGCTTTGGAAAGAGATACCTAGATGGAGAGAATTGCATCGTTGCACCGACAAGAGCTGCGGGCTTAGAAAGGTCGCTAAAGCTGAATCGCAATATGAATTGAACTATATGCCATCTCTTTTCATTGACTGAGTGTAAAAAGAGACTGCAAT
The DNA here is from genome assembly GCA_958496255.1 of Camptogramma bilineatum. Taxonomy (NCBI): domain Eukaryota; kingdom Metazoa; phylum Arthropoda; class Insecta; order Lepidoptera; family Geometridae; genus Camptogramma; species Camptogramma bilineatum. The sequence continues at coordinate 726,105 of OY292479.1, read as the reverse complement.
ATAGTTCATTTCAAATTGTGATTCTGCTTTAGCGACCTTTTTAAGCCCGCAGAGCTCTTAGATTTAAATAATAAACTACTTACTATTTTTGCGGTTTCAAATATAAGAATTTGTTGAAAAATATTATTAAAGTAACAAGCTATTGTTTAAATAACCGCAAGCAATGAGTCAAATGAGTTCAAATGAGTATAAAGATGGGTATTTTAATGTTATTTTCTTACTGAGGAGTTCCGTTAAACAGCGTTGAACAGCCCTTTCAAACTAAAAAATAATTTTCCAAATCGGTCCAGGCGTCTTTGAGTAATCGGTGAACAAACATAAAAAAAAGATTCCGATGAATTGAGAACCTCCTCCTTTTTTTGAAGCCGGTTAAAATCAATAACGCGGGCAAAGCCGCGATCAAAAGGTAGTTTTAATGTAGGATGACTAGTATGAGTAATTCTTGACACAAAGGCTCACCTTGCGAAGAAAATATTCCATAAAATACCTATTCGTCATGTGGATTCAAGGGTCAAAAGAGTTTAAGTTGTGATGACGAGACGGAGAAAGAGATAGTGAATTATAAAATTTCATTATTCTTTTGTTTCTCGGCGCGTTCAGGATCACAGGATTAGGATCACGGGATCAGGATCACGTAGGATCAGGATCACGGGATTAAGATCACGGGATTAGGATCACGCAGGGTCAGGATCACGGGATCAGGATTACGTGAGATCAGGATCACAGGATCAGGATAACAGGATCAGGATCACGGGATCAGGATTACGTAGAATCACTGGATGCGGCGTTGGTTGCCACCGTAGTGATGGTATAATGGTAATAATGATGATGATGAATGCCTATAACCTTCCTCAAGAGTTTAGCTATCAAATGCAGAAAGAATTTTTCAAATCGGACTGGTAGTTCCTGAGATTAGCGCGTTCAAACGAACAAGCAAACTCTTCCACTTCATTATATTAGTAAAAAGGGGGTGGTCAGGTCAGAGCCATGGAACTAATAGGTGATAGCTAGCAGAACAGATGGCCGATGGCTTCCTAAAAAGTTTAATAAATCTTACTCAATTAGCGTACCTAACAGGTTCCGATGTTTTCCATCACCGAAACGGTGATGGGAATAACAATAACTCAATAGGCAATCTTGGAAATACAATTCCTCATACAGGAAGAGCGATCAATAATGCTAGTTATTGGTGTGTCGAAATTGAGCCGTATTTCCTGCGACGCAAGGTCGACTTTCCTATTGCAATGTTCCTGTTACATACTTATAATGGATCTACGGCTAAGGTCACAGGAAAAGTATTGTACACTCGGACATAAAAGTTGATGAACATTTAAATTGACATACTTAGATATCTTTTTTTTAATTAAGTACTAAGGTAGCAGAAAAGCATAAGGCCCACCTGATGGTGCACGGTTACCGGTCGCCTATGGACGCCTGCGACACCAGAGGAGTCACACTCGCGCTGCTGACCCTTTAGAAGAGGAATCACTGCGCCGACAACACAATGGACAAGACTGCTCCACCAGTTGTCACCGCAGCGCGAAAAGCAGAGCTCTGGCAACCGACCTCACACCAGGAACACAACACCAAGAGAGAAGAACTGGAACTGAATAATGGACAGGAGTGGTCCAATAGTCAGCCACGAAAAATCCATTGATGCACAATTGAGATTCGAACCCACGACCTTCGGATGTAATGTCAAGGTTCTAACCTGCAGAGGCATTCTGTACTAGACTCACTTCGAATTCACTCAAGTGACTGAGCTCACTAAATACCTACGCAAGAATGTATTGTAAGTGTTAGTAGTAAGATTCAAATTTCGAATACGAAATTTGATATCTCACAGCGGATTCAGCTCTTCGACGTTCGAAGTGAGTTTACAGAATGACTCTGCTGAGAACACGGCTCTTTAAACATTCAATAATTCAAATAAGCTAAAATAGAACAACTGTAATGAACGAACCCGCGTGCGGATGCTAGTTAAAAGGAAGAAATCATAACACTGCGTAAACCAAATGCATTAATGAAGGTATCGACAGCCGTCTCGCTCCAACGAACGCGTTCCGAATTCAAACTCATGCGCGCCATTGGTCCAATTATGTTAGGGTACCGTGGGGTGATGAAAAAACGGATAATAATTGTAAACGGTCACATACGTACCTACTCATAAATAGATGAACATAATAGTTAGAGATGTTGTCAAGATGTCCGCGGTACTTCAGCCAAGGTCCAGCTGCGATGTGGTCAGTGGTCAGTAGTCAGTGGATATTCAACCCATTATATTAAACTCGGTGTAAAGTAAAGATGGAAACAAAAACAACGTTAGCCCCAAAACACGGTAGCCATTCTCTCAGATCCTGGAATGTGACACGTCCAAAAACATATTTTTGGCGAAGTTAACATCCAACACGTGACAAGTGACTGTGGGACGTAATAAGAGTGACCGTAGTTACCGAGTCCCTCCTTTCCAGCAGTGCGATCCAGACTTCCAAAAATGCATCCGATTCTGTGATTTTCTTCGGAATTTGAAAGAATTTGGATTTGAAGAATTTGGAATACTTACATCCCGAGAAGGTCTGAATTGCACTGAAATATTATCGGTATCTAAATCAATGAGAACCAGCGGGCTTAAAAAGGTCGCTAAAGCAGAGTCACAATATGAAATGAACTATAATGCCGTCTCTTTTCACTCTCAGTCAATGAAAAGAGATGGCATATAGTTCAATTCCTATTGCGATTCTGCATTAGCGACCTTTTTAAGCCCGCAGGACTAATTCCCGTGAGAATTATAATGCAAGGTAGAAATAAGTGTACGGAACCCATCTTACAAAGACCGTGTCACATTCCACGCTCCAGTTTACGCGCAGACAGCTGGACAGACGCACAAATTGCATTTATTAGTGTACACTGATCGTACACGCTCACGGTAAACGGACGAACTCGGACAAATTAGTTCGTATGAGCTTGGTAGTTGGTAAGCAGGCGCGGATCCACCCAATAGAATAGAAATAAGTTTATTTTCGTCACTATACGGTACATGCACACAAATCAAAAATGTTATACTACAGTGACAAGAAAATAGGGCTACCCCTCAGCATTTGCTCCAGCAGCGCCATGGCTGTTAGAGCGCTGGTTTTCAGTGGCGCCGAAATGAGTAGCGCATCAACTACTATGACACGCGTTTAAGTTTTTATACTAATAGTAGTTAACAATAATTGCCAAAAGAAAAGAGCTAGGTATAGGTATGAATGGACACGGTGGACACACTTCCCTAATTGAGTTTATTGAGGAAAAATTGAAAGATTCGAAGAAACGAAAGCTTAGATTCGTTATTTAGATACCTAGGTAGGTACCTAAGTCTGTAAATTTTTTTAGGAGCTTTTAATTAAATCTGTTAAAAGCTTTCAGCATAACTATATCCAACTTGGCTCGCACTTGGCCAAATTTTAGGTGGCTGTGCCCACAACCTTTTTTGAGGGCTAGATCCGCGCCTGGAGGTAAGTAGAAGAACGTTTTTTTTTTTAATTGTAGATAGACCTTTGTTTGGCCACAATCTCACCTGATGGTAAGTTCGTATAAGCAAGTGGCCAACACTGGTGACGGAGTTTTTAGGCCGCCTAAAGGCCTCCGTCATGGCCTAACGACTTAAAGGCCGGGACTGACATTTAACGTGCCCTCCGAAGCACGGAAGCGGCAACTCGTAATACCACTTGCGGTCACCCATCCCAAGAGCGCACAACGCTGCTTAACTTAAGGTTGCGGTGAGTGGAGCTCGGAACTTCTCTTCCAACGTATCTATCTAAATTGTTCGTCCTTGTCACGCAAAAAACTCTATGTAGTATAGTATAGGTGTACTACTCAGTCTACTATGAGCAATCACAGCCCCGATTGGCAGTATTACCTCTACCTAATCTGTGATTGGCAGATATGAGTCTGACATGAGGCCCGCCCTTTTTAACGCGATTCAGGACGCATTACGCGCAGCTACTGTTCAATAATTTCAAATACAAATGCATCAGGACGTTTGGCTCAATGGTTGTGAGCTCCGCTTGCAGCGCGGTAAGTACTTGCGGAATGGAGATCAATTCCTGTTGATATTGAGTTTTTGCATCTTTGGAGAGGCCAAAAATGTTATATTGTCAGTCACTAATGAATAATGTTCATTTTATTTCATGGAATCAATTCAATTCAATTCGTTTATTATTCTCTCACAAAAACAGTAGATAGATAAATGTATATAAATGTATGGTAAAAATGCTTTTTTTGGAAATTTATCTACAATATCTAGGTAATTACCTAAAGGTTATAGAACAGAATAGTAATAGAAAGTAGTACTTTTAAAGTATGATTGATTGTTTGATGATAGTCCTGTTTTGTAAACCTTTGTTTGAAAATAAATAAATTATAAAATTATAAAAATTATAAGTTACCTACCCAACTTACTCTCAAGATTTTTAGGGAGGGATGAGATCGATATTATGACGCTAGACAGAATATGTGGGTTGTTACCTATATAAGTCGGTACACAATTACCTAAATTTTCAAAGGGAAGTAGGTACCTAAGTAGGTACTTACCTATGTTTTTTTCTGTCCAATGTCTATAGGTAAGTAGGTACTTACCTAACCTACCTAACTACTGAAGTCACAACGGATGTTTGTCCCTCTGAAATTAGGGGGCGTCCATTAATTAAAATTAAAGAATAAAAATTAAAGGTGATTTTTGCGATTTTTCAACCCCCGCACCCCCTCCCCCCTTGGTGAGATGTCCTGAGATTTGGCTCGATCCCCTCCCCCACCCCCTAATCTCACGTGAGAATAAAAAAAATAATCTTAAACAGGTACCTACCTAGATTTGCCGAGACCTCCATTTCATTTTTAATCCCACATGGGATTAGGTGCGATTTGGCTCAACCCCCTCCCGCCCCCTAAAAGCCTGACGTAATTAATGGATGCCCCCATAAGTGCAACAAAGGATAACGCATATTTAGGTACTTATGACGTGGCGAATCAATTGGTGGTACCAATAGGCTGAGAAGGCTGGAGCCTAGGGCGGCAAATTTTAGGGGCGGCAAATAGGGAACATTTTTTTTTGTGTTACAGAAAAATAATATTTACCTATATTTATTGATAATGCTATGTTATTATGTACACACAAACAATTCAACATGTAAGTAATGTTTTAAAAATTGTTAGAGTGAGAGCTTTTCTTGCTTAAAACTTTTTTCCATAATTGGATTGGAAACGAGCGATAAAGGCGGTGCGTTTAGATGGGCCCGCGAATTACAGTAGTATCCCGAAAATTTCCAACAGTTTACCTGTTGATCATATTTGTTTCTGTAGCTGTAATCAGCACGTGTAAGGTCGTCATGTACGAAAAATCCCTATGTGTACCGAAGAATTTTTATTTTCATTAATCATTAAATTTCACATCATCAATCATCAACCAATCAAACATCAATAGGTATCCGTACCCCTATTATAAATGTGAAAGTGTGTTTGTTTGTTTGTTTATTTGTAGTTGAATCACGTCAAAACGGAGCGACGGATTGACGTGATTTTTTGTGTGGAGATAGTTGGAGGGCTGGAGAGTAACATAGGCTACTTTTTATCCGGGTACAACTCGAGCGAAGCCGCGGGCAGCAGCTAGTTTATAATAAAACTGTAACAGGTCAAATTCTGTACATTGAAGATATTTTGAAATTTTTTTTGGAGGGCTCTCTATTGTCGATACTGAAGCCAAAACTGTAATTTTTTTCATTCATGTCTGTCTGTCCGTATCATGGCCACGCATTACGTCGAAACTACTGGTTGGATTTAAATGAAACCTGGTATTATTTGAGTGCATACTACGAGGTCTAATATAAAATACTTTTAATCCTGAAATTCAGCACGGTTCCCTAGGGAGAGGGGATGAAAGTCAAAATAAGTCTGGTTGTAATTCATGAGCGCGTAGTCCGATTTCATTGATTCTTTTTAGGTTTCCGTACCTTAAAAGGTAAAAAAAGGAACCCTTATAAGATCACTTTCTTGTCCGTCTGTCTGTCTGTCTGTCACCATCGATTATCTCAGGAACGGGTGGAGCTAGCAAGTTGAAATTCATACCATATACTGAGGTCTATAGTCCCTATTGTGAGTATAAAAATCAAGGTCCTGAGTCAACACTATAAAAAGATATAGGCAAATTTAGGTTTTCGTGAAAACTTGTAAGTACCAAAACTTACCTTAATCATCAACTTTTTTTATTTTTCGGAATTTTTCCTTTACTTGTGCTGTAAGGCCTTGCTTGTAACCAAAATTGACAATTCTAGGTCAACCGGAAGTACCCTAGAGGTTTTGGGTCGAAAACCTAAATGGTAGTTCCCGTTGACCTAGAATCACGAAATTTGGCAAAAAGCAAGGCCTTATAGCAGAAATAAAGGAAAAATTCCAAAAAATTAAAAAAGTTGAAAGTTAAAGGGTGTTCCCATACATACATAGTTGACGCCAATTAAGATTGTCTTCTGAGTTGTATGAGCGCTCATACAATTAAGCGAACTAGCTTAATTGGCACCATCCTCAAATAAGGTAAATAAATAAAATTGTGCTATTGTGTGAAAGTAAATAAAAGAAAATATTTATTGCAATATTATGCTCGTGTGCGCAGAACATTTGCGGCGCTGCTATCGCAGAACTAGGATATGTACAAAAAAATTACTAATTGTTCAATAATTTAATGGGTATAATGGGTAGGTACGGAACCCTCGGTGTACGAGTTCGACTCGCACTTGACCGGTTTTTACTTTGTTTGAAAGTAAGTACTTTATATATTGTTCCGTAAAAATTTCAAGGTCATCGGTTTTGTAGTTCCGAAATTACAAACAGCCGGAATCCTTGACACCCGGAATGCACAGGAACCGTTGAATGTACGGCTCATCTTAAGCTGGTGTGCAAACAACTCCAAACGAGTTGTCGGTGCTGGTTGTTGTTGTTGGTGCTGGTTGTTGTTGTTGGTGCTGAGGTAATTGTCTGGGGGTCTAAAGTGGCCACTTTTGATGAAAAATCAGATGTTTCATAGATGCTTCATCTATGAAACATCTGATGAAACATCAAATGCTTCATAAATGCTTCATATATATGCTTCTTAAATGAAGCATCGATGCTTCATCAATGCTTCATCGATGCTTTATAGATGCTTCATATATGAAGCATCGATGAAGCATCTATGAAACATCTATGAAGCATTTCACAAAACATCTTTTTTGACAGATCTATGTGCGAGGTTAAATTTATTTTTAGAAAGTAAATAGGTTGAATGGAAAACGGATGGCTGAATGCAAAACCCATGCGAAGCCAAATTTAAGAAAAAAAACACCTCAGACCCGCTCCCGCGACAATTTACCTTTTTTATTTATTCGTGTGCCTCAAAAATATTTCCATATGTCCATCAGGGTGGCGCAGTGCAATCATTTCTATAAAAAAACTAAGTAGGTACCTACCTATTTAATTTATAAAAATAAATTTAACCTCGCACATAGATCTGTCAAAAAAGATGTTTTGTGAAATGCTTCATAGATGCTTCATAATTATATGAAGCATTTATGAAACATCTATGAAACATCTATGAAGCATCGATGCTTCATAGATGAAGCATATGAAGCATTTATGAAGCATTTGATGAAAAGTCAGATGTTTCATAGATGAAGCATCTATGAAACATCTGATTTTTCATCAAAAGTGGCCACTTTAGACCCCCTATATTTGGTAGGATCAGAAGAATCTCATCTATTTTGAACTGTTAAAACCTAGTGAAACGATCACGGGAGGCCGAAAACAGCCACAATATGCGACATGTTATGAATCCATTATTATTCATCATGACAACAATGTTCTGTGGTGCTGAGGGCGAAGGCCCGCCTGAAACACAGAAGGTTGCAAATTTAATTCCCTTTGCCTGCCTGTGAGACAAATGTATGTGTGATCTACGAATCTCTGTCTCAAAATGATTCTCTCAAGAAGGCAAAAAGTCGTAGATTCTGACGAAAACTTTGAATAAAATACCTACGTTGTAGCACAGAATTATGCGACAAAGTTCAATTCAGCTCGCGTAAGCGTTCTTTGCCTAGTGCAATATGCACTGACACGTGCCTACACAAATTCTCTCTTTCTAACGCATAACTCTGTCACTGTCTGGCGCGGAGTGACGCGGAAGGGTTGTCGAGTTGTCACGCGATAGGTATTAGAGCCGAGTGGCAAGTGGGAACCCTGCCAAGGCCCGCCCGGGCGGGCCCACCAATGTACTTGTAGCTTCGTACCTAAAGTGCGGAGTGCGCGTAATTAGTAAATAAATCTGTTTATATTCTTATGTTTTGCTTTTTAGTGCAAGTATGTTTTAAAGTCGGTTAAGTATTTTATTTTTTATTTTTTCGTTTTAGTGTTTATTTTTTATTAAGAATGATGTCATCTTACCTACTTATTGTGTTTCGCTCATCAAGCCCTTTCATTTGATATCCATGTCACTACTACTATACTACTAAAAACTAAGATACTGAAAACCAGCGCTCTAACAGCCATGGCGCTGCTGGAGCAAATGCTGAGGGGTAACCTTATTTTCTTGTCACTGTAATGTAGCATTTCTGATTTGTGTTGTATGTATCGTAGTGGCGAAAATAAAACTTATTTCTATTTTACTAAAAAGTTCCATGGAACAGGTCCTGACTCCATCATCAGATCAGATCGCTGTCACCATATTATTATATTACATTGTGTCGGAACTTCACAGATATGCTGTGTTTTTACTCAATCGGCCAATTTATTGAGGAGTTCTGTTGAGCAGCTCTTGACTCCATCATCAAATCAGCTCGTTGTCACCATATTATTAAATTGTAATTGAAACTTGATAGATATACCGAGTTTCGACTCAATCGGCCTATTCACTGAGGAGTTCTGTTGAACAGCTCTTGACTCCATCATCAGATAAGCTTGATTGATACCATAATATTTCATTGTCACCGAGAATATAATATAAGTGTGCAAAATTTCAGCCCGATAGTTCTACAAACACAATAAATAACCATAAAATTTGAGAGTTCCCCTCGATTTCCATGGGATCCCCTCATCAGATCCTCCACTTCTGGAGTATATCCTTTGTAACCAAAAAAAAAATAATTGTCAAAATCGGTCCACAATTGACGGAGAAATGGCGTAACACACACACAAAAAACTAAAAAAAATATATACCTAAAATAAAAAAAACACACAGTCGACTTGAGAGCCTCCTCCTTTTTGAAGTCGGTTAAAAATAATATTACACAAATCATAAAAGTTACAATTTCATTAACAAAAAAAATGTAATTAATATGATTGTGATGTGGTATCGAGTGTAGGGGCGGCAAAAGTTGAATAGCCTACTGGCGGCAAATTTGGAAATCCGCCACTGTTATAGGCAGTAGAGTAGGTAGGTATCTATGTAAGCGAGATAAAACATAATACCTACCTAACAGCTAACATCAGAGAGACAAATGTAAAATATACTAGGTTCCGCCCGCGGCTTCGCTCGCGTGATACCTACCCGGATAAAAAGTAGCCTATGTTTTATTCCAGGTCATAAATTATGGTAAGTATAGGTACCTACCTATATGTATTCCAAGTTTCATTAAAATCCGTTCAGTAGCACTGGCGGTCGCAGACTTTGATCTTGGGGGGGGGGGTCACTAGTTTTGGTAGTGCGTACCTACCTCTCTTTTTGCTGGATGTTACAGGTTTCTCAAGGATTTTGAGGGGGGGGGGGGGGTCATGACCCCCATGACCCCCCCCCCCTCGAACCGCGCGTGTATCAGTAGTTTTTGCTTGAAAGAGTAACAAACATACAAACATCCCTAGATAGCGGTACATCTATACATCCATACATCCTCACAAACTTTCACACTGTAAAAGTATTAGTAGGATGGAAAAGCCCCTCTTGGCAGATTCAAATGGCCCGCCGTCATTTTGTGACGTCATTACAAAACTACTACTGTTCTATTTATAGACTTTGAAGTTTAAAAACATAACTTCAACTTCTTTCATAACTTCAACTTCATAACTTTAGTATGAAAATTACTTTCTTTTTAACCGACTTCAAAAACAGGAGGAGATTCTCAATTCATAGGAATATTTTTTTATGTAGGTAGGTAGGTATGTTTTTAGAATTTTTTTGATTTGGAAAATTCTTTTTTGTTTGAAAGGGTCCCAGGTGGTGCCATGGTCATCAGATCAGGTCAGGATCTGATGATGGCGTCAGGAGCTGTTCAACAGAACACATCAGTACCTACCTAAATCTAAATAGGCCGATGGAGCTGAAACTCGTCATCATCATCACCAGCACCATTTTTTGAACAGCTTCTGATTCCATCATCAGGTCAGCTCGCAGTCACCATAGGTACGCATAGGTATTACATATTACATGACATTGTAGTCGGAACGAAACGGAACAAGACAGCTTACATTATGCCGAGTTTAAACTCAATCAGCCTATTTACTGAGGAGTTCTGTTGAACAGTTTCTGACTCCATTATCAGATCCTGACCTGATCTGATGACCATAGCTCCACCTGGTACCCTTTCAAACAAAAAAATAATTTTCCAAATCGGTCCAGGCTCACCTATTCAAGTAGATACTCGAGAAACATAGGTACCTACCTACATAAAAAAATATTCCTATGACTTGAGAATCTCCTCCTTTTTTTGAAGTCGGTTAAAAAGAAAGTAATTTTCATAAAAGGGTCTACAAAACCTACCTACCTACATACCATTTAAATTGAAATAATTGTTCAAAGTAAAAATCAATTCTAATCTACGCTAGGTACACCTATCTAGTTAGTGTGTATACTACCTACACCTATACCTACATACCTATACATCGAGCGAGCTAAAAATGCTAAAAATTATAAAAAGCGGTGGTCGTTGCAAACCAATTTTGCGTTAGTGTGAGTGTCGAAACTCCGCCTCCGGGACTATACACACACATTGAAGACATCCGAGCAACGCGTACGGCAATACTCGAGTTCAGAATTTACAAGAATTTACGATGTATTCCGTAATACCAAAAATGATGAATGAAAAGTTAATGATTTCGCAATTTTTTTTGTATGGCCTGTAACTAGACACTCTAAGCTGTGTTCCTATTAAAAGGATATTACAATCATTGTTGTTTATCATACAGAACAAATGCAACGAAAACACGATATTTTTGCTGTAAAAATGTTAGAAATACAATTTGGTTACATTTTGTTTCAGGTAAGTTTTTTAGATCAAAAGTTTAACAGGAACCTAGATTAATACTTCCTTAATCTAGATAAGTGCATAAAGTGGTGAAAATACGCTCAAATTTTAAATGATTTCGGTAGTACGTTTGTATGGAGAATTCGTTCGTCGCCGCGCTCTTAAGATGATTTAATACAGTGTCAGTAGGCAATCTTTGCCTTGAAAACAGCTGTTGAAAATTGTCCCGTTCTTTATTTACGATTTTAATTATTTTTACGTGTTATTATTAGCCTATTTCTATTTCATCGCTAAATTACAAAAGTGTACAATTGATAATTATTCGTGAAAACTTATTGTTCAAGTGATTTGGCCATAAATAAACTTGCTCGTTTTCGGTTAGAAAATTTGAATGTTAACCTTGTTTTCTCGGTTTGGAAGTGTTTGCTGCCTAGTGATGTGATTTAAATACATTGGAATACAAGTTTTACTGGATAAAAGTATAGATACAATCACGTAAGTACAAACATTCCAAACTTATAACCTCAACTTGTGTTTGCAGTTCCTTGGTTGTTACTCGGGGTATTCTTCGTATTTATTTGAAGAATACACGTTTTTCTTTCACTATGATGACTCGCAGAGCCTTGTCTCGCCAGGAGGAGTGCAAGCTCCAAAGGGCCTTACAAGAATTAAAGACTTCTAAGGATCTGTGCAACCAGTTGACTTTAGAGAGAGAGGACAATGAAAAGATTTTACTAGATACATTAGACAGTAATAAGAAGTTAAAAAATGAGTTATCTATGTTATACTCTCAATTCTCTTGTGCTATTGAAGAACGGGATAGGTTACAAATAATAATTGATGGGTTCGACCAGTGTGGCACAGAGTATGAACAGGCTCTGAAGCGTACATCTGTCCTAGAGAAGGAGTTGTGTGATGCCCACCAACAAATCACACAGCTGGAAGAGGCGGCCCAATGCTCTGCCACACTGAAAACCCAAAACTTATTTGATGAGTTAATATCAGCTGATAGGGTTCATGGCCAAATCTCTGGTTCATGCTGTGCTACCCCGGCTGAAAAAATTGACTTGACAAATGATGACTCAGTAAGGGTTGCTACAGCATGCACTAGAAATACACTGAGCAAGAAAAAACTTAAAAAATATGTTAGCATAAACAAATACATAAATAAAACTAAAAAACTGTTAAAAAATCAAAAAGGTGCAGTTCACAAGATTAGAAATAAGATACAAAAACTAGAATTATTTGATAAATTAGAAGTATGTACACTGCAACTGCAAAATAGAAAATTAGAGTATGAATCTGACATTCAGCGGCTTCAGACTGAACTAGCCGGTGTTGAAGCATCATTGAGATCAATCACATCTCGCTATGAGAAGTCTCAGGAGGCTATAAAAGAGTACTCACTGGCCATGGATGAGCTACTCAAATTGTCTTATAACAACAAAGAGCGCTATGACTCTTTTGTGGCCAATCACTCATGTGATTGCCAGCGCTCTGAAACTCCAGAGCCGGTGAGTGCTACCAAGTCAGCCTCCCCGCTGAATGTCAGTGTCAGTTCATATAAATTATGTGAAAAAGTACAAAAAACATTTATGTACAGCGATGAAATAGGAATAAATATGGGCCAACTATTAAATACAAGATTGGGACACTCCGTTATAAATAATTGTTTGCCTGGATCAAACCTGCATGATATTATGCGCTTATTAACAAAATGTAAATTCAACAATAATTCAAATATAGTAATCTGGCTTGGAAATAGGGCCAATGTAAACAAATCTGAACTGATTAAATATTTTGAAACTCTTTGCACATTACAAGTAAATAAAATTGTAATGTTTACATTCCCCTACAGTAACAGCTTGTCGCAAGCAGAAAATGAAATTAGATATAAGTTAAATATGACATTGCATACAATATCATGCAATAATAATTTAATACATGTAATTGACTCTAACAATATTGTTGGTAAAAAATATTATTTGACAAAAGGTAGCTATTATCTATCGAATTTTGACAAACGACAGGTAGCTGTTTCGCTATCTTATTATTTTAGTATAACAGCCAAAAACTTGGCTACTGAAACAACTGCTTCTATTGAGCAGCAAAATGACATTCCAAACATGACTCTGGAACTTTATCCAAGTCATTTAAATTAAATTTTAAGACAACAGAGAGAAAATTCTCTAGCATTCAAATGAATGATAATAATAACAACACAAAAAACAGTCAAACTAATACAAAAATAATAAAATCAAATTTAAAATCCTCTAGCTTTCAACAGTCAAATAATAGTGATAATACAAAAAAGAGTCAAACTAAGAAAAAAATAATAAAATCAAATGTAAATCATACTAATCTGGTGCACCAGAATTTCGAAGGTTTACGCGGTAAAGAATTACAGCTGGACTTATACATGACCTCGAATAATATAGACATTGTATGTATTACTGAACACTGGCTGCAAAGCCATGAGGTTATGTTTAACTTCAGTGGTCACCAGGTTGGTAGTGCTTTCTGCAGAGTTAATTGTATCCGAGGTGGCTCACTAATTTTAATAAACAAGAAAATTAAATTTAAAGAACGCAAAGATATTGTCCACCACTCTGTACAAAGACACATTGAAATTGCATGCGTAGAGTTGGAGCAGTTCATCGTTGTAAGCGTTTATAGCCCGCCTTCTGCCACATTTAATATTTTTGAAAAAGCTATGGAAGAAGTTTTGTATAAAATATGTAAATCTAAGAAACAAATTATAGTATGTGGCGATTTTAATGTAAATCTGTTAGAAAGAGACTCCTCAAGTACCAGATTAATTAGTTTATTTAAATCATTTAATCTAGAACCATCTTTTATGGAACCGACAAGAATCACAGCTACTACTGCCACTTGTATAGATAACATTTTTACAAATGTAAATGTAATATATAAAAGTACCATAAGTTTTGTTCAATCAGACCATCTTGGTCAGTTAATTAAAATTAAAACAAAACCAAGACAAAATGTAAGAAGAAAAATTACTTATGTACCAATGACCATTGATCGATTGGAGAAATTTAAATCAAAACTCATAAATACTTTACCAAACCTTATTTATAATAATGATAATCTAAATTCCTTATACAATACATTTTTCAATGAATTTAACAAGCAATTTAATGCAATATATACATCCAAATCGATTATGGTTACAGAAGGTTTAACTTTTTGTGAGTGGGCAACAGCAGGAATTCATAAAAGCAGACAAACTTTATATGAACTTTATGATGAAAAACAATATAATTTTAGTGAAGAGTTTAAAGATAAAGTTAAGAAATATTCAAAAGTTTTTAAAAATGTTTGCCGCTCAGCAAAATCATTGTTTATAAGTAATAAAATAAAAAACAGCCAAGATAAAATAAAGGCAACTTGGAGTGTGATTAATAGTGAGACTGGAAAAGTCAAAGATCACTGTAATACATACCATCTTAAAATTGGTGATTCCATCATTAACCAAGATGATGAGGTAGCCAAAGCATTTGAAGCATTTTTCACTGACATTCCAGTCTCTACTACTAAATCCTTGAAGTCATCCCACATAATCGCGGAGTCCTTGTTAAAAGATAATTTACCAGAATGTAACATTCAATTCACTTTCGATTATGTGGATAAACAAGATATCATAAAAGCCTTTAAATTAATCAATGTCAAAAAAACCAAAGACCTCTGGGGGATTTCCGTTAGCGTTGTAAAACCATTGATTGACATCATTGCACCTGACCTAGCTTTAATATTCAACCAATGCATTGATAGTGGTATGTTTCCGGATTTAATGAAACATAGTAAAATATCACCCCTTTTCAAATCAGGTAGTCATTCTGACCCCAGCAATTTTAGACCTATATCAGTCTTACCAACGTTTAGTAAAATATTCGAAAAGCTAATCCTCATACAACTTCAAAGACATTTTGATCAAAATAACCTACTTGACAACAAACAATTTGGGTTCACAAGAGGTCGCTCAACCACTGATGCCGGTGTTGAGCTAATATCACATATTTTTAATTCTTGGGAAAAATCTCATGATGCGCTTGGTATTTTTTGTGATCTATCAAAAGCATTTGATTGCGTTCATCATGAAACATTAATAAGGAAACTCCACCACTATGGTGTTAAGGGTGTTGCTCTTAACCTTCTCACTTCTTACTTAAGTGACAGAATACAAAGAGTTGACGTAAATGGAAAATGTTCTCCGGGGTCGTTGGTAACAATGGGTGTGCCATAGGGATCAATACTAGGTCCATTTCTCTTTTTAATTTATATAAATGATTTACCGAAAATAGTTAAAAATGACCATGAGATTGTACTGTTTGCAGATGACACTTCACTTTTATTCAAGTTGAAAAGACAACAGGTTAACCTTGATGAAGTAAACAATGCTATCTCTATGGTTGTAGAATGGTTCAATGTGAACAATTTATTACTTAACGAGAAAAAAACTAAATGTATACGATTTATTTTACCAAATGTTAAAGAAGTAAAATGCAAAGTCACAATAAAAGACGAACAAATAAATCTCGTGGACACCACTACATTTTTAGGCATAACCTTAGATAATAAGCTTCAATGGGGTCCGCACATAGATGGATTGTCGAAGAGACTTAGTTCTGCAGCATACGCAGTCAAAAAAATACGTCTATACACGGACGTAGATACTGCTAGGCTAGTCTACTTCAGCTACTTTCACAGCATCATGTCTTATGGCATTCTGTTGTGGGGGAGTGCTGCAGATATTAACACCGTGTTTGTGCTGCAGAAGAGGGCTGTTCGAGCAATTTATTGTATGGGTCCCAGGGAGTCACTTAAAAATAAGTTTAAAGAAATATTTATAATGACTATGCCTTGCCAGTTTATCTATGAAAATCTAATGTATGTTCGAAAAAATATTAAACTATTTAAGAAAAAAAGTGATAATCACAATGTAAATACCAGAAACAAAGATAAACTCGCTGTTCCCACAATTAGGCTTAAGAAAGTTAGTAAATCATTTATAGGGCAATGTGTACGCTTCTACAACAAAGTCCCAGGCGAATTGCAAAACTTATCAATCAACAAATTTAAGAAATCAATTAAACGTCATCTCTATAAAAAAGCGTATTATAAAATATCAGATTACTTGGATGACAAAAACGCCTGGGACTGAATATGCTCCAACTCCGTTATTATTAAATCATAAAAATATTGTAACAAATACATAATAATCATAACTATCATTGACGTGTCAAAGTGATCAAGAATATGCTCCAATTCAGTTATTATTATATACATAAAGAATACTTGTAAAAATTAGATAACATTTGTAATAATTGCTTAGGTACATAAAAAAAAAATATACAAAAAAAAAATTACAAACAAAAAGTGTGTCACCGAAAAGAGTGTTAGGCCCCAAACCGTGTTTGTTGCCCTGGTTCTTCACGGTCTTGGTCGCGAAGGAACAGGAGTAGAATCACCTAGCTCTTAAGACGTTTCAAAGTGGTACACTTGTGATCTTATTGAATAAACGAATTTGACTTTTGACTTTTGACTTTTGACTACACTTATCGGACACTGTAGTGCCTGGGACATTGTTTGAGATGGAGTAGGCTTGTAGCACCTACACCATCCTCTCAGCTTAACCGGCCATATCCACAGGAAAGACATGCTCAATACGTGTGGGGCTGAAAGCCCACACCAGTGACAGTGACCAGTGACAGACCTCAGCAGGACCAGTAAAGTACAATAAAGACGTCAATGAACTCCCAAACAATCACACTTTTGACATATAGAGTCACTAAAACAATTAGGGGCGCTATAACTGTTTAAGAACAGTAGAAGGCCAAAGAGCATAGGTACTACCATTGTTTGTTATTTTTCACCAAACTCAAAAGTTCAAAGTAGGTAGGTATTTAAAAAAATTATACAGAATAGAATAGAATACCTAGGTAAAGATTTGCAACAACACAAAACAAAAAACTTAGGCCTTTACATCTTTACAAGATGATATACTTATACAGTGTCAGAAGGCAATCTTTGCCTATACCTACCTACTTATCGGGACACTGTAGGTTAAGCTGAGAAGATGGTGTAGCTACAAGCCTACATCTCAACATTGTCCCAGGCACTACAGTGTACCGTTAATTGTAGGCAAAGATTGCCTCCTGACACTGTATAAACTAGTAGTTCGCCCCGAACTGAGATCTCGCGCACCGTAGATGGCTTACATTTGGACTTTCTTCTGACTACCCCTATAATTTCAAGTGCTACTACTGCCGAGTATGCCTATTGCGCTAGCTCTTTATGAAAAAATACGAGCATGCATGCAATACATAATGTTGTGTCTAATTTTTCATTTATTTCATATTTATGAATTCTCGTCGTATTTCTAAAAGTATACGTCCTAGAATAAAAATAATAACTATTTTGGAATGTACAAATAAAGACCTTTCATTTCACACCCCACTCAATATATTTGTTTACTTAACTTTTTTTACCCCAATTATTTTCATTCTTTATCAAAAATTTTTTTATCACGAAAATAAATCAAGTAGCATCTAAAATCATTGCAAACCAAACCGCAACGATGCCACTCTCTTTTTAAGACCGACCAGTCAATGAGCTACGAATACATCGAAACTCTATGAAACGGGAGCTCTTGCAGCTCTGGTTTCGTAGTTTTTTTTCTTTGGTCGTATTTCAAAAACTATACATCCTAGATTAAAAATAGAAACCATTTTGGAATGTACAAAATAAGCCCTTTCGTATGACACCCCACTCAATATATTTGTGTAACTTTCAAAATTTTTTACCCCCTTGGGAACACAATATCTTCACAACCCCTTCATCGATTAAGCTCATATGCTCCACCGTAAATTTCCTTACCACAACCTATTGACCTACCAAGTTTCATGCAGATTGGATGAACGGTTCGACAGTTATGCTCGAACAACAATTCGTGAAACATACAAACATACAAACATACAAACATACAAAGCAAAATCGCCCAACTTACCACTAAGATCTTCGCTCGCTTCGCTCGCTCGATCGATCATTTAGTAAAGATGTAAAGGCCTAAGTAGGTAGTCAAGCATGTTTAATTTTATGATTAGTAGGAAATTGGTAGGTACCTACATAGGATAGAATGATAATAACTCTATCCAAAGTTTTTGAACGTATCCTACATAATCGGCTAAGCGATTTTTTGACATCCATAAACTTTTTACATAAAAAACAATATGGATTCCGTCCTAAATCTAATACCGTAGCGGCAACAAATGACTTAGTCACATCAATTAAACTACAAATTGACAGTAAGAAAATAGTACTAGGAGTCTTCATAGACCTAAAAAAGGCGTTCGACACTGTAAGCCACCAAATACTAGTGACTAAACTAGAAAATCTAGGAATAAAAGGTACAGCTCTCAGCATGTTCCAATCGTATCTCACTGATAGGTTTCAAATTGTAAAGATTGACGGCCACCAAAGTTTACCACAATTAATAACATACGGTGTCCCCCAAGGATCAATCCTAGGACCACTGTTATTTCTTACCTACATTAATGACATATGCGAGATCGGATTGAAAGGAGATGTTACACTCTATGCCGACGACACAAGTCTATTCTACACCGGAAGTGACATCGTTTCATTGGTTGAGCAGGCTCAAAATGACTTAGATGTTTTACATGCATGGCTACAAACAAACTTGTTAACAATAAACACATCTAAAACAAACTACATAATTTTCGCTGCAAAAAATAAAATCATTAATAGCTACAATCCACTAACCATCAATGGTGAAAAAATTAACGAAGTAAAGAAGGAAAAATATCTTGGTCTAACACTTGATAGCCAACTAACATGGAAACCGCACATAAATAATATCCGATCTAAATTAACATCACTCACAGGTGCACTTCGTGATATTGTGCGATGCCTTCCAAAGCAAGTACGTTACACAATATATAACTCCTTAGTCAAGTCCCACCTAGAATATCTGATTGAGGTTTGGGGAAGTGCGGCTAAAACAAACTTAAAACCTATACAAATCGCCCAAAATAAAATTATCAAGAGATTATTTAACTATGACTATCTAACACACACAAAAACAATTTATAAAGAAACCAAAATAATGAATATTGCACAGATGTACAAATACAATTTATGTTTACTTGTAAGAAAAATTATCACTAGAGACATACATTCTAAAATCATATTTACAAAAAAGATAAGTATACATAAACGACTAACAAGACAAGCCTATAATATAAATCTAATTAAACCAAGAACTAACTATGGGAAAAAAAATATTATGTTCGAAGGAGTTCAATTTTATAATAAGCTACCGAAAGACCTAAAATCAGTAAACTCATTTATAATTTTTAAAAAACTACTAAAAGACCATATTTTAAAGGATTTTTCATTATTAGAATAACTCTCGCAACATCACTATGGCATCAGCCTTAACAAACAATTATGCATAAACTTTAAACCGCACTGAATGCAGTTACTATGCACCGATCTACGCGCCGTGCAACGAGTCTACCCACAAAATGCAAAAATATGAGCTTATCTAAATTGGTACTTTCATAATAGAATAATAAGCTACGCTAAATGGCAATATCTACTACAATAAGATTAATTGTATTTTCTCTGTAAGTGAATTATAAATTCTTTTGAGAAAATAAATGTTTAAACCGAAACCGAATGTGGTATAAGTTTACATGCCCACGTTATTTTTTGAAGTCGGTTAAGACGTATAGGGGCATTGACCTAATGACACATTGTAGAAACCTTGTGTAGGTGTCAAAGTCACAGTTAGCTGTTCATAAATAAATCAATGGTTCAATACTCCTAACTTCATTCTGGCGATATTTGCAAGTTCAACTACCTGTGTAGATATTTTTAAGAGGCATTTGTTTAAAGGCGATCTCAGTGTGTACTTAGTCTAAGTAAGGTACCTAATAGTTATTTTCATTTCTCATACACGGAAAGTACGCTTGAAGTTACCTGAACAGAGGGATGAAAGTAGTACTTTTCCGCCCTGGGAAGCAATTTTCCCTGCTGTCAAATTAAAAAAAAATCATTCTATTTTGACATTTCTATTGAGTCATGTTGAAACTTTTTACACAGCAAAAGTAATATCTGACATTTCTATTTTACCTTTTTATTGAGAAATGCTGTAAAAAATATTTTCAACAATTTATTACATGAGTATTGTTATTAATAATTACTTTTCTCTAAATTATTATTATTTAAACAAGGTTTTGAGCTTGAAATATTTACCATCTTCAATGACAAAAAATACTGGCTGAAAAAAAAAGGTGGGCGCCTTTTTTGTTTTTTTTTTCAGTGGCAAGCTACCAGCCAGTATTTTTTAAAACACCAATTCGATTTTTATCTGTTTTGTCGAAAGAGCAGAGATTTTTATAAAATGAGCTAATCAGGTTTTTATTTACTTTCCTAATATTCGAAATGAAAAGCTGAGTGTTTACCTCGGGTGAAATACCTATTACGGCACTCGAACTATTAGCGCCCTCGCTACGCTCAGGCGCCAAACCATCTCGTGCCGCAATAGGTTACTTTCAACCCTCGTGCAACAATCTACTATTGTGCAACAAGAGAGCAAAGTTGATTTTTGCTTCGAGCGCTGATTTTGAATCGAGGGATTTTAAGAATTGAATCATGAGCGTAGTCAACAAATAACTAGCGTAACAGAAACAAATTCCCGCTATTTTATTTTCAAAAGGTGAGTTATTATAATTTTTTCATAGATAGACTAGCGATTGACCGCCATGCAATAACGTGTCAATCTACGACATTCGAATTTCAAATTACTTTCCCTCACTGAAACCAGTGTGCAAATGCGATTTTGCACACTGGTTTCTCGCAGCAAAGGATCTCATTTCGAGCTGCTGAGGTGAAAAAAATAAAGTTAAAAACTTCATTGAAAATGAAAAGTCTAATCAAAATTTGCGATAATTTTGTCTTTGAGGAAATAAAGATAGAACATGACTTAGTTTCCATATCACTGGTTCTTTCTACATCACATTGCAAGTAACAATGGGGTCCATACGTAATATGGCAACTGTAGTTACAGACAAATATTGTGTTTGGTACAAGTATTTGGCGACAGCGATGCTACAAAAAAGTGTCTATTTTTTTCATTATTTATTTTCTCTTCGCAACGCGAAGATAGGAAAAATTACAAGCTTTTATAAAAATAAAACACTTCAAAAAATAAAATGTCTGTTATTTATTTCAATATTATTATATTACAATTGAAGCTGGAGCATCATAAAAAATTTTCAAAAAAAAAAATACTCAACCGACTTCAAAACATCTTGCACTGAAAAGCAAAAAATAAGAATATAAACAGATTTGTTTCATTACTAATTATATTATTTTATTTTATAATGTTGAAATCGGTGTGCATAAAATTTAATTTTCTTAGTCATTGTTTTATTTACACCGACTTCAACATTATAACATAAAATAATAAAATTAGTAATGAAACAAATCTGTTTATATTCTTATTTTTTGCTTTTCAGTGCAAGATGTTTTGAAGTCGGTTGAGTATTTTTTTTTTTGAAAATTTTTTATTTTTCCATTTTTAGTGTTTATTTTTTAATTAGAATGACGTCACCTTACTTATTGTGTTTCGCTCATCAAGCCCTTTCATTTGATACCCATGTCACTAAAAAGTTCCATGGAACAGGTCCTGACTCCATCGTCAGATCAGCTCGCTGTGACCATATTATTACCATATTATTACATTGTACTCGGAACTTCACAGATATGCTGATTTTCGAGATTCAACTCAATCGGCCAATTTATTGAGGAGTTCTGATGAGCAGCCCTTGACTCCATCATCAGATCAGCTCGTTGTCACCATATTATTACATTGTAGTCAGAACTTGACAAATATGCCGAGTTTCAACTCAATCGGCCTATTTACTGAGGAGTTCTGTTGAACAGCTCTTGACTCCATCATCAGATCAGCTTATTGATACCATAATATTTCATTGTCACCGAGAATCTATAAGTGTGCAAAATTTCAGCCCGATAATTCTACAAACACAATAAAAACCATAAAATTTGAGGGTTTCCCTCGATTTCCATGGGATCCCTTCATCAGATCCTGATTTGGTGACGATGGGACCACCTCGGGAGTATACCCTTTGTAACAAAAAAAAAAATAAAAATAAAAATAAAAAAAAAAAACATACAGTCGACTTGAGAACCTCCTCCTTTTTGGAAGTCGGTTAAAAAGCGTCTGTCAACTACTTGCCTGCACAGAATTTTAAAATACTTTGGCCACATTGTCCGCAGAAGCACCGATATCGAGAGACTTATTGTGACAGGCAAGATAGAGGGCAAAAGACCGAGAAGACGCAGCCCTGCGCTGGTGTGACCAGCGGGCCTATAAAGGTCGCTATTGCAGAATCGCATTAAAGGAATTGAACTATTGCCATCTCTTTTTATTGACTGAGAGTGAAAAGAGATGGCAATAGTTCAATTCCTTTAATACGATTCTGCAATAGCGACCTTTTTAGCTCCGCAGGTATCGAAGCAATTTGAAATGCCGGTGAACAAAGCAGTGCATCAAGCCACAGATCGCGATGGAGATCAACCATCCACAAGATCATGGGATCACGATCCTCAATGAGGGATCGACTAAGGAGGAGGAGGATTTATTTCATCAAGAGTTAATTTTAACCATTTGGATTTCCGTAGTTAACAAGAACCTCAATTCAAATTCAACAATTATTTATTCAGTAGGAAATCTTCTCTCTTTCATTTTGAAACGTCTTAAAGCTAGGTGATTCTACTCCTGATCTTTCAGCTCTATTAACACCATGAAGCTGTGGATGATAGATGATGATGATGAAAGATGACTAACGATCTGTTTTTAAAATATTTTCAAGATTAACAATATTTTCTATCGAATTTATTTTCTGTAAACAGCTTTATTCCAAATCTCGATACAAAAGATTTAAACGCGCACTCAACGTTTTATTTTCGTTATTTTTATTTTTTGTTCAATATTTTTGATGTTCAAAAGGAATATTCGCCATTTTGATTTGGAACATTAACTTATATTTCATTAACAATAACAAAAACATTACTTATTTATTTATTTTATTTATTTTTCTTGTTTTTTGTGAAAAAAAGAAGTTTACGACCAATATTAATTTTATTATTTATACTTGCTATATTTAAGGTGAGATAGCTTCTTTAAATCGCCTAAGTCAATGTTTTAGGTCACCCAACAGTTGAGCAGCGTCCGTCGGCTTTCTCCGAACGTGGCATTTTTACCGGAATCACTTAGCGTAGTGTTTACATTGGCGACGCATTGTTCTAGGCCTGTCGGCACACTGGCTCTTTTAATGACACTGGTTGAATGAATGAAGCGCTCGTGGCGTAGCTTGCTTAGGCGTTCTTGATTGATCATTGAAGTGAAGCAACGTTGTGCGCGGTCACAATTTGGATGGGTGACCGCAAGTATTACGAGCTGAGCGCTTCCGTGCTTCGATGGGCACGTTAAATTGTCGGTCCCGGCTTTTAAGTCGTTAAGCCATGACCGAGGCCTTTAGGCGGCCTAAAAATCCGTCACCAGAATTGGCCACTTGCTCATACGAACTTACTTACTTAATGACACTGGTTTAAAAAAATGGATTAAAATCATAGATGCATGTTTAGTTTAGTTTAGTAAATAAGTAAGGTGAAAACAGTAGTAGAATAAAGGCTTTATTTATTATCTTTAGAGAAACAGAAATATTATTGTAATGAATAAGTCTGTTTGTTTGTAAGCTGTCCATATATTTACAAAACACTCAAATAGCATACCTAATGTATGAATCATAGCTGTTCCTTATTACACGTCGGTCATATTAATTATTTGAATAATATTTAATGTTGTTCTTACTGACTGACAAAGATTTGAAATTTTTAACCGACTTCAAAAAAAGGAGGAGGTCCTCGTCGGAATCTTTTTTTTTTTGTGGTTTTTTTTGTATGTCCACCTACTCAAAGACGCCTGGACCGATTTGGAAAATTCTTTTTTTTTGTTTGAAAGGGTATACTTTCCAGTTAGTGCCACAAAAATTTGGTGAGGATCTGTCGAGGATCTTCGGAGTTATGAACAGAAATGTACATCGAGAGTGCAGAAACTTGCTCAGCTTATAACATTGAAGTCGGGTTTTTATTTTTTTTAATTTAGCCACTTGTGACTATCTATAATTCTATAACTTCTATCAATAGGTACCTACTAATATTATAGAGTGCGAATTTTATGAGATTGTACATAGGAAATCACCGCTACCCTGCATCTACTTATTTGAAAAATTACTTTTTTGAAATTCTATCATCATTTGAAAGTTGCTTGAAAGTTACCAACATTATTCGAGATAAGAAAGTAAGTATAAGTATACGAAACTACTAGTTCTGCTATGCAAGTGGCCAATTCTGGTGACGAAGGTTTTAGGCCGCCTAAATGCCCCCCTTATGGATTAACGACTTAAAAGCCGGGACCGACAATAGACCGACATGTACAGTACTTCAATCTTTAGAATAGAAATCGATTATTGGCGTTTTTTCCGAATATTATGTCCGACAGGAGCGTATGATTTTACAAAACAGAATGCGACAGCAGCTCTTACTTGCTTTTCTTAAAAATGACATTGATATTTATTTGATTGCGATAAAGTTGAAATTATGAGTAACTAGCTGCTGCCCGCAGCTTCGCTCGCGTGGTACCCAGATAAAAAATAGCCTATGTTACTCTCCAACCCTCCAACTTTCTCCACACAAAAAATCACGTTAATCCGTCGCTCTGTTTTGACGTGAAATCAGGACAAATAAACAAACATATAAACACACTTTCACAATAATTTGGGTACGGATTTTCATTTCCAAATGACTTTTCGTCAATGGTTTTTATAAACGTATTCTTTTCTGGTTTTGCTGTAGTTATTTTTGTAAAAACAAAGAGCAAAACCACAACAATTCTGATAGCTAAAATTCATAATTATACGTCGATGCTGCGTCCTCTAGATTTAAAGAAAACCATGTAGTCCGCCTTCCATGTATAGCATCGCAACACTGTTTAGCGCTATTTTTTAGGCTAATTTTGAAGATCTGAAAAATAATCAAACAGAAAAAATGAGAGTGTAACACTCGTTTCTGTTTCTGTATACCCGCGGCGGGCGCATCATCTTTCGTTTTTCGTGTTCCGCATCGTCAACATCGACTCGATTATTCAAAGTGATAATTTTTGCAAAGTGAATGTTGTTATATGGAGTTTATGGAGTTTATGGAGAGTAAAAAAGTTGTTATGGAGTGATAGTGATATTCATCCAAAGAATTCTACGATTCGAAGAAAGAAAATTGGAGCAAAATAAAGGTTAGCACAACTACCCACACTTACGTACCTCTTAATGTGATAATACGAGATATTATCCTGATGGTTACAAAATTTTTATTCCTTAGCGTGGTAATACGTGATATTATCCTGGAATAATACATTTTTTATTCCTTAGCGTGGTGATACGTGATATTACCCTGGAATAATACATTTTGCTTTCTTAACGTGGTGGTACGCGATGCCATCCAGAAAGTAAGGAGCTTAGAGGATTTATTTCTTCTATACCTATAGATCATAATCATAGATCAGAAACTCCGGTGTGGTTACTACTAAGCACAATTTGACTATTCACAAATGCTACCTGAACATAATATACACAGGTAATAACCTGATGACATAACGTGGCGATTCGAGATTTACAATAGAATAATTAATTTTATTTTCTTAACGTGAGGGTATCTACGCAATGCCGATGTAAGGAATATAGAAAAATATAATGTACCTACATTATTATATTATTATAATTTTTTATATACAAATTCCGGTGTCCGTCTAAAATGTGCCTAAGTGACGAGAGAAACTCGTCCAATATTCCGACATGCCGATCGGATGATGGCCTTCTAGAGGAAGATTAGCCAGAGCCAAGTACGACGTCCACGTGATGGGTGAGGCTTCATCAGTCTCAGTTCGCAAGAGCGTGCCAACTGCACGGCAGTTTGTTGGCTCCCATGCGGTGCCAGTACCAGATGAAATCTTGGAAATGTTATGATGAAAAATGGGGTGAAAAAACCCCACTAAAATCTCCAAACGTTGGGGAAGATACTGCTGGACGGTCTCGACGGGAAGAGGAGCTGGAGGAACGCCCCGAAAGAAAAGTTGCTGTTTCCTGAGATTTGTTGCTAGTACGTACCTACTCCGAAAGGCATCCCTTAGGTAAGTGTTATCTTACTTAATCATTTACTATGATTATATTTCTTATTTATTGTGAACCGATAAGAGATTCCCAAAAGCCGCTGGGACCACGAATATATACCTGGTCCAGTTAACCTCACAAAATACCTACCCGACAATGTATGTAGGTATGACGTTGCCAAACTTGAGATCATCAAGAAATTGTCGGAAGTGCCATAAATGTTATTAGTGTCTCACCATGACAAAGGTCATCGAAATGTCAAGCTGACAAATAAATAAATCCAGTACCTCGTAGAACAGATCCCAACTTAAATTTTCTGGATCGGAAACTTTGCGATTCCCACGTCGTCAAAACACCGCGAAGACAACTGCAGTCCAGAACCGGTACCTACTACGAGCAGCAGCCGTCCACGTCGACGATGAGGAGTTCGAGTTCAACACGGCCGTCAGACCTTCCGCCGCCGCCGCTACATCGCAAGCCGCCGCCGAACAAGTCCCGCAACCGTCGACGACAACAGAGGTACCTCACGCTGGTAAAATTTTGTTTTACCATACAAAAACTGATTATCAATTACTGATGACCCAGATGTATTGCAGGGCCTTAAAACTTCTTTTTTATACTTACCACAGTATATTGAAGCCTGTGACCCACCATTTCCTAAAGTTGAAATGAGCAACACCGTATCAAAACTTGTACCTACCTAAGTTTTACAACGGTGACTTTTAGTTGCAAATCAGCATGTACTGAGTAAACGGGTCAGTTTGTTTCACTAGTTTTGATTGTTATATAAACAAAAATACTGCGATACACCTTCTATACTGCGATTTAGGTATATTATGTCAAAACATTTAACAAATACAATTATCATTGCGCCCCATTTTTAATATGGAGGATATTTACACTGTAAAAGCTAGTAGGTAAATAATGGGCGTATCTACCTACATGACTACTACTGAATCTACTGATCTTAAAAAGGCATATTTTTCTTTTAATTGCTTATAATTACATCATAATTATCATTTCTAAGAGCCCAAAGTCGCAGACTAGTAGCATACCTGGATGATATGTTATATCAGCTCAACCAACCTACATAGAATGAAAAACATAACATAAAGTAAACTCGTCGTTATAACCACTCAATTGCGTAAATATTTAAAAATGAGGCTCAAATCAACACAACATAATGATATTTTTTTTTTGTGTCACTGTAATTACCGAAGATTCTAGTACCTTCTTGATTGTGCTAAATTTATACTTAAGTATGTACACTCACTGCATTTTGTCCTGTACCTATAGAGCATACGGCTTGGTACTGTACACAAAGCGTTTTAAACGCGAAAAATAAAAGGTATTTCAACAAAGAAAAAGGCAAATCAGACTTAATTATGTCAAAAATCTTTTATTGTTAATAATGTATTAGATATTAAAGGTATTGTTATAATCACTGAAAGTGTTTAAACAATATCTGCTCGAAGACTTTACTGGTGATTAAGTATCGCACATAAAGCCCAAAATAGATGTCTTCTTCAACATCTACAATTTACAAACTATAAAGTGTTGATCCGTCAGTTAATGGTTAGGATGTCATAATGTGGTGATTGATGATATTTATGGCTAGAGGTCAACCGCTGATCTGCAACCGAAATGGCTTACCATAGCCGCCTTTTTAGGTTTAAACATCATTTCGTCAAAATTACTGCTATACTGCAGTAATCTTTACATACAATGTGTTTTAAATAAATTATTGTTGTTATTATTACCTACTATTATCATAGTAATTTTTTCATACGTACTTAAAATCAATAACAGGTACCGCTGTCATATATAAATAGGATGGATGGAATACCTACCTATAATTTCCACATCTCAATCAAATTTCAAAAATAAAATGTATTGACATTAAAGTACAATAAGTATGTTATGTATTTACAAAAAATATAAAAATAGTATTCTATCAGTTATCTAATACTACCTTTCCTTAGTTTGGGGATTGATGGCGCTGTGTGAAAAATGTCCACCAATATTTATTTATTATTCAAAATTGTCAAGCTACAAATATATCTATTTTTTGCTTCTTACATTATAATCCCGCAATATTAGTGATTCAGACCGGGATCTTAATAAATACTTACTTGCCATTTAGGTAATCTGGAGTAGTTATAATAACTTTATTTTTTAATAATATTTATGTTCTATAATGTTAGGTCAACCAAATACCAATTTATTTGCGTCTAGGTTAAATTGAAAAATGTAATCGATACGTCTTTCGCTATAAATTAGAAAAAGTACCTACTGCTTCTACGCATTTCCTCTATACGCATTGGTACTGAAATGTTTTTTGTTAAATTGTAGAAGACGAAGCTCCTGGTATACTTATTCTTCCTAGTCAACCAAGGGGACATCACCCGTTTTGGCGCAACCTTGCCCAGGCGTGCGCCATATTATGCAGCAGGCGTACCTACCTACCTATCTAAAACACGGCATATTCCTAGTGACTCCGTTGACAAAATTTATAATTCCTTATCAAAAAACGTTTTGAATTTACTATAATCTAACTTTATAGCAGTGGTATATCTTTTGTCAATCAAATAATTTAGATTGTTAAAGATCATCTATCTAGCTGTTAAGGAAATACTTTTCGACAGAACAGTTCAAAAGGAGCTGTTGAAGGAACTTAATTAGTAACGGTCAGCGTTATCATAAATGTTATTGGTAAGAACACTCGTGCACACCAGTAAAAAGTACGGTAGGTACCAATAGTAGATTCTTTACAGGTATTTTTTAAAAAAGACAACCCACTTTTTTCGAGATATCATTCGACTTGGCAGGAGTATTGCCTTGGAATATACTTATTATATCAAATCAATTATCGAAATATTCAAACATTCTAGGTACCTCACTGGATGTACTGTTGAGAAAATTGGTACCTTTCTACGTTGTTAACTAGACAACGCTCGCAGACTTTATCTGCCATATTTTATATCAATTTATTTACAAATAATACTATTAGACCCTGACTTTATTCTACGTATTATTATATATATATTCTCTATTCTGCCTTAGTAGGTATATCATTATTTAGAGAAAAAATGGTTGAATTCTCCTCCGTACACAAACCATTTGATATTAACTGTGAAATAACCTGTCCACAACGCAACCTTTCAAATAATTATTCGATGGATCAAACAAATACGTTGCATGAGAGCGGAGTGAACGTGTCCGTGTTTATTTGTTTCTTTCTCGGCCACCTCCGCCACCAGCCGGGCTGGGTTCTCCATCGACACTTGACAAACACTATTAAAAGTACGGTCAGGTGGACAGGACGCTTTCTCTGTTTCGCAAAAATTTTAAAATAATTTTTTTTTTTCTTTCTTTCTACTGAAGACACGCCCTTTTCTGTGGCTGTACCAATGAAGTACTGATAAGTACTAATAAGGGTAAACTTACGTAAGATGCTTATAAATATTGAATATACTTAAGTAAGTTGGTATATGAACTTATATTTGTGATTTTGTATGTTCATTCTGCAACAGACGCTAAACATCTACATGGTTTTCTTTAAATCTAGAGGACGCAGCATCGACGTATAATTAATGGTTAAAAGAACTTACCTGAAGTGAATTTCAACCATAATTATACTAGATGCTGCGTCCGAATAGATTTAAACTCCCGCCCACCCTGAAAGGCACAACAATTCTGCGTGCTTCGCGGTTATTGTGCCAAACCCAAATAAATAAATGAATGTTGCAGAATGCTGATCGTGCTGAACGTGCTCTGAAAAGAATGATGCGCCCGCCGCGGGTATACAGAAACAGAAACGAGTGTTACACTCTCATTTTTTCTGTTTGATTATTTTTCAGATCTTCAAAATTAGCCTAAAAAATAGCGCTAAACAGTGTTGCGATGCTATACATGGAAGGCGGACTACATGGTTTTCTTTAAATCTATTCGGACGCAGCATCTAGTATAATTATGGTTGAAATTCACTTCAGGTAAGTTCTTTTAACCATTAATAATACATTAGTCATTACGATGAGGATCTGGTGAGTAATGGAATAATTAACTATGTACGGTCAAAGGACAAATTCCAATCAGATATGAACAAATATAAGGACAACAAAAGCCGCATATGGCTTCATTTTACGGTATTTTACACCAAGTACCTAAGAAGCGCTCGTGGCGTAGCTTGCTTAGACGATTGATCGTTGAAGTTAAGCAGTGTTGGCCGCGGCCACTCTTAGGATGGGTGACCGCAAGTGGTATTACGAGCTTGAGCGCTTCCGTGCTTCGGAGGGCACGTTAAATTGTCGGTCCCGGCTTTTAAGTCGTTAGGCCATGACGGAGGCCTTTAGGCGGCCTAAAAACTCCGTCACCAGAGTTGGCTACTTACTCATACGAACTTACTTACTTATAAGAAATATTAAAAAATATACCTATAAACTAGCAGCGCCTTCGCGGGGCGTAGTGATGGCATATGGTGATGATGATGATGATGATGAAAAGTAGCCTATAACCTTCCTCAAGAGTTTAGCTATCCCATGCAGAAAGAATTTTTCAAATTCGACTGGTAGTTCCTGAGATTTGCAATTAGTCCATCAATGGATTTTTAAATTAAATTATGCGAATTAACACGAGCTCTATACGGTGAATGAAAACATTGTGAGGAAACCCACAGCTTAGTCAGCCCCACACGTATTGACCATGTATTTCTTGTGGATATGGCCGGTAGTGCTGAGAGGATGGTGTAGGTGCTACAAGCCTACATCTCAACATTGTCCCAGGCACTGCAGTGTCCCGATAAGTGTAGGCAAAGATTGCCTCCTGACACTGTATAAATCATCTAATAAAGATGTATTTTATAGAAAATAGATCTATGTTTGGCCTGACGCTCGCCTGACTGTATGGCCGAGGATGGATCACATCGATCTATAAGAAATCTATTCACTCTAGCCTTGAAGGCACCTAGATTATAGTTATAAGGAAACAAGTAGGGCGGCAGGGAGTTCTATTTATGGGCAGTACGTATGATGAATGTGGAGCCAAACCATTTAGTACTAGTTATAGGTATAAAGCATAAGATTAGTTTTCACATAATAGTCGTTAAGATCTCTCGCCTCGGAACATAGTTTCCGCACTGGTTGCCTCTGTAATTATGATGATGATGAGCGGTCACGCAATGAGGGCTAAATTTACGATTCGAAACTCATTCATTCTCATATTTACTATTAAATTTACCATATAGACTTTTTTCTTACAGTATTAAAATTAAATCTGGATCTATAAGTGGAAGAGTTTGTTTGTTTGTTTGAACGCGCTAATCTCAGGAACTACCAGTCCGATTTGAAAAAATATTTCTGCATTTGATAGCTAAACTCTTGAGGAAGGTTATAGGCTTTTCATCATCATCATCACCATATACCATCACTACGGGGGCAAAAGCGGAAGAGTTTGTTTGTTTGTTTGAACGCGCTAATCTCAACTACCAGTCGGGTTTGAAAAATTCTTACTGCATTAGATCGCTAAACTATTGAGGAAGGTTATCATTATTACTTTTCATCATCACCATCATTACGGGGGCAACGCCGCGAGGGCGCTGCTAGTATTAGGTGTAAAACATTTAAGAATAAGTAATAGTTATTTGTGCAACAAGAGGGGAAAGTTGATGTTTTCCTCGAGTGCTGATTTTGAATCCCGAGCGAACGAGGGATTCTAAGAATTGAATCACGAGCGTAGCGAGTGATTCTACGTTAGAATCCCGAGTCTAGCGAGGAATTCAAAGGCACGAGATGTAAAAAACTTTGGTCTCGTGTTGCACACAAAATTTTTCACCTCAGCAGCGAGAACATTACAACCTACAAATAAAAGATACAACTTTGTACATAATGAAGCAACTAATCCATAATAGGTATTCATTTATATCTATTTAAAAATAAAGCATTTTTTTTAGAAATTAAAAGAACAAATAACAGTTATTGTAATTTTGAAAATTAAAAGTTTCTGTTTTGTTCAGAACTTACATACGTGCTTCTCAGGAAGGGAACTTTGTTCATCACAATCACTTTTTGTCTCAACTCTTCTCTCTGGAGATAAATTAGTGTATTCGTCACTGGTTTCACTCATCTTTATTGTTTTATGAATTTTCAACAAATAACTAGCGTAACAGAAACAAATTCCCGCTATTTTATTTTTAAAAGGTGCGTTATTGTTTTTTTTCATAGACAGGCTAGCCAATGACCGCCATGCACTATCACGTGTCAATCTACGACATTCGAATTTCAAATCACTTTTCCTCACTGAAACCAGTGTGCAAAATGCGATTTTGCACACTGGTTTCTCGCAGCAAAGGATGCCATTTCGAGCTGCTGAGGTGAAAAGTATATTTCTAATCTGTAAATAAAAACTTCAACCAGATACCGAACAAACATCAGATCTGTGTTCATTAAACATTACATCATTGTTTGTTTTGGGTGGGAATCGAACCCGCCAACGTCTGGGTTTCCGGGCCTTCAGATTGAAAGTCACTAGGCCAACACGGCTACAGTTTTAGTACCACGAGGTTGCGCACGCGCACGTGACGCGATCAACTGTCCAATCACGTCTGAGGTTAGGCGCAGGTTAGATCCGTTTGGTAGCAAGGATGACTTTAACCGACTTCAAAGATGAGGAAGTTCTCAATTCAAGTTTTGTAAAGATTACTGACTTTTAACTGAATCCGAAGACTAGGCACAGCTTACCTGTGTTTTGTTATGGGTACATTCCTTTTTGCATTTTTTGGAATAAATAAAAAAAACTTAGGCCTTTACATCTTTACTAGATGATTTATACAGTGTCAGGAGGCAATCTTTGCCTACACTCATCGGGACACTGTAGTGCCTGGGACAATGTTGAGATGGAGTAGGCTTGTAGCACCTACACCATCCTCTCAGCTTAACCGGACATATCCACAGGAAAGACATGCTCAATACGTGTGGGGCAGATTAAGCCGCGGGTTTCCTCACGATGTTTTCATTCACCGTTTAAAGCTCGTGTTAATGCGCACATACATTTTTCGAAATGAAAAAAAAACCCCTCCTATTTTTTTAAGTCGGTTAAAAATAATCATCAAAGTCGGTCAAGCAGTTTAAACGAACTACAAATTACACACCTTATTTTTTTTAAATAAAGATTACCATTGCGTTTCTAAAAACGTTCTCACAAACACTTAAACATACATTATTTTGACCTTTAGTCAATGCCAAAGGGTTAAGGCAAGCGCTATCTGATACTTAAGTTAATGTGCCCGGTTTAAATAATGAACAATATTTCAAAATAATAACTAGGTAGGTACTAATGTGTATTTGGAAATATCTAAACGGTGAACGAAAACATCGTGATTCTAACAGGCGGTGGCTTGCAACGCTCCTAGCAACGCAAAAATTTAAATATAGGTAAAATCATATTACTTAGGTCTCGATCGTACGAGAGTTTTAAAACGTTGCATTAAAATTGGCGAATTTAAAACTCAATGAAATAATATATATTTCTAGGACGTATAGGTAGGTACTTTTTGAAATACGACGAGAATTCATAAATATTAAATGATTGAAAAATTAGACACGACATTATGTATGGCATGCATGCCAGTATTTTTTACCATGACGAGCTAGCACATTATGCATACTGGGCAGTAATAGCACTTGAAAGTATAGGGGTAGTCAGAAGAAAGTCCAAATGTAAGCCATCTACGGTGCGCGAGATCTCAGTTCGGGGCGAACTACTAGTATATACTTAATTCAATGAAATAATACCTAAGTGTGGTTTAACACTACAAAAATCAAAAAATATCAAATAGAGGAAAGACTATTTTTCTAAAGTCCATAAATTGAATGTTTATATTTTTTCGATACACGGCCAGGATTCGAACCCACGATATTCTTATGAGGCGAGACACATCTTAGTAAGCCAGCAAATCCGTACCCATATAATCTGAAAGTGTGTTTATTTGTTTGTTTATTTGTCCTGCTTTCACGTCAAAACGGAGCGACGGATTGACGTGATTTTTTGTGTGTAGATAGTTGGAGGGCTAGAGAGTAACATAGGCTACTTTTTATCCGGGTACCACGCGAGCGAAGCCGCGTGCAGTAGCTAAACATAAAACAACTTTACTTCTAAAGATATCCAATGTAATACCTTATTGCGTGCACCTAATAACCCTATTAGGTATAAGTAAGTATAAGTATCCTAGGCATGTGGTTAGGTTATCTAGGACAGACTAGAACTAGATTCTAAGTAGGCAATGACGTATCAAACAGGAAAATTTTAATTTTATTTCCTTTTAAACTAGGGCAACATTTGCTGTGCTGTCTAATAAGAAATAAAACTTATAAAATAAATAAATAAATATTGCTGGACATTTCACACAGCGCCATCTAGCCCCAAACTAAGGAAAGCTTGTACTATGGGAACCAGATAACTGATAGATACTCAAAAAATACTTTTTTTTGTAAATACATACTTATAATACTATATAACACCCAGACACAGAACAAACATCTATGTTCATCACACAAATGTTTGTCCTGGATGGGAATCGAACCCACGACCTACAGCGCAGAAGGCAGAGCTACTATCAACTGAGCTAACAGGCCAGTTGATAGGTACCTCTTTATATTCTATACTTATTCCAAGTTTCATTAAAATCCATTCAGTAGTTTTTACGCGAAAGAGTAACAAACATCCATACATCTATACATGCAGACATCCATCCACTCTCACAAACTTTCGCATTTAAAATATTAGTAGGAGTACTTATCTATGATTTTACTTTGACCAACTTTTGAGCTCTACTCATACATACTCGTAAGTCTCTCTTTTTTTAGTCTAATTTCCTTGAAGGAACTGTTTTATGTTTTATATTATTCATTGACCTTGATGTTATTTTCTTGTCACTCTTATGTTGATAAAAAGAGACGACAACAGATTTAGCAGCCACCTAAGCTCTAGAAAACCTTTAATCTATACTAATAACACTAGTAGTTCGCCCCGAACTGAGATCTCGCGCACCGTTGTGTTGATAGCCTAGATTTGGACTTGTTTCTGACTACCCCTATACCTACGTTAGTACTCCTTCTAGTGTTTACCACACAATGATATCTAATGCGCTACCTCAGTATGGTAAAGATTATAGGCATGCATGCAATACATTAAGTCGTGTCGTGTTTATATTCAATAGTTGACCCCGCGAACTTCGTACCTACCGCGCCTCAGGGAAGGCCTCTTAGTTCGAGAAATTATTAAAATAGCAGTTCAAAACAAAATGTATGAGAAAATCAATTCCCTCCCCCTCCCCTCCTCCCCCTCCCCTCCCCCTCCCCTCCCCCTCCCCTCCCCTCCCCCTCCCCCTCCCCCTCTCCTCCCCCTCCGTCTCCCTCTATAATTTTGGTAGGTACATGCCGTTTGCAGGAGTTAGCATTTGCATACGTGACAGGTTGCAAGCCCATCGCCGCTATTAGAAAGTTAACTGGTTTCCACACGATGTTTTCTTTCACCGTTTAGAGCTCGTGTTAATGCGCATTTAAATTTTTCTAATCGAAAAATCCATTGATGAGCACGGCCAGGGTTCGAACTTACTACCTATGAATCGAAAATCGAGCACTCTCCCACTCGGCCAACACGGCTATTATTTTCAATCTCAAGAAAAAATATCAAGTAGCAACTAAAATCATTGCAAACCAAACCACAACGATGCCACACTCTTTGTGTGTTAACCAGACCTACGAATACATCGAAACTCTATGAAACGGGAGCTCTCGTTTTTCACTGTATTTCAAAAACTATAGAACCTAGAAGAAAACTAAAAACCATTTTGGAATGTATAAATTGAGTACTTTCATATGACACCCCACTCAATATATTTGGGTAACTTTGAAAAAAATTTACCCCCTTGGGAACCCCATATCTTTACAACCCCTTCATCGATTACGCTCATACGCTTCACAGCAAATTTCCATAGCACAACCTATTGACCTATCAAGTTTCATACAGATTGGATAAGCGGTTCGATAGTTATGCGAGAACATAAAAATGAAACATACAAACATACAAACATACAAATATACAAACATACAAACATACAAAGCAAAATCGCCTAACTTGCCACTAAGATCTTCGCTCGCTTCGCTCGCTCGATCGATAAAGCGGAACAGTTTGTTTGTTTGTTTTTTTGAACGCGCTAATCTCAGAAACTACCAGGCCAATTTGAAAAAAATATTTCTGCATTTGATAGCTAAACTCTTGAGGAAGGTTATAGGCTACTTTTCATTATCATCATCGTCACCTACCATCACTACGGGGGTCAACGCCGTGAGGGCGCTGCTAGTCTATTATAAACAGGGTTAGTTTGTTAGAAGCGCGTTGATGTCTTTTCCACTAAAAAAACATACTACAGCCGAATATAGAACCTCCTCCTTTTTGGAAGTCGGCTAAAAAGAGATATTATGACAAAATCTTGCTTAGTTTTGTCATTCTTTTGAAGTCACCTAGGTAGGTACCACCTAAGTTAGCCAAGTGTAGCGTGCGAGGCGAATTTTTGCAGAGATTAATCCAATATGTTTTTCTTTTGACGACTATGAGCCTCACTTTTTTCGACTGGCTCCACACTGGAGCTTGACTATTTAGATTTGAGCGGATGGATCACCGAAAAGAAAGCTAGGCCCCATACAAGGGCGGATCCAGCTTTGGTGCCAGGGGGGGGTCACATAGTCGTAGTAAAGTCACAAGAAGTTATAATTTAACTAGTAGTTACCCGCGACTTCGTACGTATTAGATTAGGTACTTTCATAAGTAAGTACCTACGTAATGCCGTAAGTAACTATTTTAGAGAAGCGAGCCGTTTTTTTTAAAACAAATGCAAGTACCTAACACTGTGTGACACTTGATGTTGCTAAAACGGTGCTCAAAGAAAAGGCTGGCTGCATGTCAGTTCCAATTCTCAGACATAACTTACTTTGCGCATTAAATACTCATGAAGCTAAAAAGCGAGCGAAGCGAGCCAATTTTTTTTAGACAAATACAACATTGTCACTTGATTTTGCTATTACGGTGTTCAACGAAAAGGCTGGCTGCTTGTCGGTTCCAATTCTCTGGTCAGACTTAACTCACTTTGCGCATTAAATACTCATGAAGCTAAAAAGCGAGCGAAGCGAGCCGATTTTTTTTAAACAAATACAACATTGACACTTCATTTTGCTATTACAGTGCTCAACGAAAACGCTGGCTGCTTGTCGGTTCCAATTCTCTGGTCAGACTTAACTCACTTTGCGCATTAAATACTCATGAAGCTAAAAAGCGAGCGAAGCGAGCCGATTTTTTTTAGACAAATACAACATTGACACTTGATTTTGCTATTACGGTGCTCAACGAAAAGGCTGGCTGCTTGTCGGTTTCAATTCTCTGTTCAGACTTTTTATTTATTTATTTATTTATTAATAACTAGCACGGTTACAAAACACCAATTACGCTAATTACAAAATGTCAATATGAAATACAATACAAAGTCAAGATATTATAACAATGTCGAAAAAGAAAAAAAAAAAAATAATAATAATAATAATAAGAAAATAAAACAAAATAAGAAATAAAAACAAAACATGCATAGAATAAAATAAAATTAAAATTAAATTACAATATCTAATTAAACTCATTTATCTCTATATTTTCGCTGAATGCCAGACTAGTCCTAAGGACCTTTGTCCATTCGTCCGCGAATAAATCGAAGTCTGCATTAGTTGTCAGGAGATCGTTAAGCGCGGTGAGGGTGCGCGGTATGGGCGAGTTAGCGCGCGCTACAGTGCGGCAGGAGGGGACTGCGAACAGTTTATGTCTCCGGGCCCGAAAATAATTATCTGGGGTATAAAATTGAGCCAGCTTGTTGTGAATGTCCGGAACGTCAATCATGCCTCGCAAGATCTTACAGGCAGTAATAATTTGATCATTTGCCCGCCTGGTCTCCAGTGAATTGTAACTAAGACAGCCTTGGAGGAACTTGGTGGGGTACATGAATGGGTAATACCCGAACTTCCG
Source organism: Camptogramma bilineatum (assembly GCA_958496255.1). NCBI lineage: Eukaryota > Metazoa > Arthropoda > Insecta > Lepidoptera > Geometridae > Camptogramma > Camptogramma bilineatum. Next base: position 687,512 of record OY292479.1, on the reverse strand, counting down.
CTTATACAGGTACCTAAGGAAGGCTTTTTGTACCTTTTCAAGTAACAGCTTATAGGTGGTCTCATGGGGATTCCAAATGCAAGCGCTGGCTTCTAGCTTGCTTCGCACAAGGGCACTAAATAGGAGCCGTATTACGTGTTCACTTTTAAAATCTTTGGAATTTCTAAGCACAAAGCCCAGCCGCTGGAATGATTCTTTAGCGACCACAGCCATGTGGTCGTGAAAAGTAAGTTTTTGGTCAAATGTAACACCCAAATCTTTCATTGTTGCAGTTCTAGTTATAACAGTATTATTAATTGTGTAATTGAATATTATTGGGCGCCACATTCGACCAAAAGTCATAACATAGCATTTAGAAAGATTAAAATTCATTTTATTTGTAACACTCCATTCATGTACCGCTCCAACATCCTCCTGGAGTGCCAAACAGTCTGCCTCGCAACCGACTTTAAGATAGAGTTTTAAGTCGTCGGCATAAATAAGACACTCTGCATGCCTAAGGACAGTCGGTAGGTCGTTAATCATGAGAATAAAGAGAAGCGGTCCAAGGATCGAGCCCTGGCTCACCCCCGAGCGCGTGTGGTAAGTTGACGATTGATAAATCCCCAGCCTAACGTATTGTTGGCGATCTCGGAGATAATCCGCCAAAAGCCTTAGGAGGTCTGGTGCGAATCCAATACTGCTGAGCTTCCCAAGAAGGACATCATTGTTTACTTTATCGAAGGCCTTCTGAAAATCAAAATACAAGACATCCACTTGTTGCCCCCTCTCTAGCTGTGCGGAGATGTACTCTACGAGAGTTAGGAGGTTAGTGTTCACTGATCTCTTCGATCTGAAACCATGTTGTGCGTTTGTTAGATATTTCTCCACCTGCAAATATACTCGCCGGTGAAGGATGTTTTCGAATACCTTTGCAGGTGAAGAGAGTATAGCGATAGGGCGATATTCCTCAACAGCTGACTTGTTTGAGCTCTTGGGAATCGGAGTTACCCGTGAGATCTTCCACTGAGAAGGATAGTGACCGGTGCGTAGAGATATGTTAAGAATATGCTGAAGAGGAATACTTAGATAGTTCCTAGCCTGTTTGATTACGGAAGGAGGAATATTATCAGGCCCTATCGCGCTACTAGGTTTAAGTTTATTAATCCCATACACAACATCGTCCAAAGTGAATTCTAATATATTGACATAATTGCTGTTACAGCTTTCGTCAAGATTCATTGCTGTTTCTGCATTTAGTTGAGGCACATCTTGTGAGAAAACACTAGCGAAAAAACTAGCAAAAGCGTTTGCAGCAGCAACACCAGTAAATGATTCACCCATGTAGGTAACGTCGGGTTCAAAACCCCCACTACACCGTAAGCTGGACACGTGTTGCCAAAACTGGCGCGGATTTATTTTAATGTTGTTTTCAATGCGGCTAGTGTAAGAACTATAAGCACCTGCAATCCGACCCTTAAGGGAGCGCCTGAGTTCAGAGAACCGTGTATAGTTTTCCTCAGAGTTTTGGCGTTTCCAAGTAGCATGCAATTTCTGCTTGAGCTTTAAGTCTTGTATGATATCTGAGGTAAACCAGACCGGGTAACGCTTATGGCGAGTCTTTCCGCGACGTTTCTTAGGCATGCAGGTAGTAAAGATTTCATAGATTATTTCGTAAAAAAGCTCTGTAGCCGTTGTTGCATCATGCGACTGTAAGACACTATCCCATGAAGCCATAGAGAGCAAATTATACAGTTGATCGTAGTTGCACTTTTTAAAGTTCCAGTCATTTACCGGATCAATGTTACTCGGCTGGATTACGTTAGAGTTATTACGAGCCGACTCTATATCAAAATATACATCCAATGCTGGGTGGTATAACTTGTCAATAGGTACTATTCCCTCAGAGACTGTAACTGAAACCTCTCGCACGTTAACGCTCTCCCGAACCAATACCACATCGAGCTTTCCACCACTTGCGTTCATAATATTATTACTGTCAGTCAAGCCACAAAAAGATAGAAAATAACAATAATAATTAACAATGCTAAGGGATGTGCTGTTCAAATTTAGATCCCCTAATACAATGACTTCCCCCTTAAGATTACCCATAATAGATTCCGTTTTGCAAAACCATGTCATATACTCATCATCAGAGGCGCTTGTACTAATGTAAACGACGCACACATGGAAAGTACGCCCACAGCACGTGAAACTAGCCCAAAGGTCTTCACCATAGTCAGTCTCCAGCTCCCGGTTACGGCGTAGTACGATAGGAAGGCGTGCACAGAGCATCACGCCGCCACCCGGTTTTCCCCGGTCTCGCCGCAGAATGCTCCACTCACTGTCCACAAGTTCAGAGTCTCTAACAGAGTCATCGAGGTTAGACTCTGTGATGGCAACTAGATCGTGGTCGAGCAGCGTCAGATTATTACGCCATACCGGAAGCTTGGTTTTAAGTCCACGTACATGTTGGTAGAAAATATGAAAGTTAGCGCTGCGATGCACTTGTGCCACGAAAGGGCTGCGGAGCTGAATTGGCCCCCACGGCATCATTGAAGTCTTTCTGACCCGTCGTCGTCGTAAGCTTTCTATAGTGTACCCAAGGTTTGATTCTGGCATTGACTGGCCATACGTCCATTGAGTAACATTTGTCAAAATAGTCAGCTGGAACATCGATCTTGTAAGACTTGTAGTTACCTTTAGGGGTCAACTCTTCAACATTACAGGCACCCGCAGGACACAGCTGCCGAAGGTATTGTCGTACATCATCCACATTGGATTCCATGTTCCATAGGTGCAGAAGCTTGCGTGCCTCTACCGCCTTAAGTGTTGTCACAGCGGGTCCTGCGGTCCCACAAAGGGAAGTGACGCGACGACTCTTGCGGTTCCGAACTTCCGTCCACTGTTGAGCATCCGACTTATTATATATTTCGCTGACAATTTTTTTTCCCTGCGATGCCGCATCTACGTCAGACTTCTCGCTCAGCGCAGGTATTAACATGGCATTGGATACCGCAGATGAGGTGTGTGTAGGTAGGACATTGTCATCAGCACTTTTCGTCGTGTTTCTTAACTCACTTTGCGCATTAAATACTCATGAAGCTAAAAAGCGAGCGAAGCGAGCCGATTTGTTTTAGACAAATACAACATTGACACTTCATTTTGCTATTACAGTGCTCAACGAAAACGCTGGCTGCTTGTCGGTTCCAATTCTCTGGTCAGACTTAACTCACTTTGCGCATTAAATACTCATGAAGCTAAAAAGCGAGCGAAGCGAGCCTATTTTTTTTAGACAAATACAACATTGACACTTGATTTTGCTATTACGGTGCTCAACGAAAAGGCTGGCTGCTTGTCGGTTTCAATTCTCTGGTCAGACTTAACTCACTTTGCGCATTAAATACTCATGAAGCTAAAAAGCGAGCGAAGCGGATTTTTTTTAGACAAATACAACATGTTGTGACACTTGATTTTGCTATTACGGTGTCCAACGAAAAGGTCAGACATAGCTCACTTTGCGTATTTAATACTCATGAAGCTAAAAAGCGAGCCGATTTTTTTTAGACAAATTAAATACATGTGACACTTGATTTTGTTATTACGGGTCTTAAAGAAAAGGCTGGCTGTCGCTTCCAATTCTCTGGCGATTTTTGTAGACAAACTCAACATGTGACACTTGGTTTTGCTAACGGTGCTCAATGAAAAGGCTGGCTGCTTGTCGGTTCTTATTCTCTGGTTAGACATAACTCACTTTGTTCGCAAAATACTTATGAAGCGAATTTTTTTTTTTATGTTCTTAAAGAAAATCCTGAAACACGTGTCCATTATTTTACATTCACAGTATTTTAACCGAGTTTCAAGCAAATCACGTTCCAATAGGTACCAACTTTTACAATCCTAGCACCGCGTTTGGAGGTAGTTTTCAAAATCCTGAAGTACATGTTCAATAGAATAATTTTAATAAGTGGTCCACCTAGGTCCTGGACCCGGCCCAACCCGGCCCAGGGGGGGGGTCATGACCCCCATGACCCCCCCCCTGGATCCGCCCTTGGCCCCATACCGTGTTTGTTGCCCTGATTCTTCACGGTGTTGGTCGCGAAAGAACAGGAGTAGAATCACCTAGCTCTTAAGACGATTCAATGTGATCCCGATATCCGTACCCATATTATAAATGTGAAAGTGTGTGTTTGTTTGTTTGTCCTGCTTTCACGTCAAAAAAGAGCGACGGATTGACGTGATTTTTTTTGTGAATAGAGTTGGAGGGCTGCCACGTACCTAGATTGCCACCTAGATTGCCCCTGCGGCAGGTGTGTGAGTAGCGCCCATTACATAGGCTACTTTTTATCCGAGTACCACGCGAGCGAAGCCGCGGGCAGCTAGTACTGAATAAATGATGTTTGAATTTGAATTTTGCATGATTCGGTCAATTCTTTTCATGACGCCATTGTGGATGTTCAATTTGACAAATACTGAAGCAATCATTCAAAACGATAGTATCCCGAGTGAACATTATTGCGCCAGCCAGCGCTTGCAAAAACTATGAATTAGACAGGTTGTTACGTACGAGTTACCTCAGCACACGTAAGAATTACACAAGCAGCTTGACAAGCCTCAATATGTTGGGAAAACAAATAAACGCTGCGTTCATCTATGAAGCGCTCGTGGCGTAGCTTGCGTTCTTGATTGATCGTTGAAGTTAAGCAACGTTGCGCACGGTCACTTTCAGGATAAGTGACCGCAAGTGGTATTACGAGCTAAACGCTTCCGTGCTTCGGAGGGCACGTTAAATTGTCGCTCCCGGCTTTTGAGTCGCCTGAAAACTCCGTCACCAGAGTTGGCCACTTGCTCATACGAACTTGCTTGCTTTATCTATGATTTCACACAACTAAGGTAGCAGGACAAGGCAAGCATAGTGTTGGACGTCCACCGACAAGATGGACAGACGACCTTGTAAAAACTGCAGGTTGGCGGTGGATGCAGGCCGCTTCCAACCACAACACATGGAAATTTTTGAGGCCTATGTCCAACAGTGGACGTCCAATGATGATGAAGGTAACAGGACAAGCATACGGCCTTGATGGTAAGCAGTTACCGGTCGCCTATGGACGCCTGCGACACCAGAGGAGTCACACTCGCACTGCTGACCCTTTACAAGAGGAATCACTGCGCCGACCCTTACGGTTGGTTTGGACTGAATGTCAAAATGTACTGATCTGCATAATGTATTTATTCCAAAAAGAACTTTTCCCAAAATGACTGATTTTCTATAGGTCTTCATTATAAAATGTCGGAAATGAAACTGTCAAATGTATGTACAGTCGGCATTAGTCACTCTCTTTATTTTTAAAATAAGTATTAAAATAAAATCACATTCTATAGTTATCAGGCAAAAATGGAAAACGCGGTCCGCTTGAGAGATAAAACTTGGGCGGTGTGTCTCTTTCTAAAGGGTGACCATAATTTATAAACTAAACATTCCTAGTCCATAGGGGGTCTTTTACATCATTTTCTGATTTACATGACACGTGATTTCAGGGCATGATTTTTCAATTAAAATACTGATGCAATTTTGATCCTTAAGTAAGTAAGTAAGTTCGTATGAGTAAGTGGCCAACTCTGGTGACGGAGTTTTTAGGCCGCCTAAAGGCCTCCGTCATGGCTTAACGACTTCTATTTTGATCCTTGATTTTGATCCTTGGTTTCGATCCTTGAATTCGATCCTTGATTTCGATCCTTGATTTCGATCCTCGGTTTCGATCCTTGATTTCGATCCTTGATTCTTGAATCTTGAATCTGAAAACTAAAGTCTTGAATATTTGAAGTGACAGCTGTCAAACTTCAAACGGCCATATCTCGGGAACTACTCGTCCTAGACTCCCCGTTCCCAGTTCAAATGAAAGCTATGGCCAAGATCTTCATTTGAAGTGACAGCTGTCAAACTTCAAACGGCCATATCTCGGGAACTACTCGTCCTAGACTCCCCGTTCCCAGTTCAAATGAAAGCTATGGCCAAGATCTTCATTTGAAGTGACAGCTGTCAAACTTCAAACGGCCATATCTCGTTAACTACTCGTCCTAGACTCCCCGTTCCCAGTTCAAATGAAAGCTATGGCCAAGATCTTCATTTGAAGTGACAGCTGTCAAACTTCAAACGGCCATATCTCGGGAACTACTCGTCCTAGACTCCCCGTTCTCAGTTCAAATGAAAGCTATGGCCAAGATCTTCATTTGAAGTGACAGCTGTCAAACTTCAAACAGCCATATCTCGTTAACTACTCGTCCTAGACTCCCCGTTCCCAGTTCAAATGAAAGCTATGGCCAAGATCTTCATTTGAAGTGACAGCTGTCAAACTTCAAACGGCCATATCTCGGGAACTACTCGTCCTAGACTCCCCGTTCCCAGTTCAAATGAAAGCTATGGCCAAGATCTTCATTTGAAGTGACAGCTGTCATTTTGACAGCTGTCACTTTAAATGTAGATCTTAGTCATAGCTTTCATTTGAGCTAAAAAGAAAGAGTCTAGGACGAGTAGTTAACGAGATATGGCCGTTTGAAGTTTGACAGCTGTCACTTCAAATGAAGATCTTGGCCATAGCTTTCACTTGAACTGGGAACGGGGAGTCTAGGACGAGTAGTTCCCGAGATATGGCCGTTTGAAGTTTGACAGCTGTCACTTCAAATGAAGATCTTGGCCATAGCTTTCATTTGAACTGGGAACGGGGAGTCTAGGACGAGTAGTTTCCGAGATATGGCGGTTTGAAGTTTGACAGCTGTCAGTTCAAATGTCAATTTGACTTAATCTGTCATTTTGACATGATCTGTCAATTGTTTTGCAATGATCTGTCAAGCTGCTATTATTTATTTATTTATTTATTTATACAGAAATTTTGATTGTATATTTTTATTTTATTTTGTACTTAATTGCACTAAGGTCACGGTAGGAGCATAAGGACATATTGGTCCTCGTGCTCCTACCAGTAGGAGAACCAAGTAGGAGTAAGAGGAAACGTATGATCGTTGTAATGTAGCTGAATGTACCTTTTGTGTCAGACTTTACGGACTTCCGACATTTCAAAATGAAGGCATAGAGAAAATCAGTCATTTTGGGAAAAGTTCTTTTTGGAATAAATACATTATGCAGATCAGTACATTTTGACATTCAGTCCAAACCAACCGTAAGGGCGCCGACAACACAATGGACAAGACTGCTCCACCAGTTGTCACCGCAGCGCGAAGAGCAGATAGGGATTGCAATACCGCATCTTAGAAATTATGAAAAATATCAAATTGAAAATACAGATTTTGTGTAAAAATCAACTTTTAATTACGGTTGGTAACCGATTCAGCTGAGCTACTCGCTGTTACGGGTCTAATAAAACCTCTCATAATTTTCTTGATTTTGGAAATAGAATAGATTACGTGAAGAAAGTTTTTAGGGCCATTTCGTATTACTTTTATGCAAAACTGACATTTGCTCTGCAATTTAAATAATTTCCTTATGTACCATAATAAAGCGGAAGTGTTTGTTTGAACGTTCGAACGACGGATATGAAAAATTATTTTTAGTCTTTTTTAGTTTTTTATTTTTATTTTTTTAAAGTTATTTTAGTCATTTTTTTTCTAATCTGCCCGCGACAATGGCTATTGTAACATAGCCGAAACGTCGGGATATATAAATAAGGTAAATTACGCGATAAAATCCCGTGTCCATATAATTTTCAAAATTCTTTTTGCATTTGATAAACAGACACCTAGTCTTATTCATAACATTCTACTAATAAGTACCTACCTACCTAAGTAAGTTCGTATGAGCGGCCAACTCTAGTGACGGAGTTTTTAGGCTGCCTAAAGGCCTCCAGGACCGACAAATGTGACCTCCAAAGCACGGAAGCGGTCAGCTCGTAATGCCACTTGCGGTCACCTATCCAAATTGTGACCGCGCACAACGCTTAACTTCAACGATCAATCAAGAACGTCTAAGGGAGTGTAGGTACACATTGCGTTTTCTGCAGCGCGTTTTTGAGCTGCGCGTTTGTATCGATACAAACGCGCGTTCGCAACGCGTATTTTTCCATACAAAAGCGAACCGGGAGGGGCTGCTGCGCGGGGGGCTGCGCGTTCGCATCGCGTTCGAATCGCGTTTGTATCGATACAAACGCGCTGCAAAAAACGCAATGTGTACACTCCCTAAGCAAGCTACACCACGAGCGCTTCTACTAATAAAAACTTTAGTTTTTTTTTTCTAAGAGTAATAATTAGGCTACCGCTCCATTAGTTTAAACCGTTGGCAATCAGCCTTGCCCGAAAGATGGCAGCTCGGCAAAACCGGCTGTAAGTGTGTCACATGGTTGTGTAAGAGACGAGCGTAACACGCGCGGAGAGCGGGTATGAACAAATGTACCTGTGTATGAACGTTGATTCCCTATTATTAAGAACTAGCTGACCCCGCGAACTTCTTATTGGCTCAAAAGTCGAGATATCAAAAGTACAATAGTTACAAAATGGACGGGTGACCACGAATATTAACTTGCGCGCTTTCGTATTAAGTGGAAGTGGCAGAAACTGGAAGGGGTGTGTTTTGTCTCATATTTGTGGTAAAGCGACACTAAACCGCTTTTAAATTATCCTAAACTGATATAAATTAGATACAAATTAGATTTCATCGTGAAAGAGTGAGCTCAGACGTTAAATGAAAGGTAAGCGACACTGTTTTGTTGTCTGTTCCGAATAAAACAATGCCATGGATTTTTTACAGACGTATCTATGATCTAAGTAGGTATAGCAATGAGTTGGTCACTAGTTCAAATTTTTACTCTGAGCTACATTAAAATAAGAGACTTGCATTTAAATTAGCTCTTGCCAAACCGATACTGACAAGGCCGAATAGATGGAATTACTTTGCCTTGGCAGGGATCGATGACGAAACAAAAATCTACCAAGATGGTGAGTTACTGTTTGTTTGTACCTACCTACCTGTAGATAAGTAATTTAATACATGCACTTACCTACTTATCTAGTGCAATGAAGATACATTTGAAATAGTAATAAGTAAAAGAACGTAAAATAAGAAGGTTTTTATCTTGCTTCTAAAAAGAATAAGTGCATACTTTTTCTTTTTAATTTGAGTCCTATTACAAGTCTCATTGATAATTCAGATATTAATATTCCGATGTTGTCTGGGTCAATAGTTTATTTTTTGTTGTTCTTTACAACTACCCTCGTATCGAAATATTCGAAGAATTTTACAGTAGGTATGTATAAAATGTAGGTCGTAGCCTACCAACAATTTAAAAAGTGATAGTGAATTTTGTAAACACATGAAAACGACAAAACAAAGTCAGGGTGACCGACTAGTCGAACCGTTCTTAAAACTATTATGCCTCTGAACTTACCTTGGGATAAATTGTTTAGCAAAGTTCCCACAAACACACAATTTTTCACAAAACAGGCACTGGAATTTTTGACAGCTGTCAGTTGTCAGTGTTCGCGCCACTTTTTACTTTTTCAGCGGCGACAAACTTTTTTTCTCTAAAAAGTTTGGTTACGCGCGCAGTCAACGCCACCGCTATACATACTGACCACTTTCGAATCGTTTCCAACATGGAATACTACAGGCAATGGAAAACTTGGACTCTCTACCATATTTTGTACTACTTACGGGTGATTTTCGCTAGATTTATGGGATTACTATGGCTATGCAATCAAGCAAAGCGTGGTTCTTGTGGCGTCGTGATAAGAACTATTAATTTCTTGCCCATAATTATGTAGGCTACCGGATAAAAGTTAAGAATTTCTGAATGGTCCACAGAAAACCTGTTCACACAGCGCAATACCTACAAAAGTTTAAAACTAGTCTGTTTTAGTCTGTCGAATTGTACCTATTAAATAGGTTAGTTAAACAAAAAAGTAAAAAAATAATCTTATTATCTTCTTTGATATAAAAAATTATGTTTGGTAGGTATGTTTATCTTTCATGCGTTCCTAAACCATTGATCAGATTGTGATGAAAGTTTAGGACCTATACAGGGTGAATTTTTGAGACGGGGCAGTAAGGGCAGCTACCTTAACCGTTGTAGCTAGAGGAAAACGTTCTTAGGAGACCATCCTTAATTTTTGAAATTATTTCGACCTGCATTCACAGATTTTGAAAAAAATGTACAGTCAGCGAGAAAATGGGCCATTTACACAAAAACTTTTTTGATGCCAATCGATCCTGTTTCATCTAAGGATAAAAAGGCTCTTTCAGACCAACTGAGGTTAGAGTACTAGAAAAGTCAGAAATCGCTAAAATGTATTTCTGAGACAAGACAGTAAGGGCTACCTTAACCGTTGTAGCTACAGGAAAACGTTTTTAGGAGACTATCCTTAACTTTTGAAGATATTTCAACCTGCATTCACAGATTTTGAAAAAAATGTACAGTCAGCGAGAAAATGGGCAATTTACACAAAAACTTTTTTTGATGCCAGTCGATCCTGTTTCATCTAAGGATTAAAAGATTCTATTGGACCAACTGAGGCAAGAGTACTACAAAAGTCCTGCGCATCGATAGTCAAGGCACTATTCCACTACATTTAAAATTAAAAAAAAAAATTAAGTTGGTAAAGGCACTCCGGCTAAAGGAGGATCGCTTGTATCATTGCGGGTTCGAATCCCGTCGGAATTGAAAATTTTAATAAGATTTTTCATTTTCAAATGTAGTTAGGTACATAAGTAGATACCTAAGTGTGGTTAACACTATAAAAATTAAAAAACTATTCCACTAGTCGTATTTCTAATTATACGCACTAAAATTTACGGTCAAAATGTCATTTTTCATTTATTTTTAGTTCGTACAATGAGCAATTCGACTTATAGACCAACACGGCTGTCATAAGCTATTTTTTATTCCAGAAACTTCACAGTGAATTGTGCTTTTGTAAGTAAGAAAAACGTAATTTTTGTAGCTTGATTTAAAATTTATTGTAAAAAATTAAATTTTAGATACTTAAGAGGGCTGCGACCGGCGAATTTCCATAAAAACGTAATACCGAAATCATTTAAAATGTAAGCATGTTTATATCAGTTTATGTTGTTAGATTAGGAGAGTAGGTATTTATCTAGGTTCCTGTTAAACTTTTGTTCCGAAAAACTTACCTAAAAAGAAATGTAAGCCAATTGAATTGAAATCTTTGTAGGTACACCAAAAATGGCATTTTTTCTTTTCATTTGTTCTATAGTAAGTTTTTTGAAACAAAAGTTCAACAGGAACCTAGATAAATACTACCTTTATCCAAATAATAACGTAAAGTGATAAAAATATGCTCAAATTTTAAATTATTTTGGTATTACGTTCCTAGGTAAGTAGATACGTTCGCCGAGCCCTTAATACTTTAACTTACTCGTACCTACATAATACATTATTATATCACTTCTTTTATAACAATTTAGTGCAATTAACGCATAAGAATAATTTATAAATTATAAATAATGAATAAGTAATACAGTTTCCTTGTTATGACATCTACACCTATTAAAATAATTTATAAATTAAGTAAATAAAATAATGTAACAGTTGCATTTTTCTTCAAAAATAATTATGTAAGTAATTATATAAATTAACCCTTTCATTAACAATTCAATTAAAAATAATTACAAATCTGGATATACAGAGCTATCAATTTGACTGGCCTCTTAGCTCAGTTGGTAGTAGCTCTGCCTTCTGCGTTGTAGGTCGTGGGTTCGATTCCCACCCAGGACAAGCATTTGTGTGATAAACATAGATGTTTGTTCTGTGTCTAGGCGTTACAAAGTATTATAAGTATGTATTTACAAATATATAAGTACCTATTATTTGTTCCGTTCCGATATCCGGAATCCATATTGAGTCAAGCACCAGTCTTTTAGCGTAACTTCCGCCAAGTCAGCTCCTCCCTGTACATCCGGCGCTACTATCGCCTCGATTTTGACGGCAAACTAGTTTACGACCGAATTGGCGGTACAGCTTTTTCTTCATTATAGCGTCGTTTTACCTAGCGTTAACACGTCTTCCGCAGCAAAAATAAATTTAAATAAATTTAAATATTTAACGGAATATTAAATTTCGTAAAGTTAAAATTTTATTCCTCCCTTCGTTATGGAGGACGATATCGAATGTCGTGACCACGTGGAAGTGCAACAAAGTGATTGTGAAAGTGAAAACGACCACGTGTCACGAAAAAGGAGTCGTTCTTCAAGTTCGTGGAGTGTTTCGTCGGAGGATCTACAGGATGAAAGGAAAAGGAAAAGATCTAAACGGGTGAGCGATTTGAAATTTGAATTCTTATCCCAACAAGTGGCCCTTTTACGAATCTTATTTCACAAAAGCATTATGAACCTCAACCGGCTAACGCTTCACGTGGGCCCGAGGTTACCAAAGAGCCAACGAACTCCCCTGATGATGGTTTAGGGCTGCGCCCGCCGCCTAGTGCGAGCGAGGTCGATAAGCAACAGCTTCAATTATCAGAGTTATCAACTATATTGAAAGACCCACCCTTTCCTAAATCTAACGATAAGCATTTAGAAAAGTTAATCAAATTGCAAAGATTTCAATGCAACGATTGGTATGCTATTCGATTTTCGGAGGCTCAGAAAAAATACTCAACTACCCCCGGTTTTGTGGAGCTAAATGTAAATGATGAATTGCGACGTTTTCATGTGTCGGGCTCCAATGAGGATCGCTCTCACTTGCTAGAGAGAACCTATGCCGCATTATCGAGTGCTGTTTTGACCCAAAAAGATGAGTTACGTAACGCCTTGCAAACTTTAGTAGATTGGTCTAATGATAAAAATACCACGCTTACGCCGAAATCTCTTTTTGATAAAATTGAGCAAACATTTAGTGCAGATTCGAACTACACCAAGGTGTCTGATGATATTTTGCAAATGTCTTGTGGTAGGCGCGCTGATTGCATCAAGTCGCGTAGAGATGCTATCATTAAGCAGATTTCCGAAGAATATCATTGCGGGGCTTTGCAGAAAATTCCACCCAGTGCTGAAAATTTGTTTGACAGCGACATGCTTGCCGCTTATCTTCAAAAAATTGGGGGGGCCGAGAAACTAACAGCTTGCTTTCAGAGTACACACACAACAGCAGCGTCGACGTCTGCGCCAAAGCGTGCTTACAATGCCAAGCCGAAGCCATCAACAAGCAAACAAGCGAATGATAATTTTCGGAGGAACAATTTTAAGGATAACTCCAAAGGTCAATCGAGGGCATCGGGCAGCAACGACAACAAATCTACCAATGCAAGGAACAAGCAGCGCTATTCCAGAGGTAAGAAACCACGTTCTCGCTCACAGAATAGAAACGATCGATTATGACTCGAAACCATTTCGGGGGGGCTGTCTAAAGCAATATGTACATATATGGGAAAATTTAGGAGCACCCAACTATATTTGCAAACTTTTAACGGGAGCAAGCATCCCTTTTGTTATGAAGCCACCCCTGATCTATCCAAATCAATCGATTATGAGAAATTTCGCGACCAAGAAAAGTTATCACATGACACAACAAATCGAGAATATGTTGAAGACACGTGTACTAGAAAAAGCCGAAATGAACCCCAGCTACCTCTCAACATTTTTTCTAGTACCGAAAGCAGATGGAACGTTTCGACCCATCTTCAATCTGAAGCGTCTAAACTGTTTCGTGAAACTAAAAGGTTTTCAGCTTTTCAGTCACTTCCGAATGCCAAGCTTCCTACAGAGCCAAGACTGGATGGTAAAAATGGACCTGAGCCAAGCCTACTTCCACTTACCCATAGCCAAGAGACACCGACGGTTCCTGAGACTCAGCTACAATGGCCAACTCCTGCAAATGACCTGCCTCCCGTTTGGCCTCTCGTCAGCGCCGAGGACATTCACATCTCTGACGAACTGGATCGCCGAATACTTGAGAAAACGGAACATAAGGTGCGTAGTCTATCTAGACGATTTTTTGCTAGTGAATCAGTCCCGAGAGGTCTTACACGATCACATAACATTCACAAACCTTATGCACCGACTCGGTTGGACTGTCAACATGGACAAATCTGTACTGGTTCCGACTCGCCGTCTAGAATTTTTGGGCGTCACCTGGGACACACAACTCAACACGAAGTCCCTGTCGGAACCGAAGTGCCACACGCTACGCAGAGCACTTACAGTTCAAATGTCCAAAGGCAGTTGGTCCCTCAGACAGGCCCAGTCCCTAATGGGGAGACTCAACTTCGCCTCGTACGTGATACGCAGAGGAAGGTTGCATTGTCGCACTCTGCAATACCACAGTCGATTTCTTCCAAAAGATCACCCCTACATGCAAGTGAAGATACCAGATGCGGTAACTATGGAAATAAAGTGGTGGTTAAAAGCAGTCCAGGGCTCACTACCAATACATACAGATCCGTTCTCTCACCTTCTAACCACAGATGCATCGGACTTCGGATGGGGCGCTCAACTGGGAGATCTGAAGATGTCAGGACGATGGACGAAACAACAGCGGCCGTGGCATGTGAATCTCAAGGAGCTGTTTGCAGTACATGCAGCGATCCAACAAGAGCACAATCGCCTACACAATGCTCACATTTTACTACAGACCGACAACCGCACCGTTGTAGCCTATATCAACAAGGAAGGTGGAACCAAATCGAAGAAACTTCTGCATCTGACACACAGACTGCTGGCAATTTTGGACAAGGTAAACATCCTTTTGACAGCACAGTACTTCCCCGGCCGATTCAACTGCGAGGTGGATGCCCTATCGCGGGGCAAAGTCTGCCCAGAGTGGCACCTGATGCCGGCGGCGACGAGAGACATCTTCGCGATGTGGGGCACTCCAGATGTAGACCTATTCGCTTCAAAAACAGCTCATGTGGTAAGGAAATATGTCTCACTAGACTCTCAAGATCAGGAAGCGATGTCCTGCAATGCGTTCCTACACCGGTGGAACCACAGACTGGCGTGGTTATTCCCTCCGCCGAACCTCATACCTCAGGTATTGTCTCGACTGAACGAAGCTCAGGGTCGGTTCATTCTGATTGCTCCGAAGTGGCACAAAGTGTTTTGGCGAGCAGATCTTCGAGCTCGGTCCGACCACGAGCCATATCTCATCCCGAACCTTCAACGAGTACTGATCGACACGAGAACAGGAACACATCCGCCGGAGATCCAGGACATATGTTTGGAAGCATGGCTGATTTCGGGTGGACGGAGGTTATTGAAGACTGGTCAGTAGAGGAAAAATCACTTTTAATGTCTAGCTGGCGAAAATCTACTCTAAACACCTACAGACCTGCATGGAACAAATGGAAGGCTTGGTGTGCCTCAGAAAATATTTCGTTCAAGGACCCGAATCCGGACCAAGTAGCTCGATATTTAGCCCATCTACACAACAACGAAGGTTTGGCTTTTAGAACGATTTTGGTTCACAAATCTGTGATTGCTACCTTTACAAATTTTTCAGGAAACAAAGATTTATCGTCTAACTTTTTTATCAAGCATATGCTTAAAGCTATTTCTGTAGCAAAAGATAAGAAAATGAAACCACCAATTTGGAATGTAAAACAGGTATTACAATTTCTTGATAACCATTCACCTGATGAAAATAATTTGTATTCAGTTTCCAGGCGTTTAGCAATTCTACTACTACTAGCTTCGGGACGCAGAGTTCACGACCTCACACTGCTGAGAATTGATGATGATAAATACATAGACGAGGGCGATGCGATAGTTTTTTGGCCCAGTTTTGGATCGAAAACCGATGACGTCAACTACAGACAATCTGGCTGGAAGATAAAGGTTCATCCGAATAAAAATCTGGACTGTGTACATTGGGTTCGCCAACTAATTAGGACCTCACAGGATCGTCGAAAATCAGGTACCTTATTGTCTGAACTTTTTATAACCGCTAGAGGTGATCCTAAGCCAGCGTCGAGAACTATTATAGGAGGTTGGATCAAGTCTGTGCTCAAAGAGGCTGGGATCGAAGCTTCGCCGGGCTCTGTACGTTCGGCAGTAGCTTCTCTTAATTGGCTAGAAAAATTTCCAATTGACCAAATTCTTGAAACTGGCAATTGGAGACAGGAACATACCTTTAGAAAATATTACCAGAAAGAAATAGTTAATCAATCAAATAGTACAAGTTCTGATTCTGTTTCACTATCGAAATTCTTTAAACCAGTGCGGTAACAGTTTGAATGAATGTTTATAACAATGTCTGATTTCTTAATTGATAATTGTACGAATATATTGTTTTGTTTTTTCATATACATTGACTTTTTATTTACATATCAAACACATTATAGCATCATGACCTACATTGGCTACCAGGAGATAACAAACACATCACTCAATATGGATTCCGGATATCGGAACGGAACAAATAATAGAGGGTTTTAACTAACAATAAAACTTACCTATTATTTTTCCAAACGATATCCGGAATCCAGGTAATGCCTACCTGGTACCTATCGTGAGTATAATGAAGAAAAAGCTGTACCGCCAATTCGGTCGTAAACTAGTTTGCCGTCAAAATCGAGGCGATAGTAGCGCCGGATGTACAGGGAGGAGCTGACTTGGCGGAAGTTACGCTAAAAGACTGGTGCTTGACTCAATATGGATTCCGGATATCGTTTGGAAAAATAATAGGTAAGTTTTATTGTTAGTTAAAACCCTCTATTCTATCAGTTATTTAGTTCCCATAGTACAAGCTTTGCTTAGTTTGGGGCTAGATGGCGCTGTGTCAAATGTCCAGCAATATTTATTTATTTATCAAAAGATCGTTTGCAATTATCCTTAGATGGCTCAAAAGTTATGCAAATATGTAGATTATTTTCTGTAAATACATTTTTACTTATCAGTATTTTTTCAGAAGCACCCCGGCTTTAGGATCGGTTTGATCAATGCGGGTTCGAATCCCGTTAAAATAGAAACTACGTATTTTCATTATTAGAAAGCATTTTCACGATTAACTGTTTTTTAACCGACTTCAAAAACAAGGAGGAGGTTCTCAATTCGCCGGATTTTTTTTGTGCTTTTTTTTATCCACTTGTTTCATTTTCATTTCATATTTTTGCAGTTAGAGTAGGATTCAGCACTCAAGTCCTACGGAAAAAGCGGGAACTAATTGTTTTATTTACTTTATTATGCTCTTTTAGTCAAGGTCGTTCAGTTGTTCTGGTGTGTAGAGCTAACGAACATACAAACTAGCATAATTATTATTGTTCAAGCCTTATTTGGACAATTAGTAATTTTTTACATAACCTAGTTCTGCGATAGCAGCGCTGAGTCTATCGGACTTCAGTGCTGACGCCGACTCTACTCAGTGTGTAATTTCATATGAATCTTCAAATTCCCATTCAAAGTGAACTGTTTATTACAAACTCCACAATTATATGGCCTGTCCTCACTATGCACTTTCATATGTTTAGACAAGTTTCCTATCTGCTTATTACATATTTTACATGTATATGCCTTCAAGCCTGTATGAGTTCTCATATGCCTTTTAAGCTGCCCCGTCTCTCTAAAGCTACGTTTACACACTTCGCAAGTAAATGGCTTTTCGCCAGAATGCACTCGCATATGAATCTTCAAGTATCCGTTATCAGAGAATGATTTTCGACAAACTTTGCAAGAAAATGGCTTTTCGCCAGTATGCGTTCTTAAATGCAGTTTGAATGATGCCATTTGGGCGAATTGTCGTTCGCAAAAACTGCAAGAATATGGCTTGAAACCGGTGTGTACTCGCATATGGACTTTTAGAGTTGTGTAAGCTGTGAATTCTTTCTTGCATATTTCGCAAGAAAATGGCCTTTCGCCCGTATGCTGTCTTTCATGAATTGCCAAATAGCTTTTGCTTGAGAAATTCTTCTTGCATATATTACATGAGTGAGCTTTGATTTGATTATGGATTATATATATGTGTCTTTTTAAATGGGTTCGTTGAGGAAATCTCCGGCCACACACATCACATATATATGGCTTTTCGCCTGTGTGGGTGTACATATGGGATTTTAGAGTTTGGTTGTGTCCGAATGATTTGTGACAAACATCACATTGATAATTCCTCTCTCCCGTATGTACTTTCATATGTTCCCTAAGTCCTTTCTTCCTTTGAAATTCCTTCTGACATTCCGAGCATTTGAATTTCTTTTCAAAATGTATGTTTAGATGGTTTTTTAGTAGTTTTGGCTTGTCTAGGACCTTTGCGCAGATTGTGCAGGGGAATTTTGTTCCGTCATTATGTTTTGAAGCGAAATGTTTGGTCAAATCCTTGTTTGTGTGGAAGGTGTCGGCGCATAGTAGGCAAATATAAGTTTTCTCTCCTGTGTGTATCTTTAAGTGCATTTCTAATGAGCCGTTGTAAGTGAATTGTTTCTCGCAGTAACTGCAACGATATTTCTTTGTTTTCGTCTTGATTGGTTTAGAATCTTCTTCTGAAAACAAAAAAAAAAATATTTTATTTTATACCAACACTAGCCGCCCCGGCTTCGCACGGGTCACATCACACATCACATTAGAAACCCCTAAAATTATCAATGTTTCTCTACTATATTGTGCATGTATTATACATATAAACCTTCCTCTTGAATCACTCTATCTATTAAAAAAAACCGCATCAAAATTCGTTGCGTAGTTTTAAAGATCTAAGCACACATAGGGACAGACAGCGGGAAGCGACTTTGTTTTATACTATGTAGTGATGATGTAGTGATATAAAGCGAAAGAGTTTGTTTGAACGCGCTAGTGGCACTACGGTCGGATTTGAAAAATTCTTTCTGCATTTGATAGCTAAACTCTTGAGGAAGGTTATAGGCTACTTTTCATCATCATCATCATCACCATCACTACGGGGGCAACGCCGCGAGGACGCTGCTAGTCCTACTATCCTACTAATATTATAAATGCGAATTTTTGTGAGGATGTTTGTTACTATTTCACGCAAAAACTAATGAACGGATTTTAATGAAACTTGGAATATACATAGTTTATGACCTGAAACACATAAGCTACTTTTTGTCCTCGTAGGTACCACGCGAGCGAAGCCGCGGGCGGAAGCTAGTCTCATATAAAATAGACGAAATTTCTATGTGAGTAATTTCCATGTATTATTACAAAAATCTTACCATCGTTAAAATCCTGCCAGCCATCTTCACAATTCTGTTCAACAGATGACTTTAAACTGCTGAGCGGTTGGTCGTCTATATCAACTGTAAACATCACACTGATATTATAAATGCGAAAGTTTGGAGTTTGGATGGATGTATGTTCCACTATAACTCGACAACCACTGAACCGATTTGGCTGAAATTTAAAATATAGATAGACTAGCTGCTGCCCGCGGCTTCGCTCGTGTGGTACCCGGATAAAAAGTAGCCTATGTTACTCTCCAGCCCTCCAATTATCTCCACACAAAAAATCACGTCAATCCGTCGCTCTGTTTTGACGTGAAAGCAGGACAAATAAACAAACAAATAAACACACTTTCACATAATATGGGTACGAATGATGACCGGGAATAGGACATAGCCTACTTTTTATCCAGGTACCACGCGAGCGAAGCCACGGGTGGAAGCTAGTGTATTATAAGTAGATACCTATGTAATTACAGCAATATGTATCTATTTCTAAATACTTTGTTTAATATAGTGAGAAACAGTTGATCTTACCATTATAATCATCAGCTGAGTCATTTTTCAAAGCTTCATTTTTACATTCTGAAAATATTGATCATAATTAGTGAAATAAATAAATTATGCCACTGTGACTATCTACGGTCACGGTTTCTCATTGAAATTTGATTTGAAATCTGTGATAGAGTCCAGCGGGCTGATTGTCTAACTTATCTCAAACCTCAAATAGGTATCAAACTGTCAAAACAGTCGCGTAGGTATCTTTTGTCTCATTCGGTCTCGTTGACTGAGTGAGAAGTGAGTTACTTGCGTGGTCACTGAACTATCTTATTTGACAGTTTGAGACCGATTTTGATCGCTATCAAAGATAGACAATCAAGGGGCAGCCCTTGATGTTTTTTCGATTTTAAATCAAAATGTGAAGATTGCTTTGAAGAAACAATGGTTTTTTTTTTAATTACTTACCATCTGATTCTGTAAGCTGGTCAACCTCCACTTTGACATCATTTCCAATACTTTCTGTAACATAAAGGTTTACGTTTAGGGGAGGGGATTTTAGATTTAAGTACCTTTCATTATTTAAGTTTTAAAAGATTTACTTGCTTAAATAAAATTTTTATAAGGATTGTAATAAAAGCTATAAATAAGTAAATCAAGAACGTCTAACAAGCTATGCTACGAGCGCTTCACATGAGGCATAGCTTGCGGTACGTTTCTCACCTTTAATCCCGAGATACACATTATTGAACTGTTCCTCACATTCCACCACCTGTCTCCTGAAGAGTGCAGCATCTCTCAGTCGGGACTCACAGACACCACAGATAGCAGACGAGGAGTCGTTGAGTGTCTGTGACAACTGAAAGAATACATGAAGCTTTCCGTGATAGGTCTATTCCTGCTATCAGCTGATTGATCGGCTAGTGCAATGTTAGTAAATATTGTACTTTGGTTTTGGCTAGAGTATAGTGTGTTTAAAACTCATATTAAATAGAAAAATGACAAGTGTTTACTCACAACAACACTGAAAGTTTCACGTAGAATCACGGAGTAAGTTTCTTCTTTCTCGTCAGTGAAAAAGGCCAATAAGCTCTTAAAATGGCCTTTTGAATGACAACAACGGCATAAGCCGTCTGTTAGCCACGTCTCAGGCATTATTGAATCATGTTTTCGTTGGTTTTTTACACAAAATATGCGAGTAAGTGAAACTTGTTAAAACAAAGAGTTCTCGATTACAGTCTGTTTTAATTATTTAGGAACCATGCAATATCTTATTGATCAACATTACTGCTTTTATTTTTCCCATAGCGCAGTTCTTTTTATTATAATTTATAATTTATAATAATAAAAATGCCCAATGTAAACAAACAAAATCGAACATCGGAAGAGAAAGAAAGAAACGCCAGCAGGCAGCGGAATCGTACGTAGGTGTCAACTGTCATGCATGTCAATGTCAATGTCTAGTCTTGTAGTGTTTGCTTGCCTATGAAAATTATTTGAAAATCGAAAATCATTCGATTTATCGACTAAAACTAACTGACGTAAACATTTTTTTTGTTGTCCAACATTGTTGAATTTGACTTAACGGTACATTATGTCGCAGCCAAGTCGTTGAATTAGCCATTTAATTAAACGTCTAGCCCGTGGCAGGGCTAGGCGGATAGTTATGGCGTTTAAAACCTTCTACACTTTGGCTGACTGAAAAGCCGCCATATCGTTGAATCAGTTTGTGTCTGCATGACATAGGGGTGCAGGGGGTGTCAGGGGGCGGATACCCCCCGCAATAAAAAAACTTATATGCTGTTAAGGCCCTAGCACATGTTGGCCCAGGGTCGCATGCCTCTCTATCGCTCTCGCCTTGAATCGATTCGCCTACGCCTTCTCGCTCGCACTCGCCAAAGCTGGCCTAGGCTGGCCCAACATGAGTTAGCGCCTATGCTGTTGATTAGGTTAGGTAGGTTATGTTAGGGTCTGATATGTGTGTGTGACCACACAAAGCGAGCGGAGCGAGCGCCACTATTTGCATAGGTACTGCTTGCATCTAAATATAACTGATTTAAACTTCAATATCTGGGCGACCGAGCTCTGCTCGGGTGCATAACGCCATCTAGTGGTTCAATTACGAACCACGTTGCACTTGTAAATCTTTTTGCGTGAAAATGCCGAGAAAACGACTTTTCCCAGATATGAGACCTAGCTAGATCGATTTTCGCCCCCGTAAACACCCGTACCTACTGCAAATTTCATCGAAATCGTTTTTTAATCACTACGGGTTTGAATCCCGTTGGAATAAAACTACGTATTTTTATTTTCGATTAATTTTTATTTTTCTTTCTTATTTTTCTCATGCACTCTCATATGTTTATGCAAATTTGTTATTTGCTTATTACATATTTTACATGTTTTATATGCCTTTATGCCTGTGTGAGTTCTCGTGTGCTTTGTAAGTTGCCCTTTTTCTACAAAACTTCGCTTGCACACTTCGCAAGTAAATGGCTTCTCGCCAGAATGGATTCGCATGTGAACCTTCAGGTTTCCATTAGCAGAGAATGATTTCTGGCATACTTCGCAAGAATATGGCCTTTCGCCGGTGTGCGTTCTTAAATGAGCTTTAAATGAGCACATTTGGGCGAATTGTCGTCCGCAAAAACTGCAAGAATATGGCTTCTCACCGGTGTGTACTCGCATATGGACTTGTAAGCCGTAATAATAGGTGAATTTCTTCTTGCATATTTCGCAAGAAAATGGCCTTTCACCCGTATGCCGTCTTTCATGTACCGCCAACTGGTTTTTGCTTGAGAAGTTCTTTTTACATACATCACATGAGTGCGTTTTGATTTGATTGTGTACACTATGTATGTGTCTTATTAAATGAGTTCGTCTGGTAAATCTGCGGCCACACACATCACATATTATTGGCTTTTCCCCTGTGTGGGTCAACATATGCGGTCTTAAACTTTGGCTGTGCACGAACGATTTGTGGCAAATATCACATTGGTAATTCCTCTCTCCGTGTACTTGCATGTGTTCTGTAAGTCCTGTTTTTCTTTTAAACTCCTTCTGACACTCTGGGCATTTGAATTTCTTCTCGAAATGTGTGTTTAAATGTTTTTTTAGGAGCTTCGGCTTGTCGAGTACCATCGGGCAGATTGTGCAGGGGAATTTTGTTCCATCGTTGTGTTTGGAACCTAAGTGTTTGTTTAAATCCTTGTTTGTAGGGAAGGTGTCACCGCATAGTAGGCAATTAAATGATTTTTTTTCTGTGTGCCTCTTTAAATGCATTTCTAAGGTGCCTTTGTAAGTGAATTGTTTATCGCAGTAACTGCAACGATATTTCTTTGTTTTCGTCTTGATTGGTTTCGAGTCTTCTTCTGGAAACATAAACATACTTATCTGTACATCCTATTAATATTATTAGCTTCTTTCTTTTACGCAAAAACTAATGAACGGATTTTAATGAAACTTGGAATATTCATAGTTTATGACCTGAAACACATAGGCTACTTTTTATCCTAGTAGGTACCACGTGAGCGAAGCCGCGGGCGGAAGCTAGTCTCATATAAAATCTAAGATATTCCTAAGTAAGGGGGCGCCCATTAATTACGTGAGGCTTTTAGGGGGGGGGAGGGGTTCGAGCCAAATCTCACCCAATCTCACGTGGAGGAGGGGAGGTCTCGGCAAATATCACATTTTTTTTTTCCGCATGAAACGTGAAATGCCGAAGATTTTATTTAAAATCACATGGACATGTTGGTTCCAGTAATCACTCTTGAGACCACACTGGTGTACCCGTGCACTGAATTAGAATGAATTTTAAAAATGGAGGGGAGGGGGTCAGCGGTCGAAAAATCGCCACACGTAATTAATGGACGCCCCCTAAAGATATTTCTAAGTGAGTTATTCCCATGTATGATTACATAAATCTTACCATCGTTAAAATCCTGCCAGCCGACTTCATAGTTCTGTTCAACAGATGACTTTAAACTACTGAGCGGTTGGTCGCCTCTATCCACTGTAAACAAAATATGAACTATAAATATTTATTGATTTATTTACCACCACAAATAACTATTTTTACAGGCTTTACCTAATGCAATAGTGTGGTCGAATTTAATTTAAAAACCAATGTCAAAACGAAATGCACACATAAAAAAAACACCAAGGCAGAGCTAACCAACAGAGAGGTCAGCGGCCAGTCAACTTATAATAAAAATGAGTTGTGTAAGTTAAAGTTTAAGAAAAATGTCTCTAATTAATTTCTTTTGAAACTGATCAATATCTCTGAATTCAATCTATAAATACTTTGTTTAATTATATATTTACTTAGGTGTTTATTTAAAATTAGTAAGAAATAGTTAAACTTACCAGTATAATCATCGGCTGAATCAATTTTCAAAACTTCAATTTTACAATCTGAAAATATGAATACATGATAATAAATGAAATCTTCTGCATGCTAGATAGTTGATGTTGGTTTGTTTAACTACTGGCATTGTAATTTGTACATATTGAGGTGTAACTTAGCTATTTTTATGTGTACTTAACTAATAGCAACATTTACACGCAGAGATCGGACCGCGGGAAATAGCACGCGCCATTCCAACCTTTGCTAAAAACCTTACGTGTAGATGCGCGACGCTGACAGTTCGATCTGGCAAAGTTTTTAGCACAGTTTTTGTGACAGTTTTTTGCACGCATCACCGTTCATAATCGTACCACGCGCCAGTCCAAAACTGTGATAGTAATTAACACGACAGTTTTACTCGCGGTTAATCTGTACAGATTTACCCGCGGTTCGGGACGCAGTCCAGATGCGTGGTAAAAACTCTACCGTGTAAAGGCCGCTATTATAATGTCTCAGTGTCCATGTCACAGCCAACTGGTTGAATTATTTATTTATCGATTATTAGTATAGACAAGCTTTAGCTGGTATGTTTATATCACACAGTGTTGAAATAGTAATAGCGTTTAGCTGTAGTGTTGAACGTTGTGTTCAATCACATGGCTAGCAGACGTTCAGCCGTGTAATTGAATGGCGGCGTTCAATGAAAGGGCTAGCTGTTTAATTGAATGGCTAATTCAACCAGTTGGCTGCGACATCCACATTGTTGGTGCAATTTGTAAAAATAAATACATAAATAAATAAATGAAATGAAATTTATTTTTGAACAGAATGTGACAGTAGTCATGAATTCATGATAATGTATTTTGTGACTGTTTCTCAATAAAATTTGATTTGGAATCTGTGATAGAGTCCTACGGGGCTAAAAAGGCCGTTATAGCAGAATAACAATAGCAATTGAACTATATGCCGTCTCTTTTCTTATACTGAAAGTGACAAGAACGGCATATGTTGCAGACTGTCTGCTGTAGCGGCTATTTTAGACCGTAGATGTTTTTTCGATCTTGAACCAACAAACAGATTGCTTTTAAGAAACACTGGATTTTTTTTTATTTCTTACCATCTGATTCTGTAAGCTCAATCTCCACTTTGACCTCCTTTTCAATACTCTCTTCTGTAACATAAATTTTTACACTTTTTAAATCATACATTTCCACTATTAATTACTAATTAATAACTAAGGCTAATTTTAGTCTCACACTTACCGTCAGCACTGATAGGTGAGTGATCTTTATTACAATGAAATAAGGATACTGATTGTCCAGCACTGACGAGAGCAATCAGCATAGCCATAAACAATCAGTATCCTTATTTCATTGTAATAAAGATCACTCGCCTATCAGCGCTGACTGTGAGCGTGAGACTAAAATCAGCCTAACCCATGACTGCTCAAATGGTACCAATATTTTAAGTACCATGCCATCTTACCTGAGATGGTAAGATGGCATGGTACTTAAAAAAATAATATAATAATAGAAACAAGCAATTAATTCAAATATAAAAAAACCCGGCTGAACTGAAAAGTTGGAAACAGCACTTTTTTCTAAAAGTATCCTGTGTTCCACAAACTTTTGTGTTCAAGGTACATCTAGGAAATCTGAATATTTTGGAGGCACACCATATAAAGTGTTTTTGTGGGTTTCTCACCTTTAATCCCGAGATAGACATTATTGAACTGTTCCTCACATTCCACCACCTGTCTCCTGAAGAGTGCAGCATCTCTCAGTCGGGACTCACAGACACCACAAATAGCAGACGAGGAGTCGTTGAGTGTCTGTGACAACTGAAAGAATTTATATTATGGTTGAAGACTTTAAGCAAGATTTATTATGGAGATGACATACGTGCAAATAGTGCCATAACTGATGCACAGAAATGACCAGACCAGGACCACAAACAGGGCGCAGATACAATTCAATACAATATATCTTTAATGACATAAATACACACAAAAAGTTAATACAGAGTCAATTAAAATAACGATACAAAACTTATGGGGTAGGTACTTACTTAAAACAATGGGCGGCCTTATCGCTGAAAGCGATAATAGCTAATAACGAGACCAATAAGTAATAGTTAAGTGTTTACTCACAAAAACACCGAAAGTTTCATGCAGAATCACCGAGTAGGTTTCTTCTTTCCCGTCACTGAATAAGGCCCATAAGCTCTTAAAATGGCCCTTTGAATGACAACAACGGCATAGGCATAAGCCGTCTGTTAGCCACGTCTCAGACATTATTGAATCTTTCGTTGGCTATAGAAAAAATGCGAGTAGGTAAGTTGTAATGTAAAACTTGGTAAAACAAAGTCTGTTTGAATTATTTAGAAACAATGCAATATCTTATTGATTGACAATAAACTGCTCTTATTTTTCCCATAGCGCTGTTCTTTTTATTAATTTACTACAATGTCAATGTTTAATGATATAAAATGTACGAAGAAAAGAATTTAGAATATCGAACTCGGAAACAAAAAAATAAATATTCGACATACAAACGTCAGCGTAGAATCGTGGATGTCAATGTCTAGTAGTGTTTGCTTGCTTGCCTCTGAAAATTGTTTGTTGGATTTGGAAATCATTCGATTAATCGACTAAAACGACGACGTAAATAGTTTTCTTTTATCTGTTTTTTTTTGCTAGTGACTTTGACTTTGACAGTACACAAACAAGTAATGAAAAAAATATTGTTTATAAAATGGCGATGCCAAATGTAGGCGCGCAGCTAACAAATCGATAATTTTATTGTTTCTGATGTATTTTATTGTACAAAATGCCTGATACAATATTAGAAAGTGTCCTTACAGGAAAGCTTGACAGTGAGGTATTGATAAAATGGCTAAATAATGAAGCTATCGAGGTATGTAACCTAAAAACTGTGTTGATTTTTCTATCTTGATTAAAGTTTATTTTTTATCGTTTTCTCAATTTTCAGGATGATTGTGTTCTATTGTGCTGCAAGAGAAATGAGTTTGTTGCTTGTTTCTTGTCTTACTTGAGGAATCAGACTGATAGGTAAGTTTCTACCGAAGTTTTTAGCTAGGTACTGTGGATAGGTACACAACATCCTTATTTTTTTTCTCAAAAACCGACAAAAATCTTAGACTTATACTTGCAATCATTAATTAAAAATTACCATTGTATCAACACTATATACGGTTACGGTTAAAGATTATTTATTTCTCATAAATACAATAAATAAATAATAATACACAATAAATTACTTACTGAGAAACCATATGTATAGGTAGGTACCTTATAGTATTTATATAATTGTTTTATTTATCTTTTAGCATACTACAAACAAACAGTAATGCAGTCCAAATCCTTCAGAATAGTACTCCAGAGAAATCCCACATGAGAAGGAAGCACCATCGCTCAGTTAGTGAGCCGACCAGCGATGACCGAGACAGCCTCTCCGTCAAAACTGAAAAAAGTAGCGAGTCACCAAACCGAGATCGAAAAAGGCCAGGTCGGAGAGTCAAAACTACACTATTCCCTGATGATCGAAAGGAGAGCAACCTATCAGTGTCTTCCGATGAGTCTCGACTCTCTAGCAGCATGGACAGAATGGCTGTATCAAGCACACCTCTTAAAAATGGAGTTAAACCCATCGACCACTCCAACTTATCTCTATCAAGTCCTGTAACACCGAAAAGCTTCCTCAAAGAGAGCGAAAGATGCGATACACCAAGACTTAGTCATCGACATTCGAGATCTCATGAGAAAAGCTGTTTGGGCGACTTTCTGGTGACTGCTACTAAGAGTTCTAAGAAGAAGTCAAAGAAAAATGTGTCTAACGAGAATGAAGAGAAGGTTGAATTAGATTTGAGCAATTCAGAGATGTTTCCTGAAATTGGGGCAAGGAAATCTAGTTCTTTACGAGGGGAGAAGAAGCGAATTAAACCGACGAACATAGACAAATCACAAAAGAGCCTGTCCCTTAACAGTTTCAACTCGGAATGCTTCCAACAATCTCCGCTTGTTTCAGAAGAGAATTCTGCTTTTAAACACCAGAAATTCCAACCGAAAGAAACTACGAGCAGTTTCGAAGCTGAACGCAACATTTTAAAACAGGAGAGGCATAAGCTTATGGAGAAATTTAATATCCTTAATACGTCGACTCCACAGAAAAGCTCCGCGGTCCCCCAAATTAAGATAACACACAAGGATTCCGTCGAGATCGCTCATAACTATGTCCAAGCGGACGTAACGAAGATCCTCTTAAAAGACAAAATAGATCTACTTATTCAAATATACGATAATTTATTAACGAATAATTTAATATTAAGTGTAGTCACAGAGATATATTTTCTTATATCGATTGTGATATCGAAACAGCTCGAGGACGATTATATAGATGCGGAGAGTAATTTAAATGACAATAATATAGATTATTTATTGAAGTCGATTCATAACAGCTCATATTTTGCTGTGAAGTCGTTGTGGAACTTAAAAACGACATTGGAAGTCATATTGGATAAGAGCTCTTTAAAAACTCTGGGTAAGCTATGAATTAAACTAATCACTATCACTACATATAATAATAATAATAATAATAATGCTGGACATTTCACACAGCATCATGTAGCCCCAAGCTAAGCAGAGCTTGTGTTATGGGAACCACATGACTGATATACCTACTACTTAAATACATTTTTTTTTTGTAAATACATACATAATATACATAGAAAACACCCAGACCCGAGACAAATATTTGCAGATCTTACAAACATTTGTCCCGCGGCGGGGATCGAACCCGCAACCTCCTGCGTCACAGGCGGGCCTTCGCCCACTGCGCCACAGAGGTCGTCAAATATAGTATAAAACAAAGTCGCTTCCCTCTGCCTGTCCCTATGTATGCTTAGATCTTTCAAACTACGCAACGGATTTGGACTACTATTTCTTATCCCACGGGAACCATACATTTTTTCGGGATAAAAAGTAGCCTATGTGTTATTCCAGAAGCTATACTATCTACATTCCAAATTTCATCAAAATCGGTTAAGTAGTTATGGAGATACGTGGTAACAAACTTCACACGCACACACGGACTTTTACCTTTATAATATTAGTAGGATTATAAACTAGCTGCTGATCGCGGCTTCGCTCGCATGGTACACGGATAAAAAGTAGCCTATGTTACTCTCCAGCCCTCCAACTATCTCCTCACAAAAAATCACGTCAATCCGTCTCTGTTTTGACGTGAAAGCAGGACAAACAAACAAACACACTTTCACATCTATACTTATACTTACTTAATATAATAAAGCGGAAGAGTTTGTTTGTTTGAACGCGCAAATCTCAAGAACTACCAGTCC
Source organism: Camptogramma bilineatum (assembly GCA_958496255.1). NCBI lineage: Eukaryota > Metazoa > Arthropoda > Insecta > Lepidoptera > Geometridae > Camptogramma > Camptogramma bilineatum. Next base: position 658,186 of record OY292479.1, on the reverse strand, counting down.
GATTTAAATAACTGTTTCTGCATTTGATAGCTAAACTCTTGAGGAAGGTTATAGGCTATTTTTCATCATCATCATTACGGGGGCAACGCCTCGAGGGCGCTGCTAGTTTATAATATGGGTATGGATGTTATTTTTCAGGTGAAAACAAAAAAGTGCGAACCTTCTACCCAGACCTAGCGAAGTTCCTGCTGAACCGCTACTGCGTGCGATGCGAGACGACAGTGGGGCTTGTCCCGGCACGCGGCCCCGCTGTGGTGTGCTATAACATGGAGACAGACAGTGCTGACAACTTCCCCAGCACACAGGCATTCCATAACTTTAAGAAGCAGAGAGATATGTTCTATGAAATTGTCAGGTATGAAAAATGAAATGAAAAAAGCTTTGTTGCAACACAAATACATTTAGGTACTTACTTATATATCTAAGATTGCAAATGGCGGTCTTACCGCAAAAGGCGATTTCTTCCAGACAACCAATACTAAAACTATAGCTAATAGTATGTATGTGTGAGAGTGATCTCTGCTCTCCCAGCGTAGAAATTAAACTGATTTCGTTTACGTGGAACACTATTTAATTAAGTAGAATAATAGCACGAGTAAATGAAAGTAAATGGTGTGTTATAACATGGAGACGGACAGTGCTGACAACTATCCCAGCACACAGGCGTTCCATAACTTTAAGAAGCAGAGAGATATGTTTTTGAAATTGTGAGGTATGTAGATGACCGAACGACTATTTTAATTCACTTGTTACCTCAGATAACTTTCTACAAAACTTTTTCGAAGAATGTTTTGAGATTTTCGAAAAATCTGATAGAATTTTTTTTGTATAAAATTTTAAATACCTAAAGGTATAGCTGTTTAGATCAACTCGGCATCAGCACAGAACCGCATCGCCTTGTGCTGTGAAGGCGCGAATACACGCTGGCCCAGGCTCGCATTGCCTCTATCGCTCTCGCCTTCGCATCGATTCGCCTTCTCGCTGGCGCTCGCCTAGGCTGGCCCAGCGTGTATTCGCGCCTTTAGGCGTTCTTTGTATGGAATTCTATGAATCAACACCTTTTGAAAAACCCTATTCCCTATTTGGTGTAGAGTGCGCCGCAAACTTAATAGCGGCTGAAGTGCGCGGCAGATTCGACTTTGCTCAGGTACAGTCAATGCAATAGAATAAAGTAAACTTTATCTACATAGCCCGCCTAGCCCCACTCCTCACCACCTTCACCTCCCCGCAATAGCGTTGACTGTACCTGCGCAAAGTTGAATCTGCCGTGCACTTCAGCCGCCATTAAGTTTGCGGCGCACTCTAATACCCGATTCCCGTGTGTTAAAACAATGTCTAATACCTAATTAACTATTTTCCTCAGATGGTACCAAGAAACAGCATCTACAGGTGGTTCAAAAAGCACATTTCGTGCGCGTATCAAAGCTCTAACATCACAAGCAGCCGCGCCAGCCAATCACGCGCATCTAGCGAGCTTGCTCACAGCGCATATGTTGGCCGAGTGTCTACCGGGGAACTCACAGGTTAGTTAGTACAGTTTTACCCCATTTTTGGGGTATTTACAGGTTTTTAGGGGTATTGCAGAGAAAAGGTAACAAAAAAAATTGGGTTTTAGGGGTATTTACAGGTTTTTACGGCTATTGCAGAGAAAAAGTAACACATTTTAGGGTTTTTTTACAATTTTAAACCTATTTACAATCTAAATTACCCCATCAGCAACTTCAAATTGCATTTTACCCTCCTTTATTCTATAGTATTTTCATCTCGATAGCTTGTTCACTGCGTAATATTAGCTGAGTGAAAATAGAACACAGTCAAATGGTTCTAACTAGTTCTAAGAGTACATTTCGTGCTCGTATCAAAGCCCTAACATCACAAGCAGCCGCGCCAGCCAACCACGCGCACCTAGCGAGCTTGCTCACAGCGCATATGTTGGCCGAGTGTCTACCGGGGAACTCACAGGTTAGTTATCACAGTTTTACCCCATTTCAGGGGTAATATCTAGTACAGTGTTCCGCTGTGTGTGTGCCGCGGCACACTGGTGTACCGTGGTCATTAGTTGGTGTGCCTCGGAACAAATAACGTTACCTGTCTCAGTTAAGCTACTCCAAATTTGGACCGTATAATATGCTCAACTAAACAAGCTCATGTTTCGCATAAAAAAAAAATATGGTGTACCTACATTCAAAATTTTCCGATTTCCTAGATCGGAACACTGATCGGAACACTGATCTAGGCGACCGAGCTCTGCTCGAGTGCAAAAAGAGAAAAAAAGAAAAAAAAAAACTATTACTGACAGAGATTCGAACTCGCAACTTTCGGCGTTGAACACAGTAGCCATTCTATACGTAGTATTATCCTATTCTATTAAACGAGCAATATTTGTTGATGTTTGAAGTTTGTTTGTATGTACTGAGGTTCTCGAAAACGGCTCTAACGATTTCCATGAAATTTGCAGTACGGTTGTAAACGGGGGCGAAAAGTCGATCTAGCTAGGTCTCGTATCTGGGAAAAGCCGTTTTCTCGGCATTTTCACGCAAAAAGGTTTGCATGCAATGTGGTTCGTAATTGAACCACTAGATGGCGTTATGCACCCGAGCAGAGCTCGGTCGCCCAAATATTTATCTATTCTATGCCAGTGTTCAAGTTTGTAAGTAAGGCTTATTGTTTTGTTCTAGGAGTCAAAACTCAGTAAGCTGCAACGTCGCCTAACCTGCCCCACCGCACGGGATTCGCACAGACTACCCCATTTCACATCCAACGAGATGTTCTACAAGTAAGCTAAAACCAATATTTACAATTTGACCTATTTAAAATATCATTTATTCAGTAGGACCGCTATGACCACTTTGAAACGTCTTAAGAGCTAGGTGATTCTACTCCTGTTCTTTCGCGACCAACACCGTGAAGAATCAGGGCAACAAACACGGTATATAATCTAACTAGCGACCCGCCCACATCACATTAGAAACCTCTAAAATTATCATTGTTTCTCTACTATATTATGCATGTATTATACATATAAACCTTCCTCTTGAATCACTCTATTAAAAAAACCGCATCAAAATCCGTTGCGTAGTTTTAAAGATCTAAGCACACATAGGGACAGACAGTGGGAAGCGACTTTGTTTTATACTATGTAGTGATGATGTAGTGATAGTGATTATTTATTTATTTATTTAAAAAGTACACACACATAATAATATATAAAACCACTCATAAAAATAAAGACACAAATATATAAATTCTGATAAATACAATAATTATTATTTAATAATTATTCGTTATGTATTTACAGAGAGTTTATCCTACAAGCTGAGAATGAAAGTTTTCGATCACATCTACGCGACGCTCTTTCTGCAGAGATTGTGACCTTAGACGCAACACAATTCGCAGTCGAAGACAGGGGGAATTGTATGTATAACATTTAAATTTTTTATTTACAAAACTTAACCATAACATTACAGAACAATTCCAGATCATCATAGCTAATAAATTAAAAGTACACATAAAATAAACATCAGAAAATAACGACACAAGGAATAGAACAATAAAATTAAAATAAAACACATAACAATAAAAATAACTAAGTACATAAAACAATGTAGTTACCTAATAAGACGAACTAGTATTAACAATCTATCTACAAGTTTTCGCAAACATACTTTCTACTTATTATAACATTAACCTACCTTTCTTTACTTACATAAGCTTCTAACTTTTACTTTTTACCTCTTAATTTACTTGTTTTTTTACTCACTGAATGTACTCTATTCTAGCTAACATCGACATATCGCGGGAATACCTACAGCTAGCCAAGAAGCTAGCTCTCCTAGCCAAGTTCCTAGGATACCTAACTTCGCTGCCTTACTCGCCCATACAAGGAGAGGCGGTTAGCAAGAATAATAACGTTGTATTGAATAAGGTAAGTTAAAACACATCACACCATTACACTATCATATCACACTATCACACTTCACACTATCACATCACACATCACACTATCACTTCACACTATCACACTATCACACTTCACATCACATCACTATCACACTTCACACTATCACATCACATCACTATTACATCATATCACTATCACATTTCACAGTATCACACTTCACACTATCACATCACATTACTATCACACTTCACACTATCACATCACATTACTATCACACTTCACAGTATCACATCAAATTACTATCACACTATCACACTTCACACTATCACATTAATTTATAAATGCGAAAGTTTGGATGTTTGGATGGATGTATGTTTGTTCATCTATAGCTCAAGAACAACTGAACCAATTTTGCTGAAATTTTAAATATAGATAGACCGGGAATAGGACATAGGCTGCTTTTTATCCGGGTACCACGCGAGCGAAGCCGCGGGCTGAATAAATAAATAAATATAAATATTGCTGGACATTTCACACAGCGCCGTCTAGCCCCAAACTAAGCAAAGCTTGAACTATGGGAACCAGATAACTGATACAATACTTAAACATTTGTAAATACATGCAATACTTTAAAACACCCAGACACAGATCAAACATCTATGTTCATCACACAAATGTTTGTCCTGGATGGGAATCGAACCCACAACCTACACAGAAGGCAGAGCTATTACCAACTGAGCTAAGAGGCCAGTCAAAATGTAATTGAACAAAAGCTTCTCTTTTTTATATAATAATAATAATATTATATAATAATAATAATATTATAATACTAATATTAAATACCTCGCGTGTCTATCGTGCTGTCTTGCTCTCTCCTATCAAAATAATATATTCACCATCCTGCTCATATCTAGCTCTTGTAACTATTGTATTAGAATACTTATTTACAGGCAAACAAACTAATTTATGTTAATTTATTTCTAGGAACAAAATTATACAATGCCCAAGGAGAAAGTATTGGAGAACAGTCTAGCTTTTAGGAGTTATGTAAGTATTACTATTACTAGCAGCGCCCTCGCGGCGTTGCCCCCGTAGTGATGGTGATGATGATGATGATGAAAAGTACCCTATAACCTTCCTCAAGAGTTTAGCTATCAAATGCAGAAAGAATTTTTCAAATCCGACTGGTAGTTCCTGAGATTAGCGCATTCAAACAAACTCTTCCGCTTTATAGATTGGTATCTTATCAAAATTTTCAATTCCGACGGGATTCGAACCAGCAATGATACAAGCGATCCTCCTTTAGCTCTTTTTGACTTTTCATCATCATCATCATCACCATAAACCATGACTACGGGAGCTAGTTTTAATTAAATTTAAATTATTTTATTCAGATAACAGGGATTAAAATATATTGGTTTTTTTTTCAGAGTCAACCAACCATAGATATCAAATCTCTAATACAAAACGCAATAGACAACTCGCGACTATCCCTAACAATACCATGGCTTGTCACATATCTATCTATGCTAGACTACACAACATTACATCTACCGTACTATCAGTACATATTAAAAGATCTATTACAAATATACCACACAAGATTAAAAGTAGACCAAATGAAGAAAAATACTATTGTGTATTTAAAAGCGATTTTGGGATGGTTTTTTGATTTGCCTCAGTTTTCAGAAATGGATATAGTTGAGAGAATTTTTGGTACGGAGTGTATTGATAATTGTGATTTGGTAGATGAGTCTATTTTTGAGTTGTGTCCGTGTTTGAGAGATGTGAATACACTGCTGTCTACTTGCAGGCTATCTCAGGTAAGTTAAGCTATCTTTAGATCGACATAAAACTTTCATAAGATAGATGAAAATATTCGATTTTTTATCTCCACTTTCACCCTCCATATCTTATGGCTGAATCGATTTTCATGTAACTTACAGTTTTACGTTAATTTTGTTTTGTAATATAAGTGAAGCTATCTTTAGATTGGCAGTTTATTTTATTTTGTAATTTAAACTTGGCCGTATCTCAGCGGAGCTACAAAGGTCGTTATAGCAGATATCTAGTTTCCTCACGATGTTTTCCTTCACCATTAGAGCTCGTGTTAATGCGTGTAGCGACATCTACCTGTCACTAGACGTGCTACAAAGATATGCTACGCACTACGAGCTTCAGCGAAGATGGCGACACAACATCAACATGTCTAGAACTCGCAAGCAAAGTTTGCAACGGATTTAGACATAAGTAGGACTAAACATCAACTGTCGGTCGAAAGACCACGGGCAAGTGGGCCAGATGGGCCCGTTGCAGAGGAACCAACTACTCTGCCTTTGGAAAACTATCCTTCACTGCATTCTTTTAAATTGAAATTAAAGCGTCATTATCTTCAGTCTAATATCTAGTTTTATTTTATTTCTTAGCTTTTCTAAAATGTAGTATTTATTAAAAATATATAGTAGTTTATTTATTTTATATTATGTATTGATATGTATTAGGATTATTTAAAATCATTATTGACCTAACATTGCTTTTTAAATTGAAACTTCTGTGCACTACCATCCTCTACAGCTTCTTTCTTAATTTCTCCATCCAAAGGTTGCCTGGAAGAAATCGCTCTCAGCGATAAGGCCGCCCATTGTACTAATTAAGACTATAATTACCTATGTTGTTATATGTTACTTTTCTTTGTGTACAATAAAGTGTTCAATCAATCAATCAATCAACTATTCCACCATGTTCCCCAAATGCGCATTAAAATTTTTCGAAACGAAAAATCCATTGATGCACGGGTTCGAACCTGCGACCTTCGGATCGAACGTCGCGGCACTAACTCACTCGGCCAACACGGATTGGCTAGAATAATTGGGGCTCAATTCTTCTAGCCTTCTTCTATCAAAAGATTGCATTTGGTTCTTTACCTCTTTTATAATTTTAGGAACAAAAGGATATAGGCAGCTTCCGTCATATTACACCCGTCAGCTTAAACGTTGATCCCCAGGCGAGGATCAAAAACAAAGAGAAGGAATTGCAGGTGAGATAAATATCCTAGACTAGCTTACTCCCGGATAAAAAGTAGCCTATATCCTATTCCCGGTCATTATACAAATACAAATACAAATATATTTATTACCAGAAACATTTCACAAAAATCATAGATTACTGGTATATTGTCTATCTATATTTCAAATTTCAGCCAAATCGGTTCTGTGGTTGTCAAGCTTTGTATAAACCAAATAATAAATATTGCTGGACATTTGACACAGCGCCATCACTTTTAGGATGGGTGACCGCAAGTGGTATTACGAGCTGAGCGCTTCCGTGCTTCGGAGGGCACGTTAAATTGTCGGTCCCGGCTTTTAAGTCGTTAAGCCACGACGGAGGCCTTTAGGCGGCCTAAAAACTCCGTCACCAGAGTTGGCCACTTTGCTCATACGAACTTACTATTTCCTGCATACGCTGAGTTGGAACCTTTTCTTTTTGTGATTAAACTAAACATTAAGTACTTACCTACCTATTTTTAACTTTTATGTTTGCATGATTTATGTGTTTTTTTTTAGTTCATCTTCTTTCGTATGAGCAAGTGGCCAACTCTAGTGCCGGAGTTTTTAGGCCGCCTAAAGGCCTCCGTCATGGCTTAACGACTTAAAAGCCGGGACCGATAATTTAACGTGCCCTCCGAAGCACGGAAGCGCTCAGCTCGTAATACCACTTGCGGTCACCCAACCTAATAGTGACCGCGCACGTTGCTTAACTTCAACGATCAATCAAGAACGTCCAAGCAAGCGGAGACACGAGCGCTTTTTTTAGTTACAAATAAACGATTTGATTGATTTCCAGGCGCGTTTAGAAGAGGAACTTCTCAAATCTCAACCATCATCAACTCGGCGAGTGTTAGAGATGGTCATAGAAAGAGTCTGCGCAGCGGCTGTTAGAGAACTTACCGTGCGGGACCTACCCGCGGCCAGACGACAGGCTAGGACGCGCCTAGCGGGCCTGGGGCCTAGCCGAGACCACGTGAGTACATACATACATACATACATAGGTCATAGAGAGGGTTTGTGCGGCGGCTGTTAGAGAACTTACCGTGCGGGACCTACCCGCGGCCAGACGACAGGCTAGGACGCGCCTAGCGGGCCTGGGGCCTAGCCGAGACCACGTGAGTACATACATACATACATACATAGGTCATAGAGAGGGTTTGTGCGGCGGCTGTTAGAGAACTTACCGTGCGCGACCTACCCGCGGCCAGACGACAGGCTAGGACGCGGCTAGCGGGCCTGGGGCCTAGCCGAGACCACGTGAGTACATACATACATACATACATAGGTCATAGAGAGAGTCGCTGTGAGGGAACTTACCGTGCGCGACCTACCCGCGGCCAGACGACAGGCTAGGACGCGGCTAGCGGGCCTGGGGCCTAGCTGAGACCACGTGAGTACATACATACATACATACATAGGTCATAGAGAGAGTCGCTGTGAGGGAACTTACCGTGCGCGACCTACCCGCGGCCAGACGACAGGCTAGGACGCGGCTAGCGGGCCTGGGGCCTAGCCGAGACCACGTGAGTACATATATATATAACTAGCAGCGCCCTTGCAGCTTTGCTCCCGTAGTGATGATGGTTATGATGAAAAGTATAGTCGTATTGCTCATTATACGGACTAAAATTGAAGGAAAAAATGTCATTTTTTCCTTCAATTTTAGTCCGTATAATGAGCAATACGACTTATAGCCTATAACCTTCCTCAAGTGTTAATGAGTCTTGTACATTATAATTCCAAATTTTAGAACTAGATGGCGCTAGTAAAAGTGACCACATTCTGAATCGCGCTATCGAAGCGTTTTGCTGTTTTTATGAGGTCAAATAGAAATTGCTGAATAAATAAGCTCACTACCATAACCATCTGAGTTTTACCTTGCCGACCTTATAATTGGAATTCAAAATTATTAGTTTAGTTATCAAATGCAGAAATAATTTTTCATAGCGGACTGGTAGTTCCTGAGATTATTAGTCGAGACCACGTGAGTACATACATACATAGGTCATAGAGAGGGTTTGTGCGGCGGCTGTTAGAGAACTTACCGTGCGGGACCTACCCGCGGCCAGACGACAGGCTAGGACGCGCCTAGCGGGCCTGGGGCCTAGCCGAGACCACGTGAGTACATACATACATACATACATAGGTCATAGAGAGGGTTTGTGCGGCGGCTGTTAGAGAACTTACCGTGCGGGACCTACCCGCGGCCAGACGACAGGCTAGGACGCGCCTAGCGGGCCTGGGGCCTAGCCGAGACCACGTGAGTACATACATACATACATACATAGGTCATAGAGAGGGTTTGTGCGGCGGCTGTTAGAGAACTTACCGTGCGCGACCTACCCGCGGCCAGACGACAGGCTAGGACGCGGCTAGCGGGCCTGGGGCCTAGCCGAGACCACGTGAGTAACATATATAACTAGCAGCGCCCTTGCAGCGTTGCCCCCCTAGGGATGATGGTGATGATGATGATGATAAGTAGCCTATAACCTTCCTCAAGAGTTTAGCTATCAAATGCAGAAAGAATTTTTCATATCAGACTGGTAGTTCCTGAGATTAGCGCGTTCAAACAAAAAAACTCTTCCGCTTTATATAATTGTAGCGATGTAGCGACATCTACCTGTCGCTAGATGAACTACATAGACATGCTACGCACTACGAGCTTCAAAGATGGCGACACACAACATGTCTAGATCGCGCAAGCGAAGTTTTCAGCGGTGATAGACATATCTAGGACCGACCAACATCTGACGGTCGAAAGACCACGGGCAAGTGTGCCAGATGGGCCCGTTGCAGAGGAACCACCTACTCTGCCTGCAGGGGAATTATTCCACCATGTTACCCAAAATCAAAATCAAATATCATTTATTCAGTAGGACCGTTATGACCACTTTGAATCGTCTTAAGAGCTAGGTGATTCTACTCCTGTTCTTTCGCGACCAACACCGTGAAGAATCAGGGCAACAAACACGGTATGGGGCCTAGCTTTCTTTTCGGTGAGCCATCCGCTTAAAATCTAAATAGTCAAGTTCCAGTGTGGAGCCAGTCGAACAATGTGAGTCTCGTCAAAGTCGTCAAACATACATAGGTCATAGAGAGAGTTAGTGCGGCCCTACCCGCGGCCAGACGACAGGCTAGGACGCGCCTAGCGGACTTCCCCTTCAGCTTTTTAAAAACTACCAAAGTGACAAAACAGCGAGTGAAAATTGACAAAATCATTAGTGGGGAACAGCCTGTGACCTATGGTGTTTCACAAGAAAGAAAGAAAGGAAGAAAGAAATCATTTATTTGACACACATTACACAGAGAACACAAAACACTTAACATAGGTAGTAAAGAATAACAATAGAGAAAGAAAAAGCAAAAATAAAAACAGAAACACAGAAACAACATAGTTAAATCAGTAAGGTGTGTGTCTGATAGGTCCGGTCTCAGCATATTGCTGCCACACATTCGTGGGAAGCAGCGCTGGTTTTCAGACAGGGCCTAGTAAGGATGACCCCGCAAACGCAAAACAAGGAAGTATTCTGGGTCCCGCGCTGTTTCTCATTTATATAAATGGGCTTTGCAACTTGCAAATTACTAGTTACTTATGTATCACTATCATCTTCCTCAGACTACCCTCTTACAAGCTGCCACACATTATAATGATTCTCTTACTGACTGACCTCTTAGCTCAGTTGGCAGCTCTGCCTTCTGCGCTGTAGATAGATAGATAGATAGATAGATAAACATTTATTTGGCAACAACACACACAGACGGAGGTACAATGGAAAACGGACACTAAGAAAGGTAGGTACAAACAAATAAGTTAACAAAATAGGTAGGTACTTATAAGATAACTTTAGTAGGTATCACAGAGAACCCACCTAGGTACACTAAGGCAACAAAATTCGGTACTTACTTAATAAAACAGATCTGCAAGTATAGGTAGGTCTGAGGTAGGTAGGTACAGGCACACTTATACCACCTATCCTTACTTAGACAGTTAGGTAAGACAGGACGTCTGTGCTGGTGTAGGCCAAAAAGGAACAGTCTCAGCTTTATGTTGCCCTGCACCAGGAAGGTACAGGGCAACGCTGGTTTTCAGACTGCTCCTGGCTGGGTGACATCACAATCTTGAGCATCTCCAAATAAGTAGGTACATATATTATGTTAAGTGTGTGTTTTAAATGCATAAAATAGGTACCGTTAAATAAAATTAAATGCAATTAACAGAAAACTGTAAAAATAAAAATAAAAAGATTAAGGGCCAACTGAGGTGAATTTGTCAAAATAGAGGTTTACCGTTTTAAAGATTTTCTTAAAGCAAATCGTATTAAGATAGTGAAAAACATACTCTAAGTACTACCAATGAACTGATCTACACTGTGAGCTATTTTATATTTCAATATTTTATGCATTTTTTTAATAAATTACTGGACAAAGTACACAAAATATGAGCGCGGGGTTTTAAGCCTGACCGAACACTAAATTACTCAATTGAATTAAAAAATACGAAAACAACAAGTTCAATATTTTATCTATCCTGTGAGCTATTTTTTTTTTCGTAGGTGTAGCTATATTCAACACAATAAAGGCAAGAAAGTTGAAGATAAAACTCTCCATACATTTTTCTATGGAGTAGCTACGATGAATAAAAGGACGATTCACTGCCAAAAATCGTCAGACGGCCGCGGCCATTGGAGCTGGGAGCACGTCACATTGCGTAAATACTATTAGCTAAGCTGTGGCAGAGCCAGTGACGTCACGTGACTGTGTTCTTACATGAGAAGCGGTCGCGTAAACGTGCTATGTCATATTTTCGATAAAATCAGATTACAGTATGTAAGGCATCTTTTGATAAAGATTTTGCCTGGCATAAAAATTGACTATTTTCTAACAGCATAGGTAAGTAGTAAGTACCTAGGTGCCTATAGGTAAAGTATACGTACAGAAGCATGCACATCCACATAGAAAGCTTTACAGTCATTTTATGTTTTTATCATCTGGATTAGGTGATGATGATGCTGATGATGATGCTGATGATGATGATGATGATCTTGGAACTTTTTATTGATATGGGTATCAAATGAAAGGGCTTGGTAAGCAAAACACAATGCTGTTCTCTTGATGAGCGAAACACCATGCTGTTCAGAAACACCATGATGAAGTCAGGCAGGACCTGTTCCATTCCATGGAACTTTGTTTTTTATATGGGTATCAAATGAAAGGGCTTGATGAGCGAAACACAATCATCATCGTCATCGTCATATCTTTATCTTTTCATATCGTCATAACTTCATATTTTCGTATCTTCGTAACTTCGTAACTTCGTGACTTCGTATCTTCGTGACTTCGTAACTTCGTATCTTCTTACCTTCATATCTTCGCAACTTCGGAACTTCGCAACTTCGTATCTTCGTAACTTCACAACTTCGCAACTTCGCAACTTCGTAACTTCGTATCTTCGTAACTTCACATCTTCGTAACTTCGTAACTTCGTAACTTCGTAACTTCGCAACTTCGTAACTTCGTAACTTCGCAACTTCGTATCTTCGTAACTTCGTATCTTCCTATCTTCGTAACTTCGCAACTTCGTAACTTCGTAACTTCGTATCTTCGTAACTTCGCAACTTGGCACCTTCGTATCTAGAAGATACGAAGTTGTGAAGTTGTGAAGTTGCGAAGTTGCGAAGTTACGAAGTTACGAAGTTACGAAGTTTTTCATATGGTCATAACTTCATATCTTCGTATCTTCGTATCTTCGCAACTTCGCAACTTCGTATCTTCATAACTTCGCAACTTCGCAACTTCACAACTTCGTATCTTCGTAACTTCGCATTTTCGTAACTTCGTATCTTCGTAACTTCGCAACTTCATATCTTCGTATCTTCGTACCCTTGTATCTTCGCAACTTCGTATCTTCATAACTTCGCAACTTCGCAACTTCACAACTTCACAACTTCACAACTTCGTAACTTTGTAACTTCGTATCTTCGTAACTTCGTATCTTCCTATCTTCGTAACTTCGTAACTTCGTAACTTCATAACTTCGTAACTTCGCAACTTCGCAACTTCATATCTTCGTATCTTCGTATCTTCGTATCTTCGTATCTTCGCAACTTCGCAACTTCGTATCTTCATAACTTCGCAACTTCGCAACTTCACAACTTCGTATCTTCGTAACTTCGCATCTTCGTATCTTCGTAACTTCGCAACTTCATATCTTCGTATCTTCGTACCTTTGTATCTTCGCAACTTCGCAACTTCGTATCTTCATAACTTCGCAACTTCGCAACTTCACAATTTCGTAACTTTGTAACTTCGTAACTTCGTATCTTCCTATCTTCCTATCTTCGTAACTTCGTAACTTCGTATCTTCGTAACTTTGCAACTTCGCACCTTCGTATCTAGAAGATAAGAAGATACGAAGTTGTGAAGTTGCGAAGTTGCGAAGTTACGAAAATACGAAGATACGAAGTTTTTCATATGGTCATAACTTCATATCTTCGTTCCTTCGTAACTTCGTGATTTCGTATCTTCGTGACTTCGTAACTTCGTATCTTCTTACCTTCATATCTTCGCAACTTCGGAACTTCGTATCTTCGTATCTTCAAAACTTCGTAACTTCGTATCTTCGTAACTTCGCAACTTCGTATCTTCGTAACTTCGTATCTTCCTATCTTCCTATCTTCGTAACTTCGCAACTTCGTAACTTCGTAACTTCGTAACTTCTTAACTTCGTATCTTCGTAACTTCGTAACTTGTTGTGAAGTTGCGAAGTTACGAAGATACGAAGTTTTTCATATGGTCATAACTTCATATCTTCGTTCCTTCGTAACTTCGTGATTTCGTATCTTCGTGACTTCGTGACTTCGTAACTTCGTATCTTCGTATCTTCAAAACTTCGTAACTTCGTAACTTCGCAACTTCGCAACTTCACAACTTCGCAACTTCGTATCTTCATATTTTCTAGATACGAAGGTGCGAAGTTGCGAAGATACGAAGTTACGAAGTTGTGAAGCTACGAAGATATGAAGTTACGAAGATATGAAGATACGAAGTTGCGAAGTTACGAAGTTACGAAGATACGAAGTTACGAAGATACGAATTTGCGAAGTTGCGAAGGTTGTGAAGTTGCGAAGATGCGAAGGTGTGAAGTTACGAAGTTACGAAGATATGAAGTTGCGAAGATGCGAAGTTGATAAGTTACGAAGATACGAAGTTATGAAGATACGAAGTTGCGAAGTTACGAAGATAGGAAGATAGGAAGATACGAAGTTACGAAGTTACGAAGTTGCGAAGTTACGAAGATACGAAGATGCGAAGATGCGAAGTTGCGAAGTTACGAAGACACACACACACACACACACGCTGCACACACATATCACGAAAGTGCTTGGTTGTAACTATTTTTATTCTTATTGTTATTTACTTTTCTCTAAAACCTATACTACCTAGTGACTAGACATTATTTAACACACGGGAATTACTCACGTAAAATTATCGTCGATTTAGTTTAGATTTGAAAGTGAAATACCTAGTGACTGTCGTAATATATGTTTTACTCTAAAAAATGTAAATCCGTCATTGGCTGTAAGAAACATAAATAAGTCGATTTATTACTACTAAGAGCTGTGGATTTTGTCTAATAAATAAATAAATAAATAAATAAGATGCGAAGTTTTTTTAAATCTGACTTGTAGAATTTCGCGTTCAAACAAACAAACAAACTCTTTCGCTTTACAGAATTGGTATTAGATTGGTATAGATGTCAATACAAAATCGTTATGAAGTTATAAATTTAAAACGTAAAAAATGTTTGCCGAAACTTTGACCGCTTTGTGTCAGAGCAGCCCGCACTGCGTGGCGCTTTCAATGTGTGCGTTCTACGCACACAAGCTTGAGCGCTACGTTTCCCGCCCGTAAATACCTAAAACTGACGAGCGGCATAGCGTCGGAGCCCTCTTAAGTAAGAATTTTTCAATAATTAGTAGGCAGAAAATAAATTTATATGAGTAGATATTTAATGGGTATGTATAATTAACTTAAAAAATGAAGAGGTAGGTCGTGGGTTCGATTCCCATCCAGGACAAACATTTGTGTGATGAACGTAGATGTTTGTTCTGTGTCTGGGTGTTATAAATTATTATAAGTATGTATTTACAAATATAAGTATTCTATCAGTTATCTGGTTCCCATAGTACAAGCTTTGCTTAGTTTGGGGCTAGATGGCGCTGTGTCAAATATCCAGCAATATTTATTTATTCTATTATATTCTTCCTCAGACTACCCTCCTACAAGCTGCCACACATATCTACAACACTCAGCTGTCTCAGTTGCGAACGACAGCGTTGGAGAGTGTTAGGGCTCCGCTAGCGGCCCGCACTAGGGCTGCGATGACGGGTCTATTGCCGACGGCGCCTGCGCAATTACACAGGTACAGCAATTGATGTTGATTGATTGTTTTTAAAACTGCAATAACATTCAAACTATACCCATAAGTAGGGTAGTTATTAAGTATATAGGTGGGTACGCAACAAAATCATTTGGCACATTATTTAATTTATGTAGGTACCTACAATATGTTTGTTTTTTTAAGCTCTGTCCTCCGTCTTCTGTGTGTGTTGTCAATAAACTATATTCTATTCTATTCTATTCCATAATAGCCGTGTTGGCCGAAGGTTTATAGTACCTCGACTTTAGATCCGAAGGTGGGTTCGAATCAATGGAGTTTTCGTTTCGAAAAATTATCGATCGAGCGAGCGAAGCGAGCGAAGATCTTAGTGGTAAGTTGGGCGATTTTGCTTTGTATGTTTGTATGTTTCACGAATTGTTGTTCGAGCATAACTGTCGAACCGTTCATCCAATCTGCATGAAACTTGGTAGGTCAATAGGTTGTGGTAAGGAAATTTACGGTGGAGCATATGAGTTTAATCGATGAAGGGGTTGTGAAGATATTGTGTTCCCAAGGAGGTAAAAAAAAATTTGAAAGTTACACAATAGTAGATTGTATTATATGGGGGGAAAATAATATTTTTACGGCGAGGGCGCTTTTTTGAATCCAGAGCGAAGTGAAGGATTCTAGAGTAGAATCCCGAGCGTAGCGAGGGATTCTTTAGTAGAATCCTGAACGAAACGAGGGATTTAAAGTACGTCGCCCGAGCCAAAAATATATTTTGCGCCCGAGTGATACACTCTACTTTTCATTACAATCTATGAGAAAATAAAAGGGAGGAGAAAGGAATGTTTTAAATCAACGAAGTTCCACTTGAGAAGAGTAATCGGGGATTAAATTTTTTTTATTCAGACGGTGGCCGCGCGCCGGCTGAATGGTGGGCGGTATGTTTATCCGATACTAGCAGCGCCCTCGCGGCGTTGCCCCCGTAGTGATGGTTTATGGTGATGATGATGATGATGATGAAAAGTAGTCTATAACCTTCCTCAAGAGTTTAGCTATCAAATACAGAAATAATTTTTCAAATCCGACTGGTAGTTCCTGAGATTTCATTTCATTTCATTTATTTATTTATTTCTCTCACAAACAATATAAATATAAATAAATAGCTAAATAAATATACAGAATAATGAATATTAAAAACGTTGTAGGTAGCTATTATAAAAACCTGTTTTGTGAGATTAGCGCGTTCAAACAAAAAATCTCTTCCGCTAGAATTGCTCAATAGTTCCACGAAAACAAACTAGATGGCGCCAGTAGACCGTGGTTCTAGATCGCGCTGACGAAAACGCACAGGATTTTATCAGGTTGGAATTACAATTATGTATGGATAGAAAACTGCAGAGTAATAAATCTCTAAATGTGATTACAACTGTGGTGTTTTTGGAAGAGTCCTCCCTCATTCATCTTGGTAGATTTGAGATGAATGTGGAAAGTAGTTGTACCTCAAAAGTGCGCGGCAAAGATAATTCATAGATAATTCCGGCGCACTTAAAGGGGATTAAAAACTCATTACTGCCCGCTAAACTTATAAAGAGGATTAAAAACTCATTACTGCCCGCTAAAAGTTCCTTGAAGAGGAATCATCTACTTTGGGCGCACTTAAAGGCGAACAAAGTCGTCCTTTTCGAATAGATGGAATGAAAATATATTGAGTGGGGTGTCATACGAAAGGGCTTATTTTGTACATTCCAAAATGGTTTTTATTTTTAATCTAGGATGTATAGTTTTTGAAATACGACCAAAGAAAAAAAACTACGAAACTAGAGCTGCAAGAGCTCCGGTTTCATAGAGTTTCGATGTCTTCGTAGCTCATTGACTGGTCGGTCTTAAAAAGAGAGTGGCATCGTTGCGGTTTGGTTTTCAATGATTTTAGATGCTACTTGATTTATTTTCGTGATAAAAATTTTTTGATAAAGAATGAAAATAATAGGCAATATGCGTCTGATTCAAAAGCGGGTTAAATGTATTTTATTATGAACATTGTTGCTTTAGAGGTATGTGTGTGTAATTATTTTTTAATATTAAACCATTTTCGATTAGAAAATAAATTTTAAAAATTGCAAAAAATAGTAGGAATTTCAAAATACTTGAAAAGGATGTGAAAGGATGTGACGACACGAGTTCATAAGAAAAGTCAAGGACGAGTCAGATATGACGATCCATAGATAAGTTTTTTTTTTAATTTTCACAATTCCTATACTCGAACTTATTGTTGTCACAGATTACTGTTGTACTTAGTATCAATTTGACGTCACACGTCAAAGTTCACAAATTGTTACTACAACAGTAATCTGTGACAACAATAATAATCGTGTTTCAGATGCGTGAAAATGTTGGTAAATTTCAAAAATTCTTTTTGTTATAAAATTTTAGTATTTCGGCGCTGGAATTTTTATGACGGTTATTTGACGATATAACCTATCGTATAAAATCATAAAAAAAAATTGTGGGAGTTCCCTATTGGGGTAAAAAAAGTTAAGTAAACAAATATATTGAGTGGGGTGTCAAATGAAAGGTCTTTATTTGTACATTCCAAAATAGTTATTATTTTTATTCTAGGACGTATACTTTTAGAAATACGACGAGAATTCATAAATATGAAATAAATGAAAAATTAGACACGACATTATGTATTGCATGCATGCTAGTATTTTTTCATGAAGAGCTAGCGCAATAGGCATACTCGGCAGTAGTAGCACTTGAAATTATAGGGGTAGTCAGAAGAAAGTCCAAATGTAAGCCATCTACGGTGCGCGAGATCTCAGTTCGGGGCGAACTACTAGTATTAATACGAGCTCGGAACGGTGAAGGAAGACATCGTGAAGAAACCCTTGGCTTAGTCAGCCCCACACGTATTGAAATCTTTCCTGTGGATATGTCCGGTTAAGCTGAGAGGATGGTGTAGGTGCTACAAGCCTACATCTCAACATTGTCCCAGGCACTACAGTGTACCGTTAAGTGTAGGCAAAGATTGCTTCCTGACACTGTATAAATCATGTAGTAAAGATGTAAAGGCCTAAATATACCCATAATTTGATTCTAGACTTACTAGTGTCAAAGTCCAAAATAATGTTGACAGAAACCAATTATATTTCAGTGTCGCGTTTCGTGCTGCTAAAAAAAGACTCAGCAATTGGATCAATGACCATTGGAACACGACAGGTAAACTTACCTTTTATATTATACATATTAGAACTGCGGACCTAAAAAGGTCGCTAAAGCTGAATCACACTGAAATGAACTATACATACATACATACATAAACTCACGCCTGTATCCCATCATAGGGGTAGGCAGAGACCACAGATACAATGATATAAAATGAACTATAATGTCTCTTTTCACTCTCAGTCAATGAAAAAAGATGGCAATAATTCAATTAAAAATATTAATAAGTGTTTTAAATAAATAAATACAAATACAAATACAAATTCCTTTAATGCGATTAACATTAACCTAGGTAATTTATTAGATAGTACTTTTAATATTCATACACCTGTAAAGGTAGGTTTTGGTAGAGCAGTATTATCTTTAAGACCAATTTATGTGACTTAAAACTTTTGAATTACTGATTATGAATATGATTCTGGCCTCTTAGCTCAGTTGGTAGTAGCTCTGCCTTCTGCACTGTAGATCGAGGGTTCGATTCCCACCCAGGACAAACATTTGTGTGATGAACATATAGTCGTATTGCTCATTATACGGACTAAAAACATAAAACATATCAAAAATAATCAAAATTGAAGGAAAAATTAAATTTTTTCCTTCAATTTTAGTCCGTATAATGAGCAATACGACTATAGATGTTTGTTCTGTGTCTGGGTGTTATAAAGTATTATAAGTATGTATTTACAAATATAGTATCCTATCAGTTATCTGGTTCCCATAGTACAAGCTTTGCTTAGTTTGGGGCTAGATGGCGCTGTGTCAAATGTCCAGCAATATTTATTTATTTTATTATTTCTCAGCGGTGTTATGCAAAGATATTGAATCTGAAATGAAGACAGTTCAGTCCCTTAATGAGATGAGAGCGCCGGCTGCGCGGACCCCCACTCTAAACTCCTCATCGTTCCTCAGTGAAGAGAGTCCGGCCACCGTGCTAATACATCTTAAGGTATGATATTCAAATTATTACAGTTCATTTTTAACAACAAAAGCGCTTTTAAATAATAATACCAAAGTACTCTAAATTGAAATGGCCATCTATTTAAAAACAGCGCTGTTTTTAGAAATTACAAGTATAACAGTTATTGTAATTTTGTTAATTAAAAGGTAGAGTCGGCGTCAGCACTGAAGTCCGATAGACGCAGCTCTGCTATCGCAGAACTAGGTTATGTAAAAAATTACTAATTGTCCAAATAGGGCTTGAACAATAATATTTATGCTAGTTTGTACGTTCGTTAGCTCTACACACCAGAACAACTGAACGACCTTGACTAAAAGAGCATAAGAAAGTAAATAAAACAATTAGTTCCCGCTTTTGCCGTAGGACTTGAGTGCTGACGCGGACTCTACTGTTTTGTCCACAACTTTCGTGCTTCTCAGGAAGGGAACTTTGTTCATCACAAACACTTTTTATCTCAACTCTTCTCTCTGTAGATAAATTATTGTATTCGCCACTGGTTTCACTCATCTTTATTTCTGAATGTTCAACAAATAACTAGCGTAACAGAAACAAATATTTAATTCCCGCTTTTTTATTTGTTGGTGCGTCATTTTTTCTAGGCTTGCGCTTGACCGCCATGTAATTTACGACATTAGAATTTCAAATTACTTTTGCTCACTGAAACCAGTGTGCAAAATCACATTTTGCACGTCGGTTTCTCGCAACAAAGGATGTGTAGCGAAATCTACCTGTCGCTATATGAACTACATAGACATGCTACGCACTACGAGCTTCAGCGAAGATGGCGACACAACATCATAATGTCTAGATCGTGCAAGCGGTAATTTCAGCAGCAATAGACATATATCCGACCAACCAACAGCAACTGTGTGTCTATAGACCACGGGCAAGTGTGTCAGATGGGCCCGTTGCAGAGGAACCACCTACTCTGCCTGCGGGGAACTATTCCACCATTATTTATTTAATCGTATGACATTGTAGTACAGTATAAGTTTTAATTTTTATAGTGTTAAAACCACACTTTGGTATTATTTCATTAGAAAGCTGATGAGCTTATCAAGATTTTCAACCTGACGAGGACGCTTAAGGAGGATTGTTTGTATCATTGCGGGTTCGAATCCCGTCGGAATTGAAAATTTTGGTAAGATTTTTCATTTCTAATTGTAGTACAGGTTACTCTTAGGCTAAATAAAATTAATTTTATTTTGTTATAGTGTTAATCCACACTTGGGTATTTACATTTTAAACTGAAAAATCTTATCAAAATTTTCAATTCCGACGGGATTCGAACCCGCAATGATACAAGCGATCCTCCTTTAGCCGGAGTGCCTTTACCAATTCGGCCTTTACAAAATAAAATTATGTAAAACATTACTCTATAAAACTTAAAAAACAAAAATTAGATTCCACTATGTTCCCCAAAGATGCCATTTCGAGCTTCTGAGGTGAAAAATGTTTTTTCTCTTTCCAGGAACACATCTGTCTCCTTCTAGACGGGGAATCTCCACCTGATGTGTCCCCCACTTTATCGTCTTGTATCTGCGTGTGCGCACAATCCAATGCGTTCTGTCGCGCGCCCACACAACGAGCCATAATGCAACTCACTGTGGACCTCTGTCTTGTCTATGGTATGTATTTTAGCTTAAAGAAATCTAAAAGTGAGCAATTTACTACACTTTTAGGAGTTTATCTGCTCATCATCTTCATCAAAGTTTTATGAGACCAACTTAAAGTTACAACCTTTCAAATTAGAAAAGAACCATCGAAATCGGATGTCATAAGGCGGAGATATCCCCCTTTTTGACTCTTTTTGGAGGAAGTACCTCCGCAATCCAAAACCCGCTATGACAAAAAAATTCAATGAAATTATCGAACGATCTTGAATAGGCCTCGACTAGTTCCAGAAACACTTCATATTTCAAATATCAAATTCATATTTCAAATAGTAACTTTAGAAATGTCACTAAGGCTGGATTCGACCAAACTGGATTAAGTTTTTACTCGAGAGTAAACTGCTGTTTGTTTGAATATTTTGACATTGTAAAGTTGACACCTTATAACCAGGATAATTTGTATGCACATAATGTTCGGTTGCGCTTTCTAAACAATTGTATTTCGAATTATGTTGGTTATAAAAGTAATTTTCTGTTTCAGTATCGAAAAAGCCGAAAGAAATTACCGAAGCATTTCTTTTAAAACTCCACGCAATTTGGAACACATGTTGTCCAGAGAGAAAGCACTATACACCAGACAACCTTCCTTACTTAGAGAGAAGGGAGGACTTATCGCCAGAATTGAGAAACTTCACAGACGACCGTCTGCCTACCCCCATTAGCGACGACGAAACTCAAAACATCAATGGTGATGATGATCAGAAAGAAAATGTTGATCAGAAAAAAAAGCTTGATCAGGAAACTGAAAGCGATCAGGATATGAAAATTGATCAGAAACGAGTTATAACACAAATTGTACCAAATTCACCGATCGAAAAGAATGTTATAAAAGCTGATCAACCTATAAGTCCAAATACAAAATTGACGAAAACAAATCCATTGAAACGAATCACACCGATTTCTAAAACCAAAATCCATCCCACTTTCATCAACACACATTATGATCAGAATATGAAAATTGATCATAATTTAAAATCACCTGATCAATATTTAAAATCACCTGATCAACATTTAAAATCACCTGATCAACATTTAAAATCACCTGATCAAAATTTAAAATCGCCTGATCAACATTTAAAATCACCTGATCAGAATAAAACTGAAGTCATAGAAGAATCTAATGAACATTTGTTGGAATATTTCGATAGAATACTTTGCCCAAGGAATATAGTAATGTTGAGTACCTCGAAATGCAAGCAAAGCGAGGTTTGGGAGGCTCTAGCGTTTATGATAGTGTTTCTACTGAAGAATGACTATCTTTGTGAAGATTCGTTGACTGAGCAGTGCCTTGCGGTTTATAGACAAGATTGGCCACAGGTAAATAATACAATCTATACTAAAAAATAAATAAATATTGGTGGACATTTCACACAGCGCCATCTAGCCCCGAACTAAGCAAAGCTTGTAATATGGGAACCAGATAACTGATAGAATACTTATATTTTTGTAAATACATACTTATAATACTATAACACCCAGACACAAAACAAACATCTATGTTCATCACACAAATGTTTGTCCTGGGTGGGAATCGAACCCACTACCTACAGCGCAGAAGGCAGAGTGTCCCAATAATACCAAGTGTCCAACAATATTTTTTATTTATTTATACTAATATAATAAAGCGGAAGAGTTTGTTTGTTTGAACGTACGTTTGTTGCCCCCGTAGTGATGGTATATGGTGATGATGATGATGAAAAGTAGCATATAACCTTCCTCGAGAGTTTAGCTATCACATGAAAGATAGAAAAAGCTTTATTTTATTTGAAAGTGAATTTTCGGAATTGATTTTGATGAGATTTATCATTTTCAAATGTAATACCTAAGTGTGGTTTAACGACTATACATTTTTTTTATTGTTGTTTTCTTTCAGCAAACCTTTGAGGATAGGATAGGTCTTAATTAATTTGAGGATGGTCTTAAGGGACCGGCGAACGTATCTACGTACCTAGGAACGTAATACCAAAATAATTTAAAATTTGAGCATATTTTTATCAGTTTATGTTAATATTTGGATAAAGGCAGTATTAATCTAGGTTCCTGTTACACTTTTGTTCCAAAAGACTTACTATAGAACAAATGAAAAGAAAAATGCCATTTTTGGTGTACCTACAAAGATTTCAATTCAATTTGCTTACATTTCTTTTTAGGTAAGTTTTTCGGAACAAAAGTGTAACAGGAACCTAGATAAATACCTACTCTCCTAATCTAACAACATAAACTGATAAAAATATGCTTAAATTTTAAATGATTTCGGTATTACGTTTTTATGGAAATTCGCCTGTCGCAGGCCTCTTAATATGTTTTTCTCTATTTTCAGAATATATTAGAAAACCTATCAGCATGTATGAAGGCTGTATCGAGCCGTTGGAGCAGATCGTCTACGGGAAAATTCACGTTATTCCTAGGTTTCCTCGCAGAATACTGCGGTGATATGGACTATGAAATAACAGAATAGAATAACATTTACTAACCGACTTTATAAAAGGAGGAGGTTCTCAATTCGTCACGTCTTTTTTAAGGTTCCCTACACAGAATTATATCGAGATAGAAAAGAAAAAGAGTTTATTTAAAAAGTATATATAAAAGTATTCTCTATCAGTCATCTGGTTCCCATAGTACAAGCTTTGCTTAGTTTGGGGCTAGATGGCGCTGTGTGAAATGTCCAGCAATATTTATTTATTTATTTGCAGATCATACAAACATTTGTATGATAGACGACCTCTGTGGCGCAGTGGGTGAAGGCCCGCCTGTGACGCAGGAGGTTGCGGGTTCGATCCCCGCCGCGGGACAAATGTTTGTATGATCTGCAAATATTTGTCTCGGGTCTGGGCGTTTTCTATGTATATTATGTATGTTACAAAAAAATATGTATTTAAGTAGTATATCAGTGATGTGGTTCCCATAACACAAGCTCTGCTTAGCTTGGGGCTACATGATGCTGTGTGAAATGTCCAGCTATATTTATTTATTAACTGTAGCGACATCTACCTGTCACTAGATGAACTACATAAACATGCTACTACAGATGGCGCCACAAAACATCAACATGTCTAGAACTCGCAAGCGAAGTTTTCAGCGGCGATTGACATATATTTCACTTTCAGATGAAGATTCTCCGGATGAATCGAAACATTGTCGGTATCTAAATCGACGATATTTTTACGTGAGTAATTCCCGTGTGTTAAATAATGGATAGACATATAGCCGACCAAACAACTGTCTGTGTTGTAACAAAAATACATTTACATAACTTTAATACAATAAGAATCAGTTGAGTCAACTAAGGATCGTTGGAAACGATCTATAGATCGCTGATCCAAGCCACTGCCAGTCGGAAGCGTGCCCAAGACACTGACAGCATTACCGCGCATTATTATGATTCCAGCTGAACAGCGGGGCTAAAAAGGCTAATAGCAGAATCAATAGGAATTTCACTATATTTTATTTTCCAAATCTTAGGAAAACTTAGTTATACTTACTTAAATATGCCGTCTCTTTTCATTGACTGAGGCTGGATTCAACCAAACTGGATTAAGTTTTTACTCGTAAACTACTGTTTGTTTGAATATTTTGACATTGTAAAGTTGACACCTTATAACCAGGATAATTTGTATGCACATAATAATGTTCGGTTGCGCTTTCTAAACAATTGTATTTCGAATTATGTCGACTAGTTACTCTGGAGTAAGATGACTTAGTCGAATCCAGCCTGATAGTGAAAAGAACGGTATTTATTGCAATTCCTATAGTCGTATTGTTCATTATACGGACTAAAAGTGAAGGAAAAAATGTCATTTTTCCTTCAATTTTGACATAAAACGTATCAAAACTAATCAAAATTGAAGGAAAAATGACATTTTTTCCTTCAATTTTAGTCCGTATAATGAGCAATACGACTATAGTGTGATTCTCCTATAGCGGCCTTTTTAGCCCCGTTTAATTGAAACTAGGAATTCTTATATTTCGTGATTTAGAATTGCGAAAACTAGTGATAATGCGTCAGAATGACAAATGTTATGAAGAAAAACACCATATTTTAAGTAAATAAATTAGTGAAATTGTATTGTGGTCAAAATTTAAGAAAATTAAGTGTAAGTATAGCGAGGATATACTTTCACAACACTGGTTCTTTTTATGTTCACCGATTACTCGAAAACGCCTGGACCGATTTGGAAAATTCTTGTTTGAAAGGGTATACTTTCCGATTGGTGCCACAAATTGGTGAGGATCTGTCGAGGATCTTCGGAGTTATGAACAGAAATGCACCTCGAGAGTGCAGAAAATTGCTCAGCTTATAACATTGAAGTCGGTTTTTTTAAGTTCTTATTTAGCCACTTTTAGGTAATTTGTATTTACTAATTTTTTGGTCAAATATATAAATTTCTATTCTACACTAGCCAATTCGATTGCCTATCTAGTCAGGGTCATAAAATTGTGTCGTGTAGAAGCCTTTTTAAATATCAACTGAGAAACTCTAAACTGACTTTGTCTGGCCTCTTAGCTCAGTTGGTAGTAGCTCTGCCTTCTGCGCTGTAGGTCGTGGGTTCGATTCCCACCCAGGACAAACATTTGTGTGATGAACATAGATGTTTGTTCTGTGTCTGGGTGTTATAAAGTATTATAAGTATGTATTTACAAATATGTAAGTATTCTATCAGTTATCTGGTTCCCATAGTACAAGCTTTGCTTAGTTTGGGTACTAGATGGCGCTGTGTCAAATGTCCAGCAATATTTATGTAACTAAAAAAGAACCAGTGGTGTGAAAATCTGTGAACAGATAGTCTGATGAAGAATGTCTTAGTGTTAATTAAGATTTAAATATTTTAAATGGGAATTTCTTTTTTTGCTCAAAAATCAAAACGAATTTTCAATAGATTGGGCTTTATCGAGGGCTTTACGAATCGACAATCGAGATATTATTAATAGACTATTTGACTTTGATCAGAGCTGAAAAGGTCGCTATAGCATAATCAATCACAATAGGAATTGCAATATATGCCGTTCTTGTCACTCTCAGTCTATGAAAAGAGACGGCATTAGTTCAATTCAAATTTTGATTCTTCTATAACGGCCTTTTTAACCCCGCATTGAAAACTCAAAGAAAATTTCCTCAAAATGCTCTTACACAACCTTTGGTATAAATCGTTCTTGCAGTACTGGGTCAGAAAGGGCCTTACTTATGAAAGATGTTTAAAGTGAAACACTGTTTAAACAACGTCCTGTCTTTATTTGTGGATAGTGACAAACAGAGACAGGACGTTGTTCAACCAGTGTTCAACTTTAAACATCTTTCGTAAGGGGGAAAGTGTCCAGCAATTACTTATCTGGCCTGCTCGAGCGGCAACGTAATTTGAAAATGAAATGAACTTTTTTAAACCCGATCACCGACAAAAGTCGAAGTCGAATTGAACTATACGCCTTTTCACTCTCAGTCAATGACAAGAGACGGCGTATAGTTCAATTCGTATTATGATTCTGCTATAGCGACCTTTTTAAGCCCGCTGGGAAAAGCATCTAATATTAATTAAAAGGTTTATTATAACTCAACAGGTTCATTAATATAAAAAATTAATACTCGAAACGATTTTTTTCGCGTGTCGATTTGTCTGTTTTAACATGATTTCTATGTAGAAAACCTTGTACAGATTAAAATAATTTGTCTAAGGGCTGATTTTTCAATACCTCCCTATAAGTCGTATTGCTCATTATACGGACTAAAAGTGAAGGAAAAAATGTCATTTTTCCTTCAATTTTGACATAAAACGTATCAAAACTAATCAAAATTGAAGGAAAAATGACATTTTTTCCTTCAATTTTAGTCCGTATAATGAGCAATACGACTATAGATAATATTATCTGAGCAAATAAATATGCGATTTGACAGATATTTTATTGAAAATATGTCATAACGCCTTAATTATTCCCTCAGATAAAAGTTATTTATCGATTGAAAAATCAGCCCTTAGTATAGGTACTGGGTGTAATAAGACTACTTCCGAAAGTCTGAATCAAGTAGAATGTTGTTTTTTTAGCGGTTTCGATCGCGTTATTGAGATTTATGTAGAAAACCAGCTCCACCTGTTGGAAATAATTAATATTATAATGTAAACATCAATTTATTAAGTTGAAAAATTCACATCCGGCTTAACAAATCTTTTACAAGGTTTACCAAATAGTGTAATAGTGATTTAGCTGCTAAACGAAACTACATTTTATTTTCTTTATTGCATTATGGGTAGACATAGTACCTACCTAAAAGTAATTTAGTTATGGCTATAGTTTACTAACTTAAGTAGGTAGGTACTCTGTAAAACACATCATACTTTAGGATAAAACGGTTTTAGTACAGTTGTAAAATCATGTGCCTAAATTATAGCTTCAGTTTTCAGAAGTTTTACTCTTACACCCAGTAACCATGAGAAAACATTTACCCTAGTTTTTGTAAATGTTGGTGCATTTCGGCAGAGAAAAATTACTTTTTGTCCATATTGTAAAATAAGCTATATTTTGAAACTGCCAAATGATTTGTATAGAATATTAAGTAAATGAATGTCTATAAATTATACAAAATATACTAATTGAATGTAAGAATGTGTTTTATTCAACCGACCTACCTACTTACCCACATCTAAGTAATCAGATGAATTCAGAATTGGTCTACTAGCTAGATAATTTATAGTGTCAGGTGGAGGCAATCTTTGCCTACACTTAACGGGACACTAGTGTAGTGCCTGGGACATTGTTTGAGATGGAGTAGGCTTGCCGGCCATACTCTTGGCAACATTTTACATGAAAATGTTTAAGGTTGTTGGGGTGTCATAAATAAATAATAAGTAGGTAGGTAATGTACAAGTAGGTACATACCATGCCATGACGAAACTTTGATTTGATTTTAAATTAAATTTCCCGCCATTGTGTTAACCGGCTGATTTTATGATGTGTCTAGTGATGTGCCATTGGAAAATCTATTAGGAAATCGATTGGTATTTTAGTCGATTTTTCGGTTCATTCATTATAGTATGAGAAAAACAATTAGCTACACATTGATTTAAGTGGGCCGGTAATTTTAGTATCCTCAGATTTTATTAGGTACATTCATCTTTTTTCTATAATTAGGTAATTACTTAACTCAGACATAAGGAATAAAAGCGTATCTAATTACTTTTAAGACGAATAAACCACATTGAAGCAAATAAAATGAAAACAAATCACCCAATCATTTCCTTCCATGCTTGGAAGGCTTTTTTGCCTGGTTTTCCATTGCGTGCTCGACGTTCGCTTGCCACTTCTCAGCTCGATCCTGTATCTCTGTTGGGTTGGTTGGATAACTCTTGAAAGTTGTGAGTTCAGGGCATATGCCTCGGTGTATTGCCACCCACACTGAAACACAGTCATTTAAACATAATACGTGTGTGTACTCTTCTTCCAACGGATTTTGGCATTAGTGCAACTTTTTCGTACAAAATTTTATACTGCGCAGTGAAAACCTAACTTCACGAATGCCTAGCTAGATCCATTGGAACAACTTTACCTACGTTGCGTGTTTGCCTAATGGGAATATCTACCTCTGGAATTTTGTTTACGTAGTGGGAAAGTGCCTCTGAAGGTCGTAGGATTGTCTCTCGTTCGGCCATGCATCAATGAATTTTTTGTTATGAAAAATTATATGCACTTTAACACAAGCTTTATTATAAGGTACAGGAAAACATCGTGAAATCAGCCGCATATTCAGCCCCACAATAATAATATAGAAACTTACTTGGTCCTGAAAAAAATAAATTGTTGTAAGTAAAATAAAAAAGTATTTAATAGTAATTTAATTTATTTAATGTTAGATAGAAAATATAATGAGCTTTATTTTCCTAGCAGGTACACTGCGTGTAGGTACCTACTTATACATTTATTGTGTGATTAGCTAGGCATGCGAATACTTAGTCAGTTGTGTAAAAAATACTCACTCAATGTTTTTACTTTGCAGTTCTCCTGTTCGAGCGTGCACATATTCTCAAACTCCATAAATTCAACTTTCCACTTCTGTGTATTGTATCTGTATCCGCATACACGACCAAAACTGGATGAAACAGATGCGTTAAGAATTCAAAGTAGGTACAGAACGAAAGGAATCTAGTAAAATTTTTAATCTGCATTCGTTGGCCCATCAGATTTTCTAAAGGCAAAAGTTCCATAAATACTTAATCCTCTTTTTTGTTCTGGAAGTCGTAGTTGATTGGGCTGCAGTGCAGTTGGTTAGCAACAAATCAATTATAAAATCAAATCAAATCAATTGTAAATACCTATACTTATAATGAGAATATTATTTAACAATAAAATGCCTAACTAATGAGAGTGAGTTCGTATGAGCTAGTGGCCAACTCTGGTAACGGAGTTTTTAGGCCGCCTAAAGGCCTCCGTCATGGCATAACGACTTAAAAGCCGGGACCGACAACTTAACGTGTCCTCCGAAGCACGGAGCCTAACCAAATTAAAGGGTAAGGAAACTCACTCAAATGAATAAAGATTGGTACAGTCCCGATAACAGTCTCGATTTATCCCCATCTCATCTCCTAGGTAGCGAGTCGTGGGACCGGCAGTTGTTGTGTTTATTGGCTTCTTGTATACCTGCTTCGGCTTCCATTTGCCTTGAGCTTTCGTCGTTCTAAATAGGTTAATATGAGAAAGAAGATTGTGGGTACCCAGTGGCGTAACTATACCGTCTGGGGCCCGTGGCAAAATCTTTTGATGGGGCCCTATCAGTAAAAATTGTCACGAGCTCGCGGCCTGTTGGGCCGGGGCCCTCTTGGGTCGGGGGCCCCCCGTGGCATTTGGCCAGCCCTGCCACCCTTTAGTTACGCCACTAGGTATGGTTGACTGTTGACATCTACTAAAATTAACTTCCATTCTTTTAAATAGCCAGGGTCACGATCTACACCTACTTTTTTAAAATGGTTCACTGGTTGAGCCGTGACTGTAGTATGGACAATATTGTCAAAAGTCAAATTCATTTATTCAATAAGATCACAAGTGTACCACTTTGAAACGTCTTAAGAGCTAGGTGATTCTACTCCTGTTCCTTCGCGACCAAGACCGTGAAGAACCAGGGCAACAAACACGGTTTGGGGCCTAACACTCTTTTCGGTGACACACTTTTTGTACCTATGTAATTTTTTTTTTGTTATATATTTTTTTTTATGTAAGCAATTATTACAAATGTTATCTAATTTTTACAAGTATTCTTTATGTAAATAATTATAATAATAACTGAATTGGAGCATATTCTTGATCACTTTGACACGTCAATGATAGTTAGGATTTTTATTTGTTACAATATTTTTATGATTTAATAATAACGGAGTTGGAGCATATTCAGTCCCAGGCGTTTTTGTATGGACTGAACTTAGTTCAATTCTAGTTAGGTTACCGCTAGAGGCACTGCACTGAATTCCATTCCATACAATTGAAATACTTATCTGTGATACGCCCACAGGCAGGATATAACCGAGTGGATGTTGGGACTTAAATAAATAGAGCTGGGCAGGTCACCTGACGAGACGGAGTGACAACCGATGAACCAAATAAGCTTACCGAAGAAAAACATTTTCCCCACCCTCCCAATAGGGCTCGTAGAAATGTCCAGTCTGTTGTCCTTTCTTCTTAACTTTGTCAAACACGTCGCTTACTTGTCTAGCACGACGCTCTATATCCTTATTCGTCAAATTCAACCTGCATTCAAAATACAAAATACTTTGTAAAAATGTAAATCTACTTGATACAGCAATGGGTTATCATTTGGAATGACGTCTGTCCACTCGTATCGTAACTAATCATCTGTTTGTGGTACCCACTAACAAATTGTTATAACTTTTACGAACTAGCAGTAGAAAATAAACTACATTTTCCTTACCATTCTTTAAATGCTTTAAAGCTTGGAAACAAACTAAATGTTCTTCTATCGTTTGCAGCAGTGTCATTGCTTGACTCCTGAACTAAAAATAAATGCAATTAAGATTTTTTACCGATATTTCAAACTAATACTAGATACCTACAAATTCTTAGTTTGCTTACAAAAAACAAATAAAATGAACGTTAGAAATGATTTCATTTGGTAGGTAGTAGGTACCTACTAGTGGCACAAATATTTTTTGAAACTGCATTTCTTCACGATTCGTTAATTTTAATAAATTAATGTGCGTCTCGTATCGCTCCATAGTTATCTTAATAGAAACGAACTGTGATGATGACATAGTAGAGTCAGGTAGAGTAGGATTCAGTACTCAAGTTCTACGGAAAAAGCGGGAACTAATTGTTTTATTTACTTTTTATTGCTCTTTTAGTCAAGGTCGTTCAGTTGTTATGGTGTGTAGAGCTAACGAACGTGCAAACTAGCATAATTATTATTGTTCAAGCCTTATTTGGACAATTAGTATTTTTTACCTTACCTAGTTCTGCGATAGCAGCGCTGCATTTATCGGACTTCTGTGCTGAATCCATTCGATTTTCCAACTTTGATTTGAATCGATTCCAGAACATTTAAAAGTATCGACTAAAATCGTTGACATTTTAGTCGATTCAAACATCTATTTTATTTGTACATGTACATCCCTGGCTAAACAAATGTCAATGTCAAAATCGTTAAGTCAAACAGCGGTTCATTCTTGTCACAGTTTCTTGTGCTGTGCTATTTTTGATGATTCTTCTGCAAATTTCCATTTTGTGGTGACTTGATGAGTATTTTCGTGATGAGAAATGTCTGAAATTGTGTTAGTGAAGGAAGAGAGGGCTAGTCCTGTCCCGGAAGCTTTAGTTTCCTTCGAAAACGAATTAAGGTAAGGATTTATAATACCTACGTTACCAGACTATTTTTAGGGTAAAACATAACATAAATTAGTCTAGCAAGATCAAGTAAGTAAACATTGCTGTGTATAATCTTAAGGCTTGGAATCTAGTCCCTATTTTAATGTTTTCGTATAAAAATAGCATCAAAATCGATACAGTCGGAGTCATGCGCGATACTTCTAAATCTGACACGCCTTCCATTGGCCGACTTACCTACTAAAAATAGCTCAGAGTAATGAAGGAAAATTGCATCAAAATCTGCTTAGTAATACCTTAAACTTATTTTAATTGCTAAGAAAATATGAAATTTCACTTTGACTATTTTATTTTAACCCAAAACACTTGCGTGTAAGAATTTTATCAAAATCTGTACATCATTGCTGCTTTCTATTCCTTACACCTTATTACACATACACCTAATTATGATCTAATGAATTTGATTAATTAAAAAAATATAGGTAGGTACTTACCTACCTACCTATATTTTGAGAAGATTCAAATACGTTTTTAATAATATTCAATGATTTCAAAATATCTTTCGCTGTCAATGATCTAGAATTCTAGATAAAATCAACTAACACAAAAAAAACATAGGTAGGCCATCTTTTTAAACCGACTTTAAAAAACGGGCGGTTCTCAATTTGTCAGAATCTTTTTTTTAATGTATGTTCCCTGATTACTCGATGCCTGGTCCGATTAGTTAAATTATTTTTTCTTTAAAAGGCTATTTCCCCCATTTAGTGTTATAAAAATTTGGTGAGGATCTGTCGAGGATCTTCGGAGCTATGAACAGATGCCGTGGGTTTTCACAATGTTTTCCTTCACCTATTACTTCAATGTAATTTATTTTAAGTATATTAAACTTAAAAAGTGGCTATTATCAAAATGTTTTTACTCAATTGATGAATTTTTAGACTTTTGCAACTATTTTTAGATTTTAAGAAATAAGAATATTTGCATGCCGAACTTTGGTAGGACATAAAATGTACAGCATACAATAAAGATAAGACCTTTTTTAAGCACATATGTTCTTGCGAATAAATGATTCTGATTCTGATTCAATAGTATAGTAATTTATATCCAATATTAATTATTCTGTTTATTATTAATGTCACTGAAACTTAAAGTTGGATTGCTTGTATCAATGCGGGATCGAATCTTGTCAGAATCAAACATTTTGATAATACTTTTCATTCTCAATGAATACTATGAATATATCTCAATGAATCTAATACCTAGGTGTGAATTAACACTATTAAAATTAAAAATTTGAAATTGGGTAAAAATAAAAGACAATTTGCATGGAAACATATCTATTTGCAAAAAGTAGGTACTGCTGAATCAATTCTTTAAATTTAATACCTACTTACCATTTTATTTTTATTGTCGGTAACTATACCCTCTTAGAATTATACCTATAAGAATAGAAGCGCTCATGGCGTAGCTTGCTTAGTCCTTTCTTTTAATTTTCAATTTCTTTAAAAGTTATTACTTACCATAATATTTAGGAACATGAATGTTTCTTTAACTTGTATCATACATACATACATAAAATCACGCCCGTTTCCTATCATAGGGGTAGGCAGAGACCAAAGATCTCCACTTGCTATCCTGACACTTCTTTCGCTTCATTCACTCTCATCACATTCTTCATGCAAACTTTCATCATAGAGAATCTGGCCGAAAACGAATCGGTCACTAACTTATTCATAAACTAGCTTCCGCCCGCGGCTTCGCTCGCGTAGTACCCAGATAAAAAGTAGCTTATGTCCTATTCCCGGACATTAGCTATCTAGATTTTAAATTTCAGCCAAATCGATTTAGTGGTCGTCGAGTTATAGAGGAACATACATCCATCCATCCAAACTTTTGCATTTATAATAATTAGGTTGAAGTGTGATACCTACCTATTTATTTTTTATACAGACATGGTCAATCCGTACCTCCGTACCCATAATCCGTACCCATATTATAAATGTGAAAGTGTGTTTATTTGTCTTGCTTTCACGTCAAAACAGAGCGACGGATTGACGTGATTTTTTGTGTGGAGATAGGTAGTTGGAGGGCTGGAGAGTAACATAGGCTACTTTTTATCCGAGTACCAAGCTAGCGAAGTCGCGGGCGGCAGCTAGTCTGCCCTTCTTATGATAAACAACGTAAGTGCAGTTCGGCATATTTCGAGAAAATCGCGTCTAAAGTTTTTAATGTTACTTTTGGTGTCACGACTACACTAATTGAGGAGCTCCGGAACAAAAACCGATAATTACGTATTTGGTCAAACCACTTTTTTTTTTTTTTTTCGTTTTTCATAGTACTTTTACATGCTATACTTTAATTTGGTGGGTCAAAACTCATTAAAAACGTACTAAATGAGACTCTAAAGATGGACAGCCGGAACAAAATCCGACAAATTGTATATTTTTTTATCAATTCGTAACAGATTTTTTAGTTTTCGGGGCAGGAACCGATAAATCCTATGCAAATTGTTGAAGATAAGATAAGATAAGATATATTTATTTGAAGGCGGAATTCCGTTCGGATCATTTGCCGATAAATGATTTTTTTTATGGAATCACTAGCATTCTAGTTTTAAAAACAACACTTCTTGTTTGTTGATTGCTACTTTGTCTATGGTAGTTAATTTCATAATCTGTGGTTGATAAAAACCGAAATATACAAATATAAAAACCGAAATATACAATTAAGCCGCTGAAAAGCCGATAATTACGTAATGGTCGGACCAAAACCCGATAATTCCATATTTTAAATTATAATGCTTAGGACACTATTCATACTAGATTTTTTTTTTAATGACTATATGAAAGCCCTTCCTACAACCCATTTTTATCATATTTTAGTTGATCGAAAAGCTTTACGATTTCTAAATAAATCAATATTTTGTATTTTCCCAAAAATTTCGTAAAGTGGATTTATCGGTTTTTGTTCCGGAGCTCCTCAATTATGTTATTTTCAAAATTGTTACTTTTACTTGTAGGTTAAAGTGTGTATTTTATAATTACTTACATATTTCTGTTTTCTCTTTTATTTCTGAGTTATTATAACTTAAAAACTATTTATGATTAGTAAAAGTAATGTCACTTTTTTTGAAATACTAAACATAACAATCGCATGTGCAGCAGTTGCGATGTTTATGACTAGTTTTTTTTTAAACTACCCTCAAAACGGGATGAAAGGAATGTTAAAGTTTGTATGGGAACTTTTTAACGGGTAGTTTAATTTGCTTGAAACTCGGTACAAATATATTTCAGTACAAATAAAAACTATCTGTACAAAAAAAAATCAAAATTATCCATCAGAGGGAGTGCCAGAGGGTGTTCAAGTTGGTAATGGAACTTCTTAACGGGTGGTTCGATTTGCTTCAAACTTTGTATGTGTACTTTCATAAAGGTAAAAAACATCTCTTAGAAAGGACTTTTGAAAATTTTACCCCTAACGGGAAGAAAACAGTTAAAAATGGTTGAATGAAAAATCGTATCATCAAGCATTTAACATGAAAAAAATTGGATTTCGAGATGAGGAAGCTCGCTTCGTTTGTTTAAATCGAAGCTCGCTTCACTTTCTTGGCTTGAATCTGACTTCGCTTGCATATTAGCTTCATAATCCTACCAATAATAAATATATTGCGAGAAAAGTGAATTTTGTCCGACAACAGAATAGGAACCGACAAGCACCCAGCTGTTTCTTAGAACACCATTAGACCATCCATCTTTTTCTTGGAGCACCGTTAACAAAATCAAGTGACAAATGTCATGTTGCATTTGTCTAAAAAATTTACGCTCGCTTCGCGAGCTAGGGAAGCTCGCTGCGCTCACTTAATTCGAAGCTCGTTTCGCTCGCATATTACCTTCATGAGTAATTTACTGTTAGAAACCGACAACCATCCCTCTTTTTCTTAGAGCACCATTAGCAAAATCAAGTGACAATGTCATGTTGCTCTAAAAAATTTCCGCTCGCTTTGCGAGCTAGGAAAGCTCGCTTCGCTCGCATATTACCTTCATGAGTAATTTACTGTTAGGAACCGACAACCATCCATCTTTTTCTTAGAGTACCGTTAGCAAAATCAAGTGACACATGTCATGTTGCTCTAAAAAATTTCCGCTCGCTTCGCGAGCAGAGGAAGCTCGCTTCGCTTGCTTAGGTCGGTGCTCGCTTCGCTCGCATATTAGCTTCATGAGTATTTTGCGAGCAAAGTAATTTACTGTTAGGAACCGATAAGCACCCAGCTTTTTCTTAGAGCACCGTTAGCAAAATCAAGTACCTATCACATGCTGCATTTGTCTACAAAATTTCGTAGCTTTATGAGTACCTACTTTGCGAGCAAAGTAATTTACTGTTAGGAACCGACAAGCACCCAGATTTTTCTTAGAGCACCGTTAGCAAAATCAAGTGTCACATGTTGCATTTGTCTAAAAAAGCTCGCTTCTCTTTCTTAACTCGATGCTTCGCTTGCAAAGGCTCAGGGCCAGACTTAACAGCTAGCTGGAATAGATTTATGACAGGATTGTTATTCACACGTGAAATTTTATGTGGCTTGCTCCAGGGTGAGCTCCTCCAGTAGCTTGGTGATAATTGCACCAGAAAGAAATGACCCGAAACGTGGTCTACGGTAAACTTCTTTAATAGAACCTATTTTAAAAAAAACTTGCCGACTGATATTTGCCGACGCGCGAATGATATTTTTGTTCACTGTTAGTAATGTTCTCCCCTCCGATTACCTCACCGCCCCACCGTTTCTGTATTGTATTTACCAGACATAAACATCGTATGTACGCTACTTGCGTTGTGTGTGTATATCAGAATCAGAATCAGAATCAGAAATATTTTATTGCAGAACTGTTGTACAATACGTTACGTTATAGAATAACGCAATAAAATAAAGATTTTATGCAACAGATAAAGAGCGTAGGAGATAGTACTATGTTTATTTCTAGAATATTGTTAAACTTTCTTAAATAAGTACAAGGTATAAACAACGTAAGTGGCTCATATAATCATTATGTTTTGTAAGTTGAGCCGACAGTTGAAGGTACTACTAATCATAAACAACGTTAGTGATCGTGCGATACTTATGACTAGGAAATTGATTAAAATCTCTGAGCGTAGTGGACAATACGTTGTTTATGTTTAGAAATAAAGTGAAAATTGTGCACATACGATGTTTATACTTATGTTTTTTTTTATTTCTATCAAACATACAGAAAAATTGATAATTTTTCCAGATAGATCTCGCTTAGCTGATTACAAATATGCTAATAACTCATTTTCGCAAAAAATGTTACTTACGCTGTTTATCGTAAGAAGGGCAGTAGTATTGTTATAAGACGATTTAATGTGATGGTCCTATTAAGTAGTCTGGAGTCTTAAGATTTTGAAAATGCATCTCAAAAATAGTACCCAGATGGGACTTGAATCCGATCTCAGCCGATCCGTGGTTACCACTCAACCAGGCAACCAACGTCATGGATCGTATGGACGGTCAGGGTCAGCTATCGAAGATTAGTAGTTCCTCTGTCTCTTACTTCTGACTGCGTTGCAGAAGAATAGCGAGAAGAGGATAGCAACACACTGTAACAAACAAAAATGAAATGAAATCTATACATATAATATTGAAGTCTAAGTACAAGCTTATTATGTATGCAATTAAGGCTGGATTTTACCAAACTGGATTAAGTTTTATCTGGAGATTAAACCACAGATGTGTTTGTTTGTTTGAATATTTTGACATTGTAAAGTTGACACCTTATAACCATGAAAATTTGAATGCACCTAATAATGTTCGGTTGCACTTTCTAAACAATTGTATTTCGAATTCTGTCGGCTAACGGAATAACTACTCTGGGAGTAAGATGACAGTTTGGTCAAATCCAGCCTTAATGAAGTCAGTTTTTGGTTGTAACAACCTTAACAAGCCAAAAACTTCGTTTTCGCGATCTAGAAACGCAAAAAGTTCATAGTAACTGTTGGATATGCTGGGTAATCTATGACTTTAAATGAAAATGACCACGACTGTATCCTCAGGCGCGGTAGACAACCTCTCAGATCTTTTTTAGGCATTTTTAAGATCCTTTGAAGATATCAAAGGGGGTAGTCAGAGGCAAATACATATTTGGTTCGCGTCATGTAAAAAGAGCGCTGGAAGAAAGTTGAGGGGTGTGTTTTGGTCTCATGTTTGCGAATAGGTAACCCACGCGCAAACATGAGACAAAACATACCCCATCCACTTTCTTCCAGCGTTATTTTTACCCCGGCTCCACACGTTGGGGCCAACGTTGGCGCCAATGCCTCTCGCCAACGTGTGGATCTAGCAAAATTGCATTGGCGCCAACGTTGGGGCCAACGTAGGGACTGATTTTGCTAGATCCACACGTTGGCGAGAGGCATTGGCGCCAACATTGGCCCCAACGTGTGGAGCCGGGGTTACGTGACGCGATACATTACATGCCCACATTTTGCAGAAGTCAGCATTCCATACGTGACAGGTTGCAAGCCCATCGACGCTATTAGAAAGCTAACTGGTAAACCTCTCGATGTTTTCCTTCACCGTTCAGTGGGCTTAAAAAAGTTGCTATAGCAAAATCACTATACACAATAGAAATAATTGAATACACAATTGGAATTGAACTAGGTATATGCCGTCTCTTTTTTAACCGACTTCCAAAAAGGAGGAGGTTCTCAAGTCGACTGTATGTTTTTTTTTTTTTTTTTTTTTTTTACTGACTGAGAGTGAAAAGAGACGGGCATATACATCTCATCAAATAGCAAAACAACTTTATTACTTTATCACAATACCTACCTTATTTGTCTTTTGTATTTTAGTTATAAATAGGTAGGTACATGCTTATCCCAACAAAGTGTTCCTTTCACCTATCAGTATTTCATATGAGCTGAAGCAGAGACCCTTGCGTCTACATACAAGTTTTTAACATAGAGCAAGGTTCAACGTTTTGATTGTATAATACAGATACAGGTTATAAGTACATAACTGACTAAAACATTCTCTATAGGAAACTTTAGTAAGTACAAATATTTACCTACACCTAAGTTGTACTAGCCTACTACTACGCCTACTGTATGTAACCTTTCATTGAAATACTTATCTTATATAAGTAGTTCAATTTCTATTGTGATTTTCTTTATCGACCTTTTTACCCCGCAGAGCTCGTGTTATGCGCAGAATCACAATATAAATTGCAATATATGCCGTTCTTGTCACTCAGTCTATATAAAGAGACGGCATTCTTCTTTTCTTTTGGCAGTTAGCGTCAATTCACACGTACCACAACCACACCACGTCGCAGCGACAAAATGTGGTCCAGCTGTGGTTACGTGTGAATAGTGTCGCAGCGACTTTTTGCAGTTGCGTTGTGGTACCGACAAAATGTCGATGTGGCAGGCGCCAGCTAGGCGCGCGCTGTTGATGACGTCATGTCGTCGATGTGGTTGCGATGTGGTCGTATTACACAGGTGGTTAACAACGGCAAAATGTGGTATGTGTGAATTGTAAATTCATTTTCAATACAAATATACGCCCGACCACGTCGCGTCGTTGTGGTGTGGTTGTCGGTGTCGTGTGGTTGTGGTACGTGTGAATTGACACTTATTGTTAACTACTACCTATTATATCTAAAACAAACGCGTGTCATAGTAGTTGATCTACTCATTTCGGCGCCACTGAAAACCAGCGCTCTAACAGCCATGGCGCTGCTGGAGCAAATGCTGAGGGGTAGCCTCTTCTTGTCACTGTAATGTAACATTGCTGATTTCTGTTTTATATACGATACATATAATCGGTGGCGAAAATAAAGCTTTTTTATATTCTATTCTAACTCTGCTATGGGCCTTTTTCACCCTGCAGTCCTAACTTTGATTTCGCGTTACATACCTCAACGA
Organism: Camptogramma bilineatum; assembly: GCA_958496255.1. Classification (NCBI taxonomy): domain Eukaryota; kingdom Metazoa; phylum Arthropoda; class Insecta; order Lepidoptera; family Geometridae; genus Camptogramma; species Camptogramma bilineatum. Next base: position 618,249 of record OY292479.1, on the reverse strand, counting down.
TGATAATGGTAATCAGCAGCCCTCCTACAGCTCCGCCAAAAGAGCTGAACCAGTCCTCAACAAGGGTGTTGCACCCGTTGGGGTTCGCGTTCGCAATAGAGCACTGCTGGATTGGAACTGCCTCCGGGTCGTAAAAGATGTTGCAGCAGGAAAGTGGTAGGAAGGTGCCGTAGGAATCCGGGCCCGTAGTGCCGCAGCAACGAAACTGAAAAAAAAATATATTATTATAGCGGCGATGGGCAACCTGGCATGTAAATCAAAATCAAATATTAGAAACTATAGTCGTATTGCTCATTATACGGACTAAAAACATATCAAAATTGAAGGAAAAATGTCATTTTTTCCTTCAATTTTAGTCCGTATAATGAGCAATCCGACTATAGCTGCTGCCCGCGGCTTCGCTCGCGTGGTATCCGGATAAAAAGTAGCCTATGTTACTCTCCAGCCCTCCAACTATCTCCACACAAAAAATCACGTCAATCCGTCGCTCCGTTTTGACGTGATGCCACGACAAAGCAACAAACAAATAAACACACTTTCACATTTATAATAGGGGTACGGATACCTCGGTCTGCTTTCCTGTTGCTATACCCTAACAGGGTTCATGTGTGAAACTAATCGATCGAGCGAGCGAAGCGAGCGAAGATCTTAGTGGCAAGTTAGGCGATTTTGCTTTGTATGTTTGTATGTTTCATTTTTATGTTCTCGCATAACTATCGAACCACTTATCCAATCTGTATGAAAATTGATAGGTCAATAGGTTGTACTATGGAAATTTGCTGTGGAGCGTATGAGCGTAATCGATGAAGGGGTTGTAAAGATATGGGGTTCCCAAGGGGGTATTTTTTTTTGAAAGTTACCCAAATATATTGAGTGGGGTGTCATATGAAAGTACTCAATTTATACATTCCAAAATGGTTTTTAGTTTTCTTCTAGGTTCTATAGTTTTTGAAATACAGTGAAAAAGAAAAATGATGAAAACCAATTAACGGAAGTATGGAGAGAGCTCCCGTTTCATAGAGTTTCGATGTATTTATAGGACTGGTTATTTTACGAGAAAGAGTGTGGCATCGTTGTGGTTTGGTTTGCAATGATTTTAGTTGCTACTTGATATTTTTTCTTGATAAAGATTAAAAATAAAAGCCGTGTTGGCCGAGTGGAAGTGTTCGACTTTCGATTCATAGGTCGTAAGTTCGAACCCTGGCCGTGCTCATCAATGGATTTTTCGATTAGAAAAATTTAAATGCACATTAACACGAACTCTAAACGGTGAAAGAAAACATCGTGAGGAAACCAGTTAACTTTCTAATAGCGGCGATGGGCTTGCAACCTGTCACGTATGCAAATACTAACTCCTGCAAATAGTGGGCTGGGCATGTACCAAAATTATAGAGGGAGACGGAGAGGGAGAGAGAATTGATTTTCTCATACATTTTGTATTGAACTGCTATTTTAATAATTTCTCGAACTAAGAGGCCTTCCCTGAGGCGCGGTACGAAGTTCGCGGGGTCAACTATTGAATAAGTATAAAAAAATAGACATGACTTAATGTATTGCATTAACGTAGGTATAGGGGTAGTCAGAAACAATTCCAAATCTAGGCTATCAACGCAACGGTGCGCGAGATCTCAGTTCGGGGCGAACTACTAGATACTACATTATAACAACTAGGTATGTATCTACAACCATGTGACAGCAATAAATGTATTGAGTATGTATGGAATCATAATCATCATCTCAGCCGTTGGACGTCCACAGTTGGACATAGGCCTCCCTCAAAAATTTCCATGTGTTGCGGTTGGAAGCGGCCTGCATCCACCGCCGAGCTGCAGTTTTTACAAGGTCGTCTGTCCATCTTGTCAGTAAACTCTTGTCAGAAATCGTTAGAGCCGTTTTCGAGAACGTACAAACAAACAAATATTGCTCGTTAATAGAATACACTTACCGAGAGTTCCAAAGCATAGAACGCAGTTGTGTTGAATCCATCAAGGAGCCAGCCGTCTATCGTATCCTCGATTTTGCCCAAACCGTTGAATACCACCACCGTCAGCCAGATCTTCAACCCTGCTAGGATGCTCACTGCTATCGCATACTGAAAAGAAGTAACTAAATCAAAAATTTTAAAAACCCATTTCAATGTTATACTTATAACTTATAAGCTGAGCAATTTTCTGCACTCTCGAGATGCATTTCTGTTCATAACTCCGAAGATCCTCGATAGATCCTCACCAAATTATGGCACCCACTGGAAAGTACCTTTTCAAACAAAAGAAGAATTTTCCAAATCGGTCCAGGCGTCTTCGAGGGATCTTACGTAAAAAAACTTACGAATTGCGCACCACCTCCTGTTTTTTTGAAGTCGGTTAAAGAAACAAATTTTCATATTCACGCTACTTTTTATCCGGGTCGGTACAACGCGAGCGAAGCCGCGGGCCCAAGCTAGTATTTTAATAGTTATTCTAGTTTATAGTTTCTCAACCTTTTGCCCACCGCCCACTTTGAGAATATATTTTTTTCAAGAGCCCCATCTTAATGCGCCATCTCAATGCCCCCTAATTTTCTCTGGATCTTCTACTGCCCCCCTGAAAGTCTCAAACGCCCACAAGGGGGCGTTATCGCCCACGTCGAGAGCCTTTCTAGTTATCTTCTTCTTCTTCTAGTGCCTCTCCATTACTGAAGGTTAGCTGTCATCCTGCCAAATTTTTCTAGTGCTAGCCTAAAGGGCGCTACTCACACACCTGCCGCAGGGGCAATCTAGGTGGAAATCTAGGTGCGTGGCGGTTGTCGCGATATCGGGAGTAGAGATAATCCCGATATCGCGACAACCGCCACGCACCTAGATTGCCACCTAGATTGCCCCTGCGGCAGGTGTGTGAGTAGCGCCCTTAAACAGATCTTCCGCTTTTTTGATTCCTGTCCAATCTCTTATATTGCGAAGCCAAGATGTTCTCTGTCTTCCAACCCCTCTTTTGCCAGGTATTTTACCCATCATGATCAGCTGGAGCAGATTGTAGCGCTCGTGACGTAATATATGTCCCAAATAAGATACTTTTAAGGCTGGATTACACCGGGGCAACACTGTGCGGCATTGCGACATGCCACAAGGCCGCAAAAATGTCGCACATTGTGGCAAAAACCGTGCGACATGACAACACCGTCATGTGGCAGACTGACCCAAGCACGATGTTGCCTCGGCGTAAAATAGGCTGCCGCATGCCACTAATGCCGCAACTGCTTTCTATTTGTAGCATGCCACAAGATGTCAGATGTCACAATATGTAGCATGCGGCACTGTCGCACGTTGTTGCCCTGGTGTAATTGTAATTCAGCCTTTAGTTTTCACGAAGATCTAGTTATACTCACAGTTAAAAGCATGCACTGTGATTCCCTAATCGCGCCACAGCATGCTAGGAATCCTACCAGGAACACCACAATTCCTAGCACTAGGATCGCTATACCCAAGAGCTGGATGGGCAGGATATCATTGAGGTCACTGATGACCACCAGCGTCGCTACACCTAGGCCTACGATCACTAGACCTAGGAGCTGAAAAATAAAGAGTTAAATTAAAAAAAAAAAAACGACCTCAATGTCACAAAACATAATAATACTACGTACAGAATGAACACTGTGAGTTTGAGCTGGCGAGGAGCTGACTTTGAGCACGGAACACACGCGCAGACGCATAGACGAGACAATGACCACAGTGTACATTATTCATACAGTGACAACCTTACTGTGTACAAAACTGGCGTTGTGTAGTGTAAATATAGGTAGTTAGACGACGCTTTTGCATAGTTTTCGTCGAGTGTCAGGAGTGTGTCAATGTTAAAACTTTGCAACTTTCTGCACTCTCGAGGTGCATTTCTGTTCATAACTCCGAAGATCCTCGACAGATCCTCACCAAATTTTTATGGCACCAATCGGAAATTATACCCTTTCAAACAAAAGTGGTCTTGGTGGTCACTACTCAAACATAACACAATAAATACACAGGTACACAGACTGATAAACACATCACCCTTCCTTTGCGTTGCGCAGTCGGGTAAAAAGTAGAATAAACTCACCGAAAACGCTAAATTGACTATAAAAAGCACATACTTCACAACAAACTCCACCAAACACATCTTAACAGCTTAAATCTTGACCAAGAGATAAAAACTATAAAATCACTTTTTAAGTCCTTTTCAAAATATTTAGGACGGATGTCAAAACAGCAACAAGTATGATATTGATTTGCCGATATATTTTCAGCGCTATGATATAAAATGGAGCGGACAGTGATAAGATTACCGTATCTTTCGTAGAAATGTGTTGGTTTTCAGAATTCCAAAGGTATAACAAAAGTTAGAAACCATCAGGTGGGCCGTATTGTCTGCTACCTTATTAGTATTAAATAACTACATTTATTTGCTTGTTTCTCTTTTTTGTGTAAGGGTTTAAAATAGTCGCTAAGCTCCCGGATTTGCCCTGACTGGTTGGCTTTAGCGTGAAAATCCTGAAGAAACTTTTTTGGTATAGGTATTTTGGCATTTTAAAAAATCTGATTATGAATTTCATTCAAAGGGTTCCTAGTGGCTGAATGATTATTGAATTTGGCCTTGCTTGCGTATTTTGAGCTATGTTAGTACTTAGTCGATCGAGCGAGCGAAGCGAGCGAAGATCTTAGTGGTAAGTTGGGCGATTTTGCTTTGTATGTTTGTATGTTTGTATGTTTGTATGTATGTTTCACGAATTGTTGTTCGCGCATAACTGTCGAACCGTTCATCCAATCTGCATGAAACTTGGTAGGTCAATAGGTTGTAGTAAGGAAATTTACGGTGGAGCATATGAGCTTAATCGATGAAGGGGTTGTGAAGATATTAGGTTCCCAAGGGGGTAATTTTTTTTTAAAGTTACACAAATATATTGAGTGGGGTGTCAAACGAAAGGGCTTATTTTGTACATTCCAAAATGGTTTTTATTTTTAATCTAGGATATATAGTTTTTGAAATACGACCAAAGAACAAAAACTACGAAACCAGAGCTGCAAGAGCTCCCGTTTCATAGAGTTTCGATGTCTTCGTAGCTCATTGACTGGTCGGTCTTAAAAAAAGAGTGGCATCGTTGCGGTTTGGTTTGCAATGATTTTAGATGCTACTTGATTTATTTTCGTGATAAAAAAAAAATTTTGATAAAGAATGAAAATAATTGGGGTAAAAAAAAGTTAAGTAAACAAATATATTGAGTGGGGTGTCAAATGAAAGGTCTTTATTTGTACATTCCAAAATAGTTATTATTTTTATTCTAGGACGTATACTTTTAGAAATACGACGAGAATTCATAAAAAATATGAAGTAAATGAAAAATTAGACACGACATTATGTATTGCATGCATGCAAGTATTTTTTACCATGAAGAGCTAGCGCAATAGGCATACTCGGCAGTAGTAGCACTTGAAATTATAGGGGTAGTCAGAAGAAAGTCCAAATGTAAGCCATCTACGGTGCGCGAGATCTCAGTTCGGGGCGAACTACTAGTTAGCTAATCGATCGAGCGAGCGAAGCGAGCGAAGATCTTAGTGGTAAGTTGGGCGATTTTGCTTTGTATGTTTGTATGTTTGTATGTATGTTTCACGAATTGTTGTTCGCGCATAACTGTCGAACCGTTCATCCAATCTGCATGAAACTTGGTAGGTCAATAGGTTGTAGTAAGGAAATTTACGGTGGAGCATATGAGCTTAATCGATGAAGGGGTTGTGAAGATATTAGGTTCCCAAGGGGGTAATTTTTTTTTAAAGTTACACAAATATATTGAGTGGGGTGTCATATGAAAGGGCTTATTTTGTACATTCCAAAATGGTTTTTATTTTTACTCTAGGATGTATAGTTTTTGAAATACGACCAATGAACAAAAACTACGAAACCAGAGCTGCAAGAGCTCCCGTTTCATAGAGTTTCGATGTCTTCGTAGCTCATTGACTGGTCGGTCTTAAAAAGAGAGTGACATCGTTGCGGTTTGGTTTGCAATGATTTTAGATGCTACTTGATTTATTTTCGTGATAAAAAAAAAATTTGATAAAGAATTAAAATAATTGAGGTAAACAAGCAATTTATTCAAAAATAAAAAAACCCGGCTGAACTGAAAAGTTGGAAACAGCATTAGGTATCTTATCAATCACAAAACAAAATTAAATTACAATTTTATTATAATGTAGGTATCTAGGGTTCGATGCCGTACGCATTTTCCTAAACGTTGTTGTCACAGTTGACACACAGATGGCTCTGTGAGTACCTAAATTAAATGCGTAAGTTATTTCTTAAATATGAGATATCTCCTAAATGGCTAAACCAATTTCGATGCAGTTTGTTCTAAACGTTGCGTGTGACTAAATAGAAAGTTTTAGTTTGCGTTTTGGTTAGCAATTCTATTTAGGGCGAAAAATAAATTTTCAAAAATTTTGAGACTCGATTTAGTCTTCGAAGATGTCATGTTAGATTTTTAAAAAAATTATATTTGATATCAGTCCACCAACCTCTTGATTTTGACATGGATTTTGATATGATAGCGTGATTTTCATTTTGAAAATTCACACATTGTTGCATTTTTTAGCCGCACTATTTGATTTATCGAAATAAAAAGTATCCTAGAGCACAATCGAGATGGAGACGATTCTAACGATACCTCATTCATCAAAATCCATCCAGCCGTTTAGGAGAAACGTGGTAATAAAGAATATTACTTACATACGAACGAACGAACCCACATACATAGAAACGCGCGATCTACATAACCCGGGTGACTTGACAGTCAGCCGGGTAAAAAAGTTAAGTAAACAAATATATTGAGTGGGGTGTCAAATGAAAGGTCTTTATTTGTACATTCCAAAATAGTTATTATTTTTATTCTAGGACGTATACTTTTAGAAATACGACGAGAATTCATAAATATGAAATAAATGAAAAATTAGACACGACATTATGTATTGCATGCATGCTAGTATTTTTTACCATGAAGAGCTAGCGCAATAGGCATACTCGGCAGTAGTAGCACTTGAAATTGTAGGGGTAGTCAGAAGAAAGTCCAAATGTAAGCCATCTACGGTGCGCGAGATCTCAGTTCGGGGCGAACTACTAGTATTTATAATAATACTATAATACTTATTAAATACTTATACATAGGTAGAAGTTTACAAGGTGCCTGAACTAGGCGAACCTGTGTCTCAGGCGAGAATGAGAATGGCAATTCTGCAGAAAAGTCCTAACTAAAAGTGCCTTTTAACCGATTCCAATAAAGGAGGTTCTATGTTTGACGGAGAGCCGTGTTGGCCGAGGGGTATAGTACCTCGACTTTCGATACGAAGGTCGTGGGTTCGAACCCGGGCGTGCATCAATGGATTTTTCGTTTCGAAAAATGTTTTTGCTCATTAACACGGGTTCTAAACGGTAAAGGAAAATATCTTGAGGAAACCAGCAGAGCTAAAATGGTCGCTAATGCAGATTCACAATAATATGATTCACGGGTGATTTGTATTGATATTGCTAAAGCATTTCATCTTTAATTACCGTCAAATGTTAGCTGAATTGTACGCAATTCAATTCACAGCAGAATCACATGCTAGGCCTTAAATTGCCACACGAAAAAAAATAACCCGGTTGGTTTTCATTTAATATTGCATCGTATTATTACTACTAATACTCTGTAAATAAGTTAATAATTTTTACTCTGTAAATAATTTTTAAGTAAGTATTTAGTACTTATGTTTTATTATCATTATTAAACATAAATAATATTTGATTGACACTTAGTGCAATTCCAATTCATAGGTGGCCATTTTATTTTACGATTCTCCACAAAACTGTCAAACAATAAGATGATATTGCCGGTACGGAATTGTCAACTTTGTGATTTCTAATACGAGAATCTCGACGCAAATCATTTGTGAATCTGCATTAGCGACCATTTTAGCTACGCAGTTAGCGCTCTAATAGAGTCAATGGGCTTGCAACCTGTCACGTATGAAATGCTAACTTCTGCAAAATGTGGCCATGTACCACATGTGTTTGGGCATGCCTCTGTCTACCCCCTTAGACATCTTCAAAGGATCTTAAAATGCTTAAAAAGATCTGAGAGAATGTCTACCGTGCTTTGGGGATACAATCGTGATCATATTCCATTTTTTAATGTCTATTTTTTTTTTTTTTTTCTTTATTTTGGCTTCGCACGGTTGTGCATTCAGCCAGTGTCAAGTAATTAAATAAACTTCAAGTTTATAGATAAATAAGATATATAAATACATATTACAATACTTACATAAATATAATATCCCACCCCTCCCCTTGTGCCTCAGTAAAGATGTGGGGCTTTACTGAAACATCAACACGGACTTTTTGGAGAACTTGAAAAGCAATGTTATTCAATTTTGTTTCACTTCCCTACATTTATGCACGTTCACGAACACTTAACGGTTAATAATCCACCATTATTACACATTAACATTCGAAGAAACACAAGTTTTGGAAAATAAAACAAAAATGAAACTTGACTTCTCAAATTCCCGCCAAAAAGCCTTTTAATGTCTATTTTGACCGGACTATACAGCGGACTTAAAAAGGTCGCTATAGCTGAATCGCAATGTGAAATGAACTACAACGCCGTCTCTTTTCACTCTCAGTCAATTAAACGAGATGGCAATAGTTCAATTCCTATGTTGCGATTCTGCAATACATACATACATAGGTACATAAAATCACGCCTGTTTCCCATCATAGGGGTAGGCAGAGACCACAGATCTCCACTTGCTACGATCCTGACACACTTCTTTCGCTTCATTCACTCTCATCACATTCTTCATGCAAGCTCGACCTAAGATTCTGCAATAGCGACCTTTATTCATATGCCCGCAGATCACAGAGCCACTAGGATTTGTAATCCTCTCGAGAACGGCTCGTAACTCGATTTCGAAGAAATTTGCAATGCGGGTTTACGAGGGCGAAAAATCGATCTTGCTAGCTCATATCTGGGAAAATTCGTTTTTCTCGTATTTTCACACAAGAAGGTTTGCCCGCGCAATAAGGCTGATTTTAGTCTCACGCTCACCGTCAGCGCTGATAGGCGAGTGATCTTTATTACGATGAAATAAGGATACTGATTGTTTAGCAGAAATGGCTACGCTGATTGCTCTCGTCAGTGCTGATCAATCAGTATCCTTATTTCATTGTAATAAAGATCACTCGCCTATCAGCGCTGACGGTGAGCTTGAGACTAAAATCAGCCTTATAAGGATTCCGTGGCCGAATTTGTAAAGGCGCTCCGGTCGGAATTGAAAATTTTGATAAGATTTTTCATTTTCAATGAAATACAAACACAGTTTTAGATTAATTCTAGGAATTAGGATTTTAAGTAGCATTGTTATGTGTCATACTTTATCAAATGATTTTATCTTTGTTATATCAAACAATTCTGATAACATAATACTGAAAATGTTACTCAATCAATTCATATGAATGAAAGTATGAAAATCACATTATCAATAAGTAGCAGTTCGCCCCAGCTTTGCACAGGTTTAATTTATAAATTATCCGTGCGAAGTCGGGACGTCCCCTACGTTCATCAGGGATAATTTAGGATTCTATTGGTGAAAGAATTTTTCGAATCGGTTCGGTAGTTTCGGAGCCTATTCAATGCAAACAAACAATCAAATCTTTCCTCCTTATAATATTAGGATAGAGGATAGATTAGTGGTTTTTTCGTTGAATTACTATGAAGCAAATATGACGTTAAATAAAAATATTAAACGGCATATTACAAGATAAAATGTTAGAGATACATGTTGGCTTTTCAGTTACTTTCCACTTACTTTATTTATACCCTCGTATAGACAGGGAAATACGGCCTTAAAATAGTATTACCTATAGCTGACTGGCCTCTTAGCTCAGTTGGTAGTAGCTCTGCCTTCTGCACGTGTCGTAGGTTCGATTCCCACCCAGGACAAACATTTGCGTGATGAACATAGATGTTTGTTCTGTGTCTGGGTGTTATAAAGTAGTATGTATTTACAAATATATATAAGTATTCTATCAGTTGTCTCGTTCCCATAGTACAAGCTTTGCTTAGTTTGGGCTAGATGGGTGTGAAATGTCCATCAATATATAATATATAGAATTTAATAGTATTTATTTTCGATTTCAGTGTTAAATTGGAGTTTGCCGAAGAGCATGCGTATCCAACTGAGGCTATTCTACCGGACATCAAGACAGAACCTATAGAGGAACAGGTATGTACTTACATAATTTTTTTTTTATAGTATTAACACACCTAAGTATTAATTTCTCCCTTTTTCGACTAATATTTTTTGACGTGTTAACGTCTTATAAATCAATGAACGCCGGCTTCACGAAAACGTGTCACGTTCCTGAGCCGAGTGTGCCAGCGAGAGCGCGGAACAAGCGATAGGAGAGACACGATCGGCCTAAGCGTTCGGCAATTCATAAAAGCATGCAATTTTTCATCAATGTCTTCTTATGACGTTAACACGTAAAATTATCGTCCGTAAACCGACTTTCAAGGGCGGATTTAGGGGGGGCGGGCACGGGGGCACGTGCGCGTGTTATTCCAGAACCTAAACTATCTGTTTTCCAAATTTCATCAAAATCGGTTTAGTAGCTATGAGGATATGGTGGTAACAAACATTCACTCATACACATTACACACGGACTTTCACCTTTAAAATATTTCAAAATCAAAATCAAATTATCATTTATTCAGTAGGACCGTTATGACCACTTTGAAACGTCTTAAGAGCTAGGTGATTCTACTGTTCTTTCGCGACCAACACCGTGAAGAATCAGGGCAACAAACACGGTATGGGGCCTAGCTTTCTTTTCGGTGATCCATCCGCTTAAATCTAAATAGTCAAGCTCCAGTGTGGAGCCAGTCGAACAAAGTGAGTATTATATAACCAATTGGTAGGATAGTAGGATAGAAAACTTAAAAAATAACTCTTAAGTACTTAAGTATCAAAATAGAACTGAATTAAATATTTATTTTTCAGCTTAATGAAGAGAACAGATCCTCGTCATTGGAACATTTGGGATTTTTTGAGAAAAGTAAGTAGGACGTGCCTTTGTCTACACATCTATACCATTATACAAAGCGGAAGAGTTTGTTTGTTTGAACGCGCTAATCTCAGGAACTACCAGTCGGATTTGAAAAATTCTTTCTGCATTTGATAGCTAAACTCTTGAGGAAGGTTATAGGCTACTTTTCATCATCATCACAATATACCATTACTACGAAGGCAACGCCGCGAGGGCGCTGCTAGTCTTATATTATGTTAAAATTCCGAAAATAAGAGCAACTTTGGGAAATCATTCGGAGAGAGTTTTTTGACTGAACCATTTTTGATGTTGGCCGTGTAACCTCGACTCTCGATCCTCGGTTATAGTTTCGAAAATAAATCTTCAAATTCTTCAGTGATCTTTTTTAAAATTGACCTATCACCCTACTGAGCAAAGGTCTCTCCAATTCCTTCCAATACTCGCGATCACTCGCTACTTCCCAAATGATCTTAAATACCAAAAAAAAGACTAGGTATCCCAGAAAAAAAAAATTTTTTGACCGAACCATTTTTCCATCCACCTAAAGAATAGAAGATTTTTTTTGACCCCACCATTTTTGATGATTCTCTCTCATTTCAGATGCAGTCGACTACTTGGGCTACAATCGCGCCACCAAACACATGTGCACAATTTGCTACAAGACTTTTGCTAACAACGCCAATTTGCAACGACATTCTCTCATACACACACGTATAACCTTTCCTTGCACATTTTGTTCAAAAAAATTCCCCGAAAAAGAACTTCTAGACGCACATTTGGAGAAACACAACCCCAAAAGGCTATTACCCTGCGATATCTGCGGCAAAAACTTCAAAACCACATCAAATTTGATGCAGCACAAGCGGATACATCTAGCGGAGTTACCCCATAAATGTGCCAAATGTGATAAAGGGTTCGCCGTTCGCGCGAATCTCTTAAGACACCAATCGACTGATTGCAAAAAAGTCGGTCCTTTAATCTGTCATGTGTGTAACAAAGTTTTTACCAAGAAATTTCTATTAAAATCTCATCTAAGAAAGCACGATACGGATAAACCGTTTGAATGCGATATGTGTGGTATGGATTTTAAATACAAAAGTGCTATAATTCGACATATGCAATGGCACGCGGGTTTTCGTCCATATAAATGTCAATTTTGCACAAAAACCTTCACTCACTCAGGACTAATAAAACCCCATTTACGAACGCACACAGGCGAAAAACCTTTCCAATGTTCGATCTGCCTAAAATTCTTTACACATAAACATAATATGGAGAGGCATAAAATAAACCATGGGCGTATTAAACGCTTAGTGTGCGACATTTGTAATAAAAAATTCCCACGCGAAAGCAGGTTAATATACCACATGAAAACTCATACTAGCGAGAAGTTCTTCGATTGCGGTGTCTGTGATAAGAAGTTTACTCACAAATCTAATGTTATTAGACATTATGAGCGGAAACACCCCGGGAAAAAGTACTCAGGAACGGATACGGATGCGTCTGTGGCTATGAGGGTGTGGGATAAGGTGAAAGGGATGCTGCAGCCTCATTACGATATTTACCAACAGCCGGAGGAGATTCTGGGGTAATGGAACTCCAAATTACCCCTAACCTATTTTAGCTAACTTTACTGTAAATACATATACCAACAGCTGGAGGAGATTCTGGGGTGATGGAACTCCAAATTACCCCTAACCTATTTTAGCTAACTTTACTGTAAATACATATACCAACAGCCGGAGGAGATTCTGGGGTAATGGAACTCCAAATTACCCCTAACTTATCTTAGCTAACTTTACTGTAAATAAATTTTGGGGTAAAGCTACTCAAAGAAGGTCGTTCAGGCTTTTCATTGTTGGGCCCAAAATCCAAAGTGCTGCTAGCAAAAAAATAGCATGACCACGTAAGGGAAGTAAATCTGAGTGTTTTAGGGTACCAAGTCTCTAAAACCATTATTTCAGTTGATTTTTATGAAGAAAAATCCGATTTCCAAACATTTTGTTTAATTATTACATTTTATTTTTTTATTTTGCATGTTGGGTATTCTAGCGAAGTGTGTGGATCTAATTTAGATAGGAGAGGTGTAAGTTCTTTGTGCACCACACTTCACGCAAATAAATCATTTCATTTCATTTCGATTTAGAGACTTGTAGGCCTAACATGTGCAACGTCGAGAGTCGAGAAAAGAGACTTCTCGATCGGTTAAACTGCTCTTACGTATGCGTTAGAGCAGTTCGACCGATCGAGATATCTCTCTCGATGTTGCACATGTTAGGCCGGTTGGTGTCCTAATGAAAAATACTCAGATTGACTTCCCAAACGTAGCCATACCTTTTAATTTGTTGGCCGGCACTGATTTTGGGCCTATAATGAATGACCCTCTTTGTCTATAACTACCCCTCATTTAGCTAGAGACGCCTAAATTAGACTAATCCTATTTTAGCTACCTAACTTTACTGCAATTAAATGGGGTAAAACTTCTCAAATTTGCCTCTAAGTACCCTTCATTTCGCTAGAGACACCTAAATTCGTCAAGACACCTGAATTTACAAGCGTCTGGTAGAATCATATCAGAATTAGGACAAACCTCTGTCTACCCCTTTAATTTTTTAATTCTCTAACTAAAGTGACATTAATTTGGTTATTACCCCTGTTTACCCCATGAACTGCCTAAGTATCTAGTCAAATCTGAGCTTTGGAAATGCCTATCCTTATAATGACAATCAAACGTTTGCCATTTTCTACCCCTATTACCCCTAGATCTTGATTGAAAACTGAGACAAAATATTTAACTTACCCAACATCTAGTAAAAGTAAGTTCGTATGAGCAAGTGGTCAATCACCATCGTATCATATCACATCACACTATCACACTAATATTATAAATGCGAAAGTCTGGTTGTTTGGATGTATGTTTGTTCCTCTATAACTCGACAACCACTAAACCGATTTGGCTGTAATTTAAAACATAGATAGATAATGACCGGGAATAGGAAATAGGCTACTTTTTATCCGGGTACCACGCGAGCGAAGCCGCGGGCGGAAGCTAGTTTGTTATAAAGTAGAGGCAAAGTCCAAAAAACTTTGACTATGTTATTTTACTGTAATATAATTAACTAATTTATAATTCAGTAAAATCAGTATTAATAATATTTAAGATGTAAATAATTTACCGTATTGGACTAAGGTAGGTAGGTATGTAATATGTATTTGGGGAACATGGTGGTATCGTTCCCCAAAGGCAGAGTAGGTGGTTCCTCTGCAAATAAATAAGTCGATTTATTAATACTAAGAGCTGTGGATTTTGTCTAATAAATAAATAAATAAATAAACGGGCCCATCTGGCCCACTTGCCCGTGGTCTTTCGACCGACAGTTGTTGGCTGGTCGGATATATGTCCATCTCCGCTGAAAACTTCGCTTGCGCGATCTAGACATTCTGATGTTGTGTGTCGCCATCTTCGCTGAAGCTCGTAGTGCGTAGCATGTCTATGTAGTTCATCTAGCGACAGGTAGATGTCGCTATATGTACCTACACTATTATGTCGCGGTCAACTGTTTGAATTACAACCGAATACTAAACGCTACTTAGTTTAAGTGGTGTTTATCATTGACATTAACTGTCAATTTTGTATACGATTCTGAAGAGTAAGAACGTCTCAAATAGATAAGTACGTCTTAAATATTTAAGTAGCGATTCAGTATTAGCCATTTGGATAGCTTGCCCTATCATTAAACAACGCCATTCTGGTGACGGAGCTTAGATAGCTTAAAGACCTCCGTCATGGCTTAACGACTTATCTGGACACATAATTTAACGTGTCTTCGAAGCACGGATCTATTTCGTCATCTATTTCGTGTCATTGTGTCTAGCGGCCACCTACACTCAAAACTCAGCCCGATGCATTTACCTATATTTGTAAGTGGGATTGCCAATATTAATTATAATTATCTAATAATAACTGTACCTATAGCTTCGTTTATTTATCAACTTTATGTTGTAAACTGTAAAGTTTAATATCGCGTAGCATTATAACATTTCTATGTGAATTTTCAATGTACCCATTGGACATTTAAATTTTTTTTGTTTGTATAATAATCAACTAAAGAACCTATGCTTATGCAATAAATATTGAATTGTTATGAATTATGTTTATTTATTATTAACTTGACCTCTACTAATTATGTAATACCTAATCATTATATTATTTATGTAGGTACAAAAAACAATAAACCATGATACTTAGTAGCACAACACTAAGCAAGCTAGTTTCGAGCAGTAGCATACATTTAGCACGTGTATAGGTAGGTATATACGAAAAGTACATAATGCTTATGACGTAAGTACGCTAGGTAGTAGCACAGAATAATAGTACTAGTAGTGGTAGCAAATGTAGTAGTGCTTTTTAGCAGCATGTGTATTCCAGGCATAAAACTCGATCAAGCCGTTTCAAAGAATATTTTCTAAATATTTTTTCATATTTAAATTGTAGGTAATTTTAATTTATTTTAAAAGTAGGTAAGTAAGGTCGTATGAGTAAGTGGCCAACTCTGTTGACGGAGTTTTTAGACTTAGTTTTTTTTTTAGTTTTATTTATTTTAAAGATTACAGGCAGGAAAATAAAACAAAATTTAAAATGACACAATGTTTATTAAAAATACATTCACATACAAGATTCAGCTTTAGCAGCTACGATATAAAGCGAAGTTTAAAAACAAGCTTAAGAGCGGGATGGCGAATTACAGTTTTTGATATGAGAGAGAAGGACAGCAACGCGAGAGTCAAGTCGCGAGGTTTTATTACATAAAAGCAGTAAGTACCTATTTTTCTTATTACTTACAAGATAAGTTTTCTTTTCCCATAACACAAGATTACCTACATACATCATAGTCCAAACATTTTAAAAACAAAATGAAGCGGGGCAATTCTGGCCAAGGGGTATTCATGGCACATGGCTATATCTCTCGTTGCCATGATTACCCCTTCGCCAGAATTGCCCCACTCCACCTTACTTAAGGCTCCTCAAGAAAATAAAATTCGATTGATAATATTGTGTGCTGCCCTGATATTTAAATTAATACAATAAAATAATTACTTATACACAAAAACTATTTTAGAAAAAAAAATCAGAGAAAATTTTCACAGAGCTAGGTATTTAAAACTATTTTTTTACTGATATTCTTATTCATAATAATACAGATATTTATTTTCGTAACTTGCTCATTATTATTTTAAGGTTCTAAATATGTTTATTTATTTATATTAATAAAAGAGAGTGTGAATCAGTTTGTATGTGGAGGGTAATCTTCAAAACTAACTGCACCTATTTGGAACAAACTTTCACTCTTTGAAAGGTAGGTCCTATACTTACATAAAATTCAGTGATAGATGTAATAAAATAATGTGCATGTAAAACACCGTGTTTAATTGTTCCTATTTATAGAGGATTATATCAAGTTTAATGCTTATAGTAAATGCGGAAAAAGATTATCGTTAAAATGTCAACCACAGCATTATTACCCGGTAGTTCAATTAGTAGAGCAAAGCCACAGTAAAGCCGATAGCGGGTTCTAATCCTGTCTGGGTTTTTAGGAATGTACCTAATTTATAATTTTAGTAATAACCCCAAAATAGGGTATTTACTAAAATTATAATCCCTAAATAGGGTACATTACTAAAATTATTTAATAATTATGAAAAAAAATATGGATAAGGATTTAAGTACCTAAATGAAATACATGTTTGTAACTAATATTACCTACTAATAAAAGTTGATTTATAAAATACTAAGACTAAACTAAGATAAATAATAAAATTCTTATCAAAATAATATAAAATGGTCTTAATAATAATTACCATCAAATTACTGGTGGTGTAAGCACCTGTTTGTTTCGAGGTAGGTACCTAACTTAAAAATAAACATGGACGGAGAAAAAGAGTAAATTAAATGATTATTCTTAATTTTTATCACTGAACGCAAATATTACAAGGGTTTTCAAAACGGCAAACATAAAATAAATCATAAATCAAGCCTCCATTAAACCCTGATTTAAGTTTAAAAACTAATAAATAAAATAACACTGTACATTGATCAATAAGAAATATCTGGTGGAAGATGCAATATTACATTTGAAAATTAAAAATCTTATCAAAATTTTTAATTTCGACGGGATTAGAACCGGCAATGATACAAGCGATCCTCCTTTAGCCGGAGTGCCTTTACCAATTCGGCTACGGAATCCTTAGTCGTCAGGGTTGAAAATCTTGATAGGACCATTTTTATCGATTAAAACATCGATGAGCGCCATCTACAGGATAACTTCTAAGTTAACTCACTGCTCATTGCCCGAAGTTACATTCAGGATCAAATGACGAGAGATGTCGCTTTTAAAAACAGAAAAAATTATAAAATTATAGATGCAATATTATTTTACTAGCATATTTTTAACTAAATAATAATATTCTGAGCTTTACGATATTGGTGGCAATTCTGTTAACTGACTTTCTAATATTAAGAAAAATGTAAACATTTTTACTTCGTTTACGCGACATGATTTGTGACATTTGTGTTCTTAAAATTTAATTTTAAACAATTTAAAATTAAAAATGTGAATAATTATGTAGTTAGTTACATGTATTTAAATGAAAACGAAATTAAAACCATTCTCTTTTATTAAAACTTATGTGTTTGAGAGTAATCTTATTAAAACTCCCCGAAAAAAGACCTACACTAATTTTACTAAAATATTGTTTTATTAACTTTAGTTAATTACGACAGTTGAAATGTCATGTTGTACAAAATACGAATGTTTAATATTTAGTTAGTCAATAAACAGAGAATCAACACCAATGTGTAGTAGGTATAGTTTTACCAAAAGTACAATCAATTTAAATGAAAATCATGGTACATTTTTTCGCTTTGTGCGCTTAATTATAGGCACAAATTGCTTAAAATCTATTTAAATATCAATAAGCACACACTGTTTCTTATAATTACTTAGAAATAAATGAGATTACTAAAACACTTGATCTTTTGTTTATTTTTTAAAACTTTTTTCGTAATTTAAGTAGGTATTTAACATTATTTTAGCATTATTTAAGTATTTTTAGTAAAAACAAAAGATCAAGAAAGTACAATTTAAAGATATTAAGTATAAATTACTTACCTATTATATTAAGCTTTTCTAATAAATATTTTTTTAATATTTTTTTTAATATCGGTGGATACCCAATACAATATTTTTTTGTGATGTGTTTTGTTTCAAAGCTCTTTTTGATATTGTTATTTCTATCGGTTGACTTTTACTTAGGTATGTAAGTTACTCAAAAATATTAAGTTTCCTGACTAAAAAATCTGCTATTCTCATAAATTTTCAAAACACAAAAGATGTAGACCATATTTTTTTACTCTCCATTGAGTAAATGTAACTTTTTACCATCAATAATTTATTTAAAGATTTGTTTTTTTTTTCATGTTCGTTTAAGATACGAATTTTTATGAATGTTCGCTTAAGATACACATTTTTATGAATGTTCGTTTAAGATAGACATTTCTTATGAATGTTCCTTTAAGATAAATGGTGTTTACGCGGTTTCCTTAGCGTCCTTTTGTCCCTGTTCTGTGTAGACGATCTCGGCGTACTCTGCAAAGGCTGGTGGGGGCTTGTCAGCCGTCTGCTCTGAGAGAGCCAGGGTGGCGTATACTACCTTGTCTTCCGCTGGCTGGAGAAAGAAAAAGATGTGTTATAAGATGCTAAAACAGACGGGCAAGACGGGCAGAAGACCGAGAGGACGCAGCCCCAAGCGCTGGTGTGACCAGGTATCGGAGCAACTTGAAATGCCGGTGAACAATGCACTGCATCACGCCACAGATCGCTCCAATTAGAGATAATTTTAATTTTTGGCGCGCCTCACCGATATCCACCGGTAAAGCATGTTGTGACTATGCTAAAAACTATGACCTTGCATGCTATGTTATGTATGTAACTAACACAATGTTTTGAGCAAATAAATTATCTTTATCTTTAGGTATAAATCATCCACAAGATCATGGGAAGGAGTCACGATCCTAGTTCAATTCCTTTATTGCGATTCTGCAATAGCGACCTTTATAAGCCCGCTGGACAGGACTATGTGGCGTTTACAAGGGAGGCCTACACCCAGCAGTGGTTGCCTATGGGCTGTGGATGATGATCTCATTCTGTTGGAACTATCTCATACCTTCTCTTCATCGTCCTGCGGCGCCGCGTCGGAGGCCTGCACCTTGTCCTTGCCGCGCGGCAGTGCGGCGCGCACGCGGGCGCTCAGCTGCGCGAGCCGCGACCGCTCCTTGCCGCCCACCGCGCTCTCCGTGTCGCTACTGACGCAATCATAATTAGATCTTCTGTATAAAAAACTTGTGCATTAAGGGCTGATTTTTCAATACCTAGATAACTTTTATCTGAGGAAATAAATATGCGATTTGACAGATATTGTATTGAAAATATGTCATGCCATATTTATTCCTCAGATAAAAGTTATTTATCGATTGAAAAATCAGCCCTAACGCAAATATAACATGAGTCTTTAATTTTTATTTTTTTAGTTTTAACTTAGGTATCATTTCGTTGAAATGAAAAATTTTCATTGAAAAGTCTTAAAAAGCTTAAGGAAGATCGCTTGTATCAGTGCGGGTTGGAATCCCGTCGCAAAGATAAGACCTTTCATTCAATTATAACATGTCATTCTCAACGCTTTCGTGTTTTATTTGCGCTAGCTACTTATCTATAGTCGGATTGCTCATTATACGAACTAAAAATATATGAAAAATGTCATTTTGACCTTCAATTTTAGTGCGTATAATTAAAAATACGACTATACTGACTATGATCTACACTACAACTACTAAAAAAATATGTACAATGAAATTCCAATTGAAAGTTTAATTGATTTGGTAGGTAAGTAGGTACCTAAATGATTTATTTAAGTGCACCCAAAGCGAAAATGCAACCGCAACCAAAGTAAGCGATATAATGGGAAAAAACGTGAAAAAATAAAGTATGTGCTAAAAAAACGTTTTGAATATTATGTTATGTATAATAATTAACTGTGTGTGGGTGGGTAGGTACCTATATTAGAATAAAAATGGAAAAAATAATGCAAAAGCTAGTAATCGTTTTGTAAATTTACTGAAAAATATCACTGAAAATCGTTAAAAATAAAAAAAAAACATCACCAGGTTAAGAGTAGATGTTGATTAATGCACCAATATCAAAATTAGATAAAGATTATCTTAAGATAACCATAAGATAAATGATATAGGTAGGTACTTACTAAGATGATAAATTGGGACAAACTGTCACACTGTTATTAAGGTGATGATTATATTAAGTATAGTTATTTATAGGTATTTATTATTATTTAAGTAATATTTGTTAAGTAATTGATTGTTTAAATGTTTGTATTATTTTGACTTATGTATGGCAAAAGTTATGCAATGTAGGTACCTAATAAATTGGTTAAATAAATGAATATCTGAATATTAAACCACCACAAATTAAATTGATAAATAAAAAAAAACTATAAAACGTACGTTTTTGCAAGCGGGTTTCCCTCTAAAAGTACATCCCCAGCCGGTGTCCTTGACAAAGTATACTTTATTTACATAGGCATAAGGTACAAATTACACTGTTATTACAAAACTGCATGCATTAAACATTATTACCGTTTTATTTTTAAAGAGTAGCCATTATAAAGGAGGTCATTCAGACTTTCCACATGTTTGGGCCTAAAAGCAAAAGTGCCGGCCAACAAAAAAACAACGTTTGGGAAGTCAATTCGAGATTTTTCACTAGGACAAAGTCTCTAAAATAAATATTACCTACAGTTAATTTTTTTTATTGTTTGTAAAAAAATATTGATTCTGAATTTGATTTATTTATGTAAGATACATTTTATTGAAAAAAAAAAAATCCTTGCTAACGGAAAAAATAATAATTATAAACACTAATTTTTTAAATTAAAAATAAAAAAAACCGACTTCAATGTTCGAGCTGAGCAATTTTCTGCACTTTCGAGGTGCAACAAAAAATAATTTTCTAAATAAGTCGAGGCGTCGTCGAGTAACTGAGGTGAACTGAACATACTTGATCTACATAAAAAAAGATTCCGACGAATTTAAAACGTCTTTTTTTTTAAGTCGGTTAAAAAGACAAATTCCTAACTTCACCACTTTGACCGTATTGTAGGAGTATTTTTTTCGATCAGAGTCGGATTGACTTCCCAAACGTGATCATTGCCTTTTTTTATGTTGGCCGGCAATTTGTCTTTTGGGCCTAAAATGAACGAACTTCTTTAAATAAAATATTAATTATTTAGTTACCAAATTAAATATAATTTAAGTAATAAATATAAACAAATAGACACTCACGATTCTCCAGAGCTCTTCGTGTTGTCTCGTCTTCTCCCTGAAATTGGTTTTAAAAGCAAATCGTGTTAGTTTTCTAAGAGTATTTGACAAGAGGTGCGTAAAGAACCAATGACAAGTGAGCTCACTCTTCTACGATGGCAGGATTCGAGCGCGGTCGCATAAAACTTTTTCGCATTCATATTTGTTAAGTAATTGTAAAATTTTGTAAAATTGTAATGTTTGTTGTAACGATGACCTATCTTATATAATTAACAAGTATAGAATGGCTCACAGTAAAGTGCTATTGTAAAAAAGTACTAATATTAGGTAGGTTCTATTATATCTACCTACCTATATTTTATTTATTTTGTGTTTTTGATAAATAATAAAAAAATGTATCATTGGATAGACCAGACCAAAATTTTAGTACTACATACTAATTATTTTAAATACAAAAAAAGATTTATAGTCAAAGAGCTAACTAACACACATAATAACCTTATTATTTGCATTTCATCTTTTTTTATTTATTAAAAATAAAACAGCTAGTACTCTTATTTAATAAATACTTTTTATTCAAAATTGTTTAACGTAGTGGTATAAACATTGATTTAATAAAACCTTCAATTATTTTACTCAGTTATACAGTGAGAATTTTTTTTTTATACTTACGTTTTTTTGACAAAGCTAATATATTGTACAAACAAGTACTTTTTTCCGATTTATCAAATGTAAGCATTTCCAAAAGCTTATAAAGGGTGTGAAAATTGGCAGTGTTTAAATTGTGATTATAAAAAAACCTGTGCAAAACTTAAAACTAAAATACAAAAATAAAATTCTTACAAATATTTTTAAAATACTCAAAATCACAACGGTGACTTATATTTAACTTAAAAACATATTGCAATCCAAAATATTTTACAAAAATATTTAAAAAGAATGTTACAAGTATCTTTACAGTTTTTAAAATAGTTTTTGACAAAACATTTTTTTTTGAAAAAACTAAAAACCGACTTCACTTCCTTTATGTTTGACAATTAGAGAGTATTACACCCTTTTAAACAAAAATAATCAAAATCTTTCTACAATTTGACGGAGAAATCAGTGAACATGAACATTCAAAAAAAAAATACCTACAATTTTAGATGGATCCTTTTGTTGTCAGAAATAAAAAGTTTTTTTTATACCTATATATATTTTTATAGTCGAATATAGAACCTCCTCCTTTTTTTGAAGTCGGTTAATTTTTTTTGTCATTTTTAGTTTTTGATCATTTTGACGAGACAATTTTGAAAGAAGCATTTTTTTATTTATAATAAACTTAATAATCCTAACTTAAAAAGCAGATTATAAAATATTATGTACATGACAAAGGTGGTAAGAACACATACAATTAAATACATTATTTTATGATTAAAACAGGATTATTTACTGGTATTAGATTCTTTACTTTTTTGAAAAATTACTTAATTATATATTTTTTATGATCTTGTCTAAGTAATTCAGTCCCTTTTGTTAAAAAACCCGATAAATATACACTGTTTAAAAAATTCTGAATGAAGTATTGCCAAAAATTACATTTTAAAGACAATTTTTTTGCTGCTTTTGTAAAAAAATCTTAAAACTAATTGTGTCAAAGTCTCTATATTGAAAGTCCTTAATTATAATTTCGCGTTGGGATTTCGTTGTTATTTAAGAAGAATTTAAAAAGTTATGAGATTCACATTATCTACTACGTAAACATTTAATAGATAATACAATTGAGAAAAATACTTACAATGATCATTTTCATTTATTATTTAGGCAAATTGAATTTTTAACCTTTTTACAGCAATAATTACACATTTCCGTTTCGTTTTTTTCTGTAGTATAGTTTCTTGGAAAAAAATTGTAAATATAACTAACTTATGCTTAAATTTTAAATGATTTTGGTATAACGTTTGTATGGATAGCTCGTCTGTTCCAGGACAGGCCCCGTAATCTCAATAGGCAATATGCGTCTGATTCAAAAGCGGGTTAAACGTATTTTTCTATGAACATTATGGCTTTAGAATTATGTGTGTGTAATTATTTTTTAATATTATTTCATTTTCGCTTAGAAATTAATAATTAAAAAGTGCAAAAATATAGTGGGAATTTCATAAGACTTGAAACGCAACGCTATTTGTCACGTATGCTGTGACGTCACACTCCTTCAAACTCGACAGAAAGTTTTTTTTTTCTACCTACAAGCGCGTGTAATTTTGGTGACTTGTGACGTCACGTCCGTTTCAAGTGCATGAAAATGTTGATAAATTTTAAAAATTATTTTTGTTATAAAATTTTAGTTTTTCGGCGCTGGAATTTTTGTTACGGTTAATTGACGATATAACCTATCGTTTAAAACCATAAAAAAAATTGATGCATATTGCCTATTGTATTACATATACAATGTTGGACAACATTTAGATAGAGATAGTTACATTTAGAGAGAGACAGATACATTAATCTAGAAACTACCAAACGCTCAGTTAAACTTAGAAGTTCAGACTTTTTATAGGTAAAGATCTAATGAGTGTTTTAAGGAAATATTTAACTAAGCGTTTAGTATAATTATTTCACTATAATTATCATACTAATATAGTGCGTTAACTTCAATAATCTCTTTACAAAATTCGAAAATCCTGAAATGTTTTATGTTATCATTAGATACATTTTTAAAATTATTAAGTAAGTAACAATTTGATTTTAAATACATCTGGCACTATGAAATAAAACGTCAGATGACATTTTCCGAAATTTTGATGTCACTCGGCTAGAAAACAATTTACACAAAAAAAAAACTAGCAAAACTACAAACTTAGCGATAAGATCTATTATTTTTAATATTGATATTATAATAACGGCAATTAACCACAAAACTACTTTTTACAAATATTTTCAGTTTGGAAATATACTTTTATTAAATAAATGTCTATCATACATACTCCGTGTCATCTTTTACCAAAATATGTAGCTATGGCTAAAATAAGTTTATTTTTCTCGGTACCTTCACGATTCTATAGAAATGGCAAGAATATGTTTCTATGATCTTTCATTTAGAAATGACTTCTTTGTGGCATTTTGTCTCGTCTAAATCGCCACATACTATTTTTTCTCTGTTGTCCTTGTTGAACTAAGCAAAAAGTTCTTACAAAATCGTGGTGTACCTAAGTTAAAAGTTCTTAATCAATTGCCGAGTGACATTCAAAACTTACAAATTTACACAGCCGTATCGGGCTTTTTCTCTGGATGCTTGGTGTTGCCGTTGCTGATATAGTCTCCGTGGTCATGTGAGGGGTTCTCAGCACCCTTCACGTCTTCATGAGAAGGCAGAGGGGCTTCGGAGTCGGCTCCGTCCGGTATGTCGGTCCGATGCGACCTCCCTGCCACATACCAATAGTTTAGCGATCAAGAACTGAGAAATTAGCTAAGAACTTTTATAATAGTTGAGAACTTTTTCAATGTTTACTATGAGAATTGGGTTAATAGATAATTCTAGTAATTTATACGCTTTGTAATAACTGAGATCTGTAGTAATTGCTAAGAACTCTAGTAGAAGTGGTAATTACTGGGTTACAAGTTTAGTGCACATTGAGATCTTCAATAATAGAGATCTCCACGAATTAATGAGAACTCTAGAAGTCGCAATAATCTCTAGTTATTGAGAGTAATTTTAATTGGAACTCAAGTAACTTCTAACTCAAGTAAGCTAAGAACTCCAGTAATTACTTAAAACTCAAGTTATCGATCGAGCGAGCGAAGCGAGCGAAGATCTTAGTGGTAAGTTGGGCGATTTTGCTTTGTATGTTTGTATGTTTGTATGTTTGTATGTTTCACGAATTGTTGTTCGAGCATAACTGTCGAACCGTTCATCCAATCTGCATGAAACTTGGTAGGTCAATAGGTTGTGGTAAGGAAATTTACGGGGGAGCATATGAGCTTAATCGATGAAGGGGTTGTGAAGATATTGGGTTCCCAAGGGGGTAAAAAATTATGAAAGTTACACAAATAAATTGAGTGGGGTGTCATACGAAAGGGCTTATTTTGTACATTCCAAAATGGTTTTTATTTTTAATCTAGGATGTATAGTTTTTGAAATACGACCAAAGACCAAAAACTACGAAACCAGAGCTGCAAGAGCTCCCGTTGCATAGAGTTTCGATGACTTCGTAGCTCATTGACTGGTCGGTCTTAAAAAGAGAGTGGCATCGTTGCGGTTTGGTTTGCAATGATTTTAGATGCTACTTGATTTATTTTCATGATAAAAAAATTTTTGATAAAGAATGAAAATAATTGGGGTAAAAAAAGTTAAGTAAACAAATATATTGAGTGGGCTGTCAAATGAAAGGTCTTTATTTGTACATTCCAAAATAGTTATTATTTTTATTCTAGGATGTATAGTTTTTGAAACTGAACTGAACTTTGAACTTTTAGAAATACGACGAGAATTCATAAATATGAAATACCTAAATGAAAAATTAGACGCGACATTATGTATTGCATGCATGCCAGTATTTTTTACCATGAAGAGCTAGCGCAATAGGCATACTCGGCAGTATCAGTAGTAGCACTTGAAATTATAGGGGTAGTCAGAAGAAAGTCCAAATGTAAGCCATCTACGGTGCGTGAGATCTCAGTTCGGGGCGAACTACTAGTTACTAAGAGCTCTTACAGTAGGTAACTTAAAACTGTAATAAGGAGTATATACGGTTATTTACTAAAATTGGAAGTTTCAAGCGGTTCGCACAAGCTGTGCTGGTGTTAAATGAATTGTATTTAGTAGCATTAATTAGTTAAAATATATATTTTATAATTAAAATCTTTAAGTACTATTTTAAGATAGGTACAACATCTCAACAAAGGATTTGGCCGGATACTGCCCCAGAGAGCCGAATATCGAATTAGACTATGCGTCTGAACAATATTATTTAAATAAAATATCACAAAATTAACTGGTACATACAGAATACTTAGATATCTCGTGCCATGTGGGAATATAATTATGTTATTTTATTAGTAACTTTAGTCACTTCCGGTACTACAGTCCGTAATGCCTCTCCAGACTCACGGCGAGAAGTTTCTCGAAGAACAAACAAATTATCCACACTCTCAATTTTCTCACTCGTGATCTGTTTGAAATCCTTTGTCTCGGCCAAAAATAGGTACCGACACCGAAGCGCGAGAACAAGAAGGCGAGAAACTCCTCACATTCACGCTTCTCGGGTGTTGTCGGGGTTTCTTGCCGAGAGTCTGGAGGGGCTATTAGGTATCACAGAGAATATTTTTATCAGATAGACCTACCTTCTTTTTCGCGGTTGACATGACACTCAAATAGTAAACAAAACAGACGGACAAGAATTTGACAGATGTAAAAGGAATTTCGTTGAGTTTCAGTTGTGTGATTGTGTTGTGATGTGATTTATGAGGATTTATCACATTTTATTTAAAATTACAAAAAGTACTGACGCCTTGGGATATGCATACTGACTAAAATGGAAATGGGCTGGACATGTAGCCCGTCTACACGATGGAAGATGGACTAGGAGAGTTACGAATTGGGAGGGTCCAAGAGGTCAACGCTGCATAGGAAGACCATACGCTCGCTGGGACGACGACATCAAGAAAACTGCTGGACCAAACTGGCTCCGAATAGCACAAGACAGGGACAGATGGCTGGCTTTGGAGGAGGCCTTCACCTTAGGGGTTCTCTAGTACCTACTTAGATTATAAGCATTAGTGATAAGAAAAAAATGTTAATTATAGAGAAATAAAAGGCTTTTTATTTTATTTATTTATATCATATTTTATTTTAGGTGGTAAGTACAGAATCACTGCACATGAGTGTAGATAATTTTATTGATGAAATTCCCAATTTTTCCTAAGTACTTTTCTTTTTTACTTTAAATTGTAGGTACTGGGAGCAGCTGTGTGCGTCAAGCTGCAACAGCCTCCTTCAGGCGATAGCCGACAGGCCTGACTTTCATCTTATTCAGTCTTGGGAGTCAAGGCATGCCACCTTGGCAACCTATACTTGCCATTGACTGTCCGGTTGTACCTACTTACCACTCAAATGTGCCACCGATTTTTGCCTACCTACTAATACTAACATAATATAAATGAATGATAATATTTTCACGTGAAAATTCCCGTGTGTAAATATATGGATGAAAGTCTGAAATAAAGAATTTTTATTTTAATTTATTATTTTATTTATTTTCCATACCCTAGTTCACTTAAAATTCTGCCAGTCCATAATAATACTTACTAAATAATTATTGTTGGACATTACACACAGCGCCATCTATCCCCAAAGTAAGCAAAGCTTTTACTATACGAACCTAAAAAATATAGTTTCCTAGGTTCATCCGTTCATGCTGGGCGTCACAGCCTGCTGCTTTAAATTAGATTATCTTTTAAATCCCACTTTAAAAAGGAAGAAGATGAATGGAGTCTCACTATAAAATAAAAAAACAAACCCAAAAATCCCAATTTGATCATGACGCAAGCATTCTTTCCTGTGGGCATCTGTGGGGCAAAATTGTTCTAGGAATCGGCCATGTCCTTTTTGTGTTTAATTTAGGTTTTTGTTAAAAACAGTGCTTTTTTATTATTTAAGTTATTTTAATACCGCGATAAATACCCGTGTTTCTATTTTACAATTTTGTAAAAAAAACCCTGTCCGATCCGAAAAGGGTTGAAAGAGATAACAATAACATTTCCAAAAAATAACAAAATTGATTTTATCATAGAAATAAAACTTTAGACTCTTGGAAATCCGTACCCAATGTGAAAGTGTGTTTATTTGTTTGTTTATTTGTCCTGCTTTCACGTCAAAACAGAGCGACGGATTGACGTGATTTTTTGTGTGGAGATAGTGGGATGGCTGGAGAGTAACGTAGACTACTTTTTATCCGGGTACCACGCGAGCGAAGCTGTGGGCAGCAGCTAGTTTCCCATAAATATAAAATTTCTGTATAAATGGCAACTCCTTTGATTACAGCCATGTTCACTTTGACATTAGACATTTTGCTAATGGTTAGGAGTGTGTTTTCCCATTTTTCATAAATTTTACAGCAATTTTAGAACTGATTTTCTGAAAATGATGACAAAGGCGTGTATCGGCGTAGGAAACCCGCTGCTTAGTCAGCCCCATTTTTTATTTTTTTCATCGCATCGTTTCGCAATTTAATTAAATTTGTATCTCAGAAATCAATAATTATGAATGTGTTAAGAGTGTTAAGATATTATGAACCCAGTTAAAATCTTCAAGCTGATAAAACTCAATAAACTAACTATTAAACCAATTATTATTTTAATGAAAAACAGCTTGAAAATATTAATATATCAATGTTAAAAAACCAACCACCAATATTGTAAAAAGTAAAATATTAGTCTATCACACAAAATTGCTAGATGAAAGTAGAGAAATCCATTTTTAGATGAAACCCTTGTAAAATTTATAATATCGAAAGTCATGCAGAATTTTAAATTTCAAATATGATGCAGCCAAGCCAATGTTAGATTGAAAGATGAAATAACCATGCGTTAAACAGTAAATTTAGAACAGGAACATGCGTTTTAAAAAGACTTAAAAGTCAATTTACATGCAAATTTTAAATAATTTTAAAGTTCTTGATCGCTTCGCTATGTGGCACATCTTATACTAAATTTTATAAACACTACTAAATTTTATTAAAAATACTAAATTTTATAAACAATACTAAATTTTATTAAAAATACTAATTTTTATAAATCGTACTAAATTTTATTAAACTATTAAATTTATATAGATAATTAAAATTAAACTACTACATAAAACACTGCCATTTTGCACATTTAATAAAAGCCAAACATTCTAAATACCTACAGCATATTTTTTATAGATTTTTGCAGGTGAAAAGCACCACAAAATCGTGATTTTATTAATCAATTCACCACTTTACCTATAGACGAGCACGACAGCCTGTCAAAGATTATATTGTTAATAATATTTCAACATTTGCATGCCTAATTACTAGATGCAATTCAAAAAGCATGGTAAATGAAATAATAACTATCATCGAAAAAAAAAAAGATTTTGTAGATATTATTTCGCTCTTGGACTATAAATGAATGAGTTAAGGTAGGTAACTAAAAATATAAAACATGGTGTGAAATGGAGTTAAAAATAAGAAAATAAAAAAATGTTTGATTCATTTGAATTATTTGTAAAAAAATGTAAAACATGCAAAATTCGATTAGAAATATAAAAAAAAAACAATGATAAAATTTAAAAATAATTTATAACAATACGTTTACAGCACTAGGATGCATTTTAAACTCCAATTAACACCAAAAAAGGGAAAAAACAAACTTACCGGCAAAGCACCATCTATCGGTGGCGAACGCAAACACGACGAGCGAGACGGCGATCAGAACGACAAGGACGGCAATAACAATGCCTACAATGGCGCCAGTGTCTAGTTCCACACCTGAAAGAGTACGCAATATATTACTATCTAATACTAAAATTCTGTTCAAGCAAAATTGAAAATAATTTGTACAATTTGTCTGTATGAATGTATCGAAGATTTTTATTAGGAATTATAAAAAAAATAGATTTAGAGGTAAAAATATGTACCTACTACAAGACCGTAACTTAAAGTTAAAAGAGATAAAAAAAAGATTGCGAAACGCCTCATGCATTTTTTACAAAAAAAAACAATGGAGCCTTTTCAATATTATTACAATCTATAATAACTTAGCAATATGTTACAATCTCATACTATTTTTTTTTTGTTTAATCGTAATTGAAAATATTTTGTACAATTTGTCCGTATGAATGTATCGAATATTTTTATTAGGAATTAAGTATAAAAAACTAGATTTAGAGGTAAAAATATGTATAAGACCGTAAGATAAGTAAAAAGAGATAAAAAAAGATTGCGAAACGCCTCATGCATTTTTAATAAAAACAATGCAGCTATTTCTAGCCAAATCTCAATTCTAGCTACAAAAATGCCAGATCATTTAAAATATAAAATTAAATAAAATTTAAAATCCATCCAAAAAATTACATGCCTTTATTTTTAGGATTCAAACAATTTTGTTAAAAAAATGTATCAATAAAATTTTTACAGTTCATGCCTACAATTAAAAACTTTTTTTCATGCAAAATATTTTTCATTACACACTCTTAGCCTAATCTTATTACTTTTTTAGGGTTCCGTACCTTAAAAGGTAAAAAAGGAACCCTTATAAGATCACTTTCTTGTCCGTCTGTCCGTCTGTCCGTCTGTCCGTCTGTCCGTCTGTCCGTCTGTCTGTCCGTGTGTCACCATCGATTATCTCAGGAACGGGTAGAGCTAGCAAGTTGAAATTTATACCATATACTAAAATCTATAGTCCCTATTGTGAGTATAAAAATCAAGGT
Source organism: Camptogramma bilineatum (assembly GCA_958496255.1). Taxonomy (NCBI): domain Eukaryota; kingdom Metazoa; phylum Arthropoda; class Insecta; order Lepidoptera; family Geometridae; genus Camptogramma; species Camptogramma bilineatum. The sequence continues at coordinate 587,348 of OY292479.1, read as the reverse complement.
CCTGAGTCAACACTATAAAAAGATATAGGCAAATTTAGGTTTTCGTAAAAACTTGTGAGTACCAAAACTTACCTTAGTTATCAACTTTTTTTATTTTTCGGAATTTTTCCTTTACTTGTGCTGGAAGACCTTGCTTGTAACCAAAATTGACAATTCTAGGTCAACCGGAAGTACCCTAGAGGTTTTGGGTCGAAAACCTAAATGGTAGTTCCCGTTGACCTAGAATAACGAAATTTGGGAAAAAGCAAGGTCTTATAGCACAAATAAAGGAAAAATTCCAAAAAGTTAAAAAAGTTGAAAATTAAAGGGTGTTCCCATACATAGTTGACGCCAATTAAAATTGTCCTCCGAGTTGTATGGGCGCTCATACAATTAAGCAGACTAGCTTAATTGGCACCATAGCTAGGTACGGAACCCTCGGCGTACGAGTTCGACTCGCACTTGACCGGTTTTTTGCTCAATTAATTTATTGTAGATTGGCTTCTCAGTTGGTATCACTGCCTTCTGCGCTGTAGGTCGTGGGTTCGATTCCCATCCAGGACAAACATTTGTGTGATGAACATAGATGTTTGTTCTGTGTCTGGTTGTTATAAACTATTATACTCGTAAGTACCTACCTATGTATTTACAAAATATATAAGTTAGTATTCTATCAGTTATCTGGTTCCCATAGTACAAGCTTTGCTTAGTTTGGGGCTAGATGGCGCTGCGTGAAATGTCCACCAATATTTATTTATTTATTACTCAATAAACTACGCAAAAAAAACGTTTCATTCGTAGGTACTAATGAAAAGGATAGAAATGCAATATCTACAAAATTATCTCTCACTAAAATTCAATAGCAGGCATAAAAAAGTAATTTTGACAGGCAGTGTCTTACCATAGACATCGAAAATCAAAAAGGATGATTTGGCGTTCCGCGCTGTAAGACATTATTATTATTATTGAACCTTTTATTTCCCAAAATAATTAAATTAGTTACCTATTAAGTATGTATTTTATTAATGTAGATATTTTATTTACACCGCCTTTTGCCTTCCTGTAAATCCAGTACATCCTAAGGTTGTCTGGAAGAAATTACTCATAGCGATAAGACCGCCCGTTGTACTTCGCTCCTTATGTTCTATGTGTCTGTAATTAGTTTTAATGTCCATGTGGTGTACAATAAAGTGTTAATCTATCTATCTATATCTACCTGCTGGTTCCTCCATCGTTCTATCCTCAAATTCCCCAAAGGCAGAGTAGGTTCCTCTGCAAAGGGCCCATCTGGCCCACTTGCCCGTGGTCTTTCGACCGACAGTTGATGTTTAGTCCTACTTATGTCTAAATCCGTTGGAAACTTTGCTTGCGAGTTCTAGACATGTTGATGTTGTGTCGCCATCTTCGCTGAAGCTCGTAGTGCGTAGCATGTCTATGTAGTTCATCTAGCGACAGGTAGATGTCGCTACGATAGTAATGTTATATTTTTTTTTAGCCACACAATATCCATCAGGATGCTTTATGTTCCATGGGGCTATTACTACCGCTACGGTTCTGTAGGTGTTTGTAAGTATCTAGGTAGGTACCTACTGTCCATTTATTTTTTTTGTGTTTGTTTTTCTTATTTTTTCCTACTTATGTACAGTCAGCGTCATCAATCGGTATCCCCCTATTGATTTGAACAAGGACCCTTTTCATTTCAACCTTGGATTTCAGTCGGGTATTATAACAGCTATTGCATCGGCTCGTTTAGGAACTCGAGCGAAATTAGATATCCATAAGTAAGCAAGGAAGTTTTTACAAAATTGAGATCAACGGCTTGCAAACCGACCTCTTACTAGGGGGATACCAATTAATGACGCTTTCTGTACCTACCTGTGTTTTTCTTTTGGTCTATCCCCGCCCTTGCTTCTTCTTCTGTACTTTCTGTTTTTTACCGTGTGTGCTGAAAATAAATTTCTATCTATCTATCTATATCTACCTGCTGGTTCCTCCATGGTACTCATTCTGAGGGTCACCTCCTCCGTGCCGAGATGGTTGGACACCCTCAGATGGTAGATGATAGTAATACTTATAATAGCAACCATGATAGCTTCCTCCTTATCTAATCTATCACCAGGGTCTATCACCAGAGATGGGCCACTTGGCCAGGCGGGACGACGACCGATGGACTAAAGCAGTTACCGAATGGTGGCCAAGAGACATGCCTCGAGGCAGAGCACCTGCCCGATGGTCAGAGGACATTGTGAGGTAGGAGAGCAATGGATCCGGCACAAAACCGCCAGGAGTGGTGTGATAGAGAAGAGGCCTTTACCCACAGTGGGTGTTACGGGCTGCTTAGATAGATCACCAGGGTCACTGGTGGTATTGCTGGTCTAGAGAAACTATTTTGTATTCTGGAAAACTCAATTTATTCGATGCTCTGCCTATGACGTGACCAAACCTCAAAACGTTTCAATAGCGCGTTCTACATTGGAACGTGCTGCCATCTAGTTTTAATTTAAGGTAGGTACCTACTACAAATATTGTGCATTTAGCGCTGTATAATTAATTTTATACTGAACTACTTTATGTGAGGCTTTTTATCGAACAGTCACCTATTCCCTATTAGTCTATCCCCGCCCTTGCTTCTTCTTCTGTACTTTCTGCTTTTTTTTATACCGTGTGTGCTGAAAATAAATGTCTATCTATCTATCTATTTGATAAAGACTGACCTGCTGGTTCCTCCATGGTGCTCATTCTCAGGGTCACCTCCTCCGTGCCGAGATGGTTGGACACCCTCAGATGGTAGATGCGGTCCACATCCTCCTTTCTTATCTGATCTATCACCAGGGTAACGTTGTATTTGCCGTTGCCCTGAGAAAAATTATTTGTAAACGGTAAAACATTTGTTTACAGAAATTAAACTACTACAAATTTACATCTATACTTATTATCTATACCTACTTCGATACTTAATTATCAGTGATCGGCGTAGGTAGTGCAATTCACGGGAATTAGTGACCGTAAACTTAACATGGATATGCCTTCTAAATCCCGGGAAATATAATTATTTATTTTATTAATCAGGGTTTTTTTTAGGAATTCGTATTTTACATATTAGGTGGTACCTGTTCAGCTTTATGCAAATACATTTGCATTGGTCACAACAGAAAATGGTAAATTATAACAAAAAATGGTGCTTATTGAGATGTAAAAGAAGAAAATTCAGTTTCCTTAAACCAGAAATTAGTATTCTGATATGTCGTCGTGCGTAGGTACTCATATTTCAAACAGTTTACCTTCAAAATCGACATTCAGAAGCGACTGTCCCACAGCGTTGGGGGGCGGCTGGGCGACCACCGTCACGTTCCTCCGCGTTGATAATATGACTCACCAACATCAATGGTTCTAAAGCACTGATTCGTCCATCACTGGAGGTTGTCGGCGACTGCCCCTCGACCAGCCACAATGTTCTCTGTTGCTCCGCGTTGATAATATGACTCACCAACATCAATGGTTCTAAAGCACTGATCCGTCCATCACCGGAGGTTGTCGGCGACTGCCCCTCGACCAGCCACAATGTTCTCTGTTGCTCCGCGTTGATAATATGACTCACCAACATCAATGGTTCTAAAGCACTGATCCGTCCATCACCGGAGGTTGTCGGCGACTGCCCCTCGACCAGCCACAATGTTCTCTGTTGCTCCGCGTTGATAATATGACTCACCAACATCAATGGTTCTAAAGCACTGATTCGTCCATCACTGGAGGTTGTCGGCGACTGCCCCTCGACCAGCCACAATGTTCTCTGTTGCTCCGCGTTCATAATATGACTCACCAACATCAATGGTTCTAAAGCACTGATTCGTCCATCACCGGAGGTTGTCGGCGACTGCCCCTCGACCAGCCACAATGTTCTCTGTTGCTCCGCGTTGATAATATGACTCACCAACATCAATGGTTCTAAAGCACTGATTCGTCCATCACTGGAGGTTGTCGGCGACTGCCCCTCGACCAGCCACAATGTTCTCTGTTGCTCCGCGTTGATAATATGACTCACCAACATCAATGGTTCTAAAGCACTGATCCGTCCATCACCGGAGGTTGTCGGCGACTGCCCCTCGACCAGCCACAATGTTCTCTGTTGCTCCGCGTTGATAATATGACTCACCAACATCAATGGTTCTAAAGCACTGATCCGTCCATCACCGGAGGTTGTCGGCGACTGCCCCTCGACCAGCCACAATGTTCTCTGTTGCTCCGCGTTGATAATATGACTCACCAACATCAATGGTTCTAAAGCACTGATCCGTCCATCACTGGAGGTTGTCGGCGACTGCCCCTCGACCAGCCACAATGTTCTCTGTTGCTCCGCGTTCATAATATGACTCACCAACATCAATGGTTCTAAAGCACTGATTCGTCCATCACCGGAGGTTGTCGGCGACTGCCCCTCGACCAGCCACAATGTTCTCTGTTGCTCCGCGTTGATAATATGACTCACCAACATCAATGGTTCTAAAGCACTGATTCGTCCATCACTGGAGGTTGTCGGCGACTGCCCCTCGACCAGCCACAATGTTCTCTGTTGCTCCGCGTTGATAATATGACTCACCAACATCAATGGTTCTAAAGCACTGATCCGTCCATCACCGGAGGTTGTTGGCGAGTGCCCCTCGACCAGCCACAATGTTCTCTGTTGCTCCGCGTTGATAATATGACTCACCAACATCAATGGTTCTAAAGCACTGATCCGTCCATCACCGGAGGTTGTTGGCGAGTGCCCCTCGACCAGCCACAATGTTCTCTGTTGCTCCGCGTTGATAATATGACTCACCAACATCAATGGTTCTAAAGCACTGATCCGTCCATCACCGGAGGTTGTTGGCGAGTGCCCCTCGACCAGCCACAATGTTCTCTGTTGCTCCGCGTTGATAATATGACTCACCAACATCAATGGTTCTAAAGCACTGATCCGTCCATCACCGGAGGTTGTTGGCGAGTGCCCCTCGACCAGCCACAATGTTCTCTGTTGCTCCGCGTTGATAATATGACTCACCAACATCAATGGTTCTAAAGCACTGATTCGTCCATCGCTGGAGGTTGTCGGCGCCTGCAGCGACTGCCCCTCGACCAGCCACACGGCGATGGGAGGCGGCTGGGCGACCACCGTCACGTTGAGACGGCCCTCCGCGTTCAGTTGCAGGCCGAAGATGGTCAGCGTTGTGGATTCCACTTTCGGGGGGTCTGAAATGAAAAAAATTTAATAAAAATTTAAAAAATCTAAATTCAATTCAAAATTCAAATATCATTTATTCAGTAGGACCGCTATGACTACTTTGAAACGCTTAAGAGCTAGGTGATTCTACTCCTGTTTTTTACATTAAAAAAGCAAAGCCTTTGTACCTCAATGTCTTTTGTAAATGTTCTCGTGTAGAGTACAATAAAGAATTACAGAAAAATATATCTCAGCGGACAGTTACCTGTCTCTCTAATACTCACAAGTCACAGATCTATCTCTCTCTAATACTTACAGTGGACATTTAGGTACCTGTCTCTCTAATACTCTCAGCTGACAGTTAGCTGTATCCCTCTAATACTCACAGTTCTCAGCGGACATTTACCTGTCTCTCTAATAATCAACATGAGTGCTCAGTTAGCTATCTCTCTCTAATACTCACAGTGGACATTCAGCTGTCTCTTTCTATTCAATGATACTCACAGTGCACATTTAGCTGTCTCTCTCTAATACTCACAGTAGACAGCTATCTGTCTCTCTCTCTCTAATACTCACAGTGCACGTTCAGCTGTCTCCTCGCGAACCTGGGCTGCATCAGCGCCTGGTGGTCGGCGCGGCAGACCACGGTCCGACCGCTGTCCTCCGCGCTCAGCTGACGGCTGATGTTCTGGCTGATTGTGCGGAGGTCGCTGCCCGGGGCTGACGTCAGCACTGACTCTACCTCTAATACTCACAATGGACTGATAGCTGTCTCTTTCTAATACTCTCAGCGGATAGTTACATGTCTCTCTAATACTCTCAGTAGACAGCTACCTATCTCTCTCTAATACTCACAGTGAACAGTTAGCTGACTCTTTCTAATATTCACAGCGGAATGTTAGCTGTGTCTCTCTAATACTCACAGTGAAAAGTTAGCTGTGGCTTTCCTTACCTGTCTCTTTCAAATACTTATAGTGGTCATTTAGCCGACCTTTTCCTAAGCTGTCTCCTTCCAATACTCACAGTGAGCATTCAGCTGTCTCTTTCTAATACTCACAGTGGACAGTTAGCTATCTCTTTCCAATACTTACAAATGGATATTAAGTCTGTCTCTCTAACACTCACAGTGCACATTCAGCTGTCTCCTCGCGAACCTGGGCTGCATCAGCGCCTGGTGGTCGGCGCGGCAGACCACGGTCCGTCCGCTGTCCTCCGCGCTCAGCTGACGGCTGATGTTTTGGCTGATTGTGCGGAGGTCGCTGCCCGGGGCTGACGTCAGCACCGGCTCGTACAGACCCGTCAGCAGGGGTTCGTCATCTGAACAAATAATGATAGTAAGATACCTACTTGACTCAAATCTATTTGTACGGTACAGGTCACCGTGCATCTTCCTAGGTCAGCAGAAAGGCGTCACGCATGCGACCCACTTTCCGCGTTTTATTTAATTGATTTTACGACAAAATCATCAGTTCGCAATCAGCCACCAAGGGCGCGCGTGCTCATTATCATCAACATCATCTAACCCAGGGGTGCCCAGACTTATAGTGTCGGCGATCGACCAGAAAATATTTTGAAAGCAAAGGATCGACTGAACTACTATGTAGGTAGGTTAGGTTCTTCACGGTCTTGGTCGCGAAGGAACAGGAGTAGAATCACCTAGCTCTTAAGACGTTTCAAAGTGGTACACTAGTGATCTTATTGAATAAATGAATTTGACTTTTGACTTTTGAAGGTAGGTACTGCAAAACATTTTTTAAACATGGTTTTACTGCACTTTTAAATTGAATATAGGTAAGTACATCAAAATAAAGGAATCATACCTACCTTTGCGCTTTGTTAGGAATGAGTAGGTAGGTACTTATAATTGGTATATTGCTGGCGATCGACTCGAAAAGCTTCGCGATCGACCGGTCGATCGCGATCGACTGTTTGGGCACCCCTGATCTAACCTAAGTTTAATCGGATAATAGACAAACGACTGATCTCAGTGTTCATCATTTTAACAATTCTAATGTACCTATAGCTAACAAGATGCCGTACAATATTTTTTTATACTAAGTACCTACTAAGGTAGATTGGCGGAGGAGTAGGTACTAGATATTTTGGAACTTTCGAAATTCGAAAATCTGATGATGGACTTTCGCAAAGTCAGGTCTGAATCAATTAACGGTAGCAGACAAGCAACACCTGTTGGTATTGGTAAGCGGTTACCGGTCGCCTATAGACGCCTGCGACACCAGAGGAGGCACACTCGCGCTGCTGACCCTTTACAAGAGGAATCACTGCGCCGACAACACAATGGACAAGACTGCACCACCAGTTGTCACCGCAGCGCTGCAGAGCAGAGCTCTGGTAACCTCACCGCAGGAACACAACACAAAAGAGAAGAATGATGTTAAGGATTTGACTGCGATATTCTAAGTAAGGCGGAGGTACTTCCCAGTTGGGCTGCTCGAATATAGAGAGAGTAAAACCCACTATGCCCTTCCTCCCGTAATGCAATAAATTAGAAGCAATTAAAACCTTGTAAAAACTGCAGGTCGGCGGTGGATGCAGGCCGCTTCCAACCGCAACACATGGAAATTTTTGAGGGAGGCCTATGTCCAACAGTGGACGTCCTACGGCTGAGATGATGATGATGAAGTATCTATTAGTAATGAGTATTTCGAATGAGCGCTTACGAAACCTTATGATGGACTTACCCAGGAACCAGTGGATGGTGGCCTCCGGGCGTCCGTCAGCGACCACGCACTGCGCCTTGAACACCTCCCCTTCCGTGAAGACTGGCTGCGGAGACGCCACCAGTTGAGGGTCCAGGGGAGCTTCTGTGGATGACGGAGGAACGGACTTATAACATAGCCATAGAATAGATATCTGTCAAGTTTCCAATATAATGTAATGTCGGGGACGGGGACGGGGACGGGGACGGGGACACTGAATATAAAACCAAACACTTTTTAACTTCACTTCACGTGGCATTGCAACGCATGCCGGGTACAGCTAGTAGATAATAATACTACGTATAGAATGGCCACTGTCTCCCTCCAGCCAATCGGAGCTTCCTCATCGCGCAACCGAATTTGAGCTGGCGAGGGGCTGACTTGAGCTAGGGACGCGCCACGCAGAAGCATAGACGAGACCGAGACCACAGTAAGTATACAGTAATTATTCATACGGTGACAACCTTACTTCACGCACACAAACGCGCGTGTACAAAAGTGACATTGTGAAGTGTCTGTGTAAATAGGTAGTTAGACGCCGCTTTTGCTTATGTACTTAGTGCATCAATAGATTTTTCGTTTTGAAAAATTTATATGCGCATCGACACGAGCTCTAAACGGTGAAGGAAAACATCGTGAGGAAACCCGCGGCTTAGTCAGCCCCACACGTATTGACCATGTCTTTCCTGTGGATATAGCCGGTTAAGCTGAGAGGATGGTGTAGGTGCTGGGCAAGCCTACTTCATCTCAACATTGTCCCAGGCACTACAGTGTTTCGTTAAGTGTAGGCGAAGATTGCCTCCTCACACTCTATAAATCATCTAGTACAGATGAAAAGGCCTAAGTATAGATTTAAAGATGAGTATAGGGTACATACTTGCAACAGTTAAGGTCATGAAGCCAGCGATCTCTATGGCGCCGGAGCGTGGAGGTAGCTCGCAGGAGATGTTCCCGTTCCACGCTTCCTGGATGTTTCTGATGTGGGCCCCACATTCTCCACGCTATAATGAGAAAACAGTTATATTGAACCACCGACAAAGAAGAGGGGTGTTATCAATGAGATTTTACCAATAGAGACGTTATCTAGCTAGAGCAATGTTTTGTTTCATTTTATATTTGCGTACTTTTTCTGACAATTTTGTTTACTTGTTTAAGTAGGTATGTAGGTTGATTTATCTTTTGTATTTTTCTTTCTCTTGGACATATTGTTTTCTCACATAGTGTGGTTCTGACGGAAGATCAGCGTTGTGTTTTTACAAACACAACATAGTGCTGAGTCAGCACCATTGTAACATAGCTCTGTAATAAGTAGGTACTATTACTTATTGGGTGTTTACGGGGTGAAAAATCATCCAGCTAGGTCTCATATCTGGGAAAAGCCGTTTTCTCGGCATTTTCACGCAAAAAGATTTACCACTGCAATGTGGTTTGTAATTGAACCACTAGATGGCGTTATGCACCCGAGCAGAGCTAGTGGTTCAATTACAAACCACATTAATAATAATAATAATAATATAAGTTTTTTATTTAGACAACAGAGCCCATTAAATGCACAAACATTGCACTGGTAAATCTTTTTGCGTGAAAATGCCGAGGAAACGGCTTCTCCCAGTTAAGAGACCTAGCTAGATTGGGGAACTTAGTATAAATAAGTCATTCTGTCATGTGGTTCCCATTACATAAGCTCTACTTAGCTTGGGGCTAAATGCTGTGTGAAATGTCCAGCCTTTTTTATTTAGGTATATTAATTACATATAGTCGTATTGCTCATTATACGGACTAAAAGTGAAGGAAAAAATGTCATTTTTCCTTCAATTTTGACATAAAACGTATCAAAACTAATCAAAATTGAAGGAAAAATGACATTTTTTCCTTCACTTTTAGTCCGTATAATGAGCAATACGACTATAGTTCAGCTTCTGTATATGAAAAAGATCTCTATTCACCTGTAATCCTTCACCGAAGTATATGACGTCACCTTCTGTGTTCCCTGGTATGAGCCGGTAAGCTGTTCCACCTACTCGCATTCTGAAAGTTGATAAAAACAAATTAAATATGACTGTATCCCCAAGGTAGACATTCTCTCAGAAGTTTTTAGGCATTTTAAGATCCTTTGAAGATGTCTAAAGGGGTAGTAAGAGGTATGTCCAAAAACATTTGGTAGGTAGGTACAGTCAGCTTCATCAATCGGTATCCCCCTATTGATTTGAACAAAGACTCTTTTCATTTCAACCTTGGATTTCAGTCGGGTATTATATCAGCTATTTTTGTTTAGGAACTCGAGCGAAATATAATATACATAAGTAAGCAAGGATGTAAAAGTTTTTACAAAAGTTGAGATCAACGGCTTGCAAACCGTCCTCTTACTAGGGGGATACCAATTAATGACGCTTTCTGTACAAGCCCACATTTTGCACGACCGCATTTGAGCTGGCTAGGGACTGACTTTGAGCTAGGGACGCGCCCCGCGCAGACACTACGACGACGAGACCGAGACCAGTGTACAGTATATTCATACGGTGACAACATTACTTCACGCACACAATTGCGCGTGTACAAAAATGACATTGTGTAGTGTCTGTGTAAGGCTGTGTCCCCAGTAGGCAAACTGTGAGCGGCCGACTGAGTTTGCGGCGTATCGGTTTAGTATACCATTCCATATATTTGAAATGGAGTGTCCACAGTAGGGCATGAATACCGGGATCCCGTAATACCGAAATACCGGGATCCCGGAAGATTTGTCCGGTATTTCAATACCGGTATTGAAGTAATCAATACCGGACAATACCGGTATTCAGGAAATCAATATCAAATAATTCCGTACGTTAGTATGGTTAACGGATCCCGGAATTCGGTCTTTTGTCGTACGTAGTAGAGTATTTTCTTGCTAAATTGTATACCTACTGTGCATCGAAACAGCTAACTTTAACGAATACCTAGATACGCTAATCGTATTGTACGTATAGTAATCGTATAGTACTTATCACTACTACGCAACGTTCTATTATAATTCAATCTTGGTTATAAGGATTGTTGGTCTTGTTTAGAGGCTTTCTTGGTAGCTTTGTCTCTTTCACACTCGTTGTTGGATTAGTAGTGTGCCCATGTCATTGAAATTACAGGATATTTTTACCTTATCGCGCTTGATTTCGATCCTTGGTTTCGATCCTTGATTTCGATCGTTGAATTCGATCCTTGATTTCGATCCTTGGTTTCGATCCTGGATTTCGATCCTTGATTTCGATCCTTGATTTCAATCCTTGATTCTTGAATCTTGAATCTGAAATCTTGAATCTTTGAAGTGACAGCTGTCAAACTTCAAACCGCTATATCTCGGAAACTACTCGTCCTAGACACCCCGTTTTCAGTTCAAATGAAAGCTATGACGAAGATCATTTAATTTAATTAGTACTTAGATAATGTGATTACCTTAGAGACTTCCTAATCCAAAAAGTTCCTAATGCATCCTGCATCGTTTGGTAGTATGTATCTACATTTAGGTAAAGTTAAGTAATTACACTAAGTTTATTGATTGATCTCTTTTGTTATGTGAGTATAGATACCTACTAAATTTTATACATGTTCATAGAAATACATATTATTTTGATTTTATTCCTGCAGTTTTTCTTCGTAGCATGTCCTTGACCAATAAATCTTGCTAAAATTAGCTTAAAGTACATTCAATATTTTTGTTTTTTAGGAAAAACTAGAATTTCAAATAAAAATGCCAATACCGGTATTAATACCGGTATTCCGGTATTGGGCTCCAATACCGAACTCAATACCGGTATTGAGATTAGTGCCGGTATTGCATGCCCTAGTCCACAGTTTGCTAGTTTTGCGCTCACTGTACGCAGTTTGCAGCGTAACGCTGCAAACTAGCAAACTGTGGACACTCCATTTCAAATATGGAAGAGCGTAGGTACTAAACCGATACGCCGCACAATGGTCCCGAATTTGGTGCTCCATACACATAGAAACCAAAACTCGATTTTTCAATTTTTTTTTATTGGGGATTGTTCTAGTACACAATTCTTATTCAAATATGTTGGTACAGTCACCATAGCAAGCTTCATGACGGAATAAAAAAATATTTAGTTTTTTTTTGTATGGAGGAAAACACTTAAATTGGATTATCTCTCGACTCTTAGAAACTCAAAGGCTGCCGCTTATAGGGGAGGTACACCCACATGAGGTCTTCCTCATAAGCCACCAATCTCGCATGGCTGGGCACGGTTTTGGCGCCCAGAGCAAACTGATTATTCAAAAATTTGTCAACTACACTAGAACTAGAATTTCGTAAATGTTTGCATGGTAGATTGTTCTAATTCACTATTTTTATCTAACTATGTAGGTACAGTCACCATAGTAAGCTTTACGTAAGAAAAAAAAAATATTTAATCTTTTTTTGTGTATGGACGAAAACACTTAATTCGGATTATCTCTCGACTCTTAGAAACTCAAAGGCTGCCGCTTATACAGGGTATACACACACATGAGGCCGTTCTTATAAGCTATCAATCTCGCACGGCTAGGCACGGTTTTGGCGTCCAGAGCCAAATAACTTATTGTTTGAAAATTTTACAACTATACTGAAACCAGGATTTCAAAAAAGTTTGCATGGGGGATTGCTTCAATATACTATTCTTATTCAAATATGTAGGTACAGTCACCATAGCAAGCTTCATGACGGAATAAAATAATATTTAGTTTTTTTTTGTATGGAGGAAAACACTTAAATTGGATTATCTCTCGACTCTTAGAAACTCAAGGGCTGCCGCTTATACAGGGTGTACACCCCCATGAGGCCGTCCTCTTATGCTACCAATCTTGCACGGCTGGGCACGGTTTTGGCGCCCAGAGCAAACTGATTATTCAAAAATTTGTAAACTCCACCAGAACTAGAATTTCGTAAATGATTGCATGGTAGATTGTCTAATTCACTATTTTTATCTAACTATGTAGGCACAGTCACCATAGTAAGCTTTACGTAAGAAAAGAAAAATATTTCATCTTTTTTTGTGTATGGACGAAAACACTTAATTCGGATTATCTCTCGACTCTTAGAAACTCAAAGGCTGCCGCTTATACAGGGTATACACACACATGAGGCCGTTCTTATAAGCTATCAATCTCGCACGGCTAGGCACGGTTTTGGCGTCCAGAGCCAAATAACTTATTGTTTGAAAATTTTACAACTATACTGAAACCAGGATTTCAAAAAAGTTTGCATGGGGGATTGCTTCAATACACTATTCTTATTCAAATATGTAGGTACAGTCACCATTGTAAGCTTCATAACGGAATAAAAAAATATTTAGTTTTTTTTTTTGTATGCCGGGAAACACTTAAATTGGATTATCTCTCAACTCTTAGAAACTCAAGAGCTGCCGCTTATACAGGCTGTACACCCACACAAGGCCTTTCTCATGAGCCACCAATCTCACACGGCTGGGCACGGTTTTGGCGCCCAAAGCAAACTGATTTTTCGAAAATTTGTCAACTACACCAAAACTATAATTTCGTAAATGTTTGCATGGTGGATTGCTCTAATACACTATTTTTATCTAAATATGTAGGTATAGTCACCATAGTAAGCTATACGTAAGAAAAAAAAAATATTTTGTATTTTTTTTACTTGGATGAAAACGTATAACTTGGATTATCTCTTGACTCGTAGAAACTCAAAGGCTGCCGCTTATACAGGGTATGCACACACATGAGGCCGTTCTCATAAGCTACCAATCTTGCACGGCTAGGCACGGTTTTGGCGCCCAGGGCCAAATAACTTATTGTTCGAAAATTTTACAACTATACTGAAACCAGGATTTCAAAAAAGTTTGCATGGGGGATTGCTTCAATACACTATTCTTATTCAAATATGTAGGTACAGTCACCATTGTAAGCTTCATAACGGAATAAAAAAATATTTAGTTTTTTTTTTGTATAGAGGAAAACACTTAAATTGGATTATCTCTCGACTCTTAGAAACTCAAGAGCTGCCGCTTATACAGGGTGTACACTCACATGAGGCCGTCCTTACAAGTCACCAATCTCGCACGGCTGGGCATGGTTTTGGCGCCCCGAGCCAAATGAGTATTTGAAAATATGTAAACTACACCGAAAGTAAAATTTAAAGCTTGCTGTCGTGACTGTACCTACATATTTAGAAAAGGATAGTGTATCAGAGCAATCCCCCATGCAAACATATATTAAGTTTTGGTTTTTTGTGAAGTTTATAAATTTTTGAATAATCATTTTGCTCTGGGCGCCAAAACCGTGCCCAGCCGTGCGAGATTGGTGGCTTGTAAGAACGGCCTCATGTGGGTGTACACCCTGTATAAGCGGCAGCTCTTGAGTTTCTAAGAGTCGAGAGATAATCCAATTGGAGTGTTTTCCTCTATTCAAAAAAAAACTAAATATTTTTTTATTCCGTTATGAAGCTTACAATGGTGACTGTACCTACATATTTGAATAAGAATAGTGTATTGAAGCAATCCCCATGCAAACTTTTTTGAAATCCTGGTTTAAGGATAGTTGTAAAATTTTCGAACAATAAGTTATTTGGCCCTGAGCGCCAAAACCGTGCCTAGCCATGCAAGATTGGTAGCTTATAAAAACGGCCTCATGTGTGTATATACCCTGTATAAGCGGCAGCCTTTGAGTTTCTAAGAGTCGAGAGATAATCCGACTTATGTGTTTTCGTCCATACACAAAAAAAGATTAAATATTTTTTTTTTCTTACGTAAAGCTTACTATGGTGACTGTACCTACATAGTTAGATAAAAATAGTGAATTAGAACAATCTACCATGCAAACATTTACGAAATTCTAGTTCTAGTGTAGTTGACAAATTTTTGAATAATCAGTTTGCTCTGGGCGCCAAAACCGTGCCCAGCCATGCGAGATTGGTAGCTTATGAGGAAGACCTCATGTGGGTGTACCTCCCCTATAAGCGGCAGCCTTTGAGTTTCTAAGAGTCGAGAGATAATCCAATTTAAGTGTTTTCCTCCATACAAAAAAAAACTAAATATTTTTTTATTCCGTCATGAAGCTTGCTATGGTGACTGTACCTACATATTTGAATAAGAATTGTGTACTAGAACAATCCCCAATAAAAAAAAATTGAAAAATCGAGTTTTGGTTTCTATGTGTATGGAGCACCAAATTCGGGACCATTGTGCGCCGCAAACTCAGTCGGCCGCTCACATTTTGCCTACTAGGGACACAGCCTAAATAGGTAGTTAGACGCCGCGCATGCATTTCGTCCAGTGTCCGGGGTGTAGTCTAACTGAAGAGATACATAGGTGGGATGGTATTCACTTACCGACACGAGTCGATTTTGTAGTCGACTTTGCACAGCACTTCGAGATCACCTCCCGCGCGCACCACGGCCGATGGAGGAGTGATCACCACATTTTGACCTGAAAACACAATTTATAAGTAATGAGTTACCTACTACGTATTTTAATAGACTCATTTACGACATCACATAAGAAACCTCTCAAATTATCAGTGTTTCTCTACGATACTCGTAAGTCGTATTATGCATGTATTATAGCACAGAAATAATAATAGGAAATAAGTGGAGGCCATTTTCTTTATATACCAAGTTGTCACCAATTTATACCAAGAAGCTGAAATAAAAGCTATCAAACTGCATTTGATAGCTTAATTCTAGAAGAAGGTTAACGGCAACTTTTTATCATTATCATTTACGTTTTGTATAAATGTTAAAGAAAAAAAATAGGTCAAGATTTGTCAGGGACCGCGAAAGTACTCCATGACAGGGGGCAAACTTTGGTCACCCCCTTCCTTCAAGTTACGTTAGCACAGAGAAACGTTACAATCGGAGGGGCGCGGCACGCCCTATGATTTTAGGGGGCCTTTGGCCCCCTCTGCCCCCACTTCCACGGTCCTTGACATTTTACATCCGTTTGTACCATAAAAGCACTAGGTGGTCTACAAATCTAGTGACCACTGCCGTATCTCCTTCCGAAAGCCTAGATCTCCACACAACGACCAACGGACAGACACGTCCGTCACTTGCTCAAAAAATTAGACCTACAGTACGCACATTGGATCTAGGCATTCGTGAAGTTAGTCTTTTCGCTGCGCAGTAGAAGGTTTGTACGATAAAGTTGCACTGCGTATCGAAACGGCTAACTTCACGAATGCCAAGATCCGTTGGAAGAAGTGTAGGTACATTAAGCAAAAGGGATCAAGGCATTCGTGAAGTTAGCAGTTTGATGCGCATAGCTTGTTCATACAAAATTTCTTAAAGAGTGAAAGGGCTAAATTCATGAATGCGTAGATCCATTGTGCGTACCTATGTACAATCTGAATCCTTCTTTCTATTCAAAAGTTGTCTAGAAAAGATCGCTCAGAAATACATAATGACCGCTTTACAATCATCTAACAATTAGTACCTACGTTTTTAGGTATGTTTAGGAACCTACTAGTAAATATTAAAATGAACCTAGGTACTTAGTAGTAAAAATAAGGTGTTAAGTAATAAACTAAAAAGAGTTTTCCATTCATTCAAATGCTTGTAGAACTAACTTAGGGAGTGTCCACATTGCGTTTTTTGCAGCGCGTTTGTATCGATACAAACGCGATTCGAACGCGATGCGAACGCGCAGCCCCCCGCGCAGCCCCTCCCGGTTCGCTTTTGTATGGAAAAATACGCGTTGCGAACGCGCGTTTGTATCGATACAAACGCGCAGCTCAAAAACGCGCTGCAGAAAACGCAATGTGGACACTCCCTTAGACATACTGCACCGGCCGGCCGGGGGGATACTGCAGTCGTGCGTGAGCCTGTTAAATAAATAAATAAATATTGCTGGACATTTGACACAGCGCCATCTAGCCCCAAACTAAGCAAAGCTTGTACTATGGGAACCAGATAACTGATAGAATACTTAAATACTTTTTTTTGTAAAAACATACTTATAATACTTTTATAACATCCAGACACAGAACAAACATCTATGTTCATCACACAAATGTTTGTCCTGGGTGGGAATCGAACCCACGACATACAGCGCAGAAGGCAGAGCTACTACCAACTGAGCTAAGAGGCCTGTCAAGTTTATATCTTCACGGCCGTAAGGTGCCGGTAGCTTGTACCTAGGAATACTAAGTTAGATCTAGATAATCCCGTAACAAAGTGTCCGCGTTACACATGAAACTACCTGATAGCAGTGTGTGATCGTACAGTAAATGTAACGCCGGCTCCATACGTTGGGACCAACGTTGGTCCCAACGTTGGGGCCAAGATTTCGTGAACCATCCACACGTTGGCGATACACCAGTCTTGTTCCGTCAGAGCCAACGTGCAGACGTCCGATGTCTGCGCGTCCGAAATTGAAATTGAAATTTCTCTAAGTGATTTTACATTACTGAATACCAATTTTATCACAATCACATCACATCATGTCACTATCACACTTCACAAAACACACTATATTATATAAGCGAAAGTTTGGATGTTTGGATGTATGTTTGTTCCTCTCTAACACGACAACCACTTAACCGATATGGGTGATATTTAAAATATAGATAGATAATAACCGAAAATAGGACATAGGCTACTTTTTATCCCAAAAAATTGCACGGTTCCCGTAACATAAAAAAAAAATAGTAGACTCCATCATCAGATCAGCTCGCTGTCACCATATTATTACATTGTAGTCAGAACTTGACAAATATGCCGAGTTTCAACTCAATCGGCTTATTTACTGAGGAGTTCTGTTGAACAGCTCTTGACTCCATCATCAGATCAGCTTGTTGATACCATAATATTTCATTGTCACCGAGAATCTATAAGTGTGCAAAATTTCAGCCCGATAGTCCTACAAACACAATAAATAAGGAATACGATGACATTCTCGCTCGTCAGTCGACACGTGCGCTCACGATGCGCGTCGAAACGGGACTGAGCATAGCGCCAACGTGTGGACGGATCCCCAACGTTGGCGCGCCAACTTCCTTTGATAAAACCGACACGGCACGGCCAAGCCCCAACGTTGGCCCCAACGTTGGCGCCAAGCTATTTTGTCAGCACCACACGTTGGTGAGAGGCATTGGGACCAACGTTGGCCCCAACGTGTGGATGCGGGGTAAGGTAGGATCTAAGGTAGTTTATTACTGTACTGAACCTTGATCTATCACTATCACTACATCGTATAAAACAATGGCGCTTCCCGCTGTCTGTCCCTATGTACCTACGCTTTTTTTTTGTATCTTTTTAAAACTACGCAAACGATTTTGATGCGGTTACCCCGGCACCTTAGGGAGTGTCCACATTGCGTTTTTTGCAGCGCGTTTGTATCGATACAAACGCGATTCGAACGCGATGCGAACGCGCAGCCCCCCGCGCAGCCCCTCCCGGTTCGCTTTTGTATGGAAAAATACGCGTTGCGAACGCGCGTTTGTATCGATACAAACGCGCAGCTCAAAAACGCGCTGCAGAAAACGCAATGTGGACACTCCCTTATGTTAAAAACTAACCCCGCATCCACACGTTGGGGCCAACGTTGGTCCCAATGCCTCTCACCAACGTGTGGTGCTGACAAAATAGCTTGGCGCCAACGTTGGGGCCAACGTTGGGGCTTGGCCGTGCCGTGTCGGTTTTATCAAAGGAAGTTGGCGCGCCAACGTTGGGGATCCGTCCACACGTTGGCGCTATGCTCAGTCCCGTTTCGACGCGCATCGTGAGCGCACGTGTCGACTGACGAGCGAGAATGTCATCGTATTCCTTATTTATTGTGTTTGTAGGACTATCGGGCTGAAATTTTGCACACTTATAGATTCTCGGTGACAATGAAATATTATGGTATCAACAAGCTGATCTGATGATGGAGTCAAGAGCTGTTCAACAGAACTCCTCAGTAAATAAGCCGATTGAGTTGAAACTCGGCATATTTGTCAAGTTCTGACTACAATGTAATAATATGGTGACAGCGAGCTGATCTGATGATGGAGTCTACTATTTTTTTTTATGTTACGGGAACCGTGCAATTTTTTGGGATAAAAAGTAGCCTATGTCCTATTTCCGGTTATTATCTATCTATATTTTAAATATCACCCATATCGGTTAAGTGGTTGTCGTGTTAGAGAGGAACAAACATACATCCAAACATCCAAACTTTCGCTTTTATAATATAGTGTGTTGTGTGAAGTGTGATAGTGACATTATGTGATGTGATTGTGATAAAATTGGTATTCAGTAATGTAAAATCACTTAGAGAAATTTCAATTTCTGTATCGGACGCGCAGACATCGGACGTCTGCACGTTGGCTCTGACGGAACAAGACTGGTGTATCGCCAACGTGTGGATGGTTCACGAAATCTTGGCCCCAACGTTGGGACCAACGTTGGTCCCAACGTATGGAGCCGGCGAGATAAAAATATGATTGGCACTTCAGTGCCAATCGTAATGAATCTCAGTTTTCTGTGATAGGTCTATTCCTGCTATCAGCTGATTGATCTGTCAGTGCAATGTTAGTAAATATTGTACATTGGTTTTGGCTAGAGTATAGTAGCGGCTTTAGATGCTGACATCGCAATATTTCAGTTTGCAGTGAACTACAGTTGTTTTTATTGTCTAAAAAGTATGCTTTCATCTAATACTCAAACTATTCCAGTGTATCTCAAACTTCAAGCATTTCGCATGCATTGGAAATTGTTTCCAAAACTTCCTATTCATAATATTCAAATATGAACTGGGAACTGGGAGTATTGAACATCACATAGAGTAACTTTTATCACCAGTCTTTGTCTCCATCAGAATAGCAATTGTCCAGGTTAATTTTTGTTAGCTCGAAATCAGTCTCCAATAAACTATCGTAAAGAGCACTCGCTTTGATTTAATACAAACCTTCCCACAAGCAAAAATGAGCTTTAGTGTAATAAACATAATGGTCAAATCGAGCCGGATCGTTTAGTGGGAAGGCTTGCGGACTCGGCTGCGCTCAGAGACAATAGGCCCCGCATTCCTTAGATAAGGATTACGTGTTTACATCTAATAGTGAATTTATTTGAATAGTGAAGGAATAAAACTTTAAATTGATTTGTTTGTGGAACATTGACTGTGAAAACTAGGATATTTGGACTAAAGTGTGTTTATGTATCTACCTATTATGGATTGGAACAGTTTGTGTTACGGATTCAGTTTAATTTAAGCGTTTGGACTGGAGTATTCTAAAGTGAGTTCTAAAGTGAGTGAGACACTAAAATAACATAACAAAATGTCGCCGCCTACTGCAGAACAAAGTCAATACATATCTACGTTGGAAGATGTTGCCAGCATGCTGCAAAAAGCCCAAATTAATATAAAAAAATGTCCAAAACAAAGATTGACGGAGGGCTACATGAAAGCTAGATTAAAAACGGTAGAAGATTACTGGGATTCTTTTAAAGAGGCACACCACAACCTTACTAAATGCACGCCACGGGAGCAACGGGGAGTCTTGCCATATTTTCTGAATGAGGAGTTTTATAAATTTGAAGAACTATATCTATGTTTTCGAGCCGATATTACTGATCATCTATTGAAAATGGAATCTCAGCACAAGATAGACGCTATGAACAATATGTCAACTTCAACGCAAGATAGTAGTCATCTTTCATCGTTTGCAAAACTGCCTCGGATACAACTACCTACGTTCTCAGGGAAGTATGATGAGTGGCCTTCGTATCAGGATATGTTCACGGCGCTCGTCCATAACACCGCCATTAGTGACGTACAGAAACTTCACTACTTGAAAACATCCGTTTCTGGTGAAGCAGAGGCCTTACTTAGGAACATACAAATAACTGGAAGCAATTACACTCAGGCGTGGGGACTTCTAAAAGACCGATTCGGTAATAAACGCATGATAGTTAACTCTCTTCTAAAGAGACTATTTGGACAAAAGAAGGTGACCAGTCAGTCAGCACCGCAAATTAAAGCTGTACTTGATACAACCACGGAGTGTATCACCAGCCTAAATAATTTACAAGTATGCACCGATTCTTGGGATCCTTTAATAATATTTCTGGTTGGGCAGAAATTGGATACAGAGTCGTTGAAGGACTGGGAAGAATATGCACAGAAAGAAAATGGTGATGCGATGCCAACATGGGAAGAATTGAAAAAGTTTCTGTCATCTAAGTTTCGCACACTCGAACTTATTGCGCCAATTGCAACTTCGTCTACAAGAGAGAAACTCCAAACCCATAAATCGTTCCACATCGTGTCCGAAGAAGCCACAGAAGAAACGAAGGGAGATTTATTTCAAACTGCACACTTCGCCGTCACACAGCCAACACAATCATGTACTTATTGCAAGGAGAAGGGACACTATATTCATGGTTGTAAGGGATTTATTAGTAAATCTACAGATGAAAGACATGATTTTGTGAAAAACAATAATCTTTGCTTCAACTGCCTTATTCCGAATCACAGCGTATTGAAATGTAAACACAGAACTAATTGCCGAGTCTGCGGAAGAAGACACCATTCTCTCCTTCATAAGATAGAAACAAAACAAGAAGAGAATGTACCAGAGCCAAAACCAGAACCAGAGACAGAACACAATATAACCAGCGCACACTTCTCTAATAATCAACCGGGTCGTCAAGTGTTATTAGCAACAGCACAAGTAAATGTTAGAGCGAGAAATGGAGACACACATGTACTTCGTGCACTGATTGACCAAGGATCGGAGGCCTCTTTTATATCTGCGAGAGCGGTAGAGTTATTGGCATTAGCTAAAACAAATATAAACGGAGTCGTCTCTGGAGTAGGAGAAGGAACAACTGTTTCGATTAAACATTTAGTTGACTTGTCGATAATGTCTAGATTTGAGGAGAATGGGGATATTCCAGTAAAGGCTTACGTGCTGAAGAATATATCAACGAAGTTACCCTCGACACACATTGTGATGGAATGGCCTAAACTACAAACGTTACCATTGGCTGACCCTACTTACTCTACACCGAGTAAAATAGATCTGTTACTCGGCGCCGAAGTCTTTTGTAAAATTATAGAAGATGGATTGGAGAAAATGCCCGAAGGCGTAGTGGCGCAAAAAACAAGTTTAGGGTGGATTCTTTCCGGTCAAAGGGAACACAAACTAGACAGCAAACAGCACAATATCGTTACCCTACATGTTACAAGTATGGTTGCAGAAGATAATGACATGCTAAGAAAATTCTGGGAAGTAGAAACAGAGTTATACAAGAAGAAGAAGATACTAACAAAAGAAGAAGAAGAATGTGAAAAGATTTACAAACAAACAACAAGAAGAGAAGACAGTGGAAGATACGTTGTACATTTACCTTTAAAGCAAAGCATTGATGAAACAGTTAACTTGTGTGGAGATACAAAACAACAAGCTATAAAAAGATTTAAGCATTTAGATACTAAATTCGAAAGGAATCCAAAACTAAAGATTGAATATGCTAAGGTGATAAAGGAGTACAAAGAAATGGGGCATATGAAGAAATCCGAAACGCCTGATGAAAAGGTTGCAATTTACCTGCCACATCACGCGGTAGTACGTGAGGACAAAGACACTACAAAAGTCAGAGTGGTTTACGATGCATCCGCGAAGGGATCTAATGGATACTCGTTAAATGACACTATGATGGTAGGACCTGTTTTACAACCGGATCTTCGAAGTCTGATTATAGTTTGGCGTACTCACAAAATATGCGTAGTGGGAGACATAGTGAAAATGTATAGAATGATTAACATGACAGAAACACACACAAACCTACAACGCATCATTTGGAGAGATGATATTAATGATGAAATCGAAATTTACAATCTAACAACAGTTTCCTTCGGAACATCAGCAGCCCCTTTCTTGAGTGTACGAACGCTAAATCAATTATCCGATGATGAAAAACATGAATTTCCATCTACAGCACCTGTAATAAAATCGTCGTTCTATATGGATGATTTAATGACGGGAGATGAAAACGTGGAGAAAACCATAAAAATGTGCGAAGAACTAAAAATTATATTACAAAGAGGAGGATTTAAAATGCAAAAATGGTCTAGTAATGCAGAAGAAGTTTTAGAATATTTACAAAAAGAAGATGATGACAACACAAAGGATAACGTAGAAATTAAACTAGATAAAATCATAAAAATACTTGGCTTGACATGGGACAGAAAGGAAGACTTATTTAAGATTACGGTAAACTTGCCTGAAATCAGTCAAACTATAACTAAAAGGTCCATTCTTTCTGATGTTGCCCGTCTTTTTGACCCGTTTGGATGGTTGGCACCGGTCATTATTACGGCAAAGGTGTTTATTCAAAGGTTGTGGCTATGCAGCTTAGGATGGGATGATGAACTACCGTTGGACTTATGTGAGGAATGGAAAAGGTACAGAGAGGAGTTAATTCATTTACGCAATATAAAGATACCACGCTGGCTACAGACTATTCCAGGCAACGAAGATGTACAACTACATGGTTTTGCAGATGCATCAACACAAGCATACGCCGCCGTTACTTATCTCAGAGTTGTTATAGATGGAGAAGTTCACGTTACGATGCTCGCATCAAGAACTAAAGTTGCTCCGTTAAAACAGATCTCGATACCCAAGTTAGAGCTTTGTGCGGCGGCTTTACTCGCAGAATTGATCAATGATCTAGAAGACCTTCTGAATATACCTAAAAACAAAACATTTGCATGGACAGACTCGATGGTAGTTTTGTCATGGTTACAGTCTCAACCATGTCGTTGGCGCACTTTTGTTGCCAATAGAGTCTCTGAGATAACAAGAGTTCTAGACAACGATCGATGGAGACACGTCCAATCTGTCGACAACCCTGCCGATATCTCCACAAGAGGCGTTAATGCTAACGAGCTATCAGAGCTAAAAACATGGTGGACTGGCCCGCAATGGTTAAAACAAAATAAGCTTGAATTTGTAGATTGTGAAATTCCTAAAACGGATCTGGAATTGAAAACATTAACCCTGCACGCGACACTTCAAGATGAGAATCCTATTTGGGAAAGATTTTCAGATATTACAAGAATGAAGAGAGTTCTAGCTTATTGTAGAAGATTCTTAAAGAAAGAAGAGTCAGAAAGAAGAGAAAAATACCTAAAAGCAGAAGAAATGGCTAGAGTTTTAGAAGAGTGCATTAAATATTATCAAGGTATAGTTTACGGAAAGGAAATTGAAGACTTAAAGAAGAACGGAAGCGTAAAAAATAGTAGTACTCTGATCACACTTTCTCCATTCATAGACGAGAAGAATATAATCCGAGTAGGAGGAAGACTTCAAAACGCTTCGATAGCGGAAACTATGAAACACCCCATTGTAATACCGAATAATCAACACCTTACTAAATTGTTGGTTAATGAAGCTCACAACAAAACACTCCATGGTGGCGCACAGCTTATGATGACCTACATCAGAACTAGGTACTGGGTGATAGGATTAAAATCAGCCGTTAAGAAATGCATAAGAAACTGCAAAACTTGCGTTATTCATAAGGCAAAGACAAAAAACCAATTTATGGGACAGTTGCCAGCTATGAGAGTTAATCCGCACAGAGCTTTTTTAAACAGTGGAGTTGATTATGCTGGCCCTGTAATGATAAGAACTTCGAAGGGTCGTGGACACCATGCTACAAAGGGATACATCTGCTTGTTTGTTTGCATGGCAACTCGTGCAATACACCTTGAAGCCGTCACAGACCTGACTTCACATGCATTTATAGCCGCTTTCCGAAGGTTTGTGGCACGAAGAGGACATTGTTCACACTTATGGAGTGACAATGGCACGAACTTCATTGGTGCTGCAAGGGAACTACGTGATCTTTTTCGAAAAAGCACCAACCACTTGACAGAGGAAGTAGCTGAGCTGTTAGCTAACGACGGGACTACTGCTCACTTCATCCCACCGAGAATGCCGTCCTACGGAGGTTTATGGGAAGCAGGAGTTCAGTCAGCAAAAAGACATCTAACCAGGGTGAGTAAAGATACTACCTTAACTTATGAAGAGATGTCTACACTATTGGCGCAGATAGAGGCATGCTTGAACTCGCGCCCGATGTGTCAAATTGATAACACCACAGAAACACCATTGACTCCAGGTCATTTCTTGGTGGGCGAGCCCCTGATTGGAGTACCTGACTTGAACTATCAGAACTTTAAGATTAATCATCTTACCAGATGGCAACTTATACAAAAGATGACACAAGATTTTTGGCATAAATGGCAAAATGAATATCTCAACACGCTCCAACAGAGGTACAAATGGCAGGTAACGGTAAAATCGCCAGCTGTTGGAGATATTGTCATCATCAAGGATGAAGATCTACCCCCAACTAAATGGCTACTAGGAAAGGTAAAACATCTTCATACAGGGGCAGATGATCTTGTACGTGTGGTGACGATCCAATACAAGGGCAACCACGAGCTAAAAAGACCACTTTCGAAGATTATCTTGCTACCTAAAGAAACAGATGAGTAGGTGAGTTATGGCGGGCGATCATCAATGCTTCTACACAATATTTACATAGTTGATTGTATTAGTGTGATTATTAATTAGTTAAATGATGTTAAAATTTCGTAATTTTAGGAACAATTTTTCCAGATAGGCAAATATTTACAGTCCATTTGCTTCCTTATAAGATTTAGGATTACTTACAATAGAAAATAAGTTAATTAAGTTGGTACCTAGTTTAAAAACTATTGTTTTTGGCGGGCGATATGTCCAGGTTAATTTTTGTTAGCTCGAAATCAGTCTCCAATAAACTATCGTAAAGAGCACTCGCTTTGATTTAATACAAACCTTCCCACAAGCAAAAATGAGCTTTAGTGTAATAAACAGCAATCTTACTTTTTTTACCCGACTGCGCAAAGCAAAGAAAGGGTAGGTACATAATATTGTTTGTGAGAGAAATAAATAAATGAAAATGAAATGAAATTAAATGAATAATGTGTTTATCATCAGTCTATGTTTGTATGTTTGGATGTTTCTATGTGGCGTTCTAGAGGCCAAACGCGTGGACCGATTTTGATGATTCTTACGTCAATCGATTCGTCTCAACCTTGCGAGTGTTACTAAAGACATGAAAGTACCTAGGTAATCAAAATTCACCAGTGCCACAACCAGATGCCATATTGTCAAAATTAAATAAGTACTTAAATCAAAATTGACGAACTATGCCAAGTGGGGTATCGTTGAATAGGTATTTAAAAATCAATGTTAGGTTTCTTATAGGTAGCTACCTACCTACCTCTCTCTCTCTCTCTTCCAAGCTGTGTCCCACATGGTGGTGGTATAGGTAGGTACCTACCATTTTTCATTTAAAATAATAGTTTAGGAAATTTCATTTCATTTCATTTCATTTATTTAGCCATAAAGTTACATAGCATAACATTGGCAAGTCAATTTACATAGGTTCATATTTTATCATAATTTCATTTAGGTACACAATTAACAAAATAGGTACCTATAATAATCGATCGAGCGAGCGAAGCGAGCGAAGATCTTAGTGGTAAGTTGGGCGATTTTGCTTTGTATGTTTGTATGTTTGTATGTTTGTATGTTTCACGAATTGTTGTTCGAGCATAACTGTCGAACCGTTCATCCAATCTGCATGAAACTTGGTAGGTCAATAGGTTGTGGTAAGGAAATTTACGGTGGAGCATATGAGCTTAATCGATGAAGGGGTTGTGAAGATATTGGGTTCCCAAGGGGGTAAAAAATTATGAAAGTTACACAAATATATTGAGTGGGGTGTCATACGAAAGGGCTTATTTTGTACATTCCAAAATGGTTTTTATTTTTAATCTAGGATGTATAGTTTTTGAAATACGACCAAAGACCAAAAACTACGAAACCAGAGCTGCAAGAGCTCCCGTTTCATAGAGTTTCGATGTCTTCGTAGCTCATTGACTGGTCGGTCTTAAAAAGAGAGTGGCATCGTTGCGGTTTGGTTTGCAATGATTTTAGATGCTACTTGATTTATTTTCATGATAAAAATTTTTTTGATAAAAAATGAAAATAATTGGGCTAAAAAAAGTTAAGTAAACAAATATATTGAGTGCGGTGTCAAATGAAAGGTCTTTATTTGTACATTCTAAAATAGTTATTATTTTTATTCTAGGACGTATACTTTTAAAAATACGACGAGAATTCATAAATATGAAATAAATGAAAAATTAGACACGACATTATGTATTGCATGCATGCTAGTATTTTTTACCATGAAGAGCTAGCGCAATAGGCATACCCGGCAGTAGTAGCACTTGAAATTATAGGGGTAGTCAGAAGAAAGTCCAAATGTTGGCCATCTACGGTGCGCGAGATCTCAGTTCGGGGCGAACTACTAGTATAACGGTTAAAGTTATTAAACCACATGCATGACGCTCGCGATGGTACCTAGGTACCATTGCTAAGTCGCTCTTGCAAACTGTCGAATCTAATACCTCTAAGCCACGTTCCGTGCGGCAATAAAAGGATGAGTGACCACTAGCAGCTGAGTGCTTTCAAGCCCGAAAGGGTACCTATACTTACCTACATTTTTTCAGTCCCTGTTATAAATTCGCTAAGCCATGACGTATGCCTTGCCTTGAGATGGCTTCACCACTAGCTTCATTCAAACTTTTACATAGCAATGTGTTTCGATCATATTTGCTCTGTTGATACCCACAGGCGCTGCTCTGAGAGCGCTATAGACTAAGTTCACAGAGTTTTACCACAATACAACCGACAGCTCTTCGATAAATCATAGCCCTCTGGATTTTCGTAATCGGGTTAAATGTAGGAGACAAAATTTGATTGCGTTTGAATCGATACAAACGCGCTACTAAAAACGAACGGAGGGTGTAGGCACATTAGAATCGAAGAAGACTGACAAACACACCAATCAAGACACACTATAAAGGTTTCATTGCAATCAATTGATAACACACAAAGGGCCTTACTTATGAAAGATGTTTAAAGTTAAACACTGGTTAAACAACGTCCTGTCTTTATTTGTAGATAGTCCCCCTTACTTATGAAAGATGTTTAAAGTTGAACACTGGTTGAACAACGTCCTGTCTCTGTTTGTCACTATCCACAAATAAAGACAAGACGTTGTTTAACCAGTGTTTCACTTTAAACATCTTTCATAAGTAAGGCCCAGTGATAATATACAGAGACAGGACGTTGTTTAACCAGTGTTCAACTTTAAACTTCTTTCATATATAAGTAAGGCCGGGGTTAGGTAATGTTTCTCGCAATTGGTTTTTTAAACCCAATTTATGCACATACCTACTTACCTACGACTTTGCGTCTTTTTAGCGGAAAAAATGGGAAATAAAAACAAAAGTTAAAATGCCCCAAAAATTGGGAAATTTTAGCTTTGAAAAACTCAAAATGATTTTCAACTTTATAACAGGTCAAGACATTTTTATTCACGTAAATTGAAAACAAAGTATTTATTCACTTACACTCCTCACGATCGAGTCTAGGTGACTAGTGTACCTAGAGTTAAGCCCTAAGTCTAAGATCTTTGCTGTGTTCCCGAGGATAAGAAGGCTTAGCTTAGATTTAAGATCTAGATTCTAGTATTTTCTCGTTTTAAAAGCGCAAAATGTAATAAAAATGTTTTATTTTTTAACAGACTTAAAAAAAGGAGGAGGTTGTATGTTCACCGATTACTCGAAGACGCCTGGGGCTCGATTCCGGTACCGAACTTTTTATCAACCTCAACCAAAACCTCAACTAAAGCGACTGTTTCCATGACTACTAATAACAAACGACAACGACAAAAGTTCGGTACCGGAATCGAGCCCCTGGACCGATTTGGGAAACTATTTCTTTGTTCAAAAGGGTATACTTTCCGATTGGTGCCACAAAAATTTGGTGAGGATCTGTCGAGGATCTTCGGAGTTGTGAACAGAAATGCACCTCGAGAGTGCAGAAAATTGCTCATAAGATTGAAGTCGGTTTTTCCACTAGTAGGTAATGTGTGATTTAGGTCCTGACTCCTAAGTTAAATCAATTTAAAGTTTTTACCCGACTGCGCAAAGCAAAGGAAGGGTAATGTGTTTATTGTACATACATTGTTATACCTACCTACCTAACTAATTTCGAACCCACGACACAACCACAAAATACCACTACACTCAATTAAATTAACTTAATAAAATTTACTCCCCCGACAACGATCATTTGTAAAGGGAGACGGTACCATTTGTATTTATTACGCCCTCGCGGCGTTACCCCCGTAGTGATGATGATGAAAAGTAACCTATAACCTTCCTCAAGAGTTTAGCTATCAAATGCAGAAAGAATTTTTCAAATCCGACTGGTAGTTCCTGAGATTAGCGCGTTCAAAGAAACTCTTCCGCTTTATATATTGGTACTAGCAGCGCCCTCGCGGCGTTGCCCCTGTAGTGATGGTATAATGATGATGATAATGAAAAGAGTTTAGCTACCACATCAGTGGCGGCGTAGCATGGGTTGGCACCCGGGGCGGTATTCTATTGAGCACCCCCCCCCCCCCCCCTCCAAAAAATAATTTCTGACTATAATATGGGTGCAAGACACAG
The DNA here is from genome assembly GCA_958496255.1 of Camptogramma bilineatum. Classification (NCBI taxonomy): domain Eukaryota; kingdom Metazoa; phylum Arthropoda; class Insecta; order Lepidoptera; family Geometridae; genus Camptogramma; species Camptogramma bilineatum. Next base: position 557,886 of record OY292479.1, on the reverse strand, counting down.
GACACAGAGATAAATGTTTGGATAAATATGCAAATATTTGTAACGTAGGCGCCGCGCCGGCTTGAAACTCGGTTTACACTTTGCTTGCAAAATAGTACTTACCTACTCATGAAGCTAATATGCGAGCGAAGCGAGCCGATTTTTTTTAACAAATGCAACATAATCGCAAAATACTGAAGCTAATATGCGAGCAAATCGAGCTCCCTACTCTTGCAAAATACACATGAACCTAAAGTGCGAGCGAAGCGAGCTGAATTTTTTAAAGGAAATTGTAACATGTGACACTTGAGGTTGCTTATGGTGCTTAAAGAAAAGGCTGCTGCTTAAATGCGAGCGAAGCGAGCCGAATTTTCAAAGACAAATGCGACATAATGAGATGACACTTGATTTTGCGTACGGTGCTGAAAGAAAAAGCGGGCTGCTTGTCGGTTTCTATGACTAAAATAGACATGAAGCTAAATTCGAGCGAAGCGAGCCGATTTTTTAAGACACATGACATGTTATATGACGGAATGACAAGGGGCCGCAAGCCGCGCGAGGCCGCCACCCCCTAAGGCTGCCACTGCATGGCATTATACTCACTTTGGTCGCAAAATACTCAGTAAAGCTAATATGCTAGCAAAGCGAGATTAAAACGAAGCGAGCGTCTTACTTTTTGAGCCGATTTTTTTTAAGGCAAATGCAACATGTGACATCACTTGACTGTGCTCTAAGAAAATGCTGGCTGCTTGTCGGTTTCCATTCTGTGGTCAGACTTAACTCATTTTGCTCGTAAAATAGTTATCTACTCATGAAGCTATATACGAGATCCACGAGCAAAGAGAGTCGAATTTTCTTAAGACAAATGCGTAATGATACTTTTTTCATTCAAATTCCCATTTACATCCCCTTATGGGTAACACCAATTTGAACACCCTCTGGCACTCCCTTTGAAAGGTAGATTTTACAAAAAAGTACGGATTTTTTTTTTCACCGTGGTCCACGGTGACACCCCCCTGGTGCGTGGCGCCCGGGGCGGACCGCCCCGTCCGCCCCCCCCCCTTACGCCGCCACTGTACCACATGCAGAAAGAATTTTTCAAATCTGACTGGTAGTTCCTGAGATTAGCGCGCTCAAACAAACAAACTCCAGTCCGATTTGAAAAATTCTTTCTGCATGTGATAGCTAAACTCTTGAGGAAGGTTATAGGCTACTTTTCACCATCATCATCATAATATACCATCTACGGGGGTAAAGCCGCGAGGGCGCTGCTATAGTCGTATTGCTCATTATACGGACTAAAAGTGAAGGAAAAAATACCATTTTTCCTTCAATTTTGACATAAAACGTATCAAAACTAATCAAAATTGAAGGAAAAATGACATTTTTTCCTTCAATTTTAGTCCGTATAATGAGCAATACGACTATAGTTACAATAAAATCGTAGGGTGACCAAGAAGGGCACAGTAATTTGATAATATTAGCCAATGCAATCCACAGCCTCTAGGGTTGGCAATCGTTTGTCATTGCTCCGACAATTTGTTTTTATTACAAAGCTTCATTTTAAAAGGTCAGGGTTGTCAAACGCAAGCTTTAACAATAAAAATTGGAGCAGTGTGAGTCTGACACTTTTGTATCGAGTTAGGGAAGTTACAGTTATAATAACTGGTTTAAGTAGGTAAAATTAATTTTGTTAGTTGAAATAATTATGTTTTTTCATACATGCAAATATAAGTTTGTATTATCAATACATTTTTCTTGAACTAGAAATAAAAATGTCTTTCTTCCTATTGATCCTACTAATATTATAAAGGCGAAAGTCCGTGTGTGTGTGTGAATGTTTTTTACCACGTATCTCCATAACCACTAAGCCGATTTTAATGAAATTTGGAATGTAGATAGTTTAGGTTCTGGAATAAAACATAGGCTACTTTTTATCCCGGAAAAATGTATGGTTCCCGTGGGATGTAAAAAAGGTAGTCCACGCGGGCGAAGCCGCGGGCGTTCACTAACTAAAAACTAAACTGTATCCCCAAAGCGCGGTAGACATTACCTGGGATCATGTCTAAGAGGGTAGTCAACGCACGTCCGCAAAAAAACATAGTAGAAATGCAGTAAATGAACCCACGAGTCGAATCGAAAGATGAGGCTCCACTCGACCAACAAAGCTCTTACTTTTTTACTAGGGGCTCACAACCATTTATTTTTATTAAGCCCTGTTTAAAAGACTAGGGATGCCGCGCGGGAGTTTTTAGTAATGTTTTTTCGTTAAAAAAGTATAAAAAGTTCTGAGTTGACAACTTCTACTTGATTTAAGAGGACAGAGCAGAAAATGTCGGGAAGGAGCAGAAAAAGGCCAAGTGTGAGACATACAGATCGCGGAATTCTGTATAAGTTATTTCAGATTGAAGTACCTACCAACTTAATATTGCAGTTAAAAGTATGTTCTATTCTATCATACATTCCAACTGCAAAAGTGAGTTTGTAATCGCAAAATTAAATTTTTTTAAGAGTACCTAACTAGAAATTAACAACCTACGATTTTTAACTTTTTTGAGCTGATAGATCTGGAAAAATAATTATACAACTTTAATTAGTTTTTAAGTACTTTTGTCTGTTGTCTTGCCTGCTATGAGGCTGCTGCTGCTACGAAATAAATGTATTTTATTTTTATTTTTTATCGATCGAGCGAGCGAAGCGAGCGAAGATCTTAGTGGTAAGTTGGGCGATTTTGCTTTGTATGTTTGTATGTTTGTATGTTTGTATGTTTCACGAATTGTTGTTCGAGCATAACTGTCGAACCGTTCATCCAATCTGCATGAAACTTGGTAGGTCAATAGGTTGTGGTAAGGAAATTTACGGTGGAGCATATGAGCTTAATCGATGAAGGGGTTGTGAAGATATTGGGTTCCCAAGGGGGTAAAAAATTATGAAAGTTACACAAATATATTGAGTGGGGTGTCATACGAAAGGGCTTATTTTGTACATTCCAAAATGGTTTTTATTTTTAATCTAGGATGTATAGTTTTTGAAATACGACCAAAGACCAAAAACTACGAAACCAGAGCTGCAAGAGCTCCCGTTTCATAGAGTTTCGATGTCTTCGTAGCTCATTGACTGGTCGGTCTTAAAAAGAGAGTGGCATCGTTGCGGTTTGGTTTGCAATGATTTTAGATGCTACTTGATTTATTTTCATGATAAAAAAAAATTTGATAAAAAATGAAAATAATTGGGGTAAAAAAAGTTAAGTAAACAAATATATTGAGTGCGGTGTCAAATGAAAGGTCTTTATTTGTACATTCTAAAATAGTTATTATTTTTATTCTAGGACGTATACTTTTAAAAATACGACGAGAATTCATAAATATGAAATAAATGAAAAATTAGACACGACATTATGTATTGCATGCATGCTAGTATTTTTTACCATGAAGAGCTAGCGCAATAGGCATACCCGGCAGTAGTAGCACTTGAAATTATAGGGGTAGTCAGAAGAAAGTCCAAATGTTGGCCATCTACGGTGCGCGAGATCTCAGTTCGGGGCGAACTACTAGTTTATTTTAAGCTTTTTTCCTTTATATTGGTTGTTATGTGATCTAGGTTCTTGTTCAACAGCGCAGAAGGCAGCGCTGCTACAGACTGATCTAAGAGGCCAGTCACAGTGTGCGCACTTGCTTACATTTTTACACTGATAACTCTTTACCTACTAACTTTGGCGTTGGACAGGACATGTAGCGAGATACACAGACAAAAGATGGACATTAGAGACAACAGTATGGAAAGGACCGCCAGGTAAAAGGAAAAGGGGGCGTCCTAGTAAAAGGTGGACAGACGACATAAATGCTGTTGGAGGAGGCCTATACCCGAGAAGGGGTTCCAATCAATGAAAATGAATCAAGGAATTGATTAAGGAACGAAAGGAAAAAATACTTATACATAATTATAGAAGAAGTGAAATTCATATAGAACAAATTGTAAAAAAAAGCATGTACCTACTACCTATTTTAGCAGTACATTGGAAATAAACGGGCTTATTATTATTATAACTCTTTACTAAAACTATCGGCCGATTTAAAGTCAGCAGACTACGTGAGGTCTTATTCGACGGTATTTTATGTACTTAAGTAATTTCTGTGAATTATTATAATGTCAAGTAAAATTTACGAAAGTTTTAAAACTGTTTTATTTATTATTTTGTCCGCGTGGCAACCCTAACACTTCAAACCGCAGATAATGTACAGAACAATTTGTAATAATAATTGTCAAGTGCCACCCCTAGTCCGATCGGTTTATTCAATTGGACACCTGCTATAATATTTTATGTTTTTTATTTTATAACTAGCTTCCGCTCGCAGCTTCGCTCGCACCCGGATAAAAAGTAGCCTATGTCCTATTCCCGGTCATTATTAGTCTATCTCTATTTTAAATTTCAGCCAAATCGGTTCAGTGGTTGTCGAGTTATAGAGGAACAAACATACATCCAAACTTTCGCATTTACAATATTAGTGTGTGTGATAGTGTGATGTGATAGTTCCAGGTTCCAGGCAAACCTTATTGCGATGTTTCTTGTTTACCTGAAACAAACAAAGATAATGATAAGTTTAAAGTTAAAAGTAAGTACCTAGGTAAAAAACTTAGGCCTTGCCTAGTTTACACGAGGCCATCGCTGGCTGCCAGTCTCACTTGCAGCCAGCGCTGGCTTGGTATTTGCCTTGTGTAAACAGTTTTTCAAGCGGAGGCGGAGGTCACTGGCTTAAAAAAATAGACGGGCGCTCTATTCTCGCCAGCGCTGGCATCCAGCGCTGGCCTGGTGTAAACTATACTTTACATCTTTACTAGAAATACAAGGATAGTATAGATATTTCCTAAATCATAACCAACCCCACAAAGGAACAAGTACCTACCTAATAAGCCAATAGAAAATTCCAAACCCTTATAATAAATTCATCCCTTAGGACCCTAATTGCTAATCGACCCACCCTGTATATCGTGCGCACTCAATAAAATCAGTTTTGAAGCACCCTGCGTAATAAAGGCCTCTGGTTATGAGGCCTTTTGCACAATTTATGGGATTTTTTATTTTATTGGTCTCTTGGCTTTTTTGGCACTCTTTTTGGGTTTTTATTGAGTTACAGCATAACAAAAAATAAACAAATTTTATAATAAAAAAAAAAACCCGTCAAGTGCGAGTCGAACTCGTACGCCGAGGGTTCCGTACCTAGCCATGGTACCAATTAAGCTAGTCCGCTTAATTGTATGAGCGCCCATACAACTCGGAGGACAATTTTAATTGGCGTCAACTATGTATGGGAACACCCTTTAATTTTCAACTTTTTTAACTTTTTGGAATTTTTCCTTTATTTGTGCTATAAGACCTTGCTTTTTGCCAAATTTCGTTATTCTAGGTCAACGGGAACTACCATTTAGGTTTTCGACCCAAAACCTCTAGGGTACTTCCGGTTGACCTAGAATTTTCAATTTTGGTTACAAGCAAGGTCTTCCAGCACAAGTAAAGGAAAAATTCCGAAAAATAAAAAAAGTTGATAATTAAGGTAAGTTTTGGTACTCACAAGTTTTCACGAAAACCTAAATTTGCCTATATCTTTTTATAGTGTTGACTCAGGGCCTTGATTTTTATACTCACAATAAGGACTATAGACCTTAGTATATGGTATAAATTTCAACTTGCTAGCTCTACCCGTTCCTGAGATAATCGATGGTGACACACGGACAGACAGACGGACAGACGGACAGACGGACAGACGGACAGACGGACAGACGGACAGACGGACAGACGGACAGACGGACAGACGGACAAGAAAGTGATCTTATAAGGGTTCCTTTTTTTACCTTTTAAGGTACGGAACCCTAACTAGCTATGCCCGCCGGTTTCACCCGCTATTTAATAGCCTGACCTTCCTCAAGAAAGTATGAGCTATCAAATGCAAAAGATTTTTTCAAATCCGACGTTGTTGTTCCAGAGATTAGCGCGTTCAAACAAACAAACTTTTTAGCTTTCTTATCTATATGTAGAGCTAGAGGTACTAATATAATAAAGCGGAAGAGTTTGTTTGAACGCGCTAATCTCAGGAACTACCAGTCCGATTTGGAAAATTCTATCTGCATTTGATAGCTAAACTCTTGAGGAAGGTTATAGGCTACTTTTCATCATCATCATCAACATATACCATCACTACGGGGGCAACGCCGCGAGGGCGCTGCTAGTTATAAAAGATAGACTAGTACTAGTAAAGATAGTATAGATATTTGAATTAAAAGTCTATTCTACCATCATCTACTTATCTATCTGAAAAATCCCTACAAACGACTAAGGCTGGATTCGACCAAACTGGATTAAGTTTTTACTCGAGAGTAAACTACTGTTTTTGTTTGAATATTTCGACATTGTAAAGTTGACACCTTATAACCAGGATAATTTGTATGCACATAATAATGTTCGGTTGCGCTTTCTAAACAATTGTATTTCGAATTATGTCGGCTAGTTACTCTGGAGTAAGATGACTTTTGATCGAATCCAGCCTTAGTAGGTAAGTACTTGATAAAAATAAATTGTAATAAAAATAAAATGTAAGTAATAAAAGCCACCCTATGTTGACCACAAAGAGATCTCGTTCTAAATTGGGGTGCGAAATTATTCAAGCGTAGATCATCCCTTCGCAAACTAGCTACTGCCCGCGGCTTCGTAAGGGTTTACTAATTTACTACCCACATAAAATAGTAGACATTTTCACAGATCTTATTATATACTTACTGATACTAGACCCAGCATCGCACGGGTCACAATGTCGGTCCCGGCTTTTGAAGTCGTTAAGCCGTGACGGAGGCCTTTAGGCGGCCTAAAAACTCCGTCACCAGAGTTGGCCACTTGCTCATTCGAAAGAAGAAGAAGACGGGTCACATCACACATCACATTAAAAACCTCTAAAATTATCAGTGTTTCTCTACTATATTATGCATGTATTATACATATAAACGTTCCTCTTGAATCACTCTATCTATTAAAAAAAACCGCATCAAAATCCGTTGCGTAGTTTTAAAGATATAAGCACACATAGGGACAGACAGCGGGAAGCGAGTATGTAGTGATAGTGAAGTGATAGTGGTTAGGTATTCACTTCCAAATAAGTATTTCAAAAATCGTTTTGCAACTTCTCGAAGCTTTAAAAAACTTAGATTTTTTAAATCTTTTACTAGATGATTTATACAGTGTCAGGAGGCTATCTTTGCCTACAACGTTAAGGGAGTGTCCACATTGCGTTTTTTGCAGCGCGTTTGTATCGATACAAACGCGATTCGAACGCGATGCGAACGCGCAGCCCCCCGCGCAGCCCCTCCCGGTTCGCTTTTGTATGGAAAAATACGCGTTGCGAACGCGCGTTTGTATCGATACAAACGCGCAGCTCAAAAACGCGCTGCAGAAAACGCAATGTGGACACTCCCTAAGTTTGTACAATCCGACTTAACTTACATAACGGCTAAGCACGAGTCTGACACTCGCGCAAACAGTTTTTTAACTAATCCTGTTCTTTTGAACATCTCTATGACGGCTCATTGTACCCCATTGACCGCGGTCCCCCATCGCGGTGCAATTATCGACGCGTTGCTAATCCCTCGCCAAATAACCGCATATTATTATTTGGGGATCGAGGGGGATTAAGCATGGTGTCCATGGGTTTGGGATAAAACTGGATTTTCTTTGTTAGTATTGAACAAGCATCAATAAGCATAAATTATAAATTGGAACAAACAACCAGAATGCGAATCTTTATTTTATCTATGTATCTCACAATCAAGTCAAATGTAATAATAATAACTCCTCATACGTTAAATAGCAGTAGGTAAAATTTTAAAAAATCGCCATCAATGTCATAAGCTGAGCAATTTTCTGCAATCTCGAATTGCATTTCTGTTCATAACTCCGAAGATCCTCGACAGATCTTCACCAAATTTTTGTGACACCATTCGAAAAGTATAAGTACCCTTTCAAACAAAAAATGAATTCTCAACTCAAACGTTTTAAAACTGAATCATTATACAATATCCTACATTCTCCCAAAGCCTGGCCAGCTTACAGTAGCGTGTACAAGGTGATTATCATGCATGATGGTCACAGTAGGGCGACATTGTTACTGTCACTCAATAGATCAATGATTTGAATATTTCAAATGGTCTATGTGCAGATGGCTGATAGATTATTATCTGTAGAATAAATTGCACAATATTCTACGACCCCGCGATTACGTAAGACTTGCAATAGCAATGCGACAGCAATCACTACGCGACCGGTCGAAAAATATCACTAAAAATGAGCAATAGACGTAATTGGCTTCCGTAATACGATTTTTAGTGATATTTTTCGACCGGTCGCGTAGTGATTGCTGTCGCGTTGCTATTGCTTAGTCTTACGTAATCAGGACGCGGCTTTGGTGTGCTGAAGCCAATCGCACGTCTATTGCTCGCCTGTCGAATGCACTTCGGCCATAGTGCATTTTTGCAACCGTAATACGATTTTGTCCAACATACTTAGGTATCTACACCTTCAGTCGTGACTTCATGAGCCTAAGGTTCGCCCGAGAACGAGACCAGAGACAGACTTTGTAGGGCGCAGGCCAGATAGAAGAGACGGGGCGCAGACATTTGTCTCTTCCGCGTCCTTTTCATACAAAATGTGACGGGGCGCCCCGTCTCTATATGTTTTGCGTCACGACGCTTCTATACATTTTCTATGAAAGGGACGCGGAAGAGACAAATGTCTGCGACGCGTCCTCGTCGTCTTTTCTGTATGTCCCGCGCCTAGGAGCGCGAAAGTGACACGAGACAGAGAACCGTCAGTTTATATGACAACGGTCTCCTGTCTCGTTCTGTCTCGGTCTCTGGTCTTGGTCTCCTGACTCGGTTTCGGGCGCGAACAGCCACCTTGTTTCACTCTTCAGCTTGTCGCCGGTCGCGTCCGCGAGTTGGCCATTCACAGCACATTTCTCTGTGCTGTGAATGTTCAAAATTAATTTCCCTGTGCTGTGAATGGTCAACTCGCGGACGCGACCGGCGACACGCTGAAGAGTGAAACAAGCCTAAGCCGTGACCTACAAAACTGACCTTTTTTTAATGTTATAGAACGAATCCAACTTATCAGTAGGTAGGTACTAACTGTACCACAACAATAAAACTATCGAGTTTCAATGCCAAATAAAAACAGTAACTCGATCCTAAAACATCTGCGTATTTTTTATACCAACTAAGCTTTGGTGCCCCAATATAAGTGCTATTGTGACATTCTCAATGGGTGCATTGAAAAAAACTGTATCAATTCGACAAGCGGTTTTGATTTTTTGCATCAAATTGCAGGGACAAAAATATACAATTATTGTTGAAAAGTGGAAGTTTTAAGTTATGCTACAATAGCTTTATTGCATTTAATAAATAATGCTGGACATTTTATACAGCATCATCTAGCCCCAAAGTAAGCAAAGCTTGTGTTATGGGAACCACATGACTGATATACTTACCTACTACTTATTTTGTAAATACATACAATATTGTAAAAAACACCCAGACCCACGAAAAATATTTGCAGATCATACAAACATTTGACTCGAGGCGGGTATCGAACCTGAGCCTACTGTATATCAGGTATGCCTTTCTCTTACGTTATGGCCTACAGTTTTACTAGAGATTTTCGCAGGACTTAATTCTGGGCTTACGTGGCTTTTTGGTTACTAGAGAAAGTTTCTCTAATAACCAAAAGCCATGCGAAAATCTCTAGTAAAACTGTAGGCCATAACGTAAATCCGTACCCATATTATAAATGTGAAAGTGTGTTTATTTGTTTATTTGTCCTGCTTTCACGTCAAAACAGAGCGACGGATTGACGTGATTTTTTGTGTGGAGATAGTTGGAGGGCTGGAGAGTAACATAGGCTACTTTTTATCCGGGTGCTACGCGAGCCGCGGGCAGCAGCTAGTGTGCGATAAACCTTTCGAAATATTCACCAATTTCCATACGTTAGTGGCACGGCATCGCGTCGGTTCCTTCATTGTCCCCTAGCTGTCCCTTGGAGCGTGGTGCCCACTGGAGTGATATGTCCGGTTCGAATAGAGGGGAGTGCGTTTGGAATTGGTTTTTATGTTTGCCATTTCGTGAAGCATGCATACCGCCATTTTGGGTCCTCAAAAGTGTACCTTATTATCTACTAGCTGCTGCCCGCGGCTTCGCTTAATAGGTTTGTCTAGGTACTCAAATTCATCTTCATTCAAATCACCTCAGGTACCTATTTAAATTATAATCTACGGTTACCCCAAAATCTTACGGGAAGTTCCAATTAGCTCATCACGACAGCCCAAGTTTGAGACAAAGCGGACATTTTACACCAGCTACACAAGTTTGCTTGTATTTCAGCGCCATTTCTAGGCTCCTAGCTTTTCCTAGGAAGCAATGGAGGTGGCTTCACAAATTCGAAAAAATGGTCTGTAAAGTCGGTTTACGGACGATAAGTTTACGCGATAACGTCATAAGAAAACATTGATAAACGATCGTGCCTCTCTATCGCTTGTTCCGCGTTCTCGCTTGCACGCTCAGCTCTGGCGGAACGAAGAGTCACAATCACAAGGTAGTGTTTAGGAAACTTTGACGAGTCTTAATTTGTTCCATTGGAATTTGGCATCGAAAGTCATCTCCACTCGATGGATCGCCGAAAAGAAAGCTAGACCTAACTTATTGCCCTGGTTCTTAAGGTTTATTTATTTTATTTATTTATTTAACGGAGAAACTGGAGTAGAATCACTTAGTTCTTACTTCTTCACACCGGACTCGCTGCTTACGTAAGACTTTGCAATAGCAATGCGACAGCAATCACTACGCGATCGGTCAAAAAATATTACTAAAAATTATATTACGGAAGCCAATCACGTCTATTGCTTGTCTTTAATACGATTTTTAGTAATACTTTTCGACCGGTCGCGTAGTTATTGCTGTCGCATTGCTATTGCAAAGTCTTATGGCGGCCACCCACAACCAATTCTATCATCCAATCGATTGGATGCGGCATGACGAATGGATCACGCCGATTATAACGTTACGTAATTAGGGGCCGACAAACTATCAGCCGAGAGAAAATTTGCAGTGAGCGCGGTCCCAGCCTATTAAAATGTTGGTACCACGCGAGAGAAGCTACAGATAAAGCTAGTAAGAGAGTGGCCACACTGCGTTTTCTGCAGCGCGTTTTTGAGCTGCGCGTTCACACCGCGTCTTTATTGTATCGATACAAACGCGCGTTCGCAAAGCGAACCGGGGGGCAGAGCGTTCGCATTGCGTTTGTCTCGATACAAACGCGCTGCAAAAAACCCAGTGTTTCCACTCCCTAAGTAATACAATAAACATATCCAGGACCATTATAAAGCCACATCCATGGTTTATTCTGTCGCATCGTGAAAGTTATGCATTTAATTTCCGCCGCCGGCTGCACGTCTTTACAGCGGTCCGTTAAACAGCCAAGCAGATCCGTTCTAGAGATTATAACGAAACACATTTATTTCTGTAGAATGGAATACAATTATAACTTTATAGCTATAAAAAAAACTTAGGCCTTCACATCTTTACTAGATAATCTATCCCATAATTTCTCAACGTGGGCGATAACACCCCCTTATAGACGTTTGAGACTTTCAGGGGGGCAGTAGAAGACCCAGAGAAAACTAGGGGGCATTGAGATGGCGCATTAAAATATGGGATGGTTAAGGAACTAAGATCTATACAGTGTCAGGAAGCAATCATTGCCTTCATTCTACGGGACACTGTAGTGCCTGGGACATTGTTTGAGATGAAGTAGGCTTGTAGCACCTAAACCATCCTCTCAGCTTAACCGGTCATATCCACAGAAAAGACATGGTCAATACGTGTGGGGCTGACTAAGCCGCGGGTTAGCGTTTTTTTTAAGTTGATAAAAATCCCTTGGGCGCGCGAAACAGACAGGAGACAGAGAACATACATACATACATAAAATCACGCCTGTTTCCCATCATAGGGGTAGGCAGAGACCACATATATCCACTTGCTACGATCCTGACACATTTCTTTCGCTTCATTCACTCTCATCACATTCTTCATGCAAGCTCGTCGGTTTAAGGTCTCTTGACCTGGCCTTTTTTCAATAATTCGCCAATTTAGTCCAGGAATGTGCGCCTAGGTCTTCCCCTTCCGACGGTCCCATTCACACTCGCGTTATGGACCTGTTTCGTCAATCTTCTTTCATCCATCCTCTCAACATGACCGAACCATCTTAACATACCCTTCTCAATTCAGACAGGACACAGAGAACCGTCATCAGTTTAAACGACAACGGTCTTGGTCTCTGGTCTCGGTTTCTGGCGTGAACTGCCAGCTTTAGGTATATGACTAAGCCTGGAGTACCTACAGCGTTTTGTCATACAAATTTAAGCTTATTTGTGATGCGATTTGCATCATAAATCATAGTTATTTACAAATCTGTCACACCGCACAAACCACACACTTCAATATTTAAACCAATAAAAAATCTAATAAAAATCGGATTAACAACCACCCTTTGAGGTTTAAATGAGGGGTGGGATTAATCTCTATTCGTCAAAAGGGTCCCCAAAGGGTTGGATCCCTAATTTTTATTTTTAACCGACGAAAAGATATATTTAGAATGGTATTTTTTGTCATTACTGTTATTTATAATAAGATAATGTAGGTATGTTTGTATGAGCTGGTGACTATGGTGACCGAGTTTTTAGGCCGCCTGAAGGCCTCCACTGTGGCTTCTAAGTCTACTTCAAAGCCCTAGCCGGCGCCATCCTGGATAAAGCAGGTTATACAGGAGGCCTAAAGACTGAAACTTCTGTGCACTGCCATCCTCAATAGCTTCTTTTAATTTTTCCATCTAAAGGTTGCCTGGAAGAAATCACTCTAAGCGATAAGGCCACCCATTGTACTAATAATGGTGTAGGTACAATAAAGTGTTCATTCATTCATTCATTCATTCAATGAAAAACTGGTTTTATGTTTGAGTTAAAACCGATTTTCTACATAGGATCTCTGTTAATTTAAAAAAAAACGATAAAATTACCCAGAGCGGCATTGAAATTGAATAATTTGAGATAGAATTGAATAAAAGTATGTAATAGATAACATTATGTAGATATCTGTAGATTGATGACGCCATTTTTTGTGTTACTCGCGACATCGTGTAATTTATCACTCTCGTTTTCACAGTCACACCGATTGATTCATATTATATTCAGTTTTATTTAAAACGAAACTATTAAGATTAAGAAGATATTCTCTTTTAAAGATCCTTTGAAGATGTCTAAAGGGGGAAGTCAGAAGGGTATGTCACTTCACATTTGGCAAAAGTTAGCATTTATCAAGACTCAGCCCCCCTAGCCATATTACACTATCTATCGTCACTGTAGAATAGAAACACTTCAAAATGTATAGTATTTGACGTTTCAAGTAGATGAGTCACGTGGTCTGGGCCTGTATTCTATTAAATGACAACCGCTTTGGTTTTGGTTCGAACTCTTAAATGTCAGCCATTTGGTGAATAGTAGAATAGCTTTTCAAAAATTTGTACTGCCAAAGTTCAAAACCTCACCACAACTGAGTCGTTTGTTATTAGTAGTCATGGAAACAGTCGCTTTAGTTGAGGTTTTGGTTGAGGTTGATAAAAAGTTCGGTACCGGAATCGAGCCCCAGAACGTCAATTCCTATACATTTTGAAGTGTTCTATTCTACAGCGACGATAGATCGTTCTACAGCGACGATAGATAGTGTAATATGGCTAGGGCCGATGGCTAGGGCCCCAGGGGCCCTAGGCATATTACACGATTACACGACGACAATAGCAATGCGGTGCGACAGCAATCAGTCATTACGCGACCGGCCTAAAAATATCACTAAAAATCGTATTACGGTCGCAATATGCACTACATACACTACAGCAATAGACTTGCGATTGGCTTCCGTAATACGATTTTTAGTGATATTTTTCGACTGGTCGCACCGTGATTGCTGTCGCATTGCTATTGCAAGTCCGTAGGCGAGGAATCGACCACAGATTTCTAATCTGTGGTATCGACGCTATCTATCGACGGTACAAGTACGGGTGAGTTTTTTTCAGGGCCACTTAGAGGAAGTCTGAAACCGAGAGTTATCGAAAAGTCATTTTAGGAGTTACGGGCTCGATTTTGAAAAAATACCTAAGTTGTTAGGCCGGAAAGAACGGCGTTGTACAGAGAATCCTGGCGGTCTCTAGTACCAGAGGCCAAGAGCCACATCGGGTCGTTGCGCCACGGCAGTAAGTAAGTAAGTTCGCAATGTCCTATAGTCGGATTGCTCATAATACGTACTAAAATTGACGGTCAAAATGTCATTTTTCATATATTTTTAGTCCGTACAATGAGCAATTCGACTATAGTTAGAGAGTTCCGTTAAGTGCAGTAGACAAGACATAGGCAGTTTAATAACACTGTGTGTGTGTTTTTTGCTACAGCTCGGTGTGACTGCGTCCGGTTCACAAGTCAATGAATCCTAATTTATATCTTACAGGAAAATGCAAGAAAATTCCTCAGGAATTTCTGGTAGGGTCCCCCGACCTTAGAGCGATGAGGTACAGACGGAAGTGATTTATTTAGGCTAGATTTTACCAAACTGGATTAAGTTTTATCTGGAGATTAAACCACAGATTAAACTGCTGTTTGTTTGAATATTTTGACAATGTAAAGTTGACACCTTTTAACCAGGATAATTTGAATGCACATAATAATGTTTGGTTGCGCTTTCTAAACAATTGTATTTCGAATTCTGTCGGCTAACGGAATAACTACTCTGGGAGTAAGATGACAGTTTGGTCGAATCCAGCCTTAACTGATATAACTACAGTAGGAAGGCACTATTAGGAAATTGTTAGGTACGCCATCCTCTTAGCTTAACATATCCACAGGAAAGACATGCTCAATACGTGTGAGGACTAAGCCGCGGGTTTCCTCACTCCTCAGAAATTCCTTAGGAATTTCTGGTATGGTCCCTCCCGACCTTGGAGCGATGAGGTAGGTACAGACAGAAATGATTTATTTAACTGATTATTCCTAATATTGCCTTTTATTCCTAATATTCTAAATAACTGATTATTCCTAATATTAGGAAATTGTTAGGAACTCTAGATTACTTCACTTAATTTAAAATTAATAAGTAGGTACTTACTTAAAAAAAGTAAAAAAATAATAATTAGATTTTCCTTTTTTAATTTAAGAATTAGCTCCCTACCTTTGATTTTTTAAACACGCTTTAATGCGCTTTACTCTTAGACCTGGATAGGTCTGGCTTCTCACAACTTTTTTTTTGTCGCGCAAAAACAGTAGAATCACCTAGCTCAAGAAATGATTTTTAATTTTTGTTTGCGTGGTTCATACACTTTGTTCATACATCATACTATCAGTTCATAGTTTCCTATCACCACTCTGGTCCATTTACTCAGCCTCAGGGTTTATTAGCCTTTCCTTTTCCTTGTGGTCTCGACCCTTCTTACTTATTAATTTTATAGGAATTTCGACCTTTTAAAAGCTATTTTGTAAATGCTAACAGATTTTTAAGTGTTACGCAAAAGAGCCCATCGAGATAATCTAAATCCTAGCTAGTAAGTTTTAAGTATCTTTCTTATCTGTCTGTTGTTCAGGTAGGAATCTTGCAATAGCAATGCGACAGCAATCACTACGCGACCGGTTGAAAATATCACTAAAAATCATATAACGGTCGCAAAATGGACTATGGCCGAAGTGCATTTAGCGACAGGCGAGCAATAGACGTGCGATTGGCTTCCGCAATACGATTTTCAGTGATATTTTTCGACCGGTCGCGTAGTGATTGCTGTCGCATTGCTATTGCAAGTCTTACGTAATCAGGGCGCCGATTAGCTAACCGGTTGAAATTTTCAGGGTAGCTCACAACTCGATGACAATGCATTCTCGTTGGATGTTTGAGATGGAGTAGGCTTGTAGCACCTACACCATCCTCTCAGCTTAACCGGACATATCCACAGGAAAGACATGCTCAAATTGCTCAATACGTATGGGGACTAAGCCGCGGGTTTCCTCACGATGTGTTCCTTCATCGTTTAAAAGTGTTAATGCATATTTTTTCGAAACGAAAAATCCATTGTTCGGTGGCAATTCACTAGATGACAACGTCAATCATTCCGCTGCGTTTTGTTTCGATCTCTTAAATGTCAGGCATTTGGTGAATAGTAGAATGGCTTTTCAAAAATTTGTTCTGCCAAAGTCCAAACCTTAGCTAAAACTCCACCACAACTGAGTTGTTTGTCATTAGTAGAATAGGAAACAGACGAAAATCTAAGGTTTAGTTGACGTTTGCTCGTGGTTGATAAAAAGTTTGTTAGTAGAATCGCCACTCATGGCCACCTAGAAGGGACAGGATTCGAACCCATGACCTTCAGATCGAATGCGAGGTACTTTCCCTCTCGGCCAACACGGCTGTTAAACTCGCGCAAGCATAGAGAAGTAGGTAATAAATAAGCATTGACTTGTCTATAGATAGAGGGGAGTCAATAGCTTCCGTGGAGACATTTATTTGAGCGAGCGAGCAAAGCGAGCTTTGATTTTTGTTGCAACTTTGTTTTTTGGTTTTTGGTGAATTTGTTAGCAGCAGGATCAGCAGGGCTATTTTGACTCACACGTAAAGTCGCCAGCTCGGATTATTTTCTACAAAAATTGATTTTTTACGATGAATACTTTGAAATGGTAGAAGATGGTTGTATTGAGTAAAATATTCAAAGTAAGTAATTCTGCATTCTACAACTTTAATATTGTTCGTAAAAAAACAATTTGTAGGAAGAAATCCGAGTTAGCGACTTTACGTGTGAGACAAAATAGCCCTGCAGATTTGTATTAAAAGTTAGAAGAAGAGTAGCTTACCTAAGTATAACCTTCCTAAAGAATTGAGCTATCAATTTTCCAAATAGCTTAACCGACTATATCTACAAGAACGACAATACCTACCGTGTGGGGCTGACTAAAACCCGAAAACTACTTAGTTTAAGCGGTGCTTATTATTGACATTAACTGTCATTTTTGAATACTATTCTGAAGAGTAAGTCTCAAATAGATAAGTACGTCTCAAATATTTAATTACGTTGCGTTTCAGTATTCAGGTGTTTGTCGCGGGTTTCCTCACAATGTTTTCCTTCACCGTTCAGAGCTCGTGTTATTGCGCATGTAATTTTTTTTAAAAATCCATTGATGCACGGCCAGGATTCGAATCCACGACCTTCGGATCGAAAGTCGAGCTAATTCCCACTCTGCCAACACGGTTCTTTAATAGATCCTATAAATAACTATAGAATGTCTATTGATAGAGGGGAATCAATGACTTCCGGTGGTGTACAGGAAGACATTACAGTACTGATGTATTGTTAAGATTATTTTGGATAGGAGATGTACGATTTTCTCAATCTATATTGATACTAGCTGCTGCCCGCGGCTTCGCTTGCGTGGTACCCGGATAAAAAGTAGCCTATGTTACTCTCCAGCCCTCCAACTATTTCCACACAAAAAATCACGTCAATCCGTCGCTCTGTTTTGACGTGAAAGCAGGACAAACAAATAAATATGGGTACGGATTGTAGAGTGCAAGTTTCTGTTCTGGGTGGCAATTGTAGTAGGTACCTACAAAACTTTTTATGAACCACAAGTAAAACCTCAACTAAACCTTAGATTTTCGACTGTTTCCTATTCTACTAATGACAAATGACTCAGTTTTGGTGACGTTTTAGCTAAGGTTTGGACTTTGGCAAAACAAATTTTTGAAAAGCTATTCTACTATTCACCAAATGGCTGACATTAAAGAGATCGAAACAAAATGCAGCGGAATGATTGACGTTGTCATCTAGTAGAATTGCCACCCTGGACTGATTTGTAAAATTCTTTTTTTTTAAGGGTAGGTATACTTTCCAGTTGGAGAAACGGCTGACTTCACGAGTGCCTAGATCCATTGTGAGAAGTGTACCTATTTGTGAAATTTATCTACACTTTAGCTGTAAAGTACATATGGATCCAAGTGATAAAACAAGTCTTTACTTATAAACTTGTCAAGTATTACATCGCGTACATTCAATGACATCGCGGTCACAACACCGTTAGGGCGCTGTGTCCATTGTTGCACTATTTCTGACGTCATACATATTTTTAACCTATAAAATATTAAATGAAAATAAAATTTTAAATTAAAATATTAAATTAGCTAGTTACCAATATCTATACTAATTATATAAAGCGGAAGAGTTTTTTTCTTTGAACGCGCTAACCTCAGGAACTACCAGTCCGATTTGAAAAAATATTTCTGCTTTTGAAGTAGGAGTAGGTGTAAAGTTGCAAAGTTTGTCTGACTCAAAGGACTTAACCCTGTTTGTTCGTCCAAGCGTTACCCTCGTTACTTCAAACTAGGGCTTGAATATCGGACGCCTTTTCAATTCCGGAATTGTGTTTCGATATTCAGTATTTCATGTCCGGAATTCCGGAATTCCGGAACTCAAAAGTATATTTTTGTATCTACTAATGATAATAAATTAAAATGAAATATCTAGTTAAAAGTTTTACCTAAGTACCTACCTACTCTAATTTTGCAAAATTTTCCAAAATTTTTAATTATATAAATATGGATTTATGGATTTACTTCCTCAGTAGGTATCCGAAATATAAATAAAACAAATAAAAGCATTAAGTTTTTGAACTTTAATAAAAAAAAGAAATCATTAATTATTCAGAAATTAAAGAAGAGTGTAGTAATTCAAATCGCATACGAAGATTACGAAGCTCACTAACGGACGACAGCTGTTAAGTACTATTTTACTTATATCTTTTACTTACATACAGGGTGAATTTTTGAGATGGGGCAGTAAGGGCAGCTACCTTAACCGTTGTAGCTAGGGGAAAACGTTCTTAGGAGACCATCCTTAATTTTTGAAAATATTTCGACCTGCATTCACAGATTTTGAAAAATATGTACAGTCAGCGAGAAAATGGGCCATTTACATAAAAACTTTTTTTGATGCCAATCGATCCTGTTTCATCTAAGGATAAAAAGGCTCTTTCAGACCAACTGAGGTTAGAGTACTAGAAAAGTCAGAAATCGTTAAAATGTATTTCTGAGACAAGACAGTAAGGGCTACCTTAACCGTTGTAGCTAGGGGAAAACGTTCTTAGGAGACCATCCTTAATTTTTGAAAATATTTCGACCTGCATTCACAGATTTTGAAAAATATGTACAGTCAGCGAGAAAATGGGCAATTTACACAAAAATTTTTTTTGATGCCAGTCGATCTTGTTTCATCTAAGGATTAAAAGGCTCTTTCGGACCAACTGAGGTAAGAGTACTAGAAAAGTCAGAAATTTCTAAAATGTATTTTTGAGACGGAGCAGTAAAGGCAGCTACTGTAACCGTTGTAGCTACAGGAAAACGTTCTTAGGAGACTACCCTTACTTTTGAAGATATTTCGACAAAATGATGAAAAATTATGACAAATGACAAAATGATTTCGTACGAAATGTTTAATCAAAGTTATTTGCGTTTTCTGACTTTTCTAGTACTCTTGCCTCAGTTGGTCCGATA
Organism: Camptogramma bilineatum; assembly: GCA_958496255.1. Lineage (NCBI taxonomy): Eukaryota > Metazoa > Arthropoda > Insecta > Lepidoptera > Geometridae > Camptogramma > Camptogramma bilineatum. The sequence continues at coordinate 538,248 of OY292479.1, read as the reverse complement.
GAGCCTTTTAATCCTTAGATGAAACAGGATCGACTGGCATCAAAAAAAGTTTTTATGTAAATTGCCCATTTTCTCGCTGACTGTACATTTTTTTCAAAATCTGTGAATGCAGGTTGAAATATCTTTAAAGGTTAAGGGTAGTCTCCTAAAAACGTTTTCCTGTAGCTACAACGGTTAAGGTAGCCCTTACTGTCTTGTCTCAGAAATACATTTTAGCGATTCCTGACTTTTCTAGTACTCTAACCTCAGTTGGTCTGAAAGAGCCTTTTTATCCTTAGATGAAACAGAATCGATTGGCATCAAAAAAAGTTTTTGTGTAAATGGCCCATTTTCTCGCTGACTGTACATTTTTTTCAAAATCTGTGAATGCAGGTCGAAATATTTTCAAAAATTAAGGATGGTCTCCTAAGAACGTTTTCCTCTAGCTACAACGATTAAGGTAGCTGCCCTTACTGCCCCGTCTCAAAAATTCACCCTGTATACTTATCGCGGGCGGGGCGAGACCGCGAGATGCGTCTCAAGCCGCGTACGGATGCGCCCGCCGCACCTCAAGCCGCGTAATAATATTTTTTCCAATATCGAAATTCCGATACTGCTCTCGCTAATTCCGGAATTGGAAACGATATTGGATTTTATCGGAATTCCGGAATTGAGTCAGTTCCGGAATTCCGGAGCTCAAGCCCTACTTCAAACCACACTGGTCGGGTTCGTTCATTGTTAACGACACCCCCAAACGAAACACCTTAAAGAAACTTAAATTTAACTGAACATGAAAAAGTTATAAATTGTGTAAGTGTTAATATCTAATGCTAGCAGTGCCCTTGCGACGTTGCCCCCTTATTGATGGTCTAATGATGATGATAATGAAAAGTAGCCTAATCTTCCTCAAGAGCTTAGCTATCAAATGCAGAAATAAGTTTTCAAATCCGACTGGTAGTTCCTAAGATTAGCGCATTCAAACAAACAAACTCTTCCGCTTGATATAATTGGTATAGAAATAGAAAAGAAATAGAAAATGTTTATTTTCGTCACAAACAAGTACATGGAATTTTATAAATTAGGTACTAGATATAATATTCACGTGACAGAAAATAGGTAGCCCCTGAGCATTTGCTACAGCAGTTCAAAAACTGCGGAAGGGCTGGTTTTCAGTGGCATATTGATAAAGTCCGTGGTATTATCTCGTAATACAGTGGAAACGCACTCATCAATGAATGAGTACAGACGACATAAGTAGCGTGGCGTCCGTTTCTGTTCCGAGAAAAATAATGATGAACAAGATTTACCATGGGAACGTCAGGTAGCCTCAGTTATATTGACCTAATTAATTGACCTTTATATCAATTAAACAAGCTGACCAAAAACAAATATTTAAAAAAACAAAAACCCGACTGCGTTAAAGTTAAAACTAAAAAGAAAAAAAAACAAGCCTGCAAAGAATAACTCACAGTCGGTACCCATTTATTTTATTACCAATCAAATCTTCATAATGTTATGGGTCCCGACTGTGAGTAATTCTTTGCAGGCTTGTTTTTTTTTCTTTTTAGTTTTAACTTTAACGCAGTCGGGTTTTTGTTTTTTTAAATATTTTTTTATTTCAAACTTTTTAGTTATGATTTATTAGGTGATGATGATTTTTATGATTAACTAGCTGACGCCCGCGGCTTCGCCCGCGTGGGCTACTATTTTGTTTATCCCACGGGAACTATGCATTTTTTCGGAATAAAAAGTAGCCTATGTCCTATTCCCGGTCATTATCTATCTATGTTTTAAATTTCAGCCAAATCGGTTTACGCGTTTGGCCTCTAGAGTGCCACATAGAAACATCTGTAGCGAGAGTGAATATTAATCAACTTTAAACCGTTATGTTTCCTAAACTATTGCTTAAAATGAAAAGTGGTAAAAGGAACCTAAAGTTGATTTTTAAATACCTATTCAACGATACCCCACTTGACATAATTCGTCAATTTTGATTATTTTAATTTTGACAATATGGCGTCTGGTTGTGGCACTGGTGAATTTTGATTACTGTCATGTCTTTAGTGACACTTCCAAGGTTGAGACGAATCGATTGACGTTAGAATCATCAAAATCGGTCCACGCGTTTGGCCTATATAGTGCCACATAGAAACATCCATACATACCCTCATACAAACATAGACTGATAAACACATTACCCTTCCTTTGCTTTGCGCAGTCGGGTAAAAATAGCCTTAGTAGAAAAAAATGTACTTAGTTGTACTTAGGTGTGTACTTAGGTTATGGTGTAGGTGCTACAAGCCTACTCCATCTCAACATTGGGTTACGTATTGATGTCACGAAAAATACAAGACAGATTTTTGAAATCCATAGGAACGTTTGACAGATTTTTGATTTCTTTTTTTTCATAAAACAGGAATTCGAATTCCATAAATTCTTAAGCCAGATTTTCATTTGTTTTTTTTTACAAGACAGAAATACAAAATCCATCTAAACATTTTCCAGAAATTTTAACATCCAGATAATTCACTTTACCGCATGTTTGTTTTCCATATAATTTGTTTTCCATATATTTTGTGATGCCGAAAAATCATGGTTCAGGAAAGACCTATTACAAAATTATGTATTAAATCTTTCTAAACGCCTACTAGTAGCACCATCTAGTAATAATTCAGAGCGTTATTAATACTAGGTACCATAAAATTAAATGACCGATGTCTATTATGTAGCTTGAACTGTAGGTAGATATCTAATAAATAATGTACCTAGTTACTTTTTTTTATTACCTACCTTTAACATTTCCTAACTAATTTCGTGCTAGATGGTTAAGTAACCTCACCAAACACTTTTGGCAAATTATCAAAATTTAACCTAAATCTTCCAACCATTTCGAATTTGTGACGGCTCCGGCGCTTCGGGAAGTGCAGCCCCTCCGCCCTTGCGTAACAAAACGCAGCATCAGCACGAGCCTTCGCAGCTTCGGCTGTTTGGTCGCCACCTTCGGCGGCGACCAGCCTCAGCCGCTCCAGCTCGTGCTGGTTCCGCGTTTTGTCACAGCGGGCGGGGGCTGCATCTCCCTTCGCGCCTCCGAATTCATAAAAACACTCTAGGGTAGGACAGACAAGACTACGTGGAAGTCGGGGTGGGCAGATTCGGTTCTGAGACCGATAATAACCTAAAAACGTTTCGTTTTACGGTAAGACAGACGCAACATGAAAAGCAACACAAATTACGTAGGTAAATAATATAATTGAGTAAGATGGAAAAGGTTTAATATGGCTGGAAATTTTCTGGTAGGCGTTACTTCTGTCTTTTAAAATAAGGTATAAGGATATTGTTGTCAAATGAAAAAAAAAACGAACTGATAATCTGGCATTAGTGTTTCTGTCAAATGAGACTTCTGTAAAACGTTTTATCGGAGTAATAAAATTATGTAAAACAAAGTATCTGGATTTCGAGTTTCTATCAAACGTTTTATGGATTTCAAAATTCGGTGTATCGTTTTTCGAAAGATTGATAGGTTACCCAACATTGTCCCAGGCACTACAGTGTCCCGATAAGTGTAGGCAAATATTGCCTCCTGACACTGTATACTAGCCCAGCACCTACACCATCCTCTCAGCTTAACCGGCCATATCCACAGGAAAGACATGCTCAATACGTGTGGAGCTGACGAAGCTGCGGGTTTCCTCACGATGTTTTCCTTCACCGTTTAGAGCTCGTGATAATGCGCATAAAAAATTTTTCGAAAAGAAAAATCCATTGATGCACGGCCAGGATTCGAACCCACGACCTTCGGATCGAAAGTCGACTACACTCATACGCTAATAATAATCAATATCATGGTCTGCAAATGGTCAGATGCCGGGTTTCGTCACGTGCGACACGGCCCAGTTACCAACAAAATTACTTTATAGTGAGTCACATCCGCTTGGGTATCTACAGAGTCCAATCATGGCGGGTACAGCCGAATAACTTTGCTGGGATACATTTCGAAATGATTGCCTAAAAGATGTGGCTAAATTAAAAATGTAACAAGGGCTAAATCATAAATTTAAAAAATCCGACTTCAAAGTTATTGAGCAATTTTCTGCACTCTCGAGGTGCATTTCTGCTCATAACTCCGAAGATCCTCGACAGATCCTCACCAAATTTTTATGGCACCAACTGGAAAGTATACCCTTTCAAACAAAACAAGAATTTTTCCAAATCGGTCTAGGTGTTTTCGAGTAATGTGTGTGTAAAATGCGAGTATTGTAAATTTTTTGAAACTAAAAATTCAAACTTTACGATGCCTACATTTTATCAATTTTATTAACAGCCTCATCTTGAATTAAAGATCGTGTCATGCTTCGTTGATCAAACAACGACCAGGCAGTAAAGCTGACATTATACCACGCTGAATTCAGTGCTAGTGCAGTGAATTCAGCGTGGTATAATGTTGTAATTGTACTCTTCGTTAGGAGGCCAGAAAAGTAGAATGCACAATACGCAATTCTTACGCCAAAGTGCGAGACAGAGTGACACAGTGTTCCACATCTAGGAAATCGGAAAATTTTGGTACACCATAAATGAAAAATCATTTTTTTATGCGAAACATGAGCTTGTTTAGTTGAGCATAAGCGGTCCAAAGGAGTAGCTTAACTTAGTTAGGTAACCATATTTTTCCGAGACCATGGTACACCAGTGTGCTGCGGCACACCCTTTGCGGAACACTGTACTACGTCCATCATCATTTCCTTGCCCTTTTCCCACTAGGTGGGGTCAGCACTGTTCTCTTTCATTCCTTCCTATCACTCGTCATCTCACCCTTTGAGGAACACTGAGTTAGCACACTGAATTTGGCATCGTCTTATGTCAGCTTAAGTGAAGTAAGTTTAAGTTGTGTAATAGTCTTGCGAAGTAGGGCAACGTATGGAATTCTATTGTAAAAAGTTTGCTCACTGGGCATGTAATGGTAAGTCGTAGAGTGCCGAGTAAGTGAGCGTATAAAAATAAATATCAGAGCCTTTAGCACGAGTATGCACAAAGTCTACTATTCGATCCGTGACTGTAGTTTAATCTCTCAAATGTATGGGATTTTAGTTCAGTCAAGTTACCACTGGAGGCGCTGCACCGGAATCCCATACATTTGAGAGCCTTTACTACAGTCACGGATCGAATAGTAAACTTGTGCATACTCGTGCTAAAGGCTCTGAGCGACCGAGCTCTGGGTGGCAGTTCTAGTACAAAACTTTTTATGAACCACAAGCAAAACCTCAACTAAACCTTAGATTTTCGACTGTTTCCTATGAAATATGGAAACATGCATTTTTTCGGGATAAAAAGTAGCCTATGTCACTCTCCAGCTCTCGAACTATCTCCACACAAAAAATCACGTCAATCCTTTTCTCCGTTTTGACGTGAAAGCAGGACAAACAAACAAACAAACAAACACACTTTCACATTTATAATATGGGTGTGGATGTACTTATAGATTTCGTATTGACTCAATTAGCGTGACAAATATAGGTAGGTACGTGATTCGAAATTCTCATTAACAAGCTGAACCAACTTCAATGATACCACGCGCTGGCAATAATTCCTCTACGACACTTAATTTGATAGTTGTAGAGTCAGCCCTTGATAATATTATCGTCATTAATTAAATTTACATGTACGGAGCGGTACTTGTGTGCTGAAAATACTTTAAAACAGTGAAGTTTTGATATTTTTAATTATTTAGGTCATGTTGGATAGGTTAGCGTGGTATGGATATGGATGGTATGGATCACCGAAAAGAAAGCTAGGCCCCATACCGTGTTTGTTGCCCTGATTCTTCACGGTGTTGGTCGCGAAAGAACAGGAGTAGAATCACCTAGCTCTTAAGACGTTTCAAAGTGGTCATAACGGTCCTACTGAATAAATGATATTTGATTTTGATTTTGATTTTGATTTTTATGGGCGTGTTATGCGGAGGGAAGAAAGTCATATTACAAGGAAAGTGTTGGATATGAATGTGGAAGGATTAGAGGACGTCCAAAGAAAAGATGGATGGATTGTGTGAGGACATGCGTGTGAAAGGAGTGACTACTGAGATGACGAGTGATAGGAGGGAATGGAAGAGAACATGTTGTGCCGAACCCACCTAGTGGGAAAAGGGCAAGGAGATGATGAGGTCGTGTTGGCGAGATGTAATGCAAAATTCAAATACTTATCGTTTATTCAGTAGGACCACTAGGATCACTTAGAAACGTCTTAAGAGCTAGGTGATTCTACTCCTGTTCGTTCGCGACCAACACCGTGAAGAATCAGGGCAACAAACACGGTATGGGGCCTTTCTTTCGGTGAACCATGTCAAGCTCCAGTGAATTTATATGACTTTCGTTTATATCTGGTTTGAATACCAATGTGGATAATAGATGTAGGTAGGTATATATGTACTTGGATAAGAAAGATATCAACTGCTCCAACTAACTTTGATGTGCAAAGTCATGCGGGCTGATTGTCTAACTTGTCTCAAACCTCAAATTGGTCTCAAACTGTCAAAACGATCGCGTAGGTATATTTTGTTCGGTCTCGTTGAGATGAGAGTGACAGAGCTACTTGCGTGGTCACTGAACTGTCATATTTGACAGTTTGAGACACGAATTTGTACTTTATCTAATGGAAATAGAGATGAAGAGATGAAAATGCTTTAAAGTTTAAAATATGACGCGTCGCTTCGTTTCGACTCTGCGTCAGTGTGTGTGTCACAAGCTGCTATGTTGTTAAGGCTCAAACACTCGCTGGCCCAGGCTTGCCGAGTGAACGCCAGTGCCAACGTGTGTACCACTCGCCTCGACTTGCCATCGCTCACCTAGCTGGCCGAGTGCACACGAGCATTGGTTTGCATAGACTCGCCAAGCGTGTGGACGGTAGCACTCGCCTTGCGTCGACTCGTCTTCGTTCGCGCTGGCTTAGACTGGCCCAGCATGTATTCATTTACCAGAGCGAAGCCACGGGCAAAGGCGATGCTTTTATAAATCAAGTGGTTTATATGCAGACGTACCGAATATAACTAAATCACATTTTATCGCCTAGAAGCCGTCGGTTTTAAATCGAAATATTAAAATATATGTTCACACGGACTGCGAATGAAATATGGAATTTATTCATTTTCATAGCATATTAGATACTTATATACCCGCGCCACGATTACGTAAGACTTGCGATAGCAATGCGACAGCAATCACTACGCGACCGGTCGAAAAATATCACTAAAAATCGTATTACGGAAGCCAATCGCACGTCTATTGCTCGCCTGTTGCAAAATGCACTTTGGCCATGGTGCATTTTGCGACCGCAATACGATTCTTAGTGATATTTTTCGACCGGTCGCGTAGTGATTGCTGTCGCATTGCTATTGCAAGTATTACGTAATCAGGGGGCTGTATGTATTTGTCAGGCAAACCTTTTCATTGTGCACTTTCTTCCAGATAAAAAGATTTAATTGTTACCTGAAACAAGAAAATATTAATTGTTAGATTGTTACATTAATTCAATTGTTACATTTCTGTAAAACAAACTTTACGTCATCAATAAAAGTAAGTTCGTATGAGCAAGTGGCCAACTCTGGTGACGGAGTTTTTAGGCCGCTTAAAGGCCTCCGTCATGGCTTAGCGACTTAAAAAAAGCCGGAACCGACAATTAACGTGCACGGAAGCGCTCAGCTCGTAATGCCACTTGCCACCCATGCAAATTGTGACCGCGCACAACGCTGTTTAACTTCAACGATCAATCAAGAACGTCTAAGCAAGCTAACTTCGTACCAAATTTTTTTTTATTTACTATTTTTACCCTTTGCCCAGCAGTGGGACACAAACGGCTGAAAATAAGTCGACAAAGATGCGTCGAACGAGTGGCTCAGGCGAGGGGAACTCTTTCCAGAGACTGAGGGTTTTATGATAGCGATACAGGACCAGGTAATTGAAACTAGAAACTATAAAAAACACATCATGAAAATTAGAAATTTACCTTCCGATCTATGCCGACGATGTAATAGCGCATCTGAAACCATTCAGCATATTACTGGAGCCTGTAAATCAATAGCCCAGACCGACTACAAGTATAGGCATGACCAGGTGGCCAATGTTATCCACCAAAAAATAGCAGCTAAGTATGATCTCATTGATACAACACAAAAACTCACAGCTTACTATAAGTACTGCCCGCAGACCGTGCTAGAAAACGCTTCACATAAACTTTATTTTGACCGAGCTATACTTACAGATAAAACTATACATTATAATAGACCGGACTTAACCCTTATTGACAAATCTAATAAAACCGTGTTAATAATCGATATAGCTGTACCTAACACCCACAATATTCAAAACACAATAGCAGAGAAACTCTCCAAGTACATCGAGTTGAAAGATGAGATCACTCGGATGTGGAGGATGGAGAAGGTTTCGATAGTCCCAATTGTCATCTCTACTACAGGTGTCATTCCAAAGCAGTTGTTTCAATCTCTGACTATACTGGATCTACCAAAGTACACCTATACACTTCTACAAAAAGCTGCTATTTTAAATACATGTAGAATAGTTCGAAAATTCCTCCAGTTCGACTCATCCAGCGAAGTCGTACCATGTAACATAAGAAATGAAAACATCATACAAACCACATCAAACCAAACTGATGTGCACTTGGCTTAGGCCCGTGCGCGTCAGCTAATTCCCGGCCCTTCGAGCCGAGCTGATTAAATCAACCAAAACAATAATAATAATAATAATTTTTACACATTTTAATAAGGTGCCTACATATTATCGTTTAAATGCTGTTACAAAACATGTTTCTGTTATTTGAAAATGCATTTGCAGAAATTGCAATGCCGCCATATTGAAAAAAAATGGCGCTCACACCAAGCTTGTAATCTGAGTAGTGGTCAATTTTAAGACCATTTAAAATTGACCCATTTTGGAACCCCAATGACGTACCAAGACGACTATTTAGTAAATTAGCAGACTAATAGAGTGTAATTGATAGTTGAGTCGACCCAATTGTCTGTCTGTGTGTCCCACGGTATAATAATGAAAAAATGTTACCTAATATGTTTGTCATACACGCACAGCACGCAAACTTAGAACAAACTTTGAACTGCGGTTGCTGCGTGAGATAAATAAATAAATAATGCTGGACATTTCACACAGCAACATCTAGCCCCAAAGTAAGCAGAGCATGTGTTATGAGAACCACATGAAAGGATTGTTTCACTCTTCAGCGTGTCGCCGGTCGCGTCCGCGAGTTGACCATTCACAGCACATTTCTCTGTGCTGTGAATGGTCAACTCGCGGACGCGACCGGCGACACGCTGAAGAGTGAAACAAGCCTCTGAGACTCCACCAAAGTGGAGATGTGTGAGATGTGTTTTAAACAACCAATAAAATTTAGTTATTCGAACATATCATCTCGTCTTTTGAAATTCTATTGGTTGTTTAAAACACATCTCACACATCTCCGCTTTGGTGGAGTCTCAGCCTTAGGCCTTTACCTACGTACATCTTTACATACATACATACATAAAATCACGCCTCTTTCCCACAGGGGTAGGCAGAGACCACGGATTTCCACTTGCTACGATCCTGACACACCTCTTTCGCCTCATTCACTCTCATCACATTTTTCATACAAGCTCGCCGGTTTAGGGTACTTTTGACCTGGCCTTTCTCCAAAACATCACCAATCTGATCCAGGTATGTTCGCCTAGGTCTTCCCCTTCCAGCTGTTCCATTCACACTCGCCTCATACACTTGTTTAGTTAAACGACTTTCATTCATCCTCTCTACATGCCCAAACCATCTTAACATGCCTTTCTCAATTCTTATCACTACATCTTCTTTCACTCCACACTGTTCCCTTATCACACTGTTTCTCACTCTATCTTTCAAAGTTACCCCACACATACTACGCAACGCTCTCATTTCAACAATCTTTACTAGATGATTTTATTTTATACAATGTCAGGCAGGAGGCAATCTTTGCCTACACTTAACAGGACACTGTAGTGATATTGTTTGAGACGGAGTAGGCTTATAGCACCTAAACCATCCTCTCAGCTTAACCGGCCATATCCACAGGAAAGACATGGTCAATATGGGGCTGACTAAGCCGCGGGTTTCCTCACGATGTTTTTCACCGTTTAGAGCTCGTGTTAATTCGCATACCTATAAATTTTTCGAAAAGAAAAATCCATTGATGCATGGCCAGGATTCGAACCCACACTAAGTCGAGGCACTAACCAACTAAGTTAACATGGTTCTTTGTCCACTGCGCTAAAGAGGTCGAGTTTCTCTGAACCAGATAGATCGCACTAATATTTCTAGGAATTAGCTGTGAATGTATGACTGTAATAATTCATAATCTACCCGCAGATTAACTGGGACATGGGTAAGCTCTAAGGTACATTAGTAAGTTGGACGTTGTCTAAATGACTAAGGTAGTGGATTCGAATCCCAATTGTGTATGTGTAACTATTTCATTTAAAGTCAATCAAAACAAAGAAACACACTCATTAACATAAAAATACACTCCTTAACTAACTTACAACTAAATTAAAAGGAACTCTGTTTTCTATCTTTAAGTGACTAAAGATAGAAGACAGAGTTCAGATCACCGACCGCAGGTAAAGTGCCCAAAAGGCTGGCAGCGTTACCCCGTTGGATTGCTAGACTTATCCTCCGTAACTACTGGTTTTGTCGTTTCAAGCGACATTTTTTATTTTGGAATATATGGATCCATACATACATAAACTCACGCCTGTATCCTATCATAGGGGTAGGCAGAGACCACAGATCGCCACTTGCTACGATCCTGACACACTTCTTTCGCTTCATTCACTCTCATCACATTCTAAGCGACATTTTTTATTTTGGAAAATATGGATATCACACAATATTAGCGAAAAATGTTAAAGATTTTATTGTAGGATTCAAATCTCAAACTTTAGGTAAGGTGCAGCGGGGCAATTCTGGCAGCGGGGTAATTATGACACATGGCTATATCTCTCGTTCTATAACTGATACCTCGAAGAGACATCTATGTACGCGTAGAGAAATGTTTTGTTCATTCATAAACGATAGGTGGCATTTCTAGCGCAAAAACTAACTGATTTACAGCATCATTTTGACAGTCACCCAATTTTCGGAGGGTGTAAAAATATTAGCTCCTCGAGTTTTTGTAAAAATTAAGTGGTTTTCGCGGTTTAATTGAAAATTGAACAAGCTATGGAGGTGTATTTTAGACTGGAGATTATTTTAATCGTACTAGTTCGTTTCTACTCATTGTTTCTTCTGTGTTATTGCATCCGCTATAATTACCCCACAAAGTGTTGTTTTTATGTAATTTTATCGAAATCGGTTGCCATAATTGCCCCACCGATTTTGTATGAAGCTGCCAAAAACCAGTGATGTCCACAGCATTGAAGTAAACGTCGATAAAAATAATACTTAACTAATCGAGCGAGTGAAGATCTCAGGGTTAAATAATGCGATTTTGCTTTGTATAAGTATTTGTTTGTGGCCTAGTTTGAGCTTAATTAAACCATAGTTAACACGCATTAAAATTTTCTATCGAGCGAGCGAAGCGAACGAAGATCTTAGTGGCAAGTATGGCGATTTTGCTTTGTATGTTTCACGAATTCTTGTTCTCGCATAATTGTCGAACCGTTCATCCAATCTGCACGAAACTTGGTACCTAGGTCAATAGGTTGTGCTATGGAAATGTATGGTGGAGCATTATGAGCTTAATCGATAAAGGGGTTGTCAAAATATTGGGTTCCCAAGTGGGTAAAAAACTAACGAATTTATTGAGTGGGGTGTCATTTATGAAAAGTCTTTATTTGTACATTCCAAAATTATTAATATTTTTATTCTAGGATGTATACTTTTTAAAATACGACGAGTATTCATGAAAAATTAGACACAACATTATGTAGTATTGCATGCATGCCAGTATTATTTACCATGACGACCTATCGCAATAGACATACTTGGCAGTAGTAGCACTTGAACATGTAGGGGTAGTCGGAAGAAAGTCCAAATGTAAGCCATCTACGGTTCGCGAGATCTCAGTTCAGGGCGAACTACTTCTCATACAACATCATTTTTGCGCGAGATTTTTGCGTATATTTACTCCGTTTATCGATAGTCAGCGTCCCAACACTAGCATGTATGGGCGACTAAAGAGTGATGCCAGAATTACCCCACAAAAATTTTAACAGTTTTTTTATAGAAACTGGACCATCGTAGGAGATTAGAATGTTAAAATTCGCGTGTATTGTGTTGTCTAGTTTGTAAAGCTTCTGGATTTAGTATCATAGCATCATTGGTTCGAATAATATCACCACCTGACGGAATTACCCCGCTGAGGGGCTATTCTGGCATTTTCCAGTTTTTAGTTAAAATTGTGTTATTTCACCATTTAAATATGCTTTTTCTTTAACAAAAATACAATAAAGAAAAAGGCAGATAAAGGTTACACAACACCAATTTCTCAGAATTAGCGTAACTCAACAAGGAACGAGAGCATTGAAGTTTTAAATTTTGACTAAAATTTTTCGGCCAGAATTGCCCCGCTGCACCTTATAGATAATTTTTCTCCCCAAAATACTCCGATATATCACACGGTTGCGCCCAAGACAGAGACAGTAAACCGATTTTAATGAAACTTGAAATAAACAGTTTATGACCTGGCACATAGGCTACTTATTATGTAGGTAGTACGCGAGCGAAGCCGCGGGTGGGAGCTAGTCCATACCTATATTCGATCGAGCGAGCGAAGCGAGCGAAGATCTTAGTGGCAAGTTAGGCGATTTTGTTTTGTATGTTTGTATGTTTGTATGTTTGTATGTTTGTATGTTTCATTTTTATGTTCTCGCATAACTATCGAACCGCTAATCCAATCTGTATGAAACTTGATAGGTCAATAGGTAGTGCTATGGAAATTTGCTGTGGAGCGTATGAGCGTAATCGATGAAGGGGTTGTAAAGATATGGGGTTCCCAAGGGGGTAAATTTTTTTCAAAGTTACCCAAATATATTGAGTGGGGTGTCATACGAAAGGGCTTATTTTGTACATTTCAAAATGGTTTTTATTTTTAATCTAGGATGTATAGTTTTTGAAATACGACCAAAGAACAAAAACTACGAAACCAGAGCTGCAAGAGCTCCCGTTTCATAGAGTTCCGATGTCTTCGTAGCTCATTGACTGGTCGGTCTTAAAAAGAGAGTGGCATCGTTGCGGTTTGGTTTGCAATGATTTTAGATGCTACTTGATTTATTTTCATGATAAAAAATTTTTTGATAAAGAATGAAAATAATTGGGGTAAAAAAAGTTAAATAAACAAATATATTGAGTGGGGTGTCAAATGAAAGGTCTTATTTTGTACATTCCAAAATAGTTATTATTTTCATTCTAGGACGTATACTTTAGAAATACGACGAGAATTCATAAATATGAAATAAGTAAATGAAAAATTAGACACGACATTATTGTATTGCATGCATGCTAGTATTTTTTACCATGAAGAGCTAGCGCAATAGGCATACTCGGCAGTAGTAGCACATGAAATTATAGGGGTAGTCAGAAGAAAGTCCAAATGTAAGCCATCTACGGTGCGCGAGATCTCAGTTCGGGGCGAACTACTAGTATTGTGAAAGTGTGTTTATTTGTATGTTTATTTGTCCTGCTTTCACGTCAAAACAGAGCGACGGATTGACGTGATTTTTTGTGTGGAGATAGTTGGAGTGCTGGAGAGTAACATAGGCTATTTTTTATCGGGTACTACGCTAGCGAAGCCGCGGGTGGGAGCTGGTACCATATAAATGTTGAAGCTTACCAAACAACAAAAGTTTCGAAAACTTTTCATTTTTCTCTCAACTAGTACATTTTATTTAGCCCGTGCGAACTTTCGCAAAGTACTGCTAAGAGCATTCCCGTGTATTCGCTCGTTAACGTTAACAGTGCCCCGACACTTTTGTATAGCTTGACCAAATGTTTCCCGTATTCAAAGTATAAGGAATAAAATAAATAAAATAAATAATAAATAAAAAATCTGTTTGTTAGACAAAATAAAAATAAATTAACCTGTGCTTCGCCTTAACATTAACATACCTACAGTAAAGTAAATATAAATACAGAACTAACTATATATCAAAAAGTAGGCAATTATAAAAGCCTGTTTTGTGAGAGACTGGTGCCTGAAATAGGTATAGAAAAACCTGTGCTACAGGTCACCAGTGCCCTACTCCACTGATTTACATAGGTAAATTAAATACATAAACTAAACAATTTTGAAAAAGGGATAAAATGTGTGGAAGAGAAAAGAACTTAATATTAAAAATGGTTCGGGATTTTTTTATTGGGTTGTTAATCCGTACCCATATTATAAATGTGAAAGTGTGTTTATTTGTTTGTTTATTTGTCCTGCTTTCACGTCAAAACAGAGCGACGGATTGACGTGATTTTTTGTGTGGAGATAGTTGGAGGGCTGGAGAGTAACATAGGCTATTTATCTGGGTACCACGCGAGCGAAGCCGCGGGCAGCAGCTAGTAAACGATATTTGAATTTTGAATTAGGTATTTACATAATAATGTCTATCCTACACAGCTATTAACCTAAATTTCTTTCAACCCGCGTGTTAAGTAAGAAATATGACATTATGGGTGAGGTCGTCCTAGTTTCGTGGTTAAATTGTGTTAATTAAGAGGTGTGGGGTATCAAAACCCTCGCAAAAAGCATTTTTAGGGTTCAGCAGCTGAAAAAAAGAGTTTAATGAAAGGGTTCTGAATTTTAAATCGAAAGGATTTAAAGATTTTCTACAATTCGTCATTGGTTATCCATTTTTTTTGGTATTAAATTACCCACGCAAAAAGCATTTTAGGATTCAGTAGGTGAAAGAAGAGAGTTATATTGAGATATAAGAGAGTTATAAGAGAATTCTAAATCTAAATTCAAAAGGATTTAAGTTTTTTCCATAAATTTCCATTTTCCATACATTTTACAATACGTCATTGGCAATTTTTTTTTTTGGTATCAAAGTACCCTCGCAAAAAGCATTTTAGGGTTCAGCAGCTGAAAAATAAGAGTTAAATAAAAGGGTTCTGAATCTAAACTTAAAAGGACTGAATAATATTTTCCATAAGACATGGGATTTTTTTTTTAAATCGATCCTCCTTAATGATTAGGTTCCGTCTAAATTAAAACCGAAAAAAGATAGACTCTATTTTTTTAGTGCATAAACTTTTTTTTTTAAATTTCTTTAGAAGAATTTAATTAATTTTATATCACCAAAGCCTAATCCCTTTGATGCAAAGTGATCTTACCAATATATTAAAGCGGAAGAGTTCGTTTGTTTGAACGCACTAATCTCTAGACTAGAACTACCAGTATTTGAACAATTCTTGCTGCATTTGATAGCTAAAGCTAAACTCTTGAGGAGGCTTCTTTTTACCATCACCATCACCATCACCATCATACCATCACCACGCGGGTAACGCCGCGAGGGCTAGTCTACTCGTAATATAAAAATGTCGGTCTGTTATTATAACTTAAAGTTAAGTAGGTACCTAAAGTTTCTTATCTCTAAGCTACTTACGACAAAAACTAAAAAAAAAAAATTGATTAGTGCCAAAACCCACCATTTTCTTTATTTAGGTAAACATGTTTTTTCTAGGAATAGACGATAAAACAATTTAATTAGTACCTAGTTAGTACCTTGGATAAAAATGGCGCAAGAAAATTAAAGAACCTGTTATTTACTACCTAAAGAAGTAAATTCGGTGAATTTATTAAAAAACTTGTTTTTATCTTTTTTTTTTTAGTTCAAAGTCGCTAATTAAGTCGATAAGAAGTTTCCTTCGTTTTATCATTAGAACCCAAATTCTTGGTAAAAATGTAAGTAATTGTTATAGCATCGATATAAATAAAACTGGTCAAGTACGAGTCTGACTCGCGCACAGAGGGTTCCTTAAGAGATGTCGGATTTAAGTACCTTTGCAGTGGTAATCTTTCATACATTCTACAAAATGGTCGTGTTTTTGATTGCGTTATTAGGTAACTTATAATTTTGAGTTTTTTTACATAGTATCAAATTATTTTTTGAAAAAATAAAAAATAGACTTCACTTCCTTGATACTAGACAATTAAGCGGCCAACTTGTGATTTTTATACAAAATTTATTTTAATTTAAATTGATCCACAATTGACGGAGAAATCGGTGAACAAACATAAAAATACAGTCGAACGTAGAACCTCCACCTTTTTTAATGTCGGTTAAAAAAAAAACCTTGTATGTAACACGACTGGGATTCAAACCCACATACAACGTCACACAATCTCCACGACACCCTCTAGTGCAGAGGCTCCTAACCTTTTTAACCTAGTTACCCCTTTGACATGTCAATAAAACAGATTTTACCCCATTTAAAATTCATATTTTGATCTTAAAATGCCTCTCCTTTACGATTATTTTTCGTTCTATTACCCCTCCAATAAGCTATTTTACCCCCGTGGGTGTAATTACCCACAGGTTCGGAACCACTGCTCTAGTGTTACTTATTACCCCATTTAAAAACAACCCAATCAAATTAACATCCCCAAAACGTTTAGAAAATAATTATTTTTATGAAGTGTCGAAACGCTTCGTAAAAGTTAATGAGCCCGTTAATTTTATGACTGTTTGAATTCAAGTGATTTTATGAAATTTATGACTTCTAGGGTACGGTGAAAGATAAATTAATTATAAACCTCGGGGTAAAACAGTTTTAGGATAAAACAGTGTTGGTTAGGTGGGCTGTATCTATGTAACTACCTAGTATGTATTTCGTATTATGATTTAGTTAGTCGCTAGCGCGTTTTCTAAAGTGCGTTCTTTACACGCCGATTATAATAGGAATTGTAAATTTTACCTCGCGGACCTATTAGGTCTAGGAGTAACCTTGCCGCAACTCCCTCCTTACCCAGATGAAGATTTTCCGGATGAATCGAATTGTAGGTATCTAAATCGACGATATTTTTACGTGAGTAATTCCCGTGTGTTAAATAAAATCCTATAGGTATCGATTCTGATCCTTTTGACAGTTTTGACTGGTCAATCATCCAGCCATTTTACGATTCTCCACATAGCTTTTGCTATCCAACATAGCTTTTGTTGGTTGTGTTTATATCTCCCGATGAGCCTTGATCTCATGTCGTTAACCTATTGAGACCGATGACTGCACCGATTATCTAATGATTATCTTTGTTTCAATGGAATTTTTACCCGCTTTGTTTGCAATTAAATAAATAAATATTGGTGGACATTTGACAACGCCATCTAGCCCCAAACTAAGCAAAGCTTGTACTATGTGACCAGATAACTGATAGAGCACTTATATATTTGTAAATACATACTTATAATACTTTATAATACCCAGACACAGAACAAACATCTATGTTCATCACATAAATGTATGTCCAGAGGGCCTAGCCAACCGGCCTTCGCTATGAAGCGATTCGATTTCTAACTTCGCTTACACTCGAACGTGAGGTTTTCATTGGTCGTACCAAGGTCGAACGTAAGGTCACGTGGTATTCCACCAATGAAACATCGGCGATAGCGAAGCGAATTGTAGAATAGAAAAGATTGATGCCACTTGGCTAGAGGCTCTGGATGGGAATCGAACCCACGACCTACAGCGCAGAAGGCAGAGCTACTACCAATGGAGCTAAGAGGCCAGTCAATAATTGTACTTTTTACTTTTAGTGACATCCAGGCCCAAACCAAGATGAGTCGCGTAAGATACGCTGTGTGTGTTCTCGCAGTTATCTAACAAAACGTGCTTCGTGAATATTAAAGTAATCATGTGCCTAGCCCCTCTGACGTAGACATGCCATAAACACAGCTCGTGCTACATAACCCCGGAATGTAATGTATGTGACTCATGTTTTAATGTTTATGAAGCTAGCTAGAAGTTTAGCCAAAATGGTTTTAATGCGAAAGTTTTAATATACTTATTTTGAAATTGAAGAGGAACAAAAGTACATGTTGTGCTGACCCTACATAGTGGGATAAGGGAAAAAGAAGAAGAAGTAACTTAATATCCTACTATCCTACTAATATTATAAAGGCGAAAGTCCGTGTGTATGAATGTTTGTTGCCACGTATCCTCCTATCTACTAAACCAATTTTAATGAAATTCGGAATGTAGATAGTTTAGGTTCTGGAATAACACTAAGGCTAATCTTATTTTAGAAAATCAACCAGGTTAACTTATAAGTGCAGGGAACAAAAATATACCTCAAGCTTCTAAAATATAGGCAGCCATCTTGAACACCAGATAGTTAAATTCAATTATTGTCATAAGTGGTATTAACGGCGTATATTGAGTGAGACCCTCTATCACTTAAACTAACATACATTATTATTAGAAGACATTTAATTTGATTTTATAGCATTTAATTCTAAGCCAATATAGTTTGTTTGTTTGAACGCGCTAATCTCAGGACCTACCAGTCGGATTTGAAAAATTATTTCTGAAGTTCAGAGTCAAAACAACAGAGACCACCTTGAGCAGAGTATAGGTATACAGTATACACCCTTTCAAATTATAAACAATCTAAATCGGTCCACAATTGACGGAGAAATCGGTGAACATTAGTTGAACATAAAATAAAACATCAAGTTTTTAATATCGCGCTGGTGCTGTTCCCGGATTTGCCCTGACTAGCCTGGTATAGTAAGGCTAGGCTGTGGAAAGTGGGTGGTTGGGTGGCTTTAGCGTGAAAATATTGAAGAAACTTTAATATTGGTACCTATAGATTGGAGGAGGAGTACTAGATATTTTGGAAAATTCAAAAAATCTAAATAAAACCACCTCCGTTTTTGAAGTCGGTTAGATATTTTTCCGTATTAGAATTGTTAAACATTTCTAAAACAACTTTCATTACACGATTACATTCATTCCGTGAATAATCATTTTGTTTGGTCATCAATTCTCTACGGAACCCAGCGCACGCAACGCGTCTCACGCTTACTTAATTATTAGTAGTACCTACTGCCGAGGTAGATCTAAAGATGCGGGTTCGATTCCCACGACAAGTTTTTGCATCTGTTGAAATATTCTGTCTGAAAACGAATTGTGCACCTCCTCTTTTTGAAAGTCGGTTAAAAAACAGTCTTTGCCAAGTCAATGTTATAAGCACAAGCTGACATTAGACGATGCTGAATTCAGTAACTGCTTGTTCATTCATAAATTAGCTCTCTGTCTCTTAGAATTGCGTATTGTGCATCCTACTTTTACTGAGGCTAACTGTTCCTAACTTCAGTCAGTTAGCCTCAGTACAGAGCCTTTAGCAGGAGTATGCACAAGTTTACTATTCGATCCGTGACTGTAGTATAGTCTCTCAAATGTATGGGATTCCGGTGCAGCGCCTCCAGTGGTAACTTGACTGAACTAAAATCCCAATACATTTGAGAGACTATACTACAGTCACGGATCGAATAGTAGACTTTGTGCATACTCGTGCTCGAGGCCCAGTACGGCCAACGGATCTCGGCGTGCGTGAAGTTAGCCGTTTCGATGCGCAGTGCAACTTTTTCATACAAAATTTTCTACTGCGCAGCGCAGAGCCTGACTTCACGTACGCCTAGATCCGCCGGCCCAACTGTAAAAGTAGCATGCACAATACGCAATTCTTAGGCCAAAGAGCGAGACAGAGCACTAATTTATGAATGAACAAGCAGTTAGAGGCGGATGCAGCACTGAAGTCCGATAGACGCAGCGCAGCTATCGCAGAACTAGGTTATGTAAAAAATTACTAATTGCCCAAATAAGGCTAGAACAATAATAATTATGCTAGTTTATACGTTCGTTAGCTCTACACACCAGAACAACTAAACGACCTTGACTAAAAGATCATAATAAAGTAAATAAAACAATCAGTTCCCCGCTTTTTCCGTAGGACTTGAGTGCTGAATCCTATTCTAGCACATTGAATTCAGCGCGGTGTAATGTCAGCTTCAGTAAAACCTCCAAAAAGTAATTTTCACGTACCCCCATCACTCGTCTAGACGCTGAAATAAACCTATGAATAATACCTTCCAGGAAAGGATAGCGTGACAGGCGGCGGGCGCTATCACCCCGCCCGTCACGCGAGACTAAAACCATTATTTTATTATGTCTGTTTTGGGAAAGGTAATTGATTTACAAGGGGGCGCAAAGGGGTGAATTGCCGAATTCTTGACATACCAGTAGGTACTTATTTTATTTTATGGGCGTAGTAGACAAAGACAACTATAGACTGCTGCTCAGATTAAAGAATAAAGGATTGCCTACCAGCACAGAGAAAGTAGCAACACACTATAAAAATTAGTGGCTATTTTAATCCGGGTTCCATGTATTTACTGGAGTTTTTCGTCGATTCTGATAAAAGTGCTATTTTGACTTAGTGCAGTGTTGATCTGGGTGTGCGATATACAAAATTGTTGTGAAAAAATGAGACGGAGCTTAATATATTTTGTCCCTCTTCGTGTGCCGGCTCTTTGTAAGTAGAGAACATCTATGTTCTAAAATTCAGTACTAATATGGACCTTAGGTGTACTACGAAACAATGGATCCACTTAATTTTTGTCCCTTTCGGCGGCACGCTGTCAGTGAATCTAGTACTATTATACATCTATGGTACAGTACTTCAAGCTCTAGATTGGATCACGGTTAATCTCGTGTTTTCCGAATACGTCCGACAGCAGTGTATGATTCCACAAAACAGAATGCTACAATGAATTGAAAGGGTATACTTCCCGATTGGTGCCACAAACATTTGGTGAGGATCTGTCGAGGATCTTCGGAGTTATGAACAGAAATGCACCTCGAGAGTATAGAAAATCACGTATGGTATAGGTTTAACATTTTTAATTTAGCCACTTGTTCAAGCAGCCCTTCGCCTACGCCACAGCCGTCAAATAATTATCTAGATTAGATTAGATTATAAAATCGAAAGATAATAATAGAGTGGCAATGGGCAGGCCTTAAAGCACGCAGAACAGAGGCCACGGACCAGCAAGCTCAGTGTTGGACGTCCACCGACAAGATGGACAGACGACCTTGTAAAAACTGCAGGTCGGCGGTGGATGCAGGCCACTTCCAACCGCAACACATGGAAATTTTTGAGGGAGGCCAATGTCCAACAGTGGACGTCCAACGGCTGAGATGATGATGAATAAATAGATCTCGTGGGAATCCATCCGAAACCGAAGGCGAGCGCTATCGTAACCAATACGCGTAGTAACCAACATTTTCAATTCAATATCGTAATGTACACTCGTGAGGTGAAGTTATTGGCTCTGACAGATGTCAAGTCTACCAATAAAAGGATAGGCGGCGCCATTATGTATAGTGCTTTTGTGACAAAGAATATTTTATGTTTCAGAGGAAAAGTCACAAATTCAAATGCCTGTGTGTCTAGATTTCAGTATCCGTACCCATATTATAAATGTGAAAGTGTGTTTATTTGTCCTGCTTTCACGTCAAAACAGAGCGACAGATTGACGTGATTTTTTGTGTGGAGATAGTTGGAGAGCTGGAGAGTAACATAGGTTACTTTTTATCCAGGTACCACGCGAGCGAAGCCGCGGGCAGCAGCTAGTATTTTATATGTTTCAGAGGAAAAGTCACAAATTCAAATGCCTGTGACTAGATTTCTTTACTTACGGGATTTGTTGAATCTACTTACCTACTAGGTATTAGATTTTTGATGTCGTTATTTTTTTTATAAAATAACGTACCTAGCAGTTAAAATAACAGAATTTAGTTTTCAAACTGTTAGCATATAAATCAACCTAGCTCCATCTAGTCTAGAATAACACAATAAGTATCAAATCAAATCAAATCAAATCAAATCAAATTAATTTATTGCGTATTATGGGTTAGTAGCAGGTGTTAGTGTTACAGTATCAGCACGGCCATAATCAGCGCTTTGCGCATGCAATAGTCTTTACATTAAATATTACATTAACTAAACTAAGTAGTACATTAATTTGATAAATGTTGAATTCCTATGTCAAAATAAAATAAAATTAATAAAATACGAATTGAATTGTCATTTACACTTACAGTTTAGTCGAAATTATTGTCCATTAAATATTCATTTACGCTGTAATATGCTTTTTCAATGAGAAGCTTTTTCAACTTAGTTTTGAAAACATTAATGCTTGGAGCAAGCAGTATAGCTTCTGGCAGGTGATTATAAATACGTGGAGCCATACATAGCATACTTTTTAACCGACTTCCAAAAAGGAGGAGGTTCTCAAGTCGACTGTATGTTTTTTTTTTTTTTTTTTTTTTTTTTTTTTTTTTTTTTTGTATGTGTGTTACGCGATTTCTCCGTCAATTGTGGACCGATTTTGAAAATTCTTTTTTTGTTACAAAGGGGATACTCCCGAGGTGGTCCCATCGTCACCAAATCAGGATCTGATGAAGGGATCCCATGGAAATCGAGGGAAACCCTAAAATTTTATGGTTTTAATTGTTTTTTGTAGAACTATCGGGCTGAAATTTTGCACACTTATAGATTCTTGGTGACAATGAAATATTATGCTATCAACAAGCTGATCTGATGATGGAGTCAAGAGCTGTTCAACAGAACTCCTCAGCAAATAGGCCGATTGAGTTGAAACTCGGCATATTTGTTAAGTTCTGACTATAATGTAATAATATGGTGACAGCGAGCTGATGTGATGATGGAGTCAAGTGCTCCTCATCAGAACTCCTCAATAAATTGGCCGATTGAGTTGAAACTCGGAACTCAGTATATCTGTGAAGTTCCGACTACAATGTAATAATATGGTAATAATATGGTGACAGCGAGCTGATCTGACGATGGAGTCAGGAACTTTTTAGTGACATGGGTATCAAATGAAAGGGCTTGATGAGCGAAACACAATAAGTAAGGTAACGTCATTCTAAATAAAAAATAAACACTAAAAATGGAAAAATAAAAAATTTTCAAAAAAAAATACTCAACCGACTTCTAAACATCTTACACTGAAAAGCAAAAAATAAGAATGTAAACAAATTTATTTCCTTACTAATTAAATAATTTATGTTATAATGTTGAAGTCGGTGTAAATAAAACAATGACTAAAAATATTAAATTTTATGCACACCGATTTCAACATTATAACATAAATTATTTAATTAGTAAGGAAATAAATTTGTTTACATTCTTATTTTTTGCTTTTCAGTGTAAGATGTTTAGAAGTCGGTTGAGTATTTTTTTTTGAAAATTTTTTATGTTGAACAAGTAGGTACTCTAACTTGAACACAGATTGCCTAACTCAATCAAACAACATCAAATTCTGCGGCAATTTAGAAGTTATAACAATTCCTAAACAGATTTTGGGATGCAAAGCGGCGAAGTTGTCAGTTTTGGTAGGAAAACTTGCGAACTATGCCGGCCATGTTGGCTGACAGGCCGCCATGTTGGATCGAGTTTTGAAATTCGAAAGCATTTTTTGTGTACCATGGAATTCAATTTGAATTTGACGTGGTTATACGGTAGTTACAAAAGTTAAGGTTTTAAAAGTTTTAGTTTTTACTGTTCGTCGTGATATCTAAAGTTAAATACCTATGTACCAGGGTTCGCCGATATATATCAGCGGATATATATCTTGATATATATCACGATATATATCAATTGATTTTTATCTTGATATACAGGGTGTGGCAAATTCTTGGTCACTGAAGGGTAGCTACCTTTTCTCTTGTAGTTAGAAAGTTTTGTTCTTAGGAAACTTCGGTTTTATTTTAAAGAAAAAAATAATTGCATTTTTAGATTTTTGAAAAAAAGTACAGTTAGCCTAAAAAATTACATTTGTCAAAAAAAAACAAGTTGGTCTTAATCGACTCTATTTCCCACCAGGAACACTTCTCCCAAACTAACTTATCAAATCAAATCGTAAGTTTTTGCAATAATTCAAAAAAACACATCCCATACATTTTCTATGAAATTAGTAGTTGTAAACATTATAGTGCCACTTATTCGATGGTTATTAATTTAAATTCGTAACTGCTTCAGCATGCTGGGAGGCTATTGTAAAGCCTTAGGCGCTTAAGACAGAGCCGCAAGAGAGAATGGTATGCATGGAGCATACCATTTGTACATCTGCAGGGAAGCACTTTGTTCTAAATTTAAATACGCGCTTTACAATAGCCTCCCAGCTTGCCGGAGCAGTTATGAAATTAAATTAAGAACGATCGAATAAGTTGCACTGTAATGTTTACAACTCCTAATTTCATAGAAAATGTATGGGATGTGTTTTTTTGAATTATTGCAAAAACTTACGATTTGATTTGATAAGTTAGTTTGGGAGAAGTGTTCCTGGTGGGAAATAGAGTCGATTAAGACCAACTTGTTTTTTTTGACAAATGTAATTTTTTAGGCTAACTGTACTTTTTTTCAAAAATCTAAAAATGCAATTATTTTTTTCTTTAAAATAAAACCGAAGTTTCCTAAGAACAAAACTTTCTAACTACAAGAGAAAAGGTAGCTACCCTTCAGTGACCAAGAATTTGCCACACCCTGTATATCGGATAAATATCAAAAAATCGGATTTTTGATATTTATTATAAAAATCGGATTTTTTCGAACCCTGCTATGTACAGTAAAACCAGAAAAAGAAAAACGAAAAACATCGGAGGAATCAATCGCATTAAATTACAAAAACAATTGACGAAAAGTCATTTGGAAATGAAAATTACTCATAATTTCAACTTTATCGCAAACAAATATCAATGTCATTTATAAGAAAATTAAGAAATGCAAATTAGTTGTGCGCCGTGCGAACTGCGCTGATAACGACGTGCACTTCTGTCGCGTCTGTTTGTGGAACCATACACTGCTGTCGGAAATAATTCGGAAAACACGAAAATAACCGATGTCCATTATAAAGCTTGAAGTAGGTACTGTATGTCAATTTATTCACGTTTAACTAACTGAAACTACTTCCGATTGAGAATGTCTGTGGCGCAGTGAAACACAGAAGTTGCGGGTTCGATTCCCACCACCAGGCACATGTTGATCTGCAAATATTTGACTTGGGTCTGGGTGTTTTTCTAGATATAAAATGGGTTATTCCACTTTTCCCCCTTATTTAAAACAGTCTTCTTCTTCTTTCGTATGAGCAAGTGGCCAACTCTGGTGACGGAGTTTTGAGGCCGCCTAAAGGCCTCCGTCATGGCTTAACGACTTAAGAGCCGGGACCGACAATTGAACGTGCCCTCCGAAGCACGGAAGCGCTCAGCTCGTAATGCCACTTGCGGTCACCCATCCCAAGAGTGACCGCGCACAACGCTGCTTAGGTAACTTCAACGATCAATCAAGAACGTCTAAGCAAGCTACGCCACGAGCGCTTCTAATAATGTACCTATAGTCGTATTGCTCATTATACGGACTAAAAGTGAAGGAAAAAATGTCATTTTTCCTTCAATTTTGACATAAAACGTATCAAAACTAATCAAAATTGAAGGAAAAATTACATTTTTTCCTTCTGTTTTAGTCCGTATAATGAGCAATACGACTATACCTACTATGCCGTTACATACATCATTATCAAACCTACTGTCATTATGACACACAATTTCTCTAAAATTTTTGCACGTAGCGTAGGTACCTAATTCCTTATTGGTAAGTTTATTGTGTAGATAATTTGCATACAGACACCATCGCTCATTTTAATATACGTAGAGAATACCGCGCCACTCTCTGCATAATCATTTTATGAATTTTAATATTGTTTTCTAGAAAAATATTTTTTAAATAATTATTTTGAAAAGGTTAGTCATTCTTTTCTTTGTCTGTTTTCACAATGATTATAATTTGTAGGACCATTATTTAGTTTAATCTAAGTATACCAGATTGGTATACTTAGAATAAACTAAATAATACTAAGTACCTAATCTAATAAAGCGGAAGAGTTTGTTTGTTTGTTTGATTGAACGCGCTAATCTCAGGAACTACCAGTCCGATATTTCTGCATTTGATAGCTAAACTCTTGAGGAAGGTTATAGTATAGGCTACTTTTCATCATCATCATCACCATACACCATCACTACGAAGGCAACGCTGTGAGGACGCTGCTAGTAAACTAGAGTTTGTTTGTTTGTTTGTTTGAACGCGCTAATCTCAGGAACTACCAGTCGGATTTAAAAAAGCTCTTTCTGCATTTGATAGCTAAACTCTTGAGGATGGTTATAGGATTTTCATCATCATCATCACTACGGGGGCAACACCACAAGGGCTCTACTAATCCGTACCCATATTATAAATGCGTAAGTGTGTTTATTTGTTTGTTTATTTGTCCTGCTTTCACGTCAAAACAGAGCGACGGATTGACGTGATTTTTTGTGTGGAGATAGTTGGAGGGCTGGAGAGTAACATAGGCTACTTATTATCCAGGTACCACACGAGCGAAGCCGCGGGCTGCAGCTAGTATTTTATCGATCGAGCGAGCGAAGCGAGCGAAGATCTTAGTGGCAAGTTAGGCGATTTTGCTTTGTATGTTTGTATGTTTGTATGTTTGTATGTTTCATTTTTATGTTCTCGCATAACTATCGAACCGCTTATCCAATCTGTATGAAACTTGATAGGTCAATAGGTTGTGCTATGGAAATTTGCTGTGGAGCGTATGAGCGTAATCGATGAAGGGGTTGTAAAGATATGGGGTTCCCAAGGGGGTAAATTTTTTTCAAAGTTACCCAAATATATTGAGTGGGGTGTCATATGAAAGTACTCAACTTATACATTCCAAAATGGTTTTTAGTTTTCTTCTAGGTTCTATAGTTTTTGAAATACAGTCAAAAAGAAAAATTATGCAAACCAATTAACGGAAGTATGGAGAGAGCTCCCGTTTCATAGAGTTTCGATGTATTCGTAGGTCTGGTTAACGGACAAGGAGTGTGGCATCGTTGTGGTTTGGTTTGCAATGATTTTAGTTGCTAAGTACTTGATATTTTTTCTTGAGATTGAAAATAAAAGCCGTGTTGGCCGATTGGAAGAGTGCTCGACTTTAGATTCATAGGTCGTAAGTTCGAACCCTGGCCGTGCTCATCAATGGATTTTTCGATTAGAAAAATTTAAATGCGCATTAACACGAGCTCTAAACGGTGAAAGAAAACATCGTGAGGAAACCAGTTAACGTTCTAATAGCGGCGAAGCGGCGATGGGCTTGCAACCTGTCACGTATGCAAATGCTAACTCCTGCAAATAGTGGGCTGGGCATGTACCAAAATTATAGAGGGAGGGGGAGGGGAGGGGGAGGGGAGGGGAGGGGGAGGGGAGGGGGTAGGGGGAGGGGGGGAGGGGGGAGGGGAGGGGGAGGGGAAGGGAAGGGAGGGAGGGGGAGGGGAGGGGATGGGAGGGGATGGGAGGGGAGGGGGAGGGAATTGATTTTCTCATACATTTCGTATTGAACTGCTATTTTAATAATTTCTCGAACTAAGAGGCCTTCCCTGAGGCGCGGTACGAAGTTCGCGGGGTCAACTATTGAATATAAACACGACACGACTTAATGTATTGCATGCATGCCTATAATCTTTACTATACTGAGGTAGCGCATTAGATGTCATTCTGTGGTAAACACTAGAAGGAGCACTTAACATAGGTATAGGGGTAGTCAGAAACAAGTCCAAATCTAGGCTACTAATACAACCAACGGTGCGCGAGATCTCAGTTCGGGGCGAACTACTAGTTTTTATTTGTGGTTTAGGCCTATTCAGGAACATTATCACTATTATTCCGTAGTGTTTTGTATGGAAATGCGGCTAGGTAATTACCATTTTGATTACAACGTTGTGTGTTGTCAAACGATTCTGGAATAGATGGAATATTCAGTGGCAGTGAATATATCTCTTGTACAGTCTGCCACAGAAAATCCTATTCTATTAAACGAGCAATATTTTTTGTTTGTTTTTACTTACTTACGTTCTCGAAAACGGCTCTGGCGATTTCGATGAAATTTGCGTTGTGTTTACGGGGGCGAAAAATCGATGTAGCTAGGTCTCATTTCTGAGAAAATTCGTTTTCTCGGCAAGATTTACCAATGCAATGTGGTCCGTATTTTCACGTAATTTGTTGTGACTAAAGTGGCTGAGTGGTCGGGTGTCCGCCTTTCAGCCGAAGGCCGCGAGTTCGAATCTTAGCAAATGGAAGTTTTATTTTTTGTTAAGTAAGTAGTTTTATTTTGTTCTTTTTTAATTTTTCTCTATTTGCACCCGAGCACTCGGTCGCCCAGATATTAAGTTATTGTGACTCATCGGGGTTTCCATATTCTACCCCCGAGGAGTTACGTCATGGAAATAAGTAGGTACTTAGTATGCATGGAATAAGTATGCAATGGGTGAAAAAAAGTATTTCAGTAAACTGAAGCAGTGTAGGTACTAAACGATTATTGTTTAAAATTATGATCACGATTTATGATCCCGAGATGCGGTAGATTCTATCAGACCTTTTTAGACATTTTAATTTTTAAGATCCTTTGAAGTCTAAGGGGGTAGTCAGAGGTAAGTCCAAACACATTTTGTACATATTTTTTTAATTTTTATAGTGTAACCAAACTTAGGTACATTTACAGTAAATTAAGCAGGATCGCTTGTATCATTGCGGGTTCGAATCCCGTCAGAATTGAAAATTTTGATAAGGTTTTTCATTTTCAAAATATTTGGCACATTCTCACATTTTGCAGAAAATTCCATACATCAAGCCCATCGATACATTTTAAATTTTAATTTGAAGAGAGAGAGAGAGAGAGAGAAGAAAATCCATAGCTAGAATTTGAGCCTACGTCCTTCCGATCGAAAGCCGCGACACTATTCTACTAGGCCAACACGGCTAAGAATATTAAAACCAAGTTAATGAGCAAAGTTGCCGTGGACATTTTCATTAGACACATGATACACTAAAACGGTCATTCTCAGGCGCAGCATTTTTTTCGGTGGCACAATTTTTTTTAGAATTTGGATGTTTTGACATGAAATATCAAATCTATATTTAATTTAGTAATTATTAGTACAAGAGGGAACTCTTAAAGCCTAACGGTTAAAAAGTTATTTGATTTTGAAAAATTGGTGCCCACCGAAGTCAATATTCTAATCACCGAAATCAAATACATTAAACTTTGGTTAAAAAGTCAACAGTCTTTAGTTCGATCTATAATAATTACATAAAAAATTAGGTATTTGTTGATAAAAA
The DNA here is from genome assembly GCA_958496255.1 of Camptogramma bilineatum. Taxonomy (NCBI): domain Eukaryota; kingdom Metazoa; phylum Arthropoda; class Insecta; order Lepidoptera; family Geometridae; genus Camptogramma; species Camptogramma bilineatum. Next base: position 509,025 of record OY292479.1, on the reverse strand, counting down.
ATCATTTCTAAAAGGGGTTACAGCATTAAACCCCTTGAAGGAGTTAAATTATGTTTCAAAGTTTGTATGGCGATTTAATACTAGTAGTTCTCCCCGAACTGAGATCTCGCGCATCGTAGATGGCTTACATTTGGACTTTCTTCTGACTACCCTATACTTTCAAGTGCTACTACTGCCGAGTATGCCTATTGCGCTAGCTCGTCATGGTAAAATTACTGGCATGCATGCAATACATAATGTCGTGTCTAATTTTTCATTAATTTCATATTTATTACGAATTCTCGTCGTATTTAAAAAAGTATACGCCCTAGAATAAAAATAATAACTATTTTGGAATTTACAAATAAATACCTTTCATTTCACTCAACTCAATATATTTGTTTAACTTTTTTTTTACCCCCCTTGGGAACCCAATATCCACCCATGATTGGATGGTAAACGATTCCGGCTGTCCAAAAGTCAAGAGCTAGGAACACGTCCTGGCTGGCATCCACCCGAGCATACTCGTATACTACTTAAAGTTAGTCTCTCTTGCAGAATCCAGCCGCTTCAAACCTTGTACTAGGTACTACTACAGGTGGCTGCCTGATTCGGCATCAGCTCCTCTCATTCACATACTGACGGATGCTTTCCTCACTAGTTGTCGGGTCTAGTTGGGATATATTATAAGCCGATGGTCGTTTCAACAGCCTGCAGGGCGAACCTGGCAGAGCGGAGGGCTATCCCACGTCAGTTGGGGAAAGGCTTCGACCGATGCTTCTTATCTACGAGAAAAAAATCCATTTGCGTCAGTCCTCCTCACATCACAAATGGGTATTTCCTGTTGTGTCAGAATTTTCTGTCACTTTCACCGCGTCAGGTGCCGCTTTAACGCTTGGCACCTGACGCGGTAGCAGTCTGGCGGAACAATCAGTGGACTCCCGTTTCCGCATTTGGACTCGACGGTGGTCCTTTATGCGTGGGGATAACCTGGCTCGTTAGGTACGTAGCCAACCTAGCTCTCCTAGAAGCACAACAGCTTCCTGGGGTGTTCACCGGCTTAGAGGAGCGACCTCGGGATACTGAAGATTTGTTGACATTGTGTTGCTACTCCCGCACATTCCAGGACTACGTGAGCAGCTGATTCTTCTTCGCTTAGACATCCCCTGCAGAGTGGACTGTCCGTGGCACCAATGTTGTACAGATGTGTGTTGAGGGTACAGTGTCCTGTCAATGTCCCTAAGATTATTTCGAGGTCTTTTCTTTGTAGGTTCATCAGACGACGCTCTGAAGTGTCGGATTGTCTGTCTCCAGCGATAGTTGTGTAGGTTTTGGGTATGTTGCCGCATCCAGATAAGTAGTTGAGAAAAGGGCGTAGGCAAGAATGAGGTTGGGCTCTAACTCTTTAGGTTGAAAGCTGCAATTGAGCTGTTCTTTTAATTTTTATAGATGCCGACACTAGTCTGGGGCACCTTTTTTATGCCAGCTTTCTCTATGATTCAATACAATTATCATAAATCAGGAAACAGCACTATAAGTGCTATGAAACTGTCTTTACCCTTCATATATTTCCACGGAAAACACTGAAATCAATACCACCAGAATCAAAATTATGAGCAAAATTCTAGATATTTTTAAAAGTAACCAAAATTTTGAATATTAGTCTGCACAATGGAAATCTTGTACCGCTTAGATACACTTTTGTTATAATTCGAAAATAATTGCTTGAATGGATTTGAAAAAAATGAATACACCGAACTCATCTTGGAGGGTATACCAAGCCACCGAAAACGATTTTGTTCCTCAATAAAAGAGACACACAGAGACCCACAGACCTGGTTGTCCTCTCCACCAATGCGGAGGGGCTGATAGTTATTCTTACTCTAACAACTGTTCTTGCAACTATTAGAGAACAGGGTATATGCGTAGATCGGTGCGCGCCACCGATATCAATTCAAAACCTCGGACGCGACTAAAACTACTTGTAACTTATCAACGAAAGCCTAATATTTATTGGGAATATTATAAAATAAGCTAGTAATTATCTGGTTTTTTGTGAATACATTCAAAGTAGCGCCACGCTTTATAGAGAAAAAGATAAAAAATAATTTACATCGCAAAATGTGCTTGGGACATGCCACCGAGGCTCAAATTTCAGCGGTTTTTATTTTTTTTAACTATTTTAAATTTATTTTATCTAAAAGAAAACATAGACTTCTTCTAGTATTTGATCATAACTATCATTCAAAAAAGAATCAAGCTTTTAGAAATCTATTTAATAGAGGTTTTTGGCCCGGACGTTTTTTTTGAGCCGTTTGCGAATGGCCCAAAAACATTAAATTAGTTTTAATATTAATGACGGTTATGAGAGAACTTAATTAAAATCAGACTGGACATTATTAAGTTGAAATTGAAAATGTTTGAAGCTGTGTTGGACGAGTGGGATCATGCCTCGACTTTTGATTAGGTGTGGGTTCGAATGTCATAAGGCGGACATATCATTATTATATCATTTAGACCCCTTTTTGTCCCTTTTTAGAGGAAGTGCCCCCCCTCCCCCAAACATTTGTGTTCATCACACAAATGTTTGTCCTGGGTGGGAATCGAACCCACGACCTACAGCGCAGAAGGCAGAGCTACTACCAACTGAGCTCAGAGGCCAGTCAGTATAAAAATGCCCATTCTATACGTAACGTAATAGTACCTTCTCATATATTGACAATACAATTCTCAGTGTGGTTTTGGTGTCCGACTCGAAGGACCATTTGTATTGGCTTTGTGGTTGTATCAATAGCTGAGCGAATATTGATTAGTTTGGTCCTTCGTACCATTGGTCACAGTATTTTATGAATTGCAATGTATTTAGAGAAATAATGTTATTTTTCAGAAGTCTTCAGCGTTTGTACGAGATAAAGAATTCAGCGGGCTTAAAAAGGTCGCTGAAGCAGAATCACAATATGAAATGAACGATAATTCCGTCTCTTTTCACTCTCAGTTAATGAAAAGAAGTGGCATATAGTTCAATTCTTATTGCGATTCTGCAATAGCAATCTTTTTAAGCCCGCTGTTGAGAATTTTGAATGAATTCTTATTATGTGCTCGGCCATTCTATTATCTATATTCTTCAGTGGCTCGAGCACGAGTATGCACAAGTGCATACTCGTGCTCGAGCCACTGTATTTCTCTTCTCAATTTCAATGTCATAACACTGAGCTGGACAACACTACTACACGCTGGCGCAGGCTCGCCGAGTGAACGCCAATGCCAAGGTGTGGACAGCACTATTTACTTTGCCTTGCCATCGCTCGCCTAGCTGGCCGAGTGAATACAAGCGCCAATTTGCATTGATTTGCATAGACTCACCAAGCGTCTGGACGGTACTCGCCTTGCTTCAATACGCCTTCGCTCGCGTTGGCTTAGGCTCGCCCAACATGTATACAAAATTTAAATATCATTTATTCATTAGGACCGCTATGACCACTTTGAATCGTCCTAAGAGCTAGGTGATTCTACTCCTGTTCTTTCGCGACAAACACCGTGAAGAATCAGGGCAACAAACACGGTATGGGGGCCTAGCTTTCTTTTCGGTATATCATATCTTTTATAGACGGTATAAGAGTCATTTGGGCAGCGAATATCGCAATTTTTAGGACTCCTTATTGATCTAGTGACTAGCTCAGGTGACAGAGTATTTAGGCCGCCTAAAGGCCTCCGTCATGGTCACAAGGAGTCCTCAAAATTGCGTTATTTGCCCAAACAAACAGTTCTTATCCTGCTCAGAAATGGAGTAGAGTCGGCGTCAGCACTCAAGTCCTACGGCAAAAGCGGCATCTAATTGTTTTATTTAGGTACTTTATTATGCTCTTTTAGTCACGGTACTTCAGTTGTTCTGGTGTGTAGAATTAAAGGACAATTAGTAATTTTTTACCTAACATAGTTCTGCGATAGCAGCGCTGCGTCTATCGGACTTCAGTGCTGACGCCGACTCAACCTACCTTCTTACCCACCCTGTATAATGTAGGGTCAGTGTTTGTTTGTCCGTCACTTAGTATGCGCGCTGGGTTTCGATGTAATTAGTGTAACGAACAGACAAACAGAATGCTGAATAAACAATGTATATAATTGTAATACCCTTGGGAAAGGACATTAATAATCTTATAACAATAGCATACTAACAGCTAATAAGTGGTTGGTAAGTACATATCTATGTATTTTCATTTTTCATTCATAAAAATGACAACAATAATAGGTATTGTTAAAATATTATTTTAGCGAAATAATATTTTTCAAAGTCATAATCCTATTATATTAAACGAGCAATATTTGTTTGTTTGTACTGACGTTCTCAAAAACTAACGATTTCGATGAAAATAAAAAAAAAGAATAAAAAAAAATGCAGTACGGGTGTTTACGGGTGCGAAAAATCGATCTAGCTAGGTCTCTTACTGGGAAAAGCCGTTTCCTCGGCATTTTCACGCAAAAAGATTTACCAGTGCAATGTGGTTCGTAATTTCACAAAATTTGTAGAGACCAAATTGGCCGGGTGGAGTGAGTGTCCGCCTTTCAGTCGAAGGCCTCGAGTTCGAATCTCAGCCAGTTAAATTTTTTTTTTCTTTTTTCTCTATTTGCACCCGAGCATAGCTCGCTCGCCCAGATTACCTCGTTATATGGCAGTCATATTTGACAGTTAAGTTAACAGTCAAACTGACACCGTTCGTGCAAGAGGTAGCATCACTCAATTAAATGTACAGTAACTTTTAATATGTACAGTTAGCGATATAAGTTTGTAATCTCTTGTATAAATCGAATAACAAACCTATTAAAAAAAAATTATGTAAGTCAAAATGTTTAATTAGATACCCCTTTGATTTTAGAATGCCATGGACAGAAGGAAGGGGCGAATTCTCGTTTCGGAGGCCAAGCAAGACTCACTTTGGGTCCCTGAGCCAATGGAGTAAGTAAGTAAGTTGATTTTAGAATAAAAGAGCTATAAATTTTATAAATTGTGTGGGTAACCAGCCCGACTGTTTTAATATTGTAGGTCAAGAAATCAATTAATTAGGTAGGTACCTACTTATAACTGTAATTGGAGTAACTAACCCGACTTTGTTTAATTTCGTAATATTTAGATAATGGGGTCAGTCTTTTTTACAATATATTCTTAAAATTTTATTTGCGGCTGTACGGTCTGCACACCATTCAGTTTCGGACAATTTTAAATGGTGTAACCAACCCGACTTTCTTTTATATTGTAACAAGGAATACAATTTTACACAAACGGCTTACCACCTTTTTTCATTCACTTAAGTACTTAGAAGTTGATTTTTGAAAATTAGCATAGACTGTGTTATTTCAAAACCTAAGCTTTCTATAATCCGAATTTCATCAAAATCGATTTTGTAGTTACGGCGATACGTCTGGACAAACATACACACACACTTCTTTCATTTATAATATTAGTAGGATATTTTTAGATGATGGGGTAAGTCTTTTCTACAATAAATGCTTAGGGCCTCCGCCCTAATTAATAAACTCCGCTCAACTTCTGTCAAAGTTGCACCACGGATTAACTATTGCCATCCTTTTTTGTTAGACAGTGACAAATAAGGATGGCAATAGCAAACTTAAATCCGTGGTGCAACTTAGACACTGTTTAAACAACGTCCTGTCTTTATTTGTGGATAGTGACAAACAGAGATAGGACGTTGTTCAACCAGTGTTCAACTTTAAACATCTTTCATACGTAAGGGGGAAGTTGGGCGGAGTTTATTATGGCTGTCTGTACACCATTCAGTTTCGGTAATTTTCTTCAATCAATTTGTACGGAGTAAGGTCTCACATGGACGGGTTCTATGGCGTGTGTAATAATTGCCGTAAAGCGAAAGTAGCCGGATGTACCGTTAACACAGTGATCAGTATGCTATCTTATGTAGGTATATGTTTATTCTTTAATTTATAAGTAGGTATAGTCCGGCAAAAACGGGTAGACACGGCAACTAAAATTTCAGTACTTTGGAAACCCTTTCTCTACTAATCTATGGTAAAGTACAGGTTTCTTGTCTATGGTACAGGTGCCGAAGTCGTCAGTCAGAAGTAATAATTTACTTCTAAATAGAATTTATCTATTTCGCGTATTTAGCTTGCACAGTGGCGCCCCCATTTATTTCTATTATTTTGTGTCGGACTATACCTAGTTATTTTTTTTTGTGATTTCTTTATTCTATTATTATGTAGAGAGCCGTGTTGGCCGAGGGGACTAGCATACCGACTTTCAATCCGAAGGTCGTGTGTTCGGAACTTGGCCGTGCATCAATGAATTTTTCGGTTCGAAAAATTTATATGCGCATTAATACGAGCTCTGAATGGTGAAGGAAAACATCGTGAGGAAACCCGCGGCTTAGTCAGCCCCACACGTATTGACCATGTCTTTCCTGTGGATATGGCCGCTTAAGCTGAGAGGATGGATGTGTGTCATGCATGAGGAACCGCGTTGGCCGAGTAGGTATCCTATCTCCCAATAATCAACAAAACATCACAACACGTATAGAAAAGGTAGAAAATGCCCACCGAACAGCAATTTCAGACGGCCGGCGTCCCCTCAAAATCGGTGTTGCGTGACGTCACTTCCTGTTTGTAATGAACTTATAATAACTGCTGTGTTTATTTCCTGTGTCCGCCATTTTGTGACCCGAATTTGTGGAAGTTTTCGAAAAAAAATTAGGTCGTGACGTTGTAAAAATGGGATTCATTGTATGTATAGTGCCACCATATTGATGGGTTTAATATTTTTAATTTAATCTATAAAATAAATAACCAGAAATCAATGCAAGGAAAATAATTATTTGGGCTTTGTCAATCGCAATATAGGGGATTCTGTCTTTCTCTGGGCCTAAGAGCAATTGATTAAGGGTCTTACTTAAGAAAGATGTTTAAAGTTGAACACTGGTTAAACAACGTCCTGTCTTTATTTGTGGATATTGTCGAAGACAGGACGTTGTTTAGCCAGTGTTCAACTTTAAACATCTTTCATAGGTAAGGGGGTAAGTTTTCTAATTGCATATTGACTTTGACATTGACAGGAGTGTCAAAAACATTCATTCATTAGAACCATAGAACAATTAAATATAATGGGGTAAGTACTTACCCCATTATATTTAACTGTTGGACCAAGTATACATGGACTGCTGGACACTCACACACTCACTCACACAAAAACAAAGAAGGATATATACAAATTCTTGTGACAAAATGAGACGGAGCATAATATCTTTTGTCCCTTATCGTGTGCCGGCTCTTTGTAGGTAGAAAACATCTATGTTCTAAAATTCTGTACTAATATGGACCTTATGTGTACGAAACATATTTCACACAAACTTTAAACATATTTCATAGGTAAGGGGGTAAGTTTTCTAATTGCATATTGACTTTGACATTGACATGAGTGTCAAAAACATTCATTCATTAGAACCATAGAACAATTAATTATAATGGGGTAAGTACTTACCTCATTATATTTAACTGTTGGACCAAGTATACATGGACTGCTGGACACTCACACACTCACTCACACAAAAACAAAGAAGGATTTATACAAATTCTTGTGACAAAATGAGACGGAGCATAATATCTTTTGTCCCTCATCGTGTGCCGGCTCTTTGTAGGTAGAGAACATCTATGTTCTAAAATTCTGTACTACTAAGGACCTTATGTGTACGAAACAAAGGATCCACTTAATTTTTGTCCCTTTCGGCGGCACGCTGTCATTGAATCTAGTACTATTATACATCTATGATTAGAACCATAGAACAGTTAAATATAATGGGGTAAGTATACAAGCTAAAGGTGAGAGGGCACAAAATTTGTTTTCATATAACGTAGTGTTCCCACATATTGTTGTATTGTTTGGTTGAGGAATCGTTAATCATAACGACTCGAATCGGGGACAAGGTTTAAGACGTGGAAATTACAAAATCGATGAATACGACCAAATTTAATATGACACGTATAACTAAATAGTTACTTCATAGTTTACTAAATAATAACTGCCAATATCTTAACATCGAAGAAAAAGAAAATCGAATTGAAGCGCTCGTGGCGTAGCTTGCTTAGACGTTCGTATAAATTATTTTTTGAGGATCTGTAGAGGATCTTCGGAGTTATGAACTTAAATGCACCTCGAGAATACCTACCTACATACCTACCTACAGAAATTTGGTCAGCTTATAACATTACAGTTGGTTTTTAATTTTAATTTAGCCACTTGTTTTTGGATCGCGGGCAACACCGAGTGTCATAATTAATCAAAGAGGTTGGTAAACTTGTAGAGTTGTAACAGGTGAAACCGACAGCGCCTCGACGATCTAATTATACGAGATACGTAAAAATATTCCATCGCATGGCCACCTCATGAATATTCAGGGAACGGGGTGAAGTTTTATAACAATAAAAATGTAGGAGATTCTATGGAGCTTTTTGTTGTTCTGGGGTTTTCGGAAATTATATTATTCTGTGATTATATCATTATAATGAAGGTTTTCGAAATGACCTATTTGATTGTAGAGATATTTTTACTGAAACAATAGATAAATATTGTTTTTATGAAAATTTTCCTTTTTTTTTTGTAGTGGCTTAGAGGTCTGTATTGACATTATATAAAGACTTAGAATATAACACAAATCTAGTTAAATAAATAGGTAAGATAGGTATTTTATTTTACTTACCTACTCAAAATTAATATCTGGATTCTGGACATGGTGAAATTCTTACCTGAAAATAATAAAAAAAATAATTAATTAAACAGTCTTAAGAGCTGATGATTCTACTCCTGTCCTCGTACTCCTTGCGGACACCCATCCAAATTGAGACCGTTCAGAACGTACCAATCTATCATGAAAGGCTAAGAATGAAAGGCATGAAAGGCCAAAAGCGCTATTATACTATCAGCGCCCTCGCGGCGTTGCCCCTGTAGTGATGGTATAATGGTGATGATGTTGATGATTAAAAGTACTTCCTCAAGAGTTTAGCTATCATGTACAGAAAGATTTTTTCAAATCGGACTGGTAGTTCCTGAGATTAGCGCGTTCAAACAAACGAACAAACAAACAAACTCTTCCGCTTTATTATGTTAGTATAGAAGTTTAGATTAGTATAGAAATAGAATAGATAAGATAACTTCTACAGCTCACAGAGCCACTAGTATTAAGTACCTACCTACATGTAGGTAGGTACAGAAAGCGTCATTAATTGGTATCCCCCTAGTAAGAGATCGGTTTGCAAGCCGTTGATCTCAACTTTTGTAAAAACTTTAACATCCTTGCTTACTTATGGATATCTAATTTCGCTCGAGTACGAGCCGATGCAATAGCGGTTATAATATCTGACTGAAATCCAAGGTTGAAATGAAAAGGGTCTTTGTTCAAATCAATAGGGAGATACCGATTGATGACGCTGACTGTACATTGAAGACAATTTTGTCAAAATGATAAAGCTAAAATGGCGTCTCAACTGATTGTTATGCAAAACGTAATTGTTTTGCGCTGACGATATTCAGATTCCACGAGTTATATTGTCCTTTGTGAGGATGTTGTCTGAATTTAGAAAATTAGGAGTTATGTAACAATTACATACCTCCTACATTAACTAGACATAATAAGGCATACCGGGCAAAATCGGTCTTATTGAGTTTTTACCCGGCTGACTGTCAAGTCACAGGGTTATGTAGATCGCGCGTTTCTATGTATGTGTGTATGAATTATTCTTTATTACCACGTTGCTCCTAAACGGCTGGATGGATTTTGATAAATGAGGTATCGTTAGAATCGTCTCTATCTCGATTGTGCTCTAGGATACTTTTTATTTCGATAAATCAAATAGTGCGGCTAGAAAATGCAACAATGTGTGAATTTTCAAAATGAAAATCACGCCATCATATCAAAATCCATGTCAAAATCAAGAGGTTGGTGAACTGATAGTAGCTCTATGCTACTGTAGCCCATGTTGAGTGGTGACCAATTTTGTGTGTAGTTAAGTTTAGTTATTATTATAAGTATATTCCTTATCCTAAGTATTTTTTCATAAAATATGTAACTTTTATTATATCTCATTCTATATTATAAGCCATTTAGGTAGTTTTTACATTAATTATATTCCTTTGTTAATTGTTACACAAATAATCCGAGGCGTCGAATCTGTTGGTAATCGTACCTACTAGGTACCCACGATACAGATATTCTCTAGTGTGGGTACCACAGGCAAGCGTTTTTTGTTCTCCTCTCCTCAGTAAACCTCAACAAATTAGGTACTTAGGTACGTACTTACTTTAAGTTAGCCAGTAGGTATTTATATCCTGTAGGTACCTGTACTTACTGAGAAAATAAATTTCATTTCATTTCATTTCAGTTAAAAGTTTTTCGAATTTGTCATTTAGTTTACTTACACAAAATAAACGATTTTCTATTTCTATTTTCTAATTTTTCAAATCCGAAGGATAGTTCCTGAGATTAGCGCGTTCAAATCAAGCAAACTCATTGGTATTTATTATATTTATAATGTAGATAAGTTTATTTATTGTAGGTAATAACTTTTGTACCTAAGTGTTTTACTAATACATTTTGAAAATGAATAGAACTTTTATTTTGATTCCTTAGTTTTGAAAATATGGTATGGTAGGTTAGTAGTTTTTTTTTTTAATCATCCGTTTCACAAACTATTTTCTGAAAACCTGTTGAAATAATTCAGCGTCCATAAAATACATTATTATCCTATGTTTTTCAAATATATTGTTTATAAAAAGGACAAAATAAATGGCACGTTTTGCATGCAGTCCCACATTGGATAAGCTATGGCTGCCTCACGTTGTTTTCATAAGAATATGGAATATGTAAAATTTGGTGATATTTTTGCAAATTGCTTGCGAAGTCACGTATACCTTTGAAACTGCGGACGTGATAAAGCGGTGACCGTTTTATATAGTAGGTAAGGCTGGTTTTAGTGTCACGCGTACCGTCGGCGCTGATAGGCGAGTGATCTTTATTACAATGAAATAGGGATACTGATTGTTCAGCACTGACGAGTGCAATCAGCGTTGCCATTTTTGCTAAACAATCAGTATCCTTGTTTCAATGTAATAAAGATCACTCGTCTATCAGCGCCGACACGGTACGCGTGACACTAAAACCAGCCTAAAGTTTGTTTAAGTTAGTGGCACACCCCGGACACTCGATGAAATCTCTATGCATGCGCGGCGTCTAACTACCTATTTACACAGACACTACACAATGTTATTTTTGTACACGCGCAGTTGTGTGCGTGAAATAAGGTTGTCACCGTATGAATAATTACTGTACACTGTGGTCTCGGTCTTGTCATCGTGTCTGCGCGCGTGGCGCATCCCTAGCAAAGTCAGCCCCTCGCCAGCTCAAATTCGGCCGCGCGGTGAGGAAGCCCCGATTGGCGGGGGACAGTGGTGGCCATTCTATACGTAGTATTATTATCTATTCTATGATTCTGTGCCAATTTTGTAGAGATTTGCAGTTTTCTGTTTGGTGTTCACAATTTGAAAATGAATGCACGCTATAATGATTGTTCCGCTTTTCAGAAACATGCCAGCAGTAGAAGCGCCGGCGATTCTCATGCAAAACGGATTGTTGTGTCACGATACGCGTGGCTACCAAACTAGCGGGCTAACTACAATAGAATAGAATAAAATAGAATAGAATAGATCAATTCTCGGCGGTAGCTCCAGTACTTCAGTCATCCCGTGACCACGAACGCTGCAAAGTGTTCGAAAAGTCGGGAAACAAAATTAATAAAAGGTACGCGATAAAATCCCGTAATAATAATTATCATTAGAATAGAATAGAATAGAAATAAGTTTTATTTTCGCTACCATGATATGATAACATACAAAACACAAATCAAAAATCCTATTGTATTAAACGAGCAATTTTTGTTTGTTTGTTTGTCTGTCACGTTCTCGAAAACGGCTCTAACCATTTCGATAAAAGTTGCGGTACGGTGGTTTAAGGGAGCGAAAAATCGATCTAGCTAGGTCTCATATCTGGGAAAATTCGTTTTCTCGGCATTTTCATGCAAAAGATTTACCAGCGCAATGTGGTTCGTAATTTCACAATATTTGTTGAGACCAAAGTGGCCGAGTGGATTGGGTGTCCGCCTTTCAGCCGAAGGCTTCGAGTTCGAATCTCAGCCAGTGAAAGTTTATTTTTTGTAAGTTTTTTTTTTCTTTTTTTTTTTAATTTTTATATTTGCATCCAAGCATAGCTCGGTCGCCCAGATTTTGTTACAAATAAATTGACAATAAAATAAGGCTTCCCCTCAGCATTCGCTCCAGCAGCACCATGGCTATAGCGCTGGTTTTCAATGGCGCCGAAATGAGTAGCGCATCAACAAAATAAAAATTAGGTGTAATGAAAAAAACACACTCAATTACCTCTTCTCGGGCCATTGAATGTCAAAGGGAGCACAGTCAATAACATGAGGGTCTCCACATTATAGAAACTGCTAAATGAAGGGTAGCTAAAATAATTTAGATTCTAAAAACGGAGAAATTATTTTTAAATTCTTATACGTGATTAATTCCAGTCTTTATATTTTATTTAATTGCGCATCACATCGTCTTTCGAAGTTCACTCGTTATCGACTGGTGGTCCACGAGTGAACCTCGCAAGGTCAACAAGTGAACTTCGCACGGTCAACAAGTGGCCCACTCGCCACCCGCCCGCACTTTGACAGCTTCCGATGAGGCGATCCGTAAGGCTACGAGTTGTAAACTCCGCGTGGTCAACCAGTGAACCTCGCACGGTCAACGAGTAGCCCACTCGCCGTCCGCGATTTGACAGCTTGCGATGAAGCGATCCGTGATGCTACGAGTTGTAAACTCCGCGTGGTCAACCAGTGATACCTCGCGCGGTCAACGAGTGGCTCACTCGCCGTCCGCGCTTTGACAGCTTGCGATACGGCAATCAGCAGGCTGATTGTCTAACTTGTCTTAAACCTCAAATTGGTCTCAAACTGTTAAAACGATCGCGTAGGTATCTTTTGTCGCGTTTGGTCTCGATGAGATGAAAGTGACAGAGCTACTTGCGTGGTCACTGAACTGTCATATTTGAGAGTTTGAGACCGATTTTGGTCGCTATCAAAGATAGACAAACGGCTGATCTTCTTCTTCTTTCGTATGAGCAAGTGGCCAACTCTGATGAGAGTGACAGAGCTACTTGCGTGGATTGAGACGGATTTTCCAATGTATTGAAAAGTTTTATAAAAAGTTTTATGGACACGGGATTTTATCGCGTAATTTACCTTATTAATCCCGACGTTTTGGCTATGTTGCAATAGCCGTGGTCGCGGGCAGACTGGAGTATGTTTTCAAGGTCCATTGTGAATCGGCGGTAGTATCCAAAACTACCCTCACTGATCTTCAGATTCCGGATCGGCTAAATAAGGTAAATTACGCGATAAAATCCCGTGTCCATAAAACTTTTCAATATGAATAGTGATCGCGAAAGTTTAAATTACTACTATAATAAATTATTATTATTAGTAATAAATAGTAAAAACTATTAAATTTACTATTTATAAATTATTACTATTTTCCAATGTATTAGTAACTAGCTGCTGCCCGCGGCTTCGCTCGCGTGGTACCCGGATAAAAAGTAGCCTATGTTACTCTCCAGCCCTCCAACTATCTCCACACAAAAAATCACGTCAATCCGTCGCTCTGTTTTGACGTGAAAGCAGGACAAATAAACAAACAAATAAACACACTTTCACATTTATAACATGGGTACGGAGGTACGGATGTCGTTTCAAAGCCATTTTCATAGCCATATCGCGCTGGAAGAACAATGCCTGGAGCCGCGAGCGTCGCATACTAAACATGTATGTCCTATGTGCAGATAGCTCGCATTTTTAAGGATTTGCCTCACAAATTGAAAAGCCTAAATAAGCTTATAAATCGAGGTGAATCACACATCACACTAATATTATAAATGCGAACCTTTGGATGGATGTATGTTTGTTCCTCTATAACTCGACAACCACAGAACCGATTTGGCTGAAATTTAAAATATAGATAGATGGTGACCTGGAATAGGACATAGGGTACTTTTTATCTGGGTACCGAATAGCGAAGCTGCGGGTGGAAGCTAGTCCGTACCCATATTTTAAATGTGAAAGTGTGTTTATTTGTCCTGCTTTCACGTCAAAACAGAGCGACGGATTGACGTGATTTTTTGTGTGGAGATAGTTGGAGGGCTGGAGAGTAACATAGGCTACTTTCTATCCGGGTACCACGCGAGCGAAGCCGCGGGCTACTTCATGAAGTTAGTGTAGTAAAAGTAACCTATTTCCAAGGCAATGTAAGTTCCTTGTCGCTTTTAAAATATCACAATTTGTTAAAAGCCACTTCATAAGGTCTCGCGCACACTGCAAGTACTAAAAGTCTAAAAGCACTTTAACACTTGAAACACAATCATTCACGCTACTTGTAAGTACTTACGTGCGTTTGTCGGGAAAATGTGGAAAATTTTCATTCCCTTCTTTGTGTAGGTTGTTGTATGTTAAATTGTGAAATGAAAAAATATAATCATGACTGTTTCTGTATATGGAGGTACGCTTTGATCTGATCCTTTGATGTCAAAGGGGGTAGTCAGAGTTGTATCCGTTTTATTTTATTAACCTCCCAATGCCGGAACGTAGATCTCAACGAGACCCAATTGATTTACTACTGTGTTTGGAATCCCAGCATAGGAGTGGTTAGCCGACTTCAAAAAAAGGAGGAGGTTCTCAAGTCATCAGAATCTTTTTTTTTGTGCTTTTATATGTATGTTCACCGATTACTCAAAGACAGGACCGATTTGGAAAATTCTTTTTTGTTTGAAAGGGTATAAGTAGGTACTTTCCTTGTTAAACTTTCGCGATTTGTTAACATAATGATAATTATTATTACGGGAAACAAAATAAATAAAAGGTACGCGATAAAATCCCGTAATAATAATTATCATTAAGTACTTTCCGATTGGTGCCATAAAAATATGGTGAGGATGTGTCGAGGATCTTCAGAGTTATGAACAGAAATGCACCTCGAGAGTGCAGAAAATTGGTCAGCTTTAAAGTCGTTTTTTTTTAATTTAGCCATCTATCCACAGCCCCACAGGATAAAACAATTCACGGAATAATCGTTAAAGGACATGGCCGATTCCTAGAACAATTTTGCCCCACAGATGCCCACAGGAAAGAATGCTTGCGTCATGACCAAATTGGGATTTTTGGGTTTGTTTTTTTATTTTATAGTGAGACTCCATTCATCTTCTTCCTTTTTAAAGTGGGATTTACAAGATAATCTAATTTAAAGCAGCAGGCTGTGACGCCCAACATGAACGGATGAACCTAAGAAACTATATTTTTTAGGTTCGTATAGTAAAAGCTTTGCTTACTTTGGGGATAGATGGCGCTGTGTGTAATGTCCAACAATAATTATTTAGTAAGTATTATTATGGACTGGCAGAATTTTGAGTGAACTAGGGTATGGAAAATAAATAAAATAATAAATTAAAATAAAAATTCTTTATTTCAGACTTTCATCCATATATTATTTAACACACGGGAATTTTCACGTGAAAATATTATCATTCATTTATATTATGTTAGTATTAGTAGGTAGGCAAAAATCGGTGGCACATTTGAGTGGTAAGTAGGTACAACCGGACAGTCAATGGCAAGTATAGGTTGCCAAGATGGCATGCCTTGACTCCCAAGACTGAATAAGATGAAAGTCAGGCCTGTCGGCTATCGCCTGAAGGAGGCTGTTGCAGCTTGACGCACACAGCTGCTCCCAGTACCTACAATTTAAAGTAAAAAAGAAAAGTACTTAGGAAAAATTGGGAATTTCATCAATAAAATTATCTACACTCATGTGCAGTGATTCTGTACTTACCACCTAAAATAAAATATGATATAAATAAATAAAATAAAAAGCCTTTTATTTCTCTATAATTAACATTTTTTTCTTATCACTAATGCTTATAATCTAAGTAGGTACTAGAGAACCCCTAAGGTGAAGGCCTCCTCCAAAGCCAGCCATCTGTCCCTGTCTTGTGCTACTTGGAGCCAGTTTGGTCCAGCAGTTTTCTTGATGTCTTCGTCCCAGCGAGCGTATGGTCTTCCTATGCAGCGTCGACCTCTTGAACCCTCCCAATTTGTCACTCTCCTAGTCCATCTTCCATCTTGTAGACGTCCAGCCATGTCCAGCCCACTTCCATTTTAGTCTGTATGCATATCCCAAGGCGTCAGTTTTTGTAATTTTAAATAAAATATGATAAATCCTCATAAATCACATCACAACACAATCACACAACTGAAACTCAACGAAATTATTTTTACATCTGTCAAATTCTTGTCCGTCTGTTTTGTTTACTATTTGAGTGTCATGTCAACCGCGAAAAAGAAGGTAGGTCTATCTGATAAAAATATTCTCTGTGATACCTCCAGACTCTCGGCAAGAAACCCCGACAACACCCGAGAAGCGTGAATGTGAGGAGTTTCTCGCCTTCTTGTTCTCGCGCTTCGGTGTCGGTACCTATTTTTGGCCGAGACAAAGGATTTCAAACAGATCACGAGTGAGAAAATTGAGAGTGTTGATAATTTGTTTGTTCTTCGAGAAGTCTCGGTGAAACTTCTCGCCGTGAGTCTGGAGAGGCATTACGGACTGTAGTACCGGAAGTGACTAAAGTTACTAATAAAATAACATAATTATATTCCCACACGGCACGAGATATCTAAGTATTCTGTATGTACCAGTTAATTTTGTGATATTTTATTTAAATAATATTATTCTGACGCATAGTCTAATTCGATATTCGGCTCTTCTGGGGCAGTATCCGGCCAAATCCTTTATACACCTTTTTTATTTGACCGGCGATTCGGGCGATACGTGAAAGGCATTAGCGGCATTTACACGATAGAGATTATCCCACGGATCCGGACTGTAAAGATATCTGTAAAGATATCTGTAAAGATATCTTTAAAGATATCCGCGGATAAAACTAGCGGCCTTTAAACGCTAAAGATTTTCCCACGGATCCGGACTGTAAAGATATCTGTAAAGATATCTTTAAAGATATCTGTACAGATAACCGCAGATTTTGGACTGGCGCGTGGAACGGTATAAATTTACAAAGTTTTTTTCTTGATTCTTGAATTTTGAACCTTGAATCTGATAGCCCCTCCAGACTCTCGAGAGAAAGCTCGGCGAGAAGTCTCGCCGAGACTTCTCGAAGAACAAACAAGCTATCCACACCCTCAATTTTTCTCCGTCGTGATGTTTGAAATCCTTTGTCTCGGCCAAAAATACCGACACCGATCGGAGAACAGGCGAGCCAGAGAACGAGAAGGCGAGAAGCTCCTCACACTCACGCTTCTCGGGTGTTCTCGGGGGTTCTCGCAGAGAGTCTGGAGGCCCTATCAAATTTTGAATCTTGAATCTTTGAAGTGACAGCTGTCAAACTTCAAATGGCCATATCTCGGGAACTACTCGTCCTAGACTCCCCGTTCTCAGTTCAAATGAAAGCTATGACCAAGATCTTCATTTCAAGTGACAGCTGTCAAACTTCAAAGCACCATATCTCGGGAACTACTCGTCCTAGACTCCCCGTTCCCAGTTCAAATGAAAGCTATGACCAAGATCTTCATTTGAAGTGACAGCTGTCAAACTTCAAATGGCCATATCTCGGGAACTACTCGTCCTAGACTCCCCGTTCCCAGTTCAAATGAAAGCTATGACCAAGATCTTTATTTGAAGTGACAGCTGTCAAACTTCAAACCGCCGTATCTCGGGAACTACTCGTCCTAGACTCCCCGTTCCCAGTTCAAATGAAAGCTATGACCAAGATCTTCATTTTCAATAACAGCTGTCAAAATGACATCTGTCATCTGAAATGTAGATCTTGGTCATAGATTTCATTTGAACTGAGAACTGGGAGTCTAGGACGAGTAGTTCCCGAGATATGGCCATTTGAAGTTTGACAGCTGTCACTTTAAATGAAGATCTTGGTCATAGCTTTCATTTGAACTGGGAACGGGGAGTCTAGGACGAGTAGTTCCCGAGATATGGCCATTTGAAGTTTGACAGCTGTCACTTCAAATGAAGATCTTGGTCATAGCTTTCATTTGAACTGAGAACGGGGAGTCTAGGACGAGTAGTTCCCGCGATATGGCCATTTGAAGTTTGACAGCTGTCACTTCAAATGAAGATCTTGGTCATAGCTTTCATTTGAACTGAGAACGGGGAGTCTAGGACGAGTAGTTCCCGAGATATGGTCATTTGAAGTTTGACAGCTGTCACTTCAAAGATTCAAGATTCAAAATTTCAGATTCAAGGTTCAAAATTCAAGAATCAAGGATCGAAATCCAAGATCGAAACCAAGGATCGAAATCAAGGATCGAAATCAAAATCAAGGATCGAATTCAAGGATCGAAACCATGGATCGAAATCAAGCGCTGATTTTGTCGAGCGCGATAAAGTAAAAATATCCTGAAATTTAAATGACATGGGCACACTACTAATCCAACAACGAGTGTGAAAGAGACAAAGCTACCAAGAAAGCCTCTCAACAAGACCAACAATCCTTATAACCAAGATTAAATGATAATAGATCGTTGTGTGGACTGTACAGATATCTGTAAAGATATCCGCGGATAAAACTAGCGGCCTTTAAACGGTAGAGTTTTTAGCACGGATCTGGACTGTACAGATATCTGTAAAGATATCTTTACGGATATCCGCGGATAAAACTGTCAAAGGTTGGAATGGCAGAGATCGATCCGCGGGAAAATCCGCAGGCCGATCTCTGCGTGTAAATGCTGCTATTGTTTGATTTCAACTTGTGAACTAAACAACGGTCTGGACAAAACGTTGACCGTAATGTCAAGAACGTAACCACTTTTTTTTTTCATTTATTTACCGTTTTAACAAAAAAAATCTTAAAATAATACCTACAATAGTGTCTAAAATCCATTAAAGTTTTTCCTGACAAGTATCAAGAACAAGAAGTGCTCGGCTTATATGAGACACTGGCTGGCAGTGCTTAGGCCAATCACACGCCTAGTGTCTCACTAAGATATTTTAATTTTTAGGTAATGTTGGTTAGTTACTAATCTAGGTTTAAGTTATGACTAACACGATATGGATCCATGGTCTGAAATAAACACTACCTATTTATAGAAACTAAACTACTACATATTTACATAAAAGTATAAAATACAAAAAGAACCAGTTGAGCCACCTAAGGATCGTTGGAAACGATCTATAGGTAGCTCAACTGATCCAAGCCACTGCCAGACGGAAGCGTGCCCAAGACACTGGCAGCATTACCGCGCTGGATGGCAATGCTGATATGTAAATATGTAGTAGTTTAGTTTCTGTAAATAAATAAATTGCAACCTATTTATTTATTTGTTTCTTTCTGTTCGAAAGCTTTCCGATCTCCGATTAGTGCCTCAAAAATTCGATGAGGATCTGTCGAGGATCTTCGGAGTTATGAACAGAAATGCACCTCGAGAGTGCAGAAATTGCTCAGCTTATAACATTGAAGTCGGTTTTTTTTTAATTTAAATAACTAGGGCAAACCTATATATCCAATATAGTCAATAGGCCGTAATATCGAAAACCGCGGCCGTTTAGATTCGAATGCAAGTGTTTACTAGCGCCTGGCTCGCGTCCAATGCGATATAAACACAGATTGGATTTCCAATTTGAATGTACCATTTTTTTCCGTAAAATTCTAGCAAATTCTAAAGGTTTTACAGCTATAACTTTTAGCATAGGCGATTAAAGGTGGTCGCACACATCCGCACATCCGCACATATCCGCATTCCGCACCGAACGGCGAACGCGCCGAATTTTAGAATTCTTTGCATGAAATCGTATGAAATCTCGCACACCAGCGGGCTTAAAAAGCTCGGTATAACAGATTCACAATAGGAATTGAACTTACATGCAGTCTCTTTTCATTGAATGAGAGTGAAAAGAGAAGGCCAATGGAGAAGGCATAGGTATATGTATACGTAGTGCGTGACATATGTATTGTGACTCTGCTATAGCGAATTAGCGACCCTATTAAGCCCGCTGGTGTGCGAGGTTTCATTCTCAGTCAATGAAAAAAGACAGCATAGGTATAGTTCAATTTTTATTGTGATTCTGGTATAACGACCTTTTTAAGCCCGCTGTCCGTGCCGAATCGTTCGATTCAAACGAATTTCGCAGTTCTTCGAGAATTCGGCGCGCTCCGCACGGATTAGGTGTGCTGCCACGATATATATGCCACGGTATTGGTCTATTCGCAAAATCGAGATTGTTCGCGATTACAACAATAATTAAATCAACGCGGTTCTCGTATCCTTAATAGTTTTCTACCAGTGACTGATGTCTCTTAATGAACGTGCCGCGGTCCTATTGGCTAATTTCAAAATTGTACCTTTTACCCCAATCCCTGATTTATGTAATACTATCCGCCATTACACACGCCTTGTGAATTCGAAACGATACGCATCTTTTATTTCAAAATATCCCAAAAACCCAGTAGGTAGTTAGGTATTCAGGCATTACCTACAGTATCATCACCGCTAGACAGATACACAGATGATATTTTATAATTGTGTTCAAGTTAAAAATTTTAAACTACACAGTAGGTATTGCACAAGGATGCAACGACCTTGTCCAGACGACCTTGTAGGGGCAGCGACATATCGGTCGTTGACCCGGACGATAGGAACGCATAGAAACGAAACTGAGCTTTTTCAAAAATAAGCTTGTTTTGAACTGGTTTGCTTATGAAGGTCATTCCACTTCCATTCCACTCATAGAGATACCTACTAGACATATTTAATCATAATTGGCAGCGTTCATACGACCGAATGGTGCGATTTCGTCGCACTACGAGATTTTAATCACACACTTTCTTTTCCTAGTTGAAGCTAGCATGTCATCGCGCGATCTCAATACAAACCACTGATTTCGCACCATTTTTTGCACTATAACACCATTTTCGCGATAGATTTCAACTTAGCCGTAATAGAATAAAGTACACTCCAAGAGCTTTCATATTATGACTATGTTTCATCACTGTTGGACAAATTTTGAAATGTGGGCCCAAAATGTCTCGTGGTCCTTTCCATCGTGCTATCATTTGATCGTACGATCTATAGCCAAGAACGCCTATGATAAATTAGTAGGTATGTTCATATTTTTAGGATTAAAATACTCTTATTTACACCGTGATGCCTGACTAGGATAGTCTTGACTTTCGATCTGAAGTCATGGGTTCCCGTTAGACATTTTCTCAGATCTTTTTAGGCATTTTACTAAGATCCTTTGAAGATGTCTACGGAAGTAGTCAGAGGGTATAAATACATAAGAATATTTGGTACATGCCCACATTTTGCAGAAGTTGGCATCCCATACGAGACAGGTTGCAAGTCTAAAGCTAACTGGTTTCCTCACGTAGCTTTCCTTCACCTTTTAGAGCTTGTGTTAATGCGCATATACGTATCGAAACTCGAACACCCCCACTCGCCCAACAGCCGATATACCTACTAGGCATCTGAAGTGAGTTAGGAGTATCACTTCTATGTACTATCATTTATTCTGTCAGACGTTAAAGTTGTCTACTATCTTTAATACTCTGTCAGTTTTGTTTTGACCACAGTTCACTGTAGTTAGTTTACTACAGGTTTTAGAATAACATTATCCGAGATTAAGGGGGTCTAAAGTGGCCACTTTTTATGAAAAATCAGCCCCTGGATTCTATCTTAGATAGCGACTAAAATCGGTCTCAAACTCTTTGACAGTTCAGTGACCACCCAAGTAAGTAGCTCTGTATCTCTCATCTCAACAAGAAAACAAACATACGATATACATA
The DNA here is from genome assembly GCA_958496255.1 of Camptogramma bilineatum. Lineage (NCBI taxonomy): Eukaryota > Metazoa > Arthropoda > Insecta > Lepidoptera > Geometridae > Camptogramma > Camptogramma bilineatum. The sequence continues at coordinate 487,114 of OY292479.1, read as the reverse complement.
GACAACAGACAACGAGACCTACGCGATTGTTTTGACAGTTTGAGACCAATTTGAGGTTTGAGACAAGTTAGACAACATCATGTGTTTCATAATATGAAATATCTGTTGTTCCCTTCATCAAAAGTGGGCACTTTAGAAGCCTATATAAGGAGAAGGTCTCAAGTAGAAAGCACGCTACATGTCTGTTATGCTCAATAGGTCTCACTTATGAACAAGATGTTTAAAGTTCAACACTAGTTAATTTTTTTTTAAATTTATCGATCGAGCGACCGAAGCGAGCGAAGATCTTAGTGGTAAGTTGGGCGATTTTGCTTTGTATGTTTGTATGTTTCACGAATTGTTGTTCGCGCATAACTGTCGAACCGTTCATCCAATCTGCATGAAACTTGGTAGGTCAATAGGTTGTGGTAAGGAAATTTACGGTGGAGCATATGAGCTTAATCAATGAAGGGGTTGTGAAGATATTGGGTTCCCAAGGGGGTAAAAAATTATGAAAGTTACACAAATATATTGAGTGGGGTGTCATACGAAAGGGCTTATTTTGTACATTCCAAAATGGTTTTTATTTTTAATCTAGGATGTATAGTTTTTTAAATACGACCAAAGAACAAAAACTACGAAACCAGAGCTGCAAGAGCTTCCGTTTCATAGAGTTTCGATGTCTTCGTAGCTCATTGACTGGTCGGTCTTAAAAAGAGAGTGGCATCGTTGCGGTTTGGTTTGCAATGATTTTAGATGCTAAGTACTTGATTTATTTTCATGATAAAAAAAAATTTGATAAAAATGAAAATAATTGGGGTAAAAAAAGTTAAGTAAACAGATATATTGAGTGAGGTGTCAAATGAAAGGTCTTTATTTGTACATTCCAAAATAGTTATTATTTTTATTCTAGGACGTATACTTTTAGAAATACGACGAGAATTCATAAATATGAAATAAATGAAAAATTAGACACAACATTATGTATTGCATGCATGCTAGTATTTTTTACCATGAAGAGCTAGCGCAATAGGCATACTCGGCAGTAGTAGCACTTGAAATTATAGGGGTAGTCAGAAGAAAGTCCAAATGTAAGCCATCTACGGTGCGCGAGATCTCAGTTCGGGGCGAACTACTAGTTTATCATAGAATCAACAGCACTTAAACTTTCTAAAATAAACAATATGACTTAACTTACTGCCAGTAACAGATTCTTACTTTTTAAAAACGACCTGTCCTTATTTGTGAATAGCGAATAGAGACAGGACGTAGTTTAACCAGTGTTCAACTTTAAACATCATAAGTAACGGGTAATGTCAGTAGATATTGAACAATCCTTTAATGGATCTCTCTTCAAATGTAATATTCTGCGAGTATCTGTTTCACGTCACAGACGTACCTGACGGCTGACGCGTATGACGTGGGCGAGTGAAGTGACAGGTAGGGCTGTCACACCAGTATTTTATAAAATTCTAGGAAAGTAATAATACCCATGCAAAGTATCTACTGGGCGGATATTTTTCCCACCTGAGTACCGTAAAATTCATAGTAGTACTATTTGGAATAAAATCTGTATGTCCAAATAGTTATTTTTGGAATGAAATTTATGGAATATTTCTGTCCAAACAGTTCGACGATCGGACTACTAGGAGGACAGATTGGAATAAGCGATCTTCACTATCATCATCACTATCATCACTACATAGAAAACAAAGTCGCTTCCCGCTGTCTGTCCCTATGTGTGTTAGATCTCTAAAACTACGCAACGATTTTTGATGCGGTTTTTTTTTAATAGATAGAATGTAGGTACCTATATAATTTATACATAGTATAGTAGAGAAACACTGATTATTTTAGAGGTTTCTAATGTTTTTTTTTTAAATGTAGATAGACCTTTGTTTAGCCACAATCTCACCTGATGGTAAGTGACGATGTGGCTGACGATGGATCACAAAGGTCTAGAAGACACTTATTCACTCTTTAACTTGAAATGTGTGAGTGATGTGACCCTTTCATAGGGGTATCTATCATAGGGGTAGGCAGAGACGACACATTTCCACTTGCCACGAACCTGACATACATCTTTCTTCTCACTCACTCTCATAACAATCATAGAAGCTCGCCGGTTTAAGGTACTTTTGACCTTCTCCAAAATGTATCAATTTGGTCAAAGTATGTTCGCCTACGAATTTCCTTTCCAATTTTTCTCTCTATCGCTAATTAGCTAGGGCATTTAGCTGTCAAATCAGCTTACCTTACCTACAGGTGCCTACAGGCAGTACCTATTGTAACGATCATCTAATAAACCGACGTGGTTATACTGTTTTGACCATGTCTTTCCTGTGAATATGGCCGAATAAGCTGAGAGGATGGTGTAGGTGCTACAAGCCTACATCTCAACAATGTCCCAGGCACTACAGTGTCCCGTTAAGTGTAGGCAAAGATTGCCTCCTGACACTGTATAAATCATTTAGTAAAGATGTAAAGGCCTAAGTTTTATACTGTTTATAGAATGCACACAAGCAAAATTATTAAATTGTGAGTAACTGGCAACCCTAAGCGAATTCCAAATTTGAGTTCAGCTCTAGTGGATTCCCGCGGCGCTGCTCGTAACATACTAACAGACATGCTGAGCATTGCTGTATGTGAATGCAGCCGTGTATAATCAGAATAGTTGAATTCGGTGGAGTCAGAATCTGTAGGTAGATCTAAGAGCGTTTTCACATTATCCGATCCGATATCGGTATCGCACGCCGACACGATATCGGGGCAAGTAAAATGTATGAAATATGTACCTGCCTTTCACATTGTCCGACCCGATATCGCATATCGGAGCGGACATCTTTCATACATTTTACTTGACACGATATCGTGTCGGCGTCCGATACCGATATCGGATCGGATAATGTGAAAACGCTCTAACGCAGTATAATATTCGCTTAGTAAAGCAGTGAAGAGATATTTATTTCTCAAAAGAATTATTACAGATTCACTTTTAATATAGAGAAATAACTAGAGGACGCCCGCGGCTTCGCCTGCCTAGACTACTTTTTATCCCACGGGAACTATACAATTTTCCGGGATGAAAAGTAGCCTATGTGTTATTCCAGAACCTAAACTATCTACATTCCAAATTTCATCAAAATCGGTTTAGTAGGGGATAGGGGGAGTAGGGGATAAGGTGGTAACAAGGTGGTGAGCGTGAGACTAAAATCAGCCTTATTCACATTTCACAAACTCCGAATTTTAAAATCGAAAATCAAAACGATAGTGTAATCAATGGGATATGAATTTTAGCAAAACTCCGTCCGTCATGCTTTGTAATAGCTTTGTTGTGAATATTGACGTCAATAAATAACATAGTGTCCAATTTGTTTAATGCAAACTGTAGGGTGGCCATAATAAATTAATATCTGGGCGACCGAGCTCTGCTCGGATGCAAATACCTAGAGAAAAAATAAAAATAAAAAAGAACAAAAAAAACTTGCAAAAATATAAACTTTCACTGGTTGAGATTCGAACTCACAGCCTTCGGCAAGGCGGACTCCTAACCAAATTTCCACTCTAGTCTCAACAAATTGAAGTTCAAGAAAAAGAAGAAATTCAAGAAGAGGAATCACTGCGCCGACAACACAATGGACAAGACTGGTCCACCAGTTGTCATCGCAGCGCTCTGACAACCGACCTCAACGCAGGAACATAACACCAGAGAGAAGAATTATGTTATTTGTCTGCGATATTCTGTAAGACGGAGGTAGGTAGGTACTTCCCCAGTCGGGCTGCTCGAATACAGAGTGAGAGAAACCCACTATGCCTAGAGTTGCCACCTTTTTTTGGTTCGAATATAGTAGTTTGTAGGAACTTTGATGAAAAAACATAGGTAGTAGATAAGGGGAAATCCAAAAAAAGTTATATAATTTCCGATAAACCACGGAATCGTTCAGTGAAATGATATAGACAGACAGAAAAAAAGATTAAAAAGATGTTTTGGCATCAGTAAGTAGGTATGGTTCATAAAGAGCGAGCACTCCAATTTTTTTTTTTTTTTAAATACCTTCGATGTAAGTACAGAAATGGCCCTGTTACGTACAAGAAAAATTAAAAAGAAATGTAACATTTCATACTTAGGTACTTTTGAGGGGAAAAAATATAGTAGTTTAGTTAGCCTACTATATGTTTAATTTTTTTTTTTGTGTTAAACCACACTTTGGTATTATTTCATTAGAAATGAAAAATCTTACCAAAATTTTCAATTCCGATCATTGCGGGTTCGAATCCCGTCAGAATTGAAAATTTTGGTAAGATTTTTCATTTCTAATACTACCTATATGTTTTTTTCCAAAAACATAGTATTCTGGACTCAATTATAGTAAACTTCTCTTAAAAATAGTAGGGGTGGCAACCCTAACTATGCCCTACCTCCCTTAATCTTGAACGTAATATAAAAGGTACCTATCTAATAGGATTAAGAAAATCTAGATTAGCATTTTGCTTTTCCCAAAGCCATGGTTTCCCTACTGTCACGTGGCAGTCAACAAACGAGTTGAAATTGGCTCAATTTTGCGGTGTGATAAATCCAGCGCACAGAGATTTTCATCAGCCGCCATTGTTGGGACTAGGGAGGGGACTTATCGATGTCGGTATCGATAGAATACGCATTATTTAGCAATTGTAAACACTGTAAACGATACTTACCATGATTTTTGGATTTTTGAGTTTCCCGATATTTTAAATCCAAAAATCATGATAAATATCCCGTTTATAGTGTTTAAAATGTTTACAACCATGATAGTTTCAAAAGTTTTATTATTTAGCAAATTGTTATGTTCAAAATAACACACGAGAATTAGCTTTTCTTCACCGTCTCCGAAAAATGAGTCGAGTTAGCAGTGTGATGGTGCCTCGACATTCAATTCGAAGGTTGTGGATTCGAATCCCGATCTTTCATCAATGGATTTTCGTTTCGAAAAATGTATTGCTATGCTATGCGTATTAACGGTGAAGAAAAAACATCGTGAAACCAGTTAGTTTTTTAATTCAATTCAACTTATTTATTTCCACAAAACAATTACATTGTGTGTGGAACTTCTCTAATAAAATAACAAAAATATAATACAACATTATCATAGCGTCGATGTGCTTGCAACCTGTTAAGTACTAAGTGCTAACTTTTGCAAAATATGCTTCTGACTACCCCATTAGATACCCTTGCATATCTATAGTAAGTTCGCGTGTGTTATTATAAAAAAAATAATAAGTTACTCGTATCAACCGGAGTGAAATGGTACCTACTTCAACTTAAAGATCGTGACAAATCTTGGTCAAAAATACGCAGTATATCACACGAGCTCTACTTATCAGAAGAAAACATCGTGAGAATACTAGTTTTTCTAAGACATACTAGTTTTGCAATTTGTCATAGATGTGACCCTGTTTTTTATTATGTAACTTCGCATTACATTTTATTACTTTATTTAATTCGCGGTGTAAGAACCAGATGAACGTATCTCCCAAAAATTCGAGAACCAAATGATCGTACCTACTTATCTACCTACCAAAAATTCGAATTTTTTTTCTTCCTAAATGTCATTTATGATTATGTATGACCCATTTATGAAAAAAAAAACGTTTTTCGAATTTTTATGTAGAAACTTTCATCTGACATTATTATTTATTTTTATTATTTTGAAAGTGAAACGTTCATCTGGTTCTCGAATTTTTGGGAGATACGTTCATCTGGTTCTTACACCGCGAGTTAATTAAATATTTTGTGGTTTCATCATAATCGGGATCCTTTTGTGCACAACATAATAGAAATTCAATCCTAAACCTCAGTTGTCAATTTGACAACTAAACATCATGTCTGAACAGTTACAGGTCATTATCCTACAAACGGCAGAACTCTAAACTGATTCAAATGACGATTCCATTGTTAACAACCAAATTTCCGCATTTTTTTTTTGTCTGTAATGTTGTAACGGTTGTTACGTTGAGGTCTGTTGGCTTGAAAACAAAAACTTTTAAGAATAGGTTAGTTTGTTCGCATGACAAACTGGGTCATGGTAAATACGAGGTAAAAATAATGTAATTAAGCATTTTATGATCTCAATGACTTTTAGACTAAGTTGTAAGTCACACCAATTCTCACGGTACATACTTTAGATGAGCTCATTGGATTTTTAATCGATCGCCAAATTGTGATGTACTAACTTCCGCTTCTGGCTTCACTCGCTTGGTATCCGGATAAAAAGTAGCCTATGTCCTATTCCCGGTCATTATCTATCTATATTTTAAATTTTGGCCAAATAGCACCCTCGCGGGCGGTGTTGCCCTCGTGGTGATGATGATGATGAAAAGTAGCCTATAACCTTCCTCGAGAGTTTAGCTATCAAATACAGAAAGAATTTTTCAAATCCGACTGCTAGTTCCTGACATTAGCGCGTTCAAACAAACAAACTCTTCCGCTTTATTGATACACAAGATTTGCTACAAAAAGAATGGCATGAATCGGATGTCTTTGACACGTTCACAGATCGTACATTGTTCTATTACCAACTTTGCTATTCGAAGTCACGTTTTATATCGATTTCAGTTATCAAAGTCCATTTATCCGTTGCGCAAGATTGAGCTACAAACATACAGACATCAAAACCATTCATAGTATTTACCTATGTCAAATTTGCAATAGTGAGGCAATCTATGTTGCTTCACTTATACCTTAGTTAGATACAGTGGAAACCAGTTCTAATCTACATATTCTAAGTGGCGATGGCTTGTAACATGCAAAAAGCCACGTGTTAATTGTGAATTAAATTGGAAAATTTTCAAATGATCTGGAGTATCAGAATTTTTGCAGCTTCAGAATTCGTCAGAATTTTTTTTTTTTTTGGGTTTTTTATGTAGGTATGTTCACCGATTACCCGAAAATGCCAGAACCGATTCGGAAAATTATTTTTGTTCGAAAGGGTATTAGTGCCATAAAAATTTGGTGAGGATCTGTCGAGAATCTACAGAAATTCACCTCGACAGTAGGTACAGAAAATTGCTCAGAACATTGAAGTCGGTTTTTAATTTTTTAAAATTTCTTTAGGTATCAATACTTTCATTTCCTGCTCTCATTTTCTTTCCTTTTCAAGTTTATGTTGAAAGTAAATGTAAAGTTATTATTATGATAATAAAATAAACGAATCCAACTTTCTTTACAAAATTAGGTTAATCTTCACCAAAATGACACTTATGACAAAGTTACTTGATATAATTTACTAATCCGGTTTATCTTGCTCGTTATACAGTTTTAATTTTTGAACAAAAAGCTTAATTTAAGTAAGTGCTTTGGTACACTTTTTAGTAACGGTTTTACGTAGTTATGCATTTATTTGATAAAATATTTCCCTATTTGAAAGACTATTCACACTAGAAATGCGAAAGTTGTAGCAGAAGTACTTAGCTTATAAAATATTAACGGATTTCAATATTAAATTTCAATTTTTTTTCTTAAATTTTATGGAAAATGTTATTTATTTAAAATATCTTTACATTCTGTATATAAAGGCTAGATTTTGACCTTGCAAAGAAAACCATCCCGGAAGCAAGTAGTAACTATCTGGCTCTTTGCATATTTAATATTATCTAATAGACGTTAGGTCAACATGGAACCCTTTAATCGATCGAGCGAGCGAAGCGAGCGAAGATCTTAGTGGCAAGTTAGGCGATTTTGCTTTGTATGTTTGTATGTTTGTATGTTTGTAGGTTTCATTTTTATGTTCTCGCATAACTATCGAACCGCTAATCCAATCTGTATGAAACTTGATAGGTCAATAGGTGGTGCTATGGAAATTTGCTGTGGAGCGTATGAGCGTAATCGATGAAGGGGTTGTAAAGATATGGGGTTCCCAAGGGGGTAAATTTTTTTCAAAGTTACCCAAATATATTGAGTGGGGTGTCATATGAAAGTACTCAACTTATACATTCCAAAATGGTTTTTAGTTTTCTTCTAGGTTCTATAGTTTTTGAAATACAGTCAAAAAGAAAAATTATGGAAACCAATTAACGGAAGTATGGAGAGAGCTCCCGTTTCATAGAGTTTCGATGTATTCGTAGGTCTGGTTAACAGACAAGGAGTGTGGCATCGTTGTGGTTTGGTTTGCAATGATTTTAGTTGCTAAGTACTTGATATTTTTTCTTGAGATTCCAATCGGCCGTGTTGGCCGATTGGAAGAGTGCTCGACTTTCGATTCATAGGTCGTAAGTTCGAACCCTGGCCGTGCTCATCAATGGATTTTTCGATTAGAAAAATTTAAATGCGCATTAACACAAGCTCTAAACGGTGAAAGAAAACATCGTGAGGAAACCAGTTAACGTTCTAATAGCGGCGATGGGCTTGCAACCTGTCACGTATGCAAATGCTAACTCCTGCAAATAGTGAAACTTCCGGTTTCAATCAGGCATGCAAAGTCTCTACCTATTTTTAAAAACTTAGTATATCAACATTATCTTTCACTGTCGTCATCACCTTCTTAGATTTTTTATTTTTACTCTATTTGTTTAGTCTTTTAGTGTTTAGCTATTTAGTATGTATTTTTTATATATATATAAATATATGTATTATATAATTAAATTAGGTATATTATATAATTAGGTTATTTATTTACTTTTATTTTATATTACGTTAGTAGTAGCATATGTACAATTTAAAATTTAAGTAGTGTTTTTAAGTAATGTATTTGTGCCTTTAAATTCACAAGTGTCACTTTTTTTTTTTTTTTTTCTATTCCATTAAGTGTTTACCACCGTCCTTATCTTTTAGATTTTGTCCTGTCCATCCAAAGGTTGCCTGGAAGAGATCGCTTTCAGCGATAAGGCCGCCCATTGTTTTAAGTACCCCATATATTTGTATCGTTATTTTAATTGACTCTGTATTTTTGTGGGTATTTATGTCAATAAAGATATATTGTATTGTATTGTATAGTGGGCTGGGCATGTACCAAAATTATAGAGGGAGGGGGAGGGTAGAGGGAGGGGGAGGGGAGGGGAGGGGAGGGGGAGGGGAGGGGTAGGGGAGGGGAGGGGGGAGGGGGAGGGAATTGATTTTCTCATACATTTCGTATTGAACTGCTATTTTAATAATTTCTCGAACTAAGAGGCCTTCCCTGAGGCGCGGTACGAAGTTCGCGGGGTCAACTATTGAATATAAACACGACACGACTTAATGTATTGCATGCATGCCTATAATCTTTACTATACTGAGGTAGCGCATTAGATATCATTCTGTGGTAAACACTAGAAGGAGCACTTAACGTAGGTATAGGGGTAGTCAGAAACAAGTCCAAATCTAGGCTATCAATACAACGGTGCGCGAGATCTCAGTTCGGGGCGAACTACTAGTTATTAAAGGGGTTAGAATTATGTTCACTCGGAAAAACTATGTACTGCTTCTTAAAGATGGTCTAATACGAGTACTTTCTGGGTGTTTTCTATGTATATTATGTTGATTGATTGATTGATTGATTGAACACTTTATTGCATGTAAACAGGATACAAAACTTAAAATTACATAAATTAGCAGATACAATAGGCGGCCTTATCGCTTAAAGCGATTTCTTCCAGGCAACCGGGTGAGTTGAGTAAAAAGCCAGTGTAAGAAGAGAAAGAAGGTAGTGCCCAACTAATAAAGAAAATAATGTAGGTACTTAAGTACTTACTTAAAGATAATTTCAAAAATATATACCCATGTAAATAATAATATAAATATATATACTTATATAAAAATAATATATACAAATATATACATACAAATAATATATACAAATATATACATACTAATAACAAATTTATAAAATAAAATGCTAATTAGAATAGAAAGTAAAGATAGATAACTAAACACAGAGTCGATAAAGATATACATACTTAATATTAATGAAAATTATAAACTAAGCGGTAATAACTATAGTTGACAGATAATGAAGTTTTACCTTATTTTTGAAAGAATAAAGCGACGAAGCTTTTCTTATTTCTACCGGTAAGGCGTTCCAGAGACGTACAGCGTGAACAGTAAAAGAATTACCATAAAAAGAATGGTTATGGACAGGGAATTTAAGTAAAAGGTTTTCTGATGACCTAAGATTACGATCATTTTGATTAGAAAGAAATTCAAACCTGTCTTTCAAATAACCTGGAGTGAAAGAATGAAAGAGAATGGTATAGAGTAGTGAAAGAACATGCATATCCCGGCGAAGACGGATAGGAAGCCATTTGAGCATAGTTCGATATGGAGAGACATGGTCATATTTTCGTAATCCAAATATAAATCTAATGCAAAAATTTTGTAGGCGCTCCAGTTTATCTAACTGCACCTCTGTTAGATCTAGGTAGCAGACATCGGCATAATCTAACACTGGTAGAAGAAGAGACTGCGCAATTGCAATTTTGGTGGCAGTGGGCAGAAAATAGCGTAATCTCCTTAAAGAAGCCGCTGAAGCATAAAGCTTCCTACATGTAACCAGGAGCTGGGGACTCCAAGATAAAGTGCGGTCAAAGACAACTCCTAGATTTTTATGTATGTATTTACAAAAAAAAAAAGTATTTAAGTAGTATATCAGTCATGTGGTTCCCATAACACAAGCTCTGCTTAGCTTGGGGCTACATGATGCTGTGTGAAATGTCCAGCATTATTATTATTATTATTACTTTTAATACAAGTGAATAAAACTGGAGTTTTTTTTTTTGCCGCGAAAACTTACGACTATTATGATGATTTAATTAATGTAATTTTTAAAAAGTATGTGTAACTTCATTATTTATTTTAAGAACTTCAGTGTATATCCCAAGCAAATATCCTGATTATAAAGTTATCGATAAAACTCCATCGACAAATTCCCATCCCTACTAATTGTTCTACAAATTCGATTAGAAATTCCCAAGTTGCATAGAATGCAGCTAGCTTAGCTTAGCTTAGCTTAAACTTAGCCTACGGTGACGGAACTTAGGATTTGATAACTTAATCATTTGAGAACAAAGCTACGTCTGAACTTGGCACTCCATACTAAGCAACTAGGTACTGGGCGTGAAGCGAAAACTAATAAATTTAAATTCTGTCAATGGTTTTCGACTATGATTATAATACGCTTTCATACCTAAGGGAGTGTCCACATTGCGTTTTTTGCAGCGCGTTTGTATCGATACAAACGCGATTCGAACGCGATGCGAACGCGCAGCCCCCCGCGCAGCCCCTCCCGGTTCGCTTTTGTATGGAAAAATACGCGTTGCGAACGCGCGTTTGTATCGATACAAACGCGCAGCTCAAAAACGCGCTGCAGAAAACGCAATGTGGACACTCCCTAAGGCTGGCTTTACTGTCACGCGTACCGTCGGCGCTAATAGGGGAGTGATTTTTATTACAATGAAATAAGGATACTGATTGTTCAGCACTGACGAGTGCAATCAGCGTTGCCATTTTTGCTAAACAATCAGTATCCTTATTTCATTGTAATAAAGATCACTCGCCTATCAGCGCCGACGGTACGCGTGACAGTAAAACCAGCCAGAGTGACATTGTTTTTCGTATATTTTGTCCCATTTAGGCTGGATTCGACTAAACTGGATTAAGTTTTTACTCGAGAGTAAACTACTGTTTGTTTGAATATTTTGACATTGTAAAGTTGACGCCATATTAACCAGGATAATAATTTGTATGCACGCACATAATAATGCTCGGTTGCGTTTTCTAAAGAATAGGCATGAATCCTAATTTTCAAAATCTCTTCTATGATATTCAGAAGTATCTATTATGTCTAAAATATATCATATTTCTGTAGAAAATTAAGGTTTTTGTGCAATAAAAGTACATTTAAATTTAAATTTTCAAATTCACGCCAAAACGCTCGCTGGTGTCATGGCGTCTGTTTTTACGTCACGGATCGGTATATCAACCAGTGATGCCTACACAGTTACTATAGAAACAAAAGGATGTTTACCGAGACGAGACGCAATGACAGACGCCATGACACCGGCGAGCGTTTTGGCTATCATGGCGGATTGTTGTATTTTGTAGATTTATTTTAGCAAATAAATTAGTAATCTCGACATTAATAAGAGAATAAATACATTTTTCAAAATCTTTGAATCCTATTTCATTAGATCAGATAAATATTTTGGCGATACTTGATTACTGTCATCATGCCTATTGTGTTTCGAATCGGCTAGTTACCTACTCTGGAGTAAGATGACTTTTGGTCGAATCCAGCCGTACGAAATATTACCTTTCTTCGAGTCTAAAAGTACTAGTATACCTACTCGTATGTAGTTAGCTCGAACAATATAATTTTCTTCTAAAATTTCACAAAATAAATCGTGCGAAGTTTTTATTCAAAACCTTATTCAGTGAGGCGTGGATATCGGGCCGTAATGAGTTCGCGTTTCAGCACGTATCGCTACTGGTCCATTGTTGGACACGACGCGGGAAAATCGGACGATAATGTCGTTACGAGAAATGTAAGTTTATTTATTTCTTTCACATTTTATTTATTTTTCTCACAGTTTTGTTTGATTAGGTCAATCAGAGATGACAATGAAAATGATAGGATCTGTTTGAATGGAATTTTCTGGAAATACAATGGTCATAAAACAATCGTAAATAGTAGGTAGGTACCTAGGTAATCTATTTCACAGATGTCAATGTCAATGTCAAAAATCAATAATTCAGTGAGCCCTTGAATTATTGATTTTTGATATTTTTGACATAAGTCTATTCCCATTTTTCGCGACCAACTAAGTTTAAGATACTGATACAGAACCACACAGAACTTAGAACAGATCCCAGTTTCTAAGGAATGTAGGTACGAGTCAAACAAATTAGATTTGTCTTGATCTGCAGGGCTATTTTGACTTACACGTAAAGTCGGTATCTCGGATTAATTCCTACAAAAATGGATTTTTTACAATGAATACTTTGAAATTGTAGAAGATGGTTGAAAAAAGTGATACTTAGACATTTATATTGTGTAAAATATTCAAAGTAATTCTGCATTATATAACTTTATTATTGTTCGACTTTACGTGTGAGTCAAAATAGCCCTGCTGATTACTTAAGATTTCGTAGGATTGATATCAATGAAGTGTTTTTCAGTTGACCCTGAGATCTCAAAAATCTCGTCAGACAACAGAAACGCGCACAAACGCGGCATCGTGGACAAATGTTTCCCATTTAAATAACTACCGAAATGTACGAAAAGTGTTGTAATTTACATGTTTTTTTATTTATTTCTCAGTTTCCGAGCGATTGCACTGCTGAATAAATTGCTGTATTAAATCGGTGCGGAAACGCTTTGTTTTTTTAAGAGAAAAAGCTGTTCTGCATACACTTTCAGTATTTTAAGGATTTATAGCTCACTTTACCCCACTTTAGCCCAACTTCCCCTTTTTTGAAGACTGACTTCTTTGGTCAGTTTGGTAGTAGCTCTGCCTTCTGCGCTGTAGGTCGTGGGTTCGATTCCCACCCAGGACAAACATTTGTGTGATGAACATAGATGTTTGTTCTGTGTCTGGGTGTTATAAAGTATTCTGTATCCTTATTTCATTGTAATAAAGATCACTCGCCTATCAGCGCTGACGGTGAGCGTGAGACTAAGGCTGGTTTTACTGTCACGCGTACCGTGAGCGCTGATAGGCGAGTGATCTTTATTACAATGAAATAAGTATACTGATTGTTTAGCAGAAATGGCTACGCTGATTGCTCTCGTCAGTGCTGGACAATCAGTATCCTTATTTCACTGTAATAAAGATCACTCGCCTATCAGCGTTGACGGTGAGCGTGAGACTAAAATCAGCCTTGGCGCATTGCGAGCCAACCTTGTCCTTGGTAATCTATGAATTAAACTGACAATTCTCAATGCACCAAAATGACAATGAAACTGCAGTACTTAAACCAGTTAGTAGGTACAGTCAACGATAGAACAGCTATGTAAAACTAAATAAAATAATTACAGTTGTTCTATCTCACGAACACCGTTTGGTCTTAATTGTGTGTTGTGGTTAGAGTTGCCACCTTTTTTTCTTGCAAATAAAGTAAGTATATTGGTTATTTAGGCAAGAAAAAAAGTACATTGTGTCAAAATAAAGTACAATTTATTTTTAACCAACCTAAAAAACAGGGGAAGGTTTTCAATTCGTCGGAATATTTTTTTGTGCTTTTTTTATGTACCTATGTTCACCGATTACTTGAAGACGCCTGTACCGATTTGGAAAATTATTTTTGTTTGAAAGGGTATACTTTCCGATTGCTGCCACAAAAATTTGGTGAGGATCTGTTTCGGAGTTATGAACAGAAATGCACCTCGAGAGTGCAGAAAATTGCTGCACGCACGAAAAAGTATCACGTTCCGCTACGAGACGTAGCGGTTCTCGTAGCACTAGCTACGAATTAATTTTTTTTGTATATAATCCAATCCGATCGTTTCGTTAACACGTAAAATTATCGTCCGTAAACCGACTTTACAGACAACCATTTTTTATGTAAATACTTACATTATCCTACTAATATTATAAAGTCAAAAGTTCGTGTGTGTGTGTGTGTGAGAATGTTTGTTACCACATATTTCCATAAATACTAAACCGATTTTGTTGAAATTTGGAATATAGATAGTTTATTGGAATAACACATAGGCCACTTTTTATCCCAGAAAAATGTATGATTCCCGTGGTATAAAAAAATAGTAGTCCACGCGGGCGAAGCCGCGAGCGTTCGCTAGTTATACATAGAAAACACCCAGACCCGAGACAAATATTTGTAGATCATACAAACATTAAGTAACTGGTGTCCTCACGATGTTTTCCTTCACCGTTTGACCTCGCGCATATACACGATGTTTTTCTCGTGTCCTCGTGTTAATGACTTGTACATTTCAGCAACAAAAGAGTTAAAAATTACAAATTACAAAATTCTCTTAAAGTTCTATTGTCGACTGTACAACGTAGTTTTAAATAAACTTAACAAAGCAAGGACGACAAAATGATTCAACCAATATAATGCGTTCTGCAATGCAGTTTAGTTTGACTCACCGCAAAATACTGAATTTAAACCTTTCCATTATTAGAATAAATATCCGAGCTTAGCTCGGATGCAAATAGAGAAAAATTAAAAAAGAAGAAATAACAAAGACAAAAAGTTTCTTTGGCTGAGTTTCGAACTCGAAGCCTTCGATTAAGGGGCGGACACCTGACCACTGAGCCACTTTTGTCTTTACGAATTAGGTACCATGTGAAATGAAGAACCACATTGCATTGGTAAATCTTTTTCGTGAAAAATGTGAAAATGCCGAGAAAACGAATTTTCCCAGATATGAGACCTAGCTAGATCGATTTTTCGTGCCCGTGAATTACAGCACATCGAAATCATTAGAGCCGTTTTCGAGAAAGTGATTACAAACAAACAAATATTAGGTACTCGTTTAATAGAATAGGATAGTAAATAATAGTGGACATTTCTTACAGCATCATGTAGCTCCAAAGTAAGAATAAAAACAATTTAGAATAATTAGATTTAAATTATTTACAGTGTCTTTTTTTTTTAGGGAAAGGGGAGTATGGGGTAATCCGTGACCATAGAAGATACAGGGAAATTGTCCTAAGAATCTTGGAAGTCATTTTTTGTGATAACAATTTTGACATTGTAATTTTTTTGGTCAAGCGCGAGTTATCCAGAAAATAAGTAATTTTTATAAAAAAAGTAATTTTTCTAATAAGTAATCGATCGAGCGAGCGAAGCGAGCGAAGATCTTAGTGGCAAGTTAGGCGATTTTGCTTTGTATGTTTGTATGTTTGTATGTTTGTATGTTTGTATGTTTCATTTTTATGTTCTCGCATAACTATCGAACCGCTTATCCAATCTGTATGAAACTTGATAGGTCAATAGGTTGTGCTATGGAAATTTGCTGTGGAGCGTATGAGCGTAATCGATGAAGGGGTTGTAAAGATATGGGGTTCCCAAGGGGGTAATTTTTTTTCAAAGTTACCCAAATATATTGAGTGGGGTGTCATATGAAAGTACTCAACTTATACATTCCAAAATGGTTTTTAGTTTTCTTCTAGGTTCTATAGTTTTTGAAATACAGTCAAAAATAAAAATTATGGAAACCAATTAACGGAAGTATGGAGAGAGCTCCCGTTTCATAGAGTTTCGATGTATTCGTAGGTCTGGTTAACAGACAAGGAGTGTGGCATCGTTGTGGTTTGGTTTGCAATGATTTTAGTTGCTACTTGATATTTTTTCTTGAGATTGAAAATAAAAGCCGTGTTGGCCGATTGGAAGAGTGCTCGACTTTCGATTCATAGGTCGTAAGTTCGAACCCTGGCCGTGCTCATCAATGGATTTTTCGATTAGAAAAATTTAAATGCGCATTAACACGAGCTCTAAACGGTGTAAGAAAACATCGTGAGGAAACCAGTTAACGTTCTAATAGCGGCGGTGGGCTTGCAACCTGTCACGTATGCAAATGCTAACTCCTGCAAATAGTGGGCTGGGCATGTACCAAAATTATAGAGGGAGGGGGAGGGTAGGGGGAGGGGGAGGGGAGGGGAGAGGAGCGGAGGGGAGGGGAGGGGGAGGGGACGGGTAGGGGGACGGGTAGGGAGGGGGAGGGGGAGGGGGAAGGGAGGGGGGGAAGGGAGGGGGGAAGGGAGGGGGGGGGAGGGGAGGGGGGGAGGGGAGGGGGGGTAGGGGAGGGGGAGAGAAGGGGAGGGGGAGGGTAGGGAGAGGGGAGGGGGAGGGGGAGGGAATGGATTTTCTCATACATTTCGTATTGAACTGCTATTTTAATAATTTCTCGAACTAAGAGGCCTTCCCTGAGGCGCGGTACGAAGTTCGCGGTGTTAACTATTGAATATAAACACGACACCACTTAATGTATTGCATGCATGCCTATAATTTTTACCATACTGAGGTAGCGCATTAGATATCATTCTGTGGTAAACACTAGAAGGAGCACTTAACGTAGGTATAGGGGTAGTCAGAAACAAGTCCAAATCTAGGCTATCAATACAACGGTGCGCGAGATCTCAGTTCGGGGCGAACTACTAGTTTAACCTGGGTCGGCTCAGTTTCATGTAAGGATTTTTTCATTGTATCGAGCGAGCGAAGCGAGCGAAGATCTTAGTGGCAAGTTAGGCGATTTTGCTTTGTATGTTTGTATGTTTGTATGTTTGTATATTTGTATGTTTCATTTTTATGTTCTCGCATAACTATCGAACCGCTTATCCAATCTGTATGAAACTTGATAGGTCAATAGGTTGTGCTATGGAAATTTGCTGTGGAGCGTATGAGCGTAATCGATGAAGGGGTTGTAAAGATATGGGGTTCCCAAGGGGGTAAATTTTTTTCAAAGGTACCCAAATATATTGAGTGGGGTGTCATATGAAAGTACTCAATTTATACATTCCAAAATGGTTTTTAGTTTTCTTCTAGGTTCTATAGTTTTTGAAATACAGAGAAAAATAAAAATGATGAAAACCAATTAACGGATGTATGGAAATTTAAATTTTTCTAATCGAAAAATCCATTGATGAGCACGGCCAGGGTTCGAACTTACGACCTATGAATCGAAAATCGAGCACTCTTCCACTCGTCCAACACGGCTTTTATTTTCAATCTCAAGAAAAAATATCAAAAAGCAACTAAAATCATTGCAAACCAAACCACAACGATGCCACACTCTTTGTCTGATAACCAGACCTACGAATACATCGAAACTCTATGAAACGGGAGCTCTTTCCATACATCCGTTAATTGGTTTTCATCATTTTTATTTTTCTCTGTATTTCAAAAACTATAGAACGTAGAAGAAAACTAAAAACCATTTTGGAATGTATAAATTGAGTACTTTCATATGACACCCCACTCAATATATTTGGGTACCTTTGAAAAAAATTTACCCCCTTGGGAACCCCATATCTTTACAACCCCTTCATCGATTACGCTCATACGCTCCACAGCAAATTTCCATAGCACAACCTATTGACGTATCAAGTTTCATACAGATTGGATAAGCGGTTCGATAGTTATGCGAGAACATAAAAATGAAACATACAAATATACAAACATACAAACATACAAAGCAAAATCGCCTAACTTGCCACTAAGATCTTCGCTCGCTTCGCTCGCTCGATCGATAAATTATGATTAAATAAATAGCAAATAATAAAGAAAATGAAAAATCTTATCAAAATTTTCAATTCCGACGGGATTTGAACCCGCAATGATACAAGCGATCCTCCTATAGCCGGAGTGCTTTTACCAATTCAGCCACGGAATCCTTAGACGATGCTTTTGTAATGTAACAATACCTAAGTGTGGTTGAATATTATAAACATTAAAAAAAACTCAATAATACATTTGTTATTATTAATAAACCCTCCTCTCGGGCTTCGCCACAGTTGGGTAATAAATATGAATATACAACAATATTATCCTAGAAAAACCATATTTATCTAGGCTGAGTCAATAGGTGGAGGAAATAGGCTAGTTAGTCATCTAGCTTCATCACTGAATGACTCAAACTCGATAGCATTGCGGTAATTACGCATAATAGGCTACCTAGGATCCTAGTGCATACAGATGACTAGGTATTTGTACAGTCACAATAGCAATGATTAGAAACGGAATAGCTTAGTAGGTAGGTAATATTAGATGATTATACAGCGTCAGAATGCCTACACGGAACGTAATCCCTGGGACTTTGATCTTCTTCTCCTTCTTCTTCTTCGTATCGATGATACAAATACCACTACAGCTTGCGCTCCCAATACGAAGCGACTTTGTTTTATACTATCTATGTAGTGATTTTTTATTCTTCGTTTTTCAGAGGAGTCTAGTAATCTAGTTACAATAATTTGAAATTCAATTTAGTTATTCTCAGAATTTTCCTAAGAAAACCCGATTATAATTTTGCTAAGAGATTCGAGATGACCAAAAGTCAATAGACATTTTCAATAAGATCTAATCGAGTCGGTCTCATGAATAAACATTTTGAGCGTAATCAGTTTTGAAATCAGTTATTATTTTTAGGTAATTTTTTTACTGATCTTCTCTTTACTTTGATTTAAAGATCAACTTAATTTAGGTATTAACCGTTTTAAAATTTATATAAACATAATAAATAACTTTCAAATACCGTCGGTGGACTTGTACTTGTGACCCTGTCACGTATGGAATATTAAAACCTGCAAAATGTGGGCATGTTCCAAAATTGTGTGTGGACATACCTCTGACTACCTTAGACATCTTCAAAGATCTAAAATGCCTAAAGATCAGCGGGGCTAAAGAGTCCGCTATAGCAGAATCAAAATAGCAATTTCAATATATGCCGTTCTTGTCACTCAGTCTATGAAAAGAAACGGCATTATAGTTCAATTCCTATTGTAATAATTCTGCTATAACGGCCTTTTTAACCCCGCAGAAAGATGTCTACCGCACCTTGGTAATACGAGTCGAGATCATTTTTCATTTTTTGTATAAGTAAGTCCGTATGAGTAAGTGGCCCACTCTGGTGACGGAGTTTTTAGGCCGCCTAAAGGCCTCCGTCATGGCTTAAAAGATGGGACCGACAATTTAACGTGCCCTCCGAAGCACGGAAGTGCTCAGCTCGTAATACCACTTGCGGTCACCCATCCTAAGAGTGGCCGCGCCCAACGCTGCTTAACTTCAACGATCAACCAAGAACGCCCAAGCAAGCTACGCCACGAGCGCTTTTGTATAAAATGCTGGAATATAGTTATCGTAAAACAGTAGTCTTGTTAAAAATAGGGTAAGTCAGTAAACAAACAATTGGCATCTGGTTATGCTTGCCGACCCGGCAGTGAGGTAGGTCGGACTCGATGTTTATTTACAATCTGTAAAAACAGTGTTCGATCAAAGAGTAAGGGCTAGCGCATATATACAATTTTTAGTTGAACAACTATTTAGTTGTGTTCCATAAGTACACAGCAATATATGAACGTGCGCATATTATCAACTCGATAGTTGATCGACAAAAAAATCAAAAAGCCCCATCGATCTGCTTTTGATTAAAAAGTTGGACAACTATCGATCTCACGCTCATTTTGTATTGCAATGTATTGAAGTGCGCATACCATCGACTAAACAGTCGATCCACGACTGTTCAGTCTCGCATTTGCATTGGAAGCGGCACAACGTTTGTTCTCACAATGGCGGGAACCATTACCGACGACACGGAAGAGTTTATTAATAGTGTAGTAAAAAGGCCCGCGCTTTACTTAAAAAGCCTTAAAGAGTATTCCGATATAAATTTGAAAAAGAAACTGTGGGAAGAAGTATGCGTGGAAGTCGTCTCTGGCTGGGGCGACCTGTTTCTTTTAAAACGTATATAAAGTAAAGCACAAGTTAAAACTTTATGGTTAAAAGACATGGTAACTTGAGCGTTGCCTGCACAAGACTGTTGGATTTGTTTGGGTTACAAATCGACTGAAATCGATTGTATGCGCACCTCCGTCGACTCAACAGTTTAGTTGTGTAGAAATCACGACAAGTACACAACTCGACGAAACAGTTTAGTCGATTTAAAAGTTGTATATATGCGCTAGCCCTAACACGAAGAACGAATACTATTTAAAAAAAAAATACTTAACACAATTGTCAATGTCAATGCGAATAATGATAATAATAATAATAACGTTTATTTATCTCACACAAAACAAAATGGTTAAATATAACTAAAGTTTATGAAACAAGGTGGTGTTTGACTGTTTTGTGCGAGACTGGTGCCTGAAATAGGTTTGTGAAAACCTGTGAAAAAGATGTTTACAAGCGGTGATTTGAATGAAGACGAATGTCAATTAATTAATTTACAAACCTATTCAGGTTTCAAGGTACAGTACAATATCTACAAATCGTATCCCCGTACTTTCTTTGTAAAATAAATAAATACAAAAAAATAAAAAATAAAATTATTTTTTCATGTAAGTAAGTAAATACCTAATTAAATTGAATTTTTCCCACTTAATTCATCTTACCCCACCTTCCCTTAAAGTGACCATGTTTAAAAGATGGTCCAGGAATAGCCTGTTTATCGTTGATTTTGGCTAAAAAAAATCTAAGCGGTCAGATTTTTTTTTCTAATCAACTAGTTCGCATGTGAACTCTTGAGGAAGGTTATAGGCTACTTTTCATCATCATCATCATCATCATATACCATCACTACGGGGGCAACGCCGCGAGGGCGCTGCTAGTTCTAGATATTTTGTTAACCAGCCTCCCGGATGCCCGTGGTCTTCGAAAACACCGAAATCCAAAAACATCGAAAACCAAACATGGTTTGTTTATGCTCCGCAAACGTTTAGACTAAGTTGTTCCGACAAGTGTGTGAGTGTACTGTGGCCTTTGGGTTCCGCGCATATATAACGTGGGTATACAATAATAAATCTCGTTCAATTTTTTTTTGAAGTGACAGCTGTCAAAATAACATCTGTCATCTGAAATGAAGATCTTGGTCATAGCTTTTATTTGAACTGAGAACGGGGAGTCTAGGACGAGTAGTTTCCAAGATATGGCGGTTTGAAGTTTGACAGCTGTCACTTCAAAGATTCAAGATTTCAGATGGAATGGAACTTTTTAGTGATATGGGTATCATATGAAAGAGCTTGATGAGTGAAACACAATGCTGTTATGATGATAGAGTCAGGACCTTTACGGAACTTTTTGGTGATATGGGTATGGGTTTTCTCTCTTCAATGCTTCCCTGCTTCTCTCCTTCCATGCTTCTCTGCTTCTCTTTATACATGCTTCTCTCCATTTATGCTTGAAGCAATACGAAGTTTGCCGGGTCAGCTAGTTAAGTATATTCGTGTAAGGTACTTCAAGATTTTGCAGTGGACTTTGGTTAATTTCGTGTTTTCCGAACATGTCCGACAGCAGTGTATGATTCCACAAAACAGAATGCGCCAAAGGTGCACGTCGGGCTTTTTGGCGGGAATTTGAGAAGTCAAGTTTCATTTTTGTTTTATTTTCCAAAACTTGTGTTTCTTCGAATGTTAATGTGTAATATTGGTGGATTATTAACCGTTAAGTGTTCATGAACGTGCATAAGTGTAGGGAAGTGAAACAAAATTGGATAACATTGCTTTTCAAGTTCTCCCAAAAAGTCCGTGTTGATGTTTCAGTAAAGCCCCACATCTTTACTGAGGCACAAGGGGAGGGGTAGGATATTATATTTATGTATTGTAATATGTATTTATATATCTTATTTATCTATTTTAAACTTGAAGTTTATTTAAATACTTGACACTGGCTGAATGCACAACCGTGCGAAGCCAAAATAAAGAAAAAAAAAAAAAAAAGGTGCACGTCATTATTTATCAGCGCAGCTCGCACGGCGCGCAACTAATTTGCTTTTCATAAAAATTACATTGATATTAATTTGTTTGCGATAAAGTTGAAAATCTGAGTAATTTTCATTTCCAAGGACTTTTCAATCGTTTTTGTAATTTTATACGATTGTTTCCGATGTTTTCCGAAACGCATTATCGATCGAGCGAGCGAAGCGAGCGAAGATCTTAGTGGTAAGTTGGGCGATTTTGCTTTGTATGTTTGTATGTTTGTATGTTTGTATGTTTCACGAATTGTTGTTCGAGCATAACTGTCGAACCGTTCATCCAATCTGCATGAAACTTGGTAGGTCAATAGGTTGTGGTAAGGAAATTTACGGCGGAGCATATGAGCTTAATCGATGAAGGGGTTGTGAAGATATTGGGTTCCCAAGGGGGTAAAAAATTATGAAAGTTACACAAATATATTGAGTGGGGTGTCATACGAAAGGGCTTATTTTGTACATTCCAAAATGGTTTTTATTTTTAATCTAGGATGTATAGTTTTTGAAATACGACCAAAGACCAAAAACTACGAAACCAGAGCTGCAAGAGCTCCCGTTTCATAGAGTTTCGATGTCTTCGTAGCTCATTGACTGGTCGGTCTTAAAAAGAGAGTGGCATCGTTGCGGTTTGGTTTGCAATGATTTTAGATGCTACTTGATTTATTTTCATGATAAAAAAAATTTTGATAAAAAATGAAAATAATTGGGGTAAAAAAAGTTAAGTAAACAAATATATTGAGTGCGGTGTCAAATGAAAGGTCTTTATTTGTACATTCTAAAATAGTTATTATTTTTATTCTAGGACGTATACTTTTAAAAATACGACGAGAATTCATAAATATGAAATAAATGAAAAATTAGACACGACATTATGTATTGCATGCATGCTAGTATTTTTTACCATGAAGAGCTAGCGCAATAGGCATACCCGGCAGTAGTAGCACTTGAAATTATAGGGGTAGTCAGAAGAAAGTCCAAATGTTGGCCATCTACGGTGCGCGAGATCTCAGTTCGGGGCGAACTACTAGTTTACCTGGTTTTACTGTAGATACCTAACTGTTTAATATGCATATTCGAGCATTTATTCTACGTGTTGCCTGATAAGGCTCGAAATGTACGAGCTCAAAACGCGGTGAAGGAAAACATCGTGAGGAAGCCGATGGGCTAGCGATCTGTGACTTATGAAATGCTAACTTCAGCAAAATTTGGGCATGTACAATCAGCGACAAAAATCTATGAACATTTTGAGTTTTTTAAGTAGAATAGAATAGAATAGAAAATCGTTTATTTTGTGTAAGTAGGTAGGTATAACTAAAAGACAAATTCGAAAAAACTTATAACTAAAGAACTTAAAACTACACACAAAATTGGTCACCACTCAGCGTGGGCTACAGTAGCATGGAGCTCCTGTAGCGCTGGTTTTCTGTGGTGCCACTGGGTTCGTTTGCAGCAGCAACTGCTAGACACACATAAAAAAAGTATGACTCCATGTAAGTAATTAAATAATATTATGTGAGCAAATTAGAATACAAAAAAATATATATTTTTTCAGACAAAATTATTATTATGGTACCTATTAAAACTATTTTAAGACATGATCTTAAGCTAGGTTGATTGTGCCAAGAACGACTACCTTTGAATTTGGACTTGTGAAATTAACAAATGTTTTTTTAGGGATTCTTTAAAAGATTTAACAGTTTTGGAGTTTCTAATTGGGGGAGGTAAATTGTTCCAGCATTTCGTGGCGGCATAACGAAAGCTACCACGAAAGGCAGTCGTTCTGTGGCTAGGACAGGTAAGGCGAATAGCGAAGCGAACGAGACGCTGAGAGAGTTGAAGCTTTTCATATAGATAGTTTGGTTGCTGGTATTTGATAACTCCGAAAAGCAGAGCAGCAAAGTGAAGAGTCCGGCGTGATGACATATTCAGAAGTTTATGGCTATTGATATAAGGGGATATGTGGGCTCTTCGCGGGATAGGGAAACAAAATCTCACACAAGCATTCTGAATGCGCTGAATTAATTTCTTTGAACGAGCTAATAAGCATTCCCCAAACACATTGTCGACATAGCTAAGCTTCGAAAGTACAAGAGAGTCACAAAGATGTATACGTAAGTCTGTGCTGAGATAATCACGCATTAAGTCACTTTTTCCTATGTGCGAAATTGTTATTATTGTATATTATTGTAGGTATATTAAAAAAAAAATTACAAACAAAAAGTGTGTCACCGAAAAGAGTGTTAGGCCCCAAACCGTGTTTGTTGCCCTGGTTCTTCACGGTGTTGGTCGCGAAGGAACAGGAGTAGAATCACCTAGCTCTTAAGACGTTTCAAAGTGGTACACTTGTGATCTTATTGAATAAACGAATTTGACTTTTGACTTTCGACTTTTGTTAATTTTTGTCAAAAATTAGTAATAGAGCAGGGCAAAGCATCTAGTATTATAAAATTTTGATAACTCCACGGGTTCAGTAGATAATTAAAAATTTAAAACTCAAAATGTTCTTTATCATACCTAGATTATTGTCGCTTACTTTACCTACAAAATATGAGTTTAGATTGGACGTAGCTATGACTACCCTTGCGAGGCGTGGTGATGACAGGTGGAGCAAAGCCACGACTGAATGGTGGCCGAGAATGGGACAAAGGAGTGTCGGGCGACCGGTGGCGAGGTGGGTCGACGACATAGTTCACGTCGCGGGGCGTCAGTGGATGCGGCTAGCACAGGATCGTGGTGGATGGCACAAACTTAGGGAGGCCTATACCCAGCAGTGGGTAAAGTCGGGCTGTGGATGATGATGATGATGATGACTACCCTTCAGCTTAACATCTTGAGAGGATTTTATAACGTGTGAATAATATATTTTTTTAAAGGACGAACACACGCTAGTTTTACTAAGTAGTACTTATTTAAAGTTAGCCTTAAGATGACAAGGTACAGTTTAAATAAAGTCCCGACGACGTAACGAGTTGAGCTCTCAACTTTCTTGAGCAGGCTTGAATTATCGAGTTCCTTTCGAACAGCTTCAATGCGAAATCGTTATGAAAGATTTTGGCCCAGCTGAAATAAAGTTTTTTGACTTTGATTTTGACTTTAACACACTAACTACTTTTAAAATGTCGTCTATAATAATCACACATACTAACGGTTTTAATACATTTTTAAAGGTTTTTAATACCTCATTATCTTTCTAAGTCGTTAAGCCATGACGGAGGCCATTAGGCGGCCTAAAAACTCCGTCACCAGAGTTGGCCACTTGCTCATACGAACTTACTTACTGACTTATTATCTTCCTGCCCTTGTCCCACATTACGTGGGGTCGGTACAACATGTATTCTTCTTTAATTTCCCTCTATCAGCCGTCATTTCAGCACACATGATTTTTACTCATGTCAACTATCACACAATTCATCTTTTCTTATCGTCTACCTAAATATCTATTTAAATGTATATCAAGCACTTTTCGAGTTAGTGCGTGAACACACAGCGTATCTTACGGTATTACGAGTATGCATCCACACGCGCGGCATCACCTTGCGTATTAGATAGATAGAAGATAGAAAATACTTTATTGCACACCACAGAATAAAAAAAAACATAAATACAGCTGAACGTAGAACCTCCTCCTTTTTGGAAGTCGGTTAAAAAAATACAACAAATTAAAATAACTTAAATATTATACGTCGTTACGCCCGGCGCGCCGAGCGTAAGGCTGGTTTTAGTCGGCGCTGATAGGCGAGTGATCTTTATTACAATGAAATAGGGATACTGATTGTTCAGCACTGACGAGTGCAATCAGCGTTGCCATTTTTGCTAAACAATCAGTATCCTTGTTTCAATGTAATAAAGATCACTCGTCTATCAGCGCCGACGGTACGCGTGACACTAAAACCAGCCTTATTGGTTATAGGTCGTTACGCGGCGTATGTTCTCGCACTTACATGACATTTTTAAAATCTACGGATCCCTAAAAGTAGAGGCGGGATAGGAAGGGCATGTTTACAATATGGACGCGTGCGATGACAGATACGATCGTTTTGGAGGGAAAATGTGTTATCGAAAATAACCTGTTTTGGAGGGAAATAATGACGGTAACCAAACAATGATTGCTTTACACGGTTGCTTGACCTAGGTATTTGATATTTTCTAAATAAGTAAGTAGGAACACCAGATTTTGCCTACTAAACAATGCCTTGTAACTTTTTTTTAGCATCAGACATTTTCGATTTTAGCATTAAGTATAATGAGATTAATTACCTACCAATGGCCACTGACATAATATTTCAATGCTTAGAAGTTTTAATAAAATTTTTGATAAATATTAATACTAAATCTAGGTATTTTACTTTCAAAACCTTGCCTAGTCGCAACTCCCTCCTTACCCAGATGAAGATTCTCCGGATGAATCGAAACATTGTCGGTATCTAAATCGACAATATTTTCACGATTCATTATTAAATTAAACGCTGTTCGTTATAACTTGAGTAGGTAAGGCTGGACCGACATAGCTATTCTATATTTTTGATAAGAATTTCTAATAATAATCCGAAAAATGTTTAAAGGAGGGATTTTTTGGATTAACAGCGACGTCAGCTATGTATAATAATTTTCATAATTATCAATTTCAGGAAAAATTAGAAAAGTTACCAGAATTTAATTAATTTTAACGGCCGCGTCTCTATTATATACAAAAATAGTTCATTGTACATGTTATAGGTGTAAATACAGGTAGGTACCTACTGCTAAGTAGGTCATACCTACTAAAATAATTACACTGCCCCCAAAGGTAATTAACGAAATAATAAATGTTTCTGAAAATAAAATGACATCGTTGGCAGAATAAAACGGCGCGCCTAGCCACTAATTAAATTCAAAATGTCACTGTCACTCACCTGTCACGAACGCGACCATAAGCAATCCAAAAACGGCGGGAAATACGGCCATCTTGAAGTTTTTGAACACAATTCACTGTTTCAAAGTTTTGACGTGCATTACTAGATGCCTTCTAAAGTTGGGAAGCACTTTTTACCCTCAAACCGGTTTGAACTGGACACTAGTTTCGTCTCACTCGCGCGCGTGTTATCCCTCTGCTGTCTCTTTCACTCTGCAACAAAAAACACACCTATTTTAGGTTTTATTTTTATTTTATAGGAGCAAGGTATTGCGTAATTTGACACGGCCAGTATATTTCGACCTATTCAATAATAAACTCCAATTAAATTTTGGTTCAGGGGAATGTTGGCGGAGGTCTGGTTAAACTGGTGTGATGAAGGTACCTTAAGAAAATGTTTTTTTGTTTATCATGAAGGGTATGTAAGATTGGTTGATTAAAGTCTTTGTAAAACTCGACCAAAGAAAATATTTGATGGACGTGGGTTATACAGGGTGGAAAAAATTTATGGGCCCCGGATGGAAACTACTTTAAATCCTTAAGATACAGTATTTAATTTAAAGGATACTTTCCGTTATTTATAAAAAGAAACATAGGTGCATTCAAATATTTTCTAAAATATTGGATTTCATGGATATCTTGTACGACAGACGAGTGTAAGACCTCATGTTTCTTTGAGAAATTTTATCTTTAGCATTGAATGTATCAATTAGTTGAATAGTTTTTTGTTTTTTGAATTTTTAGCTGGTTCGATTCTGGGTGCGGCAAACGAATTTTAGAAAATCTATGAATGCAGTTTTGTTTCTTTTTAAAAATAAAGGAATGATTCCGTTAAGTAAAATACTGTATCTTAAGGATTTAAAGCAGTTTCCCTCCAGGGCCCATTCATTTCTTCCACCCTGTATAGCATTTCTGGGCCAGCCCCTGTCTAGAATAATGAGTTTTGCGATAAGGATATTACGGCGTTCGCAATCATTTATACGGAATTAAAACATTTTCATGTCCATTTTTACTCATTTTAACTTGCGTATTTTTTACGTTATATTATAATCACTATAGCTGCTGAATACCTACCCACAATATTTAATGTAGGTATTACTTAGGCCTTTATATCTTTTAATAGATGATTATAGTGTCAAGAGGCAATCTTTGCCGAACTTGACAGACAGACGGACAGACGGACAAGAAAGTGATCTTATAAGGTTTCCTTTTTTTACCTTTTGAGGTATGGAACCCTAAAAATTGAGTAAAAATTAGACGCAAAACAAAAAATGCCAGTATTTTTTACCATGACGAGCTAGCGCAATAGGCTCGGCAGTAGTAGCACTTGAAAGTATAGGGGTAGTCAGAAGAAAGTCCTCTACGATGCCTGAGATCTCAGTTCGGGGCGAACTACTAAGAAAAGCTTTAAAAAAAAAAACGTTACAACTTCCCTTAAAAGCGGCTATAATGGTATAAAAATATTGAAAAATTCCCTAGTAACAGTTCCAACTTTTTAAGCTAGATTTTAGCTTTGCAATAATATTGATAAAAATATACCAAAATGACCCATTTAACCTAAAGTGACCGATTTTATAAAAATATTGATATAATCCCTAGTAACAGTTCCAACTTTTTAAGCTAGATTTTAGCTTTGTAAAGTTATAAGTTATTCCAACACAATACCGTCTTTAAACCCGGGACGTATTGTACGCTTTACAAAAACTTCGATAGCTCGTAGCTCGTCAAAAATTCAATTTGCAAGAATAATAGACCGAGGTTTTCTTAGCCCATGAAAAAGTTATTATCAGGGTGCCGATTCTACTAACAAGCTTTTTATGGACCAAAGCAAAATGTCTAAGGGCAGCGAATTGTATTTAGCTAGGTTACACGTATAAAAAAGCGTACCTATAAGCTAGCTTAAAAACAACTAGAAACGTTATTTTTTTAATTTTTATAATGTTAAACAACACTTAGGTGTTATTACATTTGAAAATGAAAAAATCTTATCAAAATTTTCAATTCCGACGGGATTTGAACCCGCAATGATACAAGCGATCCTCCTTTAGCCGGAGTGCCTTTACCAACTCGGCCACGGAATCCTTAGTCGTCAGGGTTGAAAATCTTGATAGGACCAGATGGTCCTAGGTAGATACCGATTAAAGCATCTAAAGGAGGATCGTTATCATTGCGGGTTCGAATCCCGTCGGAATTGAAAATTTTGATAAGATTTTTCATATTCAAATGTAACTAGAAACGTCCAAGCTGCCCTAAACCTTAAATTTTCGTCTGTTTCCTATTCTGACTACTCTGTTGTGGTGACCTTTTAGTGTTTCGGTCGTAAGATTTATATCGTCGTGAGAGAAAAGGGATTTGAAAAGTTGAAGTGTCAATCAATTTTCATGTCCGACTGTACGAACAAAGCCGAGGGATAATAAAATCGTTTCAAGGACCTTCTACATCTATATTATAATGTCTGTTGTCTTGTACGTTTGTTTGTACGTCTCGGCCCGCGTTCACACGCAACATGTGGGTAGAGATCGCAACAAAATCAATATTGTTGTCATTCAGTATTATATCAGTAGTATTATCAGTACCTAGGCTCATTCTGTAAACTCACTTCGAACGTCGAAGAGATGAATCCGCTGTGAGATATCAAATTTCGTATTCGAAATGTGAATCTTACTTCAAACACTTACAATACATTCTTGCGTATTTAGTGAGCTCGGTCACTTGAGTGAATTCGAAGTGAGTCTAGTACAGAATGCCTCTGCTGTTCAATCTAATTTAGAACAACGATCTCGCGGCTTTGCCCCCGTACTGATGATATATGGTGATGCTGATGATGATGAAAAGTAGCCTATCCATATCCATATTATAAATCTGAAAGTGTTTGTTTGTCCTGCTTTCACGTCAAAACAGAGAGACTTTATTTATTTATTTATTTTAATACAGTTATGACAGAAAGCTTACAGTAAGAACCAAAGCGCTATCTATCTTAATTAAAACTTAAATATAATCTCAGAGAGTTAAATATAGCGGAAGGACTATCATTAAAGATGTCTATATGTTGGACCTCGTGTACAAATGCATTCAGTAGAGTAAGCGCCCTCACGGTTGGTGCGTTGTTCGCATGATGGGTACGAGACGGGTTGAAGTGTTTTTTTGTGTGGAGATAGTTGGAGGGCTGGAGAGTGACATAGGCTACTTTTTATCCCGAAAATTGCATGTTTCCCGTGGGATAAAAAAGTAGTAGTCCACGCGGGCGAAGCCGCGGGCGTCCGCTAGTAGCCTATAACCTTCCTCAAGAGTTTAGCTATCAAATGCAGAAAGGATTTTTCAAATCGGACTGGTTCTGAGATCAGCAGAGGCATTCTGTACTAGACTCACTTCGAATTCACTCAAGTGACCGAGCTCACTAAATACGCAAGAATGTATTGTAAGAGTTTGAAGTAAGATTCAAATTTCGAAAACGAAATTTGAAATCTCACAGCGGATTCAGCTCTGCGACGTTCGAAGTGAGTTTACAGAATGAGCCTACAGCTGTTTGTTTTACTACCACTACTTACACATGCGCCCGCGCATCCGTTCCACCAAAAATAGCGGCTTTGTCCCAAACCGAACCAAATAAACGTATTTTAAGAAACGAATGCGAGTTTAGTCTGCCACGACAAACGTCACTTAAATCTGTAAATTCACGATTAAGGATTCGACCAAACTGGATTAAGTTTTTACTCGAGAGTAAACTACTGTCTGTTTGAATATTTTGACATTGCACAGTGTATCAAAAGCCCATATTTTTTAGATAAATTCCCAGAGTGACTTTTTTGGAATGTTTTTGCATACTTAGGTACAGTAGAATCAAAGAAACCCATTTTAGAAGTTTGGGCCAATTTGCCCACCGGGGGGGCAAGTTGGCCCCCCACTGGGGGCAAGATGAAATTTTATGTGCCAAAAATTATATTAGGCTGCAGAGGTCTTATGGAACAAGTTTGGGTCAAATCGGTTGAAAATAGCCTGAGATATGGCCGTTCAAACTTCCAAAATATCGGAAAAGGGGTGAAAAATGGCCATATTTGACCCCATAT
This sequence comes from Camptogramma bilineatum, assembly GCA_958496255.1. Classification (NCBI taxonomy): domain Eukaryota; kingdom Metazoa; phylum Arthropoda; class Insecta; order Lepidoptera; family Geometridae; genus Camptogramma; species Camptogramma bilineatum. The sequence continues at coordinate 455,804 of OY292479.1, read as the reverse complement.
TGCTCAGAAGAGCACAACTATGCGCAAAATCTTTTTACACTCCTAGATTCAGCATAACGTGGGATTACTAGATCAATCAAAACCCCGATGGGTTTTGCCTAGAACCCGAGATATAAGACTTTGAAAATTTACAAAAAAAAACCCTAAAATCGGGTTCGATTTTAGGGTTTTTTTTTTGAAAATTTTGTCTAACAATCACATTATTTATCTAACACTACCCCCCTTTTGAAGATGGAGTCCCCCAGCAAAGGCAAAACCCCCTAGGATGGGTTCGATTTTAGGGTTTTTTTTTTAAATTTTGAAAATAACGTGTTCCCGAAGCTATTTGATTATTTTTGTCATGTGTAAAACACTTTAGATGGGTTCGATTTTAGGGTTTTTTTTGAAAATTTTCAAAGTCCTATATCTCGGGTTCTAGGAAAAACCCATCGGGGTTTTGATTGATCTAGTAATCCCACGTTATGCTGAATCTAGGAGTGTAAAAAGATTTTGCGCATAGTTGTGCTCTTCTGAGCAATATGGGGTCAAATATGGCCATTTTTCACCCTTTTTCCGATATTTTGGAAGTTTGAACGGCCATATCTCAGGCTATTTTCAACCGACTTGACCCATACTTGTTCCATAAGACCTCTGCAGCCTAATATAATTTTTGGGATATAAAATCTCATCTTGCCCCCAGGGGGGGGGCCAACTTGCCCCCCCGGTGGGCAAATTGGCCCAAACTTCTAAAATGGGTTTCTTTGACCCTATTGTACCTAAGCATGCAAAAACATTCCAAAAAAGTCACTCTGGGAATTTATCTAAAAAATATGGGCTTTTGATACACTGTGCATTGTAAAGTTGACACCTTATAACCAGGATAATTTGTATGCACAACAATGTTTGGTTGCGCTTTCTAAACAATTGTATTTCGAATTAAGTCGGCTAGTTACTCTGGAGTAAGATGACTTTTGGTCGAATTTAGCCTAGTAGTACATTCATTCTAGATTTCAATGTATGGAAAATTTGGCAAATTTAATAATTAAGTTTTGATGCTGGTGTGTTATACCTATAGGTGAGTACATAAAAAAAAACAACTCTCCCCCCCTCTCAACCTTCGGCGTCACCCCTCCCCCCCTTGAAAAGTGTCCCGTTTTACAGATTTTCTCAATTTTCAAGAAAACTATACAAGCTAGGACAAAATGATCAAAGACAAAATTAGTTCTTAATAAATTGCCTACAAATAAATTCTAACATTTATTTTGATACGAGTTATAGTTTCCAAGCTATATAGCGTCAAAGTTTACCAAAAATCTGCGCCTAGCAAAAATGAACATTATACACAGGAAACAGTAATATTTGTTATTTCTTACAATTAATGCGCTTATACATTGCCACAATAAGTGGTTGCGATACTGCATCAGCATTCTACAGCAAAGGAAAGGTTCAGTCTGTTCTTCTTAGTAAAAAAATCGACTTGCAAGGTACGATAAACGTTTTCAATAACCCGGATGCCGCATACGAACAAGTAGAAGAAGCTCCGAAGATCCTCAACAGATCCTTTCCAAATTTTTAGGACACTAATCGGAAAATATACCCTTTCAAATAAAAAAAGAATTTTTCAAATCGGTCCAAACGTCTTCGAGTAATCGCTGAACATACACAAAAAAAAGCACAAAAAAACTAAAATAATTAATGATTTCGATGAATTTTGAGAACCTCCTCCTTTTTTGAAGTCGGTTAAAAACTTTAAAAGATAAGCATTACGATACTGATTTATTTTAAAAAATAATTACAATATATAAACGCATTAATTGTAACAAATAACAAATATTGCTGTTTCCTGTGTATTTGCTAAGCACAGATTTTTAATAAACTTTGACGCTGTATAGCTTGAAAACTATAACTCTTATCAAAATAAATGTTAATATTTATTTGTAGGTAATTTATTAATAACTAATTTTGTCTTTGACTATTTTGTCATAGCTTGTATAGTTTTCCTGAAAATTGAGAAAATCCGTAAAACGGGACACTTTTCAAGGGGGGGAGGGGTGACGCTGAAGGTGGAGGGGGAGGGAGAGTTGTTTTTTTTAATGTACTCACCTATAGGTATAACACACCAGCATCAAAACTTAATTATTAATTTTGCCGCTAAAAAATCAAGAATGAATGTACTATAGTTAAATCTTTATAACATTCAAAAAGTCAAACTTACTAAAAATTTTTTTTTTTTGTCCAGTATTAGAATGTCTACTAAGTAGGTAGATAATACAGAGAAAGGTTCTTGTACAGAGACTATACATACATACATCTCAACATTGTCCCAGGCACTACAGTGTCCCGATAAGTGTAGGCAAAAGATTGCCTCCTGACACTGTATAAATCATCTAGTAAAGATGTAAAGGCCTAAGTTTTTATATATGCAAAGTACACTGTGATACATAATGATTCTCTTCGTTTCTTGTTACTAAGGGGTAGGGCAGGGTAAACACCCGTTGCTAGGCAACCAAATGACAACAATGACCTCATCGGTCACTTTATATCGGTTAAATGGGTCAATATGGTATATTTTTAGCACTGAATACTATAGTAAAATCATTTTCGGGTGGCGGGTTTGATATTTCGCACCTCTAGAATAGAAGTGACTCAATTTAAAAACTATGATTTTTGGGAAATGCGATAAATGGCCGTTTTCCGCGGGAGAGAAACTGCCGAAATGAAAGAGATGCAACTATTATGATTTTCACGTTCTAACCAAAAAGTAGCAGTTTTTGAATAATTAGCAGATAGAGTATTTTTAAGTATTTTCTGAGTCTTTTAGGGATCCGTAGGTTTTAAAAATGTCACATAACGCAACTCTAGAATAGAAGTGACTCAATTCAAAAATCATGATTTTTGGGATATGCGATAAATGGCCGTTTTCCGCGGGAGAGAGGAGGAGAAACTGCCGAAATGAAAGTGACGCAGCTATTATGTTTTTCACGTTCTAACCAAAAAGTAGCAGTTTTTTAATATCTAACTAGCAGATAGTTTTTTTTCTGAGTCTTTCTACGTATTCAAGTCATTTTTCCAATTTTTTGAATTGAGTCACTTCTATTCTGGAGATGCGATTTGCAAGGAATTTATAGTTTAGGTAGGTATTATAGTTTATAGTTTATTTCATAAAAACACTGTTAAGATTACATAAGACAATTTGTAGGTATAGGTAGGTACTAAACGAATATAACTTCCTTGGCGATTTGTCAATCCATGAAGGTTCGAATAAAATAATGTCAACGTTTGAAGTCTTTATGTCAATAGTGATTGATTGACATAACTTCATGTTATTGATATCATTATTGAAATCCGTACGTACCCCTATTATAAATGTGAAAGTGTGTTTATTTGTTTGTTTATTTGTCGTGGAATCACGTCAAAACGGAGCGACGGATTGACGCGATTTTTTGTGTGGAGATAGTTGGAAGGCTGGAGAGTAACATAGGATACTTTGTATCCGGGTACCAAGCGAGCGAAGCCGCGGGCAGCAACTAGTGAGTCATAAAAATGGATTTTTAACTTCCTTGGATTTTTTTCTAAGCATTCTAAAAATCTAATAACTTTGTTTGCCCGCGGGATACTCTTAAAAATAAATTATAACCTTTTTATAGTCGGCCTTAATCCTAGAAAGTAGGGTTCATCGTCCTAAATAAGGTTTTGTACTTTTTGTGGCACAGTGTGGTCGCAAGATGGCGGCCGGTCATTCTCGAAGTGCTGGAGATGGTGGTAAGTTTGTTATATCATTCAGTCCCTTGTTATTTTGTAAAAAACTATTCTTAAAATTATTCTTATTTTAAGTACTTAGGTACCTAGTTATATTGTCTTTTTTATTTTTTTATTGTCCGTGCTAAATTGCTGAAGAAATATGTTTTCTTTCTTTCTTTAAGGTACCTAGGTACTGTTTTTTTTTTACATTTTAAACAATTGGTAAGGTCACATTATTTAGTCAAAGGTTGCCTGGAAGAAATCGCTCTCAGCGATAAGGCCTCCCATTATACTAATTAAGACTATATTATGTTGTTATATTTTACTTTTCTGTGTACAATAAAGTGTTCATTTATTCATTCATTCATTCATTCATTCCTCTGTTATCTTTACTAATTATAATGAAGCAGAAGAGTTTGTTTGTTTGAACGCGCTAATCTCAGGAACTACCGGTCCGATTTGAAAAATCATGTCTGCACTTGATAGCTAAACTCTTGAGAAAGCTTGTAGGCTTTTCATCATCATCATTATCAATACGATTACTACGGGGGAAACGCTGCGAGGGCGCTACTAGCTTTATTACAAAATGAATTATCTGTGTATGTTCCTTATAGGAAAATTCCCAGTTAATTAAATAATTAAAATAAATCTCATAATTGCTGTTTTAACACTTTTAACTAGCTTTAATGAGTTTATTTGAGATTAATGAGTTTATTTTATTAATTTAAAATTTCATAACTGTGACTTATTTTATGTTTAATGTAATAATTGTTTGTATGCTAATAAGCAGGATCTAGTGGCTCTAATTTAAGCTCAAACGCCTATTTGTTACCTAGGTTCACAGACAAAATAAATAAATTGAAATTGAATTGAAATTGAATTTACAATTATTGACTACATAATAATTTAATTATTTGAAAAGACGTCAATAACCATAAATAGATCAAACGTAATTTGTAAATAGCTTATTTGGAGAATAATTTATTAACGAAATTAGACGCTCAAAGCAGTCACTAAATGGATAGATGACTGCTAGTGACAACTAGAAGTAAAAGCTCTTTGTTCGATTGTACATTTGGTACCTACTCGAGCTTGGCTATTCAGATTTAAAAAGATAAATGAAGATGAAATCATTGTAAAGAAAGCTAGGCCCTAAACCACGTTTGCTGCTCTGGGTGGCAATTCTACTACAAAACTTTTTATAAACCACAAGCGAAACCACAACTAAACCTTAGATTTTCGACTGTTTCGAATGTCAGCCATTTGGTGAATAGTAGAATAGCTTTTTAAAAATTTGTTCTGCCAAAGTTCAAACCTTAGCTAAAACGTCACCTCAACTGAGTCGTTTGTCATTAGTAGAATAGGAAACAGTCGAAAATCTAAGGTTTGGTTGAGGTTTTTGGCTTGTGGTTCACAAAAAGTTTTGTACTACTAGAATTGACACCCTGAGCACTATAGTGCTCAGGGTGTCAATTCTAGATACCAATTCTGTTCATAACTCACAGCAGTATTGTAACGTAATGAATAACTTTCGAGTTACATTTTGCGCATAGAAAAGATAAAAAAACAATTATATAAACACAATTTATGGGATGGACGTAATTTTCGCTTTATGATGCAGAAAGGCAGTTCACATAAATATGTATTCTCTCCGTTATTTGCGTAAATCACCTTATTTACATACCTCGCGGGAGGGGATTTATCATTGGACATGACGTTTTCATTTATAGTATTCAAATATTAATATAATTGTTATCTGGTGTGTTGTATTTCAATTATTGTTCTTTGTCGCTCTTAAAAAGGTGTCTCTTCGTATTTTATGAGAACTTTAACAATTTATTAAACAGTTTTTCAGAAAACTATACATTCACGGCTGTATGAAATTAGATTGCAAGCCCATTGCTTCTTTTTAGTCAGATAATTTTACAGACATAATAATATCAAAGCGGTTCTTTCACATTGAAATGATTTAAAATATTGGAAACCCGCGTCATAGTCAGCTACACCCGTTATTATAATGTTTTCCGGTGAAACGAAAATGTTTTAAATTGGATGTTTAATTAAAAGTGATTACGGTTTGACTAAAATACACATTGGTTTAATACAAATAAGGAAAACTAAGAGTATAGTAATTTAAGTACCTACCTAAATCCTCGTCTTTACCAAATGTCTAATAATAATAATTCATGCTCATTTTCATTCAGATTAAGCATTTTAAATCTAAGAAGTCTAAATAAATACATATTGGGCACATACCCACAAATACATATCAATAAATAGCATTAAAACGCAAGGAATAAATGTCGTGCACTAAGACCCACCAGCTCCTGCACTAAGCGATGCGCGCGCGCATTGCCTTTCACTCAGAAGGGCAGATCGGGTTGCGATTGCAGACTGGTTGCTCACTGGTTCTCTTCTGGTTCAAAAACTACTATACAAGCTAGCTATACAATAACGCATAGGATATTTCTTGAAAACATAATCGATGAAAACCAGCGCTCTAACAGCCATGGCGCTGCTGGAGCAAATGCTGAGGGGTAGCCTTATTTTCTTGTCACTGTAATGTAGCAATCTGATTTGTGTTATATGCATCGTAGTGACGAAAATAAAACTTTTTTCTATTTCTATTTAGATAACGACAATGTTTTATGTCATCCGATAAAACATTGAGGTTCTGCAAGGAGTGGAAGAGGAAAAATTTAGCTGTCGAGAATAGAAGAGGGAAGATGATTGGCCATCTTACATGACAGTTTCATTAAGAACATCATTGAAGGAAAAGTGGAAGGAGAGGAAGAGGAAGACCGAGGATAGGCTACATGAGACGAGTGAAAGAGAAGGTTGCTGTCATGTCGTATAAAAGAAAGTCAAGGAGGCTGCCCTGGAAAGAGCTTCGTGGAGAAGGAGGCATCAGTTATGCCGAAAAGGAGCTAACCCTAAAATATAGAAGAAGTAAAAAATAAATATTTGGATTTGAATGAAAATTATAATCCGAATCGCTTATAACTTGAAAAGTATGAAAGCGTTCGATACTACTGACTTAATAAATAATAGTAGGTACTTACCTATTGGCCCAGATTAAGTTTACGATGCAAAACAATGTAAGCTTACGGTCGTAACTTATAATCTTTTTAGGTTGAACTTAAACATCCATTCTAGATTATTGTACAGGAAAACTAATAAACTTTACTCTACTTACGTTGTAGTGCCTGGGACATGTTGGAATGGAGGATTGTAGCACCTAAACCATCATCTAACTAAGCCAAGGCTGCTCAACCCTATGCCAGCGGGCCACTTTTTAAATGGCCCGCGCAAGCCTGAAAATACCCGTCAAGTTGAGAGTCCGTATACGGGGTTCGGCTTCGACTTGACGCATCCCATCCAGCTTCCGTTGGCGACCTTCAGCACATTATCACTCCACCTAGCTGGAGGCCACGGGTTCAGTAAATAAAATTTAAAACTCAAAATGTTAATCAGTTTTTGTAACTGACTGTACCTACAATACTCAGCTTTATTCCAAGTATTGTATTCTTATCGGAAACCCTATGCTCCAGATTAGTGTGTGACTCTGACTACCCTTATCGTAACAGGCGTAAAGATAAGGTGTGTGATTGGAAAGCTGTAATTCTGAGAAAATGGACCGCCTTGAGTAGGTCAACTCAGCTCTTCTGAGTCAACATTTCAACAGTACTAAACAGAATCAGAATCAGAATCAGAATCAGAATCAGAAATATTTTATTGCAGAACAGGATACATAATTTATTTGTATTTTGTATTTATTTATTTATTTAAAACACACGAGTTGGGCTTACAGATTAGACCAAAGCGCCCAAAACGTCTATGCTAGTTACTCGCACAAGCATGCCAGCTATGGGCAAAGAACGGGATACTGGCATGTGTATCGAGATTCTGCCCGTAGCTCGCATGCCAGAAGCAATAAAGACACGTCAAATTAGTTTGCCAGTATCATGGCGGGTTCGAATCCCGTCGGAATTTGATAAGATTTTTCATTTTCAAATGTAAATACCTAAGTGTGGTTTAACATTATAACAAATAAAAAAAAATTTAGTTTGCCACCTCCTTGCATGCCAGTTACAGGCATGTGTGTATGCTGCGCTTTTAAATTTTTTACTCATAAAACTAAGAATTGGCTACTGCAGCTTCTATTGTAATCTATCTGTCAGTGTCAGATTATTGTAACGGTCATAAATCTAGTTGGAAACAGGAAAACAATTTTAATGGCCAATAGAAGAGCCAATAGCACATTTTAAACTTTCGCGATCTGTAGACATAATTTAAACGAACTAACGGGACTTTGTCTTTGACTTTGACTTTGGCGCACTCTGTCTATAGAAAACCCACGCACACAGACAGATACTTAAATGCTGCATCACACCACCATCCTCTTCACCTACAATCTGTAGTCTCCTCACTTACAAATAGAGCGTATGATCTATGTGACCCTGTGCATCTGGAAGGTGAACTAAAGCATGTTCAGGAGGTACTAAAACAAAATGGCTACCAAGTGAGTAGGAGACACAAAAAACAGAAGAGCCGAAAATTACCAGAAGTCCACAGACAGCCCGTCTTTTTGCCGTATATGAAGGGGGTGACGGATAAGATTGGAAACATTCTGAAAAGATTTTCAATAAAGTCGATTTTCACCCCCCTCTCAAAAGTTTCCAAACTTCTCAGAACGCCAAAAGATGTGATACCACTGCAGATGCCTGGTGTCTATAAAATTGACTGCAGTTGTGGCCGTTCATATATTGGACAAACCAAGCGAACAATAGCTGAACGAGTCAGAGAGCATATTGCGGCGGTAAAAAATCGGCAGATGCACAAGTTAGCGGTAGCGGAGCATTTACTGGACTCAGGACCCAATCACTGGATTGAGCTTCACGACCCTAAAGTGCTTTCCAGTGAACGCCACTACTACAAGCGGATGGTCCGGGAGGCGATTGAAATCAAAAAACATCGAAATTTCAATCGTGAAGATGGGTTTCGTCTCTCGGCCTCGTGGAATCCCGTAATTAGTGGTTGCGCGAAACGTATACGCGATCCGGTATTACCGCACCAAGATACTGTCAGTGTTGTGTGTCGTCGACTGTCCATTCCTGATTCTGATGGTGAATTGAGGGAGTCGCGGATCCTACCCTCAATTAGCGACGGTGACTCCAGTACATCAGTCTACCCGTGACCACGAGAGCTGTAACGCACTCGAAACGTCGGGAAATAATAAACAAAGGTAATAACGCGATAAAGTCCCGTTAGTTCGTTTAAATTAGAAGAGCCAATGGTTTAATTTATGAGAGAACCTAAAACAATTTATGTACCTATTTAGTTTCCATCAAAATATAATAAAAAAGTGAATTAAAAAAGAAAATTGTCTACTTTAGGTGTTTTTTTACAGAACATTGCTGAATTAAAAAAGAAAATATAAAGTGTGTTTGATGCGCTTAGCAAAGGTTGCTGAATATTGATGCTGGTTAAATGTCAATTTATTCTTAACTGTCCATTATTTTATAGTAGAAATTGTATAAAATAAGTTTAAAAATAAAGTACTTAAACCAAAAAGTTTAATTTCCAGTAAACATGGCGCCGCGAATAAATTGAATTTTATAATTAAATCCTACCGCGTGGCAGAAATATGAGACATAACATGTAATTGGACAATTAATAAACAGAGCCGTGTTGGCCTAGTGGGACAGTGCCTTTCGATCTGAAGGTCGTGTGATCGAATCTCATTTTAGAGAAAACTTAGAAATTCATTGACTTTAAACGGTAAAGGAAAATGGCTGCAGTTCAGAGGTTAAAGCACACATAAGTTAGGACCTAAGGTCCTAAGGGACCTAAAGTTAGGTTAGGTAAGGTTAGGTGAGATGCGACTTGCTGACACCCATCCAAATTGCGATCGCTCAGAACGTCGCATTTCTAGGAATAAGAACCCAGGAAATGAGGAAATAATTATGTGGACCACTGTACTGCTACAACTATTTACCTAGCTCACAAAGTTAAGGTACTTTTTAACTTAAAACTAGCTCTAGGAGATATATTTTATGATTAAAAGTTTGCTAGCTTTGATACGTGGTAGAATATTATTGAAATTTTATAAGTTAGATTACGCTATAGACCTATAGTTCAAATAGTTCAGGAGACATTGGTAATTAAAATATATTTTTGTGTCCCAGTCAATATTAAATTCTGTTACAGTGATTTTGGCAATATTACTAAAAATTAAAAATAATGGTACTTTCCTACTTATATTAGGTACTTATAAGATGTTATCCATTGATATTTTTTTTATAAATCGAAGAACTTTACTTACCTAAATAAATTACATCTAAATAGGTACCTAAGTACCTATAACTCAATCAGCATTATTTTGTTTTTGTTTAGAATAGAAAACACTTTATTGTAAGTACACAAAAGAAATGTAATATTAAAATGATAACTATTGATCACAATGTTTAATGAGTAACGTATGTAATGATTTAAACCTAGTAAAGTATTTTCGTATCTTTTTGTAGGCGTGGTTATGTTATGATGATGTAGATTAGATACATAGATTAAATAGAAGCACCCATAGATAAAAATGAATGAAAATACTTATAGATATTATCTTATCATTGTTGATACCTAGCTCACATTGTGATAAAAACAATAAAAAGTAAGTATTTGTTTTTAGAAACAGCTGATATACTCGTATATTTCAATAAAAAGTTGACGACTATCGGTAAGTAGTTACAAATCCAAGTTGCTTAACTTCAAATTTAGACAGTAATTAACACAGAACTAGTAATTAACGAGCATGGAGATAATGAAATAATGAAAAAAAATTATGAAATAAGCGCTAAGCCTAAGAAACTTGAAATTCAGTCACCGTCCACCGCACTCACCCAATTTCTTGAGCTTCAAGGTCACGCACAGTTATATTTTAATTACTTTGTTGCGATAATTGAAATGAGACGCCGTGACGAGAAATAAACTGGGCTTGAATCGTGTTAATTGCCCGATTAGGTGTAAAACAACATAGGGCTTTATACACCGTTTATTTTTGGTCAGTTTAAAGCCGGCGCCTACGTAATCTATATCGATAACCTTACTCAAAAATAATAATAAATATGAGATCTATTTTTTTGCAAATAATAATATCACGAAACATAGGCAGGATAAATCACGGAGATACGTGCTCTGTGCTCAGCTGTTGCTACGGCATAGAGTCTATGCTACGTCGTAGTCATACATACATACCTAGGTCATTAGCTCTGCGCGCCTACGACACCATAACAAGTGTTTTACTCACTTTTGTTAATATTTTCAACTATTTAGTTTCGTATGAAATACTTATCAAATTCAAAAACTAAACCAACGACACGAATACGATTAAGCAATACAAGCAGTGGGTGCTGGCTTTAAACTGACCCAGAATTAACGGTGTATTTCTAATCTTTGATCATTGTTGATCAAAGTTTATAATCATCATCATCATCATCAGCCTATAGCACTGTCTGTCCACTACTGGACATAGGCCTCCCCTAATGAGCGCCATCGCGCCATGTCTTCAGCTTGACGCATCCAACTTGTGCCGGCAGCCTTTCGCAGATCGTCACTCCACCTGGCAAGAGGGCGTCCTACACTAAGTTTGCCGAGACGTGGTCTCCACTCGAAAACTCGTCTACCCCAGCGGTTGTCAGTTCTTCGGCAGATATAGCCGGCCTACTGCCACTTCAGGTTGCTAATTCTCTGAGCTATTTCAACGACTTTGGTTCTCTGCCGAATAGTCTCATTGCGGATCCAATCTTCAGAGAAACTCCGAGCATAGCTCATTCCATAGCTCGTTTAATAGGTAAATCGTTTAAAGTTTATAATAGGTAAAGGTAAATATTGCACGGTGGGATTTACAATCCAAATTTTTTTAAGCCGAGGCACTTACCACACTCGGCCAACCCGGTTTTTTTATTTACAGTTAGGACGTAAAGTGTATATGCAATGTTCCAAGAAACTTTTAAAACTTTTTTATGGAATTATAAATATAAAATAAGACTTTTTGAAGAATAAAAAAGTTTGTGAATTGAGTATTCTCAGAAAGAGGAAAACAAAGTTATTATTTTGTTAAGAGTTCTATTTTATTTGATTTTCCCAACCGAAGCTATGTTTTTATTCACATTAAGAATTGACAACCCAAAAAAAATACTTTCTAAACTAAGTCCGTTTACGAGGCCAACTTTGATAAATGACTTTTAAGGCCATCTTAAAGCCTCCATCACGGCTTACCAATTACCTCAGGACGGACAATTTAAAAGCCCTCTGGGTGGCGATTCTACTACCAAACTTTTTATCAACCACAAGCAAAACGTCAACTAAACCTTAGATTTTCGACTGTTTCCTATTCTACTAATGACCAACGACTCAGTTGTGGTGACGTTTTAGGTAAGGTTTGGACTTTGGCAGAACAAATTTTTAAAAAGCCATTCTACTATTCACCAACTGGCTGACGTGAGATCGGACCAAAACGCAGCGGAATTGTTGACATTGTCGTCTAGTAGAATTGCCACCCTGAACTCTCTGAAGCATGATAATACTCATTTGATTTTGCCACTAGCGGTCACCGACTCACTCAACGTTGTTCAACGTCGATCAATGACTAGGCTACCACGATTCTAATTTCCTAAGCTAGTCCTAAACTAAACACTGATATTATTATGCTAATAACAAGTCTTGCGTATTCCGAACACGAATCGACAATAACAGGTTACCAAAAGTCACGACTGAATCAATTTTAGTAACGCTTTCTAAAGGTTAAAGCTTAATACACCAAAGAAAATCAACTAGACGTTTGGAACAACCAGACATTTGTTAATCTGAAAAAAAAACATCAAAGGTTGCTTCTACCTAAGATTCCAACATCAGATTCTGACTTGGTGACAAAATGCTTAGCTATGTTGGCTCCACCAGGCCCCGGTAGAAGGGGTAGACCCAAGAAGTGATGGCTTGACGTCGTAACGGATAACATTCGTGCAAATGGACTCACCAAAAAAGGTTGCTGAAGAACGTCCGAAGTGGAGGCAAAAGAGTAGGAAAACGAACCCTGGGCTCCGGAAGGATGCAAACCGGGAAATCGCTAGGATGATGATGATGATGATCCTGACTTTTTGACAAGTAGGAATTCAGATCATTTAGGGAGTAGACCGAAACACGGATCACGAGTGTCATTCCCCTAATGGCTGGTTTACACGGGCTTAGTAGCTAAGTGCTTAGTACTTGTCACAGACTTGCCGCTTAGTAAATAGGATCAATTTCTATTCGCTTGCACCATTCACAAACACTAGTACTAAGCCCTAATCTCACAGTTTACACATTGGGACTTAGTATTAATGACAAGTACTAAGCACTTAGCTACTAAGCCCGTGTAAACCAGCCATTAGGCAAAGTAGACATTAGGTATCTTATATTAGACAATCTGTATCCTTTGAGTAGGAGCTATATTATGGGTTTGCTCCCGATACTCAAATAATTCCATCCTAACTTTGCTTAGAATTTGTCACTTTTGAATAATATACTACGGCGGAATCTATTTTCGGTCCTAATCGTGCGTTGGAAGTGCAATTTCTAAGTTAAATTAGGATTGTAATCGAGGTGTTGGGAGAATATATTTGAGCGAATGAACAGTTTGGGTGGTAAAAAGTATTATAAGTATGAAGATGTAAAAAAGTATGTAAGTATAGGTAATTTATGTATTCTATCAGTTATCTAGTTCCCATAGTACAATCTTTGCTTAGTTTGGGGCTAGAGGGCACCAATATTTATTATTGTTATTTATTTATTATTAGACTAGAAATTAAAATACTTTCTTCTTTAGGCTATTTAATAACCCGGGCAAAGTCAGGGCTTTACTAGTTAACGATACAAATGTAGTATAGATGCTCAATAAACTCGGCCTCAAAACAACCGTTTGAACAGCCACGGCCCATCTAATCTAATCACGGAACATTAAATATTAAAGGAACATCAAAATTAAATTATGTAATTTGTAGAAGGAAAATAATTCCGTCAGATTCGGGCCACTTTTCTTAATTATGCTTTGTGTACCTACCTAATTTACAGCAGATTTTGTCTAAATGCCTACTCAACAAAATCGGCACGAAAATTATTATTTTAATTTAACACATTTCTCATCTCAAAAATAATTAAAAGCATTATTTCAAAGTTAAGTACTTAGGTACCTACTTTTATTATTATTATTTCTATTTTGTTTTTTAAATATTATGGGTATTAGGTACCTGTACTTAAACACTTATACCTACCTGTTATGAAGTAAGATTTACGCGACCAGCTCCAATACTTTTATTTATTAAACAATCATTTATTCGTTTAAAATTCAATTATATAAAACTTATATACAAGTAAAAAAATATATACAAGTACAATAAGTTATCAAAATTCTTTTATTATAAAAGAGAATATCTTCCTGGCATTTTTTATGCATTCGTAAAAATTCTATCATCATAAAAATTTTGCTGCAAATAAATGTCAGTTTATAAGTTTTTAAACTGCCAACTGGGTCTTTAGTATTCCTATAGGCGTTTTCACATTGCACGATAATATAACTGTAACTACACGATAACTGCACGATAGCATCTCGGACGACAACGATATCGTCAGATGATATTGTCGCACCTCCAGAATAGAAGTGACTCAATTCAAAAATCATGATTTTAGGGAAATGCGATAAATGGCCGTTTTCCGCGGGAGAGGGAGAAACTGGCGAAATGAAAGAAACGCAGCTAGTTTTTCACGTTCTAACCAAAAAGTGGAAGTTTTTGAATAACTAGCATATAGAGTTTTTTTTTTTTTCTGAGTCTTTCTACATATTCAAGTCATTTTCCCAATTTTTTGAATTGAGTCACTTCTATTCTGGAGGTGCGAACAGTTGATATAAAAACTTGTTAAAAATAATATTTTCTCCATGTTTATCCAAAGTACTCAGCAAAGTATTGCCATCATACCTATAAAAACAAAACTAATTAGTCAACACAGATTACCTACGCCGAGCCTTCCTTCGCCACGCACATAAAAAAGTTTTTGACAGTTGACATAACCTTTTTAATTAAAACCGGCTAAGGTAACATGGCTAAAGGTGGCCGCACACATAGCACCTCCAGTACGCCTAGTATAGGTTTTCATAGTATGCACACTTTCTAGTATTCCGTTTGCTCTCAAAAGTATTGGTTTCCGTTTAGTTTTCATCTCAATTGGTACCATGGGCTACAGGTTTTCCACAAAGTGGCCTCCATATCGACCATCGAGTTGCTCAGAATAGAAGTGACTCAATTCAAAAATCATGATGGCCGTTTTCCGCGGGAGAGGGAGGAGAAACTGCCGAAATGAAAGAGACGCAGCTATTATGTTTTTCACGTTCTAACCAAAAAGTAGCAGTTTTTTACGATCTAGCTAGCAGATAGAGTATTTTTCTGAGTCTTTTTACATATTCAATTCATTTTCACAATTTTTTTAATTGAGTCACTTCTATTCTGGAGGTGCGATATCCGCGCCGAATGCGCCGAACGAATCGAATTTTAGAATTCTCTATATGAAATCGTCCGATTCGTCGAATCGTCCGATTCGCGACTAGTCCGCGGACTAATCTGATAAATAGATAAAGTCCCCAAATCCACGCCGCCCGATCTGTGGATAAGGCAATAAGCTCACCGATTTGTCCGCGAATCTTTCGGTCAAATTGTCTTATGTAATATGTAGTTGTGTTGTTTGCAAATAATAAAATTTACATAGAAAAACTATAATAAGTTCCTAGCTAACTTGTTTAATAACCTTTTTTATACTGACCTGTAGTGTAGGTACCTATTTCGAATATTTCAGACGAAACATTTTTAATGGTGTCTCGACATGTTCGGTAACAAATCTAAGGCCATCCTATATTGTACAGCGTATTTCAGAGTTTATTGCTATCAACACGCATCGCTAACTGCTCCCTAACACGCTACTTAGTATACTAATCCGTTGGCTAATGGACTTCAGTTAGATACTTAACTAGAATAGAACAGTCAGACACAAAAAATTGTGAAAACTTAGCTAAGCGCAAAAGCTGAAAAATTTTATAGTCCTCTGATGTTTAAGCTTATTCAGAGGGCCAAATCTCCATTACATTTTAGGTACTAACTAACCCCTAGTTTTAAGCTTACTAACAAAATGGACTGTTTAAATTGTCTGAATAAATAAATAAATTATTATTATAAGATTTTAAGAACCAGTTTTGTACTATTTTAAAAATAAAAACAACTTAATTATTTTGACATATTTTTTATTAGGTCTTTTTAGGTCGGTCTTAGTACCCTAACTTTTTCCAATACTTTAGGGATACCAACTGCAACAAAGTATAACCCCATTTTTCTTTTAAATATGGTAGTACGTAGTATCCTGAAATGATTAGTCGATTAATTCAAATTAGAATCTTCTAATTTCAAAAAATAATCTGTACCTACTCATATTAGAAATGTGAAAGTGTGTTTATTTGTTTGTTTATTTGTCCTGCTTTTACGTCAAAACCGAGCGACGGATTGACGTGATTTTTTGCGTGGAGATGGTTGGAGGGCTGGAGAGTGACATATAAGCTACTTTTTATCCGGGTACCACGCTAGCGAAGCCGCAGGCAGCAGCTAGTAGTGCATAAAATTAAGTGAGCTAGGTAATAAGAGCCTTTATCTTATAGGAAACTTATTTAAAAGTAGTTATCTTCCGAGAAGACCTAGTTAAATGCCTAGGTAGGTACCTAATTACCTACTAACTTCTTCTTGTAAAACTATCTATCTAGATATGCTTTGAAAAGGTTTAATGGAGCGAAATTATAAAATCAACTAACAAGAAAAAATAAATTAATAATGCTGGACATTTCACACAGTATCATCTAGCTAGCCCTAAAGTAAGCAGAGCTGAGATTTGATTGGGAGCTTGATTTATGGGAACTAGATGACCGATATACTTTACTAGCAGCGCCCTCGCGGCGTTGCTCCCGTATTGAAGGTATATGGTGATGATGATGATGAAAAGTAGCCTATAACCTTCCCCAAGAGTTTAGCTATCAAATGCAGAAATAATCTTTCAAATCCGACTGGTAGTTCCTGAATTTAGCGCGTTCAAACAAATAAACCCTTCCGCTTTTATAATTAGGTAGTATAGATATAGATAGTATAGATATAGACTGTAGGAACTTACTGCTTACTTTTTTGTAAATATACCTAGGTGCCTACTTATAGGTACTCATAATATTAAACATAGAAAAACACCCAGACTCGAGACAAATATTTGCAGATCATACAAACATTTTGCTTCGCGGCGGGAAACGAACCCACACACAACACAACCTACATATTTCACGTTTGTCAACTCAGTGTGTGACACGAGCAGCTATGTTTCATCACAGAACAGCCAGAGACAACAACCTTGAACTGTTTCATTGCTAAAAAGCAAACCTAAAACCATAGACTAAAAATTTGACCTACAAACTACCTTTTTGCTTGTAATTACAAGAACAATGTAACGCGAAAATGATCTTTAGTCCTTCGCAATAGGTTCTATTGGGGTCTTTAACCTGGTGGTAACGGAGTGTACCGTTATGGGGAAAGCGAAGGCTATGTAGCGACTGGTAGACTTAGCTATAATCTTTGATCGGAACGTAAAAACCTTGATGGGTTTCCTTCGTTGCTTCAGCTTTTATGTATCCAAGTAGGTACTTTTGTATTTTAAGATTTTTAAGTTCAAATAATACCCTGTTAAAAATTTGTTTCACATTTTTTTTATTAAAAATTTCATAGCTCCAAAAAAAAAGACTAGAGCTCCAAAAGTTTTACCAAAAATAATTATTCGGAAAATTGCAGTTTTTTTAACTTTGCAAGAGGTTTCATTGTCGGTCCAGGCTTTTAAGTCGTTAATCCATGACGGAGGTTTTCAGGCGGCCTATAAAACACCATCAGAATTAGTCACTAATAGCTTACTAACATAAAATACCTACTATCTAAAGTTTATTTAATATATTTTAAAATTTTACCATAAGAGTGTAATGGTTTAAATTTTAGAACACACATAAATATATCTTTAAGAAAGTTCGAAGAATACTTTTGCCGCACGCTTCACAGTACAAGTTTTAAAATATTACTCGCAGTTTCAAAATTAAGTGTCAAGTTTACTACATCGTCAGTGAAATGAAACAAGTTTAAGTAGTTCTGAAAATAACTAGAAAGTGGTATTGGCCAAGTGGAAGGAAAGTCAACCTTTTCTGTCGTGAATTCGAGTCCAGTGCCTCGATGGCCAGTATGCACGAGTTTACTATTCTATCCGTGACTATAGTAAAGTATCACAATTGTATGGAATTCAGTGCAGCGCCTCTAGTGGTAACTTGACTAAACCAAGTTCAGTCCATACAATTGTCCATACTTTACTATAGTCACGGATAGAATAGTAAACTCGTGCATACTGGTGCTCGAGGCAGGGGGCTGATTGTCTAACTTGTCTCACACCTGAAATTGGTCTCAAACTGTCAAAACGATCGCGAAGATATCTGTCGCGTTTGGTCTCGTGGAGATGAGAGTGACAGTGCTACTTGCGTGGTAACTGAACTGTCATATTTGACAGTTTGAGACCGATTTTGGTCGCTATCTAGAGCTCGTGCGTTCGCGACGCGACCGCCATACACGTTCCAATCGGCATGATACATTCGGCTCGCTCATGCCAATTTGATTTTTCGTCCAATCGAACGGTCATGCCGATCCACGTCCACATACGGTCTATTCGGCATGATCAAACTGGCTGCATCCAATCGATTAGACGATAGAATTGATCCTACCTTTCAATCTCGATATCTCTTTCCATTCAAAGGTTGTCTGGAAGAGATCGCTTCTAAGCGATATGACCGCCCATTGTACGATTACTCATAAGGTTATTCCTGTCGAAAAATGTTATTTTAAGTTGTGTACAATAAAGAGTTTTCATTCATTTATTTTAATTCATTCATTCATTCATTGATCGTGGGTGGCCGCCATTAGAGTGCACATAAATATTTAGGTAAGTAGGTACACAGCTATTGATAAAATATTAGTCAAATGCTAAAAAATTCGAAACTCACCACAAACAACTTTGCGAACTATAGAATCGTTTCGAACTATTAACAACAAACATTCAAAATCACGCGATTCGAATATTTCGAATTCCGAAAACAACAATCCGAAATCAGTGTTGCCAGCGTCACGTGATGTCCCCATTAATTGGGACGCGGACATAATTGATACGATCGATGACGTTGACGCCCAGTGGTAATTAAAATTTGTGTTGTATGCTCAGATGTATGATATTGATTTTTTTTATTGAATGTATGATGCCTCTTGTTTACTTTATTGAAAGCAATGTTGAATTTACATCGTATAGGTAGGGTAGCTGGCTCCCCACTGGAGCTTGACTATTTAGATTAAGGCGGATGGATCACCGAAAAGAAAGCTAGGCCCCATATCGTGTTTGTTGCCCTGATTCTTCACGGTGTTGGTCGCGAAAGAACAGGAGTAGAATCACCTAGCTCTTAAGACGATTCAAAGTGGCCATAGCGGTCCTACTGAATAAATGATATTTGAATTTAGGTATAGAAAAATGTTTCTGTTGTCAATCCATGGCATAAATTACTTACCTACCTATACCTACTCTATAGACGACGGGCGCGAGTAAAATCGAGGGCGAGGGTACCTAGTTAATAATAAAAATAAAACCTTCAAAATGATAACATATTTATTTGGTCACAGTATCAGTCAGTAGCACGTTCATCAACGATACCGGCTAATTAAGTTTACGCGTGATATTTAATTTGTATTTTAATGATGTTGCCAGATTTTCCACCTCAACTCCCTCATCATTCTGTCGGAAATTGTAAATGTTTCGTTTAATATTTTTCGTTGAAAAAACATTTAAAAAAAAAAAGGTTTTATCGACCGCGTGTTGGCTCAAGTTACGAATATTTTTGTGTTATTTTTTGAGTGCCATAATAGAATAGCTGCTTACTCCATCATCAGATCAGCTGGGATATTTTGTTTCACACGTAAAGTCGCTTACTCGGATTCGTTCCAACAAATTGTTTTTTTACGAACAACATTAAAGTTATTTAGTGCAAAATTACTTTACATATTTTACTCAACAAACATGTCTATCACTTTTTTCAACCATCTTCTATCATTTCAAAGTATTCATAGTAAAAAATTAGTTTTTGTTGGAACGAATCCGAGTTAGCGACTTTACGTGTGAAACAAAATATCCCAGCAGATCGCTCGCTCTTGGCACCAAGACTCAATAAGGTGTACTAAACAGCTAAATCACCGAAAAGAGGTAAAATAGTTTGGACATTTCGGATCGGACGCAATGTGAGTGTCTACACACGCACATTGCAAGTTAAAAGCTTTAAAAATCATTATTTTTATATTCCGAAATTTTAAAAATCGAATACTGCTCGTTAAGTGTTACCAGGTACAAATTAATAAGTGGTACAGAACAATAGAAAATCCTCAACAATTTTTCCCCCGTTTTTCAATGAAAGCTTACCACGAAAAGCTCGTGAACCAAACAAAAAACAACTGTATTGTCGATTTTACAAACTTTTCTCGAACAATGCTTAATCGGCGGAATTCCGCGCTTCAACTTTTAAGCTTTTAAAAACTCAATTTATTGAAAAAAATAATAAAAGAATGGAAAGTTTAATTATTTTAGACAATTTGCTAGGGCTTGCATTCGAATATTCGAATATTCGAATAATTCGAATATTAAATTCGTTCGAATATTCGAATACTGAAGTCGAATATTCGAATATTCGATTAAAATTAATAACACCAAACTCAGAACTCTGATGTGCATAAAATGCCACTTTTATAGGATTCGGAAACACTCGAGAGTGCCGCGCGTGATTGCGTAGTGCTTTCGCTTATTTGCCGGCAACCCAGTGGAGGTGTTTTGTCAGAAAAATGTAAATCTACATGCTTGATTCCTGGCCAGGAGAATTATTATTTTAAAATCTAATGATGCAGTTTTACCTTTTATCATAATTGGTTACCCAAGACTCTTTTGAGTGTTTTGTCGCTATTGCCACCTGCCATCACCTCGTCTAACCGAGTGTCCAGCCCAATTCCATTTAAGATTCGTAGCCCTAACTCTGACGTCCTGGACTTTAGTCCGGCGCCGGATCTTGGTGTTACGAATTCGTTCTTTGAGTTTAATGCCGAGCATGGCCGGCTCCATGGCACTCTGTGTAGCTTATACTTTGAACACAGTCTCCTTAGTAAGCGTCCACGTCAAGTCAAAGTTGGGAAGACACATTGGTCAAAGAGACGGGTTTTCAGGCACTGTGGAACTTTCTTCGACTGACGGCCCAGCCGAGTTGTATCCTTCTGGAGATCTCCTTACTCTGATGCTCTTTACCAAAAGATAGAATATGCCCAAGATAAAGATACTTGTCAACTACCTCCAGTCTCTTGTTTCACCGTTACGGTAAAATTGGAGGTTCCAGAAGCATTCGCCATAATCTTCCTTTTGGACATATTCATGTTAAGGCCAACGGCTAAAGAGGCATCAAGAAGTTGTTGGATCATGAGTTGGAGATCTTCCATTCCAGGTTGTGGGCAAACAATACGAGGTCATCGGCAAACTTGAGATGTGACAGGAAGGCACTGTTGATGTTTATTCCGCAAGATCCCATGCAAGCATCTTCCTAACGTCTTCAAGAGCCGCCGTGAAGAGCTTGGGTGATATTGTGTCTTCCTGCCGCACTCCCCTCTTGATGTTAATAGGGTTGGTAGTGTCGTGAAGGCGAACTTACATAGTTGCCGTGCCGTATAACTCCTGCACCACATCCACGTATCGTGCGTCAATCTGGCAGCGATAGAGAGCGTTAACACAGCCCAGTGCTCGACGCTGTCGAATGCTTTCTCGTAATCGGCGAAAGCTATGCACAGGGGCCGGTTATATTCTGAACTCTTCTCCATCAGCTGCTTCATGGTGTTGATGTGGTCGATCGTGGAATAACCACTACAGAAGCCGGCTTGCTCGACGGGCTGGTACTCATCTAACTGGCGAGTGAGCTGATTGCATACCACGTCGGCAAATAGCTTGTACACCTGAGATAAGAGACTTATGGGCCTGTAATTGCTCAGTTTCGAGCAGTATCCCTTTTTGTGCAAAATGGTGACAATTGCATTCTTCCAAGCATCAGGTGATTTTTTTTTGGTTGATTACTACTACGCGAAAAAAAAAGGCACCAACCTTTCATACAAAATCAGCATAGTCATTTTATTGTAGACTAGCTTCCGGCTGGCTTTGCCCGCTAGGTACCTACATAACATAATAGCTTTTGTTCATCCTGAAAGTTCATTTTTGAAATCGGATGAGTAGTTTCGGAGATTACCTCCTACATACAAACAAATTTTACCTCTTTATAATATTAAGTACAGATATTGTTGACTGATTTTACTGAGAATTTGTGGTTGATTGTGCGTGTAATAATCGCCAATGTCTCGTTACGGCGACACAATCTTTTGTTTTTACAAATAACACTTGAAAGAATAAAAAAAGATGTGATTTTAGTGAAAACAAAGATTTTTGTCTATTATTCGAATAATATTCGAATAATTCGAATATTACCCGAAAAAAAAACGAATATTCGAATACCAACATTTTCGAATATTTGCAAGCCCTACAATTTGCCAGACGTTGTTGCCTATGAAACTTAGGGTAGGTAGTAAAATTGGGTCCAATTATTGGACCCCTACTACCCCACCCAATTTTTAATTCTAAATTTTTAATTTCTAAATTTTTAATTCTAGGTACCAAATATGTAAGTAATTATTACATATTTGGTACCTAGAATTAAAAATTATTACTTATAAGTATATAAATAGTAAGGGAATGCTAACTTCTGCAAAATGTGGGCATGTATCTAGGTACCAAAAATGTAATTGGATCCCTAATACCCCACCCAAATTTACCCTAAGTTTTCATAGGCTATGTGGCATCACCTGAGCGAAGCCGCTACTTTCGTCCGAGCTAGCAAATTATAATCTAGTGAAAAATGAGGACCGCTCTGAACAGACCACAGACAAATTAGGACCTCCTTTTTCAATTTATGAAAAGAAAGATGGCGCGTCTCTCTGAATCTCTCTGAATGAATGAATTGTTGCTAGTTTCATAAATTTAATGAGGCTTCCTCAAAAGGAAGAACTTCTTTTGGTCTTTTACACAGCAAATTGTCTCTACAATTTGTTTTTCTCTTGAATACTAACAAAGCGGGTTTTTTGCTATTTTTGTTGCGAACTTAAAGTTTGAGTGTTGCATTGGATACTGAATACGGAAAAAATATAGAAGTTGAAAATTGAATTGATAGATTTTTTAAGTTAGCAAGAAAAGTTATTAAATATAAAAAAAAAACACTTAAAAGGCGATAAGGATAAGTAAATTAGAGTGTTTAATTAACTGTCAAACGTAGAAACATTTTACAATAGGTAAACGTGACAATTAATTTTGGGACCACTTCCTAGCAGGCTGTTTAGAAAAATATCAACTTTGTACGAATATTTCAGGAACTTTCATCGGATTTTACTAAACCGAAAACTGCTAAAAAGAATTTAAACTGACATAAATTTTTGTCACCGTTCCAAACACTCGGATATCCATCACCTAAATTGGCCGCCATTTTGAAACATCTGTCAATGGCGGGAAATTTCTCCAGAGGTTCCTTTTTCAAATTCCTTCCGGCTGGCGTGACGTCAGCTGTGAACGACTCGTGTGAACCGTTTTGTTTGAATTACGAATAATTTAAATGTGATAGAAAATAGAATTATACGGTAGAGTTGTTTTAATCGCGAGCCCTTGGCTAGTGATGCGTTAAGTTTTGTAGCAGATGTCTTGCGTAAACGATAAAAGTTATAAAAAAACCGTTATTTTTCGAGAAAATTCCTAGAATTATATAGGATGTTTTATACTGCCCGAAGACCTGTATTTATGGTGACTGTGAATATCTATGCAAAAGCGACTCGACCCGTCTTCGCACGGGGTTTCTCATCCAATCGCTTATCCGTTGAGCTAATCTGAAAATTTCATCAAAAATATAAATTTTTTAGGGTGAGTGGGGGCAAGATCGAAAACGGGGTAAGACAAAAAGTAGTCAATAACTCCCGATTTAGTTATCTTTTTACAGTGCTAGCAAGATTGTCGAGATCACCATTTTGTTAGGTCACATTCCTCAGTCAACATTTGCTGTTTAGATCCAGCGGTTGCGTGAAAAGTGCAATTTTCTAACTCAGTGACTTTTACGCAAAATGCTCAAGTCCTTTCATCTTACCCCGTGTCCTATAACTTGAGCTACAAGGTAAGTACGAGTGTTTTAATGATATATCTACTCATTATTTTTAATTCTTACTTGTGTTATTACGTCTAAATATGGCTACTTCTCGTAGTTTAGGATTTATTTCAACTTTTAGTCTTTCCCCATCTCAATTTTGCGGGGTAAGACGAACATATACAAGTACCAATCTTACCTCATTTTCAAAACTCATAGTAAGAGTCAGATGTTCTCAAACTTTTCCTGAACAGATGTTGGATGTATTAAATAGGTATGTAGGTACCCTCTTATGTTTCAAAGAGGTGCGAACATTTATGTATGGAGCCAGGCATACCTACATTACCTACTGTCCGCCATTAAAAAAAAAATAGTTTTGGCAGCCAGAGATGAAACATATTGTGTCAATCGATAGAGGAAGTGATTAAAATACAAACAAAAAGTATTGAATCTGTCAAGGTGTAGAAAACGCACCACTATGAAAAAAAAATACTTTCTCATACTTATTTTTCACAAAAAACAACGCCATATCATACTTCGGGAGAGGGGAGGATGCAGGAGTATTAGGGTGGGGGAACGACGACGGGTCAACTTGAGGTCATTGACCGTTGACCCCGGGGTCATTGACCTTTGACCTCGAGTGGAAAAGTTTGAGAACCTTTACTTCAATCTTCCCCCGGTGGGGTAAGACTGATATATTCTAAATATGAAAATGTGTTATAACTTTGTTAAAAACAGGAATTTTGGAACAAGAGTCAGTTTAGAGTTTTCAGGACAAAAAATGCTATAGACTAGGGGCCATCAACAACGTCCTAATATTCATTTATTGTCTGATTTCACGATTTTAGAAAAACGTTCGATCTTTCCCCGTCACCTTCTCATCTTCCCCCAACTTTTTTTTCGTGATAAAATATTTTAACTTATTTTTTTCTACTTTTGGAACAGATATAACAGGCAATTATTGATGTAATATAAAAGTAGACTCTTTCCTCTCTAAGGACAACTAATTAATTTTTAGCATAAGTTAATATATTTTCTTCTACAAGGGATCAAACACAACACTGCTTATCTCATCAAAAAACCGTTCGATCTTGCCCCCACTCACCCTAATCGAAGTTTTGATAAGAATTTACGATGAAATGCTATGGCTTATGCGGTGTGGCTTAACACTTTAAAAATCAAAAAGTTTAATCTAAAAATTTCATCAAAGTCGGTCTCGCCGTTTTAGAGTCCCTATGGACATATCGATTTATAATACTTACTTACCTATTAAACAATAAAATAAATTTAACCGATCAGCAACCTAAACTTATAAACTTATTTACGCTTCGAAGGACGAGGGCGATTCAATAATAAATATGACTCACCACACCAGTCACCATCACAGACTGTTTAATTAAACGTCGCCAAACTAAACCACACCAATCTATAATAATACCTAGGTACTCCTTGCTTGCTTAGGGCATCTTTTAATTATCAACTACTCGCACAGGCAATTCTACTAACAAACGTTTTATCAACCTAAGCAAAACGTCAACACTTCGTTTTGTGAATGTAGAATTGGAGCTCTGACTTCGTTCGGTTACCTAGATAGCCTAGATACATCTTTTTTTTTAGGTTCCTAATAAAACGCGGGAATTCAGATTGACAAGTGAATTTATTTTTTATTACCATAAACACATAGATAAGTAGGCCATAGACAAATAGGTTATTGACATTCTCAATTACTTAATTACAGTGTTGCTATTTTGATATCAATAAATAACACCCCCACTATATCAAAATAACAAGCCATCTGCTCATACATACTTATCTTAGATAATAAAACTATTTCTTAACAATACCAAGTAATTCCATAAACTTGTAATGTTTAGTTGACAAAAGACCTTTGGTCAACAAGTCAGCGGGCATTTCTTGAGTTGAAATGTATTCAATACTAATTAATCTATTTTTTACTGCATCTCTAACATAATGAAATCGAACATCTATATGTTTAGACCTAGTGTGTGCCTGATGACTTGTTGCAAGTTTCAATGCACTTTGATTATCACATTTCAATTGAATAGTACATTGTCTACTAGTAATTTCATACAACAAATTTCTCAAGTAAACAGCTTCCCTTGATGCCTCTGAAAGAGCAACATATTCTGCCTCCGTACTAGATAAGGAGACAGTCTTCTGTTTTCTACTTTGCCAGGAAATCACAGAACCGTTCATGACAAAACAGAATCCAGTATAAGACTTGCGATCCAGACTATCGCTCGCCCAATCTGCATCAACAAAACCTGTCAGCTCTACATTTTCCTTATTATATCTTAGACAATAATGTTTTGTTTTCTGTAAGTATTTCAATACTCTTTTGGCATAATTAAAATGAGTCTCATCATAACAACTATTGAACTGGCTTAGATAGCTAAGTGAATATGATAGGTCAGGCCTAGTCAAGACAGCTAAATACATAAGGCTTCCGATCAGTCTTTGATAAGGAACATTTTCTGCACAATTCTCAGCCTTATTTAAGTTCAATTTACTTTCAATAGGAGTATCTATAGTTCTGCAATTAGACATATCATATTTTAATAACAATTGCTCTATATATTCCTGTTGATCTACTGTTATGGTCTTACACTCTTTGTTTACATTAATTCTCATGCCTAAGTAACATCTTACAGGACCTAAATCTTTCAGTTTGAATTCAGAACTCAGAACAGATTTCAATTTTTCAGTTTCCATTTTACAATTGGAAAATATCAGAAAATCATCAACATAGATACCAACAATAGTTCTCTTATTATTACTATGGTTTTTTATAAAAACACAAGGCTCTATTTTACTCTTAGTATATCCTAAATTACACAATGTTTCCTCTACCTTTTGATACCAAACAAGTGATGACTGTTTCAAGCCATAAACAGCCTTTTTTAATTTCAATACTTTATTTGAACTTGTGACAGGAAAACCTTCTGGAAAATGCATAAAAATACTCTCTTTAAGGTGACCATTAAGAAAGGCTGTTGTGACGTCTAAGTGGGTAATGTCCATATCTTCCTGTACACTCAGAGCTAATAATAACCGCAAAGTCGAATGTCTGATGACCGGAGAAAATGTTTCTTGATAGTCCACACCGGCTTTCTGCGTATAACCTTTAGCTACTAATCGCGCACGATATCTCACTGTATTGTCACAACTATATTTCTTTTTTAACACCCATTTGCACTGCACTACACTCGCGTTGACTGGAGTATCAACAACATCCCAGACGTTGTTGTCTTCGAATGATTGCAGTTCCTCTGCCATTGCCTGCAACCACTGCTGTTTCTCAGGACCATTGATCGCCTCTGCAAATGTCATTCCATCATCTCCTTCATCGCTCGTGCACATCCATCCATACCTCTGAGGTTCCTTCCTCTGTCGCTTTGGTCTCTCTTCATTGGGATTAACGGATTGTGGTTGTGATTGTGATATATCCTCTGAATGTTGGAGCTCTTGTCTTGCTTCAGTCTGCACATGCTCATCTTCAACATCCAGGTAGTCTGAATCACTTGAGCTCGACTTGTTCAGAGCGTCCACTTTGACCACAGATTCCTCCATTAATTCCCCCACTGAATCTGTGTTTTCTATAGGGATAGAGACAGTATTCAGATTCTTTTTCTTTTCTAGAATCACAACATCTCTACTGGTTGTCACTTGGTTCTTTACTGGATCATAAATCCTATAACCTTTCACGTTTTCTGAAAATCCCACTAGAATGTGTTTCTTGGATTTTCTGTCCCATTTACATCTCTTTTCTTTCGGGACATGTGCCATAACTGGACTGCCAAATATTCTTATGTGCTTTAAATTTGGCTTTGTTCCAGTCCACGTCTCATATGGAGTTTTCTCAATACCTGAAGCAGCTGATCTGTTTTTTAAGTAAACTGCAGTATTGGCTGCTTCCGCCCAAAACTTCTTCTCCAATTCGGCTTCGAAAAGTAGACATCTAGCCCGTTCAACAATTGTTCGGTTAGACCTTTCGCTGAGACCGTTTTGTTCCGGCGTATAACAATTAGTCGTCTGGTGGAGTATGCCTGCCTTCTTCAAAAAATCATCAAAATCATTGTTGCAATATTCACGCCCATTGTCAGTCCTCAAGATTTTGATTTTTCTATTTTGACTATTTTCTACCATCGACTTGAACTCTTTGAAATGACTTAATGCTTCACTCTTTGCCTTCAGAAAATAGATGAAAGTCATTCTGGAAAAATCATCGATGAACAGTAGAAAATATCTGGCACCACCAACTGAATTGCACTCCATGGGACCACATATATCAGAGTGAATGATTTGAAGTGTAGCTGTTGCTCGTGTACCCGTGGGAAAGGATAACCTTGCTTGCTTTCCTTCACAACAAATCTCGCAGTTCGACTTGCTAGTCACAAATGTGTCAGGATAATCAATCCCTTCAACCAATCCATGTTTCATTTTGTTCATGTCATTGCTATTTATATGTCCTAGTCGCCTGTGCCACGTGTCACCATCAACAGCTGACGGAGTGAGTAGACAGCTCTCCGTTGTTTTGAGACACAACTTGTAAACTCCATCAATCAGTACAGCCTCCGCAACCAATTCGCCTGCTCTGTTTCGTATAAGGCATTTGTTGGGCTCGAATACGACGCTGTTTTCGTTCTTTATTAACTCGCTGACTGATAGAAGATTAGTCGTCAGACTGGGCACGCACAACACATTCTTCACGTTTATTTCGTAATTACGACTTGTGGTGAACTCGACGTTTCCCGAACATACGACAGGCACTTTCGTCTGATTAGCAATAACAATTTCGGGTAAATTCCGTGAATACAACGGATTCTTCATCCAATTTTCGTTGGCGGTCATATGCATGCTGGCTCCGGAATCGATGTACCAATCACTTTTCTTGAAATTTCCGCTTAGAAAAACAACGCTAAAAGCATTAGACTGTTTCTTCTTTTCTGCTTTTTCATGTAAAAGAGGACACTGGTTCCGATAATGGCCTGTTTCTTTGCATTTATAACAAGTAATTGTTGTTTTCGTTTTGTTTGAGTTTGACGTTGACTGATGGGA
Organism: Camptogramma bilineatum; assembly: GCA_958496255.1. NCBI lineage: Eukaryota > Metazoa > Arthropoda > Insecta > Lepidoptera > Geometridae > Camptogramma > Camptogramma bilineatum. The sequence goes on along the minus strand of OY292479.1, from coordinate 426,634 downwards.
AGTTTGACCATGCTTGCTACTGTTGCCGCCAATTTTGCGTTTGATCCAACTTTTAGCAACCAATGCTGAATTGCGTTCCGTTTCGCTCACGTCGACGGATTCCATATCCAAAAGTTTGGTTTTTATTGAATCAGCCGTAATATCGATTCCTGAGTGCTCGATAGCCATGATCATAGGCATGAAACGATCTGGTAATCCAGCTAGCATTAAAGATCCCACCCATTCATCGTTGATCTCGAAACCTGTCCCGGATAGTCGCTGAGAGGTTTCCACTATTTGTGTCACATAATTCGTCATGTTTTCACAGCCTTCCAATCTGATCGAAATCAAATGACGAAGCAAAGTAATCCTCCTCGAAAATCCCGAATCGTCGAACAATGTCTTCAACGTTGTCCACAATTGCTTCGTGGTCTTTGCGTGCTTTATGTGTACAAATAACGATGGATCGATCGTCAAAATCATCTTCGCGCGTGCCTTTACATCTGCCGCCGCTTCGGCTGCTCCAGCTTCTTGCTTCAGATACTTTTCAGAGCCTTCGAGTATCAGCAAGTTTTCAACGGCGAATGCCCAATCGTCGAAGTTTTCACGACCTTTGAGCTTTGGCACGTTCGCCAGGTAGTTGGAAGTCATTTTTACGAACAACAATCACGAATCTAACAACAAAACTATTACTTCTTGCCAAAATTTTAGGTCTGGGCTTCATAACCTAATAAAACGCGGGAATTCAGATTGACAAGTGAATTTATTTTTTATTACCATAAACACATAGATAAGTAGGCCATAGACAAATAGGTTATTGACATTCTCAATTACTTAATTACAGTGTTGCTATTTTGATATCAATAAATAACAGTTCCGTAGTATGATACCGTAGATTACCCTCCAATACCTACACAATGGTGTGCTTTACGACTGAAGTAAAACTTCCGTTCGTCTCGCCCGAGGATCGTCACGTATTCACCAGCTTACTCCCCAAGTCAAGCGTGCGTATGCGTAAAGAAGTTTTACTAAAAAAAACCTATTTGGATTTACCTCTGACTAAATTTCTTAATGAATAAAAATGCTTTCTGATTTTCGCTACAAATTCACAGCCACTGTTTATAATATTAGGTAGTAGGTATAAAGTAGCTAAAGTAAACATTTATTGCATGAAATACAAGCAGATGTTTTTGTTCTGCACTTAATTCCGATACAATGTATTCTGCCATGTTATGGCATGCAATTTTTAATTACAGAATTAAGAGGATTAAGAATTAAGAATACCTACTTAGGTACACAATTTAAACATGGGACATGTTCTGCAGAATATGGGTAAGTACTAAGGTACCTACCCAATTTAAACATGGGACATGTTCTCCAATGGAGTAAAATGAAGTCTTTAATGTCAAAGAACTTGCAGCGCTAATTAAAGCGTCCGCACTGGCGGGGATCGTAGAATGGCAACAAAGGAACAATATGCTCTAATTGCGTTAACAGTTCTAAACAGTGGCAACACTGAAGAAAGCTTATTAAAAGAAAGTACGTAATGAATGCTAAATACAAGCTTTGAATAAGGACGTGGCGGGCAATGATGTTTTCAAAAGGGGAAGATGGGTGACGCTCTATATCGCATGCAAAAACTTGGGCTCGGTGCACCACTCACTATATACTGTACACTACATACATCAAAATACCCACATTGCTCCATTTTATAGATTGCCAATTGATAGTCGGCTCCGGCCGAATGGTGCCGATAGATACGGTCTCGCTTGCACGACTGCTTTAGTTGCTCTTTCTATCCTTGTCTATTAGCAACTTTAGGTATATTTTGTCGCGTTAGGTCTCGTTAAGACGAGAGTTACAGAGCTACTTGCGCGATCACAGAACTGTCATATTTGACAGTTTGAGACCGATTTTGGTCGCTATCAAAGATAAAGATGGATATTTCGTTAATGACTTCAAGGTCGAATGTTGCAACGCATTACAGACTACCCGCATTTCATGTAGGTAATTAAACTTTTTAGACTGCGTCTTATCATTTACAATTAGGTACCATTTTAATTTGGCCTTTATTTAAGTAAGTATGTCAGGAAGTGACTTTGGAGTGCCTAGGGTCTAAACTAGGACCAATTATTATCTATTCTATGCTAAGACATTAAAATGAAGGCTTGTATGTATCACATAAACTGTCCTCTCAGCTTAATCGGTTACAGGAAAGAAACGATTAATACATGTGTGTGGGCTGACTAAGCCATGAATTGGAGGTCGAATGACCTAGCCGTCTTGGAGGTTATGTACCTACCTATTTATTTCTAAATGTCTAGGTATCTAGATATTTAAATATTTTTCATCATCAAAAGTACCAATATCTATACCTATCTACCAATATACAAAAGCGGAAAAGTTTGTTTATTTGAACGCGCTAATTAAATTTAAGGAACTATGTAGATAGGTAATATAGATTTTTACCAGGAATAGGACATAGGCTACTTTTTATCCGGGTACCACGAGCGAAACCGCGGGTGGAAGCTAGTTATTTCAAGGTAGGTAAGTTTAAATCAGCATTTCCCTAAGTTAGTTAGCTCACTTCATCGCAGTTACCAAGTTTATATTGAGAGAGTTAGAGGAATAGTTGGGTATCTTTGTAGAGGTAATGACCATTATCTAGTTAAATTAGTTAGATTAGGTAGAGTAGGTACCTACTCTACTGTACAGCCGTGTTAGCTGAGTGGGGCAGTGGACTTACCATCCGGTCGTGGATTCGAATCCATCATCAATAGATCTTTTGATTTAAGACAAGACGTCCCAATTGGGACGTTTTCGAGTCTTCATTTTTCGCGTGATAAAAATCTATTAAGTACCTACCTACCTATTTTTAATTATCATTGGCTAGGTAGTAATTTATAGGCGTTAAGCTTGCAACTTGTCGCGTTTTCAATTTATACCATACCTACCTCTACTTCTGCATAATGTTTCTCTAGCCTAAATTTTTTGTTTTCATTTATGTCCCTCCCACACTCCAGACAAACCCATTTATTGTTTTTTTTCATGTAATCACCATTTTTTTTTATAAAAAATAAAGGCAGTCAAAAAATTGCCATTCTACTTTGTAATTTTGACAGATGCAGTGTTTCCCGGAAATAAAAACAATCTCCCGACTTGAAACTGTAATCAGGTATATTTTTCGCAATAAGACTTCAGTTGAACGAACACAACCATTCCCGTCTTATTCAATTGCTCGTTAAAATGGTTTCTTCATTGCAACTTTCTATCGATTATTTTCTTCTTACATAAGTAAGTAAATAATCTTCGAATTTTTGCTTTGAAATTAAACGATTGGTTGGGTACTGTCAGTCATGTGATATACTACGTAGATAGGTAGGTAGGTACACTTTTAATTACCTATCTACACTAATATTATAAAGAGGAAAAATTTGTATTTTTGTGTGTATGTTTGTAATGAATAAACTCAAAAACAACTGTGCCGATTTCAAAAATTATTTCACCATTGGAAAGCTACATTCACCCTGAGTACCTAACATAGGCTATATTTATGTGTTTAAAAAATAAATGTCCACCCGTGCGAAGCCGGGACAGGCCGCTAGTTTAATATGAAAAAGTACCTAAGTTCGTATGAATAAGTGGCCAACTCTGGTGACGGAGTTTTCAGGCCGTTATAGGCCTCCGTATCCGTATTACTTATTATGAAAACATAAAATAAAAGTGTTAGAAGTAGGTATCTTACAAACAAATTAGTAAACGAAGTTCCCTAATATTCTTATCCACGCTAAACTCCAACAGAAGTTAAGTAATTTTGTTTTCTAGTTGAAAAGTTCCATTTATCATAGTCGCCCAATGAATTTAGGGTTGCCACATCACTGGGAGATTATCCCCTTACCTTGCCTCATAATTAATAATGTTCATGACAACATAATCCGACAAAGTATTACCTGAAACAAAAAAGAATTAATATTAATGATTCGTTTTGTTATTACAAAATTAGTATTCTATGTTAACTTCGTTTGTGTTTTGAGTTTTAGCAAAATTTTTGTATTTAGTTTTGTATTTATTTAGTTTGCGTTCAGCGCCCGCGACGCACATGCCGTGCCTGAGCTGAATTCTTGCGGGAGGCGAGGCAGGGAAAATTTTAAACTTGGCCTTTACAAAAGTAACAAACATCAAAAATCGTCAAATCGAATTACGAACATTATTTGTATTGTACGCACATCGGAATTTTGTAAAGATAAAAGATGAACATAATTGTTGTACCCTTGACCGGAATTCCTTAGTCCTTCCGATTCTAGTCTCAAAGATACTTACAGTGCCACAAGTATAACTTGGCGCGGCTGAGCGCCACTGTGTTCAAAAAATATAATTAATTGTACAGAAAATACCACGAAATTTGGGAAAATATGTAAGAAAGATTTAATCATTTGCGTATTTGTATAGGATAGTTTAATGATATTTCGCATCATATTACTCTTTTTCCGTTTTTCCGTTTTAGTTCCTCAAATCGCCACCGCCAACTTATACTTGTGGCACTGTAGGCTCCGTCATGGCGGATAGCAGCCCTACGTCGCCGGATGGACGGCGTCCCGTCACTAATTACTTGGAAACTCCGCGCCATTCGTCTTCCAGCCCTTAGCTTAGAGCAGAACCCGATAAGTACTGTTTAAAATCTTCTAGAAATAAACACTGATGGCAAGATTGGCAAGAAACCCAAGCGCGGAAGACATTATCTCAGATCTTTAGGCATTCAAGTTCCTTTGAGGATGTCTAAGGGGGTAGTCAGAGGTAGGTATGTCTAATACGTATTTCGTAGATTTTGCTGCGTTTTTTTTTAACTGTCGTGATCGAAATGGTTCTTATCCAAAACTTATTAACATCTTTTCAGGCGTTTGAAGATCTATCGTAATATTCACTGTAAGTACAAAAATAATCTGAATTCAAAGGATGGTGTAGGTGCGGGGCTGGCCTACTTCATCTAAGTAATGTCTCACACATCTACTAGAGCCGCTCGTTCGTAAAGATAATAAGACAGTTGTGTAGGTTTTCCTCATATTTCACAGCTCCTGGTTTCTTATATTCCCTTTTATTAACATAACCACAAACCGCACTTTTTATTTATCGCCGGCATCCGAGTAGGCATACATAATTTTTCGCAGCCATAAAACAAAGCGTTATTAAAAACAAACGCGCAAAATAGAAAATGTCAATGACAAAAAACCATAAATTCCCGCCAAAGCGCCAAGTGTTGCCAGACAATGGGAATTTCCCACAAACTCGGGCAAAAATACATAATGCATGGAAAGTGATTAGACCGGGCGTTCCGTAAAGTGATTTTTATGTAATCCAGTAATTATAACTTGTTTTGGTGCACACGAACACGACGTAACAATTTTAAATAGGAACGGAACTATGATTACAATCAATTTGTTATGTTGGTTCAAATTACTCAGGTAGGTATGGCATGAAAGGAATGAAGTTTTTAACGGCTAAGTATAATGTATATGTGTGCTAAGTATAATGGAACCCAGACAACCAACCGGTTTTTGTACCTACGGTACATGAATTGGTAATCTTTGTAAAACTAGCTTCCGCCCGCTTCGCTAACGCGGTACTGCAGCTTTTCTCCCGCAAAAAAATTTTGAAAACTACTTAATGAGAAGTTTTGAAGATAACCTCTTAAATCCAACCTTACCTCCTTTTAATAATATAGTGTATATTGTAGTACGACCTGAGCGCTTCCGTGTTTCGAAGGGTTCCTACGTTAAATTGTTGGTCCCGGCTTTTAAGTTTTTTTCGTAATCAAAAGATTACATCGATAACATTGACTTAAAATGTGTCATCCATGCATGACGTCACAACTGTGTAGATTAAACTTAATCACAGATAGTCACACATAAGATAAAATTATAAACTTTGACTTTTGATCCGAAGATCGTGAGTTTGAATCCCGGCTGGACAACGTACCTACTCGAAAACGGCTCTAACGATTTCGATGAAATTTGCCACATGTGGGTTTACGGGGTGAAAAATAGATTTATCTAGGTCTCATATAGCAAAGCTCGGTCGCCCAGATATTAAATCAAAAATGTGTATGGTGTATGGTAGGTACCTACCTACCTACCTATATATTTTGATAATTATTTTAGTACGTACCTACAAAATAAACCTGCCTCATTATACCTAACATAATAGATGACAAGTTACTGGTAGATATAATATTTACAATTCCAAGAATAATACCAGTGTTTTCTATACTCCATACTAATTATATACCTAAAGCGGAAGAGATTGTTTGTTTGAACGCGATAATCTCAGGAATTACGAGTCAGATTTGAAAAATTATTTCTGCATTTGATAGCTAAACTCTTGAGGAAGGCTATAGGCTACTTTTCATCGTCATTATCATCACCATATACCTACCATTACTCCGGGGGCAACGCCGCGAGGGCGCTGCTAGTATCTAATAAAATATAAGACAACATCCATATCCTCCGGCCTACATGGATATAAAAATTGTTATTTGGACTTACTCATAAAGACAATGTTCCAACATAATAAATTAAATTACCATGACTGCTAATTTAACTTTTGAAAATATATTTTGGAAACTTATAATTTAGGTTCAAATTAGGTATCAATCTACAAAGTAGGCAGGTACACTAAAATGTGTGAGCTAAGGACATTCTTTCTGATATTAAGTCATGGAAATCCATTAAAGATGTCTAGGGATAGCCAGAGGCAAGTCCAAACAAACGTTTGGCCCATTTCCACATCTTGGAAGTACCTATATGTAGTTAGCATTCCAAGATAGGCTACAAGTCCATTTCCATTTGGCACTTTTTTGTTTGGAAGGGTAGGTTATACTTTCCGAGTAGAATAAAAGTTTGGTGAAGATCTGTCGAGGATCTTCGGAGGTTATTAAGTAATAGAAATGCGCCTCAAGAGTGCAGAAAATTGCTCAACTAAGTTGGTTTTGTTAAATGTTTAATTTAGCCACTTATAGACCATTAGACATTCAACCGACAGTTACTTAAAATAGAAACCGGTGTTTTTTATAGGTAACGAAAACAGAACCCGTTCGCAACCCGTGGCTTCACACTTGACATTTTTGTAAGCAGAAGCTGTTATGATAAGGTTCGAAGAAAAATAGGAATGTTATTGCCTTCTGTATTTCTAACATTGTTTGAAATATCTTTGTATGGCGTATTATTTTACCATAGCTAGCATCTTGCGCCTCCACGTGGTTAAACAAAAATAAACAAGATCAAGGCTGTCCCCAAGGTGCGGTAGACATTATTTCAAAATAAGTAAGTAGGTATATGAGATTTTTGAAAATGTCTAAGGGTTACCAATTTCAATTAAGTACAAAATTTGGCGTAGGTTATTTAGAAAAGCTTTTCTACCTATTCTACGAGGCGTTTCATCATCTAAAAACCTCACATAATTATGTGTAGGTATTAATTTAAAAATAAAATTGACGTTACCTACTTACTACACCCTACATAATTTTATCTTCAAAAGATATTAAAACCTGAAAACCCGATCTTACCTGGATTTACCCTGAAATTATGTTTTATTTTTTTATTTTAAGGCTTATGGCAGTAATTTCAAGTTAATTAGGTACTTACCTACCGTATCCGAAGAAATGTTTCAAGAACCAAATATTTCTGATTTAAAAATAACAGGGCATCCACCCGGCGTAAAAATAATATAATTCCAATATCTCGATCTCTGTCATATTCAAACGAAATCTCAATCCAAAACTATCTCAATTGAGATAGCGATAGACGATTCAAGTCAGAGAAAAAGGGACAGACATCTCAATCTTCCTGTTCTAGGAGTAAAAATAAAAGATGGAACCAGTTTGTTGTCGAGACCGGTTCGTAAGGATAGATTTGAGTTACATAATTGTCGTTGTGGTCTGCTTTCAATGTTTCTTGGAGAAATAAGAGCTGATCATTATTTTTGTTTCGAGAATATCTCAAAAATATAGGTACCTAGGTACCTACTTTCAAAAATATGTAGGTATCTTTTTCACTCCACAGAATAGGTAGGTATATTGTTTTAAAAAAAATGTATAAATGGGGCCAGCCTAGTTAATTCTCTTGTCAGGTTAAAACACCCGTATTATTTGTATGAGAAACTAAGATGGCGTCACTATAATGATGAGCAGAATGTACGTAGGTACTGTAGGTAGAGTTACTAAGTAGGTAAGTATAAGTTAATCATGCCATCTTACAAAAAACGATCTTTTGAAGGCAGCTTCAGTAGGACAAACTGTGAATCAAGCAAATCCTACATCCTAATGTCAAAGTTGGTACCTACCTACCTATCAATGAAATAGCAACTTGCGCACTGGCATTTACGAAGCATGTCGGCTTTCGGATAATTGATGATTCTGCGCATGTCGTGGTATCAAACGTGATTTCATGATGTTCCATTGTGCAACTTCTCAGAAACCAACAGAAATAACAATAAAACATTGTACCGCTAACCTTGGTATTATAAATAAAAGAAATTAAAAGGATATTGTAAGGAGATAATTATAAGGAGTTTTGTCAAATCGAGTTGGTAACACTTAGCTACAATCAAAATGCAAGAAAAGAAGTTCGATTAATAAATTAAATAGCTAACTTACCAAAGAGTTTAAAATTGGAACTCATTAAAATGCCATAAACTTTGATCTAACCGTGTGATGTGGTAAAAATAAAATGTTACGTTGAAAAGCGCGCGGTTCTTTTGAAAGTCCAAGTTGTGTAAGAACTGAGTCATCAGCGATTGAACTCAGTGAAAAGAGCATCCAAAGCGGTTCAACTTGAGGAGCAATGCAAACGCCATCTTGTGGTTTTTGAACATGGCTTCTAAAACAAAAAAGTACCTATTTTTATTTTACCTACATACCTACATAAAAGGTTAAACTCAGGTTAAACACGACAGACAAAATAATTTCGAATAAAATTCTCTACGCTAATGAGCAATGTTCATTTTTTATTTTTATTCCTCCTTTTCAATAAAATTGAGTATGAAGAATAAAGAATCAGTGGCCATCTTTCTTTGAAGTTAATTAAAAAAAAACATAAAAGTGATGTGCGTTAGAATAAACCGGTAAAATACCTATCTACTTAGTAGGTGCCTAATCATCAAAGTCGAATTGCTCATTGTACGAACTAAAAATATGTACCTATATGAAATATGACATTTTGACCGACAATTTGTGCGTATAATTAGAAATACGACTATAGTAGGTATATTTGTTATGGGGGGGGGGGGGGGGGGTCTAAGGTCTAAAATACAAAGAACTTTGTTATTGGGTTCCAAAATACAAAGATTGACTAGGTTTCCCCCTAAATCAATGGGTTTCAACTGTTCAAGGGTTCCTAAGTCATTCATCATAATGCTTACGTGCGGCTTTTATGGGTCAGTCAAAGCCACATCCAGATCAACAATCGACCCAGGGCCAGGCCAAAAAATAAATAGGTACCTACCTATCTATGTATATTTATTCTGTGCCCAGGCTTACATTTTAATAATAGGTTAACAACGTTCTTTTATTCTGAGTTAACAACGAACAAAATCGTTGACAGATCCTTTCGTAATATTGACGAAGAGCAAGTTGATTGAACTTTAAAACATAGCTGATTTCTTGAGAGAAAAGCATGCCCAATCAACTCTCACGCTCAACCCGTAGTTGTAGCCGGTTGGAAGCAATTACCTCTAATCGACAGAAGTAGCTCGTCTTACTAAGCACCTATTAGCTATGATCTGTTGACTACCCCGTAATAGCTGGGTCTTACTTTCTTCTAGACCCGAGCTTAGCTTCAACGCCAACGCCACGCCCTTTGAGTCATATTATACCTTACCTACCTACTAGGTATAGGTAGAATACTGTCAGGTATCTTAGCTTTTGCATAATTTTCGGTTGAATATCAAATTATCTAAAAGTAGACATGCAGGTGCAGGTAGACAAGATAAAATATTTATGTCAGATGCTAGCTAAGCGGATCTAAGCACGTTTGACCTACCTTAGTAGGTAGGTATGTACATAAAGATAACTGTCTCCCATCCGTTGGAAACAAAGACGGTGAATAACATTTAATGGAGTTAAAATTGTGCAATTTAAATAAAGATTTGATTCTTAATGTACCTAATCTTAAGAAACTAGTGTAAATGGCTCATAGACCGTACTAGTTTTAATAAATAAATAAATAAATAAATAAATTCTTACATTACATTTAGTATTAGAATTGAGACTGCATTTATTTGACGAGAAACATTCTTTTTTTGAATCAAAAACCGTTTTTTACCTTACCCATCGACCGGTAGATCGAATAAATAAAAAAAACAAGCAGGTAGGCGACCCCGCCTTTTTCGGCACCTGTCGTCCACTCGCCAACAAAAACTAAAAGATAACAAAAGAGTTTTTGTTATCAAACGTATCAATTACCTCGATTCCAAGACCGCTCGCGAATCCAACTTGTGAGTCACGCACTTTTACTACTTTCGAAGTGTTTAAAGCACTGTAAAGTGAGTTTTAAGTGTAACAAGAGTATTTTTACGGTTGACCGCGGCACAATACCGCCTACGCTACGCCTCGCGCACTTTCCAACCCGAACCGGTTTTCAAAAGGACTCGTAAAAGTACCGGAAATTACAGTCGAGAGCGGCACAGCCCTTCACTACGAGTGGTATCAACGGACTGGCCGGATAGAAAAAAAAGTTTACTGGTGTTGCCAGATGTGGATGAAAAATTTGCTCGGTTTTTTGGGAGGTTTTTTTAACTTTACTTAGGTACTTACTTAACTAATAAATAAATTCTGTTTACGTGAAGGAGGTAGGATTATGCAACTTTAACTTGTAACTTGTACGTACCTATTTGATTTAAGCAAATGAGACCTTACTTATAATAGGTAGGTATTTAATATGTTTACCTATTTAAATAAAAATAAAAATTAAATTTTTAAAATGTTTAAACATTTTTTATTTTTTTTATTAATTCAGAGGTGCCACTGTAACTAAATTAAATGATAGTTTTATTAGTAGTTATGATTTCTTTAAAAAAACAAGTTTCTTACCAAGTACAACATAAAAGTTAAAGTACCTAACGTAAAAGTCCGATAGACGCGGGGCGCTGCTATCGCAGAACTAGGTTATGTAAAAAATTACTAATTGTTCAAATAAGGCTTGAACAATAATAATTATGCTAGTTTGTAGGTACGTTCGTTAGCTCTACCTACACGCTAGACTAGAACTACTGAACGACCTTGACTAAAAGAGCTTAATATAGTAACTAAAACAATTAGTTCCCGTTTTTTCCGTAGGACTTGAGTGCTGAATCCTACTCTATCTACTTATTTACATAAAAAATAATCCGAGCAAAGATGCTTAAATGTCATTCAAAACAGTTTTTGTAAAAGTGACAGCCTCATGATTGAGAACATAAAACATCAAACTTTTATCTTTGATTTCTTCAGTTTAAAAATATGGTTGGTAAAATTTAAATTAGGTTTACGTTATTTTCTTATTTTCGGCCAGGTGAACTCTAAGTTACAAACTCCACAATTTCGGCCAGATTCTATTAACCTGACAACCCCACTAAACAACTTTCAAACCACAATCGGTTGCGTTCGCGCGCACTCGGCAAACCTCGTCTCGACACAGCTTACCACACAGTTACTACACGACACGGTTCACGTATTCGTAAAAACGGTTAAAGAAAGGAAAAACAGTTTTTTTTTGGCATGCGTAGGGCCGTAGGCCTATAGTTCGAAATTCCATGTTTTATTGGTAATAAAATAATGAGTAATGTTTGTTTTGTAGCTTGAACGTCCCGACATAACATTTTCTTTAGAAATAATAAAAAAGAGTTGAATTTATAATGAGTCACATTTCAGCATTCTTTACATTCTTTTTATTAGTGTGCCGAGTGGGAGTGTTTCGATTTCGTAGACTTTCGATCAGAAGGTCGTGGCTTCGAATCCCGGTCGTGCATCAATTTTTCATTTCGAAAAATTAAATTCGTTATCATGAGCTCCTATTTACCTACCTACTTAGAGGTGGTAAAGTTTAAATTCCTTATAGCGGCGATGTGCTTGCAATCTGTCTATGGCATGCTAACTTCTGCAAAATGTGGGTTTGTAGTAGGTAGTGTAGGTACCTACCTACCAAATATGTATTTGGACATACCTCTAACAACCCCCCCCCATAATCAGGTTCCTAAAAACCTAGAGAAATAAGAGCATGTCAACTACCATACCACGGCTTATGGTGATGATCTTTGTTTCGTTTATATTTTGTAAATAGTTCCATGTTTTATTTGTGTTGATTGTACCTACAGCTTGAAATCTGCGTCTCAATTTATTTGCAAGCCACGCATTTCGCTTCCGTGCTGACTCAGACCACAGATTGTCAGATGCCCTCGATTTAACGAGACAAAACAAGTACCTAGGTAAGTATAGAGAGAAAATGAATTTTAGATTTACCTTGTGGATTTACTTAAATTTTAATGCGCATTAATACTACCTACTAGCTCTAAACCATAGGTTCTCAACATGGGCGATAACGCCCCCTTGTGGGCTTTTGAGACTTTCAGGGGGCAGTAGAAGACCCAGAGAAAATTAGGGGGCATTGAGATGGCGCATTAAGATATAGGGGGAGGAGGCTCTTGAAAAAACTATTATGCTCAAAGTGGTTGGCAAAATAAGGTTGAGAAACTATGCTCTAAACGGTGAAGGAAACATAGTGAGGAAACCCGTGGCTTAGTCAGCCCCACACGTATTGTATTGACCATGATGACCATGGCTGAAGCTGTAGGTATCTAAGGTTAATAAATAGGTAATTTAAAAAAAAAATCAGTGATGAAACCAGTGTAGTCATCTTTACACTATCATAAACGTATTTTAATACTTGTCTACCAAACTAAATTAATTCTACAAGACCTAGATTTCGAAACCCTAATTTGGATTACACTTTCCATATTGACAATAGCAGGTTTGACTCCCATGTAGATCACTTTCACATGTCGATGTAAATGTAGCGCTGATTTTCTTTGCCGTTACTTCATCGCTCTATTGTGTTCGTTTCCCACAGGTACCACTGGTTCTTTTGTTGCTAATATGAGGACATTGGCCTTGTTGCAATGCTCAGAATGCACGGCCAGGATTTGAACCCACGACCTTGTTTTTTTTTTACGAAATTAGGTTCGCGTTTGACCACACTCTGCCTGATGTAAAGCAACAGTGTGGTCTAAGATGGAGCACGCTTACCTAGAAGGAACCTATTGACTCTCGATTTGAAGACACCCAAATTATACTTTTCTGGAAATACAGACCCCGGCAAGGAGTTCCACATTTTCGTCGTGCGTATGAAAGATGTAGACTAAAAGCGCTTAATACGAACACTGGGAATATCAACCTCCGGATCAAAAGTCGAGGTACTATCTCACATGGCCAGCACGGCTCTACCTAGGTACTTACAATTGCTACAACACATAGAACATAACATACATTTACACAACATTATTTACTCAACTGGTTTCCGTGTTTCCGTGCACAAATATTGCTCAATTTCGTAATTTATTTTAGTTAGTTTAATTAAAAGGTATTTTGTGGTATGAACGTTGCATGTTATGGTGATGTGAGCTCATAATCATAAAAGTACCTACCTAGTTACCGTATCTAGGTACCTACTGTAGGTACCTACTTGCGAAAAATCTGTTAGGAGGTAAACCTACCCATGTAGGTATTTTTATAGAAAACTAAAGACATCCATCTTGGCTCAAAAAGTACTTAGGTAAGTATGTAAAATAAATAATTCATCTTTGGTAGGAATAGACCCATTCACGAGGTTTTTTCATTGAAAACCTCACTTCCTACAAGCGGCATTTCCATAGTTAGGTACCTACTAAGGTAGGTATCTGCCCAGCTTTGGCTCAGACAAAATAAAAGAAAATGGATCTAATTTTAGCCTGATCGCATGATCTCTCCATTCAAGTACTTACCTATTTACCGGTCAAAAGACGCTTCTTGCATTTAAAAGACAGAAATACAGTCTTGCTAGTTTCGTGGCTTCACTCGCTTTTTACCAAAGCAGTAAACAATAAAAAAAACAAACAACTTTCATTTATGAGTATTTAAGATTTTTTGGGCCAGAAATGGGCGGGCGTCCTCAAAAGACCCTATCAAAGTTTCATCATAATCTGATCATTCTGTGTCAATAGAAATAAAATTTTGTAGTGCCCCATTGGGTTAAAGTTGAAAAGGTTGGTGATTTCTATTTTAAAACCTTTTATTACCCTGTTATGCTTTTATTTTAAGTTGAAGAAATAAACGTTTTTCATTTTCATTTTCATTACAACTCATTAGGTAAATATTTTTTACTAAATTGATTTGTTACAAGTTTAAACAAAAGTTAATTAAGTAGGTACCTAACTAATAAATGAAATCTCAAACTTTCCAATTATTAACTTTAAACATGATTTGCAAAAAGAGCTTAACAACAAAAGCGAATAGAAACTCTGTACCCTTTCTCCAAAAGAAGTGTATTTAAAAGGTGATTAACTGCGTTATTGGTAATACCAGTTATAAATAACTTTCTCCCGCGGTGCTTCAGGAAGTGTGTGGGATGTGGGACAAGCTGTGGCGGGAAGGGATTGAATGTACTTACTTAGATTACATTTTAATAGCAGACTTCAAAAAAGGAGGAGGTTTTCTTCGTGAACCAATTTTCTTTTTTATTTAAAAGGGTTAGTAGGTATCCCATATAGCAATTTTAAGTAGCCGTTACTAGAATAGCATACACTTTTGTGTGTAAACTGATTTAATCTGGTAACATTCGTGGTTCGCTGACTATTAAAATGTTCAGTCACCACGACTAAAAATGGGGAATGCCCGACATAGTAACATTTAGTTACCCCTGTTCCTTAGCCGAGTGTAAACGATGTTTCTAATTTGTGACTATAAAATCAAACAATTCATTCAAATCGTTTATTCAATCATTCTGTTCGTGAATTTTCAAAATTGATAACAAAATAGATCTGATCGGCACATGGTTTCTGAATATGTTTCAGAAATCGTGTGCCGGTCACATTGTAGTAACAGTTTAAGAACATGCCGATTTTGTTACCTCTTATAAAATTCTGCGACTAGAAATTGTTATAAGGGACTCTCACTGTCAAATATATAGCAAGTGAAGTCGGTTTTTGGTTTAAAAAAAAATATTAATCTTAATTTTCATTTCATTTTTCAGTCATTAGGTACCTAGGTACTGTACCTAGAGTTATTATTAAGCTAAGCTGACTTCTTATTAGCGTAGGTAGGTAAATATTTAGGTACCTACACTATTTATAATTATGTAATTTCAATTTAATACGTTCGTCTCTCAACCCTCGCACCGCCCTTTATAAACTGCACAAACCATTCACCATTGTGCACCGTGGGATAACATCGGCCACACTCGTGACCATCTTGGATTAATAGCTTCAAACGTGTTTATTAGATTGCTTTTACCTATGGACCTACCTATTTTTCTCAATAAAATTATGTAATATAGTAGGCAGGTAGGTACCTACATAAAAATGAGAAAGTTGAAGGGCTACTTTACGATTTATTTATTGACTTAGTTAAGGTGTTTATTTGATAAATCATTTATTTATTTATTATAAAAAAAATATTTTTATTTTAACATTTCGTGAAACTAATGTAGGTAGAAAAAAAAAATACGTACGTCAAAACGTGATAAATAGGTACCCGGATACTATTACCTATGTATTTATAAAATACTTGCCTACTTAAATGTTTTTTGTGATAATGTGAAAAAAAATCCTTAGAAAACAGTCTGATGGAGTCAAAACTTGCCATCCCAACCTACTAACTAAAAGCTTGCTACCTACATACATAGGTACATAAAAGCTTAAGTACCTACTTAATTCTTTTACATAAAACTTATTCCAGCGCGGCGCGCCTTCAGCCTACAGAGTTCAGTTTCTCATCCACTGCCTCCGGCCACTCGTTCCATACTTGGATTCCACTGAAGGTAGATTGAAAAGGAAAAAGCTATGTATGAATCGTGACTTGAATGTTCAATGTAACTGAAAGTACCTACGCACCTATAATTTGTGTGAATGGAAGTGTCTAATTGACCTAGGTACCTACTTACCTAAATAGTTCTTATATCATAATTATTGTCATCGACACATCCATCCACTGTTCAGTTTTCCAGTTTAAAATGAATTGAATTTCAGCTAAGTACCGTTCTTTGTAGTTTATTAGCAGAAAATACTAGGTTACATTTAGGATATACCTACCTACCTAATCCTAGGTAGATGCTTAAAAATACAGGCCTTTCGAAATCGCCTAACGATATCCAATTGGTTATAATTCTTTTTCTTTTCATATTTGTTTGAGAAAGCCAACAAACAAGACTAAAACCAGTGAACGCATATAAACATGGAAGCATTCTTTGCGCTAGAAAATGACCCAACGAAAAGTGTGACACGGTAGGCGGGGCTTGAAAAGTGTGACACGGACGAGTTTAGTTGCGATGTTGACATTGGCGGCGACGGTCAACTAAATTTCTAGTTTTTTTCATAAAAATGCCTTGTTGTGCTGTAAATTGGTGCGTAAGTAGATCCGATTTACACAACAAGAATAATGGTGTTAGTTTTCACATGTAAGTACATCGCTATTTATCATTTTTCCATAAAAATAATCCTGGTTTTTTTCTATAGGGATGGCGTTATGCCACCCAAACCAAGTACCTAATTTCTACCTAACTGATATTTTTTTATTATTTCATATTAGTACCTATACTATAGATACTAATATTATAAAGCGGAGGAGTTTATTTGTTTGTATGAACGCGGTAATCTCAGGAACTACCAGTCCGATTTGAATACTTACATACTTACTTAGTTCGCCCCAAACTAAGATCTCGCGCACCGTAGATGGCTTATATTTGGACTTACTTCTGACTACCCCTTTACTTTCAAGTGCTACTACTTAATAATCTGTGCTACTACTGCCGAGTATGTTTATTGCGCTAGCTCGTCATGGTAATGAGTGCATTGGCATGCATGCAATACATAATGTTGTGTCTCAAATTTTACCCGACTACGGCGAAGCAAAAAAGAAGGGTTATGATTTTGACGGATTACGCCAAAAAACAGTTCAAAAATGGTCTTGGCTGAACATATAAAACGCCCAGACCAGAAACTAATATTTACAGATCTTATAAACCTTTGTCTCGCGGCAGGGATCAAACCCGCCTTCACCGCTGCACCACCGAGGTCTTCAAAGTGAGTGATATTTTGTAGATAATTATACTTCGTTGCTTCATTATTCATATATGAATTTATACACTGTAGTATCCTTATCTACTTGGTAATTCCGCACAATTTTTAAAGATTTTTTAAACAATTACAAAAACGTATTTCCGGTCTGCTCCACCCTAGCACGCCATCTTGTCTTTTACCCTCAATTTCATATCTTCATAATCTAAATTGCAAATTGCAATTCTAGATAACGGAGATCATGGTGAAGCATATTATGCAATTCCCGAGTCAATTCCTACCGAACTAGACGTCGTACAAGATGCAGTAGGTACCGGAATGAAATGATGATCTTTACCTTAATGAAAATTCGTTTGTATCCAGTCTACAGGATGATCTCACGGCTAGTATCACACCTGGACGATTCACCTGACTAGGACGAAATATCATCATCATCATTGTCAGCTTGCAGTGACCCAATGCTGGGCATAAGCCTCCTTTATCCTATACCTACCCCTAATCATAAAAATATAGGAACCTACTCGATAACTTATCGAAACATGGTTTTCCTTCTTCTTCTTCTTCAAGGAATGTCGAGGAAAAATTAATATAAATTGCTGAAGGAATACTGTCGGCAGTCTAGTACCAGACAATTGTCGGCTCCTTTAGCCATGGTTCCTAATCGTGATAAGACTCTCATGGCATCGCAACAGCTGGTTTCAGTCATTACTGCCATCAACCGAGCCATACATGTGTTATATCAAGCATTTTAGGAATGGGTATCAGTTGCTATGTGACTCACACTACTTATCAACACAAAGTCTGATTTTGCTGATTTCATACAGTTTTTACAAATCGTTCTCACACAATACATGGTATCTATGTGAATTGAAACGGAACGAATCGTTGTTTGGCTCAACGCTAGCCTCACAATAGCTTCAGCGCCCTGCAACCGGTCTTCTTATCAGGTCACCTCCCCGGTATCTGTCAAACAGGGGGGGCAGGTGCGGCGAGGAGACCTCAGGTGTCCACCTACCTTACACAGTGTCAGCGCAACAGCTGCAGAAGCTCAGATCAAATCAGATCAGTTACAAATCGCGTGCCCCGGTGCAGATTCACCACTAGCAGCACACGCGGGTAGACTTACCCTTTTTTACGATCATAAGTTAAAAATCTATTAGATAAAACCAGGCTTTACCTACTATACTATTTCAATCCACTGTAAATCAGTCCATAATACCTCAGAATAACTTTTCAGAAGTTGAAAACTTAATTATGCAGGTGGCCATTAATAAGTTAAAATAATGCAAAGTCCCAAAGACTTGTTTATTCCCAAGATATTGTTGCGGAATCAGATATTTCTCACTCCTGAACCTAACGGTGATAAAACGTTTCATATTGAATTTGAAAACTTTAAACAAGTTAGTTCAAAACAAGCATTTTAAAATGGAGGATTACCAAAATGTGTGTAACCTAATCACCATCAACCTGAAAGATGCTTATTTAATTTTGCCAGTTCGGCACTTTGATCTCAGGGTACCTACTAAAAATTAATAATTCAGTATTGTATTATAAATATTGCTTAATAAATGCCTTACCATTTAGTTTAACATCAACTACGATAAGCGTAGCTTAACGCCTCAACAATCCTACAAATAGTTTTATTGGATTTATTTATTTGGGATTTATTTATAAAAAAAAAAAAAAAAAAAAGTACAATACAGATTTTAGTCTAGGCCTTCCCTCTGATTAATGTTCTAAGAGTGCACAGGTGGTCACAAAGTTTATAAAACTACCACCATACTCTATTCATAAAATCGCCAAACGAGGCATTTTGATCGCCGATTGCCCAGTGGTCAAGTACGTCTTGATCAGGTTAGGGTGCTGTCTGTGCAAAAGTGCCTCACAAAAGGCAAACCTTAAAATTAGGTAGGTACCTACTTAGAGTTTTGAAGTCTGGGCCCTTTATAGTTTTACTTCGTATTGATAACACACCAACTACGATCACTTATGTTAATCTTAGAGGATGTATACAATACCTCTCACCTTAATGACTTACTCTGGCCACTTAAGAAGTTGTGACAGGAGTGCGGCCTTTGGATATTCACGTCATATGTGAATACACAGCAAAACCACGTTGATGCTGCCCCCAGAATAATAAATCCGGACACTGAGTGTTCCCTGTTCGATAAGGTTTTCACAATATTTAGGGCAACTACATATAGATCTGTTCGCCGAGATAACGCTAAGACTCATTTCATAGAAACGAGACCCTGACGCAGAAACCATTGACACATTTACCTTAATTTGACATGCCAATTATTTTTACTTTTTCACCATTTCCTTTTATAAAAAGCCTCAAGAAAATTACTGAGGATCAGGCATAAAGAATACTAGTGTATCCTTACTGGCCATCTCAATCACGGTTCCTAGTCTTACAGAAACTATAGTCTCAGACGTTATCTAATTAACTACCAATAAAAACCTCTATTTTAACTATCGTTATCCGGTACACAAGTAAGTACCTTATTCTGGTGGTCGCAAAGCTCTGCGAATATCGTTTATCGACTAATCATCGACAAATGTTGTCATCACTCTCTGACAGTACGATTAAGCAATAAAACACTTCACCCAGTTATGGCGAGAACATTGTATTGCAATTGCAATGAAATCAACTGGATGCATTTGCAAGACATCAGTGTTAACTTTTCTAACATCTTCGTTTAATGTCAGTTTAATACCGTATGCGCATGCATAAGGTACCTAGTCTGAATTCTAATCGTTCTATTCTATTCTACCTTAACTATACCTAATTACTTATCAGTCCTAATAAGAAATAATATTGTATTAGACCAGTGTGTAAAGCAGTTACATAAAGGTGCATGATATAAATTGAACTCTATAATGCCCAAATACCTGGGAGCCTCAATTTATTGGCACTCAATCTTATTTCGATGATCTCGAAATAATAATCACAAAAAACTTATCTTATCAATTAAAAATTTAAATACATGTTATCTCTCTAGCTTTCTATCGCTCACAGGATTCCCTTATTATGGGTGCAAAACATCGTAATCTCCGAGCATAAGGATTCTGAAAACTGATGTTATGTTGTTTTCATGATGATCTCTATCAACCAATATTATTTCTGTCATGTTTTAAGGAGAATACAAATATATGCCCAGCTATGACCTGTAGCTGGACATTTCCTAAGACTATATTTCTAAAACAAAATAATAAACAAAACTGTTAACGCAAAAGCGCCCACATTGAGCGGCTGCAACGCAGCCTATCAGCAGTTGTATTAAATATAAGTATTATTGCCCATAACACGCACCACGCGGCTAACAACATGCGCAAGATGCGGTTGGACTAGCTCGTCCAACGAATTTTCCAGGTCTTACAACAGAAATATACTGATCAAAAGTGAATTCGCCTAAACTGTCTGTTTATTGTTACAAACTTAATAGGCCTACCTACTTTAATTGTTGTTTGATTTATTGTGATCAAAATAATTTAAGTTGATTCAGTAATCATTACTGGAAAAATGTCCTACAATGTTATGTTACTTTAAAATCCATAATTATTAAAATTATGCCTTTAATTTCAAAACTTTCGGCTCTTAACATCTACAGTGTATAAATTCATATATGAATAATGAAGCAACGAAGTATAATATATGATCAAACGAACTTCTAAGTGAAGTTCGATCATTATTATATGAGTTGCTTCATTAGAATATATGAAACCCTCCCACCCTTATAATAGCAAGTAAATATTAAATATTACCAATATTTAATATATTTTCCCATATAATAGAAAGTTTTGTAAACATATACAAGATAATTACTACTCTAAAAAATGAGCAAAAGACAAGATGGCGTGCTAGGGTGGAGCAGACCGGAAATACGTTTTTGTAATTGTTTAAAAAATCTTTAAAAATTGTGCGGAATTACCAAGTAGATAAGGATACTACAGTGTATAAATTCATATATTCTAATGAAGCAACTCATATAATAATGATCGAACTTCACTTAGAAGTTCGTTTGATCATATATTTTATTGAATAAAACTTTTTGACTTTGACTGGATATAATTATAGATGTAACCTACCTTAGATAATAGTTTTGTAATTTGTACTAGTTACCTGCTTGTAAATATCAAAATATATATTATTTAGAGTCTAAATAATATATATTTTGATATTTACAAATAATTCAATGTTCTAAATTTTAGAACATTGAATTATTTTATTTGATTAGGAATACAAAGTAAATACTTACAAAGTTTTTACTTACTAAACAAACCTACGAGTAATAAGTACCCACCTACTCCTTAAAACCTATTATAATTTCGAACCTTTGAACAACTGCTACCATAGAACTCATAGAAGTTCGTAATACTTATGAAATTGTTATCATAATTCACCATAATAATAGGAATTAATTATTTGCATTGCATCTTATTACATAAAATCATCCCGGTTATCAGAGGCGTGGCAGGTAATGACAAGCGTTGGACGGCAATTTTAACCCAAACTTCGAGGGAATAAAGTCGACTTTGAACTGTGCGTCCCGAGTCTTAGTAAATTATTGACCAATCAGCAAAGAAATTTTGACGGATTTGAAGTGTCAGGTCGTTTGCAATTTTGTACCATTTTGCAAGAATATTTGCCTCGAAAGAATGCTTCCATGTTTATATGCGTTCACTGACTAAAACTCAATCGTATTTGGACAATAGGTCTTATTGTATTCCCCAACTTAACCGAATAGAAAAGTACCTTGTTTACTTATTATTGTTAAAATTAAGCTAGAACCTTGGAAGTTCTCGTATTGTTGGCAACATAATATTGCATCTGTTTCTTACTGTCATGTCAATGTCGATGTCAAAACATTCAAATTCAATGTCAAATCAAATTCCTCAAACAAATTGTCAAAATAGTTGTTGATGTGTGGCGATACTCTATGGTGGCGATTGACGACGAAGCGATTTCTAATTTTCATAAAATAAAACGAAAAACTTTCGTGTTTGTTAAGTTATACCAGCTGATAGATTCATCAATTAATTATCTTCATAATTGCGATGCGCAGGTCTCCATAGCGCTGTTAATAAGTGAGTAAAATTACGAAATAGTTGAGAGTAATTTGCATGTAAAATGATATTCATTTTGTCCCACAACTTAGTATATAAATTGATCTGTGATGTACGGATGTCTGCTTGTTTATCTTTATTACATATCCGAGGTCTTTTAAATACCTATTTACATGAGTAGGTAAGTTTAGTAATACTGGATAAAGTTGGTAATTTAAACTTGTGTAAAAGTTGTCATTTTTAATGAGTTGAGGCTTTATCGTTGATTTAATTTTTACAATTTAACGTAAACAAGTAAGATATATATTTATCAAGCTATATTTATATTTGAAAATGAAAAATCTTATCAAAATTTTCAATTCCGACAGGATTCGAACCCGCAATGATACAAGCGATCATCCTTTAGCTGGAGTGCCTTTACCAATTCGGCCACGGAATCCTTAGTAGGGTTGAAAATCTTGATAGGATCATCTATCGATTAATCATTATATTAATTAAAAGTGTTTTATTGTTTTATTAGAAAACTAAAAAATTAATATTTTCTTTTGTAACTTGGTAATAACTAATCTTTTCTCAGATGGTAATGCACTATGGAAGGCACGGACTCGTTAAGAGAGTTGGCTCCGAGGTGGAGCTTGGCCGGGGACGAGAAACTGCTGGATCTTCTGCAAAACACACATCAGGTAAATATAATGTGACCATACGTCCCACTTTGGGCGAGACTGTCCCTCTTTCAGGCTGTCTGTCCCGCTGTCCCCAGCGAGAACAAAAATGTCCCGCTTTAGCAATCCTTTCTTACCCACTAAATCTAATTCATTGCACTCGAATCCCCCTAGGTACCTCTTATAAATGCGAAAGTAATTCTATCGCCTAAACCGTCAAACCGATTTTGATGAAAGTTGATGAAACAGGCTATTTTTTATTGAAAATGAAATAAAAAAAGGCTAATTTTTGTCGCGAAAATAAAAGTGAAGATCTGTTTTTTTTATTGCCCTCGGAAGCCCGGTTGCCCGGGATGCGCCTTTTTTTTGTCGTCGTTGCTCCCCCCCCACCCCTATACAAAATTCCGTGAGCGTCGCGCTTTGACTCAAAACATAAATGGTCACATTACTAACGCCACAATATGGTGCAATTCAATAGAACGGTGCCTGAAAACAAACCCAAGAACAGCGGAGCTAAAAAGGTCGCTATTGCAGAATCGCATCAAAGGAACCGAACTATTGCCATCTCTTTTCACTCTCAGTCAATGAAAAGAGATGGCAATAGTTCAATTCCTTCACCGTGACTCTGCAATAGCGACCTTTTTAGCTCCGCTGATCTGATTATGGCTACACAGGCCGATTGCAGATGACATTAAAAAGAAATGGCCATCTAAGTAAATATTTATAATATTTGCAGAGAATTGTGTCAAGATGTCAAGAAGTAAACACAAAATTGGATGAGATGTCGACGGCGCTCGACAGTGCGAGTATCAATCTACAGAATGTTAATAACAGGTACGACTTAAATATTATTATTCTTTAGATGGTGTGAGTTTTTTCGAAATTCTGTGCCAAATTTCGAGCATATTTCCTTTGAAGGAATCTTAGGGAACATGGTGGAATTGTTACCCAAAGGCAGAGTAGGTGGTTCTCTGCAAAGGGCCTATCTGGCATACTTGCCCGTGCTCTTTCGACCAACAGTTGATGTCGGTTGGTCGGATATATTATGTCTATCGCCGCTGAAAACTTCGCTTGCGCGATCTAGACATTCTGATGTTGTGTGTCGCCATCTTTGCTGAAGCTCGTAGTGCGTAGCATGTCTATGTAGTTCATCTAGCGACAGGTAGATGTCGCTACAGGAATGCTTTATGTTTTTTGCGTTTACTGGCCTACAGCCTACCTATTGTTTTCTATGTCATCTAATATTTTTTTTTTTTATGATCTTCAGGTTTATGGCGCTGAGCAACAGTCAATTCATAGAGAGTCGAGTTTATGATGATGATGCTGATGTTACCATGGAAACGAAACCAGTTGACGTAAGACACACACACCAATATCTCTCTCTCTCTCTTTTAAGTTGTTAAGCCATTAGGCCTTTAGGCGGCTTAAAACATTACCAGAGATGGCCCCGCTGGCTCCCTAATTTTAAGACAAAAATAAATAATAAATAAATATTGGTGGACATTTCACACAGCGCCATCTAGCCCCAAACTAAGCAAAGCTTGTACTATGGGAACCAGATAACTGATAGAATACCTTATACTTTTTTTGTAAATAAATAAATATAGCTGGATATTTCACACAGCATCATTTAGCCCCAAGCTAAGCAGAGCTTGTGTTATGGGAACCACATGACTGATATACTACTAAATACATACACAGAATACTTTATAACACCCAGACACAGAACAAACTATGTTCATCACACAAATGTTTGTCCTGGGTGGGAATCGAACCCACGACCTACAGCGCAGAAGGCAGAGCTACTACCAACTGAGCTAAGAGGCCAGCCTGATATATTGTCTAGTACAACTCACGAAAGTTTTGAAAGTGAAACCATTTTTGTTATGCTCTCTCATGTGTGGTAGTAGGTAATCGTTTTTGGTTTTTCGGTCTCCCGCGATACAGGCTGGCCCTATAGTCGTATTGCTCACTATACGGACTAAAATTGAAGGAAAAAATGTCATTTTTCCTTCAATTTTGATTACTTTTGATATGTTTTATGTCAAAATTGAAGGAAAAATGACATTTTTTCCTTCAATTTTAGTCCGTATAGTGAGCAATACGACTATAGTGCGGGGACCACCAGTAATATCTGTATGTAATGTATTTTTCTTTTCGGTAAATAAATGTATTTGTATTTGTATTTTGTGTTGTTATAAGGAGCCTCAAATAGAAGTATTGGATGAAATGGATCTTATGAAGCGTGGTCTAATGGTGTTGGACGCCGCACACGAGCTCACAGAGATAGTGGATAGCGACACAGACGACAGCGACGTGCAGATCAGGTGATGGAACACACCATTTTAGCTTTTTCCACTGGTGGTAGGAGTGATTAAGCGGGTGGATCACCGAAAAGAATGCTTTATTTATTTATTTATTAAGGAACAACAAACAGCTACATTATATGGCTTGGTTACAGGTGTTAAAGATACATTCTGGAAATATAAGACTTAAATTATTAATAACGTAGCCCACAGCGTTATCCACAGGAGTAAATACGTCTTAAATGAGAAGTAACTATTAGAGAGTCTAGAAGTTTACCGTAATATTATATTATGCTTGATACATAATATAAGCTAGGCCCCATATCGTGTTTGTTGCCCTGATTCTTCACAGTGTTGGTCGCGAAAGAACAGGAGTAGAATCTACTAGCAGCGCACTCGCGGCGTTGCCCCCGTAGTGATGGTATATGCTGATGATGATGATTAAAAGTAGCCTTGAGGAAGTCAAGAGTTTAGCTATCAAATGCAGAAATAATTTTTCAAATCCAACTGGTAGTTCCTGAGATTAGCGCGTTCAAACAAAAAAACTCTTTCGCTTTATTGTATTAGTATCGAAGTTTAGATAGTATAGATTATTACTTTACTATTTCAATTAAAATGTCCGTATATTTCTTTCAGCGTGGTTTTAAAACCGAAGGATGGTTATGCACACCGACCTTTGCCTTACATCATAGGATCTCAAGCATGGAAGAACAAATGGCACGCAGGTCAGTTTAACTAATGTACAGTACATAGCTTTAATACCTGAGCGACCGAGCTATGCTCGGGCGCAAATACAGACTAATTAAAAAAAAAAAAACCAAAAAAAAAACTTTTACTGGCTGAGATTTGAACTCGAAGCCTTCGGCTGAAAGGCGGACACCCAATCCACTCGGCCACTTTGGTCTCAACGAAGTCTACATTGCATTGGTAAATATTTTTGCGTGAAAATGCCGAGAAAACTAATTTTCCCAGATATGAGACCTAGCTAGATCGATTTTTCGCCCCCGTAAACACCCGTACTGCAAATTTCATCGAAATCGTTTGAGCCGTTTTCGAGAACGTCAGTACATACAAAGTTTGTATGTACTGACGTTCTCGAAAACGGCTCTATATATTTTTGTTTGTTTGTATTACAAACAAACTTCAAACTTCAAACAAATATTGCTCGTTTAATAGAATAGGATAAAGTTGAAATTATGAGTAATTTTCATTTCCAAATGAGTTTTTGTCAATCTTTTATGCTGTAATTAATATTGATTTTAGGTCTAATGGTAGAAGACAGTGACACAGAAAGCGTGACTTCCAAACCTGATCTGATGGTGGAAGAGTATTCAGAATCTGAAGATGATGTTGGAACACACCATGAGAAACTAGCGCCTGACGCTACTGTGAGTCATAAGATTTGTTTATTAAAACTAGAACGATTTAAAAACCATTTACACTAATTTAAGATTACATTAAATATAATTACAATTGCACCGAAAGAGGTGTGTCAGGATCGTAGCAAGTGGAAATCCGTGGTCTCTGCCTACCCCTGTGGGAAAGAGGCGTGATTTTATGTATGTATGTACAATAGGGAACTCCCACAATTTTTTTTTATGATTTTATACGATAGGTTATATTGTCAAATAACCGTAATAAAAATTCCAGCGCCGAAAAACTAAAATTTTATAACAAAAATAATTTTTAAAATTTACCAACATTTTCACGCATCTGAAACACGATTATTATTGTTGTCACAGATTACTGTTGTAGTAACATTTTGTGAACTTTGACGTGTGACGTCAAATTGATACTAAGTACAACAGTAATCTGTGACAACAATAAGTTCGAGTTTAGGAATTGTGAAAATTAAAAAAAAAACTTATCTATGGATCGTTATATCTGACTCGTCCTTGACTCGTCTTATGAACTCGTAACGTCACATCCTTTCACATCCTTTTCAAGTATTTTGAAATTCCTACTATTTTTTTTCAATTTTTAAAATTTATTTTCTAATCGAAAATGGTTTAATATTAAAAAATAATTACACACACATACCTCTAAAGCATAGATTCTCAACCTTATTTTCCCCACCGCCCACTTTGAAAAATCTTTTTTTCTAGAGCCCCCCTTCCCCCCCTCCCGCTTTCTTACCTACTTTTTATTTTTCTTACCAACTGTCGCGAATTTTAAAAACCTTTTTGGAGCACAGTTATTACTTCTTTAACTGCTGTTATTTAGTGATAGTAATTAGGGCATGGTCGTCACACTTTTCTGGTTAAGGGCCGCGACTCGCTGCTTATCAGTTCCTATTCTGCGGTCTGACAAAACTCACTTTGCTCGCAATATAACTACTCATGAAGTTAAAATGCGAGTGAATTGAGCTTCAAAACAAGCGAGCGAAGCGAGCCAATTTTTTGTAAGTCAAATACAATACGTGACATTTGATTTTTTTTTTGCAGGTTTCTAAGAAAAGCTAGCTTATCGGTGCTTATTCTGTGGTTAGACTTTACTCACTTTACTCACAATATACCTTACCCATGAAGTTAAATGCGAGCGAAGCGAGCCAAATTTTTTAAGACAAATGCAACATTGTGACACTTGATTTTGTTTGCGGTGATCAAATAAAAATTGCTGCTTATTGGTTCCTAGTCTGTGGTTAGACTTTACGCTCTTTACTCGCAATATACTTTACCTACTCATGAAGTTAAATGCGAGCGAAGCGAGCCGAATTTTTAAGACAAATGCAACATGTAACACTTGATTTTGTTCGCGGTGTTCAAAGGAAAAACTCGCTGCCTATCGGTTCATATTCTGTGGTTAGACTTAACTCACTTTATTCACAATATAACTTTATAAATAAAGATTTATAAAATTAAATGAGAGCGCAGCGAGCCAAATTTTTTAAGACAAATGTAACATGTGACACTTGATTTTGTTTGCAGTGCTTATAGAAAGGCTCGCTGCTTGTCGGTTTCTATTCTGTGGTCAGACATAGCTCACTTTGCTCGTATTATACCTACTCATGAAGCTAGATGCGAGAAAAGCGAGCTCCAAACCAAGCAAACAAAGCGACCTTCCCTATCTCGAAGTTTTATAATCAATTATAATTATTATTGTAGCAACGTAGGTAGTATCATTCATCATCATCATTTCCTTGCCCTTTTCCAACTAGGTTGGGACGGCACAACATTTTCTCTAACGTGGTAGCATCATTATCTATCATCATTATCTATTAAAATTGTTTGCTTGGCCGTGGGCTGCACCAATATCGTCCGCGGGCCACACTTTGACGACCACTGGATTAGGGTGTTTTTTTGCCTATTTTAGATTACATTATCGCCCCCCTGCTTCATCTCAACGCCCCCCAATTTTCTCTAGGTTTTCTACTGCCCCCCTGAAAGTCTCAAACGCCCACAGGGGGGCGTTATCGCCCACGTTGAGAACCTATGCTCTAAAGCAACAATGTTCATAATAAAATACATTTAACCCGCTTTTGAATCAGACGCATGTTCCCTATTGCACCTTCAAAAAAAAACATGTCATAATTTCAATTTGTAATCCGTACCCATATTATAAATGTGAAAGTGTGTTTATTTGTTTGTTTGTCCTGCTTTCACGTCAAAACAGAGCGACGGATTGACGTGATTTTTTGTGTGGAGATAGTTGGAGGGCTGGAGAGTGACATAGGCTACTTTTTATCTGAGTACCATGCGAACGAAACCGCGGGCAGCAGCTAGTAATATCTACATGCTCCTTGCGGATCGGGTTATTAGTTGTTACACATTTTATATTCAATGATATTGACTTTGTAATTTTAAATGATTTCCAGATATCGGAGACCAGCTCATCGTTCCATTCTGAGCGTGACAGAGAGCTAGTGCCTGAGAAGAAACAAACACCAGCGGATATAGCCGCTGAGTTAGCTGCTAGATTGGGGAATGCACCTCCTAGGGTAAGTAGAATCTAGAATTCTAGACTATCCTTCCATTTCCTATACTTACATTTTATATGAAAATTGACTGGCCTCTTAGCTCGGTTGGTAGTAGCTCTGCCTTCTGCGCTGTAGGTCGTGGGTTCGATTCCCACCCAGGGCCTGTATTCTACTAGATGACAACTGCTTTGGTTTTGGTTCGATCTCTTAAATGTCAGCCATTTGGTGAAATAGTAGAATAGCTTTTCAAAAATTTGTTCTGCCAAAGTTCAAAACCTCACCACAACTGAGTCGTTTGTTATTAGTAGTCATGGAAACAGTCGCTTTAGTTGAGGTTTTGGTTGAGGTTGATAAAAAGTTCGGTACCAGAATCGACGCCCAGGACAAACATTTGTGTGATGAACATAGATGTTTGTTCTGTGTCTGGGTGTTATAAAGTATTATAAGTATGTATTTACAAATATATAAGTATTCTATCAGTTATCTGGTTCCCATAGTACAAGCTTTGCTTAGTTTGGGGCTAGATGGCGCTGTGTGAAATGTACAGCATTATTTCTTTATCTATATTTATCTATTTCTAATCTCTGAAATTGGTCCACTAATTTCGCTTTGAAATATATTGAACTTAATTTTCAGGTACTTGAAGAGCCAGAGGACTTGCCTCAATCTACCCCTAAGCCAGTATACAGACCGCATAAACCTTTACCAAGTAAGTATAAACCTATTTGTACAAATATAGCACCCTCGCGGCGTTGCCCCCGTACTGAGGGTTTATGGTGATGATGATGATGAAAAGTAGCCTATAACCTTCCTCAAGAGTTTAACTATCAAATGCTGAAATAATTTTTTCATTTCTCATACACGGAAAGTACGCTTGAAGTTACCTGAACAGAGGGATGAAAGTAGTACTTTTCCGCCCTGGGAAGCAATTTTCCCTGCTGTCAAATAAAAAAAAAATCATTCTATTTTGACATTTCTATTGAGTCATGTTGAAACTTTTTACACAGCAAAAGTAATATTTGACATTTATATTTTACCTTTTTATTGAGAATTGCTGTAAAAAATATTTTCAACAATTTATTACATGAGTATTGTTATTAATAATTACTTTTCACTAAATTATTATTATTTAAACAAGATTTTGAACTTGAAATATTTACCATCTTCAATGACAAAAAATACTGGCTGAAAAAAAAAGGTGGGCGCCTTTTTTGTTTTTTTTTCAGTGGCAAACTACCAGCCAGTATTTTTTTTAAAGCACCAATTCGATTTTTATCTGTTTTGTCGATCGAGAGCAGAGATTTTTATAAAATGAGCTAATCAGGTTTTTATTTACTTTCCTAATATTCGAAATGAAAAGCAGAGTGTTTACCTCGGGTGAAATACCTATTACGGCACTCGAACTATTAGCGCCCTCGCTACGCTCAGGCGCCAAACCATCTCGTGCCGCAATAGGTTACTTTCAACCCTCGTGCAACAATCTACTATTCAAATCCTGAGATTAGCGCGTTCAAACAAAAAAACTCTTCCGCTTTATATAATTAGTATAGATTTATATATAATACTAACCGCTGCCAGCGGCTTCGCTTGCGTGGTACCCGGATAAAAAGTACCCTATGTTACTCTCCAGCCCTCCAACTATCTCCACACAAAAAATGACGTCAATCCGTCGCTCTGTTTTGACGTGAAAGCAGGACAAATAAACAAACAAACACACTTTCACATTTATAATATAGGTATGGATTATAAGGTCATACCTTTAAGAATAGGGTAATGTTTTAAATAAATAAATTATGTTAATATTCCTACGTGCTTACTTTAAAATAACTATAAATATTTTAACCCTTATTTCCTTATCCTTAAGGTACAATATTCTCCGACGAGCCACCACCGTTGGACGACCAAGACCAATACTCAGACACGCAAGATGACGATATATTCGCGGAGATAAACAAGAAACAGCCTTATAATAACAGTAGTAAGGATCAGAATAGATTGCCTGATGATCTGTTTGGAAAACCTGTGGATGATTATGAGTTTGAGAAGGTGAGAAATTTAGTTAATATAGTTACAGAATATATCCTACTAATATTATAAATCCGAGAGTTTTTGAGAATAAATAAATAAAAACTTTCAGCTTGTTATGCCCTAAGTCTGAGAGATGAGGTAGATCTTGAACAACTCAAAACTGTTTACTACGCTCTGGTTGAGTCGAAATTAAGGTATAGCATCAAATTCTGGGGAAACAGTTACGCCTATAACTAATGAACGGATTTTAATGAAACTTACTTTAAAACTAGCAAACATAGAAAAAACATCTATGTTCATCACTCAAACGTTTGTTCTGGGTGGGAATCGAACCCACGACCTACAGAAGTCACAATGCTGAGAAGTCAGTCACTTTAAAGTCATTTTTATTTGTAGGAACAAATAAGTGTCAAGCAAAAATCAACCATATTTGATGACGAGTCAGAACCAGAATTGTTTGTCGACAAACCCAACACAGTTCCTAAAGAAAGTTCTCGAAGAAATGATACTGATGATGTTAAGGTAAGTTGTTATTATCTAATTTAATGACGGAGGCCTTTAGGCGGCCTAGAAACTCCGTCAACAGAGTAAGGCCCTAGCTCATTCTTAATGTGTATTTCAGAAACCCATAGGTGGTATATCATTATTTGGATCTAATAAGGGAACAGAAATAGGAGCGGCCATTTTGAAACGAAATCAACGAAAATCATCATCCGATGAGAGTGATGAAGAGACAAATAACATCAAAGACGATACAGCCGATGACTATGAAGATACGAACAATGCTAATTACATTTTTGATAATCTCTTCGCTAAAGCTAAACAGGCTGAGCAGAAATTGAAACAAGCTTCTGATAAACCAATTAAAGAGAAGCCTTTAGTAAAAAAAGTTATAGAAAAACCTAAACCAAAAGAAGTTATACAAAAATCTCAACCAAAAGAGGTTAAAGATTTATTCATTGATAACATATTTGATGATATAGATGATATATTTACTAGTAACATCAAAATACCAACAAAAGAAGCCAACAAGAATGCCAAGTCCATTTTTGATGAAGATGATGATGATTTGTTTTCGGATATAGCTAAAACTCCTAAAGAAACTACTAAAGATACGAAAGCTAGTAGTAGTAATAAGAAAAGTATCTTTGACAGTGATGATGAACTATTTAGTGATGTAAAAGTTACTAAAGACACTAAAAAGAATATAGTGAACGAAAAACCAAAAGAATCAGAATCTCAAATAAGTAAACCAACTGCTCCTAAAGAAACGAATAACAATACAACAAAAGGTAATGAAGAAACATCAATATTTGATGATTCACCTAAACAAATTGAATCAAAAATTAAACCAAAAGCAAGGTCAAAGAGTATTTTTGATTCTGATAGTGACGACGACCTCTTTTCTGATGTTAAAGTTAAAACAATCAAATCTGAAAAAGTAAAAGAATCAAATGATATAGTGAGTGAGACAGAATCAGAACTATTTAAAGGGAAAGAAACTGAGAAACCCGTTACTGTAACAGATTTGCTAAAAAAGAAAGAGACAGCAACACTTACAGATACACTGAAAGCTGAGAAGAGTAAAGAGTTTCAAAGTCCGTCTCTATTTGAAGAGGATGAAATAGATGATCTGTTTATAAACGCTAATAAAGTTAAATTTACTGAAACCGGTGTTATAGAACACAAAATACCTGATATTGTAAATAAAGATGAATTTACTAAAGCAAATCTAGAATTTACTGATGCAAATATTCCAAAAGTTGTTGATAATGTAAAACCTGTGATTGTTGATACTAAACCTTATGTGTTCCCGAAAATTGATGAGCCAAAAACTTCAGATAAGTTTAAAGAGGAAACTGAAGTAAAAGATACTAAAGCTGTATCTGAGAATGTTACAAATAATGAAGCTAGTCCAATAAACGCACAGAAAAGCTACTCTATTGACGTTGATGTAGATTCTAAATTACAAAAACCTAGTAAAAGAAATGTAGACACAAATAATAGTGAAAATGAAACTGTATTGCCTAAAGAGCAAGAACTATTTTCTACTAATACAGAAATATCAGAATCTAAAAATAATGAAAATATAATAGATGTCAAAGAAAAGAAAGATGAGAATAGAACAGATGAAGTCATCGAAAAAGAAGATTTAATACCGCAGAAAAAGAATCAAATTGCCATCGCAAATCTCAATGATATATTTACAGAGCCACCTGCATTTGAGAAAACTAAAGAAGTTAAAAAGACTACTAATGTAAATGCACTATTCGATGATGATTCTGATGATGAAGCTTTGTTTTTCAAGAAAAATGATGTTATTTCTGATGAGAAACCCGATATTTTCTCACCAAGTGCTGATTTCGGGTTATTTAACGACGAACCACCGGCTTTTGTCGACTTAACTGTTAAAAGTAACAAAAATGATGATGATTTATTTACTTCCATAGACAAGGTAGACGATAATGTGATAAATCAATCTGATGATGAATGGAACGATGAACCTGTAGACGATAGACCTAAAATATTCGAAGAAGATTACTTATTTTCTCCTGAAACATCAAACGCTGATCTTAAATCTCAAAAATCAGCATCTAAAATTTTAAGTAAAGAGATACCAGATTCTGATGATGAACTTTTTAGTAACATAACTAAAGATGATCCTAGTCCTAAACCAGAATCAACTAAAGAAGGTATAGATCAACTTGATGATATCAAAAAGGATAAGAAAATTGGCAAATTGAATACTAAAAATTATAACATCAACGTTCAAGCTTTAGTACCTGGAGCTTCTCCTAAGAAGATACCTAAAGATATAAATGAAGATACCAAAATTACTAACATTGATGATAAAACTAAAGATATCGAAACAACAGATAATGCAGAACAAAAAACAGTGAAATCAATCACTTTCGAAAAGCCAGCATCTGGAGTCCTAGATAATAACCTATCTAAGCAGAGACCTAGGATTCAAGTTAAAAGACGGCCATCTAGTAGAAAAGCTAGACACGAAGCGGTCAGGAAGTCAGTTATAGACTTAGATGATGACACTGACAACTCTAGCTCATTCGATGAACCATTACCTAAGTTAAATCAAAATAAAACAATTAAACATGAAAATCAAGATCAAATAGCTAAAGCAGACAAATTAGCTGATGGTTTTACCTCTGTTGATGAATCATCACCTAAAATTCAAGGTAAATCTGAAGAACATACGAATCGAGATCAAACAGCTAAAACCACAGACAATTTATCTGATGATTTCGACTTTTTAGATGAGAAAGATAAATCCATACAAAATCAAGATGAAATTCTCAAAACATCAACGATAGATGAACTTTTGCAGGAATCAAATGATAATAAGAAAACTCAAACAGATAAGTTATCAGAATATGAATCAAATACGCACAAAAAGAATAATGAATCGAATGTAAAAATCACTTCACCAAAAGTGAATATAGAAGATTTACTTAATTCTGATGATAATACATTTAAAGAAATAAATGAAGATTTAACTAAAAGTCGTAATGAAGTCGATAAAAATGTAAATATAAATGAAACTAAAGTATTGAATGAAGATAATCAAAGCACTACAAAAGTGAAGTATATTTTGAACGATGAAGATATCTTTTCCAAAAGCCCAGAAGATGATTTATTCAAAAATACAAAATCCGATGACGATTTATTCAAAAACAAAGGCATCAAAACAATTGGGAATACTTATAAAGATAAAACAAATATTGAAACAACAAAGCAAGAATTTTCTAAATCTAATACACAACCAACCAACAGAGAATCATCAAAAAGCGTACAGATTATAAAAAACAAAGAATCATCAAAAACAGTAAATCCAAAGAAAGATTCAAAATCGCTGTTTGAACTTAGTGATGATGATGATGATCTATTCGGAAAAAGTATAAAAACGAAGAAGGTAGAAGTGAAAACGAAACTTTTTGATTCTGACAGTGAAGAAGATCTGTTTAGCGGTAAAAAGAAAGTAAGAGAAGAATCAAAGAAAGTCAAAGAAGTTAAAGTTGGGGGGTCATTGTTCGGCGATGATGATGATGATTTGTTTGGAGCGAAAACTAAAAAAACTACAACGGGTAAGCTAAAATACTATTTTCTGATATTTTTTGTCACAAACACTCACAATGTCAGTAGGTTTTTACAGACTTCAAAAAAAGGAGGTTCTCAATTCGTTGAATTTTTTTTTATGTATGTTCACCGATTACTCGAAGACGCCTGGACCGATTTGAAGAATTCTTTTTTTGTTTGAAAGGATATACTTTCCGATTGGTGCCACAAAAATTTGATGAGGATCTGTCGAGAATCTTCGGAGTTATGAACAGAAATGCATCTCGAGAGTGTAGAAAATTGCTCAGCTTATAACATTGAAGTCGGTTTTTTTTTAATTTAGCCACTTTTTTCAGTTTCTACAAAAATATCAGCGTCCACTTCAAGATCAGCTTCGAAAGATACAAAATCAACTGAAGTGGTGTTTGATGATCCTTTATCTATGCTTGATGATGACTGACAAGCGACTGATCCTAACTGACGTCAGTCACAATGGCCTCATTAACCGTATAGTTGGTAAAGAGTTGGTAGCTAGAAATGTTGAAAATTAGTAACTTAATTTATTGGTTCCTGTTTTTAACAAGTTTATAAATGTATTGTAAAAAGGAAACATGGTATAACGCTCTTTTATTAATGTAAAAAAGTGATTATTTCGTTCGTCAATGACGGCTTGAAGTTAGCGACATTCTGTGCGGTCAGAATTTGGATGGGTGACCACTAGTGGCATTAACGACTGAGCGTTTCCGTTCAGAGGATACGTTAAATTGTCGATCCCGGCCTTAAGGCGGCCTAAAAACTCCGTTAGAGCTGTTGGCCACTATAATCTAAAAACCAATGTACAATATTTACTAACATTGCACTGACAGATCAATCAGCTGATAGCAGGAATAGACCTATCACAGAAAACTGAGATTCATTACGATTGTCCATATTGAATCAGTGCCAATTATATTTAATCTCAGTTTTCTGTGATAGGTCTATTCCTGCTATCAGCTGATTGATCTGTCAGTGCAATGTTAGTAAATATTGTACATTGGTTTTAGCTAGATTATAGCTCATACTAACATTTAGCTGATAATTTAAGCGACAGCCTCGTAATACTAACAGTTTCGATACGCCTACAAATATTTTAGAAATAATTTTATGTTAAGAATTTTGATTAGGTACCTAATATTTACTGAAAAGATATAAAAATAATATAAAAAAATATGTCAAAAGTAGGTATTTGTTTATGACAATGTAAGTAAAACGAATTTGTAACTAAAATTAATTATTTAAAGTAGGTACATTTTAATGAGATGATTTATTTATTGATTAAATGTAATAAGTTGTAATTTTATTAATAATCGGCGCTCTTAGCAAATCTGTAAATTGCCTTAAAATGTGCTTTTTCTAATGCATTCCATTTTATTAGTATTGTGCAAAATAGACCAAATTGGGGATAACTTTTTTATTAGAAGCGGTCTATTTATTGTTGATTATGCCTATGAGATTGTTATATTTGGATAATATATTTTCTTAAATGTATAGAATTTATTAAATGCAATCATTTACGTCTGTTGTTTTATTCAA
The DNA here is from genome assembly GCA_958496255.1 of Camptogramma bilineatum. NCBI lineage: Eukaryota > Metazoa > Arthropoda > Insecta > Lepidoptera > Geometridae > Camptogramma > Camptogramma bilineatum. Next base: position 389,735 of record OY292479.1, on the reverse strand, counting down.
TTCGACTTTGAAACACTCTTTGGGGAACATGGTGGAATCGTTCCCCAAATTGGTAACCCCGACGTGATCAGCCGTCGACTACCTCGGACGACCTTCCTGCCGAAACCCGACGACTGAATCCGTCAACACGCAGCACCTTCAGCGGATCGAAAGACCACGGGCAAGTGGGCCGGCTCGTTGCTGAGAACCACCTACTCTGCTTTTGGGGAACGATTCCACCACGTTCCCCAAACACTCTCCGTTGCTGTGGGTATATTTTCATTATATCTTATATCTTCAAGCAGAGCAGGCCTTGCGCGCTCCACTGTAAATAAAAATTCGGGTGCCAGTGGCCTTTAAAAGTTTAAAGCTATGACTTAGTTAGACCTTTCATTTCCTATTCCACAGAAAAAGGTCTGAGATAAGTTATCTCAGACCTTTTTCTGTGGAATAGGATAAGGTGGGTTCTTTCTTCCCCGTGGTCAAACTATTTAGTCCAACAAGGGGTTAAGGGGTGTGAAGTGAACCGCACCGAACGCGTTGAATTTGAATTTTATAATTCTGCGCGCTGATTTTGGGGGTGGTTTCGTTCAGAAACTAGCATGTTTGGAGTTTTGTTTTCACGAGAAGATGAAAAACTGACCGTCTTTAAGCCATAAAGCCATAAAACAGTGTGTTTGACAGAATTGTCTATGGATATTAGGACAATTTCTTTCAGTCAATCAAAACCAAATTAAATATTTCCTTCATCCAGTAATTGTGTTCTGTGCCTTCATCTGTCAAAAGTGTCAAACGCGTTTTTCGCATGGTGCGTTTGTTTTGAATTGCAAAAAAATAATTAAAATTATGAAAGTCCCCAAAAAGGGTAAAGATAAGACGGAGAAAGTGAAGAAAAGGGCTGCGAATACCAAAATCAAGTCCCGCCCGATAAGTAAAGAGCAGGTGTTGGTCGTAGCACAAGAAATCAAATATGCAAGACTTCTCTCTGGCAATGAGAAAAACACTCGTGACAGAGTATTGAAAGCACTGAAGAAGTGGCTCACAAACTGTTTTGAAAAGGGCTACGGTATGTACAGTTTCACACCATCGTTTGCCTTTTATCTAATGGACAATTGAAAAAAAAATATATTTTTGAGTTGACAATCTAACCTCAAAATAATGTTGTGGTGGTTATGTTCTTCAATTAAAGTATAATTATTAACACGTTGGTTTATCTTAGCTAAGTTTTAACAGTAAAATGTCTGATAGCCTTTATTTTCATTTATTTCTGTTGAAATAGAAATACTCAATAAAAACTGTTTTTTGTGAATAGATTCTGTTTGTGTACAGAATTCAAAGAAGAAGACTTCATACGAGTGTGGAAGGGGCTGTTCTATGCTGTCTGGATGTCAGATAAGCCCCTGGTTCAGGTAAATTACCTAGAATTATTATGTCTGATGGTAACTCTAGGCTTACTTACAGGGGGACAGTAGGCATTCTATATGTAGTATTATTATCTATTTTATGACACTGGTTAAACAATGCTCTAGATTCGCCCTGTCACTATCTGACAAAAAAGGATGGCACTAGTTTAAACAGTGTTTCAATTATGACAGAAGTTGAGAGGAGTTAATAAGTAGAGCGGTCTATGTTTACACTCTTCCGAGCTAATTCACATTCAACCTGTTCAGTAACCGCGCAAGTAGCTCTGTCATTTTCATCCCAACAAGACCAAACACAACAAAAGATAACATGCTCATTAAATAAGGTAAATTACGCGATAAAATCCCATGTCCATAAAACTTTTCAAATGTGTTCATTGAATGTCTGTTTGCTCGGAAGTGTGTAAACGCGACATCACATGTTTCTGTCAGGGTGTGTGCCCGCTCAGTAGGCAGCTGGGACTTTAACAACTTCTTCCGATAAACAATTCCAATTCTGGACTACTCAGTTACTATTATAGTTCAATTTCTATTGTCTTTATGCTATAGCGATCTTTTTAAACCCGCTGGCAACACACTGACATTTCCAGGAGGAGCTATGTGAGAGTATAGCCGGCATCCTCTCCCTGTTCCCGGCGTCCCAGCTACGGGCCGCGCTGCTGCTGACCCGGGCCGGGTTCCGGACGCTGGCCACAGAGTGGTACGGGATCGACCAGCATCGCATGGACAAGTTTCTTATGGTGAGTCCTACTGATCCCACTATTCATAATCGATAATCATGATAATTATCCCGTTGATATTTATAATCCAACTAATATTATAAATGAGAAATTTTGGATAGATGGATGTATGTATGTTTGTTCCTCTATAACTCGACAGCCACTGAACCGATTTGGCTGAAATATAAATATAGATGGAGAAATATAGATAAATAATGAACAGGAATGGGAAATACGCTACTTTTTATCTGGGTACCACGCGAGCGAAGCCGCGGGCGGAAGCTGGTAATATTATAAATGAGAAAGTGTGTGAGGATGTATGGATGTTTGTCTTTTTTACGAAAAATCTACTGAACGGATTAGGCTGAAACTCGAAATATACTTCGACAATATGAGCAAGATTTTCGACCCAATGAATATGGAATCCGTGAGCTCCGTGGCCAAGTTGGTAAAAGCACTCCGGCTTGAGGAGGATCGCTTGTATCAATGCGGGTTCGAATCCCGTCGGAATTGAAAAGTTGATAATATAATAATATAATATAATATAAACTTTATTTCAGGCAACTTAAGAATAGTACAGATGGTAAAAACTAATTCTAAGGCCCATAGAAATAAATACCTTAAACCTAAAAATACATATGAATAAAACTTAATCTAGGTCTGTGTGTCACGGCGCGGGGTATCACGTGACAGGCGGCCCTTGAACCGCCGAAACTTCACCCCTTTCGGCCAGAAGTCAATTAAGATAAGACTTAATTTTTGGTTTTGTGTAGTTGGCGCGACGGTACCTACGTGGTAGCCTACGCTGTCTCAAGCAATGCGATTTTAGTCTGACGAGCTGCGAGAAATACGCCAAGATGCTGACTGCCAATGAAGGTATGTAACTTTCATTTTTTAAACAACTTCCAAAATGGAGGAGGTTCTCAAGTCGACTGATGTTTTTTTTTTTTTAATTTCTCTCTGGAAGTCTGGAAGAAATCCCTCTCAGCAATAAGGCCGCATTGTACTAATTAAGACTATATAATATTATGTTGTTATATTTTACTTTTCTTTGTGTACAATAAAGTGGTCATTCATTACATAATTTCATATTCATAACTCCGAAGATCCTCGACAGATCCTCACCAAATTTTTGTGGCACCAATCGGAAAGTATACCCTTTCAAACAAAAAATGAATTTTCCAAATCGGTCCAGGTATCTTCGAGTAATCGGTGAACATAGAGGTACTCATAAAAAAAGATCCCGACGAATTGAGAACCTCCTATTTTTTTAAGTCGGTTAAAAAGTAACTAAACCGTATGAATATTTCAGGTCTGTTCGCGTTGAGAACGCCACATTACGCGCGAAACGCGTCGTCGCTACAACTGCACATATTGGACTGCTTCTTAGAAGAATTAGCTAAGGTAACATACATCTATCTTTAGACAATAGGCAATATGCGTCTGATTCAAAAGCGGGTTAAATGTATTTTATTATGAACATTGTTGCTTTAGAGGTATGTGTGTGTAATTATTTTTTAATATTAAACCATTTTCGATTAGAAAATAAATTTTAAAAATTGCAAAAATTAGTAGGAATTTCAAAATACTTGAAAAGGATGTGAAAGGATGTGACGACACGAGTTCATAAGAAAAGTCAAGGACGAGTCAGATATGACGATCCATAGATAAGTTTTTTTTTTAATTTTCACAATTCCTATACTCGAACTTATTGTTGTCACAGATTACTGTTGTACTTAGTATCAATTTGACGTCACACGTCAAAGTTCACAAATTGTTACTACAACAGTAATCTGTGACAACAATAATAATCGTGTTTCAGATGCGTGAAAATGTTGGTAAATTTCAAAAATTATTTTTGTTATAAAATTTTAGTATTTCGGCGCTGGAATTTTTATGGCGGTTATTTGACGATATAACCTATCGTATAAAATCATAAAAAAAAATTGTGGGAGTTCCCTATTCCTCAATTATTCCTCCACTCCACCTCCACTCAAGCTTGAAATACCTTGAGTTGACAGTATTCGATTCATTCTTTGCTTTATTTATTATCCATCTATGTACAGGTTATTTATTTATTATCTATCTATGCAAGCCTACTCCATCTCAACATTGTTCCAGGCACTACAGTGTCCCGTTAAGTGTAGGCAAAGATTGCCTCCTGACACTGTATAAACTAGTAAAGATGTAAAGGCCTAAGTTTTTTTATGTTGACCTAGCGAGAGTTGAGTAGTTACTTAGACCGAAAAATTAAGAATGAAAAAAATAAAGTTATGACACTACCTTCCGCCCGCGGCTTCGCTCACCTGATGCCCGGATAAAAAATAAAAACTGTATAAATCATCTAGTAAAGATGTAAAGGCCTAAGTTTTATGTACAGGTATCTTCAGGCAAGATCTCCGGTCCCAGCATGTCGGCTCTGCTCTCTCCGTTCATCAGTTACACGTGTTGTGGTGATGTTACCTCTGTGTCTGCGGGCAGTAGACGGCTGCTGACGGCGCTGCTGAGGCAGACCACCCAGGGTCTGGAGTATGCTGAGAGGACCAGGGCTTGGGAGCAGGTAGATAGATATAGTCTGATTGCTCATTACACGCACTAAGGGCCTTATGAAAGATGTTTAAAGTGAAACACTGTTTAAACAACGTCTTTATTTGTGGATAGTGACAAACAGAGACAGGACGCTGTTCAACCAGTGTTCAACTTTAAACATCTTTCATAAGTAAGGGGGTAAAATTGAAAAATGACATTTTTCATATATTTTTAGTTAGTATAATGAGCAATACGACTATAGATAACAACTTTATTGACACACACTTTGACAGCACAGACACACAAAAAATTAGGTTAGTACAGAAATAATAAAAAATTAACTAGAGAAATAGACAAAACGAGAAGGAACAAAGAAGAGGCGAATTACAAAGATACTTTTTAATATAGGTAGGCAGTAGGTACACAAACAATCGAATAAGTAGGCGGGTGAAAAAAAGGTGTGCACTGTGGTGGGTCAATAGGAACCAGTCTCAGCTTTTTGTTACTCTGCGCCATCAAGGTAGAAAAGTTTTCAGCAGCGATAGACACATAAATGAAATGAAATGAAATGAAATGAAATATTGAAATGAAATATTTATTTTGCCAGAAGCATGGTCATATGGTAAGTAAAATAAGTCTTTGTGTCACATACTTCACCGTTAATACAGAATGCAAATAAAATTAGGTACATTTTATCATTACTATCTTTTGTTGAATAAAAATCTTACAAATAAAATAAAAATTTAAACACTTCTTACTTAGGTAGGTAGTTATGTATAGAAATCAATAATTAAATGTCAATTTATAAAAATGTCAAATCAAGTTAATAATAGTTAAAATTATATCAAATTATAATACATTATATTTTATTATTTATGAATTCAGTCACTGTATAAAACGATTTTTTAATTAGCCACTCTTTCAATTTTTTTAAACAGAGTTTCATAGGTAATTCTTTAATATTGCTTGGAACTTTATTAAATATTTCGCCACACATAACGTAGCTGTTCTTTTTATAAAGTTCAGTTCTAGGAACTTTAGACAGAACAATAGGCCTGTTTCATAATTTTGAAAAATGGTACTACAATGTTCAGAAGTTGCTTCTGATTGCTAAAAATAATATATTTCACAATAACTAATGAGATTTACAGAAAAATAAAACTTTTAAGTTTAATATTTAAAATTCACGCCAAAACGCTTCAATATGTCATGGCGTCTCCTGTGACGTCATCACTGTCACAGCCTTATGTAACCAATACGTACAAAGTGATGTTGGTGAACAATTTTCTAAATAAATTCATTTTAATTGTGAATTCCAAAGGATATAAGTGGTGTGTAGTGCCTAAGTGCGACAATAATTCGAAATAGACACCTGAAAAGTTGTATAAAAACTTTTCACGGAACAAAACTATCTGTAAAAAGTGGTTTAGGTACTCTTGCACGGCGGATCTAAAACAAAGAAATATATTATGTAGGTGCTTAGTAAGCCTGCTAAAGGAACAAAGTTATTAACATTATATTTTTTAACAACAAACAACAAATTTAGTTTCCAATATAGCTTATTTTCGAGATTAATACCTGTAGAAGGTATGTATGAAAAAATCTTTATTGTGCTTTTAAATTGATTTTATGGAAAAAACTTTTCTTATTATCTATTATAATATGTCTATTTCAGGGTTCGAAAAAATCCGATTTTTATAATAAATATCAAAATTCCGATTTTTTGATATTTATCCGATATATATCGGATATATATCCAGGCTAAGAAAAAGAAGCAAATTTCATTCTGTAAGGGGATTAAAATGTGAAAGTAATTTGTAAAATATGATAAGTGTCAAATTACCACATTTTTTATTAAAAAAACTTAATAAAGGTATCAAAAGAATTAGTGTTTATTTAAGAAAGAATTTTTTATATTTTTTTATTTGTTATAGTGTTACACCACACTTAGGTATTTACATTTATGTATCATTGCGGGTTCGAATCCCGTTGGAATTGAAAATTTTGATAAGATTTTTCATTTTCAAAATATTTTATTAATAAACACTTTAAAAAAACACTTAAAAAACAATCTAAATTATTCGGAATTGTAGTTTTTCGCTACGTGTTGCCAGGGTTAACATTAATCTCCAAAATTTTTAGTTCAGAAGACAGGAAAAAATCCATTGATATATATCAAGATAAAAATCAATTGATATATATCGTGATATATATCATGATATATATCCGTTGATATATATCGGCGAACCCTGGTCTATTTACGCGGAAGCCTTCACATTTCTGAATTCTGCCGAACAAAAATCATTGTTTGTTCCCAGAAACTCTCCCAACATTAGAACATCCACTATAGGCAAATTAGACGAATTTGCCGTGGTAAATCCTGGTTCCACTATTGTATCTTTTGAGAAAACGACGGACGATAAAATAGATATACCTAAATTAAGCACTAAGAACAAATTAAAACCAAAAAACGACTACCTACCAAAACTTGAAGAGTTATGCGATTTGTATGAATGAAGTTTGTTCTGTTCACTGACAGTAACACTCGTGACGTAATTCGCTCTGATTGGTGTTTCATCTATCATGGCGGATAGCCGTATTTCATGGTTTTATTTTATCAAAAATAAAATTAATCTCACTATAATTTCAATAATAAATATGTTTTACGGAATCTGTGAATCTTAGTTCATTAGATTAATGCATTAATTTAGTGATTACGCATTACAGGAAACACGCCTATTCTATCTGGATTTCTTGTACATCTAGGATAGATATCTCGTGCTTTTGTAAACAGGTTATTGTGTTCCTTGACAAATTTAGTTGCTTCCAAAACATACATGCTAGGCAGTGTTAGTAAATTAAGTTTTTTGAAAATTGGTTTACAAGATTCCCATGGTGGTATGCCTATGATCGCTCGAACACATTTTTTTTGAGCTATAAAAGCTTTACCTATGTTGGTAGAGTTGCCCCATAGTATCAGACCATAGTTTAACACTGAAGCAACGTAGCCGTGATATGCTGTCAGTATTGTATCTTGATTTGACGTTTTCCGTAGCTTGTACAGCACATAAACAAACTTATTCAGTTTTGCACACACTTGATCTACATGTGCTTTCCAGTTGCAATTATGATCTAAAATAACACCTAAAAATTTTGTTTGATCAACTTCAGTTATGCTTTGTCCATTATGGCATAAGGCAAATTGGTTTATGTGTTTCCTGTCAGACATACGAAACTGAATAAATTTCGTTTTTGATACATTGACTTGTAGATTATTTTTATCTAACCAAGCAATTATGGAGTCAATTGTATTATTTATGTCAGCTGTGTATCTTGAAATGTCGAAATAACCGACCAACCGACAACAACAGTTGGTCGGTCGACCACGGGCAAGTGTGCCAGATGGGCCCGTTGCAGAGGAACCACCTACTCTGCCTGCAGGGGAACTATTCCACCATGTTCCCCAAAAGCTAAAGTACATACATACATACATAAAATCACGCCTCTTTCCCACAGGGGTTGGCAGAGACCACGGACTAAAGTAAATTAAATATCAATAAATACTTTGATTAGATTCAGAAAGTCAATTACAGGTTCTCGCGTTAGAATAGAGAGAGCAGCTAGGGTCTGGAGTATGCTGAGAGGACCAGGGCTTAGGAACAGGTGACTAAATAGTTTTTTCATTTCTCATACACGGAAAGTACGCTTGAAGTTACCTGAACAGAGGGATGAAAGTAGTACTTTTCCGCCCTGGGAAGCAATTTTCCCTGCTGTCAAATTAAAAAAAAAATCATTCTATTTTGACATTTCTATTGAGTCATGTTGAAACTTTTTACAAAGCAAAAGTAATATTTGACATTTCTATTTTACCTTTTTATTGAGAATTGCTGTAAAAAATATTTTCAACAATTTATTACATGAGTATTGTTATTAATAATTACTTTTCATCTAATATTATTATTTCAACAAGATTTTGAGCTTGAAATATTTACCATCTTCAATGACAAAAAATACTGGCTGAAAAAAAAGGTGGGCGCCTTTTTTGTTTTTTTTTTTCAGTGGCCAGCTACCAGCCAGTATTTTTTTTAAAGCACCAATTCGATTTTTATCTGTTTTGTCGATCGGGAGCAGAGATTTTTATAAAATGAGCTAATCAGGTTTTTATTTACTTTCCTAATATTCGAAATGAAAAGCAGAGTGTTTACCTCGGGTGAAATACCTATTACGGCACTCGAACTATTAGCGCCCTCGCTACGCTCAGGCGCCAAACCATCTCGTGCCGCAATAGGTTACTTTCAACCCTCGTGCAACAATCTACTATTTATTGACTAAAAGTCAAAAGAATCAAAAGTCAAATTCATTTATTCAATAGGATCACACGGTGTACCACTTTGAAACGTCTTAAGAGCTAGGTGATTCTACTCCTGTTCTTTCGCGACCAACACCGTGTAGAATCAGGGCAACAAACACGGTATGGGGCCTAGCTTTCTTTTCGGTGATCCATCCGCTTAAATCTAAATATTATAGACTTAGTTATTAATTATAAGTAATGAATTTCAAATAGGATGTGTACCATTGTTTGATGAATAAATGAAATGAAATAGAAGTTTACTTTTTCTAGTATAATGTTTTAATCATTGTTTTTCTAAATTTTGATTAAATTGTGATTGTCCACAGATGGGCTGTCCGGAAGGTGGTCCGGAGGCGCTGGCCCTCGTGTCTGATGATGAAGAGGATCCCGAGGGTCAGACCGGAGCGGGCAGCGATGAGGATATAGATGATGAGTGAGTATATGGCTTGAATCGAAGCGCTCCTGGCTTAGCTCTAACTACCTAAGTAATAAGATAGATAGATAGATAGATGGCAATTATTGTCATACAAGCAACACAATAACTTACTTGTTATTTATAACATAAATAAAAATTAAAATTACGTGCGGTATAGAGGCGTGAAACAGTCAACTAAGGATTAAGGAGGGTTTCAAATTAAATCAAAAATTGTTCACAGAATTAAAAAAGTAGTTCCTAACCTTTTCAACCTTGTTACCCCTATAACAATGTCAAGGAATCCGATTTTACCCCCGTTTAATTTTCAACCGCCTCCCCCTTACCCCCCGTCCTTAAAAAAATCAGTTAGATTACATTCTATGTTCTGATTTCTATGTTCATCACACAAATGTTTGTCCTGGATGGGAATCGAACCCACGACCTGCAGCGCAGAAGGCAGAGCTACTACCAACTAAGCTAAGAGGCCAGTCTTATTAATTAATTAGAAGCTTCTGACGATGCGATGCGTAACTTGCGACTGACTATAGCTACTTACATATAGGAACAGCTCATTCCCTATTCCTAACAAAAACAAATTATTGTTTTTGTTAACTACATAGTTTTATTTTATAATTTTTGTATGTATGTTAGTCTGTAAGGTATTTACTCTGTCTCCCGCGATACAAGCTTGTCCTAGTGCGGGGTCTTTGTAAATTATTTGCCCTATTTGTTTAAACTATTTTTGTCGTATATGTAACAATGTATTTACGAATTTTTTTTTTGTGACCTTTCCAGATCTAACAAGCCCTTAGACCCTCGTGCAGGGCGCGTCAACGTGGAACTACCCCTACTGCCCGTGCCCGCGGGGTTGATAGCCGCCGCGTTGAAGGAACTGTTGGGGAAGTCCACTTCTAAGGCGCACAAGAGGATCAGGATCTGTTTGGAACGGTCAGTGATAAGATAAGGTCAAAGATGAGGTCAAAGGTCAGTCGAGCTCAAAGGTCAATTTCAGGGTCAAGGATGATTTTTGGGGTCAACAGCCAAGTTCAGGATCTAAGGTGAATTTTAGGGTGTAAGGTCAATATCAGGGTCAAAGGTCAACTTCAAGGACATTTTCAGAGTCACGAGGTCATTTTTGGGGTCAATGAACAAGTTCACGATCAAAGGTCAACTTTAGGGTGAAAGGCTGAAAAGTCAGTTTTGGGGTCAATATAGAACTACCCCTACTGCCCGTCCCCGCGGGGTTGATAGCCGCCGCGTTGAAGGAACTGTCGGGGAAGTCCACTTCTAAGGCGCACAAGAGGATCAGGATCTGTTTGGAACGGTCAGTGATAAGATAAGGTCAAAGGTCAGGGTCAAAGGTCAGTCGGGGTCAAAGTTCAAGTTCAAGGTGAAAGGACATTTTCAGAGTCAGAGGTCAATTTTGGGGTCTATGGACCAGTTCAGGATAAAAGGTCGATTTTAGGGTGAAAGGTCAGTTTCGAGGTCAAAGTTTCAGGGTGAAAGGAAATTTTCAGAGTCGGAGGTCAAATGTCAACTTCAGGGTCAGTCATCGTTGGGATTAAAGTAAATTTTGAGATCAAAAGACATCATCGGAGTTAAAGTAAAGTTTTGAGGTCAAAAGTCATCTTCAGAGTCAAAAGCTACGTCATACATACATACATAAAATCATGCCTGTGTCCCATCATAGGGGTAGGCAGAGACTACAGATCTCCACTTGCTACGGCCCTGACACACTTCTTTCAAAAGTTACTTGCGAGTCAAAAATTTCAAAACACGTTATAATCACCAGGTTCGAGAAACTGGCCAAGGGCGAGTACCCCCTCACAGTGACCGCTCCCACCACAGAGGACTCAGTTAGGACGCGTCCGCGGAGCGCAGCGAGGAAACTGAGGGCCTTGGAGGGGAAACTCAAGTCCGATACCGACGAGCTGAAGTTACGAGGTATAAACATACACACACACACACACGCTCGCTCACTCACACACACTCGCTCACTCACACACACACACACACACACACACACACACGCTCGCTCACTCACACACACTCGCTCACTCACTTACACACTCACTCACACTCACTTACACACTCAATCACACACTCACTCACACACTCACACTCACTTACACACTCAATCACACACTCACTCTCACACACACTCACTCACTCATACACTCACTCACTCATATACTCACACATATACACACACACACACAGAGACACAGAGGATTCAGTTAGGACGCGTCCGCGGAGCGCAGCGAGGAAACTGAGGGCCTTGGAGGGGAAACTCAAGTCTGATACCGACAAGCTGAAGTTACGAGGTATAGACATACACACACACACACACACGCTCGCTCACTCACACACTCACACATTGTAAGCAGCCCCAAAAAACAATTCAAGAATCTTAAAAATGAAATAAACTAAATAGTTACATTACATTTTAATTTTTAACCAACTTAAAACAAAATGTGACTTCTATTCGTTCGACTTATGGGCTGTTGTTAATTATGAATTACTAGCTTCCGCCCGCGGCTTCGCTCGCATGGTACCCGGATAAAAAGTAGGTACCCTATATCCTATTCCTGGTGATAAGGTTCAAAATCCTTTGTACATTGTCAGTTAGCATTCCAGTTACGTAGAATATAACTTCCTTGGTTACTTATTTTATTTATTAATCTGAACAACAAACAGCTACATTATATAGTAATGTTATGAAATACTAGCTGACGCTCGTGGCTTCGCGCTCGTGGACCACTATTTTGTTTATCTCACGGGAACCATGCATTTTTTCGGGATAGAAAGTAACTTATGTCCTATTCTCGGTCATTAGCTATCTATGTTTCAAATTTCAACCAAATCGGTTCAGTAGTTATGGAGATACGTGGTAACAAACATTCACACACACACACGGACTTTCGCCTTTATAATATTAGTTGGAGTAGGATATAGAAAACAGTTTTGGTAATAACGCAGCCCACGACATTGTTCGTTACATATCGCACACCCAGATCAACACTGCACTAAGTCAAAACAGCACTCCTCTCAGAATCGACGAAAATCTCCTCTTTTATCAAAGTTATTGCCAAGGTCTTTAATAATTCACATGTAACACACAATAAACTACATGAATTATTAAAGACATTGCCAATTACTTTGATACAAGAGAAGATTTTCGTCGATTCTGAGAGGAGTGCTGTTTTGACTTAGTGCAGTGTTGATCTGGGTCTGCGATATAATAACTGTAAGATATGTGTTGCAGGTCTCAGCAGGAAGCATCGCAAGCGTCTGCTCGCGAAGACCCGCCTCGGACACAGCATTGTAGAGGACGTCGAGATTATACACAAGGCACGTAGAAAGTCTAAGGTGAGACACCAGGCTAAAGGCTATAATACCCGAATAATGAAACGCTACTTAAATAGTTGAGACGTTATTACTCTTCGGAATCGTTTACAAAAATGACAGTTATTGTCAATGATAAGCACTAGAATGAGGCTGGATTCGACCAAACTGGATTAAGTTTTTACTCGAGAGTAAATTACTGTTTGTTTGAATACTTTGACATTGTAAAGTTGACAACTTATAACCAGGATAATTTGTATGCAGATAATAATGTTCGGTTGCGCTTTCTAAACAATTCTATTTCGAATTATATCGGCTAGTTACTCTGGAGTAAGATGACTTTTGGTCGAATCCAGCCTAAGTAGTGTTTAGTATTCGGGTGTAATAATAATAATAATAAAACGTTTATTTCAGGCAACAATAGTACAAGTGAAAGATGTTAAATACTTATAACTACTAATGGCGGCCGTTGAGTATCTTGGATCAGCGTGAAATTTTAATTTTGAAATAATACTATGTTACAATGAATTAGATAAAATAGTTGCTTAACAACCATATAAGCACCTATTGATTTATTAAATGCGATAATTTCAAAACATTTTGAAACGAAAAGTTGTAGATGAACATTTTGAGTATTAAATTCTTATAAGTACATCTCTACTAAACCCGTGGAGCTATAATCGAAATTTTACCTAAAATTAAATGCTTTGCTCTACTCTATTACTAATTTTAAACAAAAGTAATCATTTTCGCACATATCGCGAAGAAAAAGTGGTTTGAAAACCTCAAAATCTTCATCGATTTTTGTCGCTTACCGTGTAACTTACTTATACAAAAGAATACAAAATAATGACAATTATTAACATTTACTATTTTTATTTACAGAATAACGGATGGTTGGTCGAATCAACAAAAACAGAAGACACATCCAACAAAGAAAACCAGAATAAAAAGAAAGAAAAACAACCAAAAGACAAAACTCTGAAACGCAAACTAGATGGCGCCACTCACGCCCAACAAAATGGCGTCTCCAAGAAAATGAAACTAGAGAAAAAAATAAAGGATAAAATCAGTCCAAAGAAGAAAGAAGTCGTCGAAAAGAAAATAAAAGAAAAGGACACAAACAAACAAACGAAAGAGAAGGAAGTACCTAAACCTAAAATCAAAGTTGACAAAAAGGTAGAAGAAAAAAATAAAAAGAAGGAATCGCCGAAACTTGTAATAAACAAATTGAAGACATTCTCCAAACAATTGAAGAAAGATAAAACAAAAGTTGTCAAGAACGAGTCAAACTTTGATACGCCAAAAAAGGTGAAATTTGTACTCAAAAACAATTCTATGCAGAAACCAGTGGATTACTACAAGAGTGTGCGACAGAGTCCGAGCATACCGTTCGATAGTTCCAAAAAACCGAACAAAACGAACTTAAAGCCATCATCACCATCTCCCATAAACCCTTTCTTTAAGAAAAAACTTAGAATGAAACATTAATGATAAGTTAAGCCGCATAAAGTTCGTATGGCCAACTCTGGTGACGGAGTTTTTAGCCTAAAGGCCTCCGTCATGGCTTAACGACTTAAAAGCCGGGACCGACAATTTAACGTGCCCTCCGAAGCACGGAAGCGCTCAGCACGTAATGCCACTTGCGGTCACCCATCCTAAGAGTGACCGCGCACAATAACTTCTTCAAACGTTAGTTCATAGAATTCCATATGAGGAATACCTAAACCGCACAAGGCGTTGCGGTGCGGTGCGGGTGCGGAATTGACATGTCAGCTACAACCTTTAGGACCAATTCTTGACACTTAGGCCTCTATTAATAAACTCCGCTCAACTTCTGTCAAAGTTGCACCACAGATGATATTGCCATCCTTTTTTGTTGGACAGTGACAAAGAAAGATACCTAATAGTTAAATCCGCGGTGCAACTTAAGACACAAGTTGAGCGGAGTTTATTAAGAGGCTAATAAGTCCAATAATGTGGTAGGATTTTGAAGGAAAACATCGTGAGGAAACTTCAGACTTACCTCTACACTTTACATTTACTTTTATTCTGAGCTTGTCATCCAATTGTTTGGACATCCCGCTGACTACCCTTGACATCTTCAATGGGTCTTAATCAGATCCACTCGGGATCATTACTTTTGTTTTGATGAATTATAGAGAGAAATGCATAACCTAATGAGTTGCGGAAAGTAACTGTCCATTTTGTTAAGAGAATGATCACAGAACTATATCGAGATAAAAGCAAAAAGTTCGTTGATTTGTATGGAGACCGACCGTGTAACTTGCGTAGGTACTTTGACGAACACAGTTGACAGTTTGGATTACATTGCTGGTTCTCAATGCTCGCCAAGTCTGGCGCGTCTAATTAAAGCCGCAATGGAATGAATTCCGAATGAACTTCGCGGCGAGCAAAGAAGTCCTCAGCCCTTCTTTTCACGCGAGGTACAATCTTTGCTTCTATCTCGATATAATTATGTAATAATGATCCTAGGTTAAACTACTGGACGAATATACTTCGTTAAACCGATGGGTATATTATTATTAATAATAATGTATAATAAATACTATTGCTTCACAACTTTCAGAGGAGAAATTACCTACAGGAGCATGTAGTTTTTAAACTTTCGTTTGTACTTTGTTTACCTACCTCGAGTCCAAAATTCAAAATTTAAAAACAATTTATTCAGTAGGACCACTATGACTATAAGGTCAGCCTTTTGGATCAGATTTTGCAACGTGCGTATACGTACGTCGAATTGACCTCGCACACTGGTTGCGTTTTTTTCCGTTACATGTATGAATCACAACAATTTTAACGTGTTTTTATTAAATGTGATGAGAGTGAATGAGGCGAAAGAGGTGTGTCAGGATCGTAGCAAGTGGAAATCCGTGGTCTCTGCCTACCCCTGTGGGAAAGAGCTGTGATTTTATGTATGTATGTGTTTCTATTACATTTCTTAGATTTGTGTCCGTACACCAAATTAATATTTTTTTCTTTAATATTGAATTTTACGCACGAAAGCCTAAAAAATCAGAGCAAGTTGGGATTGATTTCGGACGTCGGAACTATACGTACGTACACCCACGTCTAATCGGATAGTGTGCGAGGCCCCGTTGTGCTCGGTGTGTTGGGATCGTTCATGTACGCACGTCTAAAATGCGGATGAAAACGCATCCAAATTGCGGCCGGCCTAACTCCGCTTTGGTAGAGTCTTGGCCTTATGATTGTGTTCATACTATCTGCTGTCGTTTATTTGTTCTCTGAGAAAATTTAGTAAGCTAGGATTTGATTGTTTGTTTTTCGTAGGACAATTTGTTAAGTTTTAACTAAAGTATTGTACTATTGATGAAATAAAATGATTATTAATTTATATTTTGTTTTAATTAGTAACGAATTTGAGCAAGGTAGAAAATTAATATTAAGGTCCCTTTTAGGTAAGCTAGACCAGTGTTCCGCAAACTTTTTGTATTCAAGGTAAGGTACATGTAGGAAATCTGAAAATTTTGGAGGCACACCATAAATTAAAAATCTATTTTTTAATGCGAAACATGAGCATAACTGCTCCACGGTACACTAGTGTGCCGCGGCACTCACTTTGCGGAACACTGAACTAGACCACACTTGCTTTATCATTATCAGGCAAACAAACGATCTTATCAAATTGGCGATTTGCGAGCGTTTTCAAAGCGGAGCGGGTGCGCAGCGAACCGCTATTACTCCGGTAGGAGTATAGTTTTCTGTGCAGCGAACACCCCGCGGGTGCGGAGCGAATATGCAACCTTTTTTTCGTCGACTGTGTGAACGCCAAGAGGCGCGAGGGGCGGGGCGGGATGTACTCTGAACAATTTTTATGAAGAGTGTAAAAAATGGCGTCCACGGACGCTAGCTGTAGCGAGTTTGTTGCGCGGACGACTCCGCTGCGCGTTCGCCACGTTTTCGCTGCGCACCCGCTCCGCTTTGAAACCATTCAGAAACCGGCAGTAAACGCTCTTAGCCTGGCACACGGGCCACCGACCGACCACAACAACAAAACGCCGCCACCGATAGTTTTCATTCACTTATATGGACTCGCCGCACAGGCTTGCTGCGGGTGGTCGCCACACCTTTGTAGCTTCTAGCTTCAGGTGGCGGCGTTTGTGGCCCGTGTGCTTCGACCTTTATAGTTATAAAAACAAACCAGCGATGTTTTCCTTCACCGTCTTCGAGCGTTGAAAAGATTAGGTGTTCAAAAATGAAACCACAACTTCAGTATATATGAATATCGTTATATTTCGCGCAATATGTACAGTTACACCTAATATCCACAATGGTCTTTGCTTACAGCTAACATTTGCACTACGTGTGACACAGACTGTCCGTCTAAAATCGGCATTAACTTATATAAAGTCATTTTAAGAATCTATATAACATTATATTCAAATCTATATGCGATGGGTTTGCAACCATATAATTCTAACTTCAGCATAATGTGGGTAAGTATGTACAGTCAGGGACAAAAATTGATGAACATTTGAGTTTGTTAATCTCCCGCGGAGTTCTCATCAAAATTTTAGCTAATATTAGACGCTTTGCCGTGCTATATTACTAAATATAAAAAAAGAGTTACCAATTTTGCAATGAATGATGTAAACCTCAAACAAAATGTTCATTGGTTTTTGTCGCTGACTGTACCTTTGTATTTGGACATACCTCTGACTACTCCCGACATCTCATCATTATGTAACTTTTATAAAAATATAAGGTTTTTTTTAAATGCTGCTGCGTGCAAAATAGAATTCATTATTAAAATTAAAACATTTGATGTAGTGAAAATGAATTATTTAATTACAAATTCAACATAATTAGGCCAGAATTAAATATTCTAAGTGGAAGAACATTTTGTACGTTACGTGTGGATCTTTTAAACATATAAACTTATATTTTAAATGATTTAACTACATATTTACATTAAATGCATTTATTTCTATTAAATCTATATTTTTTCTAACAGCGTAATTATATTACATTATTGGCACTGCACATTTATATACAAAATCATTTTTTTATAATTATATTTGATGAATCCACCATTTTGTAAAGAAGTTAAGCGTATCTAAGTTTTATACATTGAAGTGAAAACTACACTTAAAAATAAATTTACATTATCTGTTATTCGTGTCATTATGTTCCCATTGTATTCTTATAATCTAAATTCTGTCAAATAATAAAATTTGTTTTCATAATTGATAAAAATCATTAATACAAATAATAAAAAAAAAAACATTTCATTTCATTAAATTTTCTTAAAATCTATCTGTTCTCTTTTTTAATTTCAATTGCAAAACTCTAATGTGCTAGCTCACTCATTCGCGAGTCGTAAGCCAAGGGCGTATCCTAGTGATTTATACCAATGATTTTAGAACTATTTTCAAATCTCAATCCCATAACATGACAGTGAGTCATATAGTTGTAAAGCTGATTGTACTTGAGAAAATGTATAAAAATGACTATAAGGTGGCCACACACCTATATTTATATGAAACTACCTGCTGCCCGCGGCTTCGCGCGCGAGGTACCCGGATAAAAAGTAGCCTATGTTACTCTCCAGCCCTCCAACTATCTACACACAAAAAAATTACGTCAATCCGTCGCTCTGTTTTGACGTGAAAGCAGGACAAATAAACAAACAAATAAACACACTTTCATATTCATAATATCGGTACGGATAGTATGAAACCACAGTCAGTCAAGAACTCTGTGGTGTGTTTTCAGTGTGTATTTTCATTAGTTTTGTAACATTTCGCGGATTTTTTGTGTAGGTAAATGAATGTCAACAATTAATTTAATTTTCGTTTAAAAATTATGTTAACAATAATGTTTCATAAATCATTTTATCCCAAATTGTAACATTTTGAAAATATGTGATGATTTGGGTATATGCATAAAAGCCTTAAAATTTAGCAATATTAATACATTTCAAACACTTTGGAATGTCTATAATAACGTTCACATTTATAATTTAGATTTTATACACTTACCGCCCTATTCATAATAGTCGCGTAACATTTAGTTAAACTGATAAGTCGAGTATATCTTTTATCTTGAGAAATTAAAATGTATTATGAACGAGGCCCTTAATAGGTAGTTATTTGTTGGTAGTCTACTTTTCAATATCATTATTAATTTACATTTTTTATTTTAAATTGTCATCAATTTTTACCCTCATATAATTAGTCCGATTAATTCTATAACTTAAATATTTTTGACATTGTTTCGAATACTGAAACCCTACTTAGTTTAAGTGTTACTTATCTTATCATTGACCTAAACAGTTTTTTATAAGATTCAGAAGAGTATATCAGAATTATATCGAGATAGAAGCAAACAGTGTATGTACCTCGCGTGCCGAAAAGGGCTGAGGACTTCTTTGCTCGCCGCGAAGTTCATTCGGAATTCATTCCATTGCGGCTTTAATTTGACGCGCCAGACTTGGCGAGCATTGAAAACCAGCAATGTAATCCAAACTGTCAACTGCGTTCGTCAAAGTACCTACGCATAATACACGGTCGGTTTCCATACAAATCAATGTTTGCTTCTATCTCGATTTAGTTCTGTAAGACCGTCTCAAATAGATAAGTGCGTCTCAAATTTAAGTAGCGTTTCAGTTTGGGCATTTGTCTTGTAAAATATTACTTTTGTTCTAATAATTCTGTGACACTTGCTTGAATGAATGACATTAAAATTACCTACGGCATTTTTAATAGTGAACTATTCTATCATTTCTGATAATTGCTCTTAAGGGAGTGTCCACATTGCGTTTTCTGCAGCGCGTTTTTGAGCTGCGCGTTTGTATCGATACAAACGCGCGTTCGCAACGCGTATTTTTCCATACAAAAGCGAACCGGGAGGGGCTGCGCGGGGGGCTGCGCGTTCGCATCGCGTTCGAATCGCGTTTGTATCGATACAAACGCGCTGCAAAAAACGCAATGTGGACACTCCCTAAGTCGTTAAGCCATGAGGCCTTGAGGCGGCCTAAAATCTCTGTCACCAGAGCGACTAGCCCTTGCAAACTCCGCTGTGTCACAGATATTTCACAAGTTGTCACAATGTACAGCATATGTCACTAATTCACTTGTTTTAATATAAGAAAGAGGGTGTCACTATTTTCGCTATATGTCCCAGATATTCCCTAGTATTATGACAGGTTGTGTCAAGTTGTGACAGGTTGTCACAGGTATTATGCCACTTATTCACATGTTTTATGTAACACAGGTGTCACATTAAGTTCACGGGATGTCACTACTTTATTTGGTTTCTGAGCCACTATTTCACTTCGCTATATATAGGTTGTGACATGGTGTGACAGGTTGTCACAGGTATTATGCTACTAATTCACTTGTTATAGTAACACAGAAGGTGTCACATCTAGTTCACGATCTGATTCTGTCACAGTTAGTTATACGCGCCACTATTTCACTTCATTATGACACAGATATTTTCCAACATGTGCACTATTTCACTTCCCCACTGTCCCAAATATTTCCCAGTATTGTAACAGGTAGTCTCACAGCATTGTAGTTATCACGGGTTGTCACAGCGTTGTACAATTTTATTAAAGTTCAATGACATTATGTCCCAAATATAACTTATGAGACCCTATCATTGCTATCTTTTGAATTATTATCCATAGATATTGATTATTGTGGCAGGTAGTGACAGCGTTGTGGCAGGATATCACGGGTTGTAACAGATTGTCCAGCGTTGTGGCAGGTTATCACGGGTTGTGGCAGGTAGTGACGGGTTGTGAGGTTTTTCCAGTATGCACTTTTTTACTTCCCCACTTCCAAAATATTTCCCAGCATGTGACAGGTTTTGGAAGTTGGTCACAGCGTTGTGGCAGGTTTCAGGGGTTGTGACAGGTTCTCACGGGTTGTGACAGCGTTGTGGCAGGTTGTCCAGCGTTGTGGCAGATTGTGACGGGTTGTGGCAGGTAGTGACGGGTTGTGACGGGTTGTGAGGTTGTCACAGCGTGTCGCACGTGTAGTATATATCGACGGTGTCGTCCCCTAGTGTCTCGGCGTGTAGGACGCACCGTGTCGCGCGCTAGGGTCGCGGCGAGACGGGCGCGGGCTTGGGGGGCAATCGCGGGGCCACGGACCTGCGGAGACAAATATAATCATTTAAATAACACACTGGCCTTGATGTTTATATTGGATACAAAAAGTGTGGCATCGAAAAGAAAGCTAGTAGTCCCCAAACCGTGTATGTTGCCCTGATTCTTTACGGTGTTGGTCGCGAAGGAACAGGAGTGGCCTAGCTCTTAAAACGATTCAAAGTGGTACACTAGTGACCTTATTGAATAAATTAATTTGACTTTTGACTTTTGAGTTAAGCAACGTTGTGCGCGGTCACTTGTAGGGACCGCGAGTGTATGGGTGACCGTAAGTGGTATTACGAGCTGAGCGCTTCCGTGCTTCGGAGGGCACGTTCATTGTCGGTCCCGGCTTTTAAGTCGTTAAGCCATGACGGAGGCCTTTAGGCGGCCTAAAAACTCCGTCACCAGAGTTGGCCACTTGCTCATACGA
Source organism: Camptogramma bilineatum (assembly GCA_958496255.1). Classification (NCBI taxonomy): domain Eukaryota; kingdom Metazoa; phylum Arthropoda; class Insecta; order Lepidoptera; family Geometridae; genus Camptogramma; species Camptogramma bilineatum. The sequence continues at coordinate 368,406 of OY292479.1, read as the reverse complement.
AAGAAGAAGAATAATCATTAAGTAAGTAAAGTAAAACCAGAAAAAAATGTATTTCGGAAAACATCGGAAACAATCGCTTAAAATTACAAAAACGATTGACGAAAAGTCATTTGGAAATGAAAATTACTCATAGTTTCAACTTTATCGCAAACAAATAAATATCACTGTCATTTTTTAGAAAAGCAAATTAGTTGCAAGCCGTGCTCTCTGCGCTGCTAACGACGTGCACTTCTGTCGCATTCTGTTTTGTGGAATCATACACTGCTGTCGGACATATTCGGGAAACAAGAAAATAACCGATGTCCATTAAAGCTTGTAATACTGTAAGTTTGTATGAGCTTGTGGCCAAATACATAAAAAAAGCACAAAAAAAAACATTCCGACGAATTGAGAACCTCCTCCTTTTTTGAAGTCGGTTAAAAAGAAGTCCAACATTCTTTATTATCAGGGATCGGAATTGGGTGTGTGAAAATACCTAAAGTTTGCAGCGGGACATAATATGGAGCTGTTACAACCACTTAAGTTCAACCGATTTTGGATTTTACCGGTTTAGTTTTGGTTTTTTTTTACATGTTCCTTACCTTTGAAACACTGAACTACAAGCTGCTAAAGCTAAAACATTTACAAGCTGCTAAAGGAACTAAAAAACCGAATTTTAACTGGAAAAGTACAAAACAAAAATTAATTTAGAACTGTATTAGCAGCTTGTAAATGTTTATAGTTTGGTATTTCAAAGGTAAGGAACATGTAAAACAAAAAAAACCGAAACGAAACCGGTAAAATCCAAAACCGGTTAAACTTCAGTGGTTGTAACAGCTCCATATTATGTCCCGCTGCAAACTTTAGGTATTTTCACACACCCAATGAGAAAGACTCACGATTTTTGTTGAGTATGCAGATTTGTAGATACAAAAAAAACAAAAAATACTGTGTTTTTGGTTTTTTAATCGGATCAAAAATGACCGAGTTACAGAGATTTTAGTGCACCAATCTAAAAAACGCTCGCGAGAAGACCGCGACTGGCTGTGACCAGTGGCGTAACTATACCGTCTGGGGCCCGTGGCAAAATCTTTTGATGGGGCCCTATCAGTAAATCAGGCCCTATCGTCACGAGCTCGCGGCCTCTTGGGCCGGGGCCCTCTTGGGTCGGGGGCCCGTGGCATTCTGCCAGCCTTGCCACCCTATAGTTACGCCACTGGCTGTGACGTCACCAGGCGCCCGCGGCTCGCTCCATTAGTACAAAATCCCTAGTTATTTTCAAACTAATTTCCGCCCGCGGCATCGCTCGCGTGGCACCTGGATAAAAAGTAGCCTATGTCCTATTCCCGCTCATTACCTATCTATATTTTAAATTTCAGCCAAATCGGTTCAGTAGTTGTCGAGTTATAGAGGAACAAACATACATCCAAACATCCAAACTTTCGAGGTCATTCACGTTTTTTGTTAAGTAAGTACTTATGCAGATTTGTAGATTTAAAAAAATTATAAATGATTTCATTTTTATTTTTAAATATGATTACGACTGTATTCCCAAGGCGCAGTAGACATATTCTATCAGATCTTTTAGGAATTTTTAGATCCGTTGAAAAAGTCTAAGCGGGTAGTCAGAGGTAGAGAAGCAGTGTTGGCCGAGTGCGCTAGTGCCTCGACTTTCAATCCGAAGGTTGTGGGTTGAAACCCGGCCGTGCATTAATGGATTTTTCGTTTCGAAAAATGTATAAGTAGGTACCTAAGTAGGTATGCGCTTTAACACGAGCTCTAAACGGTGCAGGAAAATATTTTGAGAAAACCAGTTAGCTTTCTAATAGCGTCGATGGGCTTGCAACCTGTTACGTATGGAATGTTGTCTGCTGCAAAATGTGGGAATGTATCAAATGTGTTTGGAAATACCTCGGACTACCCCTTACATATAAAAAAACAATAAATACCTACTTACTGTGTTTTTGTTTTTTTAATCGGATCAAAAATGACCGAGTTTTATTACAGACAGAGATTTTAGTGCACCAATCTAAAAAACTCTCGCGAGAAGATCGCGACTAGATGTGACGTCATACCATACATCCATCCATCCAAACATCCATGCAAACATCCAAACTTTCGCATTTTAATATTAGTGTGATTCGACTCCTGATTGTTAGTTTTGTTTGTAATTGTTTTCGGTAAGTACCGGTACCTACCTAAAATACCTATTCAGTAAAAAGTTTAGAGGCAAAAATTATTTTTAAGTAGGTACCTACCTACCTACTTGCTACTTACCTAGGTAGGTACCTACCTACTTAAAAATAATTTTCGACTTTAAACTTTTTACTGAATAGGTATTTTAGGTAAGTACCGGTACTTACCGAAAACAATAACAAACAAAACTAACAATCAGGAGTCGAATCACACTAATATTAACCTACCTAAATTATTTACCTACCTACTTAAATTATTACCTACCTAATTTTAAGTTAATATTATTACCTAATTTTAAGTAGGTACCTACTTAAAAATAATTTTCGCCTTTAAACTTTTTAGTGAATAGGTATTTTTTTATACATACCTACTTTTAATCGTAATACCTAATTAATAATTTGTATGTACGAGTCAAAATAATCACATACCTACCTACCTACCTAAACTTGGTTTTCAAATCACACTATCACACTTTCACATCACACTAATCATACTATCACACTAATATTATAAATGCGAAAGTTTGGATGTTTGGATGGATGATGTTTGTTCCTCTATAACTCAACAACCACTAAACCAATTTGGGTGAAATTTTAAATATAGATAGATAATGACTAGGAATAGGACATAGGCTACTTTTTATCTGGGTACCACGCGAACAAAGCCGCGGGCGGAAGCTAGTTAATATTAAAAATGCAAAAGTTTGGATATTTGTATTTATGTTTGTTCCTCTATAACTCGACAACCACTGAACTGATTTGGCTGAAATTTAAAACTTAGATAGTTCTTGACCTGAAATAGGACATAGGCAACTTTTTATCCAGGTGCCGCGCGAGCGAAGCCGCGGGCGGAAGCTAGTTTGAAATTAAGTAGCGATTTTGTACTAGTAGACCGAGCCGCGGGCGCCTGGTGACGTCAGACGCAGCGCGAAGCTCCGAGCGCGCGTTTCGAAATGGCCGAAAAGAAAACTTGAATAACTTCGTCATTTATTGATGGATTTTAATTATTTAAAAAACAGAATGCTCAGAATGCTAAAGAGTATACGCCCTCATACTTAGAAACCCAATATTTCGTTTAGTGATTGATTCTCATTCCGATCTCTGTTTATTATAGATATTATACACTTACGTATTATTATTAGTGTTTGTATGTTGTCTCCTCTGCAGTATCGCGGAGTGTGCGGGTCGCAGCAGTGCGGGGGCGGGGGCGGGCCGCGGGGGCAGCGGGGGCGGGACGCTGCCCCCACCGCCCCCACCGCACGGGGGCTGGGGCAGGGGCAGGGGGAGGGGGGTGCTGGCGGTGGAGCCGTAGATGGGGGACGCGCCGCTGGTCGTCACTGATGATGATGACTGGAATAACAGTAATTTTAATCACACTATGAATAATATCGTGGTACATGGTCCAGGCTAGCAAAACACCGTGAACTATGGTCACAATAGGCAATATGCGTCTGATTCAAAAGCGGGTTAAACGTATTTTTCTATGAACATTATGGCTTTAGAATTATGTGTGTGTAATTATTTTTTAATAATTTTTAATTTTCGCTTAGAAATTAATAATTAAAAAGTGCAAAAATATAGTGGGAATTTCATAAGACTTGAAACGCAACGCTATTTGTCACGTATGCTGTGACGTCACACTCCTTCAAACTCGACAGAAAGTTTTTTTTTCTACCTACAAGCGCGTGTAATTTTGGTGACTTGTGACGTCACGTCCGTTTCAAGTGCATGAAAATGTTGATAAATTTTAAAAATTATTTTTGTTATAAAATTTTAGTTTTTCGGCGCTGGAATTTTTGTTACGGTTATTTAACGATATAACCTATCGTTTAAAACCATAAAAAAAATTGATGCATATTGCCTATTGGAGGAGGCCTTTGTCCTAAGAGGCACACAGGCAGACACTGAGGCAGATGTTAGTTAAGCTGTAGGATTTAAGTTAAAACACTGTAAAATGTCTGAATAAAAGGCTTATTTATTTATTATTACACTATTATAGATGTGGATGTTTGGATGTATGTTTGTTCCTTTAACTCGACAACTACTGAACCGATTTGCATAAAATTTAAAATATAGGTAGATAATAACCGAGAATAGGACATAGGCTACTTTTTATCTCAGAAAATTTCACGGTTCCCGCGCTGATGTGGTTAAAAAAATAGTAGACCACACGGGCGAAGCCGCGGGCCTCCGCTAATTTTAAATACACGTGGGTGGCTGCGTTAAGTTGTCGGTCCCGGCTTTTAAGTCGTTAAGCGATGACGAAGGCCTTAAAACTCCATCATCAGAGTTGGCCACTTGCTCATACGATCTTACTTTACAGTACTTTTATAGTTTTTCTTTGAGCGCTGGTCGCACCAAATGCGTGATCCGTGGCGTTTAATTTGTAAAGTATGAAACAGTAAGAAAATGCCAGACTAGCCCCTTAATTGTCTATCTTTGATAGCGACCAAAATTGGTCTCAAAATCTTTATGTCCTAAGGCATTGCATTTGGATTGCAATACATTGCCGGATTTGCATTGCATGGCATGTACCGATAAGTGTAGGCAGAGATTGCCTCCTTGACACTGTATAAATCATCTGTAAGAGCCTAAGTTTTTAAGAGGGGCGTTTGCCCCCCCCCCCATGCATCTCTCTTCCGGTGTCTGGTTGTCTAGTGTGTTGTCTACCGTGCTACAGTACTCACAAGGTTGTGCGGCGTGTGCGGCGCGGCAGAGTCGCGTCTGCGGCGCGGCGGCAACGGTGGCGGAGTGCCACACACAGAGCTAGCTGTAATACAATACACAATATAAAATATGATAATGCTACTTTAGATCACCAAAATTAACAAATGACTGGACTAGTAAGGCCGTGCCCTAAGCCAAACACTGTATTTCCCTGTCTATACTACTATACGGTACTTAAAAATAAATTAAAATCATTCCTTCTAGATAAATGTCTATACTCGCTTAATGACCTTTGATATGCCTTGACTTGATCACTTCAAAATCTGTTTATTAAGACCTGTTGTTTCTGCGGTGTTTTTAGTGGTTTAAACTTTGTGCGTTAGACATTTGATAGGTATTTATAATATTATACAATACAAATACATTTATTTACCAAAAGAAAATACAACACATACTTTATTGTATGTTTGTTATTTTTATTTACCAATTTCCGCATGCAATAAATAAGTTAGTTAAAATAAATAACTATGAACTATACCCTCAATAAATAAAGTAAGTGAAAAGTCAACATGTATCTTTAACATTTTATCTTCGAATTCAACGTTTTTATTTAACATCGTATTTACTTGATCATAAATCAACGAAAAAAGCACTAATAATAAGATAAATCTTCATCTTCTTCTAAAGTTGATGTTATTTATATTTTTGGATTGCACCATTTGATAGGTCATTTAGTAATTGATATTACTTTTTCGATTGGTTGTTATACTGATGAGAAATCTCCAAAAAACTGCATTTTTGTAGTGTTTCGGAGCGAGCAGCTATCGTAAGCGCCGCGGCCGAAAGCATTCTATCTTTATTTTAACGAAGCTAAAATAAATATTTGAAGTTGCACTCATCGATTTGCTAATTTTAGCTTCAGGCACAGCCTAAAGTATCTTTTAAAGTATAGTGCGCCGCAAACTTTATGGCGGCTAAAGTGCGCGGCAGATTCGACTTTGCGCAGGTACAGTCAACTCGATTGCGGGGAGGTGAAGGCGGTGAGGGGCGGGGCTAGGCGAGCTACGTAGATAAAGTTTACTCTATTCTATTGCGTTGACTGTACCTGCGCAAAGTCGAATCTGCCGCGCACTTCAGCCGCCATAAAGTTTGCGCCGCACTCTAATAATTTTTGTGAGGGGGTATTTAAATAAATGTACTCACGATGCGAGGGTGTGGCGGGGGCGGTGGTGGCGGGTGGTGCGGGGGGGGAGGGGGTCGGCGCGCCGCGGGAGGGGAAACTGAACGCCAACGTTCTGCAACAACAACACATATCATAAACATACATACATTTGTAAAATGTATATAAGTAGTATATCAGTGATGTGGTTCCCATAACACAAGCTCTGCTTATCTTGGGACTACATGATGCTGTGTGAAATGTCCAGCAATATTTATTTATTTCAAAAAAGCATACAGTTCAACAGTGCGATTCAGACCTTCTCGGAATGTATTCCGTATTCGGAAATTACTTTCCGTGGAAATCATCGAATCGGATGCATTTTCGGAAGTCTGAATCGCACTGCTGGGTGCCTAAAGTGGCCACTTTTTTTATATTTTTTATTTATTTATAATTAGGGTAAATCTAGGTATAACTGGCCACCTTCAGTAACTAGCCATGTTGACGCTTAAACATTTAAATTAAGCAACTAGTGGGACGTACGCCATAAGTTATCATCTTAGAGAATTGTTTATATATTTAGCTTTAATTTTAGTACCGATTTCCGTCACCAGTCAAACAACTTAACGCGAAAATATTTCATTATTGGTAAACAGTCGGCGAGCCGGATGGTCTATGACTGTTGAGTTGTTAAAACAGTAAGGATCTTGTTTAATTAAAATATCAATTAAACTTGTTTCAAACTAGGTATCTTTGTAGTTTATAGTGATTTAGTTAGCAATTAGATAGTATTATCAGGCCTGTCTCACTTCTCACTTTAGGTATTTATCGGACGCGCGCCGCCTCGGGGGGCGCGCGACATAGGTTGCCACTTGCCGCTCGCTCGGCTTGCGGACTAGACGCATTGTGCGTAATTATCGTGATCTCGTATACATCGTTTCTTGTGATTTTTGCACGATAACTAAACGATCTAATCCGTATAAAAGACACTGCTGTGTCTACGGGTGTCTAAACAAAAGGAAAAGCAATGAATGGACATTAACATTCCACAAAATTCCGGAAGATAGTGAAAGGTTGGTAGGTAGCTACTAAGCTTTTCTATAATTTGTTGTAAGTACCTATTTAAATAAATCATCAATAAATACCTAGGTAGGTACTTACTTTTACTCTGTAACTGTAGGTGCATAATGAAAACGAGATTTTATAGGTACCTATTCGATTCCTTTTTGATTGAATAGGTACCTGTTTACAAATAAACAAACATAATACACGTACAAAACTACCTACCTACAAAACTGTAGGTAGGTAGGTACCTACAGTTTTGTTTATTTACATATGTACCTAAAAGTAACTTATCCATTAAGTAGGTACCTAACCTACTTAATATAATAATTGTAAGTGTTTAGAAGTTACATTACATTCATAGAGCCATGTTGGTCGAAGTGACTAGTACCTCAACTTTCGAGACGAAGGTCGTGGGTTCGAGTCCTGGCCGTGCATTAAATTGCAAATGTGATTGCAAACCTAACCTTAAAAGGGTGATTATCGGATAACGGCTCCCGGTCTAGTTGTGTGATGATGATGATTGTGTGTGTCTGATCGATGTCTAGGTAGGTATGAAGGTATAGATATTTTGAAATGCAATTGTTTACAAAACGAACGAGATAATAATGTATCTACCTACTTCACCTACCTACGTACAATACGTAGTACCTACTTACTACTATTTATTCTGTGGTAACGGTAGATTACATTATATTTAGGCCTACTTATTTTAGAACTTAAGTAGGTACTGTTTTTGTGACAGATAAAATAGCAGAGTTTTACCTACCATTAAAACTCTTATTATGTCTGGAGCCTTATTCGAAGCCATAAACATATTTTGAGATGGAAGCCCTTCCGTTTCCGGCCGCATAGTACTTTGTCTGACAGTTTTTAGTTCCTCTTTTGTACGCTAGGGGCGCTAGTGACGTCCGCCGGCCATGTTCACCAGTTATTTGCGAGTTCATTTTCACTTCATTGAGTCTCAAAAGATACATGCTATTATACCTGAATGCTTAGAGTAATATATATTTAAGTATCTAGACTTAACCAGGCAGAACTTATTGTATGGCTTCGAATAAGGCTCCAGACATAATAAGAGTTTTAATGGTAGGTAAAACTCTGCTATTATGTCCTTCGCCGTTATTCGAAGCCATAAACATATTTTGAGACAGTGTTTGTTCTCGCCTGGTGAACAGGACGCCAATGTGATTATTTATTATGTACTATTGTTATACTATTACTATTGGTACAAATAAAAATAAAAATCAGAATATACATACAACTAAAAAAGAACATGCAAATAAAGAATCAATTTCAATAAGGTTTACGTTAATATCTTACCTATGTAGGTACTTAATATTATTATTATAACTTCAATGTAATTTAAAATCAATGTAATCAATGTAACCTTTAAATAATTTTTACATAATTATAGGTAACTATGTAATGTAATTAGAACTACATCTATAGATAGAGACTACTTATTAAGAATCTACTCCCGTAATGGTTCAAAGAGCGCCCCCAAAGAGGTGCTCATTGAAACATTACTGTGCACCGATCTAATTTGCTTTCTGTAAAATTTTAAAAAAGTATTTTCCGATTGCCAATTTGCTCTTTGCAAAATTGTCTCTACTGGTTCGCGATCAAACCAACTTCTCGACGCGACTGCTGACCTGACACTCCCTGGGGTTGCCCCTACGCCTGCTCCTTCTAAAACAGTTTTTACCCATCCTGCAATAACTGTTCTAGAAGCAGCTTTAGGCTTACCTCGCACTGATACAAATAGATTATTAACACCTGATTGTTCTCTCCTATTCATCCCCAAGGTAACTAATCTTTTTATCCAAAAAACTGGATCTAGATTAACATTTCCTACATTTGGTAATAATTTCCATCCGGATTGAATATGTGAGGACGTATCAGTTTTTGATCCATATATGGGCCATAGAGTCACAGAGCCATCCTCATTACTAACAAATAGGTCTTGAGAAATACTCAGTAGTGTCAAATCATGGACCCTACGTCCTGAACAAAGTAGTAAAAGAATAGCGCTTCTTCGCGAAACGTCATACAAGCTTTCAGAATTTGGATTATTTTGTGACAGCCAAGATATCAAGATACTAGTATCCCACACAGTGTTGTCGCGATACCTCTTATTACATTTAGAGGCTATAGATTTTAAAATTTGTTTAACTAGTACATGTGAACTAAGACGCGACCCTCCATCCGTACTACACAGAGTGGATACTACGGACTTATTGACTAGAATCGTACGATAAGCTAAGTTTTCTTTTAGATGAAGGTCAGCCAAAAATCTAGCTAAATCTGCCCCAGATGGACTTGTGACAATAACTCCTGAAGAATGACACCACCTAACCCAGCGCTCCCAGGCCGGTTTGTAAGTACTTAAGGTTGATTTTCGCCATCCTGAAAGTAGCAAAGACTTTTGTTGATAAGACCATGATTCTACATCCCGAGACCACCCCCACATTTCCAAACCTCTATTGTCATGTCGTGAACCTTCGGTGGAGGAAGGCCTGTTGACAGATCTATGAGAACCATATCTAACCTTTGAATTGTGAATGGTGGGGCTTTCGCTCTCATTTTGAGATCCGCTCTCCAAAATGCACGAGGCCACTTCGGTGCTACTATTAGGTACGTACCTTTTGCTCGATTCAGGTGCATTAGAACTCTTGGGATCAGATTTGGGGGAGGAAAGACCCACGCCAGATTGAAGTCCCATTCCCATGCAAACGCGTTGTGTCTCCATGCTGCAGAATCCTTTTGGTCTAGACTTACATACCTTTGTACGACATGGGCTCGTGCAGATGCAAACAGATCTATCTCTGGAACGCCCCACTTCATAAATATTACCTTCGTTATCGTTGGGACGAGATGCCATTCTGGTATTATGGATTTCCGCGACAGTCGGTCGGCAACGTTGTTGTACTTCCCCGGAATGTGATGGGCTACTAGATGAATGTCGTAACGTTCTAAAATTTTGAAAATCTGAAACGTCAAATTCATTAGTTTTTCCGATCGAATCCCCCCTTCGTTCCTCAGATAGGTCACGACTGAAAGATTGTCGGACTGTAACAGCACTGACGTATGACTCAGAAAAGGACCGAATCGGGACAAACATTTCAGTACAGTCAACATTTCTTTGTGGTTCGACGGAAAGTGTTCTTCTTCGCCTAACCAATCGCCGGACACTCGAATCCCGTTCAGTTCTGCTCCCCATCCCGAGTCCGCTGCATCTGTCGTCAGAAAATGCGTAGTGGAGGGTGGGTGGAGTCTGGATGGATTGTGACAATTGTTCTTCCACCAGACTAGCTCCCTGATTGTTGTACTTGGGAGCGTATAACGATTCTGTAAAGGGCTCTGAAGTAGGGTGTTGCAATGAGCTAACAAGTGACGAAACCTGAGACGGCCCTGAGGAACAGCGAGACGTGCAAAATTTAGACTCCCTACTATACTTTGAACTTCCCGAAGACTCGCCTTCTTCCGATTCAACAAAACTGATATGACTTTTATCAGATTCCGCACCTTCTTTTCTGGAAGCAGCTTTTGGTTCTGAAAAGTATCCCATATTAGACCTAGATATTCTATTGATTTTTTCGGAACAAGACTCGACTTTTTTATGTTTACCGTCCAACCTAACATATTCATTGTTTTGATTACAGTTTTCGTTTGGCTCACAAGTTTTGACCTGTCCTGGCATGCAATTAAAAAGTCGTCTAGAAATACAACTATTCGAATTCCCTTTTCTCGAAATAATTCTGCAGTCCAGTTTGAAAGGGACGCAAAGACCTTTGGTGCTGATGCAAGGCCAAAAGGTAAACAGGTCATTTGGAACAGTTGGCCCCTGTAAGAAAGCCGGAGAAAGCAACGATGCCTCTGAGACACTGGGACGTGGTAATATGCCTGAGTTAAATCTATTTTTATCAACCAATCGTTTGGTTGTAAAAAATCTGGAATACGTTGAATTGATATTAGCCTGAACTTGGTTACTTTCACAAATTGGTTTAAACGCTTTAAATTGAAAATCGGGCGCATTGACCCATCGCTTTTTGGGGTTAAAAATAGGGTTGACAAAAAACTGGGTGTTTCGGGGGCATATTCTATAATATTTTGCTCTACCAAGTTGTTTATCATTTGGTCCATCGGATTGGATGGGACCGTTTGATATCGAGTACTGATTAGTTGTGGTTTTACTAATGGAGGTTTGCTTTGAAATGGAATTTTGTAGCCGGTAATTATTTTTAGTAATTGCGGGGGTGCGCCAAGTTTTTTCCAGGAATCCACAAACGTCTGTAGCTTCCCCCCCCGAAACACCCGGTTCGAGTCAATATTTTTTATTTCCCTTTCCACGTTGAGAGTTATTTTGCTTTGATGTCCCCCCGGGCCGGCTAAACGGCTTCCTAAAGTTTCCTGGGTTCTGTTGACGTGGGGCAAATGACTGTGCTCTAAAGTTGGGCCGAAACAATCGTTCATGATTACCCTGTGCAGGGAAGTCGTAGTTAAAGGCATTTTGGTAAAAAGCCCGCACCGCTTGGGGTGGCGGGTACCTAAATACATTCAGGGGTGCTCCAAAGCGACCCGCTAAATGAGAGACGCTGGGTCCATGTTGCGCACGCTGGGACCCTGATGCATTTCTCTTCTCTTGCGCAGAGAAAGAGGATTTTGGAATAGGAAAAATTTTACTAACTCCACCATTATTTTTTAAAAATTCTAAAAAGGGCTCTTTATCAAATAAATATTCTTGAGACGGTGGGATCTTTTTCAAAACATCTTTTAACCATTTATCTTTAATCAAGTTAATATAGGCATCGCGTCTTTGTTCAATAATGTCAGCTCTTCGGCCACAGACTAACTGCAAGCAATCTAATGAGATTTTTTGAAAATCTCCAGTGAACACTTCTTTGATTTTTGAAACAAGTGACTCGCTATCTAAAATATCGACATCTTGTGTCCACTGGAGTAAAGCGGATACGCCCTTTTTCAAAGCCTCACTTTGCAAAATAAGTGCTCGTGTAATAGCACCAAGCGATTTATCAGTAGCTGCACGGTTATTTTGAACTTCAAATTGCTTTAATTCGTCATTTGCCTCCAAATCAACGAACCCAGGACGTGCACAATATGTTTTTTGAATATCGACATAACGAACGTTTGTCCAATTATCAGTTTTAAAATGTTGTAATGAATTTAATAAATCTAAATGTGCCTGAGAAGCCTTCGGAACGGAAGGTTCCTTCAAATTCGTTGTCAAATCAAATTCAAAATTCGGAGCCGTTGGAGCGGGCTCTTCATGCAAGGACGGCTCTGTAATCGGTTCCTCAACGTTCGTACTATTTTCGGGAGGGTACCAAAAAGGCTGAGGTGGATAAGCACTCGATAAAAAATTTTGAATCTCACTTACTTGTTTAGATAGGTTTTCCAAAACCTTGGTCTCCAACCGCGATCTTTTCACACTGTGCTTACCTAAAGAATCACTTTTACGTTTACGCGTACCTTTATTACTGGATGAAGAACTTTCACTACTACCGTCAGACATTTTTTAAATATACCTTTCGACAATTTCGATATAAAAAATTAAACTATTCGAACGAACGCTAACAGCGTTTATTTAAAAAGAGATTAATTTATTTTTTATAAATTTTATTTTAACGGTTTCAATATGAAAAATCAAAATTGAAATCGAAAGTATGCGAACGCTAACAGCGTTTCTTTTTAAAAATAATTTATTTTAAAAATATTTTATTATTTAACGTTCTCTTGAGGAACGTCTTTGCGGCTCGAAAGTTAGGACGCCAATGAAGTGAAAATGAACTCGCAAATAACTGGTGAACATGGCCGGCGGACGTCACTAGCGCCCCTAGCGTACAAAAGAGGAACTAAAAACTGTCAGACAAAGTACTATGCGGCCGGAAACGGAAGGGCTTCCATCTCAAAATATGTTTATGGCTTCGAATAACGGCGAAGGACATAATAAATTAATTTATTTGTGTTGTCGCAAGCGAAAATTCGACAACCCTTACGAGTCGCGTCACACCGCGCCAGACAGTGACACAGTTACGCATTAGAGCAGGATGGGAATGTTTAGGCAAATATCTCGATAGGTAATAGGCCCATAGGCGAGTTGAATTGCACTTTATAGCTTCGCCGCGAGAGTCTCTATTTAAACAAATTTACTCGCGAAGTGACCCTTCTGTACGTAGTACTAGTATTCTGTGGTATTATCGCAATTTAGTCGTCTTTGATTAAGTTATTTGCTTATAGCCTACAATGATAGTGTGGCTAGTAATTGAAATAAAAAAACTTTAAATTTTCAATAACTAGCCACCCATGCCAGTTATTAACAAAATGACTTCTCTATAAAATTGATCAAAATTACGTTCTGTAGTGCAAGATAATCAGGTCTTATAAAAGGTGACACAATATTGTAAAATTTTATTAGGGGTTTTCAGTAACTGGCATAGGTGGCCAGTTGAGTGGCCAGTTACTGATGGTTTCTGTTTTTTTAACAGACAGAATCAGATGAGCTGAATATGGGTGGAAAAAAAAAACAATTATTGGGAAGAGAAAACGTAGGGGCTCAGGCCCCCAATTCTTCTAGATGACAACGTCAATCATTCCGCTGCGTTTTGGTTCGATCTCATAAATGTCAGCCATTTGGTGAATAGTAGCTTTTCAAAAATTTGTTCGACCAAAGTCCAAACCTTAGCTAAAACCTCACCACAACTGAGTCGTTTGAAATTAGTAGAATAGGAAACAGTCGAAAATCTAAGGTTTAGTTGAGGTTTTGCTTGAGGTTGATAAAAAGTTCGGGACTGAAATTGACACCCAGATCTAAAAACAGAAACTGAAACAAGTCAGTCCATTATTTATAATGTTGATGAAGCAACAATTACAAACGAAACTGAGAGAAACATTGAAAAAAGTGATATATCGATATGTGAAGCCTGTACCGTTGGTATAACTAAGAAAAGGCTTCAGTATAATAAATGCGAGTTCCATAAAAATTGTATACCTACCTATGTTTCACCAAATCCACATTCCCACTGATGCTGATGATGGTTTCTTGTGTCATTTATGCTATAGGGTAGGCAATTTAGACTTGTCTGATTAAGATCTCTAATGCTTCATTGAAAACAATTAACACTATAACAATTAAACTAGTAGTTCGCCCCGAACTGAGATCTCGCGCACCGTTGCGTTGATAGTTTATATTTGGACTTGTTTTTGACTACATGCTGAGTTCAGTCTCTACACAATGATGTATAATACGCTAGCTCAGTATGGTAAAAATTACAGGCATGCATGCAATACATTAAGTCGTGTCTATTTTGTTTACATTCAATTAGGCAGATAACTTACGTGCCTACCTAACGTAAGCTCCATACGTAGTTTTTTTTTTTCAGGTTTCCGGACAATTATTTTCATTATTTAACACACGGGAATTACTCACGTAAAATTATCGTCGATTTAGATACCGACAATGTTTCGATTCATCCGGAGAATCTTCATCTGGGTAAGGAGGGAGTTGCGGCAAGGTTACTCCTCGCGGTCGCGTCTCACACTGCGAGCAATGTAACGCTCGGCGCGGGACGAGGGTCGCGGAGGGAGTAGTGGGGGGCGCGCTGTTGTAGTTGCCGGTGTCGTAGGGAGAGTTGGTGCTGGGTCTTCATCCTCACTATTCAAGTCTTCTGTGTCGTGGATATTGACACACACAGTACTGACGGTATCTCTACCAGGCTCCAATGCATTACTATTGTTCTTAGTTCCGTGGAGACAAGGTTTCCAGGCTGGTGCCAAGGCCCAACCTCCGTCTCGGTTGAAATTAGGAAACCCGGCTTATTTCTATTGCTTCACGAATCTTACGCGGAACAAAGAACTTTTCTCGTGACAATACCTGAGCCTTATCAAAACGAATATAGTGTGCCGAGCCCAAGGTCAAAGCGTGTTCCGCAATAGCTGACTTCTCCGTGTCAGCATTCTTCATTGCTCGAATATGTTCAGTAAGCCTGGTAGAGATATTTCTCTTAGTTTCACCTACGTATGAACTGCCACAATCACACGGAATTTTATAAACGCCTGGCACACCTAGATGGTCTCTATCCTTAGGAGAGCGTATAAAATGTCTAAGTTGAGTGAGGGGTCGGAATATTGTCTTGATGCTATATTTTCTACGTAACAAGTGTCCAATTTTATCCGTCACCCCTCTCACAAAAGGTAAATACGCTGAGGCTCTCTCCACTGAATATGGACGTTTCCTTGCGGATGTATTCGCGATACGAAAACTTTGTTTCCACTTATATCCATTTCTCTCTAGCACACTTCTGACATGTCCTAACTCTTTATCTAGATATTGGGGGTCGCATAATCTCAATGCTCTATTGATGAGAGTTCTAGGAACACTGGCCAGATGAGAAGGATGGTGATGAGAGTCGGCTCTTAAATACCTGTCTGTGTGTGTTGGCTTACGGTATACAGAATGTGACAAGCGACCTATGGAATCTCGTTTAACCAACACGTCCAGAAAAGGTAACTCTCCTTTGAGTTCTCGTTCAACCGTGAATGCAATCTTAGGGTGTCTCGAGTTCAAATGTCTTAGTAACATGTCTAGATGGTCCTCCTTGATGATTGCAAACACGTCATCCACATAACGCCACCAATGTTTAGGCCTGCAGGATATGCTTTCAAGTGCCGTAGTCTCAAACCACTCCATAAAAATATTGGCTACCACAGGCGCTATCGGTGAGCCCATTGCTACGCCTTCCAACTGAAGGTAGTAATCTCCTCGCCAGGAGAAATAGCCACTCGTCAAAGTAAACTCTATCACTTTCATGTACTCGATAGGTATTGTTGAGGTTCTTAATAGGTCATGTATTATGGATATAGTGCATTGAATTCTCTCATCAATAGAGCATTGAGATTATGCGACCCCCAATATCTAGATAAAGAGTTAGGACATGTCAGAAGTGTGCTAGAGAGAAATGGATATAAGTGGAAACAAAGTTTTCGTATCGCGAATACATCCGCAAGGAAACGTCCATATTCAGTGGAGAGAGCCTCAGCGTATTTACCTTTTGTGAGAGGGGTGACGGATAAAATTGGACACTTGTTACGTAGAAAATATAGCATCAAGACAATATTCCGACCCCTCACTCAACTTAGACATTTTATACGCTCTCCTAAGGATAGAGACCATCTAGGTGTGCCAGGCGTTTATAAAATTCCGTGTGATTGTGGCAGTTCATACGTAGGTGAAACTAAGAGAAATATCTCTACCAGGCTTACTGAACATATTCGAGCAATGAAGAATGCTGACACGGAGAAGTCAGCTATTGCGGAACACGCTTTGACCTTGGGCTCGGCACACTATATTCGTTTTGATAAGGCTCAGGTATTGTCACGAGAAAAGTTCTTTGTTCCGCGTAAGATTCGTGAAGCAATAGAAATAAGCCGGGTTTCCTAATTTCAACCGAGACGGAGGTTGGGCCTTGGCACCAGCCTGGAAACCTTGTCTCCACGGAACTAAGAACAATAGTAATGCATTGGAGCCTGGTAGAGATACCGTCAGTACTGTGTGTGTCAATATCCACGACACAGAAGACTTGAATAGTGAGGATGAAGACCCAGCACCAACTCTCCCTACGACACCGGCAACTACAACAGCGCGCCCCCCACTACTCCCTCCGCGACCCTCGTCCCGCGCCGAGCGTTACATTGCTCGCAGTGTGAGACGCGACCGCGAGGAGTAACCTTGCCGCAACTCCCTCCTTACCCAGATGAAGATTCTCCGGATGAATCGAAACATTGTCGGTATCTAAATCGACGATAATTTTACGTGAGTAATTCCCGTGTGTTAAATAATGTCTAGTACAACTCACGAAAGTTTTGAAAGTGGAATTATTTTCATTTTTTATCATGAAAAAAATTCAAGTGGCTAAAATCATTGATAACCAGACCGCAACGATGCCATTCTCTTTCTAAGACCGACCAGTTAATGAACTACGAAGACATCACTTCACGCAAATAAATCATTTCATTTCATTTCATTTCATTTCATCAAAACTCTATGAAACGGGAGCTCTGGCAGCTCTAGTTTTTATTTATTTTCTTTCGTCGTATTTCAAAAACTATACATCTTAGAGTAAAAATAAAAACCATTTTGGAATATACAAATTAAGTCCTTTCATATGACATCCCACTCAATTTAATTGGGTAACTTTAATTTTTGTACCCCCTTGGGAACCCAATATCTTTACAACCCCTATGGAAATTTGCTGTTGAGCATAATCGGTGCCCATTCACCGATTATGCTCCACAGCAAATTTCCATAGCACAACCTATTGACCTACCAGGTTTCCTTCCTAGCGAAGTGTGTGCATCTAAGTTAGATAGTAAATGTTTAAGTTTTTTGTGCACCACACTTCACGCAAAGAAATCATATTATCATTTCATGCTGTTCGCGAGGAAGCAAAAAAGCAAGGGTATTGATAATGTGTAGGTAATTAAGTACCAAAATTACCAAAGATGAAGCCAAGATCTCATAATACCTAATTTAAATTTGTTTTACTTAAGTGAGAAGTATGCTATTTTGTTGATTTTTAATAGTTCTATTAGCCAGATATTGTATTCTCTATTATTTTCTTAAAATTTGATATTAAATTTAGTAATTTCGTCAAAGAAATCTTGTGGCCAGTTACTGAAAAAGAACATGCCAGTTACTAATTTTTGCGGCCAGTTACTGGTCTAAAACAACTATTTTTATTTAAATTAATATAAAAAAAATTCAACTGATGATACGCGTTTTTCTTATAATTTGTAATAAGTAATAATGTTTTCTCTTTCCTGTAACACTATAAACATAACACTTCTAGGACATACAAAGCAAATATAACAATTTAAATTGGTCAAAGTGCTTAAGTGGCCAGTTACTACATGGTTTACCCTATACAGAAAATAAAGTTTTAGATTAAAAGCTCTGCAAAAACCGTGTGACGGTTTGTCCTCATGCTTGTGAGTCTCTTATAAAAATCATACGAAACATCAGATCTTTTATAAATGTTTCATAATTATATGCTTCATCAATGCAACACACAACCTCTGAACCGATTTGGCTGAAATTTAAAATATAGATAGATAATGACCGGGAATAGGACATAGGCTACTTTTTATCCGGGTACCACGAACGAAGTTATAGTCGTATTGCTCATTATACGGACTAAAAGTGAAGGAAAAATGACATTTTTTCCTTCACTTTAGTTCGTATAATGAGCAATACGACTATAGTTACGATATAAGTATGTATTTACCTTTCTGAATGCACGGCTGGGCTGGGCGGTTGTGGCGCGGGCGATCTCTTAGGCGATATAGCTGGCATCCTGAACATATATACACACATATTAGTGTTACACAAATCATATCACACTTATTAAATTTTATAAATTCAAAAGTTTCATTTCATTTATTCCTAATACAATTGTGTTTGACTTTGAACTGAACTTATCCTAGTACATAAATAAATCGGTAATTTGGATGGATAGATAGATGTTTGTACCTCTACTCTATAACTCAAATCAAATCATTTTTATTTATTTTCTCTCACAGACAAAATATAATATACATAAAGTAAATATAAATACGGAATAATTTATCAAAAAGTAGGTTATTATAAAAACCTGTTTTGTGAGAGACTGTAACTCTAACTCGACAACCACTGAACCTATTTGGCTGAAAGATAGATAATGACCGGAAATTAGGACAGGCTACTTTTTATCCGGGTACCACGCGAGCGAAGCCGCGGGCGGTAGCTAGCTAAATACCTGGATACATATATTTATAAATTCAATAGCTCATTTAATTTTGTTGAAAATATTTTAATATATTTACCTAAACGCCCGTCCTATCCACAACAAAGTTAATACAAAAAGACAGACGAAATTCAATCAGGCCATAATTATCTAGTTCTATCAAATTACAACACATGTTTCTATTTTATTATTTTGTAATTACATACGATAAGTTAGACGCGATACTAACTAGCGTCTGTCTGTGGCTTCTCTTGTCTCAATTTAATACATACACAAACTCACGCCTGTTTCCCATCATAGGGGTAGGCAGAGAGCACAGATCCGAATTATGTCGGCTTGTTACTCTGGAGTAAGATGACTTTTGGTCGAATCCAGCCTTAGTTTTATACCATAATGGTGCCAATACACGCTAGCCTAGGCTCGCATTGTCTCTCTACCGCTCGCCTAGTCTGGCCTGGCGTGTATTCGCGCCTTTATATTACCTGAACATGTCGTGTTTGGGGCTAGGCAGAGGCCTGTCCGGTGGTTCGGGCGGCGGCTCGCATATCGACGAAGAGGCTGCGAATATAATTTATTTATTTACTTGGTTTACTAACATTTTTGAGTAGCTGTTACTAGTAACACGTTTTGTTCATGCTAGCTACTCAAGAATGTATTCTTGGATGACTCCGATTGGACGCCGTCGTCCAATCGGAGTCATTCACGTTGCACTTTGTCAAAGCTGATTTTGATCGTGTCAACCCGGCTTTATTGTTGTACAATAAAGCATTATCTATCTATACTCTAGCCAAAATCAATGTACAATATTTACTAACACTGCACTGACAGATCAATCAGCTGATGGCAGGAATAGACCTATCACAGACTGAGATTCATTACGATTGGTCATATTGAATCAGTGCCAATCATATTTAATCTCAGTTTTCTGTGATAGGTCTATTCCTGCTATCAGCTGATTGATCTGTCAGTGCAATGTTAGTAAATATTGTATATTGGTTTTGGCTAGAGTATAGATGGAATGTAGAAATTGGTTTAATAATCATAATCATAATATATTTATAGCGAATCAAAGGTAAACAGATGACAGGTAGAAAATATGTAGGTACAGCCTTGACTCTGCTTCTCAGCATGCAAAAAATAGTAGGTTTCTTTCCTTCCTAGGTACCTATAAGTGTATTTGTGTGTTTTCAGCACCTTGGTACCTACCTATTATTACCTACCTACTTGTTTGTTCATCTACCTGCGTCTTTTGTTTATTTTATGTATTAGTAGCTATTTTCCTGGGTGTGCTGTACCAAAAAAAAATTATATTATATTGTAAATTGTAAATTGTCTCAGTATGTACTTACAGTTGTGTTGCGGCGGTGAGGCGGGTCGGCGCGGGGGGGCGGGGGGCCGCTCCTCATTAGTGGGGGGCCCCTCGCCTGTACACACAGTATGTACTTACAGTTGTGTTGCGGCGGTGAGGCGGGTCGGCGCGGGGGGGCGGGGGGCCGCTCCTCATTAGTGGGGGGCCCCTCGCCTGTACACACAGTATGTACTTACAGTTGTGTTGCGGCGGTGAGGCGGGTCGGCGCGGGGGGGCGGGGGGACGCTCCTCATTAGTGGGGGGACCCTCTCCTGTACACACAGTATGTACTTACAGTTGTGTTGCGGGGGTGAGGCGGGTCGGCGCGGGGGGGCGGGGGGACGCTCCTCATTAGTGGGGGGCCCCTCTCCTGTACACACAGTATGTACTTACAGTTGTGTTGCGGGGGTGAGGCGGGTCGGCGCGGGGGGGCGGGGGGGACGCTCCTCATTAGTGGGGGGCCCCTCTCCTGTACACACAGTATGTACTTACAGTTGTGTTGCGGGGGTGAGGCGGGTCGGCGCGGGGACGCTCCTCATTAGTGGGGGGCCCCTCTCCTGTACACACAGTATGTACTTACAGTTGTGTTGCGGGGGTGAGGCGGGTCGGCGCGGGGGGGGCGGGGGGACGCTCCTCATTAGTGGGGGGACCCTCTCCTGTACACACAGTATGTACTTACAGTTGTGTTGCGGGGGTGAGGCGGGTCGGCGCGGGGGGGCGGGGGGACGCTCCTCATTAGTGGGGGGCCCCTCTCCTGTACACACAGTATGTACTTACAGTTGTGTTGCGGGGGTGAGGCGGGTCGGCGCGGGGGGGGCGGGGGGACGCTCCTCATTAGTGGGGGGACCCTCTCCTGTACACACAGTATGTACTTACAGTTGTGTTGCGGGGGGGAGGCGGGTCGGCGCGGGGGGGCGGGGGGACGCTCCTCATTAGTGGGGGGACCCTCTCCTGTACACACAGTATGTACTTACAGTTGTGTTGCGGGGGTGAGGCGGGTCGGCGCGGGGGGGCGGGGGGACGCTCCTCATTAGTGGGGGGACCCTCTCCTGTACACACAGTATGTACTTACAGTTGTGTTGCGGGGGTGAGGCGGGTCGGCGCGGGGGGGCGGGGGGACGCTCCTCATTAGTGGGGGGCCCCTCTCCTGTACACACAGTATGTACTTACAGTTGTGTTGCGGGGGTGAGGCGGGTCGGCGCGGGGGGGCGGGGGGACGCTCCTCATTAGTGGGGGGACCCTCTCCTGTACACACAGTATGTACTTACAGTTGTGTTGCGGGGGGGAGGCGGGTCGGCGCGGGGGGGCGGGGGGACGCTCCTCCCCTCGCGGGGGACACACGCGCGGCATTAGTGGGGGGACCCTCTCCTGAAGAGAAACGTATATATTAAACTAACAATCACATCATATCGTCGATCAATGCTAAAGTCGCCAAACTGTAAATACGTGATTGTTCAGGAGAGCGAAAACAAAGTTAAATTCATTGTTCAAATCAGAGGTTATTTATTAATAGGTATTTAAATCATGACAATAAAATTACTTTAGGTAAAGATATCTAGACATTGTGTCAATTTCAATTTAATTTCAATTTATTTATTTTGTCTGTGAACCTAGGTAACAAATAGGCGTTTGAGCTTAAATTAGAGCCACTAGATCCTGCTTATTAGCATACAAACAATTATTATACATTAAACATTAAATTGTCGTCATAATCGGTCGTCCGCCGACAAGATGGATCGACGACATTGTAAAATACGCAGGTCGTACATGGGTAAGAGGCGAATGGGAAAAGCGAAGAGAGGCCTATGCCCAGCAGTGGGATGAGAAGGGCTGATGATGATGAAACATTAAATTTTAAATTAATACATTAAACTCATTAATCATGCAATAAAAATAAAAGATATTTAGGAATAAAAATGTAAAATAAAACAATAAGATAAGAATGTCAGATGAAAGCGTCATCGAAATGGTCGCGAAGGAACAGGAGTAGAATCACCTAGCTCTTAAGACGTTTCAAAGTGGTACACTTGTGATCTTATTGAATAAACGAATTTGACTTTGACTTTGTCATCACAAGTTCATCAGCTTCTCAATGATTGTTGGTAGTATTACCTTGTTGTTAGCGAGATGGTCGTTGCTCCGTGAGTAGAAAAGCTCCGCGTCGACTATAGCGCCGCGCGGGGACAGCGCTGGTTTACGCTCTAGAGTCGACGATTGCCTGCACAAACAATATATGTCTAAAAATCCCGTCTGTAGGGACCCCAAAAAGTGTATCAAAATTGATTTAAAGTTACACTAATATTATTTTTTGCGAAAGATTTGAGCATTTCAACTTTTTCTCTTGAGCTGAGCGAAAATGGGAAAAAAATACGATTTTTATTCAGATAAGACGTTGATTTAAGATGTTTCGAAATAGGCATGAATCCTAATTTTCAAAATCTCTTCTATGATATTCAGAAGTATCTATTATGTCTAAAATATATCATATTTCTGTAGAAAATTAAGGTTTTTGTGCAATAAAAGTACATTTAAATTTAAATTTTCAAATTCACGCCAAAACGCTCGCCGGTGTCATGGAGTCTGTTTTTACGTCACGGATCGGTATATCAACCAGTGATGCCTACATAGTTACTATAGAAACAAAAGGATATTTACCGAGACGAGACGCAATGACAGACGCCATGACACCGGCGAGCGTTTTGGCTATCATGGCGGATTGTTGTATTTTGTAGATTTATTTTAGCAAATAAATTAGTAATCTCGACATTAATAAGAGAATAAATACATTTTTCAAAATCTTTGAATCCTATTTCATTAGATCAGATAAATATTTTGGCGATACTTGATTACTGTCATCATGCCTATTATTATTCTGATTTTATAAATTATTAATTGTAGGTTTAAGTAATTGCAGCATGACATTCTAAATTAAAATTCTTATTCTAAATTATGTACTATGGATTGTGTTATCTGAAATAAAATAAATTTATTATTATTATTATAAAATAATAAAGATAATTAGGTATAATTTGAATTTATTTATCTTTGTTTTTTTTTTCTTTGTGTGTCTTAAATAAATGCTTTTTCTTCTTCTTATTACGTGAAATTTGAGTATTTTTTTAAATAGTGACATAGAATTGGTCTCTTTGATGTTTTTAGAAATAGAGTTGAATATACTTTGAAGTTTAAATACAGGACGCGTCGCTTCACTTCGACTCTGCGTCAGTGTGAGTTGATCCTTATAGTGTCCTAAGTTTTTTAAATATAATAAATAACATAATAGATATTAATGTTTATGGTGTCATTACTACTCACCTATCGTGTCTTGGAGAATGTCGGTCTCGCGGCGAAGGGGGCTCGTCTTTTGTACAATTTCTGTAAAAATAAAGATACAGATAAAATTTATTTGCTCAAAACATTGTGTTAGTTACATACATAGCAATCAAGGTCATAGTTTTTTTTAGTATAGTCACAACATGTTTTACCGATGGATACCGGTGTGCAAATTATGGGGGGGAGGGGTGTTAGGGGTCCCTTTAAACCAGTGATTCCCAAAGTGGTCCAGGTGGACCCCCAGGGGTCCACGGGAGACTCGAAAGGGGTCCACGTTGGCGAGAAACAAAAATGGGGGTGCACAAGTTTTTTGGGAATATGGTAGAAATGTAGTAGCAGGGGGTCCACCGAAACCAGTAAAATTTTGAAAGGGGTCCATGAGAAAAAAAGTTTAGGAACCTATGCTTTAAACGAACATACGTTTGAATAAATGCTTTCTTTTGACTAGTACACTTCCGTCTGACAATGGATCTAGGCATTTGTGAAGTTAGCTATTTTTTAGGGTTCCGTACCTTAAAAGGTAAAAAAAGGAACCCTTATAAGATCACTTTCTTGTCCGTCTGTCCGTCTGTCTGTCCGTGTGTCACCATCGATTATCTCAGGAACGGGTAGAGCTAGCAAGTTGAAATTTATACCATATGCTGAAGTCTATAGTCCCTATTGTGAGTATAAAAATCAAGGTCCTGAGTCAACACAATAAAAAGATATAGGCAAATTTAGGTTTTCGTGAAAACTTGCAAGTACCAAAACTTACCTTAATTATCAACTTTTTTTATTTTTCGGAATTTTTCCTTTACTTGTGCTGGAAGACCTTGCTTGCAACCAAATTTGACAATTCTAGGTCAACCGGAAGTACCCTAGAGGTTTTGGGTTGAAAACCTAAATGGTAGTTCCCGTTGACCTAGAATCACGAAATTTGGCAACAAGCAAGGTCTTATACTTAGCACAAATAAAGGAAAAATTCCAAAAAATTAAAAAAGTTGAAAATTAAAGGGTGTTCCCATACATACATAGTTGACGCCAATTAAGATTGTCCTCTGAGTTGTATTGGCGCTCATACAAATAAGCGGGCTACAATAACATAATGGGTATAATGGGTAGGTACGGAACCCTCGGCGTACGAGTTCTACTCGCACTTGACCGGTTTTATTTTTTAATTTATTTATTTCACTTTAAATAACTGCTTAAGATATACTGTGTTGTTGTGTTGTCATTTACCCCCAGGTTCGAAACCAATAGTAAAGGCCTCCGTCACGGCTTATCGACGTATCGAAGAGGCTGAGTTGACTGCTGTGGGAGGGCCGCTCCAACCGAGGACTCACTACCGACCCTCTCTCCTGTCTGCTACCTATAATACTTAGGCCGCCTCAAGGCCTCATGGCTTGACTCACTTGGTGAGAGGTTTGGTCTTGTCGAAGAGGGCCAGTCCCTTATCGAAGAGGCTGAGTTGACTGCTGTGGGCGGGCCGCTCCAACCGAGGACTCACTACCGACCCTCGCTCCTCTTGTCTGCTACCTGTTACAAATCAAGTTCAAAAAAATATACCTAAATAAACAGAAAAATGATGTTAAAGTTAAGTTTAGAAAATAATATAAACAGAAAAATGATGTTAAAGTTTTATACTTCAGTCAGATTGCTCATTATACGGACTAAAATTGAAAGAAAAAATGACATTTTTCATATATTTTTAGTCCGTATAGCAATTTTTTTTTATTTTTTTTTATTTTTTTTTTCGAAATCTTAGGAAAACTTACAGCTAGCTTAGAGAATAAATACATACATATTATTATACACCAATGCAAAGAAGAGGTATATAATAGACGAAGGCCAATTAAAAGTTTCCACAAATAAATTTAAGGATAGATATGGTACAAACAGTGAAGTAGACGACGTAGAAATAGAAGAACAATAAATAGATGAGACGCACACATAGAATATACTAATGGGTACAATAGGATACTACTACAATAGATAAATAACCAAAACAAAAACGATGGGTGCCTAATCAACCTATGGATGGAAAAAGTTGTTGTAGGCGTTTAAGCCTACTTATTTTAGTGTTGAATAGATCAACCTCTTTGTGTTCTTTGGCCAATGAGTTAAACGAGCTAGAAGCTCTTAACAAAAATGAGTTTTGCCTATAACTAGTGTTAACTACAGGAACATGTAGTATGTTAGGATTTCTCAACGCAGCATAATTGGCTCGCACACCTATTTGCTCCAAAAGCTCTGGGCAATCCACGGTGCCATTTGCTATTTTAATAAGGTAAGTCAGATCGGCTATTTCCCTTCGCTTCGATAGGGGAAGGAAGTGAAACCTACTACAATACGACTATAAACAAATAGCGACATAAAAAAATGTAAAAAACCGACTTCAATGTTATAAGCTGAGCAATTTTCTGCACTCTCTTCTTCTGAGGTGCATTTCTGTTCATAACTCCGAAAATCCTCGACAGATTTAGGTTTAAAATAATTTAAACTTTTGCATCCTGTTTATGGATTTTTTAAAGTAATTTTAATGTCAAAGATTCAATTATAAATTCAATCAGATTTAATTTTACTCTCGGTCATGAACGGAAATGAATACAGTACTAAGGCTGGATTTTACCAAACTGTCATCTCACTCCTAGAGTAGTTATTCCGTTAGCCGACAGAATTCGAAATACAATTGTTTAGAAAGCGCAACCGAACATTATTAGGTGCATTCGAATTATCCTGGTTACAAGGTGTCAACTTTACAATGTCAAAATATTCAAACAAACAGCAGTTTAATCTGTGGTTTAATCTCCAGATAAAACTTAATCCAGTTTGGTAAAATCCAGCCTTAGTCAGTTGTGTAAGGTACTCTGTAAAGGAGAAATAAACTCGACAGACGGGGTTCTTTTCACGTTGACAGTGCTAATGTAAGGATGTTTTAAACCAGAGCCATTGGATTGTATCTACCTGTATAAAATAGACAATTACGTGTGAAAAGAAAAATAAAAGTATTACCTCGCATCCACACGTTGGGGCCAACGTTGGTCCCAACGTTGGGGCCAATGCAATTTTGTCAGCTCCACACGTTGGTGAGAGGCATTGGGGCCAACGTTGGCCCCAACGTGTGGATGCGAGGTCAGGTGTTATACTGTCGGAGTGTTATTCCAGCATGAATAACATAACATGTTGCATGTTCATATTGCACCTAACATGTGCAATATCGAGAGTCGAGAAACGAGACTTCTCGATCGGCTCGCTCCAACGTATGCGTTAGAGCAGTTCGTCCGATCGAGATATCTTTCGATGATGCACATGTTAGGCCGGCTACTATAATCCTCACCAAATTTTCATGGCACCATTTAGAATATACTCTCGAACTGGTGCCATAAAATTAAATCTTAAATATTTTTTATTTTTATTTATTTGGAAAACAGTTTTACAGACAAGTAATGAAACAATTGAGGTTAACTAGAAACCAATTAATATGTTTTCGCATATAGAAACTAAGATATTTGTTAAACATAAAACAGAACAGATTTTAACAAAGAGTTTGACATAAGCTTATAAGTAGGTACTATCCTTGGTACAGTCAGCGTCATCAATCGGTATCCTCCTATTGATTTTAACAAGGACCCTTTTCATTTCAACTTTGGATTTCAGTCGGATTTGCTAGTATACTTATGGATATCTAATTTCGCTCGAGTTCCTATACTAGCAAATCCGACTGAAATCCAAAGTTGAAATGAAAAGGGTCCTTGTTAAAATCAATAGGGGGATACCCATTGATGACGCTGACTGTACTATCAAAGTAAAGTAATATATTAAAGATAATTTGATGTTTGTGTTATGCTGTAGTGATGTTTACCTCTGTGTTCGTCGTGGTGCAGTGGTAGAGACGCGACGGACTGCCCGTCCCAGGAACTACTGCCGGTGGGGGACAGTTGCGACACACCTGGCAACAACATATATCAATTAATAAAATAAATAGAAATATAAATATTGCTGGACATTTCACACAGCGCCATCTAGGCCAGTGTTCCGCTGTGTGTGTCGCGGCACACTGGTGTGTCGCGACACACTGGTGTACCGTGGCCATTAGTTGGTGTGCCGAGGAACAAATAAGGTTACCTATCTCAGTTAAGCTACTCCAAACTTGGACCGCATGATCAACTAAACAAGCTCAAGTTTCGCATTAAAAAAATATTTTTCATTTATGGTGTACAGTCAGCGTCAAATTAATATGAGCGTCTAGACTAGAGTAGTCAAAAGTATCTGAAATACATGAAAACGTCAAATTGCTTTCATGTATTTCAGATACTTTTGACTACTCTAGCTAGACGCTCATATCAATTTGACGCTGACTGTACCTACCTCTAAAATTTTACGATTTCTGCCGTTCGCTAGCTAAACCGCCGTTAAGTGACAAAACCATTTTTTGAGATATCCATAAAATATATCGATAAAAAACGCGCCGCTTCTTTACTATCTTGCTTCGCGCTTGTCGCTTTGTTAGTATCTCTAATTCGAAAACTATAAGTGATAGGAACCCAGTTCCAAGACCGATCGATAGAGAATTTTGAGCTTTATAATATGGCATTTAAAAGTGAAATTTCACCAAATGTCACTTAACGGCGCTTTAGGTAGCGAACGGCAGATTTCCTAGAGTACCTTGAAACCTTGAACACAAAAAGTTTGCGGAACACTGGATTAAAGCACTGGATTAGAACCTCCATTTTTTTGAAGTCGGTTTATTTATTTTTTTCATTTAAAAGGTACTTATTTTAACAAAATATTGTGCCTGAAAACCTTATAGGTTTGAGTAGACACTCACATTCCTCGTCAATACTTTTGTAAGTAAACAAAGCTGGTATAGGTAACATAGATACTATAAACAATTAAAATAAGTAGTAGTAAAATAAGCACATCTTATACGACCTGACAGCTTTATAAGGAACATCATAGAAGGAAAAGTAGAAGGAAGACGATGAAGGGGAAGACCAAGAATTAATTACACGAGTCAGATTAAGAAGAAGGTCGCTGTCATGTCGAATAAAGAAATAAAAGAATTGGCATTGGAAAGAGATAAATGGAGAGAATTGCATCGTTGCACCGACAAGAGCTGAGCTCTTAAATTTAATAATAATAAAATAAGCACAACTTACTGAGTGTATCGTCGTTGTTGTTGTGATGGGAGTCGTGGTGCCGACGCGACGCCTTCACCTGCTTCAACGATAACTCGGGGAAGCGACGCGGCTGGAAATAACACATACAAATGAAATTAAATGATTTATTTCTAACATAAAAACACACACAGTTTTGACGACCTCTGTGGCGCAGTGGGCGAAGGCCCGCCTGTGACGCAGGAGGTTGCGGGTTCGATCCCCGCCGCGGGACAAATGTTTGTATGCAAATATTTGTCTCGGGTCTGGGTGTTTTCTATTTATATTATGTATGTATTTACAAAAAAAAATGTATTTAAGTAGTATATCAGTGATGTGGTACCCATAACACAAGCTCTGCTTAGCTTGGGGCTAGATGATGCTGTGTGAAATGTCCAACATTATTTTTTTAGTACAAGATTACTACCTAAGTAATAGTAATAGCTTGTTACAATGTCGCTGACTCAGCACTATGTTGTGTTTGTAAAAACACAACGCTGATCTTCCGTCAGAACCACACCATATAGGAAAACAAAATGTCCAAAAGAAAGCAAAATAAAAAAGATAAATCAACCTACGTTCTTAAACAAGTAAACAAAATTGACAGAAAAAAATAGGTACCTACGCAAAAATAAAATAAGACAAAACATTGCTCTAGCAAATCATAGAGATTTGTATTCGAGAACATGAATGAAAATGATTTTCATTACACATGGCACGGTAGAAATTCTCTTAGATCTTTTTAGATCCTTTGAAGATGTCTAAGCGGGTAGTCAGAGTATGTCCAAACACATTTGGTACATGCCCACATTTTGCAAAAGTTAGCATTCCATACGTGACAGGTTGCAAGCCCATCGATGCTATTAGAAAGCTTATTGGTTCCCTCACGATGTTTTCCAAACAATTACACAGGTGTAGCAAATTTTTGGGCACTTCAGGATTCAGCTACCTTTTCTCTTGTAGTTAGAAAGTTTTGTTCTTAGGAAACTATTGTTTTATTTTGAAGAAAAAAATAATTGCATTTTTTGATTTTTGAAAAAATGTACAGGTAGCATAAAAAATTACATTTTGTAAAAAAAAAACAAGTTGGTCATAATTGACTCTATTTCCCACCAGAAAAACTTTTCCCAAAGTAACGTACCAAATCAAATCGTAAGATTTTGAAAAAAATCATTTCCCGTTTAGGTACCTATATGAGTAAAGTGACTTACTAGTTTGTTGAGTTGCTTGCCGGGCGGCCTCGGTTCGATCTCCAGACTTCTCGCGTAGAGGTAGTTCGTTATCTCATTGTCGTCCTTACCCGGGAACGGATCCAGCGACTCTAGGAATGCCTGCAAATAACACTTTTATAAATACAATGTATCCGAGTATTTATCACTTTAACTCTTTATTTAGTACTAGCTGCTGCCCGCGGCTTCGCTCGCGTGGTACCCGGATAAAAAGTAGCCTATGTTACTCTCCAGCCCTCCAACTATCTCCACACAAAATATCACATCAATCCGTCGCTCTGAATTGACGTGAAAGCAGGACAAATAAACAAACAAATAAACACTTTCACATTTATAATATGGGTACAGATAGACCTGTTTAGCTAGCCGTGCACGTAGGGAAAGAAAGACCAATTTTCAACCCACATTATTATATTATTCACTGTTATGTTTGTGTTTAAGTTTTCATTTTGTCTTTCTGTTCGTGTGCGTGTGTTGTAAACAAATAAATTTTTACTTTTTTTTACTTTTACAAGTACCTACTACCTATTTCTAATAAACTTTTATTGATTTATAATTATTTTTGTAATAAGCGTGTTTTTGTCTTTTTTTCTAAGATAAAGGCTTTCCTTATCAATCAATCTCAATATCAATCAATCAATCAATCCTTATCAATAAAAGTTTATTAGAAATAGGTAGTAGGTAGGTACTTGTAAAAGTAAAAGTAGTATGGATACTGGTTCAGTATAAAAAGCAGCGTCTTATTTTATACTAGCTTCCGCCCGCGGCTTCGCTCGCATGGGACCCGGATACAAAGTAGCCTATGTCCTATTCCCGGTTATTATCTATCTATATTATGAATTTCAGCCAAATCATACATACAACCAAGCTTTCGCATTTATAATATTAGTGTGAAGTATGATGAACAATATTTAACATTGAGTAATTCCCGTGTGTTAAATAATGTCTAATATTTAAAATGTCCCACAAGCAGTAAAAATATACTTACCCGTGTTGTCCCCCAGGACTCACATCTTGTCCCCTACGACTCACATCTTGTCCCCTACGACTCACATCTTGTCCCCTACGACTCACATCTTGTCCCCTACGACTCACGTATTGTCCCCTACGACTCACGTGTTGTCCCCCACGACTCATTGTCCCCTGACTCACGTGTTGTCCCCTACTCACCCTTGTCCGCGGCTCCACAGTAAGACAGTAAGGTTGGTTCTGGTACTGTTGTATCTCTCCCGTGATTTCGGCCACTTTCCGACGTTTTGACAGGTTGATTAGCTCAGAGTTTGGTAGGTAATCTGTAGACAAATTGATAGTATTTAACATTCCGTGACTTCCTTCACAAGTCTTATTCCCTTTAAGCTCTATATCTAGTCTTAAGCTATGACGGAGTCCATCAAGTGGCTTAAAAACTTCGTCACCAGAGTCTCAAGAACATCTTTTTGGCACTGGTTTACAGTAACCTAAGGTTTCGAACTTTGAATTAATTTATTTCATTACATTGATCCCCAGATTTTGACACAGTATCTAAGAACAGCATGAACATAAGCACTTTGAACTTTCTTGCTTGTACAAAAAGACCAGTTATATTATCAGGACACTAGTGCCTGGGACAATATTGAGATGTAGGCTTGTAGCACCTACACCATCCTTTCAGCTTAACCGGACATATCCACAGGAAAGACATGCTCAATACGTGTGGGGTTGATTATCCAAGGGTTTCCTCACGATGTTTTCCTTCACCATTTAGAGCTCGTGTGCGCATTTACATTTTTTCAAAACGAAAATTCCTTTGATGTGGATTCCAACCCCACGACCTTCAGATCGAAAGTCGAGGTACTGTACCCCTCCGCCAACACGGCTCTCACGTGTTTGTGTTGTGTCTCTTGTAAAGGAAAACATCGTGAGGAAACCCTTGGCTTAGTCAGCCCCACACGTATTGAGCATGTCTTTCCTGTGGATATGTCCGGTTAAGCTGAGAGGATGGTGTAGGTGCTACAAGCCTACATCACAACATTGTCCCAGGCACTACAGTGTCCCGATAAGTGTAGGCAACGATTGCCTCCTGACACTGTAAAAATCATCTAGTAAAGATGTAAACGCCTAAGTTAGTTAGTCATTATATTAGCGTACTAACCTAACTTAGTTAGTTAGTCACAAGATTAGCGTACTAACCTAAGTTAATTAGTTAGTCACTACATTAGCGTACTAACCTACATTGCCGTACTAACCTAAATTGTCGTACTAACCTAACCTACATTAGCGTACTAACCTATATAAGCGTACTAACCTATATTATCGTACTAACCTAGATTCCCCTCCTCTATATGCAGTATGTTAGTGAGGTACATCCCGAAGAAGGGAACGCAGGGAGGGTTGATGCTCCTCAATCGCTCCTGATATCTTCGGAAGTGGTCGGAATTCAGCTCTAACCTAAATTAGCGTACTTACATTGGCGTACTAATCTAAATTAGCGTACTAACTACTAACCTACATTGGCGTACTAACCTGAATTAGCGTACTAACTACTGACTGACATCTGTACTTGACCACATTTTGAGCAATAAATTTCATTTCATTTCATTTCATAACCTACATTGGCGTACTAACCTAAACTAGCGTACTAACTACTAACCTACATTGGCGTACTAACCTAAATTAGCGTACTAACTACTAACCTACATTGGCGTACTAACCTAAATTAGCATACTAACTACTAACCTACATTGGCGTACTAACCTAAATTAGCGTACTAACTACTAACCTACATTGGCGTACTAACCTAAATTGGCGTACTAACCTATATTAGCGTACTAACCTAGATTCCCCTCCTCTATATGCAGTATGTTAGTGAGGTACATCCCGAAGAATGGCACGCAGGGAGGGTTGATGCTCCTCAGTCGTTCCTGATATCTTCGGAAGTGGTCGGAATTCAGCTCTAACCTAAATTAGCGTACTTACATTGGCGTACTAATCTAAATTAGCGTACTAACTACTAACCTACATTGGCGTACTAACCTGAATTAGCGTACTAACTACTGACTGACATCTGTACTTGACCACATTTTGAGCAATAAATTTCATTTCATTTCATTTCATAACCTACATTGGCGTACTAACCTAAACTAGCGTACTAACTACTAACCTACATTGGCGTACTAACCTAAATTAGCGTACTAACTACTAACCTACATTGGCGTACTAACCTAAATTAGCATACTAACTACTAACCTACATTGGCGTACTAACCTAAATTAGCGTACTAACTACTAACCTACATTGGCGTACTAACCTAAATTGGCGTACTAACCTATATTAGCGTACTAACCTAGATTCCCCTCCTCTATATGCAGTATGTTAGTGAGGTACATCCCGAAGAATGGCACGCAGGGAGGGTTGATGCTCCTCAGTCGTTCCTGATATCTTCGGAAGTGGTCGGAATTCAGCTCTAACCTAAATTAGCGTACTAACTACTAACCCACATTGACGTACTAACCTACATTGGCGTACTAACCTAAATTGGCGTACCAACCTACATTGGCGTACTAACCTAAAAGAGCGTACTAACCTAAATTGGCGTACTAACCTACATTGGCGTACTAACCTAAAAGAGCGTACTAACCTAAATTAGCGTACTAACTACTAACCTACATTGGCGTACTAACCTATATTAGCGTACTAACCTAGATTCCCCTCCTCTATATGCAGTATGTTAGTGAGGTACATCCCGAAGAATGGCACGCAGGGAGGGTTGATGCTCCTCAGTCGTTCCTGATATCTTCGGAAGTGGTCGGAATTTAGCTCCCTAAACTCTTCTAAAGCGCGGATTAGTCGCAGGGGGACCATCTGAAACGAAATATAATGTTACAGTGACGACGACATCGGCGCTGTAAATAAATATTGTAAATAAATATTGCTGGACATTTGACACAGCGCCATCTAGCTCCAAAATAAGCAAAGCTTGTACTATGGGAACCAGATAACTGATGTAAATACATACTTATAATACTCTATAACACCCAGACACAGAACAAACATGTAGGCTCATCACACAAATGTTTGTCCTGGATGGGAATCGAACCCACGACCTACAGCGCAGAAGGCAGAGCTACTACCAACTGAGCTAACAGGTCAGTCAAAGGCCTACAATAAAAATAATAACTATTTTGGAATGCACAAATAAAGGCCTTTCATATGACACCCTATTCAATATTTGTTTAACTTTTTTCCTTCATCAATTAAGCTCTTATGCAAATTTCCATAGCACAACCTATCGACCTACCGAATTTCATGCAGATTGGATGAACGGTTCGACAGTTATGCGAGAACAGGAATTCGTAAAACATACAAACCGAGCTTCAGCAAAGATGGCGCCACAACAGACACATGCAAGCAACAAATTCGCGAGCGAACGACATATATACGAGAAACCAACAACAACTGTGTGTCGAAAGACCACGGGCAAATGTGCCAGATGGGCCCGTAACAGAGAGCCACCTACTCTGCCTTTGGGGAACAGTTCCACAATATTCCCCAAACATACAAAGCAAAATCGCCCAAGTTGCCACTTAGAGCTTTGCTCGCTTCACTCCCACTCTCTCCCCCAAGTCACACCTCGGACACTCGATGAAATCTCTGTGCATGCGCGGCGTCTAACTACCTATTTACACAGACACAATGTCATTTTTGTACACGCGCAATAGGGAACATGCGTCTGATTCAAAAGCGGGTTAAATGTATTTTATTATGAACATTGTTGCTTTAGAGGTATGTGTGTGTAATTATTTTTTAATATTAAACCATTTTCGATTAGAAAATAAATTTTAAAAATTGCAAAAAATAGTAGGAATTTCAAAATACTTGAAAAGGATGTGAAAGGATGTGACGTCACGAGTTCATAAGACGAGTCAAGGGCGAGTCAGATATAACGATCCATAGATAAGTTTTTTTTTAATTTTCACAATTCCTAAACTCGAACTTATTGTTGTCACAGATTACTGTTGTACTTAGTATCAATTTGTGAACTTTGACGCGTGAAGTCACAGTTCACAAATTGTTACTACAACAGTAATCTGTGACAACAATAATAATACGTGTTTCAGGTGCGTGAAAATGTTGGTAAATTTTAAAAATTGTTTTTGTTACAAAATTTTAGTTTTTCGGCGCTGGAATTTTTGTTACGGTTATTTAACGATATAGCCTATCGTTTAAAACCATAAAAAAAATTGATGCATATTGCCTATTGTGTGCGTAAAGTAAGGTTGTCACCGCATGAATAATTACTGTCCGCTGTGGTTTCGGTTTAGTCTATGCGTCTGCGCGTGTGGCGCGTCCCTAGCTCAAGTCAGCCCCTCGTCAGCCCAAATATAGTGTCCATATATATATACACATATCCTCCTCCTTGCGTCGTTTCCCCAATGCTGGGGGTCGTGACCCATCACGAAAGCATCTTCTCCCGCACGATGTTGCGCCATCTGCTCCGGCTTTCAGCGACATGCACAGCCTCTGGCATGCTGAGGTCGAGTGTGTTGCGGATCTGGTCTGACCAACGCATCGGGCTCCTTCCTCTCGGCCTTTTTCCCTCCACTTTCCCCGTGACTATTAGTTTTTGGAGATTGTCTCCGGGTTTACGAGCTATATGGCCAAAGAACTCAAGGATCCTGCGGAGACATATAGTTGATAGGCGTGGTTTTTTATCTAACTTGAGTTCTTTGAGCACCGATTGGTTGGTTCTGTGCGCAGTCCAAGGAATGCGCAACATTTTCCTCCAGCACCACATCTCGAATGCATCTACACGTTGGCGGTCTCTCGTTTTCAAAGTCCACGTCTCAGCCCCGTATAGGAATATGGAGAAGACTAACGTGTTGACTAAGGTGGTTTTCGTCTTATTGCTTATGTAACGGTCCTTCCATATTCTCTCAAGCTGAGACATGGCGCTCTTGGCCATTCCAGTACGTCTGCGGATCTCGCTTTCACAGGAACCGTTATTGCTAATACTAGAACCCAGGTAAATAAAGTTATCTACAATTTCCAAATTTAATGTTCCTCTGAGTACTAGTTTGGAAGCGCGGTCAACTATCATGATCTTGGTTTTAGACCTGTTTATGGCCAGTCCCACCTCACTACTGTAATGCTCCATTCTGTCCATTAAGGAGCACATTTCGGACTCGTCTGCTGCGAAAAGGATGGTGTCGTCGGCATATCGCAGGTTGTTAATTTTAGTGCCATTTATGTTAATACCGCCATTCCACTCTTCGCAAGTCTTCCTTATAATGTGTTCTCCATAAATGTTGAACAGCACAGGGGACAGTATACAACCTTGACGTACTCCCTTGCCGAAGGCGAAGGGCTTGGAGGTCGACTTGTCGATTCTAACTGCTCCCTGACTGTTGACGTAGAGGCCTTGTAACAGTCTTATAAGGTGTGAAGGGACTCCCATCTCCTGGAGGATCTTCCAAAGCTGATTCCAGTCCACACAATCGAAGGCCTTACTGTAGTCGATGAAGCACATTAAGAACGGTATGTTGAATTCGTTGGCTTTTTCAACTAGTTGCCTGACGTTTAGTATCTGCTCGCGTGTCCCTTTCCCTTTGACGAAACCCGCCTGCTCCTGCGGGATTTGCCAGTCGAGGTAATGTCTGATTCTATTGTTAATTATGTGGAGCAGAATTTTGCTGGCATGAGAAATGAGAGAAAGGGTGCGGTAGTTGTCGCATTTCTTGGTGGATCCTTTTTTGTGTAGTGGCAGGATAATGGAGCTGGTCCAGTCGTTGGGCCATTCTCCTGATTGCCAGATGCAATTGCAGATCTCATGTAACCTATCGACTGCAGTTTCCCCAAGGGCTTTCAAAATTTCCGCAGTAATCTCGTCTTGACCTGGAGCTTTCCTCGTTTTTAGAGTTGAGATTGCAGAGGTGATTTCTGACCGAAGTATAGACGGTTCACATTCTTCCACGTCTATCGGTAGCATTCCTACAGACTGAGTTGCAGGGTTTCCGTAGAGCATTTCGCAGTATTCTCGCCATCTGTCTGTTACTTTGCTAAGTTCATGGATTAAGTGACCATCTTTATCTTCAACGACCCATGCCTTGGGCTTGAAATCTCTGGTGAGAAGGCGAACCTTTTTAAAAAGATCAGAGGGTTGCATCTTCACTGCGTGTAGTTCAACTTCACGGCACATGTTGAGGATAAAGTTGTTTCTGTCTCGACGGCTGTTCGATTTTATGTTCTTGCAAAGTTTTGAGTATTCTGCCGTGATCTTTTCGTCCATGGGTCCTTGGCACTTTAGATTCTTCCTCTCCTGCACCAGCTCCCAGGTTCTTTCAGAGAGCCAGATCTTAGTTTTGGTCTCTTTGCGTTTAGGTTGAAGTTTGTCTAGTGAGTCGGTTATTGCTGACTTAAGGGACTCCCATTGCGCATTAGAGTTGGCGTCACCTTGAGGGACTAGTTTAAGTCTCGACTCGACGGCTTCACTGAAGATCGGACAAGTTACTGGATCAAGCTGTCTTGGTTTATGTTGTGAGGCCTTGCGAATGTTTTTAAAGCGAAGAGCAAACCATGTTACCAACAAGTTATGATCGGAGTCGCAGACTGCACCCGGGTATGTCTTAACATTAGAAATAGAAGATCTCCAGCGGCTGTTAATTATGACGTAATCGATTTGGTTTCTGTAGCGATCTCCAGGTGATTTCCAGGTGTATGTTCTGCGCGGGTGGTGTTCGAAAAAGGTGTTCATTATGCTGAGGTTCTTATCTATGCACATCTCAATAAGTTTTTCGCCACGGTCGTTACGCACGCCCAACCCGAATCTGCCAACTACGTTTCTTATGTGGTCATCTGCTATTGTTTGGCCGACTTTGGCGTTCCAGTCTCCGATTATCAGGGTGACCTCTCTATTAGGAATAGATGTTAGTGTGTCCAGAAGAGTGCCATAAAATTCATCAATAGTGTTGTCATCTGCTTTTCGGGTTGGGGCATAGATCTGAATTAGGTTTAGGGTGCATGGCTTAGTATTGAGCTTTAGAGTTATAATTCTATCTGACACAGGATTATAACCGAGAACATGTTTATTCACTTGTGGTGGTATTATGAACGCAACCCCGTTTTTGCTCTCGTTTGCTGGACCGGAAAAATACATAGTGGAACCAGAAGCCGTTCTGAAATGGCCTTGGCCACGCATATGAGTCTTGCTATATATATATATACACATATATACACCGTTAATTCTGGGTCAGTTTAAAGCCAGCACCCACTGCTTGTATTGCTTAATCGTATTCGTGTCGTTGGTTTAGTTTTTGAATTTGATAAGTATTTCATACGAAACTAAATAGTTGAAAAGATTAACAAAAGTGAGTAAAACACTTGTTATGGTGTCGTAGGCGCGCAGAGCTAATGACCTAGGTATGTATGTATGACTACGACGTAGTACGACTCTATGCCGTAGCAACAGCTGAGCACAGAGCACGTATCTCCGTGATTTATATTGCCTATGTTTCGTGATATTATTATTTGCAAAAAAATAGATCTCATATTTATTATTATTTTTGAGTAAGGTTATCGATATAGATTACGTAGGCGCCGGCTTTAAACTGACCAAAAATAAACGGTGTATACTCCTCACCTGGAATGTAGTCTTCAGTCTATGTACGGCGGCGCTGCAACAGGCCGCGCTGACTGCCAACACTCCGTTGAAATTGTTCAACTCAACTGTCACTTCTAACCAGAGATCGGAATTAGGTGTGTGAAAATACCTAAAGTTTGCAGCGGGACATAATATGGAGCTGTTACAACCACTTAAGTCAAACCGGTTTTTCAACTTAAGATACTTACAGATCAAAAAAGAAATTAAAACCACATTAGCATTTTGCAGATATGTAAAATTCTGTGTTTGGCCGACAAAGAACAATTGGGACTAAAAAACCGAATTTTAACCGGGAAAAGTACAAAAAATAATAATTTAGAAATGTATTAGCAGCTTGTAAATGTTTATAGTTCGGTATTTCAAAAAAAAAACATGTAAAACAAAAAAAAAACGAAACTAAACCGGTAAAATCCAAAACCGGTTTAATTTAAGTGGTTGTAACAGCTCCATATTATGTCCCGCTGCAAACTTTAGGTATTTTCACACACCTAATTCCGATCTCTGCTTCTAACAGACAACTACAGTATAACGCGTCACCTGGAATGTCGTCTTCAGTCTATGTACGGCGGCGCTGCAACAGGCGGCGCTGACTGCCAACACTCCGTTGAAATTGTTCAAGTCTCGCAACGCAACCCCCACTTCTAACAGACGACAGACGACTCCCACTCTCTCTTCCAAGTTCTCACTCTCTACTATCCACTTCTCCATCCACCGGGTGAACTGGAAGAGAAGAAACAGAAAATAATACATAAATGAATGTGAAAGTGTTTATTTGTCCTGCTTTCACGTCAAAACAGAGCGACGGATTAACGTGATTTTTTGTGTAGAGATAGTTGGAGGGCTGGAGAGTAACATAGGGTACTTTTTATCCGGGTACCACGCGAGCGAAGCCGCTGGCAGCAGCTAGTAATAAATACATGAATATTGCTGGATATTTGACACAGCGCCATCTAGCCCCAAACTAAACAGAGCTTGTGTTATGGGAACCACATGACTGATAGAATTCTTAAATACATATTTTTTTTGTAAATACATACATAATATACAAAACACCCAGACCCAAAACAATTATTTGCAGGTCATACAAACATTTGTCCCGCGGCGGGGATCGAACCCGCAACCTCCTGCGTCACAGGCGGGCCTTCACCCACTGCGCCACAGAGGTCGTCAAAATCACGATGTTTCCTTCACCATTTAGAGCTCATACAAACATACTTCCTTAATCACTATAAACTCAAAAACATAGAACGTTGACTCACATTAGTTGTATGTTTGATGATCTTCAATAGGTTTGGACTGGTCTTTTCCTTGTCTTTCTTCGTCCACACCGCTCCCACCAGCTCTGAAGGTTTCACCTGAAAATAATACGCACATTTTGACAACTTGACAACGTATAATTCGATTCATGACTTGACAGCTGTCACTTTTCGGAAAATAATTTATTAGGCGCAGGCCAGTTATAAGAGACGGGGCGCAGACATTTGGGTCGATCAACTATTTTACCCACACTTTGGACAGGTTCTGACCATATTTTTTTGAAAAAAAAAAAAATTTTTTTTTTCTGTATTCTGTATTCTGTAAGGCATTAGTAATATTATGGACTATATTCTCATATTATATTTTGAAATATTATGGACTTCGCGGACTGGATGGCGGCTCGACGGTGCTATCAAAGGACACCACCACGTCACACGACCAAAGGAAAACACAAATGAAGCTATCTACGGCAAACATGGCCTTCTCTGTGTCTCCGGGTCAAATTTAGGAGGGTAACTCAGCATACACAAGTAAGGGGATTTTAGTGAGGGACAGATTTTTGAGATTTTTTTTTTGAAAAGTTAATTAGCCTATTTCTATTTTGTTAAGTTCACGATAAACTATAACATACTAACTTGTTCTAATAAAAGAATTAACCAAAACCAATAAGCGTAAGTACATTTAAATTAAAGTTTACATGTCGAATGTGGTCTTCGGACAGCAATATTTTGTATGGAGCGGACTTTTTGTCTACTGAGTTACCATAAAATTTCATGGAAATTAAAGATTTTCGAGAACGTAATCAAGTTTCCCGTTGTGCCTAATGAGCTTAGATACCATTGTTATGTTCGTTATGGTTGTATATATAACCATTTAGCGTATTTTAATAAAAAATGGTCGGGGACAGCAAAGTGTGGGTAAAATAGTTGATCGACTCATTAATCTCTTCCGCGTCCCTTTCATACAAAATGTGACGGCGCCCCGTCTCTTCTGTATGTATTGCGGCGCGACGCTTCTATACATTTTCTATGAAAGGGACGCGGAAGAGACATATGTCTGCGACGCGTCCTCGTCTTACGTCTTTTCTGTAATGATGTGATTTTTTAACAATAATTGAACAAGTAGAACCAATAAATTAATTCGTCTTACTTTATCACCCAATATTTCTATTCTAATTGGACGTAGTTATGCATAAAGGAACCAATCCACACTCATGTCAAAATTGAGTTAAGTATACAGAAAGCTTTTAAAATCCACCTTCTACTAACCCTGTAAATATCAAAGTGATCTGACAATTTTGACTTAACAAAACATTTTCTCGACAAAGTAACCAACCCACATAACAACATTTGTACAATAAACTAAAAAGATCCATGCTCTGTGGTACCCCAGAAATCTGAAAAATCTACAAATTTATTTTTTTCTGTAAGGAACCAAACCACATGTTTCTTTGTAAAAGTATTTTTTTTTATCATTCTTGTGGGTTAGTTCTCGTTGCACTAGTTGCTCTTTGAATATTAAATGAATAAAATACCTAAGGTAATCAATAAGTACCTAATTTTAATTATATTTTGTAAATTTTATATTAAATGAAATATCTAAGTCTAGCATGAAAAAGAGCTATAAAAATACATATTTCACTAGGCTGCATTCATTTTAACCCAATCTTCCTTTACTTCAAAATCAAGTTGACCTGAAAAACCTTCTAAATCGTCTTTTAGGGCTTCATCTCTTACCAGATTCACATAAAAGTGGTGTGGTTCTTGCGGAATCAAGGGTAGCACACTTTTAGGTCTTTTAACTTCGTATTAGTGACAGGTCTTCCTGTTTCAGCGATTTTTAGAGGTCAAAAGACTTTTACGTGAATCTGGTAGGAGATGAAGCCATAGAAGACGATTTAGAAGGGTTTTCAGGTCAACTTGATTTTGAAGTAGAGGAAAGTTAGGCTAAAATGAATGTAGCCTACTGAAATAAATTATTTTTTAGTTTTTTTTCATGTTAAACCTAAGATATTTCTTTTTAAATAAAATTCACAAAATATAATACGATTATTTATTATTTTATGCATTTAATATTCAACAACAGAATAAATTAATAAGGAACCAACCCACACATGAGCCATTTTGCTAAAAGGAACCAGTGGGTTTTTAAAAAAAAATACTATAAATATTAATATTTTTCTCCGAAATTATATTTACATACATAGGAAACAGTATTTTGTACAATATTGTAAACAAACTTTTTTAAAATTAATCATAACTTTTTTTCTTTACAGAATTTAAACAAAAACTGCTTTTTCTCAAAACTATCATTGTGTGGATTGGATCCTTTATGCATAACTACGTCCAATTCTAAAAAAAATCATTTAATTTTAATTTTTTGATTATCGTTTAAATCAGTATTCTATATTGTATTTTTTTTATTCAGTGTCTTAATATACTTAAATAATCTATTAAGTATATAAATAAATAATTAGGGTATACAATTTCTCAATGAATCCTTAACTCGAACTTGGTTGAGAATGTCTAGAGCAGGGGTGCCCAGACTTATAGTGTCGGCGATCGACCAGAAAATATTTTGAATGCAAAGGATCGACTAAACTACATACCTACTATGTAGGTAGGTAGGTACTACTGAAAAACCTTTTTTTGAATATCGTTTTACTGCACTTTTAAATTGAATATAGGTACATCAAAATGGAGGAATCGTAACTTTCGAATCACAAATTTTGTCTTGATGATGATGGATAACACTATATTATCCGCGTAATTTTCATGGGATGGTATTGCTGGCGATCGACTCGAAAAGCTTCGCGATCGACTCGACTGTTTGGGCAACCCTGGTCTAGAGCATTCCTCTAAAACGCACTCGAGTTCGATATGCTTAGTCGTTACAGTGCCACAAGTATAACTTGGCGCGGCTGAGCGCCACTGTGTTCAAAAAATATAATTAATTGTACAGAAAATACCACGAAATTTGGGAAAATATGTAAGAAAGATCTAATCATTTGCGTATTTGTCTAAGATAGTATAGTGATATTTCGCATCATAATACTGTTTTTCCGTTTTTCCGTTTTAGTTCCTCAAATCGCCACCGCCAACTTATAC
The DNA here is from genome assembly GCA_958496255.1 of Camptogramma bilineatum. NCBI lineage: Eukaryota > Metazoa > Arthropoda > Insecta > Lepidoptera > Geometridae > Camptogramma > Camptogramma bilineatum. The sequence continues at coordinate 325,499 of OY292479.1, read as the reverse complement.
TTGTGGCACTGTATATCAACTCCAAAGTCGAGGAGTGCTTTACCATTATGTCATCAGTTCGAGGACAACATTATCAAGCACGCATCAATCCCATAGAACCGTTGTCTATGGTTACTTTTAAATGTCAAAGTTAACTGTCAGCTTTGACAGAGCGTTGTTGACAATCTGTTGTGTTTGTAGTTATTTTCCTGTTTTATTTTGTTTTTTTGATATCGTTTGCTTTATTGACCCAACTTTGTGTAATGGATTTTGATTCATGCGTGCGATTCCGTCGTGTTTATTTGTAACCACAATGGGTTTTACTTATGAAAGATGTTTAAAGTTGAACACTGGTTAAACAACGTCCTGTCTTTATTTGTGGATAGTGATGAATAGACACATGACAAAGACAATAAAATCTATTACCACCAATCACCATTATATAAAGCGGAAGAGTTTGTTTGTTTGAACGCGATTATCTCAGACACAACCAGTCCGATTTGAAAAAATCTTTTTTTTGTTTGATACTTTCCGATTGGTGCCATAATTTGTTGAGGATATGTCGAGGATCCTCGGAGTTATGAACAGAAATGCACCTCGAGAGTGCAGAAAATTGCTCAGCTTATGACATTGAAGTCGGTTTTATAAATTTTTAACAAGTTGTTGAAAATAATGCATTAAATTATAGTGCTTTCAGATTTCACATTATGACAGCTAGACAAATATACAGTGAAAGCGAAAAGACATGCTTGTTGGAGCTTATAAAGAAATATAAGCTTCATAAGCCATCTTCTTTGCTCCCTGGCAGCCAAAGTGCAAGGAAATTGTCATGGAAGCGCCTCGCCGAGGAATACAATGAAATTGAAGGTAATGTAAAGGTATGTCTGCTTTTGCACACTAATATTACTAGTAGTTCGCCCCGAACTGAGATCTCGCGCACCGTAGATGGCTTACATTTGGACTTTCTTCTGACTACCCCTATAATTTCAAGTGCTACTACCGCCGAGTATGCCTATTGCGCTAGCTCTTCATGGTAAAAAATACTAGCATGCATGCAATACATAATGTCGTGTCTAATTTTTCATTTATTTCATATTTATGAATTCTCGTCGTATTTCTAAAAGTATACGTCCTAGAATCAAAATAATAACTATTTGGGAATGTACAAATTAAGACCTTTCATTTGACACCCCACTCAATATATTTGTTTATTTAACTTTTTTTACCCCAATTATTTTCATTCTTTATCAAAAATTTTTTTATCATGAAAATAAATCAAGTAGCATCTAAAATCATTGCAAACCAAACCGCAACGATGCCACTCTCTTTTTAAGACCGACCAGTCAATGAGCTATGAAGACATCGAAACTCTATGAAACGGGAGCTCTTGCAGCTCTGGTTTCGTAGTTTTTGTTCTTTGGTCGTATTTCAAAAACTATACATCCTAGATTAAAAATAAAAACCATTTTGGAATGTACAAAATAAGCCCTTTCGTATGACACCCCACTCAATATATTTGGGTAACTTTAAAAAAAAATTACCCCCTTGGGAACCCCATATCTTTACAACCCCTTCATCGATTACGCTCATACGCTCCACAGCAAATTTCCATAGCACAACCTATTGACCTATCAAGTTTCATACAGATTGGATAAGCGGTTCGATAGTTATGCGAGAACATAAAAATGAAACATACAAACATACAAACATACAAACATACAAAGCAAAATCGCCTAACTTGCCACTAAGATCTTCGCTCGCTTCGCTCGCTCGATCGATAAATCCCCGCGGCTTCGCTCGCGTGCCCGGATAAAAAGTAGCCTATGTCTCTCTCCAGCCTTCCAACTATCTCCACACAAAAAATCACGTCAATCCGTCGCTCTGTTTTGACGTGAAAGCAGAACAAACAAATAAAACACACTTTCACTTAGATAATACTAGCTGACGCCCGCGGCTTCGCCCGCGTGGACTACTATTTTGTTTACCCCACGGGAACCGTGCATTTTTTCGGGATAAAAAGTAGCCTACGTCCTATTCCCGGTCATTATCTATCTATGTTTCAAATTTCAGCCAAATCGGTTCAGTGGTTGTCGAGTAATAGAGGAATAAACATACATCCAAACATCTATCCAAACATCCAAACTTTCGCATTTATAATATGAGTGTGATGGGTATGGATTAGTATTAGTATAAGTATTAGTATTATTTTTTAAAGTGGGCCCAGTGTTCAAGCAATAATGCCCATGGTCCTTTGTTTAGAGAACTGACGCCCAGCTCAAGAAATGTTGGGATAATTTAAAAACGAGAGGAAAAAACATCATTTTGGAAGAAGAACGTCAGCGGAGGAGGATCGGTGGGAGGAAACATAGCCACAATGAGCCTGGAACCAGCCAGACACTGGCCGAGACTACATGCGACCAAATGGATGTCACAATTAAGGGTGGTGTTGACAGCGACTCCTTATATGCTTTCGAAGGTACAGTATAAATTCAATTCAAATATCATTAACATTAACTACCAATAGTTTCCTGAGAACAAAACATTCTAAGTACAAGAGAAAAGGTAGCTACCCTGAAGTGCCCAAAAATTTGCCACACCCTTTATAATCCGTACCCATATTATAAATGTGAAAGTGTGTTTATTTGTCCTGCTTTCACGTCAAAATAGAGCGACGGGTTGACGTGATTTTTTGTGTGGAGATAGTTGGAAGGCTGGAGAGTAATATAGGCTACTTTTTATCCGGGTACCACGCGAGCGAAGCCGCGGGCAGCAGCTAGTTATGTATAGATAGATAAATTATCGGTATCACGGTCTTGGTCGCGAAGGAACAGGAGTAGAATAAATATTGCTGAACATTTCACACAGCGCCATCTAGCCCCAAACTAAGCAAAGCTTGTACTATGGGAACCAGATAAATGATAGAATACTTATATACTTTTTTTAAATACATACATAGAATACTTTATAACATCTATGTTCATCACACAAATGTTTGTCCTGGATGGGAATCCAACCCACGACCTATAGTGCAGAAGGAGAAATAAATTTGGCTTTTTTGGCTCTTTTGACTTTTATTAATGTGTTTAGGTGTCAAATCGGAGGACGTGGGGGATATCAGTCCATCACAATCACGTGATGATACACCCCCGTGTCCAGACTCCCCACCTCTCCCAATGTCAGAGCTAACCGACTTCAGTGCGGACCCATTACAAGGTAAGTAAGATGGATGGATGGATGGATGGATGGATGTATGTTTGTTCCTCTATAACTCGACAACCACTGAACCGATTTGGCTGAAATTTTAAATACAGATAGATAATGACCGGGAATAGGACATAGGCTACTTTTTATCCAGGTACCACGCGGGTGAAGCCGCGGGCGGAAGCTAGTTATTTCTAATAGCGTCGATGGGCTTGCAACCTGTCACGTACAAGTCACAAACACAGTTGTAAAATATTCTTTTTTTTTAGGACCAAGTAATATGCGGTCAAGGGTGTTAGAGGCAGAGTTTTCTGTACGGCAGGAAGCGTTTGAAAGAAAGGAAAAAAGAGAAGAAGAGTTGTTCAAAATTAAAAAAAAGGAAAGCGAGTGGTTACTATTGACAGCGAAGGAGAACTATTTCAAAGCTAAGACTGAGAGGGAGGCTGCAGACGAACTAGTACGTTGTAACAGGGCTAGGAGGCAGTTAGCTGAATATGAATTAAAAATAAAAATGAAAAATAAATAAATATCATACAGATATATCACTTTTGTTTGTTTTATAGAAATTAATTTCCGATATCAATTGAACTCTTCGATGTTTTTATCCTCCCCAGAACACGACACAGTATCTAAGCCTAGCATTAACATAGTCATTTTACACTATTTCCTAAAACATCGTCACTTACCACCAGGTGAGATTGTGGCTAAACAAAGGTCTATCTAGATTAAAAAAAAAACTTGACCTACCAGTCTATACAGCTGAAACTCCAGTATGGTGAGTTGTCTGGCCGGCTCCAAGGGGTGTAGTGCTAGTTTTAACCTCCCCATAATATGACACAGTAACTAAGAACAGCATGAATGTAGGCATTGTACACTACATAGATAACTGTTGCAATTTTTCAACCTTCCCCAGAACGTAATACAGTATCTAAGTCTAACATTAACATAGTCATTTTACACTGTTTCTTAAAACTTGACTTATAAACAACTCTACTTTGTAACTTTTGCAACTTTTCAACCTTCCCCAGAACATAATACAGTATCTAAGTATGGCACTGACATAGTCATTTTACACTGTTTCTTAAAACTTGACTTACCAATCTATACAGCTGAAACTCCAGTATAGTGAGTTGTCTGGCCAGCTCTAAGGGATGCAGTGCTAGGGGATGCCAGTTGTATTTGTCTGGTGTCTCGACGACATGTCGCACGATGTGTGGCGGCGCGCGGTCGAAAACGTGCGCCACGCCGCAACCCAACCCACTCTCCGCTTCTTGACTCTACAGGGGAAATATTGACAATGTAAGTACATTTATTTCAGAAAAAATGCATTATAAGGCTGATTTTAGTCTCATGCTCACCGTCAGCGTTGATAGGCGAGTGATCTTTATTACAATGAAATAAGGATACTGATTGTTCAGCACTGACGAGAGCAATCAGCGTAGCCATTTCTGCTAAACAATCAGTATCCTTATTTCATTGTAATAAAGATCACTCGCCTATCAGCGCTGACGGTGAGCGTGAGACCAAAATCAGCCTTAAAGTAAAACTTCTTTACGCACGCTTGACGGGCGAGGCGAACGGAAGTTTTACTTCAGTTGTGTGGTCTGATAAAAAAGTAAGTTCATATGAGTAAGTGGCCAACTCTAGTGACGGAGTTTTGAGGCCGCCTAAAGACCTCCGTCATGGCTTAACGACTTAAAAGCCGGAACCGACAATTTAACGTGCCCTCCGAAGCACGGAAGCGCTCAGCTCGTAATACCACTTGCGGTCACCCATCCTAAGAGTGGCCGCGCCAAACGCTGCTTAACTTCAACGATCAATCAAGAACGTCCAAGCAAGCTACTCCACGAGCGCTTCTATAAATCCGTACCCATATTATAAATGTGAAAGTGTGTTTATTTGTCCTGCTTTCACGTCAAAACAGAGCGACGGATTGACGTGATTTTTTGTGTGGAGATAGTTGGAGGGCTGGAGAGTGACATAGGCTACTTTTTATCCGGGTACCACGCGAGCGAAGCCGCGGGCAGCAGCTAGTTGAGTATATAGTTGACGACCTCTGTGGCGCAGTGGGTGAAGGCCCGCCTGTGACGCAGGAGGTAGCGGGTTCGATCCCCGCCGCGGGACAAATGTTTGTATGATCTGCTAATATTTGTCTCGGGTCTGGGTGTTTTCTATGTATATTATGTATGTATTTACAAAAAAAATGTATCTAAGTAGTATATCAGTGATGTGGTTCCCATAACACAAGCTCTGCTTAGCTTGGGGCTACATGATACTGTGTGAAATGTCCAGCATTATTTATTTATTTTATCATTATTTATGTATAATAAGTTGAGTAGTCACCTTTCTGTGTAATATCTTGAGTACGCTCTGCACCCATTTCCTCATAGGTTTGCCGTCGACTGACTCGAGAAAGTCTCGCAGCCGAGAGAGTAAAGCCGGGTCGCGCTCGAAGTCGTAGAAATGTTGGTCCACCCAATGTCTTATTACGTTTATTACTCTGAAAATAATATAATAGAATAGAAAACACTTTATTGTACACATGAAAGAAAATACATTACAGATATAAAATAATAAGTACAATGGGCGGCCTTATAAAACGTAGGCCTTTACATCTTTACTAGATGATTTATACAGTGTCAGGAGGCAATCTTTGCCTACACTTAACGGGACACTGTAGTGCCTGGGACAATGTTGAGATGTAGGCTTGTAGCACCTACACCATCCTCTCAGCTAAATAATATAAACAGAAAAAATATGTTAAGGTTTTATACTAAACAAGGGGCTGAATTAAAAATTTAGAAAACCGACTTCAATGTTATAAGCTGAGCAATTTTCTGCACTCTCGAGGTGCATTTCTGTTCATAACTCCGAAGATCCTCGACAGATCCTCACCTAATTTTTTTTGACGACCTCTGTGGCGCAGTGGGTGAAGGCTCGCTTGTGACGCAAGAGGTTGCGGGTTCGATCCCCGCCGCGGGACAAATGTTTGTATGATCTGCAAATATTTGTCTCGGGTCTGGGTGTTTTCTATGTATATTATGTATGTATTTACAAAAAAAAAATGTATTTAAGTAGTATATCAGTCATGTGGTTCCCATAACACAAGCTCTGCTTAGCTTGGGGCTACATGATACTGTGTGAAAAGTCCAGCATTATTTATTATTTATTTATTTTATTTTTATTATGGCACCAATCGGAAAGTCTACTCTTTAAGTATAACATTGAAGTCTATTTTTTTTTTAAATTTTTTTTTAACCCTTGTAGGAATTCATTTTGAGAAATCATCGTAAGGCTCAGCGCACACCTATCCGCGCCGAATTCTGCCAGATTCGGTCAAATCGGACGATTTAACGCGGGCAGGTGTGCGATGTTTCAATTTGTTAGACGTTTCGATGTCTGTTGGTGTCAAAGATTTGTGAACCATACCTATCGTTACAAAATTGAATGAAAGAAAAAATGCTTTAAGAAAGCGAAACAATAGGGAACATGCGTCTGATTCAAAAGCGGGTTAAATGTATTTTATTATGAACATTGTTGCTTTAGAGGTACGTGTGTGTATTTATTTTTTAATATTAAACCATTTTCGATTAGAAAATAAATTTTAAAAATTGCAAAAAATAGTAGGAATTTCAAAATACTTGAAAAGGATGTGAAAGGATGTGACGTCACGAGTTCAAAAGAAAAGTCAAGGACGAGTCAGATATGACGATCCATAGATAAGTTTTTTTTTAATTTTCACAATTCCTAAACTCGAACTTATTGTTGTCACAGATTACTGTTGTACTTAGTATCAATTTGTGAACTTTGACGCGTGAAGTCACAGTTCACAAATTGTTACTACAACAGTAATCTGTGACAACAATAATAATACGTGTTTCAGGTGCGTGAAAATGTTGGTAAATTTTAAAAATTGTTTTTGTTACAAAATTTTAGTTTTTCGGCACTGGAATTTTTGTTACGGTTATTTAACGATATAACCTATCGTTTAAAACCATAAAAAAAATTGATTCATATTGCCTATTATTAACCTGAATTTGACGGGTTGTTGGAACTCCTTCCTATATCTCTTCCAGTCCTCTCTCGCCGTGTTCTTGCTCAGTTTTTCCGCGTCGCTACTGGCCACGCTCTCTATACTTTCTGCTGCAAATTGTAACAACATGTAGCTTATATTACTAACACATTGGGCTTTTTGAAAGATGTTTAACGTGAAACACTGGTTAAACAACGTCCTGTCTTTATTTGTGGATAGTGACAAACAGAGACAGGACGTTGTTCAACCAGTGTTCAACTTTAAACATCATTCATAAGTAAGGGGGATTATTGCTAACATCTTATTCTCTAGTTTTTAATTGAGTATTTTGTTTGTTTAAGGGACCGGCGACAAGCAATTTGTCCATACGAACGTAATACCAAAATAATTTAAAATTTGAGCATATTTTTATCAATTTTATGTTATTATTTGGATAAAGACAGTATTTATCTAGGTTCCTGTTACACTTTAGCTCCTTACTTACTTACTATAGAACAAAAAAATAAACCGGTCAAGTGCGAGTCGAACTCGTACGCCGAGGGTTCCGTACCTAGCCATGGTGCCAATTAAGCTAGTCTGCTTAATTGTATGAGCGCCCATACAACTCGGAGGACAATTTAATTGGCGTCAACTATGTATGTATGGGAACACCCTTTAATTTTCAACTTTTTTAACTTTTTGGAATTTTTCCTTTATTTGTGCTATAAGACCTTGCTTTTTGCCAAATTTCGTTATTCTAGGTCAACGGGAACTACCATTTAGGTTTTCGACCCAAAACCTCTAGGGTACTTCCGGTTGACCTAGAAATGTCAATTTTGGTTACAAGCAAGGTCTTACAGCACAAGTAAAGGAAAAATTCCGAAAAATAAAAAAAGTTGATAATTAAGGTAAGTTTTGGTACTCACAAGTTTTCACGAAAACCTAAATTTGCCTCTATCTTTTTATAGTGTTGACTCAGAACCTTGATTTTTATACTCACAATAGGGACTATAGACCTTAGTATGTGGTATAAATTTCAACTTGCTAGCTCTACCCGTTCCTGAGATAATCGATGGTGACACACGGACAGACGGACAGACAGACAGACAGACAGACAGACAGACGGACAAGAAAGTGATCTTATAAGGGTTCCTTTTTTTACCTTTTAAGGTACGGAACCCTAAAAACATACGTACAGCCGAACATAGAACCTCCTTTTTGGAAGTCGGTTAATGAAAAGAAAACATGCCATTTTGGATGTACCTACAAAGATTTCAATTCAATTTGCTTACATTTCTTTTTAGGTGAGTTTTTCTGAACAAAAGTGTAATAGGAACCTAGATAAATACCTACTGCCTTAATCTAACAACATAAACTGATAAAAATATGCTTTTAGGGTTCCGTACCTTAAAAGGTAAAAAAAGGAACCCTTATAAGATCACTTTCTTGTCCGTCTGTCCGTCTGTCCGTCTGTCCGTCTGTCCGTCTGTCTGTCCGTGTGTCACCATCGATTATCTCAGGAACGGGTAGAGCTAGCAAGTTGAAATTTATACCATATACTAAGGTCTATAGTCCCTATTGTGACTATAAAAATCAAGGTCCTGAGTCAACACTATAAAAAGATATAGGCAAATTTAGGTTTTCGTGAAAACTTGTGAGTACCAAAACTTACCTTAATTTTCAACTTTTTTTATTTTTCGGAATTTTTCCTTTACTTGTGCTGGAAGACCTTGCTTGTAACCAAAATTGACAATTCTAGGTCAACCGGAAGTACCCTAGAGGTTTTGGGTCGAAAACCTAAATGGTAGTTCCCGTTGACCTAGAATCACGAAATTTGGCAAAAAGCAAGGTCTTATAGCACAAATAAAAGAAAAATTCCAAAAAGTTAAAAAAGTTGAAAATTAAAGGGTGTTCCCATACATACATAGTTGACGCCAATTAAAATTGTCCTCCGAGTTGTATGGGCGCTCATACAATTAAGCGGACTAGCTAAATTGGCACCATGGCTAGGTACGGAACCCTCGGCGTACGAGTTCGACTCGCACTTGACCAGTTTTTTAGGGTTCCGTACCTTAAAAGGTAAAAAAAGGAACCCTTATAAGATCACTTTCTTGTCCGTCTGTCTGTCTGTCTGTCTGTCTGTCTGTCTGTCTGTCTGTCTGTCTGTCTGTCTGTCTGTCCGTCTGTCCGTGTGTCACCATCGATTATCTCAGGAACGGGTAGAGCTAGCAAGTTGAAATTTATACCATATACTAAGGTCTATAGTCCCTATTGTGAGTATAAAAATCAAGGTCCTGAGTCAACACTATAAAAAGATATAGGCAAATTTAGGGTTTCGTGAAAACTTGTGAGTACCAAAACTTGCCTTAATTATCAACTTTTTTTATTTTTCGGAATTTTTCCTTTACTTGTACTGGAAGACCTTGCTTGTAACCAAAATTGACAATTCTAGGTCAACCGGAAGTACCCTAAAGGTTTTAGGTCGAAAACCTAAATGGTAGTTCCCGTTGACCTAGAATAACAAAATTTGGCAAAAAGCAAGGTCTTATAGCACAAATAAAGGAAAAATTCCAAAAAGTTAAAAAAGGTGAAAATTAAAGGGTGTTCCCATACATACATAGTTGACGCCAATTAAAATTGTCCTCCGAGTTGTATGGGCGCTCATACAATTAAGCGGACTAGCTTAATTGGCACCATGGCTAGGTACGGAACCCTCGGCGTACGAGTTCGACTCGCACTTGACCGGTTTTTATTTTAAATGATTTCAGTATTAAGTTTATATGGAAATTCGCCTGTCGCAGGCCTCTTAATGTTTATTCTTTAGGTATGTATGATGCTGCGCTTTTCCTGATGTACTTACTGTAACTTACAAATATACATTATTCTATGTTCTAGTCTATTTTTATATAATAGAAAAGGACACGGACATTAGTCTGTCGCCGGCCTCAGTATATCAACATAAAATTGTAAAGGCCAATATTTAGAGTAATAAAGTCAAGGCCAATATGTAAGACAAGGTACAATATTATAGAGTATTTTACATATAGTTTTGATACTTTACCTAATTCAATTTCAAGTAATGATGTGTTAGGACTGTGATCCTTTTTAGGCGTCTTGATCCTTGGTACTGGCGTGCGCAAAACAATCACAAATATAAAAAAATAACATTTTTGAGTTGTTTTAGTTTTGAGGGTATATCTCAGAAACTGCTAAACAAATTTCGATAAAACTCTACCAACTGATAGAGGTTGAACCCTTCAACATCCCCACAAAATATCAAAACGCTAGCTCTAACACAGGCTAGGCAGTGCAAGTCCAAACTTTTCCAATTTTCTTACCATGTCTAGGCGCGTCGTAAACTTCACCGGGCTCCGGTATATGAAATCTCTCTATTAATAGGTCTAGTAGTTCACTCGCTGAGCAGAAAGATCGGTAGGTAGTTAAGAACGTCCTTACAAGGTTGAGATCGGCGTATATGTGGTATGTAAGACGTTCTACAAGCTTAAGTAGTGTTGCGCCCTGGGAACAAAAAAGGTATGTTAATATTTTTGAAAATAACTAGCAAAATAGACATCTTAATAATAGCCTAATGTCCGAATAATGAAAAGACGTTTCTACTTTTCAGAATTGTTTACGAAAATGAAAGTTAATGTTAATGATAACCACAACTTAAACTAAGTAGCGTTTGAGTATTCGGGTGTAAGACCCTTATGCCCGAATTCTGAAACGATACTTAAATATTTGAGACGTACTTATCTATTTGAGACGTTCTTACTCTTCAGAATAAATATCAGAATCAATCAGACATCTTACATTCGAACTTACAAACTTAAGATTATATTCCAGCTGTTTCTCCAGGTGATGGGGACGGTACATTATTGAGCGGGACGTTGTGAAGACTGCTCTAGAACTATGTTGTCAGGAGAGTCCGGTACAGTCATCGGTACAGTCTAGTAGAATGTAAGATTGTAAGGGTACGGTACCTTGATAAGCGGCACGTTGTGTGGGCTGTGCTCCTCTAGCACGATATTGTCGGGAGAGTCCGGTACAGTTATCGGTACAGTCTAGTAGAATGTAAGATTGTAAGGGTACGGTACCTTGATAAGCGGCACGTTGTGTGGACTGTGCTCCTCTAGCACGATATTGTCGGGTGAGTCCGGTACAGTCATCGGTACAGTCTAGTAGAATGTAAGATTGTAAGGGTACGGTACCTTGATAAGCGGCACGTTGTGTGGACTGTGCTCCTCTAGCACGATATTGTCGGGTGAGTCCGGTACAGTCATCGGTACAGTCTAGTAGAATGTAAGATTGTAAGGGTACGGTACCTTGATAAGCGGCACGTTGTGTGGACTGTGCTCCTCTAGCACGATATTGTCGGGTGAGTCCGGTACAGTCATCGGTACAGTCTAGTAGAATGTAAGATTGTAAGGGTACGGTACCTTGATAAGCGGCACGTTGTGTGGGCTGTGCTCCTCTAGCACGATGTTGTCGGGAGAGTCCGGGACGGCGAAGCGGTACAGTTCTGCAGGTGGAAGCTGCAATGGATGTCGCTTCTCCAGGTCTAGTAGAATGCTGGAACAAGAGTGCAGGTTATCAATAATTCTTTTAAAACATTGACGCGTTCAGTGCTCGCGACCAGCTGAGCTAAAAAGGCCGTTATAGCAGAATCACATTGTAAATCACACTTACCCTCTACTTTAATTGTATTTTTAAAATAAGTTAATACTTACTACCTGAATACTTTGCTATAACCTATGCGCAGATGTGTTTACTGTAGAAAACTGTGCATTTAGTTCCTAATTACTTCGTAAGATACGTTATAAATGTTATAATAGAGTAAATATTAGTGTAACAGTTGTTGTAAACCAATAAATAAATAAATCACAATATATGATATATTATGCCGTTCAGCGGAGCTAAAACGATCGCTATTGCAGATTCACAATTGGAATTGAACTATATGCCGAATCATTTCACTCTCAATCAATGAAAAGAGACAGCATATAGTTCAATTCTTTTTGTGAATCTGCTATAACGGCCTTTTTAAGCCGGCTGGGATCGGAAAACCTATTCATAAGGATACGATAACCTTTTTATAAATTTAATTAATTAGTTTAACTAATTCTATATTTAGTTAACCCAGGAAAATATAACCAGAATAAAGTAAGTACTTATGTAGATAATCACTTCATAGTATAAAACAAAGTCGCTTCCCGCTGTCTGTCCCTATGTGTGCTTAGATCTATAAAACTACGCAACGGATTTTGATGCGGTTTCTTTTTAATAGACAAGAGTGATTCAAGAGGAAGGTTTGTAAGTATAATACACGCATAATATAGTAGAGAAACACTGATAATTTTAGAGGTTTCTAATGTGATGTGTGATGTGACCCGTGCAAAGCCGGGGCGGGTCGCTAGTACTTTATAACACCCAGACACAGAACAAACATCTATGTTCATCACACAAATGTTTGTTCTGGGTGGGAATCGAACCCACGACCTACATCAATAAGCAATATAATCTTTGCCTCAACCATCTGTGTGCCACGACGCATATATTTATGCTGAGTGTACACAATGTCCTGTGGCGCTTTCCTTCAGAGAGTCGGGCAGGGAATGTGTTAAGCCTCACCTGTCCAAACTCCTGTCCAGCATAGGTTTAGTATTAAGCATGACGAGGTCACACATCCAATTCCTCTTCTCGGCGCACGATCCACAGGCGACGGCGACGGGCGTGCCCACGCGTGGGCAGAGCTCCACAACATGACGCCACTCTGTAAGTTACTTCGTATTAGGGGCCAACTCTGGTGACGGAGTTTTTAGGCCTTTACATCCTTTACTAGATAATTTATACAGTGTCAGGAGACAATCTTTGCCTACACTTATCGGTACACTGTAGTGCCTGGGACAATGTTGAGATGTAGGCTTGTAGCACCTACACCATCCTCTCAGCTTAACCGGACATATCCACAGGAGAGACATGCTCAATACGTGTGGGGCTAAGCCAAGGGTTTCCGAACTATGTTTTCCTTCACCGTTTAGAGCTCGTATTAAATAATGATAAAACGTTTATTTCAGTTATTTTCCATTCAGTTTATTTATTAATGCGCATATAAATTTTTCGGAACGAAAAATCCATTGCTGCACGACCAGGATTCGAACCCACGACCTCCGGATCGAAAGTCGAGGTACTAACCGTAGTAGACCGTGGTAGTCCGAAATACCGATACGATTAAACTTAATTGGACTCCAATATACAGGCTTTGTCTGGTGTGGAGGCCGCTGAAAAACTGTACTGTGTTGTTTTTTCACCTTTTCAATAAATATTTTTTCATTTTTCATTTTTTCATAACCGACTCGGCCAACACGGCTCCTACAGTTGGGCCGACGGATCTCGGCGATCGTGAAGTTAGGCTTTTCGCTGCGCAGTAGAACATTTTGTATGAAAAAGTTGCACTGCGCATCGAAACGGCTAACTTCACGTACGCCGAGATCCGTTGGCCGTACTGTAAGTGTGGTTTAACACTATGAAAATTAAAAATTATATTCGGTGTGTTCCCTCACCGTCGGTGTCGGGCCTGTCGACCAGCTCCATCTTCCTGACGTGTAGTTTCTCCTTCAGCTTGAGTTGTTGCATGCCGCTGGAGAAGGCGCCGCCGCCGCCGCTGTTGCCCACACCCACCTGGTGTTTATCATCACCATTATTAGTGGACGATATTGGTGTAAATCACATCATTCTATCATTCTTCATTCTATCATTCTAATATCATTCTATCATTCTAATCATTTCATTCTAATATTATAAATGCGAAAGTTTGGATGTTTGGATGGATGTTTGGATGTATGTTTGTTCCTCTATAACTCGACAACCACTGAACCGATTTGGCTGAAATTTGAAACATAGACAGATAATGACCGGGAATAGGACATAGGCTACTTTTTATCCATGTACCACGCGAGCGAAGCCGCGGGCAGCAGCTAGTAGCTAATAAATAAAAGTGTTAGTGTTGGTTTGCTAACTCACCAAACTGGTGACAGGTTTGCAAAGCAGTAACAGTCCATCGAATAGGAATGCTCTTCGTTCAGCTATCCTCTTCCCCGGACCGATCTTAGACAACGTGTCCTCTGCAGACAAACATTACAAATGTATTACAACTATACTCTAGCCAAAACCATTTTAAATAAATAAATAATTTGAAAATGAAAAATCTTATCAAAATTTTCAATTCCGACGGGATTCGAACCCGCAATGATACAAGCGATCCTTCTTTAGCCGGAGTGCCTAAGTGTGGTTTAACACTATCAACTTATATTAACAAATAAAAATTATAAATAAATAATGCTGGACATTTCACACAGCATCATGTAGCCCCAAGCTAAGCAGAGCTTGTGTTATGGGAACCACATCACTGATATACTACTTAAATACAATTTTTTTGTAAATACATACTTAATATACATAGAAAACACCCAGACCCGAGACAAATATTTGCAGATCATACAAACATTTGTCCCGCGGCGGGGATCGAACCCGCAACCTCCTGCGTCACAGGCGGGCCTTCACCCACTGCGCCACAGAGGTCGTCTATAAATCAAGTGTAGGCAAAGATTGCCTCCTGACACCGTATAAATCATCTAGTAAAGATGTAAAGGCCTAAGTACCTCTAATAAACTCGTTGCAGCAATGCGCCACTAATCTCGGATCCCAGTTGTCGACTGTCCGAGCTAATTCAGAACATTTCTCCATCGCCAAAGCTCGCCGCGCACGCATCGCCATTCTTAATGTATCTCTGTAACAAAAAATTAAATATGATCATCACGACTGTATCCTCAAGATTCTCTCAGATCTGCACCCCTATAATTATAATAACTATAATTATAATTATAATAATTATAATTATAATAACCTATCTTTATAACACACGGTAAGTCGCTAACTCGGATTCGTTCAAACAAAAATTGTTATTTTACGATGAATACTTTGAAATGGTAGATGGTTGAAAAAAGTGATAGACATGTTTGTTGGTGTAAAATATGTGAAGTAATTTTGCATTATATAGCTTTAATGTTGTTCGTAAAAAAATCAATTTGTTTTAACGAATCCGAGTTAGCGACTTATCGTGTGTTACAAAATAGGGGTGTTGAAATGAAATCAAATGAAAAAACTATTTAATTTTTGCATGCTGGGTGTCCTAGCGAAGTGTATCTAATTTAGATAGGAGAGGTGTGCACGCAAATAAATCATTTCATTTCATGCTTTCACTTTTTCGCATTCGTGTACTCCCATCCTTTTGAGAATCTGGCTTTTTGAGAACAAAGGATAAATTGATGCTAATATACTTACACTTTTGGTCCATTTCCTAATGCTTTTATTAATAGTTTCTTGATTGGATGTAAATTGCATTCAACCTGAAACGAAATAAATATTATTGAAGGTACCTACTACTAACTACTAACTAAATAAATAAATATATTTGTATTTGTAAAAAAAAAAAAAAAAAAAAACTATATCTACTTAATTTTTTATTTTTAGTGATTTTGTGTTGGGTGTCCCAAATAAATAAATAAATGGCAGATATCCTAACCAATATAATAATGACCAAGGCGGTTACTGACTACATGACTGATATGGTTACTAATTTACTAGAAGAGTCATGACGGTTACAAGCTCTCTCGGTAGTAATAGGTAAGTTGATGTAGGTATCCTACTTAGTCGTTGGTGAGTAACAATAATATAAAAATAGGTAGATACTTAGGTAGGTAACTAATCAAAAAAAATAAAGGTAAGCAGACATATAATTATTTCCTAAATGTGCTTCTATTGACCTAGTTACAGTAGAATCATGACTGTTACAGTTACTAACCCGTATATGACCTGCTGAGCTAAAATGGTCGTTAATGCAGATTCACGAATGATTTGCGACGAGATGCTCGTATTAGAAATCACAAAGTTGACAATTCCGTACCGGCAATATCATCTTATTGTTTGACAGTTTTGTGGAGAATCGTAAAATAAAATGGCCACCTATGAATTGGAATTGCACTAAGTGTCAATCAAATATTATTTAATGTTTATTATTGTTATTAAAACATACTAAATACTTACTTAAAAATCAAATACTTATTTACAGAGTATTAGTAGTAATAATACGATGCAATATTAAATGAAAACCAACCGGGTTATTTTTTTTCGTGTGGCAATTTAAGGCCTAGCATGTGATTCTGCTGTGAATTGAATTGCGTACAATTCAACTAACATTTGACGTACATAAAGAGGAATTGCTTTAGCTGAATATCAATACGAATCTCCCGTGAATCAGATTATTGTGAATCTGCATTAGCGACCATTTTAGCTCTGCAGAACGGTTAGTAATTAGAATCACGACTGACCTAGCTTTAAACTCTCCCTATCACTATGTCTATTGACTGATTCAGTGATTGACCCATCATGTCCCGTGACAGATCACAACTGACAGTGACAGTGCTTGAACCTCTCCCTATCATTGTTTAGTGACTGATATAGTTACTGATCTATCATCATGTCCAGTGACTGATCACGACTGACAGTGACTAACCTACTTGAAGCTCACCCTATCATTGTTTAGAGTTACTGACCTACCATAATGTCCAGTGACTGATCAGGACTGACAGTGACTGACCTGCTTGAAGCTCTCTCTGTCGTCATTGGCGGGCGCTATCTGCAGCAGCGCGAGCACATAGCTGTGGTATAGGAACACGTGCCCCACCGGCGCCAGCAGTAAACGTGGTAAGTAGTATTTGACGGCGAGCCGGAACCCGTGACCGGCCGTGTCTAGACGTTCCGATAGCTGGAATATATACAAATATATATTTAGATAGATATATAGATAAATTCCTCAAAACAAAATAGTGACTTAGAAAAACATGACTTTAAAATAGTAATGAAAATTGAATGTAGGTACAACCAGTGAACGCATATAAACATGGAAGCATTCTTTGCGCTAGAAAATGACCCAACGAAAAGTGTGACACGGTAGGCGGGGCTTGAAAAGTGTGACACGGACGAGTTTAGTTGCGAAGTTGACATTGGCGGCGACGGTCAACTAAATTTCTAGTTTTTTTCATAAAAATGCCTTGTTGTGCTGTAAATTGGTGCGTAAGTAGATCCGATTTACACAACAAGAATAATGGTGTTAGTTTTCACATGTAAGTACATCGCTATTTATCATTTTTCCATAAAAATAATCCTGGTTTTTGTCTATAGGGATGGTGTTATGCCACCCAAACCAAGTAGGTACCTAATTTCTACCTAACTGATATTTTTTTATTATTTCATATTAGTACCTATCTATACTATAGATACTAATATTATAAAGCGGAGGAGTTTGTTTGTTTGTTTGAACGCGGTAATCTCAGGAACTACCAGTCCGATTTGAATACTTACATACTTAGTTCGCCCCGAACTAAGATCTCGCGCACCGTAGATGGCTTATATTTGGACTTGCTTCTGACTACCCCTTTACTTTCAAGTGCTACTACTTAATTATCTGTGCTACTACTGCCGAGTATGTTTATTGCGCTAGATCGTCATAGTAATGAATATTGGCATGCATGCAATACATAATGTTGTGTCTAACATTTTACCCGACTACGGCGAAGCAAAAAAGAAGGGTTATGATTTTGACGGATTACGCCAAAAAACAGTTCCAAGTGGTCTTGGCTGAACATAGAAAATGCCCAGACCCGAAACTAATATTTACAGATCTTATAAGCCTTTGTCTCGCGGCAGGGATCAAACTCGCAACCTCCTGCGTCTCAGGTGGGTCTTCACCGCTGCACCACCGAGATCTTCAAAGTTAGTGATATTTTGTAGATAATTTTATTGAATAAAACTTTTTGACTTTGACTTTCACTGTATATAATTATAGATGTAACCTACCAATAGTAGTTTTGTAATTTGTACTAGTTACCTGCTTGTAAAATAAATGTAAAAATTGTAAATGTTCTAAATTTTAGAACATTGAATTATTTTATTTGATTAGGAATACAAAGTAAATACTTACAAAGTTTTTACTTACTAAACTAGTAGTTCGCCCCGAACTGAGATCTCGCGCACCGTTGTGTTGATAGCCTAGATTTGGACTTGTTTCTGACTACCCCTATACCTACGTTAAGTGCTCCTTCTAGTGTTTACCACACAATGATATCTAATGCACTACCTCAGTATGGTAAAGATTATAGGCATGCATGCAATACATTGTCGTGTCGTGTTTATATTCAATAGTTGACCCCGCGAACTTCGTACCGCGCCTCAGGGAAGGCCTCTTAGTTCGAGAAATTATTAAAATAGCAGTTCAATACAAAATGTATGAGAAAATCAATTCCCTCCTCCTCTCCCTCCCTCTCCGCCTCCCTCCCCTCCCCTCCCCCTCCTCCCCACCCCTCCCCCTCCCTCTCCCCCTCCCTCTCCTCTCCACCCCTCCCCTTCCCCTCCCCCTCCCCCTCCGTCTCCCCCTCCCCCTCCGTCTCCCTCTATAATTTTGGTACATGCCCAGCCCACTATTTGCAGGAGTTAGCATTTGCATACGTGACAGGTTGCAAGCCCATCGCCGCTATTAGAACGTTAACTGGTTTCCTCACGATGTTTTCTTTCACCGTTTAGAGCTCGTGTTAATGCGCATTTAAATTTTTCTAATCAAAAAATCCATTGATGAGCACGGCCAGGGTTCGAACTTACGATCTATGAATCGAAAATCGAGCACTCTTCCACTCGGCCAACACGGCTTTTATTTTCAATCTCAAGGAAAAATATCAAGAAGCAACTAAAATCATTGCAAACCAAACCACAACGATGCCACACTCTTTGTCTGTTAACCAGACCTCCGAATACATCGAAACTCTATGAAACGGGAGCTCTCTCCATACATCCGTTAATTGGTTTGCATCATTTTTCTTTTTCTCTGTATTTCAAAAACTATAGAACCTAGAAGAAAACTAAAAACCATTTTGGAATGTATAGATTGAGTACTTTCATATGACACCCCACTCAATATATTTGGGTAACTTTGAAAAAAATTTACCCCCTTGGGAACCCCATATCTTTACAACCCCTTCATCGATTACGCTCATACGCTCCACAGCAAATTTCCATAGCACAACCTATTGACCTATCAAGTTTCATACAGTTTGGATAAGCGGTTCGATAGTTATGCGAGAACATAAAAATGAAACATACAAATATACAAACATACAAACATACAAACATACAAACATACAAAGCAAAATCGCCTAACTTGCCACTAAGATCTTCGCTCGCTTCGCTCGCTCGATCGACAAACCTACGAGTAATAAGTACCCAGGGCTTTTTGGCGGGATTTTGAGAAGTCAAGTTTCATTTTTGTTTTATTTTCCAAAACTTGTGTTTCTTCGAATGTTAATGTGTAATAATGGTGGATTATTAACCGTTAAGTGTTCGTGAACGTGCATAAGTGTGGGGAAGTGAAACAAAATTGGTTAACATTGCTTTTCAAGTTCTTCCAAAAAGTCCGTGTTGATGTTTCAGTAAAGGCCCACATCTTTACTGAGGCACAAGGGGAGGGGGTGGGATATTATATTTAAGTATTGTAATATGTATTTATTTATCCTATTTATCTGTAAACTTGAAGAATAATAATTACTTGACACTGGCTGAATGCACAACCGTGCGAAGCCAAAATAAAGAAAAAAAAAAAAAAAAAATAAGTACCCACCTACTTCTTTAAACCTATTATAATTTCGAACCTTTGAACAACTGCTACCATAGAACTCATAGAAGTTCGTAATACTTATGAAATTGTTATCATAATTCACCATAATAATACGAATTAATTATTTGCATCGCATCTTATTACATAAAATCATCCCGGTTATCAGAGGCGTGGCAGGTAATGACAAGCGTTGGACGGCAATTTTAACCCAAACATCGAGGGAATAAAGTCGACTTTTAACTGTGCGTCCCGAGTCTTAGTAAAGTATTGACCAATCAGCAAAGAAATTTTGACGGATTTGAAGTGTCAGGTCGGTTGCAATTTTGTACCATTTTGCAAGAATATTTGCCTCGAAAGAATGCTTCCATGTTTATATGCGTTCACTGGGTACAACTTATTTAATTTTTATTTCAGGAATATGTTACCACTGAGCTTAGGAATTTAGAAATATATTTTAAGAAAATAATATAGGACACGTTCAGAAAATATGTGTTGTGGAATATATCGAAATATTATGTTTTGAGGAGTATAGATTAACACTTTATTGTACCGCACATGAAAATTAAAACAAATTACTGACACACAGAACATAAGGAGCGAAGTACAATGGGCGGTCTTATCGCTATGAGCGATTTCATCCAGACTAAGTAATAGGTATTCTATCAATTATCTGGTTCCCATAGTACTAGTAGTTCGCCCCGAACTGAGATCTCGCGCACCGTTGTGTTGATAGCCTAGATTTGGACTTGTTTCTGACTACCCCTATACCTACGTTAAGTGCTCCTTCTAGTGTTTACCACACAATGATATCTAATGCGCTACCTCAGTATGGTAAAGATTATAGGCATGCATGCAATACATTAAGTCGTGTCGTGTTTATATTCAATAGTTGACCCCGCGAACTTCGTACCGCGCCTCAGGGAAGGCCTCTTAGTTCGAGAAATTATTAAAATAGCAGTTCAATACAAAATGTATGAGAAAATCAATTCCCTCCCCCTCCTCTCCCCTCCCCTCTCCCATCCCTCCCCCACCCCTCCCCCTCCCCTCCCCCTCCCCCTCCCCCTCCCCTCCCCGGCTCTCTCCCTCCCCTCCCCTCCCCCCTCCCCCTGCCCCTCCCCTTCCCCACCCCTCCCCCTCCCCCTACCCCTCCCCGTCCCCCTCCGTCTCCCTCTATAATTTTGGTACATGCCCAGCCCACTATTTGCAGGAGTTAGCATTTGCATACGTGACAGGTTGCAAGCTCATCGCCGCTATTAGAACGTTAACTGGTTTCCTCACGATGTTTTCTTTCACCGTTTAGAGCTCGTGTTAATGCGCATTTAAATTTTTCTAATCGAAAAATCCATTGATGAGCACGGCCAGGGTTCGAACTTACGACCTATGAATCGAAAATCGAGCACTCTTCCACTCGGCCAACACGGCTTTTATTTTCAATCTCAAGAAAAAATATCAAGAAGCAACTAAAATCATTGCAAACCAAACCACAACGATGCCACACTCCTTGTCTGTTAACCAGACCTACGAATACATCGAAACTCTATGAAACGGGAGCTCTTTCCATACATCCGTTAATTGGTTTTCATCATTTTTATTTTTCTCTGTATTTCAAAAACTATAGAACCTAGAAGAAAACTAAAAACCATTTTGGAATGTATAAATTGAGTACTTTCATATGACACCCCACTCAATATATTTGGGTACCTTTGAAAAAAATTTACCCCCTTGGGAACCCCATATCTTTACAACCCCTTCATCGATTACGCTCATACGCTCCACAGCAAATTTCCATAGCACAACCTATTGACCTATCAAGTTTCATACAGATTGGATAAGCGGTTCGATAGTTATGCGAGAACATAAAAATGAAACATACAAATATACAAACATACAAACATACAAACATACAAACATACAAACATACAAAGCAAAATCGCCTAACTTGCCACTAAGATCTTCGCTCGCTTCGCTCGCTCGATCGACAAGCTTTGCTTAGTTTGGGGCTAGATGGCGCTGTGTGAAATGTCCAGCAATATTTATTTATTTAATCTTTGCCTACACTGAACGGTACTTTAAACTATCTATATAAACTATATAAATCTATAAAAACAGACAACGTGACGGACTCACCACGGGATCGTCGACGATATTCTGAAGGGCGTCTCTTGATTCCTTACGCGTTACTATATTAGCGTAGCGGACATACGCACGGAATTCTTCAACCTCAGCCAATTCTAAAACAAAATATTTAGGCATTTAGTACACTAAAACCAGGAAAAGATGACGGAAAACAATCGCATTAAACTACAAAATCATAAAAATATGGTAAACATCGAACACCAATTGCTTTTTTGTCTATCTTACTCGTAAGATTTAGCATCAAGTGACGAATTATTAAAAACAAACATCAAAAATTTACTCGGGCTGTATTCGACCAAAAGTCATCTTACTCCCAGAGTAGTTATTCCGTTAGCCGACACAATTCGAAATACAATTGTTTAGAAAGCGCAACCGAACATTATTAGGTGCATTCAAATTATCCTGGTTATAAGGTGTCAACTATACAATGTCAAAATATTCAAACAAACAGCAGTCTAATCTGTGGTTAATCTCCAGATAAAACTTAATCCAGTTTGGTTGAATCCAGCCTCAGATAGAAATTTATTTATTTATTTGTTAGGAACAACAAACAATTACATTCATGACTTATATATAGGTAGTATGGCTATTACTTAGGTCCTAGGAATGTAACCAACCCCGTTGTCCACAAATTAAGTAAATACAAAAGAAAAAGTAAATAAAATGGAATTTTATTTATTTATTTATTTCACTTAAAAAATTACTTATGATATATTATAATATTGTGCCTTTAAACCCTGTTGGGTTTGTGCAGACACTCACATTCGTCTTCTTCACAATCTATAGTCGGATTGCTCATTATACGGACTAATATTGAAGGAAAAAATGACATTTTTCCTTCAATTTTGATATGTTTTTAGTCCGTATAATGAGCAATACGACTAAAAGTGTACCTTCGAAACAGCTACCGATGTAAGGTGTGGGCGAGTCTTGCGACATTTCCATGGCGTCCTCCAAGTTCCCCAGTAGAGTGACCGTCAGTTCGTAGATGTCCACAATGTTACCGAATATTAGAGATATCGCCTGCAACAAATAACCCGTGATACACAAACAATACACTTTGTGTTGTATGTGTTGTATTCTCTTTTGGTAAATAAATGTATTTGTATTTGTATTTGTGTCAACTAAATAATTAACTCGATGTTTCTTTTTTCCCTGCGGAACCCGTATCTATGAAAGTATTTATTCATATTATTACATAACATAACCTATGATTGGTCATAGAACAGATAATACTACGTATAGAATGTACACTGAGTTTGAGCTGGCGAGGAGCTGACTTTGAGCACGGAACACACGCGCAGAAACATAGACGAGACAATGACCACAGTGTACATTATTCATACGGTGACAACCTTACGTCGTACAAAACTGACATTGTAGACAAAGTGTGTTTTACACCATAAATGAAAAGTCAATTTTTTATGTAAAACATGAGCTTGTTTTTAAGTCGGTCCAAATTTGGAGTAGCTTAACTGAGATCGTACCTTATTTGTTCTGAGGCACACCAACTAATGACCACGGTGCACCAGTTTGCCGCGGCACACACACAGCGGAATACGGCGGGCTTAAAAAGGTCGCTAAAGCAGAATCACACTATGAAATGAACTATAACGCCGTTTTTTTGCCACTCTCAGTCAATAAGAGATGCCATATAGTTCAATTCCTATTTGCGATTCTGCAATAGCGACCTTATTAAGCCCGCTGATCTATGTTACAGGCATGATTCACATTTGAATATATCTACTCACCCTAGTATCAGCTTCCGAGGATATTCTCCAGCTTGTCCTTGAAGACCCTGATGATGAGAAATCTCTCAGGAAGTGCTTCTCATCTACCATCAGCTCCTATTATCAACTCAAGAACAGTTCCACTCATCAGCTCCGCTAAAGGTATGATAACTTGTGCTGTTGGAACCATCATATCTTCACATTTCCACTCACCCTGGTGTCAGCTTCGAGGATATTCTCGAGCTCGTCCTTGAAGACCCTGATGATGAGAGATCTCTCTGGAAGTGCTTCTTATCTACCATCAGCTCCTACCATCAGCTCCACTAACAATTTCCTAGCAGTTTCTCTGTGAATCTGGCTTCCAATTCCACTTACCCTAGTATCAGCCTCCAGTATGTTCTCCAGCTCATCCTTGAAGACCCTGATGATGAGATTGAGGTCTCTGAGGAAGTGCTTCTCATCAGCCAGTAGATCTCTGACTAGCTCGGCGTAGGAGAGCGACCCGCGGCGCCGCGGCGAGTCGCCGGGGACCATGGGGGCCTCCCACTCTTGGTAGAACATGTCCATTAAAACCTAGGGATTATACATAAATAAATAAATATTGCTGGATATTTGACACTGTAGCGACCTCTACCTGTCGCTAGATGAACTACATAGATATGCTACGCAGCTTCAGCGAAGATGGCGCCACTCAATATTAGAATTCTAGATCTCGCAAGTGCACTACTCATGGCCAATCGGGTTATATACAATCAACCGACAACAACGGTGTGTCGGTCGACCACGGGCAAGTGTGCCAGATGGGCCCGTTGCAGAGAACCACCTACTCTGCCTGCAGGGGAACGATTCCACCATGTTCACCAAAGACACAGCGCCATCTAGCCCCAAACTAAGCAAAGCTTGTACTATGGGAACCAAATAACTGATAGAACACTTATACAGGCTGTGGCAAATTCTTGGTCACTGAAAGGTAGTTTTATTTTGAAGAAAAAAATAATTGCATTTTTAGATTTTTGAAAAACTGTACAGTTAGCCTAAAAAATTACATTTGTCAAAAAAAACAAGTTGTTCTTAATCGACTCTATTTCTCATTCAGAACACTTCTCCCAAAGTAACTTACCAAATCAAATCGTAAGTTTTTGAAATAATTCAAAAAAACACATCCCATACATTTTCTATGAAATTAGTAGTTGTAAACATTACAGTGACACTTATTCGATTGTTCTTAATTTAAATTCGTAACTGTTGCTGCAAGCTGGGAGGATATTGTGAAGCATTTGCGCCTCAGACAGAGCCGCAAGAGAGTCCATGTATACGAGGGGCGGCTGATAAGTCCGCGGCCTTAGGTACTTAAAAAACGAAAAGTTACGTTTTATATTTTTTATTTCTTAATATGATCTCCCTCAAGGAATATACACTTCTCACATCTGGCGTATAATGCCTTTATACAACCAAAAAAAATTTCCTTGTCAATGTCTTCAAATGTGCATTTACGGTGGCTATTATTTCATTGTCATCTGAAAATCTTTGGCCCCGTAAGTCCTTTTTCAATTTGAAAAAAAGGGAAAAGTCGCTAGAAGCTAAGACTAGGCTATAGGAAGGATAGTCAGTTTCAGAAAAGCGGGTGTCTCGTAGGGCCTGCCTCACAATGCGCGCCAAGGAATGGGCGCCTTGTCCTGCAAAAAGAGCATTTTGGCACCGAACGCGCACAATTTTTTTTTATATTTAAATGTTGGTGTAAAATTTTTCCAATCCTTTTTTTGCTGATCTGCAACTCTTCTGCTATCTGCCACAATTTAATTCTTCGATAGGCCAGTACCAATATTTAGACTTTTTTTACATTTTCTTCGGTCACTACCGTTATTCGAGGTCCCGCGTGGGGTCTTTTTTGCAGCTTTCTCGTCCTTGTTGAAATGAACATACCCATTTTATAACCATCGTATATGAAAGCCTAGAATCTTGAAGAACAGATGACATGTCTTCAAAAATGTCTTTCGACGTTTTTCCCGGTTTTACAAGGTACTTTATTACTGCACGGTGTTCCTAATTGTGAGAATTCGTAGTTTCAGCTGACATGATGTTGTTCGATGTTCCACAAAATATTGAGTTATGGCTTTAAAAAATAAAAAGAGACTAGTTTCCTATACTATTGAACCTCGCAATAAGTGGTATCAGTAATAAGACGGTAGGCTATTTTTAAGTACCTTAGGCCGCGAACTTATCAGCCGCCCCTCGTATCATTCGAACATCTGCAAGGAAGCACTTTGTTCGCGCTTTCGTTGCTACGATCCCGACACACTTCGAATCAACATTCCTGTTTGTTTGTGTTGGAGGAAAAGGAATTTTGATTCCTTTTTGTCCCCGATAGTGCACAAAAAGGAATCAAAATTCCTTTGAGGACGCGGGGACAAACAGGAAATTCTCTTTCGCCTCATTCACTCTCATGACATTTTGCATACAAGCTCGCTGGTTTAGGGTACTTTTGACCTGGCCTTCAGTATTCAGATGTTAGATTTCACTCTTACCTTATCCGCACACATAGCCGTCTTGATATCCCGACAAGTGACAGTCTCATATCCCGACTTCTGTGATATCTTCTTAACGAAGTTGCCGGCCAGCTTGAAGATATCAGCGCTTATGTACTCCAGAATGGCAGTCATGAATACGGACACTGACATGTCTATCTTGTATAATAGCACCTCCTGGAAAAATCAAGAATTCAATCAATCAACAATCAATACTAGACAATCAAGTGTAATCGTAAACTTGGGACATTTCAACACTCTGACATATAACTTGTTAAACTTTCGCGATTTGTTAACATAATGATAATTATTATTACGGGATTTTATCACATACTCTGACATAGACACATCAGCAGAGTCATTCTGTACTAGACTCACTTCGAATTCACTCAAGTGACCGAGCTCACTAAATACGCAAGAATGTATTGTAAGTGTTTGTAGTAAGATTCACATTTCGAATACGATATTTGAAATCTCACAGCGGATTCAGCGCTCCGACGTTCGAAGTGAGTTTACAGAATGAGCCTACAGCGCGAGCTGCTTGTCTATAAATAAATAATAATAATATAAATGCGCATATACATTTTTCGAAACGGAAAATCCATTGATACACGGCCAGGTTCGAACATGCGACCTTCGTGAGCTTTCGAGAGCACTTTCGAGAACTTTCGATCCTCTTGGAAGTCAAATGACATATTGGAATTTTTTTATCAAATATTAATGGGGGATTTTTGGCCGGAATTTGAAGTCATGTTTTAAAAGTGTCTCTTTTGTCGATTTTTTATTTTTACGCAGTTGAATGAAGTGGAAGAGGGATACTTTTGTGCCGACCCCACCTAGTGGGATAAGGGCAGGGAGATGATGATGATGAATGTTTTTGTGTTTCTGTGTAGTAATTAATTAAATTTTATCCATTCCTTTTTTTTTTGCAACACTGTAGAGAGAACACACCCTGTTGTTGCAACACCATCGAGAAAAAACCCTATTGCTACAACACCATCGAGAGAACACACCCTGTTGCTAAGCTAA
This sequence comes from Camptogramma bilineatum, assembly GCA_958496255.1. Lineage (NCBI taxonomy): Eukaryota > Metazoa > Arthropoda > Insecta > Lepidoptera > Geometridae > Camptogramma > Camptogramma bilineatum. The sequence continues at coordinate 298,163 of OY292479.1, read as the reverse complement.
ACACCGTCAACAGTATGTATAGTCCGACACAATATAATAGAAATAAATGGGGGCGCCACTGTGCAAGCTAAATACGTGAAATAGATAAATTATCTTTTAGAAGGAAATTATTACTTCTGACTGACGTCTTCGGCACCTGTACCATAGACAAGAAACCTGTACTTTACCATAGATTAGTAGAGAAAGGGTTTCCAAAGTACTGAAATTTTCGTTCTGTTTTTGCCGGACTATAATTACCTTCTGCAGCATAGCGTGCACTCTGTCGTGCGGCAGTGCGGCGCGGCGGCGGCGCGCTGCGGCGCAGTCCCTCGCGTCTTGTAAGGCCCACTTGTCCAGCGGAGACGGGAACGTGCGGCCCACGCGCTCCTCCACATCCTGGGACAAAATACTTACACCTTTACATCTTTACTACATTTGAAACTATCACTCGACGACCTCTGTGGCGCAGTGGGTGAAGGCCCGCCTGTGACGCAGGAGGTTGCGGGTTCGATCCTCGCCGCGGGACAAATGTTTGCATGATCTGCAATATTTGTCTCGGGTCTGGGTGTTTTCTATGTATATTATGTACTAGCTGCTGCCCGCGGCTTCGCTCGCGTGGTACCCGGATAAAAAGTAGCCTATGTTACTCTCCAGCCCTCCAACTATCTCCACACAAAAAATCACGTCAATCCGTCGCTCCTTTTAGACGTGAAAGCAGGACAAATAAACAAACAAATAAACACACTTTCGCATTTATAATATGGGTACCAATACTAGGGAGGTCCAGATGTATGTAAAGGATTTATCAGCAAACTAAGCGTAAGCTTGTATCTTGACCTTCTAAAGTGCTTACAAGAGGAAGATAAGTACCAGGCACGGTAAAAGCTTATATAAAGTTTACCTGAACAGTGAGCGGGCTGGGCGCGGCGCACAGCATGGCCAGTAGCCGCAGACACAGCGACTCCACGTACTCCAACGCACTCTCCTCTGCGGTCAGAGACGGGTGAACCTGCTCCAATACCTACACAGAACAGATATACTATGTATAGAATGAACACTGAGTTTGAGCTGGCAAGGAGCTGACTTTGAGCATGGAACGCGCCACACGCGATACAGACCGAGACCACAGTGTACTACATTATTCATACGGTGACAAACTTACTGTGTACAAAACCGACATTGTGTAGTGTAGATGGTATGTCTATATCACAGAATTGAAATAGTCTTTCTTGAAAATAGTCTGTGTTTGTCTATGGTCTTTGTTTGTTTAAGACTGGTTAATCTTTTGAAGCACTAATTTGTTAGTTCGTAGCCAGTTGTCGAGCTTCTTTTTAAATGCATTGACAGAAGTAGTTGTAACAACATCATCTGGTAGTGCATTCTAAGGCTGAGATGTGTTTTAAACAACCAATAGAATTTCTTTATTCAGACATGTCATCTCGTCCTTTGAAATTCTATTGGTTGTTTAAAACACATCTCACACATCTCCGCTTTGGTGGAGTCTCAGCCTTCGAGTGAAGAAGTGATAAGCAGCTAGTAAGCGGCTTGACAACTGGCCTCATACTAACAAATCAGTGCTCAAAAAGATTTACCAACCTTACTACTGTGAGACACTGACCCACCGGGCAGTAAGAGCGCAGCCATCATGCCATGTGTGAGTGGTGTAGCATTGATGAGCAGTTTATTAAATAGATCGTGGACACTACAACCCCGCTGTACAGCTTTGATGTGACAATTTGTTCTTGCTTACCACATACTTTTTTTTTTGCTTACCACATACTTTTTTTTTGTTTTTATTCAATCCCCTCTACATAGGAAACTTTGGTAAAATTGAAACACCATTCCTTTTTGGTTAGTGTCAAATAGAGACGGCAAGGCTCATCCTGCCTTGAGCATTATTTAACCAGTGTTCAAGTTTCTAAGGCCTAATAGTTTAATGTATTTAGAATTTTAAAATCAAGATTGAACAAATGTAAAAGGTTTGTCTGTAAGTTAGCATAAATGCTAAAAAATTGTTTGGCTTTCTTATTCTTGATTTTATTTAGGTATTCTGAATAGAAGTGAAGATGTTTTAAGCTTGCAGATATGATTTACCTGAAGAAAATTCACAGAAATTCGTAAGATAGTGTTGAATACACAAGCTGTATTGACGTACCTTTCTTAGATGGTTTACGAAGAGACCCTTCCATTTTTCCGCATTCTCCGGGTCTTGGAAGTCGTACCCTCTCGTCTCCTCCACTGTGGGTAGCATTGTAACACGGTAAAACTCGTCGAAATCATGTAAACATCCGAATTATACCTCCGACACAACATATGAAACCATTTCTGATTCTATACACACAACACTACGCACACGATTCACACGTGAAAAACTTGAAGATTGTGATAGTACAGTTGATAACATGTAAATGGAAAATAAATTGAGTCACGAGAAGGAATTAGTTGAAGAAAAATGAATTCTTTGATTCATTTGGTCGGCAAAACGACGCCATTTTCAATTTGCATTGTCTTTGGTTAGTTTTGGTTTTTGGTTGTTGAAAATTCAAGAGACCATAGACAAGGCAAAGATGCGTCAACATTGCGTCAAGCACTCCTCTTCCTACAGACTATCAGTTTTTTTTATCAGTTTCTGATCAGTGTTGTCTGTCTCTCTTTTTTTTAATGCAAACAAACACACACATACACACAAATTAAGGCTAAGCGCTCACAATCGGACAATTCGGTGCGGGCGGCAGGTACGCAGGTGTGTGAAATTTCATACGATTTCATATTTAAAATTCCAAAATTCGTTTCGTTCGATTCGTTCAGCACGTTCAGCGCGGTGTGCGACCACCTTAACCCACCTTTTTGCGCAGTAAAAAAAAGACAGCACTCAAAAAATTTCTGAACGACACCTCAAACGTCAACGTCAAAAATTTGTTTTGTTTGTTTTTCCATTTTTTCGCAGAATTTGCTTGTATTTTTCGAAAAAATCTGAAGTGTTTTTCTTTCTTCAGTTGATTTTCTATTAAAAAGTGTACTGCTGTGCGACAAAAATGATCAAAATCATTAGAGCATTTCTTATTTTCGGAGCGGTGGTCGGTGCGAAACCGGATAATCATAGTTTTCTCAGAAAGAACATTATCTACAACTCGACGTAAGTGCAAATAAATAAATGGAAAAACAATGTACCTAATAAATTCTAATCATTCTTTGTTCTAGGTAGGTACAAAAATAAATATTTTTTCAAATAAGCAAGAAAGCTAATTCTAGTGTAGGTAATGTTAGGAAACATCCAAGTAATTTGTTGACGCCCCCATTATTACAACTGAAGGGGATTACCCTGAGATACCTAACTATAATCAATTAAAGTTTCTAACCAGTTTCTAACCAGTCACTAAGTTTTGTGGTCTAAGTTTACCAAGGAGGAGGAATCGTTTAAATTATTGATTATGGGTTTTAACCTGAACAGCGGGGCTAAAAAGGCTGTCATAGCCGAATCATAATTGACTCGAAGTACTTGTTGTTCTTGTCTCTCATGTCTGTGAAAAGAGAAGGCATATTTATAGTGCAGAATATGATTCTGCTGTAACAGCTTTTTGAGCCTCACATAAAGTATTAAAAGCTTTAGCTGAATCATAATATGAATTGTATTTTATGCTGTCTCTTACTCTCATGAGAGTGTCAAGAAAAAACATACCTAATTCAAATCATATTATATTCATATTCATATTAATTTATTGTTTCAAGTTGGTAGGTACAGCAGGTCTTAGGCTAAGGGTTTGAATGCAACCAGAGCCCTGTTGGGGCACTACAATGTTAGGTAGGTATGGTACCTATCTAAAACTAGCTTATTTTCTAGGTATCACAATGGAGCACTAAATTAAAATTAATATGACACTTACAAGTTTAAGGAGTTAATTTTCTCTCATTATGATTCTTAAAAGACGTTAACAGCCATTTTAGCCTCCCATTATTTCTCATTTTGGTATTTTCTTGTCTTTTTTAAACTTTCACATTATAAATACGTACAAAACAACATTATTATAAATACCCAGACACCTACAATGTATTTATATTGTAAGTATTTAGAATTTAGAATTTTAAATAAACATAAATTATGACAAATAAGTACCTATTATTGTAATACCTATTACTTTGTTGTATTGTACATAGTTATGACATGATTTATTAATTTATTAAGAAGTGACTCCTATTTTAATTTGTATTTATGCATGCTGAGAAGCATATTCAAGGCTGTATATATTTTCTACCTGTTTTTTACCCTTGGTTCGCATTTAATAAATGATTGATTGATTAATTGATTGGTATTTTCTGTGAATGTGATGTGCCATATGTTTTTTTTCAGCTATGACTATAACACGACAATTAATGTGTTTGTAAACAATGAAACCGAACAGATAATGGATTTCCTAGTAAGTATTTTTGATTGTATTGTTAAATCTTTTTTATCTTTGTAGATAATTTACTTATCAACTTATATATTTGATTAGGTTCTAAACATTTGGTAAATAATAATAAATAAATATTGGTGGACATTTCTCACAGCGCCATCTAGCCCCAAACTAAGCAAAGCTTGTACAATGGGAACCAGGGGAGCTAAAAAGATCGCTATTGCAGGATCGCATTATGAGAATTGAACTATTGCCATCTCTTTTCATTGACTGAGAGTGAAAAGAGAAGGCAATATAGTTAATTTCAAATTTTATTCAGTTTTAGCGACTTTTTTAGGTCGCCGGATAACTGATAGAATACTTACTTAGATACTTTTTGTAAGTACATTCATAAAATACTTTTTAACACCCAGACACAGAATAAACATTTATGTTCATTACACAAATGTTTGTCCTGGATGGGAATCGAACCCACGATCTACAGCGCAGAAGGCAGAGCTACTATCAACTGAGCTAAGAGGCCAGTCAAGTCAGATTTTCTATTTATGTTATTTATTTAGTTTATGGTGTACTTGTCCCTTTTGTTAGTTTTTTTCTAATCTTCGGTATAAACCGTAACTTGGATAATCAATACTTATTATTGCAGGAGTCTAATGAAGATGTAGGATATCCGACGCGAGTCCAAGTGTCCGTGCGAGATGCTGTGTCTCTCGACTATCCAGTCTTCATCACGGCTACGCAGCAGAAAGGTACAGTACAGTTTGTCACTATCTTAACAAAACAGTGCCTCGAGCATGAGTATGCACAAGTTTACTATTCTATCCGTGACTACAGTAAAGTATGGACAAAATTAAATGGCACTAAATTAGATTCTCACATAAACATACACATCATTCAGAAACAAGCAGCTATACACACAGTCACCATCATTAGTAAAGTTCTTGGGGATACAGTATTCATCAATCGGGGGGGAACCAATAGTAGTGAGAGGGAGTCTGAGCAACCTTTTCCCTGAGGGTCTCGGGGCGGGTGCTTAGAGTATGCCGAGTTTAACTCGAGTAGAAATAAATTTCGCAAAACAAGGAACGAATGAATGATTGTAATACAATGGCTTTTTAGTGTCACGTTCTTCCTGAGCCGAGCGTGCAAGCGAGAGCGCGGAACAAGCGATAGAGGCACGATCGTTCATCAATGTTTTCTTTGACGTTATCAAAATTATGTTCTGTAAATCAGTGTGAGTGAAGGAGTGAGCACTGAGATGACGAGTGATAGAATGAAGTGGAAGAGGGAAACATGTTCCGACCCCACCTAGTGGGATAAGGACAGGGAGATGATGATGATGAAACCGACTATACAGACAACCATTTTTTTTACTTTTAACAGGGGTGTCTGCCTGGGAGCTTCCTCTAGTGGTTCAGAGCAAGAATCACGCGCTCATCTTCAACGATATGGCGCGAACACTCTGCCCACATGACGCTGGTCCAGGTAACTACACTACAAAAGATAACATTTTTTGTCTAGTTTTTTAATTAAGTAGGAATGTATTTTGTTGTGTATTTTGTTTAATAATCTAATGTCTATTCTTTATGCCTATGTATGCTGTGCCGTCCTGATGTACTTACTGTAACTTGTGTGTGCCAAATAAACGTTACTCTTACTCTTACTCTTACTCTTACATTCTAGATGGTTTGAAACGATGGTTTGAAACAGATGTTTCAAACCGTGTAGTTAGTGGTATCATGCCTTTCGCATGACATCTAAGACGCCATTGATAGACAGTAAATTTCGATGACGCCATTGGTAGAAAGGCGTGCTCTTCTGCCAAGGTCACCTTGGTAGAAGCTGTGGTTTCAAACCGTCTAGAACACGCTTAAACTAGTAAAACTAGTGGCTCTATGAGCTGTAGACCTATCTTTGTAGCTTAAAACACAATAAATATTCACAATTCTCTAGTTTTGTGATGAGAAGGTGGTCCCAGGTGCTTCATCAATCCCTACTAAGTAGTTAAAACTCAAAACTCAAACAACCTTCAAATAAAAAAGAACCATCGAAATCGGATGTCATAAGACGGAGATTTGGCCTTTTTTGAAGGAAGTACCCTGCCAATCAAAAATCCCCGACGACAAAAAATTTATATAAAATTATCGAACCCTGCTCACAAAATTTCACGAGAAATGGTTGAGAAATGCGACCTGTAGAGGAAAATATACAGACAGACAGACATCCGGCGGACAAACGATTGTATTTTTGTCCAAGCTGAAGCAGAGACGCATCGCTCGCTTTGCTTGCTTGATCAAAAAAATACAAAAAAAAATCTCCTACACAACTATTCTGGGTCTTAAATTATTGTTCATTCATACCCGCAATCGGATTTTTTGTTTAAACTATACATACACACACACACACACACACACACATGCACACACACACACACACATACGCATACACACGGACACTCACACACACCTCGATCACTGTCGGTTTACCTGTTAATCGATCGAGCGAGCGAAGCGAGCGAAGATCTTAGTGGCAAGTTAGGCGATTTTGCTTTGTATGTTTGTATGTTTGTATGTTTGTATGTTTCATTTTTATGTTCTCGCATAACTATCGAACCGCTTATCCAATCTGTATGAAACTTGATAGGTCAATAGGTAGTGCTATGGAAATTTGCTGTGGAGCGTATGAGCGTAATCGATGAAGGGGTTGTAAAGATATGGGGTTCCCAAGGGGGTAAATTTTTTTCAAAGTTACCCAAATATATTGAATGGGGTGTCATACGAAAGGGCTTATTTTGTACATTCCAAAATGGTTTTTATTTTTAATCTAGGATGTATAGTTTTTGAAATACGACCAAAGAACAAAAACTACGAAACCAGAGCTGCAAGAGCTCCCGTTTCATAGAGTTTCGATGTCTTCGTAGCTCATTGACTGGTCGGTCTTAAAAAGAGAGTGGCATCGTCGCGGTTTGGTTTGCAATGATTTTAGATGCTACTTGATTTATTTTCATGATAAAAAAATTTTTGATAAAGAATGAAAATAATTGGGGTAAAAAAAGTTAAATAAACAAATATATTGAGTGGGGTGTCAAATGAAAGGTCTTAATTTGTACATTCCAAAATAGTTATTATTTTGATTCTAGGACGTATACTTTTAGAAATACGACGAGAATTCATAAATATGAAATAAATGAAAAATTAGACACGACATTATGTATTGCATGCATGCTAGTATTTTTTACCATGAAGAGCTAGCGCAATAGGCATACTCGGCAGTAGTAGCACTTAAAATTATAGGGGTAGTCAGAAGAAAGTCCAAATGTAAGCCATCTACGGTGCGCGAGATCTCAGTTCGGGGCGAACTACTAGTATAATGTAAATCCGTTATTGGCTGTCGGTAATATATTTAAGTTTTGGTGCACTAGTTTTCTAAGAGCTGTGGATTTTGTTTAAGAAATAAATAAATATCAACGTTTTACATAACAATAAAACGTTTATTATGTGCCGAGAGAAAACACAGCATCGCATTATGAAGAAGTGTAGTGTAAACTCACCTGAATTCTTTGACTTACGCTTGTGTGAACGCAGCATAATCCATAGATTCTCGCTGATTTAGTCTATGGTTTTGTCACCGCAAGGCGGGATCCGTCCTGTCACTGTCATTGAAGTCTTCACCAGGAAGGACCTTCTTGCGATGCTGTGTTTTCTCTCGGCACATAATAAACGTTTTATTGTTATGTAAAACGTTGATATTATATGCCTTTGGAAAACACAGCATCGCATTATGAAGACGTGTTTGTTATCTGCTGGTGACTAAAATAAGACACACACAATGATGAACTATAATAAGTATATTTTAAAGAAATACTTATATGTTAAGAACCAATTTGCTTATCTCCTGCAATTATCTTCCATAATTTACATAATTTATCTAGTAAAAATAGAAGTATTCTCAACCTTTTCAAATCAATTTAATTAAGTAAGTCTTTGTGATTAGAAAAGACATTTTAAATTAAACAGCTCTAAAATAATCAAATATGCTGTTATTCTTGTCGCGTTCCTGTGTTTCTATATCTCTACAATAATATTTTCTTAGTGTCTCAACAGCTTTCCAGTTGCCTCTTTCAAGGATTTCATCCACTGGCCTGTTTTCTAACCATGCTAGGGAGGCCACTGCTGACCGGCAAGACCCGGGTGAGGCATTGATTCCTGCATCTCGCAGAACAGAACGTACCCATCCTCCTATTATAGATTTAGATGCTGGTTTCACAACACCTTTTATTGTTATAAATAAATGTCCAGCAGCCTCTCCGGTCCGCCTTTCCGTAGTAGTTTGGATCAGGAGCCGAACCCATTTTACTGGACATAAGGTACTGTCTTGGTTAGGGAGAAGTTTCCATCCAGATTGGCGTCTAGAGCCCTTGTCAGTTTTTGCCCCGAATACTGGCCATAAACACATTTCTGTCCCGTTGTCACTTAGGTGTTGTTCAGATATCCGCAGCAGGGTTAAATCGTGCAATCTACGTCCAGATATAAGTAGCAAGATTGTTGCAGCTCGTCTTGAGACTTCAAATAAATTATCTTGTCTTGGATTATTTTTCAACCATTCTATAACATTTCTAGGGTCCCAAATGGGTGGTTTAAAAATGGGTGGTTTGGAATTATGGATGGATTTTAAAACCTGTTTTACCATGAAATTAGAAGATATTTCTGTATGTTGTCCACAAAAAGTCGCTACTGCTGATTTGTGAACTAACATTGTACCATATGCCAAACCCTCATTTAAATAGGTATCTGCCAAGAACTGGGCCACTTCTTCGGGTTTGGGTGACTTCGGCTCTATCTCTTTACTATCACACCATAGCCTCCATCTTCTTAAAGCTGGTTGATATGTGTCAAGTGTAGAACGGCGCCAACTTCTTTTAATAAGGTCCTTCTCCGCTTGGGACCATGTGGCTAGTTTTGCTCCCCACCCCCAACTTTCCAAACCTTCAGGCTCAGTTGGTCTATTTTTGGGGGTGGGTGCCCTGTTGTCAGATCCACCAGTACTCTGTGCAAGTTGGGTACTACTAACGGCTTCCCCAATGCTCGCTCTTGGAGATCTGCTTTCCAAAACGGCTGTTCCCAATCCGGCGCTACCAGAAGATACGTGCCCCTCGCTCTGTTCAGGTGCGACAGCACTCTTGGTATTAGGTTTGGAGGTGGAAATATCCATCCTAGGCGGTAATCCCAATCCTGTGAGAAGGCGTCTACGTATCTTGCGGAACAGTCTCGAGTATCTAGTGTGACATATTCTGGTACTATTGCTGACCTTCTTGATGCAAAGAGATCTACGTCTGGCAGCCCCCAGCGCCTGAACACTGCGGCGGTTGCTTGGGGTAATAGGTGCCATTCCGGTACCGGGCGTCTCCGCGACAGTCGGTCTGCAATGGTATTGTACCTGCCCGGAAGGTACTGAGCAGACAGAATGATGTTCCACTTGTCTAGAAGTGCCATGAGTTGGAATGTCAGTGACAATAGACCTATGGAGCGCGTGCCGCCCTCCTTGCGAATGTATGCAATGATCGTCTTGTTGTCTGTCTGCAGGAGTATATGAGAATCTCTGAGGCTCTCGCCCTCGTTCCTCACTGCTGAGACTACAGCGAACATCTCCTTCTTGTTGCAGTGCCATAGTTTCTGTTGAGGAGCCCAAGAGCCTGACATGTTCCTCTTGTCCAGAACAGCGCCCCACCCTATGTCTGAGGCATCCGTTGTCAGAAAGTGGGACACGTTCCTTGAGTGTATTAGAGCTGTTGTGGACAAGGCTCCGTGCCACCACTCGAGATCTGTCAGAGCCCTCCGAGGGATTGACCTTCTCGTTCCTGGATGTCGTCGAGGGAATTGTCGTAGAAAAATTTGTAATTGGCGACAGTGCAGTCGTCCCCTCGGAATCACGAAACATGCAAAATTTAGCTGACCTAATAGGCATTGAAGCTGGCGTAATTTGCAAGATTTCTGGGTCAGTATTTTCCTTAGAGCCATAGCTATTGATGCTTGCTTCTTGTTCGGAAGTGACATCACATTCTTGTCCATATTCCAGTTGATGCCCAGAAAATCGATTGACCTCGTTGGAGACAGAATCGATTTTTTGCGGTTGACCTGCCAGCCTAGAGACTCCAAGAGCTGCGCAGCCTCCGCGGCCTGCGTGGCTAACTTGGATTGACTCTGATGTACCAGAAGAAAATCGTCCAGGTACACCAGAATTCGGAATCCTCTCTTGCGAAGGGTCTCCGCGACCCAGCAAGTGACCGCTGAAAACAGTTTTGGCGCTGATGAAAGGCCAAACGGCAGCGAGGTCATTTGGAGCATTTCCTGTCTGTAAAATAGGCGTAAGAACGGCCTGTGGGACTTTGCGATGGGTACGTGAAAATAAGCCTGTGATAAGTCCATCTTTACTAACCAGTCGCCGGGTTGGAGAAACTCCGGAACTGTTGAATGGCTTATGAGCTTGAAATGTTTTGCTTTCACAAACCTGTTCAACTCCCGCAGGTCGAAAATTGGTCGAACACCACCATCGCTCTTTTTTACAAGAAACATTCGGGAGAAGAAACCGGGTGTCGAAGAAACCGGTGTTTCTAATACCCCAAGGCTTTTCAGTTCTTCTATTTGTTGAGTCATCAGAGGGGATGATTTTGTTGCAAACCTTTGGGCTATAATTGGCGAGGGATACACTAAGGGTGGTCTTTGACTGAAGGGTATCCGCGACCCTGATATTGTTTTTAGAATGAAAGGGGTAGCTCCGAGCTCCTTCCATCGCTCTTTGAAATGTTGCAACTGACCCCCTGTGAACTCCCTCTCTTTGGCGTCATTGTTTTTCTTGGTCGGAGGCACGAAAGGAAGTCTTCTTACCCCTGCCCCTACCCTTACCCCTGTTTTTGGAATCATAGTTCTGGTAATTGGGCTGTCTCTGTGGTGGATTTGGGGCAAATTTTTTAGGCGCTGAGCTCGAAGACGATGGGTAAGGTTCCTTTCTTTTGAGCGTTGAAGCTGATTTCTTTTCTTTCAGTGAAACTACGTTTAGCCACTGTTGAGGACCCCCAAAGTTCTGGATCAAGGTATTCAGCCGTTCCTTGTCAAATAAAGACTCCTCCGACGGTGGAATATTTTTTAATGCTAACTGAATGCATTTATTAGGGACTTCTTTTATAATCTTTTCCCTTCTTGTCTCTATGCACTCGGCCCTTTTACCACAAATTAATTGTAGCATTTCCTCGGTGTTCTTATACATGGCCGTTCCATTTCCGAAGGTGGAAGTAATTTTGTCAAATAAAGCTGTTGCTGTTAATTCTCCTGGGGACTTGAATGCCCAATCTATTATAGACTGAAGACCTGTACGATGTAGGTCATTTCCCTCTAAAACTGCATTTGACAAAGCAGCCATGACATTTTCAGTACCAGCCAAGAAATCCTTACCCTTATTCACAGGATTTAGCTCATCATTAATCTTTAGCTCAGTAAAGCCAGGTGTGGCGGCAAAAGAGTGCAATGTCTTTGAGTATCTTACATTTTGCCAAGTAGGAAGGCCAAAATGTTGCAATTTCTTAATCTTCTCTAGTCTCTCTGGTAAAGCTGGTTTTACGAGCTTGGCTTTATCAATATCGATGTCTAATTCACCTAGGTTAAGCACCTTTTGTGTATCCTTAGGATTAACTAAAAAGGACTCGGAGGTACTTTGAACTGGAGTATCTTTTTGGGATGTCAATTGTTGCGAGCCGCCGAGACTCTGCATGTATATATTAGATAGAAATCCTACCTGATTTATAAGAGCTTCGATTCGTGGATCCTCTCTGACAGACCTCCTCTTGTACGGAGGCCTCTCGCTTTCGGAGGAAGAATTCGAGGACGAGGATGAACCATCAGAACCGGATGGCCCTCCGCGGGTCTGGTTCGGCTCAGTTTCATCCACACTAGTCGCGTCCTTCATTATAAACTTTCTCCCCGTGGGGAAACACGCATAAATCACCGAATTTACACTATATTATCAATTTTTTTACAAAAATGAAAATTTTCACAATCTAACGGCGGCGAGTAACACACACAATGACAGTGACAGGACGGATCCCGCCTTGCGGTGACAAAACCATAGACTAAATCAGCGAGAATCTATGGATTATGCTGCGTTCACACAAGCGTAAGTCAAAGAATTCAGGTGAGTTTACACTACACTTCTTCATAATGCGATGCTGTGTTTTCCAAAGGCATATAATAAATAAATAAACTAATAATTTTTGATTGTTCCTGCAGATATAACATCTGAGAAGAGACCCACTATTCACATTTCAACAGACAACCCCAATAATACTTCTCTCTCTATCACACTACAGAGGGTGAACGACTTTTATGTGGTGCTGGATAAGGTAAGAAACATACTCCAGCCATTTTGGATGTACAATGTTTACTAACATTGCACTGACAGATCAATCAACTGATAGCAGGAATAGACCTATCAAAGAAAACTGAGATATGATTGGCACTGATTCAATATGGCCAATCGTAATGAATCTCAGTTTTCTGTGATAGGTCTATTCCTGCTATCAGCTGATTGATCTGTCAGTGCAATGTTAGTAAATATTGTACATCCAAAATGGCTCGCGTATAAGCCTTTACATCTTTAAAATAATCTTTATAATTTACTACTAGCAGCGCCCTCGCAGCGTTGCCCCCGTAGATGGTATATGGTGATGATGATGATGAAAAATAGCCTATAATCTTCCTCAAGAGTTTAGCTATCACATGTAGGAAGAATTTTTCAAATCCGACTGGTAGTTCCTGAGATTAGCGCGTTCAAACAAACCAACTATAAAACAAACAAATTTTATAATTATGTTTATATATTTCAGAATATAACATTAGAAGTGGGTCCGAACACACCAAGGTATTACTTCTTCTCGTTCGACCAGAACCCATGGAATATAACCGGTGGTTCAGGGAATATACATGGACTGCCTATGTGAGTATTTTAGCTTCCAATGTAATTATGAGCAATGTACAATGAAATTAAATTAAATTAGATTTTTTTGAAAATTCCAAAATATCTAGTAGGTACTCCTCCGCTAATCTATACCAAAAAAGATTCGTCAAAATTTTCACGCTAAAGTCATCCAACCACCCACTTTCCGCAGCCTAGCCTTACTATTCCGGGCTAGTCAGGTATAGTATAGCGGAGGAGTACTAGATATTTTGGAATTTTCAAAAAAATCAGAATATGGACTTCCGCAAAGTTACGCCTGAATCAATTAACTAAATTAAATTAAATCAAATGAAATATTTTGCCAGAAGCATGGTCATAGGATAGGTAAAAATAGGTCTTTGGTGTCACATGCATTTTTTCGGTATAAAAAGTAGCCTATGTCACTCTCCAGCCCTCCAACTATCTCCACACAAAAAACCACGTCAATCCGTCGCTCTGTTTTGACGTGAAAGCAGGACAAACAAACACACTTTCACATTTATAATATGGGTATGGAGTATGGAGCATATTTACATAATATGTAGTAGATAAGTTTCTGTTAATAAATGTATTTTTATTACGGGGGCAACAAAAGTTATAAAAATATTTATGTTTTCAGATTCAACTACACGATACCAAAAAGTGTGATTTTAGTGATAGATTCAGAGGACGAGCTCTGTGCTACTGTGTCCATACAAAACAATTCTGTAAGTATACATTTTTCCTCCTATTTGTATTTCCTGGGGACTAAAAAGGCCTCGAACTGAATCATAATATGAATTGTTATAATAATGTTTTTTCATAGACTAATACCCGAATACTGAAACTCTAATAATTTGAGACGTACTTATCTGTTTTAGACGTTCTTATTCTTCAGAATTTCACTCTTCAGAATTGTATACAAAAAGGTCAGTTAATGTCAATGATAAGTACCACTTAAAATAAGTAGCGTTTCAGTATTCGGATGACAACAATTTGACACGGACACCCGAATACTGAAACGCTACTTAGTTTAACTGGTGCTTATCAATGACAATAACTGTCTCTGTCCTTTTTGTAGACGATTCTGAAGAGTAAGAATGTCTCAAACATAAGTACGTCTTAAATATCTAAGTAGCGTTTCTGTATTCGGGCATGAGCCCCTATATTTACTTACAGCTTTAAACAGACCTTGTTTTATTTTATTTATTTTAGTGTCCAGTATTTGATAATGAAAAGGAAATATCTTATCAAGGATACCACCTCACTATGACAAGCAAAGGAGGAATTACTCTAACGGTATGTTCCACATTAGAAAACTCTAAAATTATCATTGTTTCTCTACTATATTATGCATGTATTATACATATAAACCTTCCTCTTGAATCACTCTATCTATTAAAAGAAACCGCATCAAAATCCGTTGCGTAGTATTAAAGATCTAAGCACACCTAGGTTCAGACAGCGGGAAGCGACTTTGTTTTATACTATGTAGTGATAATAGCTTCTGCACGCGGCTTCGCTCGCGTAGCACCCGGGTAAAAAGTAGCCTATGTCCTATTCCCGGTCATTATCTATCTGTATTTCAAATTTCAGCCAAATCGGTTCAGTGGTTGTCGAGTTATAGAGGAACAAACATACATCCAAACTCCAAATTTTTCTTTTTCGTCGAGGGTAAGTTTTTATGAGCAAGTGGCCAACTCTGGTGACGGAGTTTTTAGGCCGCCTAAAGGCCTCATGGCTTAGCGACTTAAAAGCCGGGACCGACAATTCAACGTGCCCTCCGAAGCACGGAAGCGCTCAGCTCGTAATACCACTTGCGGTCACCCATCCAAATTGTGACCGCGCACAACGTTGCTTATTTTCAACGATCATGAACGTCAAAGCAAAAAATCCTATATGTATAATTATTGTGATAATTTATGTGACTGGCCTCTTAGCTCAGTTGGTAGTAGCTCTGGCTTCTGCGCTGTAGGTCGTGGGTTCGATTCCCACCCAGGACAAACATTTGTGTGATGAACATAGATGTTTGTTCTGTGTTTGGGTGTTATAAAGTATTATAAGTATGTATTTACAGATATATAAGTATTCTATCAGTTATCTGGTTCCCATAGTATAAGCTTTACTTAGTTTGGGGCTAGATGGCGCTGTGTGAAATGTCCAGCAATATTTATTTATATTTATTGTGGTTTTATTTCAGCAAACCATGTTTCCAAATGGTTTCTACGTAGTATTCATAGTGAAAGAAAATGATGAGGCTTGTACGGGTGGGAGCGAGACAAACATACCCACAGACAAGGACAGGAATAAAACGTTCACGTAAGTAACTTACCATTATAAAGTAAAATAACATCTTGTAACTTATTCTAATGTTGCCTGAAATAAAGTTTATTATTATTATTATTTATGGTTTTTTGTTTGTTATCTCTCGCCTGTAGGCGAGGGGCTTACGTTCTTCGCGGGCTTTTGGCCAAACGAAAAATCGTTTTTTTTTTTTTAAATATTATTTAATGGTTTAGAGACAAAAATTTCCGGACAATGCGACAAGTGTTTAATTTTATTATTATTATTATTATTATCCCGTAGGGGCCGTTGCAAGTATTACGTAAGCACTATAAAGGAGCGGGGGGGTCTTTGCTTTGTTTATTTTTTAATGACATTGTGGTGGGGGGATCTAGATCAGTGGTTCCCAAACTTTTTTCTCATGGACCCCTTTCAAAATTTTACTGGTTTCGGTGGACAAAATCAAAATCAAATATCATTTATTCAGTAGGACCGTTATGACCACTTTGAATCGTCTTAAGAGCTAGGTGATTCTACTCCTGTTCTTTCGCGACCAACACCGTGAAGAATCAGGGCAACAAACACGGTATGGGGCCTAGCTTTCTTTTCGGTGATCCATCCGCTTAAAATCTAAATAGTCAAGCTCCAGTGTGGAGCCAGTCGAACAATGTGAGTCTCGTCAAAGTCGTCAAAGGACCCCCTGCTGCTACATTTCTACCATATTCCCAAAATTTCTCGCCAACGTGGACCCCTTTCGAGTCTCCCGTGGACCCCTGGGGGTCCACCTGGACCACTTTGGGAATCACTGATCTAGATGGTGATTACGTCAGCATTAATTATTTACTTTTTATTATGGCAACCCACACATTCTCTATGCTTGAAAATGAAATGCATTTTCGGGGATTCCTACAAATAATGAATACGTTTACTCGCCTAGATCTGAGGAGGGTAATTAATACGCGCTATTCACTTGTCTATTTAAATTTAAATGAATATATAAAATAAAACGTTTATTTCAGGCAACAATAGTACAAGTAAAAGATTTTAAATACTTATAACTACGGCCCATATAAATATGCACCTTATAGCAGGCCTGGCTCACTTCTCACTTTAGGTATTTATCGGACGCGCGCCGCCTCGGGGGGCGCGCGACATAGGTTGCCACTTGCCGCTCGCTCGGCTTGCGGACTAGACGCATTGTGCGTAATTATCGTGATCTCGTATACATCGTTTCTTGTGATTTTTGCACGATAACTAAACGATCTAATCCGTATAAAAGATACTGCTGTGTCTACGGGTGTCTAAACAAAAGGAAAAGCAATGAATGGACATTAACATTCCACAAAATTCCGGAAGATATTGAAAGGTTGGTAGGTAGCTACTAAGCTTTTCTATAATTTGTTGTAAGTACCTATTTAAATAAATCATCAATAAATACCTAGGTAGGTACTTACTTTTACTCTGTAACTGTAGGTGCATAATGAAAACGAGATTTTATAGGTACCTATTCGATTCCTTTTTGATTGAATAGGTACCTGTTTACAAATAAACAAACATAATACACGTACAAAACTACCTACCTACAAAACTGTAGGTAGGTAGGTACCTACAGTTTTGTTTATTTACATATGTACCTAAAAGTAACTTATCCATTAAGTAGGTACCTAACCTACTTAATATAATAATTGTAAGTGTTTAGAAGTTACATTACATTCATAGAGCCATGTTGGTCGAAGTGATTAGTACCTCAACTTTCGAGACGAAGGTCGTGGGTTCGAGTCCTGGCCGTGCATTAAATTGCAAATGTGATTGCAAACCTAACATTAAAAGGGTGATTATCGGATAACGGCTCCCGGTCTAGTTGTGTGATGATGATGATTGTGTGTGTCTGATCGATGTCTAGGTAGGTATGAAGGTATAGATATTTTGAAATGCAATTGTTTACAAAACGAACGAGATAATAATGTATCTACCTACTTCACCTACCTACGTACAATACGTAGTACCTACTTACTACTATTTATTCTGTGGTAACGGTAGATTAAATTATATTTAGGCCTACTTATTTTAGAACTTAAGTAGGTACTGTTTTTGTGACAGATAAAATAAATTAATTTATTTGTGTTGTCGCAAGCGAAAATTCGACAACCCTTACGAGTCGCGTCACACCGCGCCAGACACACAGTTACGCATTAGAGCAGGATGGGAATGTTTAGGCAAATATCTCGATAGGTAATAGGCCCATAGGCGAGTTGAATTGCACTTTATGGCTTCGCCGCGAGAGTCTCTATTTAAACAAATTTACTCGCGAAGTGACCCTTCTGTACGTAGTACTCTAGTATTCTGTGCTTATAGTCTAACATACATATTATAAACTTATTTACTAGCACTATCTATCTATATTTGTATTTGTATCTCGAGCTGATTGTGACTTGAAAAATATTTTTCAATAAACTTATTTGATTGTACCTAATAATTAATTGTTTTTAAATAATAATAATCATCATCACCAGGTTCCGTATAATAGCGACAGTGTCGTACAAGGAGTATGTAATCGGAGCGTTAGTATTACTAACTGTGGTGGCGTTAGTGGCGGCATTCGTCGTGTTAGTGGCTGTCCCCTTCAGATACGCACAAGGTTAGTACACTAACTTAACTTATACGTTAGTGCTGCTAACTGTGGTGGCGTTAGTGGCGGCATTCGTCGTGTTAGTGGCTGTCCCCTTCAGATACGCACAAGGTTAGTACACTAAATTAACTTAAACGTTAGTGCTGCTAACTGTGATGGCGTTAGTGGCGGCATTCGTTGTGTTAGTGGCCGTTCCCTTCAGATACGCACAAGGTTAGTACACTGGGACACTAAAAATTTAGTGTCCCAGTAGTCAAACTCAATCAACAAAGAGCTCATAAAGTATATAGTTTTTTCTTTATAGGAATTGGATACATTAGTCATTAATCTATAGGTATGTTAAAAGATATATTTCCACAACATAATTATAGCTCCCAATAGGTCAAATTCTGGAGTCAAATGTCCCACTAGTCACAATGAAATGCCCCTTCAGTAGTTTTGCGTGAAAAAGAAACAACTATTCATCCATCTAAAATTTCGTATTAATAATATTAGGATGATTTTTCAGAAGAAATATTAATAGAAGAAGAACAACCCTGTCCGTCGACCTCACAAGAGAATGAATGTATCATCAATGACACGGATGACACGGGTGACAATGTCACGGGTGTCACGGCCGGTGACGCAGGTGACGCGTGGAGACGTGACGCGTTGACAGTAGGAAAACTGTCACAGGCGCCGCCTGACACGCTGGCGAGACGATCTGACAGGTAATACAAAAAAATAAAATAAAACAATGTTCATTTCAGACAATTTATAGTCCATAGAAGTACTAAAAACCAAATAGGAACAAAAGAGTTGTTTCATGGTTCTATAGAGCCCAGGCTAGGTCGGTGTTCATTTGTCTATAAATAGCTAAATCTAAATAAAACCTTTTCCCACTGTCATTTTGTTATGAATCTGCTTTGTTTAGCACATGTTTTTAAAAAACTTTCTCACAAAGAGCAACACAAAACTTATAACAATATGGCGGCGGGGTGGTATTGAGCTTGACAGCTGTTGTCATTTTTCGATTTTGACAGAGGGGAAATGGCTGCATTTCGTTCGTTCGTTCGTGTAGAATCATTGAATTGTTTATTTCACAGAACAGAAAGAACAAGGTTTATTATACTTAGTTGAAATGTTTGTATTGAACTCGGGTAATGAAGCTAGTTTATAATAATTTTTGGACGAATTTTTGTAAAAGTGAAAAATGGTTCACTGGCAAAATGAAAAAATGAAAATGGACAAAGGCCTATACCAACATACTATAAACTACTTACCTATTTAGCATTTAATAACAGTGAGACAGCATCTGCAGTAGATCTCTCAATGGTAACCTCCAGCCTTTTTTTCAAATAAGTTATACCTAGTGCAAAGACCTGTCACCTAGTGTAAAATGTGTGTAGTGCCTACCTATAAAGCTGCTTACAAACTAACTTGTAGTTACATGAGTAGGGAATAAAAGTAGAGAGAATAAATAAAACCATTTTTAATATTAATATTAGCTCATTGTTTTTCTTCATCTACACTACATCATCACTAATTAAAATTCCATCCAGGTAAGAGGCCGGTGCTTCTATGCTCTCTTAAATGAAATAGAGTCTTTGCATGGGCTACTTGTGAAAGAACGTGAAGTTAAACAATTACCCCCTTACTTATGAAAGATGTTTAAAGTTGAACACTGGTTGAACAACGTCCTGTCTCTGTTTGTCACTATCCACAAATAAAGACAGGACGTTGTTAAACCAGTGTTTCACTATAAACATCTTTCATAAGTAAGGCCCTTAGATTTTGAGCATATTGAAAACATAGAATAGATTTTTTTCAAATTCTGGACGGGAGTTACAAAAAACAATTTCAATATTATTTTGAACTAAATAAGCCCAGCATTGACCTGTTTAGAGTCAATAAATGTTACAGGTCAATGTTGGATACAACAAGTAACTCAAGCAAAGCATAGACTCCATTTCATTTTTAGTGAAGGTATTGAAACAGAAAATCCCAAATGTAAATAATTCTATATTCTGGTATTGTCTGTGACTAATACCTTTTGTGTTCTTAATACTATGTTCCTCAAATACTCTGGCACTAAGGTTCATTCCTTGTTGATACATCCTGGTACAAAGTAAAATCATTCAACATCACTGTTACACCCGTTTCATTTTGTCTCTGTTTAATTACTAATCCTTGCTCGATTTGGACATTTTGTTGTGCCACCAGCCAGCAGTTTCTGCATAGGAGTTCATGCTCTTGTAACTGAAATAAAATAAGAATAAGTTTATTTATTTATAGGAATATGAATAATTCAGTCAACTACCTACCTATGTTTAAAAAATACAACTGAAACAAGAGGCTAAGTAAAGTAAAGACTTCCAAATCTTAAGATAGCATAAAGATAGTTAAGATTATCCATCTGCCTCCCATGGCAAAGCTCTGCAATAATTCTTTTATATAAAAGCAAACTGTTGATGTGAGATAATTATTATCATATCATTACTTATATTAAACTAGGTAATATAATTAAACGGAAGAGTTTGTTTGTTTGAACGCGCTAATCTCAGGAACTTCCAGTCCGATTTAACCTCTCCTATTATTGGATTCGAGACACAATAGAAAATCAACTGTCTCGTTGTGATCTACGTTTCGGCATATGAGAGGTTAAAAAAATAATTCTGCATTTGATAGCTAAACTCCTGAGGAAGGTTATAGGCTACTTTTCATCATCATCATTACCATCACCACGGGGGCAAAGCCACGAGGGCACTGCTAGTTACAAAACAAAAAGTAGGTATGATTAGGTACCTCATTGGGATGAATCCTAGCAGCCACTAAATCTCTGATAGGACCATTTCTTGGTTATCTGTGAGTAGGCCTTTGGTATAACGACATCATGCACATACTGGAGTCTTGATGCAGGAAAGCTTCTGGATTTTGTAATTGCGTCATAAACTAATAGAAAACACTAATTGCGTCAGCAAAATATATGTAGCCGACATTGAAAACTTCTTTTAATTATCCCGTTGATAACAATATTTATTGAAAACTTCTTCTTCTAGTACCTCTCCAACTAGTGGAGGTTGGCTGTCAGCTGCTGGAATCTTGCTGTCTTTTGCCAGGCGGAACAGTTCGGATGCGCTGGTCATTCCCGTCCACTCCCGGATACTGCGGAGCCACGACTTCTTTCTTCGACCAACTCGACCGTCTTTTGCCAGGAACCTTGTCCGTCATAATTAATTGATAATGAGATAAAATGTAGGTACTGTATTTCAATGGTCGCAGAATAAAAAAACTTGAAAATAGTACAGAAATATTCTGAAACAGCGCAAACGCACAAAACAAATCCAACAAACTAGGGATGTTCAATACGATCTAATACTTGCGTGTATCGATACAATGTCTTAAAATACACCTGATATTTTGTATCGATACTATGGCATACGATTAGGCGGATCGATACAACACATGCAAGGTGTATCGGATCGAAAGTTTTGTATGAAATTGTTTTGATATCAAATTGTTTTGACTCCCAGATGAAACACACCAAAAGTCATAGGTAACAGTCAGCGAAAAATATCGATGAACATTTTGAGTTTATAAAGTCACTTTTTCTTCAGGCTATGTGCGAGATTTGCAACTTTTGTTTAAAATAAATAAAAGAGCAGGGTTAGTAAATAGGTACACAGGCTACCTACAATGTTAAATCCAGTAGGTATTTATTTAAATAGTATAGAATAATAAAGGCTTCGGTTTACTTATTTATTGAAGTACCAAAGTACCTACATACTTGTCTTGATTCGATACTGTATCGATACCAAATATCGTATCAAATCCCCCGTACTGATACGATACAATGCATTACGATACATTGTGATACGAAATCGATACAATCCGAAATATCGAACATCCCTACAACGAACGAATGTTGAATGAAACAATAAATAATCTGTCAAAAAATCATAAAGCTGTCTAAATACAAGTGACAGTGACAGCTACGAACTATTACACTGTCATGGCCGCCCGGAAAAATGTTACCATTGTAAAAAGTCTTCACATTTTAAACATTTATCCTCGTCAAACTAAGCTTTAAATTGGAGTTGGAGTATTTTTTCGATAATCACTGATTTTTTTCACTTTTTTCTGTATAGCGTACACCGACCTGGCCTGCTTTGGAACAAAACCTTTACCATAACCACAGATAAGATAAAAAGTACAACTGATACAGGACCTTTTCTCTTGTAATGAGAAAGTTTTGTTCTTAGGAAACTATAGTTTTATTTAGAAGAAAAACATAATTGCATTTTTAGATTTTTGAAAAAAGTACTTACAGATAGTCTAAAAAATTGCATTTGTCAAAAAAAAAAAACAAGTTGGTCTTAATCGACTCTATTTCCCACCAGAAACATTTCTCCCAAAGTAACTTACCAAATCAAATCGTAAGTTATTGCGATAATTCAAAAAAACACATTTCATAAATTTTCCATGAAATTAGGAGTTATAAACATTACAGTGCCGCTTATTCGATGGTTCTTTATTTCAATTCATATACAACAAATGCCACTTATTAATAGCTATTGAAAATTATTTTTAAAAAGGTATTTTTTTTTCAGATACTTCTGGGGAGCATTGACCTTAGCTGTAGTGTATGCGTTGCCAGTGGTACAATTATTGTTTACTTATCAACAGGTAAGATATCTTTACCATCTGACTACCCCTTAATATTTAGATCTACTAAAGAATCATTTCAAATAAATCGTCCGAACGAATCGAATGAAACGAATTTTAGAATTCAACTACGGTATTTGATAATAATGAAAATTAATGAATCATTTATTGCCGTCTGCAAAAAATTTTGACCAAACATTTTGTACGAAATATTTTTTCATCATTTGTCGAAATATCTGCAAAAGTAAGGGTAGTCGTTTTCCTGTAGCTACAACGTTTAAGCTGTCCTTACTGCCCCGTCTAAAAAAATCACCCTGTATAATGTGAGATGGTTTTTAGAAAATAGTCAAGTTCAAATAGCCTATTGTTCCTGAACACGCCAATATACTTGAATGCTACCTAATTAGTCACCAATCACAACGCGCACTCAAGCCGCAAAATTTAAATTCAGTGTTGCTATTGGTCATAATAATGTTCCCTTCCCTCTATCCTCAACTTTTGTAACGACGCCATTACTACTGCAATATACGAGAAACGAGTGTAATTATGCGAAACAGTTTTTTATTAATATCTCCAAAATTAAGCCAGATAGCATCCAGTAATAGGCTCCCAGTCAAATTTCATTTACCTAGCAGCTATAGTTAGGTACACCTATTCTAATAATTTTTTTCTCGATTGGTTCGCCGCGTTCGGCGCAGATAGGTGTGCGTTCACCTTTAAAGTCTTGTTATTTCAGATGGTATTTTGTTATTTCAGGTAATATCTTATTATTTCAGATGGTATTCTGTTATTACAGATAATATCTTATTATTTCAGATGGTATTTGCTACAGGAAACCAAGACCTCTGCTACTATAATTTCCTCTGCGCCCATCCTCTCGGCTTCCTCTCAGATTTTAACCACGTGTACTCTAACGTGGGCTATGTGCTACTCGGAGGGGTGTTCCTCCTGCAGGTGCGAGCGAGACAGCGAACACGGCCCGATACCAAGGTGAGAGGGAGATAGAGAACATGGGCTTAGTTGAAAGAGAATATTAAAAAAAAACTTCTTAACTGAATGAAAACTCTTTATTGTACACAACTTAAAATAACGTTAAGAAAGAAATACTTAAACCAATGAGTCTACAAGGGGCGGTCTTATAGAAGCGATCTCTTCCAGACAAAATTCGAAAACGGCTCTAACGATTTCGATGAAAAGGGTACGGGGATATAAGGGAGCGAAGAATCGATCTAGCTAGGTCTTATATCTGGGAAAATTCGTTTTCTCGGCATTTTCACGCAAAAAGATTTACCAGTGCAATGTGGTTCGTAATTTCACGGGATTTGTCGAGAGAAAAATGGCTCGGTGGTCAGGGCCATTGCCTTATAGCCGAAGGCCTCGAGTTCGAATCTCATCCAATGAAAGTTTATTTTTGTGAGTTTTTTTTTGTTCTTTTTTAATTTTTCTGTATTTGCACCCAAGGAAAGCTCGGTCGCCCAGATATTACATCTATGGTTTAATTTTTTTTTTTTTAATGGTTTATTTGTTTTAGGATATGGGCATTCCCCAACACTATGGTCTATTATACTCTATGGGTCTCGCGCTGTGTATGGAAGGGTTCCTCTCGGCCTGCTACCATCTCTGTCCCAACAAGATGAACTTCCAGTTCGGTGAGTTGTGCCCCTGACTAGCCCCCTTTAGATATCCATGACGTTTGACAGTGTATATTGCAATTGACCATCACTATCACTTCACTACATAGTATAAAACAAAGTCGCTTCCCGCTGTCTGTCCCTATGTATGCTTAGACCTTTAAAACTACGCAACGGATTTTGATGCGGCTTTTTTAATAGATAGAGTGATTCAAGAGGAAGGTTTATATGTATAATACATGCATAATATAGTAGAGAAACACTGATAATTTATAGAGGTTCCTAATGTGATGTGTGATGTGCGAAGCCGGTCCTATTATAACTAACAACTGAATAATAACTGATAACTTATAATTATAACTGATAGAATACTTATATATTTGTAAATACATACTTATTACTTTATAACACCCAGCCAGACACAGAACAAACATCTGTTTGTAATATTTTTGTTAAACCTTGTTCCAGATTCGTCGTTCATGTACGTAATAGCTGTGCTGGTTATGATAAAACTCTACCAGAACCGTCACTCAGATCTGATCCCTAGCGCACATTCTACATTCATGCTACTAGCTCTTATCATGAGTATAGGTGAGTTATTCTTGGGTTTATCTTAAACTATATTCCGTCCGCGGCTTCGCGTGTTACCCGGATAGAAAGTAGCCTATGTGTTATTCCCGGTCATTATCTATCTAATTTTGAATGGCCATGCCGATTTTGTATGGGAGGTTGGTGCCTTTTTTTTTATCGCGGCAGCATGTAGTTTCTTCTCAGAAATTGATCCTTATTATCATTCACACTATCGGATGGTATAATAAAACAAAAAGTTTTTTTTTAATATTCAACGGGTTCGATTTCTGGCCACGAAAATTATTATTTTTAAAATCTAATGATGCAGTTTTACTTTTAATCAAATTCGCTTATGAGACTCCTTTGAGTGTTTTTCGCTATCGCTAATAGTTTCAGATTTGGCCCTAGAGACGCTTTTGAAAAACTCACCCTGTATAACTCGGTCCTGACTGAGTGAAGCTGTATACTGTTCTCACAATATTGTTTGTTATACTCATAAGAGTTTATATTTTGATGTGTGGTTGATGGCCGCGCGAAAAAAATAAGACACCAACCTCCCATTTAAAATCGGCATGGCCAGGCCAATTCATCCATATCCGTTCAGCCGTTTTGGCTTGATTGAGTAACAAACATCTAAATTTTCTCACATTAGTCAGAATTAAACAAGTTTTTTTCTTAAATTCCGTCTGCATGTGATAGCTCAACTCTTGAGGAAGGCTACTTTTCATCATCATCATCATATACCATCACTGCGGGGGCAGCGCCGCGAGGGCGCTGCTAGTATTGGTATAAATGAAGAGATTGTGGGGGTGTTTCATTAAATATATATTTTTTTAATTACGACCATATTCCCAAAGGTGTGGAATTCTTTCTTCAATCTTTAGGCATTTTTAGACCCTTTGAAGGTGTCTAAGGGGGTAGACAGAGGTAATTTTATTTGTTGTTTGCAGGTTTGTTCGGTATATTGTTCCCCAGCGTTGGTTTCTCTGTGATCTTCACGGTGCTACACATGTCCACGTGTCTCGTACTCACTGTCAAGATATATTACGCGGGCAGTTTTAAAATGGGTAAGTTATTAAAACTTTTGAAACTATCATGGTTGTAAACATTGTGAACACTATAATTTTTTTTATTTTTTTATTTATAGTGTTAAACCACACTTTGGTATGAAAAATCTTATCAAAATTATAAAACTATTAATTTATATAAAAAAAATGTATTTAGGTAGTATATCAGTGATGTGGTTCCCGTAACACAAGCTCTGCTTAGCTTGGGGCTACATGCTGTGTGAAATGTCCAGCATTATTTATTTATTTATTTTAAATTTCAGCCAAATCGGTTAATGGTTGTTGAGTTGTAGATGAGCAAACATACATCCAAACATCCATCCAAACATCCATCCAAACGTCTATCCAAACATTCATCCAAACATCCAAACTTTCGCATTTATAATATTAGTATGATATAGCGTTGAATATGACGTGACTGACGCGGCTCGTTTGTCCCGTACAGAATTCAACTTTGTGTGATCGGCTCATTTTCTAAAAATGTCATGCTTCAATTCATGTCATGTGACCGTACACAATATGACAAAATCAGCTGATTTTGTCATGCTTCATTCAATCTTCAATCACACCTCGCCTACTCACTATGACAAAGTCATATAACATGACGCTACTCACTCACTCTAATGTAGTATGACGTCAAATCAAATGTCATAGCTTCACTCAAATGACAAGGATGGAATCTTTGTCATATGACTATCTCTCTTCCTGCTTCAAATCACTCCTCGCAGACCGAACAGATTGTCATAGAGTCGGCGTCAGCACTGAAGTCCGATAGACGCAGCGTTGCTATCGCAGAACTAGCTTGTAAAAAATTACTAATTGTCCAATTATGGATTGAACAATAATAAGTTTGCAAGTTTGTACGTTTGATAATTCTACACACTAGAAAAACTGAACTACCTTAACTAAAAAAGCATAATTATGCTCTTTTAGTTTCTAGTAGCATTTGCCGTAGGACTTGAGTGCTGACGCCGACTCTACTTTTTGAATTGAACGAAACGCAGGCGGCTCGTTTTGAAAAAAAAATTGGTTTTCGATTTTGCGGGTTTTCAAACGAACGAACGAAACAAAATATCACCGGACTGCCTAAAGGGCAATAGTAGAGTCGGTGTCAGCACTGAAGTCCGATAGACGCAGCGCTACTTTCGCGTAAAAATGACGAAGGGCCTTACTTATGAAAGATGTTTAAAGTGAAACACTGGTTAAACAATGTCCTGTCTTTATTTGTGGATAGTGACAAACAGAGACAGGACGTTGTTCAACCAGTGTTCAACTTTAAACATCTTTCATAAGTAAGGGGGTAATTGTCCAAATAAGGCTTGAACATTAATATTTAGGCAAAGTTGTATGTTCTTTAATTCTATACACAACAACTGAACGACCGTGACTAAAAGAGCTTAAAGTAAATAAAACAATTAGTTCCCACTTTTGCCGTAAGACTTGAGTGCTGACACCGTCTATATGATCTACTATAAAAAAAAATCTATTCAAGCGTTACAATTCCTCAGTATTTGTGCAAAAACTTTTTTTTTTTCTAAAAATGTTCTACATAGCCCCAATGTACGGTATGCTCATTATTTGGCGACATTATGATAATTATGTAAATAAATGATTAAATTTAAATCAGCGTTTGTTTTTTCTTATCAATCAGCACGATTAGAAATTACATTTTTCCAAATTCACTTTTGAAATAGTAGTTACATAACATAAGATCGCACCATGAATGAACATTAGACCGGCTCTTCGAGTTCGTCAATGCGTAGGTCATTATGAACTGTCAAGTTGAAAATGATCGGCTCAAAAGAGCCGGCTCACTGAACCGGCTCATTTTGAAAATGAACCTACTCTTACAAAAGTCAATTTAAAATCATGTCATACCCAACACTAGTATGATATTAGTGTGATAGTGTGATGTGATTATTTTCTTTAGATCGTGATAAAAATTATAATCTTCTTTAGATCGTGGCGTAGTGTCCCGTGCGTGGTCAGCTTGCAAGTCCCGTAGACTGCACGTGTTGGTGCCGGCTCACAGAGCGAGGGCGGTCCTACTCGCACTTGCCAACATTGCCAACTGGACATTCGCTATATACAGGTAACTCATACTATAAAAACTTAGGCCTTTACATCTTTACTAGATGATTAATACAGGAGGCAATCTTTGCCTACACTTAACGGGACACTATAGTGCCTGGGACAATGTTGAGATGTAGGCTTGTAGCACCTACACCATCCTCTCAGCTTAACCGGACATATCCACAGGAAAGACATGCTCGATACGTGTGGAGCTGACTCAGCCAAGGGTTTCCTCACGATATACAGGTAACTCATACTATATCCTATACTATTAAACTTATCCTATTTCAAATTCTGAATAAAACTACCTTTGATAGAAGAAAACGACGCAAAATAAGGTACTTACTTTTAGAAATGTTTCTTCTAATAATGAAACTTTCAATGTGTGTATTTATACTAGCAGCAACCTCGCGGAGTTCCCCCGTAGTGATGGTATATGATGATGATGATGATGAAGAAAAGTAGCATACAGGGAGTTTAGCTATCAAAAATGCAGAAAGAATTTTTCAAATCCGACTGGTAGTTCCTGAGATAAGCGCGTTAAAACAAACAAACTCTTCCGCTTTATATAATTAGTATAGTGTATAGATATAGATTAGTATAGATAGATTATATAATTAGTATAGAAGTATAGATATCAAACTCGTCTTGAAAATCGAAAATTGCAAATCCCGTGTCCATAAAAATTTTCAATATTATGAATAGTGATCGCGAAATTTAAAAAAGACTATCAAATTCGTCGCTTCGTGCCGTACTCTTCTTTCACGCTACATGTATATTTTGTGTCACGCTCACATTGATGGTTTGTCTATTTCTTAACGTAATGTTTGTGTTGCTCTAGCGCGGTGGAACGCAACAAGGACTTTGCCCGTCAGCTGCTAGCTATTCTGATGGGCAACGCTATACTCTACACAATGTTCTATATATGCATGAAGATTATACACAGAGAACGTATACGGATGCATACTTGGGTAAGTCCAATCAATCAACCAATGATCTTCTATATAATTTTATTTTTTATAGTGTTAAACCACACTTTGGTATTTCATTAGAAATGAAAAATCATTCATTATTAGCGCCATTTACAGATGGCGCTAATCGATGCTTAAATCGATCAATATGAGCTTATCAAGATTTTCAACCTGACGTAATAAGGATTCCGTGGCCGAATGGTAAGGCACTCCTTAAGGAGGATCGTTCGTATCATTGCGGGTTCGAATCCCGTCGGAATTGAAAATTTTGATAAGATTTTTCATCTTCTATATAAACTGAGGTATAGTCTGGCAAAAAATAATAGACATAAATGGGGGCGCCACTGTGGTGCAAGCTAAATACGCGAAATAGATAAATTCTCTTTTAGAAGGAAATTACTTCTGACTGAGGTCTTCGGCACCTGTACCATAGACAAGAAACCTGTACTTTACCATAGATTAGTAGAGAAAGGGTTTCCATTGTAATGAAATTTTAGTTGTCGTTTCTACTCGTTTTTGCCGGACTATAGATGCGTTGTACCGTGGTTTTTTGCTCTGCGTGACAAGCAAAAGCTAATTAACTTGAGTCAACTCAGTCGCACTGCGATGTTACACGTATTTGTTACGTTTTCAAGAGTTACGAGTATACTTGGTCCTCATATTACTTGGTCCATGAGATGATGTCAATATTGGTTACGTATTGATGTCACGAAAAATACAAGACAGATTTTTGAAATCCATAGGAACGTTTGACAGATTTTTGATTTCTTTTTTTTCATAAAACAGGAATTCGAATTCCATAAATTCTTAAGCCAGATTTTCATTTGTTTTTTTTTTACAAGACAGAAATACAAAATCCATCTAAACATTTTCCAGAAATTTTAACATCCAGATAATTCACTTTGAACTGTAGGTAGATATCTAATAAATAATGTACCTAGTTACTTTTTTTTATTACCTACCTATAACATTTCCTAACTAATTTCGTGCTAGATGGTTAAGTAACCTCACCAAACACTTTTGGCAAATTATCAAAATTTAACCTAAATCTTCCAACCATTTCGAATTTGTGACGGCTCCGGCGCTTCGGGAAGTGCAGCCCCTCCGCCCTTGCGTAACAAAACGCAGCATCAGCACGAGCCTTCGCAGCTTCGGCTGTTTGGTCGCCACCTTCGGCGGCGACCAGCCTCAGCCGCTCCAGCTCGTGCTGGTTCCGCGTTTTGTCACAGTGGGCGGGGGCTGCATCTCCCTTCGCGCCTCCGAATTCATAAAAACACTCTAGGGTAGGACAGACAAGACTACGTGGAAGTCGGGGTGGGCAGATTCGGTTCTGAGACCGATAATAACCTAAAAACGTTTCGTTTTACGGTAAGACAGACGCAACATGAAAAGCAACACAAATTACGTAGGTAAATAATATAATTGAGTAAGATGGAAAAGGTTTTATATGGCTGGAAATTTTCTGGTAAGCGTTACTTCTGTCTTTTAAAATAAGGTATAAGGATATTGTTGTCAAATGAAAAAAAAACGAACTGATAATCTGGCATTAGTGTTTCTGTCAAATGAGACTTCTGTAAAACGTTTTATCGGAGTAATAAAATTATGTAAAACATAGTATCTGGATTTCGAGTTTCTATCAAACGTTTTATGGATTTCAAAATTCGGTGTATCGTTTTTCGAAAGATTGATAGGTTACCGTCAATATTTTGTTCAAAATGATTGTGTTGCCAGGTATACGTGGTGTGTGCCCATATCGCGTGGTTCGCTGCGCTCTCTCAGTTCATCAATGGCAACACCAGGTGGTCGGTAAGTTATTAAAAAAGCTGTTAAAAAAAATAATTTTCATCATAATATTTTTTTAGACAATTTTCGGATGTTTTATTAGGTTATTCAGCTATTCATTGCGGAGGCGAATAAAAATGCAACAAATCAAAGATCTAGTAGCAAGTTAAAAAAAAAAACGAAAAAAAAACTCTGAAGGTATAATTCAGTCAGTTCATCGCTCCGAAGATCCTCGTTAGATCTTCACCAAATTTTTATTAGAAATGAATCATCAGAATCGGTAAATATGTAGAAAAAGAACATAGCACCTCCTCCTGTGTTAGATTTTTTCTCTTGATTTCCATACCCTTAACATAAATGTGAAAGTGTGTTTGTTTGTCCTGCTTTCACGTCAAAACAGAGCGACGGATTGACGTGATTTTTTGTGTGGAGATAGTTGGAGGGCTGGAGAGTGATAGGCTACTTTTTATCCTGAAAAAATACATGTTTCGCGTGGGATACAAAAGTAGGAGTCCACGCGGCGTCAGCTAGTATAAAGTAATATAAACCAAATAAACAAAATAAATAAAAGGTACGCGATAAAATCCCGTATAATATAAGCCAATTTTTTCTCTCGATTTTGGTTTATAATTTTTTTTTGTTTAACAGGAGACCCCGGCGCTCTCCCGTCGTCACAACGCGGTGTGTTCCATAATGTCGGTCCTGGACCGTCACGACGCGTGGCACGCCGCCTCCGCAGCCGCGCTCTATCTCTCATTCAATATGCTTCTCACCATGGATGATGCACTGCAGTACACGCACAGGGGGGATATATCCACATTCTGAGGGCGATGCGGTACTGTGACAAAACGGAAAATGTGACGAAACGAAAAATGTGACAAAACGGAACTATAGTGTGACAAAATTGAAAAGTGTGACAAAACTGAAAGCGTGACGAAAATGACTAATGTGACAAAACGGAAAAGTTTTTGACACACTATCGTTCCGATTTGTCACACTTTTCCGTTTTGACTCAAAACAAATAGAGTGACAAACCCCCCTTACTTATGAAAGATGTTTAAAGTTGAACACTGGTTGAACAACGTCATGTCTCTGTTTGTCACTATCCACAAATAAAGACAGGACGTTGTTTAACCAGTGTTTCACTTTAAACATCTTTCATAAGTAAGGCCCAAAATGGGCAGCGTGACAAAACGGAAATATAGTAAAAGCTCCTTATTTGCGCTTTATTCGCGTTTTCACTATTCGCGGATAAAAAAAATGCAAACCAATTCCGATATCCGCGGCAAAAAAAATTGTTATTCGCGGATCTAAACGGTATATCGGTACATTCATATTTTTTAATAAAAAGCATTCGATGTCCTTTGTAAATGTGTCTGATAATGGGCTTATAAAAAAGTAAAATAGACCTTATTACAACTTCACCTAAAGTATGTTGTTAAATGCTATCGCCGACATTCAGGAGTTGCTTAAATCACAAGATGAAGATTTGACTAAAACCGACTTGGAGGAAATGTTAAATTCACAGCCTATTGGAGAAGAGGCTTCCACAAACTCTGGAAACGTGGCATTTAATTTGAAAAATCTTAGTCAAGGATTAAGAATGGCAAATGAGCTTTGTGATTTCTTTATGAAAATTGATCCGTTGAAGTTAAAATATACCTACTTTTAACAGTATACGACAGTTTCACTTTCAAAACTTTCGTGAGTTGTACTAGACATTATTTAACACACGGGAATTACTCACGTAAAATTATCGTCGATTTAGATACCGACAATGTTTCGATTCATCCGGAGAATCTTCATCTGGGCAAGGAGGGAGTTGCGGCAAGGTTACTCCTCGCGGTCGCGTCTCACACGTTTTACGTGAGTAATTCCCGTGTGTTAAATAATGTCTAGTATACGACAGCATAAGTGACGAATCTCCAACTAATAATGTAATTGAACGAAGTCTTATTTTTAAGAGACAAATTGCTAATGTCACTGCTGAATATCAGTCTAAATTGAAGGAGCTTTTAAAAACTGCAAGCCAAGAAAAAAAATACATAATTCTTGAAACCATTGCCTAAACCTGAAGATAATAATAATTAATCAATATGGTCAAAAACTTCAGTTAAATTGTTTTTTTTAATTTTTAATTTTTTATGTTGTCGCCTAGGAACGTATCCCCTATAATCCCATACAAATTACCATTCCACATTCACGTTTCTGTATTCGCGGCATTTTTACGGAACGTATACCCCGCGAATAAAGAGCTTTTACTGTATTACAAATGAGTGGTGTGACAAAACGGAAAATCTGACAGAACGGAATGATAGTGTGACAAAATAGAATATGTGATAAAAGGGACAGTGTGACTAAACGGAAAGTTTGACAACATGAACAACGTGATTATACGTGCCGCTTGATAGTCTTATTACCCCAGTGATGTTAAGAAAAATGATTTATAACTTTTTATTTTTCCTATAAATTACCCATAGGAAACTCAGACAGAGTTATGTGATTCTTGATAAAATTAGTTTTTTTTTGTTATTTTATTAATCTAGAAAAGCATGTTTAAAAAACACTTTTCTTAAACATGACAAAAAAATTAGGTAGGTAGTCCCTTTTCCCAATAGAATTAAGATAAATATTTTTATAGTCGTATTGCTCATTATACGGACTAAAATTGAAGGAAAAAATGTCATTTTTCCTTCAATTTTGATTAGTTTTGATACGTTTTATGTCAAAATTGAAGGAAAAATGACATTTTTTCCTTCACTTTTAGTCCGTATAATGAGCAATACGACTATAGGTTAGATCTTTGTGCAGTTGACTGTACAGAACTGACGTATAAGGTGATCGCACACTTATCCGAGCCGAACGCGTCGAATCGAAATAAACGAATTTTAGAATTCTCTGTACCTAATACGAAATCGTATGAAACCCCGCGTCGATTCTTCACACAAATACGATTTTATATAAAGAATTATAAATTTTATTTCAGTCGATTCATTCGGCGTGTGCGGCTCCGATAGGTATGCGACCACCTTTACGCAGAACTTAATATATTTGTGTTATATTAGAAGTAAAGTTATTTTGCTTATGAAATATGTATTTAAATGTAAAACATGTAAGGTGCTTGTTTCTTTAGAATTTATAGATTTTAAATGTTTTTGCTGTTATTATAGGCTGTGATAGTCAAATTAAGCCTTGCTTAGGTTAAGATTTTTAAGGATTCGGGCGAAGAATTTCTTATAGCCAAGGAATTTTTATACTATAGTCGTATTTCTAATTATACGGACTAAAATTGACGGTCAAAATGTCATTTTTCATATATTTTTAGTTCGTATGATGAGCAATTCGACTAGAACGTAACTGGAACGCGCACTGATACAGAAAACGCGGTCCGCTTGAGAGATAAAACTTGGGCGGTGTGTCTCTTTCTAAAGGGCGACCATAACTTATGAACTAAACATTCCTAATCCTTAGTTAATATTCTGAAATTTAAATGACATGGGCACACTACTAATCCAACGAGTGTGAAAGGGACAAAGCTACCACGAAGGCCTCTGAACGAGACCGACAATCCTTTTAACCAAGATTGAATTATAGAACGTTGTGTAGTCGTAATAAGGTTCAAAATCCCTTATACATTAAAGTCGAGTAAACCATCCAGTTACGTTAGTATAAAAAATCCTTGCTTATAGCTTTCTGCTAAACTAAAGAAACTAAACATTATTTCGAGTCAACAATAGCGGTGATTCGCCAAGCTGACTAATTACGACTAAAACGATAGCTCTTATTTCTTTCACGCTAAAGACCAAAATAAAACCCAAATGATTGACAAAACTTATGTATTAGTAGTAAGGTATTAATTATGTTTTGTAAAGCTATTTTGATATAAATAAAATGAAATTCCTCATCTTGTTGTTTTCATACCTACCTAATTATAATTACTTTACTACTAACGGAATAGCCGTGTTGTCCGAGTGGATCTCGACTGTCGATCCGAAGACTGTGGGTTCGAATCCCGGCAGTGCATCAATGGATTTTTCGTTTCCGAAAAATAATGATTCGGCTCGAGAGGCACTATAATATTAGTGTGTAAATATAAATAGTCGTACGATGGTTCTATACGTATTAATTTCTATTTTATCTTTGGAGTGGAATAATGTTTCTGAAAGGGAAAATACAGACTTTATTACAATTTAGGTACTTATTGGTTGGTGGCTAACAATAAATACCTACTCTGGAAAAACCGCCTTGTGGAATTGTGAGAACTTCTTAGTAGGTAGGTAGGTACTTGACTATGTAGGTAGGTACCTACTGTTCATATGCCCTACAATTAGGTAGGTACTTATACCTTGCCGTAGGTATAGATACCTACAGACATTCATATACCTACGCTGTTATCATCGGCGTTTATGTAGATAGAGGAGCTATCAAGTTGGTCGTACCTATAACACCTAGGTACCTATATTACATGTAAGTACCTACCTACAATAATCAGATTAATTTTCTGAAGTCTCCTAATTTTCTCAATTTCGAAAAGCTATAAATCTATCTTTCATAACTTCATTCATTGTTACCCAGTAATCGAGCTACTTTTTACAATGAATAACTTCATTAATCCGAATGCGACCTAGTAGTGTGACCTAGGCGTAGCTCAGTCGATGCCCTAGTGCCCTAAATTATATACGGGCCGCTTCTATCGGCTGGGGCGCGCATGTGTCGTGACCGAGGGTAGTTTTACCTTAATTAGGGCGGGTTGCCGGTGATACCGGTTTTTCGGGAGATTGGAGAATTTTAATCTATCATTTAATTATTTAAAGTTGATACTGATATTACAAGCTTAACAAATAAGTGGGTAGGTACCTAATTCTAATCAGTAGTCGTATCTACTTTAAGGTTTAGGATGGTAAGGATTAGGCTCCAATTTAATAAACTTCAAAAATCATAAGATAGGTACCTACGTAACAAAGTAGGTGATATTTCCTTTTTAATAGTCAACAATCATTATCATTACCAAGCACTTTAAACACATACCTACCTACCCAAGTTTAAGGTCGTTCGATAACGCCAAATATTAGTTTTGAGGGTAAAGAAGTTGAATAATCAATCACATTTAATAGTTTACCTACTTTTAATATTGCATGTACGTGACAAAGATTGAATTATTTTTGCTTTTACACAATGATTAGGCTCAAGTTTGTAATAAATCGCAATACTTGTAGAATTATCTTGCAATTTTCGTGCAAATCATTCATTAAGTTGATAAACAAAATTATATGTTGGATTTTTATCCATTGTTATTAAAGTCTTTATCTACTCAGATATATATGTAGGTAGGTACCTACCTACCTATTTGTTCCCCACTTAACTGTGTTTGAAAAGTTATGAAATTATTGCCTACGTCAGTTGGCAAACGTCATGGTCATGATTCATTTCATACAGTACCTACATATTTTAATGGTAGAATCCAGTAAGTATAATAAACAACTCTACGTGCTGTGCTCTGCATTGAAAACAATGATTCCTTCTCGCGAGGTCATACATGTAGGTAGTACAAAATTAGCCATGTATTTAATTCATAGATCTGATAGTTCTTATAATTTAGTTTACTTTATGGCAGTGCATAGGGATACATTAGTGATTATAAGGTAAATAAACAATTATAATATTTTTTATATTTTTAATGCAACAACTTTTGGGGAGATTTAATATCTCAGGTGGCAATACTCCCTGCTTTTGTTGTCCCAGAAATAAAAATGGCGGAGGCATGGAATGTCAAAACTCGCTGGGCGACTAAATACGCTGAAAACGTGTAATAATTCGAGGAAATTGACGAATATAGTGATATTAGTGTGCTGGTGACGTGGTACTGTGCTTTAATTAGTTAGTAGTGATCCTGTGGGGAAATAAATACATGCAAGACGGTAAAATCGGATTGAATTTGGTTCAGCCAAATAAATGAAAGGTACGTATTTTGGGCTCATAATTTGTGCTTTAGCAGCATCTCTAGATCTAAAATAGACCTTACTCATACTTCCTCATCTATTGGCGTAGCAAGAAAGCGCATAATCGAGCCGTAACATATCTACGAACTTTTGTAGTTGCAATAATTTTGTCCTGTATTTTGAAGGTCTAAACTCACAATAATCGCTAAAAATCCTTGTCAGTGAACATCTTTCGACCTTGCTGAAGCCTTTAATAAGGTCGATAGTAATAATAACGCGATAATATTAGCTTTTAACATCAAAATGTGTGTGTAAAATCAAAATATTATAATATCGCGTTAAGTCGTGCGTGCTGGTTAGTCGTCAGACGGTGTGTGTCAGAACTTAAAATAGAACGATGTTTTCTATAATATTATCTCTACGTTATCTCTGTATATTCGAGATTGCTCATTTATCGGTCAAATGAATCGTCGAAGAGAACGGCTTGTCATTGTTGTGAAAAAAGACTGCTTATTCAAGTTTTATTGTGTTGTAAAGTTGTATACAATGACTATAGCAGCACCCTCGCGGCGTTGATGGTACTTATATGGTGATGATGATGATGAAAAGTAGCCTATAACCTTCCTCAAGAGTTTAGCTATCAAAAGCAGGAATAACTTTTCTAATCGGACTGGTAGTTCTTGAGATTAGTGCGTTCAAACAAAAAAACTCTTCCGCTTTATATAATTAGTACCTATAGATAGCTCAAGACACTGTCAAAAAGCATGGGGGTATTCAAGAAGGTTTAAATCATTTTGATAAAAAAAATCACATAACTTTTATTCAGTAGGACTGCTAGGATCTCTTTGAAACATCTTAAGAGCTAGGTGATTCTACTCCTTTTCTTTCACGACCAATACTGTGAAGAATCAGGGCAACAAACATGGTATGGGACCTAGCTTTCTTTTCGGTGATCCATCCGCTTGAATCTAAATAGTCAAAATGAGGCTTGCCTAAATTTTTTTTTATATTTTTTATTTATTTACATCATGGAGCAGACAGCCCTGAAGAAATACAAAGGGGGAAATGATCGCTGGAGCACTTCCTCTCAAAGCTTTACCTACACCAAACCTGCTTATAGTCAGAGATTGATCGCAGATGAAAATATAACACAAAAAAAATTAAAGGAACTTTTTCGTCAAAGTTTTCAAAAGAAATTTCCTAAAAAAATGCACTATGTAGTTCCCATAACACAAGTTCTGCTTACGTTGGGGCTAGATGATGCTGAGAGAAATGTCCAGCATTTTTATTTACTAGCTTACTCAGAACCTTGTGCTGAGATAGTGCAAAAGCTAATTTGTTTTTTTCCCACTTGGAACTTTATCTGAATTAATGGCAAAGTGTTGTAATGACAAGCAGATTGTCATTGTTTAAGATCCTTATCTATGATGTCATTGGTTATCTGTTGGTGATGTCAGCAATGGAGCGATGGACAATTTGGAGAGTAATCGGGAGGAAAATAAAGTAATCGGGGCTTTAAACTATAATATGAGTTTTTATCAAGATTTTCGACCCAAGGAATAAGGATTCCGTGGCCAAGTTGGTTAAGGCACTCCGGCTTAAAGAGGATCGCTTGTATCAGTGCAGGTTCGAATCCCGTCGGAATCGAAAATTTTGATAAGACTTCATTTTCAATATGGAGAGTATTTGTATTTTGCTAAATTCTTTTTTTGGCACCAATCGGAAAGTATGCATACCCTTTCAAACGAAGAAAGAATTTCTAAATAGGTCCGGGCGTCTTTGAGTAATCGGTCCTATTTGTATTCTGTGTAATCGGTGAACAAAAATAAAAAAAAGCAAAAAAAAAATCCGACGAATTGATACCCTCCTTTTTTTGAAGTCGGTTAAAAATCACATCCATTAATATGACTGACACATTTTTGGCACGGAAACGATCTGATATTAGATTATTAACCGCGCCTACCTTACAGTCTATTTTTGAATGACATTTTAATAATGTTGTTTGCTAATGGGATAGAAATAGGTGTTTACGTGCTGCTGGATTTTCAACCCTTTGAAGATTGCAACCGCAAGCCTACGTAATATTATTTTAGTTTTTATTTATAATCTAGCTACCGAACGTACCGCCTTAATTTTTTAACCGACTTCAAAAAAGGAGGAGGTTTTCAATTTGTATGTTTTTTTTTGATGATGACAAGTTTCACGTTGTTGCCACTAGTTGGCGCTGTGGTATACCCATAGGTACAAAGCCACATTTACGGCGTTGATACCAAATAACTCGTACTATACTCTAGCCAAAACCAATGTATAATATTTACTAACATTGCACTGCCAGATCAATCAGCTGATAGCAGGAATAGACCTATCACAGAAAACTGAGATTAAATATGATTGGCACTGATTCAATATAAAGTATAAAGTAGTAGGGTGGGTGCACCAGTGCCGCACCAGGAACCAGTAGTACACCAATTCAAACTTCAAACCTAAATATTAACCTTCTATTGAAGTTCCCACCACTTTTTTTACGTTTGGTACCCCTGCCGTACTTCTAACAATCGTGTAATCATAAATTAATGGGATATACACGCCATCTTCATAAGTAAAAAACACTTAATCCGAAACGACAATCGTTCACTTCGTTCCGGGCGGCCATTTTAGTAAGCTCGCGTACGACGGTAAGTTTTTGTAATCCTTTTAAATTTTAGTTTAAAACAATAATTGGAACCTATTTTCCAGTTAACTGCA
This sequence comes from Camptogramma bilineatum, assembly GCA_958496255.1. NCBI lineage: Eukaryota > Metazoa > Arthropoda > Insecta > Lepidoptera > Geometridae > Camptogramma > Camptogramma bilineatum. The sequence goes on along the minus strand of OY292479.1, from coordinate 258,492 downwards.
TAGTATAATGCATATAGCAATAATATTACGTCTTTTTTCATCAGAAAATGCTAATTTAAATCAGTAATTGTCATTGGTAAACTAATGGAACACGAATTCAATTATGTTCCAGTAATATTCCATTTGGTCTACAACTGGTGATTAAGCTTTTCAATACATTTCTTCGTTTTTCTTTTACAGTTATATTCTCATATGATACTGCAATAAATTATTATCATAAACTCCTCAAACATTGACATTGTGCCAGTTGTAGACCAGTGGTTTACCACTGGTAATATCTATACTACGAGTTTGTTCCAGTAATTTACCACCTACACTTTTTCTACAGACACAATGCCGCCGAAAAGATCGTTTTTAAAATCTAAGGAGGAAGATGTCATAAAAGCTATAAACGAGATAAACAGAGGCGCAAAATATAGAAAAATATGCCAAAAATATAAAAAGTATTTTTATTATTAAAATTACATTTTCTTGATTTAGAATCTCAAATTTTTATATTTCGACTCCTGTTCTTTCATAAGTTATTTATTGAAAACTATGAAAGTTGTATCAGTGATATGAATCTCTTAATAATTAGTTAGTTTTAGTTAACCAACATTTTGAGCCTTGTAGCATTTAATTTTTACATTAAACTTGTTGACTGATTAAAAGTTGTGATGGTTACTAAGCACAAAACGTAATGTATTAATAATAAAATTGTTTTTCAGTCAAAACATTCGATTTATTTACTGGTTCACTATTGGCACTATGTCTGGTCTATTATTGGTACAGTCTGGTCGACCTTAGGCACATTGCGACTTTTCACATTCATTTTTAAATAAAAATAAACCTAATAGCTATTAAGAAAATCGGAATAAGCTATATGATTCTATGGTAAATAAGGAGTATGTCGATTTTTTTTTATTCTTTATTGTACACAGAGTAAACACAAAACAATAAACTTACACAATGAAAGGACATGTACAAAGGCGAGCTTAACCCTAAAAAGAGTTTTCTTCCAGCAAACCTTTGAGGCTAGAGAGAGATGATTAGAAGCGCAGGGTCGTGTACACAAGAAAAATTAGGCGTAAAGGAATAATGATAATAATTATGTATATAAAATTAAAACAAAGGCATAAATAAATATATCCATATATAAGTACCTATATTAAATGCATATCTAGTATTTATAAATACATAAACTAGGCCAATAACTACATGAATACATAAACTACCATACAATAATGATGCTATCTACATAAATATAAATGATATATATATATACCTACATACAATCTACAAAATAATAATTTTATAGCGATAGGTAGTGCTCTTTAACTTTACTTTTAAATATATTTAGAGATTTAGTGTCTCGTATGATGTGGGGAAGGTCATTCCAAAGTCTTACCGCCTGAACAGTGAACGAGTCACTGTAGCAGCTGGAGGAGTGAGAAGGAGTTTTGAGAAGAAGTGATTTAGAGGGCCTACACGGTACCCCACGTGGGACAAGGAATTCAAAACGTTCACGGAGGTAGGGGGGAGAAAGAGGACTATGAAGAGTATTGTAAAGAAGTGACAACACGTGAAGGTCACGTCTGCGACGTATAGGGAGCCACTTTAGTTGAGATCTGAACTCCGAAACATGATCGAACTTGCGCAGCCCAAAAATGAATCTGATACACAAGTTTTTTGCAAGGATTGTCGCAATAATTGAGTCACAGCATCAAAATTGGTTTCAAAATGTCGCTTAATTGGTGTATTACTGGTGCATCCACCCTATAAAGTATTTATTTCAGTTTGTACAAAAGTGGGTAGTAACAAAAAAATTTTACAAAACAAGATCCAGTAAACAAGTAGGTATTATAGATAAGTAAAAGCTATTATATTTAAAGAATTAGTTACACTTGTCTTATTTTTAAATAACTATGTAAGAGTGCCCTAGCTCCCACACTAGGAGAACCTGTGTTGTGGGTAGCTAGTATATGGCCAATCGTAATGAATCTCAGTTTTCTGTGATAGGTCTATTCCTGCTATCAGCTGATTGATCTGTCAGTGCAATGTTAGTAAATATTGTACATTGGTTTTGGCTAGAGTATAGCTCATACTAACATTTAGCGGATAATTTAAGCGACAGCCTCGTAATACTAACAGTTTCGATACGCCTACAAATGTTTTAGAAATAGTATATGTTAGTAAATATTGTACTGGTTTTGGTTAGAGTATAGGCCTCTGGCTCCAAATGGGTCAGACCCATCAATGACCGTACGTTACTCACTACTTCGTCATCGGAACGTAATTGTCTTATACGTCATCAAGGTAGCTTGATTTCTTCGAGTAATGCTGACTCAGTTCTTTCATAGTCATCTTTGTTGTGTCATGTTATATTTAGAATTATACACTCTAAACAACTGGAACACTTCAGAACAGATGTATAACAGTACTAGATTCACACACGTGCCGCCAAAAGGGACAAAAATTAAGTGGATCCATTGTTTCGTAGTACACATAAGGTCCATACAGTGGCGTAACTATACCGTCTGGGGCCCGTGGCAAATTCTTTTGATGGGGCCCTATCCAGGGACGTAGCTATAGCTTTGATAAGGGGGGGGGGGGGGGGGGGTTGAAGGGTTCCAAGTAGTGGCGTATGTTAATTCAGAACCCCGGGCCACTGGCTTTTGCCACCCCATAGATAGGTTCAATACATTGTGACCCGCGACTTCGTACGCGTTATGACTACCGTACTCGCACGCAACGCGTTAACGACATCGATTCCTGTCGCGGGACAAATGTTTGTATAATCTGGAAATACTTGTCTCGGGCTTCAAACTTGGTTTACTCTCCGCTCGCAAAATACTCATGAAGCTTATATGCGAGCGAAGCGAGCCCAAATTTTTTAAAGACAAATGCAACAAATGACACGTGATTTTTAATTTTTCTTATGATGCTTTTGAGCACCATAAGCCTGGCTGCTTGTCGGTTCCTATTTTATTATACGAGCGGAGCGAACCAATTTCCAATCTCAAATGCAACACGTACCTAACACTTGATTTTGCTTATGTGCTCAAAGAAAAGGATGGCTTTTTGTCGGTTCCTATTCTGCGGTCATACATAACTCACTTTGCTCGCAAAACACTTATGAAGCTAATATGCGAGCGAAGCGAGCTGAATTTTCTTAAGATAAACGCAACAAGTGACACACGATTTTTCTTATATTGCTCAAAGAAATGGTTGGTGGCTTGTCAGTTCCTATTCTATTATGCGAGCGAAGCGAGCTGATTTTTTTATCACAAATGCAACAAGTGACACTTGATTTTGCTTACGTGCTCAAAGAAAAGGATCGGTTCCTATTCTGCGGTCAGACATAACGCACTTTGCTCGCAAAACACTTATGAAGCTGTATGCGAGCGAAGCGAGCCGAATTTTTTTTAAGACAAATGTGACACTAGGAAATGTTTGCCTAAAATCGCCTCGAGGATTTATTCCCAGAATCCCAATTATTGTAACTGATTATCCCTTCGAGTTTTAAAGAATACCTACAGTTTCCTGTAAAGTTAAAAATCATAAGGCCAGTCTCAGAAAATGGTCTGTCAATTAGTCATTAGATTACTAATAAATTTTACAAGTCTTGATGTCTATCAAACTTACAACCAAATGAGTTTGTTTTAATTGTTGATAGTTAGGTAGGCTTTTCTTAAATTTCTTTAGATATTTTAGGGACAAAAAGAAAGGCGCATGAAGCTGAGAGCCTCGCAGCCTGCCCCGGCCATGGCCCTCTTGACCCAAGGGTAAATAAAATACACCACTGGTTCCAAAATCTATAAAGATTAACATTACGCCCAGGGGTATTTAATAAAAGAAGTTGTGGTTTTTTATAGTTCCCAATTTTTTTATAAGTTTAAAAAATTGTCAAAACATCGGTTGTACCTAGTTTAATTTTTTTTTCTTTGGACGTCATGAACCATCTGTTTACGCACGGAAATACCTGTTCCGCCCAATTTTTTTTTATGCCATTGCTAAGGGGGGGATCTGGACCCCCTAAACCCCCCTCCCCCCCTTATATACGTCCCTGGCCCTATCAGTAAAAATCATTACGAGCTCGCGGCCTCTTGAGCCGGGGCCCTCTTGGGTCGGGGGCCCGTGGCATTTTGCCAGCCCTGCCACCCTATAGTTACGCCACTGGGTCCATATTATAAGTACAGAATTTTAGAACACAGATGTTCTGTACCTACAAAGAGCCGGCACACGATGAGGGACAAAAGATTTATGCTCCGTCTCATTTATTCACAAGAATTTTGTATATATCCTTCTTTGTTTTTGTGTGAGTGAGAAGGGACGATCCAACAGTCTACAGTTTTCTCTGTCTTTGCTTCAGAATCACTTGGTTATGTGTCTGTGAAGGAAGAATCACTTAGTTCTAAAAACGTTTTAATGTGACTCCAGAGGAGAGAGAGACTACTACGAATATAAAGATATTATCTATACTTCTATACTAATTATATAAAGCAGAAGAGTTTATTTGTTTGAACGCGTTAATCTCAGGAACTACCAGTCGGATTTGATAAATTCTTTCTGCATTTGATAGCTAATCTTGAGGTTTTCATCATCATCATCATCACCATAAACCATCACTAGGGGGCAACGCGGCCAGGGCGCTGATAGTTATGAATATGCTAAGCAATAATTACCTATGTGGAATATTATATCGAAATACCCTAAGGTGTGGGGAAATCAGGGCGTCTCAATATTCCGAGCTATGTTTATAAATAAATTATGTCGAGAATTTTGAATTAGGTAATTCGTATTTTGGGCTCTGAATTTGTTACTTATATCAAGTATCATCCATTTTAATACCATACAGTAAGTAGGATAAGAGTAATTTTGAGAGTCGTCGCCATTTTGGGGATTGCGGCCCTTAACTGGTTATCTGTCGGAACACAGATCTGGTCGAGACACAATTGATCGAGACACGATTGAATCCCGACAGACTAAAGGTTAAATAAGATTTATCTAGTAGATGTCTAAGTAATACTTTGTGTTTTTCAGATGTGAGGTCAGTGGCATGTGGGGCGCGGCGGGGTGGTGGTGCGGCGCGCTGGCCGCGGCGGCGCTGCTGCTGGCGCTCGGCGCGCGCGCCCGCGCTCGCGCCCGCAACAAGCACGCGCACACCACTGTTAGTATACCTACATTCTTAAATAGTGAAAGTTGGAAGGCTGCGCCAGAAATAAGTATCCATCTGGCTGCGCCATTTTTGTAGCCACTCGCATACTACTGTCGGTAGTACCTACACACTTGGAATTAACTAACATACATGAAGTTGGAAAATACAGAATCGATTATAAATAATAAATAATTCCAACTCACATAGCGCCATCTAGCCCCAAATTAAGCTAAACTAACATTAAATTGTTTAAATATATAGGTACTTACATAAAACAATTTATAACACCCAGACGCAGAACAAACATCTATGTTCATCACAAATTTTTGTCCGGGTGGAAATCAAACTCACCATCAATTAATTAAAACCAAAACATTGTAAAATAATAACGTCTGTTTCTATAATTAAACTTTCTCTTTCCAGGTGCACATAGTCCGCGAGTGTGCCGGTCGCCCCCCGCGCCCCCCGCGTCCCCCCCGCCCCCCGCGCAGCCTTCTCTCTCGCACCTTCCTCACCCCGCGCCGCGTCCTCGCCGCCCTCTCCCTCGCCCCCGCGGACGATCCCCCCCCGCAGATCGTCATAGTCAGAAACACGTTAAACACCATCTCTCGAAACGACTCTCCCGGCACGAGCCAGATACCGAAACTACCACTGCCCGAACAGTGGATCCACAAAAGACCCGATTATAAATACACTATCCCACGCCCTCTGGCCCAGATCAAAACCGATCTGGGCGCCGATCTAGCCGATAGGACCAAAAAGTGCTCCGCGACCCGATCACCCAGTCTCGAAAACGATAAATCTCCCTTTCTCAGCGCGAAGTCTGATAAAGAGCGAGAGGTTTTCGGCTTCGATAGCGAAACGGTGAGGAGATTGAGCGAAGAGGAGACAATGATGACTCCTAAGGAAACAGCCGAACCGGACTCGCCTGGGAACCTCAGGCGGTTCCGATCGGTTAGCACGAAGCTACACATGTGTGTGAACGACAATCAGACAGAGAGACTTGAGATGCAGACCTCACCGAGGGTTTTGGAATGTAGCTCGGCGAAAGAGAAGTCTACAGCACCGAAATTCGACTTCTCTCCCAAATTTTTAGACACATTGGCATCGCCGAGGTTCTTTACTCCTCCTGAGACGGTATCACCCATGTTCTTTAACGAACCATCGCCACGGTCCGTTTATTACGACACAGTTAGGTCCCCTAAGTTCTTCGCAGAAACTCCTCGAGATACCGAAATGCCACAAAGTCCGAGAACTCTAGGAGATAATGTGAATAGAAATGGCATCGAAAAGCCGAGCTCGCCTAGGATTCTAAGCGCACGACCTAGTCCGAAAATCCTTAGTTACAACAAAGAAAACTATTTCACATTCGATCAGTGTCCAGAGGAGAGTCCTAGGGCTTCGCCTAGACCTAGGAAATACGGCGGAAGGAATTCTATTGAACGTGAACGATTCACACCTCCTGCTGACAAAGATGTCAGAAAGTACAGGCGACATAACAGTTGCGATACATACAAAACAGTTGAACTAAATATATCCAGTGTCGAAGACAACAAAACAGCAGAAGATAAAGACAAGGATGTCGTCGACTGCTGCGCGAAAATAGACTCTATAGAGATCGAAAATACGGACGAGAAACTTAACGAGCTAAACCCTAACTCGGCACAAGCTAGACGGCAGAGACTCAAATCGATATCTCTTGATTCTGATAACGCGAAGATTATAGAACAAAATCTAGGATTACCTATCGCGAAACAGATGAAAGATCAGATGAACGAAGCGTACAAAAACGAAAGCGCGTCCTGCGAAAGTATAGAACGACATCAAAAAACTCCGACGAACGAGCGACCTTGCTTCAAATTTGAAGATACCAAACCCATAGAAGATACAGACGAGCCTGAATCACCAGGAATACAGAAGAAATGTCTCCGACAAAGCTCAGATACTCAAGCATTTATAGATATGCCTCGATTCTCGCCCAAAGAGTTCGAGATAACAGTAACAACAGACGAAGGTGCAACCTTACCTATCGAAACACAAAAACCGAAAACGAAAAATCTACGAAATCTCACAATAGATCTTACCAAACGAGACAGCGATCTAGAAAAAGAGCTACTAGAATTTGAGAAATTATTCACGAATTCTGAAGAGCAGAAGGTCAAAACGCCGACTTTGAAAGTTAAAGCTACGTCTCTTGATTCATCAGAATCGGTCAATCTTTCTCTACCACAGAAAAAAGCTTTAGACGTACCACAAAACTCCGTATCGGTACCAAACACTCCTAAGAGACAGTTGCAAAGAATTTTAGCACAAAAGAATATGAAACACGATTTCTGTGGAGGGAAGTTAGGGTTCGCACAAAATGCTGAACAACGTCGACTATTAATGAAGGGACAAGACAGTGGAATATATTTAAGGGAACATCATGCTAGCCTTATGTTGTACCAGCCTGGAACCTCACGAATGGGTTCTAGAACCATGGGATCTTTCGACGAGAACACAACAGATTACGACAGCCCCCCAGAAATCAACATATGCGGTGCTGACAACAGAACCAGCTACGAATCAGGGCAATCTCTAGGCTCCAATTTGTTGAACTACAAGCAAAACCTGAGCGTGTCGAGTACGAATCTGAAGACTTTACCCGAAGGAGTACCGTCAGACGATTTTGAACCTTCCGCTGAAGATGAGAAGGTGGTTAAAAAGTTGCACAGACGGAATTCCAATCAAAGTCTAATGCTGAGCACGCATAGTTTACAAAGTTCGAATTGTTCGCTTAACAGTAGTGGAGCGTCTTGTCATAACATAGCGACAGTTAGAACGAGCATATCGAATTTCAGTCTCACCGATAGGAAAAAGCTATCTTTAGATCACAGAGATTCTACAACCCTTATGGGTGAACATTTGACGCCAAAGACTAGAGTCGTATGCTCCTCAAACACAAGTTTGACCGAAGGAAAAAACTGTCTGTTACAACGTCGTGGATCAAATAACAGCCTCACTTTGAATATTTGCTCGTCAAACTTAAGCAGACATAGTAGCTGCAGCAACAGTTCTCTCAACAAAGAAGTTAAAGTCCAGAAAAAAGGTTTGCTGGAACGAAGAAGTTCCAATACCTCCTTAACTCTTAACATCAACAACTCTAACCCACAACTATCAGTGAATTTGGGACACAGCGTATCCAATTACAACTTAAACGGATCGACATGTAACTTGAGTAGGTACAACAGTAACCATAGCATCGATAATCCAAACCCAGAACCAAAAAAAGGCATTTTGGAACGCAGGAGTTCGAACACCTCTTTGACTCTAAACATACCTCAAGAACCCAGAGAAGTCGAAATAGATGAGACCATGCTAGACGAGAATCTAAAAGAACTACCGATCACTCACAGAAAATCCTTAAGCACGGAGAATCTTCTACCAAAGTCATACAAAACTCGTCCAAGACTTCGTTCAGCGGAGAAAGGCGGTTTCGGATCTCATGATAACCTCTTTTCAAACTCTTACACAGAGCCGGAATATCCTCAAAACTTGACCTATGTTGGTGGTGATCAAGAAAACGAGATCATTTACGCATTTGGACGACAAGATGACCAGATCCAGCCTGTTTTCACAAAGAACATAACAACAAAACCGTTGAGTCCACAATCAACATCAGAGGACTTCAGATTGTATCTAGCCAATATGCAACATTTACAGAACGCGTCAAGCGTTCTAACCCGACAACAGCTTAAAGACTTAAACAACGTATTCCAAAATGGTTATTCCAAAGTCAAATGCCACAGTAGCACAGAAGGACAGCACTGCTGCACAGGAACGGTGGAGGAAAACACCGAAAACCCGCAAATGGTGATACCGGAGATCAACCAACCTTGCTCTGAATACCAGAAGATGTTGTTGAGGAATTTACATCAGGAGTTTTGGGATATGCCGACGAATTTTCAGGAGAAACCTATTGTGTCAGGATCGCATACTAAGAATCGGTATAAGACTATCCTGCCTAACGAACATTCGAGATTCATTCTGAGGGCTGATGTCGGCACTACGGAGGGGTACATTAACGCCAATTTTATTAAGGTAACTAATATTTCTTGATTTGGGGCCTGTGACAGGCGAATCTCCATAAAAATTTAATAAAAGTCATTTAAAATTTAAGCATATTTTTGTCAGTTTATGTTGTTAGATTAAGACAGTAGGTATTTATCTAGGTTCCTGTTACACTTTTGTACAGAAAAATTGAATTGAAATCTCTGTAGGTACACCAAAAATGGCATGTTTTCTTTTCATTTGTTCAATAGTAAGTTTTTTGGAACAAAAGTGTAACAGGAACCTAGATAAATACTGCCTTTATCCAAATAACAACATAAAGTGATAAAAAAATGCTCACATTTTAAATTATTTTGGTATTACGTTCGTATGGACAATTCGCCTGTCGCCGGTCCCATAATACAATAATCATCGCGTAATATAACGAGCTGTGTATGGCGAGTGGGTTAGTACCTCGGCTTTCGATCCGAAGGTCGTGGGATCGAATCCCAGCCATACACTACTCTAGGATCTAGGCATTCCTGAAGTTAGCCGTTTGGATGCGCAGTGCAGCTTTTTCATACAAAATTTTCTACTGTGCATCGTAACGGCTAACTTCACGAATGCCTAGATCTATTGTGCGTACTGTACATCAGTGGAATTTTTGTGTATGTGCATTAGCACAAGCTCTTGATAAAGGAAAACATCGTGAGGAAACCCGCGGCTTAGTCAGCACCACATTAACCAAGTCTTTCGTGTGGATATGTCCGGTTAAGCTGAGAGGATGGTGTAGGTGCTACAAGCCTACATCTCAACATTGTCCCAGACACTACAGTGTCCCGTTAAGTTTAAGCAATTGCCTCTTAACACTATAAATTAGTGTTCCGCAAAGGGTGTGCCTCGGAAAATTAAGGTTACCTAACTCATTTAGGCTACGTTCAGATGACAAGCGTTCAACGCGCGCTAAATTTTTGTATAGTGTTCACATGACACGCGCTTGTCAGGCGTTGAACGCGCGTTGTCGCGGCCGCCATAGATTTTAGACTTCAGTAGAGTTCTACATTTGCTCATTTTCTCTATTTCATCTATAAACAACTCCGTATTAAAAGCTTCGGTTTCCATTTCGGACGATTTCTGAACGAACTGATCCCTAAAATGTGTATATCCGCGTCGAAAGCGCGCGCTCAACTGAACGGAAACATAGAAAACCAATGATCTCAAAGCGCGCGTTGACGCGCGCTGACAACAGTCGAGCGCTAGCGCAGCGTCAACGCGCGCTTTATTAAAACGCGCGCTAGCATGTGTACGGCCTGAATAAAAAGTATGTAGTTGTAAACGCGCGTTATCGAAACGCGCGTTGAACGCTTGTCATCTGAACGTAGCCTTAAATTACAAGCTCATGTTTCGCATTAAAAAATAATTTTTCATTATGGTGTACCTACCTCAAAAAAATTTCGATTTCTTAGATGTACCTTGAACACAAAAAGTTTGCGGAACACTGCTATAAATCATTAAGTAAAAGATGTAAAGGCCTAATCTATATTTATATCTATACTTCTATACTTCTATACTAATTATATAAAGCGGAAGAGTTTGTTTGTTTGAACGCGTTAATCTTAGGAACCACCAGTCTAATTTGAAAAATTATTTCTGCATTTGATAGCTAAACTCTTGAGGAAGGTTATAGGCTACTTTTCATCATCATCATCACCATATACCATCACTACGGAGGCAACGCCGAGAGGGTGCTGCTAGTTTTACATAAAATTTGTTACTCTTACAGGGCCATGAATATACCAAAAACAGCTACATAGCGACACAAGGGCCCCTCCAAAACACAATGTACGACTTCTGGTTGATGGTTTACCAGAATAGCATCGACCATAGACACTGTCCCCCAGACCACACCGGACCTATCGGAGTCCAAAAAGTTGTCATGCTAACAAACTTCATAGAAAACAACCGACAAAAATGCGAGAAATACTTCCCACTCGATATGGACGAACAAATCACCATCACAAACGAAAACAACAAAGAATCATTCATCATTAGAAACCTCGGACTGATCAGAAAACCCGGATACACAATCAGGAAACTGGACGTCAGATATAGTGAGGTTATCCCTGTGGTTGTGGACAAAAGTGAACCCGATTCCGGCAAATGTGAATCGGACCGTGGCAAAAGTGAATCGGATTCTGGGAAAAGTGAATCGGACCGTGGGAAAAGTGAATCGGGATCTGGGAAAAGTGAATCGGATTCCGGGAAAAGTGAATCGGAAAGTGAAAACAGTGTTATCGTGTACCATTATCTGTTCCTCAACTGGGCAGATCATAAGTGTCCTAAAGACGTGAACGCACTCTTAAATCTTAGTTTAGACGTGTTGAAAAACACCGATTGTCACTTCAGCAGTACCGCTGAGGTTGATGAGGAGTGTTTTAAGTGTGATAGTCCGAAACCGGAATCAAAATTCTTATTTCCTCCTTTAGAGACGCCTGTACCTTGCGAGATTAAAGTAAGTGTTTCTACTCCCTTAGATCTAACTGTAGATACTTTCTCACCTCCGACTATAATTCATTGCTCGGCTGGTATAGGCCGGACAGGTTGTTTAATAGCTATATTGAACGGTATAAAACAACTAGCGAATGAGAGTAAAGTCGATGTTTTAGGCATAGTTTGTAATATGAGGTTGAATAGGGGTGGTATGGTGCAGAATTCTGAACAGTATGAACTTATACACAAAGTACTGTGTTTGTATGAACAGGCGTGTTTACCTGAATTATAGTTGGTTGGTTATTCTCGGGCCCCAATTCTTCTAATTTAATGATTAATGAATCGCTCGTGGCGTAGCTTGCTTAGACGTTCTTGATTGAATGTTGAAGTTAAGCAACGTGCGCGGTCACAATTTGGATGGGTGACAAGGGGGCATCCATTAATTACGTGAGGCTTTTAGGGGGGGGGAGGGGTCGAGCCAAATCTCACCCAATCTCACGTGGAGAGGGGGGTCTCGGCAAATATCACGTAATATTTTCTTCCGCAAGAAACGTGAAAAATGCCGATTTTTTACTAAAAATTACATGGACATTTTGGTTCTAATCACTCTTGAGACCACACAGAAATCCCCGTGGACTGATTCAGAATGAATTGATTTACGAATTTGAGTACTTACCTATTTAAGAATTTTATTGTTCAATTTTCAATTTCACGTGAGATTAAGGGTTCGATCCAAATCTCACGACATCTCATCACCAATGGGGTCGAAAAATCGCAAAAATCACCTCACGTAATAATTAATTGACGCCCCCCAGCGTCCACCATTCCTATATCATTATCGCTGTTTTGTTTCGTTCTCCAAAATGATATTAATTTGTTTGAAAACGTCATTAAAACAGAGTAATCTAGCCTCATTGGTCATTATTAGATTAGGAAACAAAAAGAAAGTTGAGGTTTTACTTTGGTTGATAAAAAGTTTGTTAGAAGAATTGGGGCCCTGGAAAGGGAATGAACATTTGAAAAACTATTGGTCTCTATTATTATATTGTTTACAGGTTAAAATTGCGAACGTTCTTATTTTGTTCGCGCTAAAGACCAAAATCGCATGACTTGTAAGTGATTTTTTTTAAATGAAGTGTATAGCATTTCGTCTTTGTAGGTGAAAAATATTTTTTATACTTAATTAAAAAAAAAATATTTTGGTTAAAATATATCATGTTAATTTCGATTAACCCCTCAGCTCAGTTGGTGCTTTGCCTTCTGCGCTGTAGGTCGTAGGTTCGATTCCCACCCAGGAGAAACATTTGTGTGATGAACATAGATGTTTGTTCAGTGTCTGATTGTTATAAAGTATGTATTTACAGAATTATGTATTCTATCAGTTATCTGGTTCCCATAGTACAAGCTTTGCTTAGTTTGGGGCTAGATGGCGCTGTGTGAAATATACATGAATATGTTATTTTTTTAATTATAGAAATGCCTATGATGTGCCGTTTTGGTCTTTATTGTGAACGAAATAAGTGTGTTCGTATTTTACAAAGTTAAAGTAAGTTTGGCATTATGTTATAAAATCCTAAAGAGGCGTGCAATGTTCATACCTTTAGTAACATGCGTTGCTTAATATTACTCTTAGACAATCTTACTAGCTATATTCCTTGGCTTTGTTTGTATTATTTGGTATTCGAGTATTCTAAGGCTCAACTCACACTGACTCAGAGGCGAAGCGAAGCGACGCGTCATGTTTTTTAAACTTTGAACGAAATTCAACTCTATTTCCATAAGACACCTATTTGTGCGAATCATATTTTGATCAGTGAGCAGTGTTGGCCGAGTGGGTTAGTGCCTCGACTCTCAATCCGAAGGTCGTGGGTTCGAATCCGGCCGTGCATCACTGGATTTTTCGTTTCGAAAAATGTATATGCATAGCTCTAAACGGTGAAGGAAAACATCTTGAGAAAACCGGTTAGCTTTCTAATAGCGTCTATGGGCTTGCAATGCAACCTGTCACGTATGGAATGCTAACTTCTGCAAAATGTGGGAATGCACCAAATGTGTATGGACACACCTCTGACTACCCCCAATATCTGTATACCCTTACAAACAAAAAAAAATGAATTTTCCAAATCGGTCCATGCGTCTTCGAGTAATCGGTGAAAATACATAAAAAAGCACAAACAAAAAAAAAGATTTCGACGAATCGAGAACCTCCTCCTTTTTTGAAGTCGGTTAAAAAACGCAACAAAATTTGAATTCGGTCATAATAATGTTCTGTGACTGAACTTCGCATCAAGGTCGTGGCCACACGCGCAAAACTATCTAATTTCAGTAATATCCTATTTGCATATCGCGTCAATCATTTCCTATACTGTGGCTAATTTAATTAACTACTTAGCACATTGTAGTAGGAAAACATTTTACAATAACATGCGTTCTTGTCCAAACAACGTATGTCGTAAGCATACTACTTTGGCGATGATTTAGAAGCCTTAACAAAACTAATATTTAACCGACTTCAAAAAAAAGAGGTTCTCAATTCGTTGGAATTTTTTTTGTGGTTTTTTTATGTACGCTGATTACTCGAAGTTAAAATCAATAACTAGGTAGGTACTGCGATTAAAAAACTAAACTACTAGGTACATATTTCTTTACAAAATACAATTAGAAGAAGTCGAGCTATCTAAGGATCGTTGTAAACGATCTGTAGCTCAACAGATCCAAGCCACTGCCAGTCGGAAGCGAGCCCAAGACACTGGCAGCATAACCGCGCTGTTAAAATTATGTCCACCACATAATCAGTCTATAGAGATCCTCTGCTTGGATACAGGCTTTCCTAATATTACCCTGAAACTATTGAAATAAACATTTATAGTTATTGAAACCATATTTACCTACCATACAAGCAAAGTCCGGGTGAACCGCTAGTTACGTTACACATACCAAATGTATAGTTTAGTTATGTATACAATGACCCACGATTGCAATAATCATTGTGTACTTTGCCAGGTACACCATATTTGTATAGTTGTCACAATAGATTTCATTCGTGAAGTTGGCTTTTCGCTGCGCAGTAGAAAATTTTGTATAAATAAGTTGCACTGCGCATCGAAACGCTAACTTCTCGAATGCCAAGATGCCAAGAAGTTATATTGAGGTTAAATCAGATTGCTGGAGTGCACTGATTTGTGTTACAAAAGATTATGAATCATGGTTCATTGTGTACATGGTTCGAAAATGCACCATAGTCAATTTGATAATAGTTATAAAAGTGTTATTCGCGCATTAAGGACAATTTCTCAGTATTGCGCCACATCGAAATTTTAAAGGCACACCTTGACTTGATTTTTCCCTATGTATCATCAATGAATGTAAGATTATAGCATCACAGTAAGGTGAAGCTAAAGTGTGTCTTATCTGAATTTATTTGGTTGGTGAAAAATGTTAGACCGAAAACACACTGAGCGTATCTTATGCGGCTTACGTCGACGTAAAATGAGCCGCGTAAGATACGCTCAGTGTGTTTTCGGCCTTACATTGCACATGCGCAATACGTCTTTAAACATAATTTTAAGATACTTTATATTATTTTTACTATATATTATGACCGTTTTGCCTTTTAAATGTCGCACAATATTCTTTTATTATTTTAATTAGTTTTAAGTTGACCCTAAGTGTACATTATAGCATAGTTTTATAATAATTAAGTAAATTATTGTGTGTATTAGATAAAGGAAATATATTAATTTATTTCTGTTATTTCTGTTGTGAAAGTAAATAGATAAATAGTCAAGCATTTAAATGAATTTGTACATAATATCAATGTGTGTAAAATTACAAGGTTTTTAATATATTTTATGATGTGAAAGTATAAATTATAGTATGTACAACATTTTATTTTAGTTTTTTTTTCTTTTATAGTGAATTTTATTCCTGAGGAAGTGTTTAAGTGGTTTTAGTTCAATATTTGTTCTCATGTTAACATAGGTCGCGAAATTTCGAGCCTCCTGATGATACGGCATTACGAATAAACACGTGATTGAATACGCTTATGCGAAAACTGTGTAAATATTTGAATGTCTATTTTTAAAGATGAAAAACTGTAGGTGCCTATCGTTTTAACTTATTACTGAATTATTACCATGTGCTATTAAAACTTGTACCTACTTTAAGTTTAGATACAAAGTTAATGAGCAGTTCAGAAACCGTTAATTTCAGTAACAAAACAAACACTGTTAACTTGACAGAGTCCAGAATCCAGATAAATACAATTAGTAAGGGTAAAGTCAGATGAGCGCAATTTTTTGAGTTGTAAGTAATTTCTGCTAGATTCAGTTTCAAATAAAACTCCTGTTTAAATTACTAATAGAAAAATACGTATTAGGTACATACATAAAATTAATAGAAAAAAATCGAGTAAAAGCTATTTGGGTTACGCCCATATTGCGCTAAATACTACGTAATTTGAATAATTTTATAGTTCTAAATTCTGGAGGCCAACATGCTGTGCTAGTCTAATTTGAAGGTTGAATATTATAATTATTAACTATAAATCATCAATCAAGATAACTTTTGACTGCAGAATATTCTAGAAATAAATTACCGACTACTTTACGGTAATTACGGGCATTTTTAAGACCGTAATTTTAGTCATGATGGTGTAACCTAATCTAACGCCGAATGCACATTGGTCCTTTACGTTCAATATATCGGTGTTTTTTCAATTATTTTGAATGGTGAAATTGAATGATGATGAAATTAATAAAAAAATAAGCGCGAATTTCGGCCTTTATTTTACTGATTTACTGACTGTCTCATCCGGTGCGGTAAATCCTTTGAAGGATGTTAAAAGGGGTAGTTGGAGGCTTGTCCAAATTCATTTGGTACATACCTGAATTTTGTAAAAGTTAGCATTCTATACGTGACAGTTTGAAATGCAAGTCCATCACCGTATAGCACTGATTTATATTCGCGTATTATTATTCAAAGTTGTGTTAAGATTACATTAAACCGCGAGTGCCGACTCGTGTATGAATTTTTTTATTTAAACACGTGTTTTAGTTTACATCAGGAGTGCAAAAGTGTATTTAAACGATATGGAGTATTGGTGAGTTCTGCATGTATCTTGTATTTATTTACTGCTTTTATAATTTATTTATTTTGATTTTGTAAATTTTTAACCGACTTTAAAAAAAGGAGGAGGTTCTCAATTCGCCGGAATCTTTTTTTTGTGATAGATCTTCGGAGTTATTAACAGAAATGTACCTCGAAAGTGCAGAAAAAACACCCAGAACTACACAACTAGCAATCCATTTTGCAGAAGTTAACATTGTAAGACAGTCGTTTTTCAGCCGTAAAAAGTAAGTCCAAAACAGCCTTACATTAATTTCTATGGCATTATCCTCGCTACGCAGAAACGTAGAATCAACAGTTGATTTCCAATTTTTTTGCAACAAATTAGCAGGTTCATAATGAAACTGATGTTTTCAATTTGTCCTTTTTGACCCCAGATTATGTCTTAGGCTTCATGTGATAATATGTTATTTATGTATGTATTAACTATTAGGTATTACCTGTGGTATTAGGTACCTACCTACTTCGTAAAGTCAACGACCCACGTCGAACCACAAAACGGTGGTTCATTATATGCCTACATCACTCACACTGGCTCATGTCAGATTTCTACTGTACGTTAAGCCATGACGGAGGCCATCAGGCGGCCTAAAAACTGTCTCACCAGATTTATAACGCCACTGGTCTATTAGATAAATAAAAATGTAAAACTCAAAATGTTCATCAATTTTTGTCGCTGACTGTTACCTACTTAAAGGTTAAAGGCTACTTTTCATCAAAGTGGAAGAGTTTGTTTGTTTGTTTGTTTGAACGCGCTAATCTCAAGAACTACCAGTTGGATCTGAAAAATTCTTTCTGCATGTGATAGTTAAAATCTTGAGGAAGGTTATAGGCTACTTTTCATCATCATCATCATCACCATATACCATCACTACGGGGGCAACGCCGCGAGGGCGTTGCGAGTACCTATGATAATTTCTTCACTTCAATATTATTGGCTGTAAGAAACATAAATAAGTCGATTTGTTACTACTAAGAGCTGTGGATTTTGTCTGATAAATAAATAAATAAATATAAGCTACCTCCGCCAACACGGTGTTGCGAAACATCACAACTGTTTAACAAATTAGTGCTTTGTGTAATTTTTATGGTGTTTTCGTAAATATTAACATAGGCGGAACCTTTGATAAAACTTTAAGGTCGCCAGTTACCTACCTAGGCCTTGTTTCGACGTGTCACTAAATTGGTAGGAACGACCATGTCATATAGGTACCTACCAGCCAGTGGCGTAACTATAGGGTGGCAGGGGTGGCCAAATGCCACGGGCCCCCGACCCCAGAGGGCCCCGGCTCAAGAGGCCGCGAGCTCGTGATGATTTTTACTGATAGGGCCAGGGACGTATATAAGGGGGAGGGGGGGGTTTAGGGGGTTCAGACCCTCCCCCCCCCCCCCTCCTTAGCAATAGCATAAAAAAACTGGCGGAACAGGTATTTCCGTTCGTAAACAGATGGTTCATGACGTCCAAAAAAAAATATTAAACTAGGTAGGTACATCCGATGTTTTGTATTTCTCGAGTTATGTTTTTTAATGTTTTTTTTTAGCATGCTTGGCCAGAACAATTTTTTAAACTTATAAAAAAATTGGGAACTACAAAAAACCACAACTTCTATTATTAAATACCCCTGGGCGTAATGTTAATCTTTGTACATTTTGGAACCAGTGTAAGAAAAGCCTACCTAACTAACAACAACTAAAACAAACTCATTTGGTTGTAAGTTTGATAGACATCAAGACTTGTGTAATTTATTAGTAATCTAATGACTAATTATTATTGACAGACCATTTTCTGAGACTGGCCTTGCGATTTTTGACTTTACAGGAAACTGTAGGTATTCTTTAAAACTCGAAGGGATAATCCGTTACAATAACTGGGAATAAATCCTCGAGGCGATTTCAGGCAAACATTTCCTAGTGTCACATTTGTCTTAAAAAAAATTCGGCTCGCTTCGCTCGCATACAGCTTCATGACTGTTTTGCGAGCAAAGTGCGTTACGTCTGACCGCAGAATAGGAACCGATCCTTTTCTTTGAGTACGTAAGCAAAATCAAGTGTCACATGTTGCATTTGTGATAAAAAAAATCAGCTCGCTTCACTCGCATAATAAAATAGGAACTGACAAGCTACCAGCCATTTCTTTGAGCACCATAAGAAAAATCATGTGTCACTTGTTGCGTTTATCTTAAAAAAATTAAGCTCGCTTCGCTCGCATATTAGCTTCATGAGTATTTTGCAAGCAAAGTGAGTTAAGTAGATATGACCGCAGAATAGGAACCGACAAAAAGCCATCCTTTTCTTTGAGCACTTAAGCAAAATCAAATGTTAGGTACGTGTTGCATTTGAGATTGGAAATTGGTTCGCTCCGCTTGCATAATAAAATAGGAACCGACAAGCAGCCAGGCTTATGGTGCTCAAAAGCATCATAAGAAAAATTAAAAATCACGTGTCATTTGTTGCATTTGTCTTTAAAAAATTTGGGCTCGCTTCGCTCGCATATAAGCTTCATGAGTATTTTGCGAGCTGACAGTAAACCAAGTTTCAAGCCCGGGAATCGATGTCGTTAACGCGTTGCGTTGCGTGCGAGTACGGTAGCCCTAACGCGTACGAAGTCGCGGGTCACAATGTATTGAACCTATCTATGGGGTGGCAAAAGCCAGGCTGGCCCGGGGTTCTGAGTTAACATACGCCACTACTTGGTTGGAACCCTTCAACCCCCCTCCCCCCGGATCTACAATTTAAGTGCGGCAGAAAACTAGTCAATCTTTGTATTTTGGAATCCTTGGACCCCCCCTTATCAAAGCTATAGCTACGTCCCTGGATAGGGCCCCATCAAAAGAATTTGCCACGGGCCCCAGACGATATAGTTACGCCACTGCTACCAGCTTAGGTACCTACAGACTACAGAGTGTAACAAGTAAATTATAGATTGAAAAAAAATCCGCCATTTTGATTTTTTAAACGAGCAGCACCCTCACGTTCGTTAGCCACGTCGGGTACCTACCCTAAAGGTGATTGATGATGATGATGATGATGATGAAAAGTAGCCTATAACCTTCCTCAGGAGTTAAGCTATCAAATGCCAAAAGATTTTTTGAAATCAGACTGGTAATTCATGGGATTAGCGTGTTCAAGCAAACACACAAACTCTTCAGCTTTATAATTGTTGGTAAGTATAGATTTTACGTAGGTACCCAATGACACTGGCGCCATCAAGACGAATCTAATCATTTATCAAAATCGGTTGAGCCATTAAATGGTTACAAGCGGACATACAAAACATACATACAGATCAAACACATAACCCTCCTTTTAGGCTTCACCGGAGTCGGGTGAAAAGGGCTATATCGTTAGCTTAGTCTTAGATGATGACTTCGATAGTAGGACACTTTTCCCCACTCGCAGGACCTTCCGATGCCCTAAACAGAACTAATGTGATGCAGAGCGTGCAATTAGCTGCGCATGAGTGGAATACATTACTTTCAAGGTGCTCGTAAAACAAAAGTAGGTAGGTAAGTACTTATAGGATTGTTTTATTCAATGAATGTACCTACTGCGTTTGATAATGTGTCAGCGATTCTATTTATAGCATCAGATCCTATTTCTAAACCCATAATTCCGATAACCTCTGTAGCGCAGTGGACAAAGGCCCGCTGAAACACAGAGGGCCTTACTTATGAAAGATGTTTAAAGTTAAACAATGGTTAAACAACGTCCTGTCTTTATTTGTGGATAGTGACAAACAGAGACAGGACGTTGTACAACCAGTATTCAACTTTAAACATCTTTCATAAGTAAGGGGGAGACCGTAACTCCGAAGATCCTCGACAGATCCTCACTAAATTTTTGTGGCACCAATCGGAAAGTAGGTAGGTAGGTATATCCTTTCAAACAAAAAATAATTTTCCAAATAGGTCCAGGCGTCTCCGAGTAATCGATGAACATAGAAAATAAGCACAAAAAAAAAAAGATTACGACGAATTGAGAACCTACTTTTTCTGAAGTCGTTTAGCAGTCATGTAGTTCCCGTAACACAAGCTCTGCTTACTTTGGGGCTACATGATGTTGTGTCAAATGTCCAGCATTATTTATTTGAGTGCGGCGTCTGTTACTCATTCGTTAACGGAATGGTTTCGTAACACCACTAAAATCCTTCAATCAAATTAAAATAAGGTCAAACTGATTCATAGAAACGCGACATTCGTAGATCTACGTAATCCATACCTACATAAGTCTAACAAAACTGTAACTTATCGATGTCATGACGGAGGCCTTTAGGCAGCCTAAAAACTCCGTCACCAGAGTTGGCCACTTGCTCATACGAACTTACTTTTTTATCGATGTCTGTTTTTGAAAGTTATTTATTGAGAAAATATGGGCAATTATGAACTGAAAACGCCAGCAATGGTATGTGGCCCAAAAAAAATCTTAATTACTTACTTACAAAATTTAAAATAAAAACTTTTTCACTTTAGGTACATGGCATTGCAAGGCATGCCGAGTACAGCTACCTACTGCAAAAAGAATTTTTCAAATCCGACTGGTAGTTCCTGAGATTAGCGCAAACAAACAAACTCTTCCGCTTTGATGAAAAGTAGCCTTTAACCTTCCTCAAGAGTTTAGCTATCAAAGGCAGAAATATTTTTTCAAATCCGATTGGTAGTTCCTGAGATTAGCTGGTTCTATCTACCAAACAAACTCTTCCGCTGAGATAGACAGATACTTACTTAATTAAAAGAATTTCTGAATGCCTTGGGTTATTTTTATGCCGCAAAAAGTTAATCATGAGATAATTGTAGAGTACAAACCTATCAAGATCTATTTTTTGCTTTTATTCGTTCTGAACTGCTCAAGCAAAGAACTAGGGGCCTTACTTATGAAAGGTGTTTATAGTGAAACACTGGTTAAACAACGTCCTGTCTTTATTTGTGGATAGTGACAAAAAGAGACAGGACGTTGTTCAACCAGTGTTCAACTTTAAACATCTTTCATAAGTAAGGGGGTAGATCTATAGACTAGACTAGCCAAATATTTATTTACCAATGATTTAAAAAAAAATCTTTGAAAAAAACCACTTTAAAAAACCCAGAACATAATACAAAGAAAAGTGTCAAAACTGCAGTGTTATTGGTGTTATAGAAAATCTATTGATAGTGATTGTTAGATTAAACGCCTAAAAATGTTTTTGAATGTGACATCCACAAATCGTTCTGTTTTCCTACACACCTTATGTTTGGTCATTACTTTCTCTTAAATTTCGTGTGAGCTCACTCTTCCACGATGACATTTCCGCGCAGTCTTTCTAAGCTAGTGGTGCATCTAGAAATGGATCAAAGTAAAAATCCATTTTTTGTTCTCAAAGCAAGGATTTGAATATATTGATCGTTTCTTACGTGTCTGCCTATTTTATAGATCTCAGACCAGTTTGTAACTGTTTTTTTGTCTTTAATTGACATTTAGACCGTTTCAAAATGTAAGAAAAATAGGTAGGTACTACCTATGTAGGTAACTAATGAACCAAACTAATCCGAAGTGGTGGTTATAAAATGTTAATAAAATTGTTCTACGACATGTTTTATCAATAAGGAAGCTTTGATTGAACAGCTTAGGTACAATAGTTAACATGCATGTACCTATGTTAAAAAAGCTGTGGTGTGTTCAGACCAGTGATCGGAATTAGGCGGGCAAAAAAGGGGAGACTTCCTTACTTTCTTGTAGTTAGTAAGAATTTTATTGAAAGTTGGCACAATTTTCACAGTAAGTACATTTAAAATAAATGTTAATAATATTGTGAACTAATTCAAATAATTTTTCTATTTGACCGACGGAAAAAAGTTTTTATCCTTATAAGTAATTTACATTTTAGTTTTTGTTATTAACTCAGGTAAAAAATTGATTCACCTTAATGTTAGATGTTCTTTATTAATGTCCCGGAAACGGAAATAATTATGTCAAAAAATATTTAGTCCTAAGGCGTCTCCATTTTGTTTCTGTTATTTTTCGAACTTTAGGTATTTTAGCCCGCCTCATTCCGATCACTGGTTCAGACGCTTGCATGCAAACAGACATTCTTGATTTCAAGGAGACTGAACGCGACAGAAGATAAATGCCCGATGCCCCGTTAAATGTCTGTCAGCACGCGAGCGTCTGAACCCACCATAACACTTAGTGTTAAAAATGTTACCTATTTAGTCTAAATACATAGGTAACATTTTTTAACACGAAAACTTTTAAAGATAAAGATAATCTTTAATGTGTGTAGATGACTACACACACATGTTTAAGCAAATAAATAATCTTTATCTTTATCTTTATGATAATAATTTTTTTCACATTGACTAACATGTTAACTATTTTAAGTTGTTCAAAGCTTCCATACTAATGAAACATGTTGTAGAACAATTTTATTAACATTTTATAACCACCACTTGGGATTAGTTTGGTTCTAACCCCCTGTCGCCCGTGTTAATGTTTTCTAACAATAGTTACAAATTGTTTTGTTAGCAAATGTTAGAAAACATTTAGAACATTTGTTAACTTTTGTTAACTAGTAGTTCGCCCCGAACTGAGATCTCGCGCACCGTTGTATTGGTAACCTAGATTTGGACTTGTTTCTGACTACCCCTATACCTACGTTAAGTGCTCCTTCTAGTGTTTACCACAGAATGACATCTAATGCGCTACCTCAGTATAGTAAAGATTATAGGCATGCATGCAATACATTTAGTCGTGTCGTGTTTATATTCAATAGTTGACCCCGCGAACTTCGTACCGCGCCTCAGGGAAGGCCTCTTAGTTCGAGAAATTATTAAAATAGCAGTTCAATACGAAATGTATGAGAAAATCAATTCCCTCCCCCTCCCCTCCCTCCCCCCCCTCCCCTCCCACTTCCCCTACCCCTCCCCTCCCCCTCCCCTCCCCTCCCCCACCCCTCCCCTTCCCCTCCCCTCCCCCTCCCCCTACCCTCCCCCTCCCTCTATAATTTTGGTACATGCCCAGCCCACTATTTGCAGGAGTTAGCATTTGCATACGTGACAGGTTGCAAGCCCATCGCCGCTTCGCCGCTATTAGAACGTTAACTGGTTTCCTCACGATGTTTTCTTTCACCGTTTAGAGCTCGTGTTAATGCGCATTTAAATTTTTCTAATCGAAAAATCCATTGATGAGCACGGCCAGGGTTCGAACTTACGACCTATGAATCTAAAGTCGAGCACTCTTCCAATCGGCCAACACGGCTTTTATTTTCAATCTCAAGAAAAAATATCAAGTACTTAGCAACTAAAATCATTGCAAACCAAACCACAACGATGCCACACTCCTTGTCCGTTAACCAGACCTACGAATCCATCGAAACTCTATGAAACGGGAGCTCTCTCCATACTTCCGTTAATTGGTTTTCATAATTTTTCTTTTTGACTGTATTTCAAAAACTATAGAACCTAGAAGAAAACTAAAAACCATTTTGGAATGTATAAGTTGAGTACTTTCATATGACACCCCACTCAATATATTTGGGTAACTTTGAAAAAAAATTACCCCCTTGGGAACCCCATATCTTTACAACCCCTTCATCGATTACGCTCATACGCTCCACAGCAAATTTCCATAGCACAACCTATTGACCTATCAAGTTTCATACAGATTGGATAAGCGGTTCGATAGTTATGCGAGAACATAAAAATGAAACATACAAACATACAAACATACAAACATACAAACATACAAACATACAAACATACAAACATACAAAGCAAAATCGCCTAACTTGCCACTAAGATCTTCGCTCGCTTCGCTCGCTCGATCGAAAATATATTTTTTTAAATGTTCACTAACAATATTTACTAAAACTGTGTGGAAGTACCATTTTGTGTACTATGTTGTACCTAGACGCTTTATATTATATGCATTTAAATGTGTTTAGTCAGTAATAAAATAAATATCGATGATAATAATAATATCTAACTGTATTAATATCAATTTTACTGTAGAAGACTTGTAATTGTGTATTGTGTATTATTAGAAAATAATGATTAAATTAAAACCTATGCTAGTTAGTCTTAATGAAAACAGAACACCAAAAACTAGACTAAGAGCTTAGATTATATCTAGTTTTAAATATTTAAATGTGTAAATAATTTTTGAATAATCTATCGTATTTTTATCTGACAATTCTATGACCCAAATCGATTTCTGTCATTTCGAAAATGAATTGCTTACGTCACTACTCAGTTTTCTGTAAACAGAGATAGACTGCTGGCTGGTGTGCCGCTGAAAAGGACAAAAAAAACAAACTTTGGAACAACAATGTGGTAAATAAAATTACACGCTACGGGACAAAACATTTTAAACACTTTGTCTCTTTTACCTACCTACCTATTTCTCAAGAATATTTTATTACCTATCTAACCTATGTAATAGGTAGGTACTTCTTTGTTTTGAATGACTGAAAAGGCACTTCAAAATGTATGACCTGCAGGGCATATTATAATACCTATAGGTAGGTAAGTACCTACCTATAGGTACCTATACCTACCTATCTACTTACTTTATTCGACTGCATTCGATTCGAACGTTTCTTCAAAGAAATATCTCCTTTCGAAGATCTTCGAATCGAATGTCATTTTTGCGATTGCGTCGGATCAGAAACTTTTGAAAATTCTAAAATTTACTTTTTCAAAATAATTGTAAATAACAATTGATGATTCGGAAAGATTTTCGAATGTTATTTGTTGTTGATCTGCTGAATCGCCATGCAGCAGTCTATAGTATCTGTATACGTACTTAGCTGTTACTATAGTTCACTATCCCCATCTACTATACCTACATAATAGGATCTTAATATGGACTATGACGTGTATTTGTGTCAATGTGATTGTGTCTCCTAAAGAAAAAAATACTTTTAGTACCTACCTACAATGGTCTATCCTTTTCGATAAGAACTACATTAATAGGCTATTCAAAATTGTGCGCAAATTTGACCAATTATGAGAATTTAAAAATATAAAAAAACACGGGAATTTATCGCGTATTTTTTCTAAGTGGTCTTTCCGTGAACACGACTACTTATTGTGAAATAGAATTTGGGAAATAATGGTAAAAGGTTACACAAAAAGGTAAATTACGCGATAAATTCCCGATGTTCATTTTGTTATTCATGACAGTTTTTAATGAAAAAGTGTTAAAAAACATGACCTTGATAAAAACAATTTACTTTTATAACTTTCAATAATAACTTATTTTTGGATTTGATTGTCAATCAAAACTACCTCTAACAATATAATTATATCTACAATAAATTATAAAAGATTAGCTGTTAATTATTACCTATAGAATAAATTGTGTCATCTCAATATGTAGATATATTTACTAATTAATTTATACTTAACATTTTAATTTAATATTTTGTAAACTAGGTAAGTAAATGTTTAATGATAATAAATTGATTAAAATGTAACAAAATGTCAGTGATTTACTGTGTATGTAAATGTTTTTAACAAATAAATTCTAAATGTATTTACTATACTAATAAGCTGGTTTTGCACTACAAAATAGTTGCATGTACTAGGTACTTGTATTTTGAAGTCCTAAAAATATCGAATTATTGCCTTAAAACTAATTTTATAGTGTAGATTCAGCTTTATTGTTTTATTTATCTATTCATAAACAAAGGTAATTACGCGATAAAGTCCCGTTAAAACACTTTTTGGGGTTCCATAATCTCAAAAAGTAATATTGCTACGACCCTTTTTTTTTTGTCCGTTACTCCTATATTTTTTGTCCGTAGGTAAGGCTGTTAGACCGGCTTATTCAACAAGATTAATATAACTCATTAATATAACTCGTTATAATAAATCATTGGGCCTATTACACACAAAAAAAGTTCAAGTTATAGTTCATGTTAGGTATTAATTTTTTTTAACCCCGGAAGATAAATGATAAATGACATTTATTAATTTATTAAGATGAATAATGTGTAATTATTATAACTGCATTCCATTTAAAATAAAATGTTAATTGAACATCTAGTCTACGCCTCTAAAACAAGTCCTGTTAAGGTTGTCTGGTGACCAAGAAACTGGCCTTCAGTTTAAACTCGCATCAATTTTATGAAATCAACAAAAATCTGATTAATTGCATTATCCAGTTTTAGTTTACGATCGAGATATCAACTCGCTAATCTTAATATCACTCTTATACTTAAATTGTAAGTAGGTTCTAATAAATGCGAGTCTGTTGTTGTTATCACCTACGTGCTGAAAAAGCTAAACGAATTTGAGTTAAATCAGGAATGGACATTGTAGGTACTTATTGCAAGGACTTTGACCTAATGACATTCCATAGAACTAGGTAAGTACTTATTTCCTGAAAAAAAATTGATGACACGTCAAAAAATGGTTTTCAGTTACCTACTCGTGAATACCGTTATCACTTTGGCATCAACGTTTATTTATACCTACCTATCCTAGCGCAGCTAGTTTTATTAGGTAGGTATACCAAATAAATGGGTAGGTAACTACTTTTATTATAAATCTAAAAGTTTGGAAAAAAAAACGTGATTACGTACCTAGGTAGGGCATTTTCATTCATCAGGGAATCATTTAAGTTTTGATGCAAGGGTCAGGATCCAGGATTTTTTTCTGGGAGGGGCACAAGGGGCCGCCGGGTAAAAAAGTCACATTCAAATCGAAATTACACATTTAAGCCCTTCCGGGCCCAAGGCACAACTACTGTGCTCAACTGATTGTGCCGTGGGTACTTTTGATTCCCTTCTACACAACTAGTTGGTCCGTTCCGGAAAAAATATGTACCTATGACCCAACTGACGAAAACTCGAATCCCTGGTTGTGCCGTGGGTTCTTTTGAGACACAACTGATTGATTCGTTGGGAAAAAAATGTACCTTTGGCCCAACTGACGAAAATTAGACGCAAATATGCAAATATGTCAAAATGACAGATGATGTCAAAAATGACAGATTATTTCAAGAATGACAGAATATGTCAAAGATGAATTTTTATGTCAAAAATGACAGATCATGTCAAAAATGACACTTTATGTCAAAAATGACAGATTATGTCAAATTGACAGATTACAATAAATTGACAAATTATATTAAATTGACAGATTGGCCATTTATCTTTAAAACTACTTATCCTAGACTCTCCGTTCTCAGTTCCAGTGAAAGCTATTGATAAATCTTCATTTAAAGTGACAGCTGTCAAACTTCAAATGGGGAGTCTAGGACGAGTAGTTTGCTAGATATGGCAGTTTGAAGTTTGACAGCTGTCACTTTAAATGTAGATCTTGGTCATAGCTTTCATTTGAACCGAGAACGGGGAGTCTAGGTCTAGTAGTTTCCGAGATATGGCCGTTTGAAGTTTGACAGCTGTTACTTTAAATGTAGATCTTAGTCATAGCTTTCATTTGAACAGAGAACGGGGAGTCTAGGTCGTGTAGTTTCCGAGATATGGGCGTTTGAAGTTTGACAGCTGTCACTTTAAATGAAGATCTATTCAATAGCTTTCACTGGAACTTAGAACGGAGAGTCTAGGATAACTGGTTTTTGAGATATGGCCAATCTGTCAATTTAATATAATCTGTCAATTTATATATCATCTGCATTTTGACATCATCTGTCATTTTGACATAAGTATACTGTCATTCTTGACATAATCTGTCATTTTGACATATTCTGTCATTCTTAACATAATCTGTCATTTTTAACATCATCTGTCATTTTGACATATTCTGTCATTCTTGACATAATCTGTCATTTTGACATAATCTGTCATTTTTGACATCATCTGTCATTTTGACATATTCTGTTTGTCTTGGTATAATCTGGCTTGAGAGAATTGAAGTAGTTGTACTATGGGGTATCAAAGTGGTTTCAGAATTCCCTACAACTCAACCAGGTGGGCATAGTAGTTGTGCAGAAGGTCTGGGTTGAGTCGCAGGGAACTCAGTTGTGTAGAAGGGAATCAAAAGTACCCACGGCACAATCAGTTGAGCATAGTAGTTGTGCCTTGGGCCCGGAAGGCTAAGAACCAAAGCTAGAGTGCGCCCTTTGAAGAAAAGTGCGCCGCAAACTTAATGGCGTGGCGGCTGAAGTGCGCGGCAGATTCGACTTTGCGCAGGTACAGTCAACGCAATTGCGGGGAGGTGAAGGTGGTGAGGGGCGGGGCTAGGCGGGCTATGTAGATAAAGTTTACTTTATTCTATTGCGTTGACTGTACCTGCGCAAAGTCGAATCTGCCGCGCACTTCAGCCGCCATTAAGTTTGCGGCGCACTCTACGCAATTAAGTTCCGCGGTACGCTAAAACCGCCAGAAATGGAGAGACATCGCTCGATGTTCAGCACTCTCAAGGCTGGAAGTGACCGGAAACGGCGAGCCGCAACCCTCTTCCTTACTTATGAAAGATGTTTAAAGTTGAACACTAGTTAAACAACGTCCTGTCTCTTTTCGTCACTATCCACAAATAAAGACAGGACGTTGTTTAACCAGTGTTCAACTTTAAACATCTTTCATAAGTAAGACCCTCTGTCCATCGACAGTCACAACTACTCTGACAAGAGTGCCCGACTGAGAAGAAGAAGAAGATGTAATGGCGGCCTTTCAATCAGGCAGTGTTGAACGTTTCAAACGCTTCAATGATTCAACTATCCGCCTAGCCATTTAATTGAATGGCGGCACTCAATGAAATGGCTAGGCATTTAATTAAATGTAACTTGTTAAACTTTCGCGATTTGTTAACATAATGATAATTATTATTACGGGATTTTATCGCGTACCTTTTATTTATTTTGTTTCCCGACGTTTCGAACACGTTGCAGCGATAAAATCCCGTAATAATAATTATCTTTAATTGAATGGCTAATTCAACCAGTTGGCTGCGACATACCTATCTACTGTGATGGTCAGTGATGGTGGAATCTCTACAGTAGGTTTTGGGCACGTGCCCCTGTGCCCTAAATCCGCCCTTGAAGTTTCGAGAATGCCTTGAAGTGATAGACTTGCTTGCGTCTCTCACCGATGATGATGTCAACGTGAGTAATTTCTTTGTTATTAATGTTACACATTGGTAGCTTAGTAGGTAGAAATATTGTCGATGTCAAGGTCTGCTTCGTCAACAAAATGGTAAAACCAAACCGAATGATGAAAAGATGATAAATTTCGAAGAAATATGGCAATCTCGAAGTTTAGTGGTTGGTCAGGGACTGGGTTTTAGATGGTACCAACGTAATTGGCCAAGTGGGAGTCGGGCTTGGCTCGTAGTGACATAAAGGGTTCCGTGGATTAATAACACATTTTTTTTTATTTTTAGGGTTCCGTACCTTAAAAGGTAAAATAAAAAACCGGTCAAGTGCGAGTCGAACTCGTACGCCGAGGGTTCCGTACCTAGCCATGGTGCTAATTAAGCTAGTCCGCTTAATTGTATGAGCGCCCATACAACTCGAAGGACAATTTTAATTGGCGTCAACTATGTATGTATGGGAACACCCTTTAATTTTCAACTTTTTAATTTTTTGGAATTTTTCCTTTATTGGTGCTATAAGACCTTGCTTTTTGCCAAATTTCGTTATTCTAGGTCAACGGGAACTACCATTTAGGTTTTCGACCCAAAACCTCTAGGGTAGGTACTTCCGGTTGACCTAGAATTGTCAATTTTGGTTACAAGCAAGGTCTTCCAGCACAAGTAAAGGAAAAATTCCGAAAAATAAAAAAAGTTGATAATTAAGGTAAGTTTTGGTACTCACAAGTTTTCACGAAAACCTAAATTTGCCTATATCTTTTTATAGTGTTGACTCAGGACCTTGATTTTTATACTCACAATAGGGACTATAGACCTTAGTATATGGTATAAATTTCAACTTGCTAGCTCTATCCGTTCCTGAGATAATCGATGGTGACACACGGACAGACGGACACACGGACAAACGGACAGACGGACAGACGGACAAGAAAGTGATCTTATAGGGTTCCTTTTTTTACCTTTTAAGGTACGGAACCCTAAAAAGGAACCCTTATAAGATCACTTTCTTGTCCGTCTGTCTGTCTGTCTGTCCGTCTGTCTGTCTGTCCGTCTGTCTGTCCGTCTGTCTGTCCGTCTGTCTGTCCGTCTGTCCGTGTGTCACCATCGATTATCTCAGGAACGGGTAGAGCTAGCAAGTTGAAATTTATACCATATACTAAGGTCTATAGTCCCTATTGTGAGTATAAAAATCAAGGTCCTGAGTCAACACTATAAAAAGATATAGGCTTTAGGTTTTCGTGAAAACTTGTAAGTACCAAAACTTACCTTAATTTTCAACTTTTTTATTTTTTGGAATTTTTCCTTTACTTGTGCTGTAAGGCCTTGCTTGAAAATTGTCTTCCGAGTTGTATGGGCGCTCATACAATTAAGCAGCATAGCTTAATTGGCACCATGGCTAGGTACGGAACCCTCGGCGTACGAGTTCGACTCGCACTTGACCAGTTTTTTATTTTTTGTTAGAAAAACACGTTTCTTGTTACTCTGCTATTCTGCTTCTGATATTTCTATTCTGCTTTTGTTATTCTTCTATACCGGGTGGAGATAAATCCAAAAATTCAAAGATAATAAAAATCGATCCAGCCGTTCTTGAGATAATTTATATTATCGCGGCTCGCGGCTTCACCCGCGTGGTGATGGTAAATGGAGATGATGATGATAATGATAGTAATTAGGTAGGTAGGTACCTACCTAAATTAATAAAAATAACAGCAGAAAGAAAGCAGCAGAAATAATTTTTCAAATCCGACTGGTAGTTTCTGCGATTAGCGCTTTCAAACAAACAAACAAACTCTTTCGCTTTATGTATTGCCATAGATATAAATAGATAGTTATCAAATGACCAAAGTAAATCAGATCACGAGTGAGGCATGTGTCAGGGATACCCCGCGCTCTGTATGCAGTCCTTGTTAAGATTATACTGTAAATACCTACTTAGGTACTATATCACTTATGCACACTTGGGGTTTTGCAGGTTGTTGAACGCGGATCAAGAAATGACCAGTGGAACGAGGACTGACTTTTAAAATCCTCTGGAATAAGAGCCATTATACAATTTCGCACTCGACAAAATCAGCGCTCGGAGGGACAAAAGTTGCTAAATTCTAACACCCAATGAACAGCGCTCCGTTTCTTAGACTAAACGGTTTTGGTAATTTTCATGTGATTGATTTATTTGAGATAGTAAAAATACTTTTTGGGTAGGTACCTACTTAGGTAGGTACCTATAGGTATAACACAAAACAAAGTCGGGTTAGTTACACTTTGAATACAAATAATTACAAAAAATAAATGTTTGTTTTTTTGTCCCATAAACCATATTGTGCTGATCTGATGGAGTCAGGAGCTTTTCAACAGAACTCTTCAGTAAATAGTCCGATTGAGTTGAAACTTGGATCTCAGCATGTCAGTCAAGTTCCGACTACAATGAAATAATATGGTGACAGCTAGCTCATCCGATGATGGAGTCAGGACCTGTTCCATGGAACTTTTTAATGATATGGGTATCAAATGAAAGGGCTTGATGAGCGCAACACAATGCTGATCTGATGATGGAGTCAGGACCTGTTCCATGGAACTTTTTAATGATATGGGTATCAAATGAAAGGGTTTGATGAGCGAAACACAATTCTGATCTGATGATGGAGTCAGGACCTGCTTCATGGAACTTTTTAATGATATGGGTATCAAATGAAAGGGCTTGATGAGCGCAACACAATGCTGATCTGATGATGGAGTCAGGACCTGTTCCATGGAACTTTTTAATGATATGGGTATCAAATGAAAGGGTTTGATGAGCGCAACACAATGCTGATCTGATGATGGAGTCAGGACCTGTTCCATGGAACTTTTTAATGATATGGGTATCAAATGAAAGGGTTTGATGAGCGAAACACAATTCTGATCTGATGATGGAGTCAGGACCTGCTCCATGGAACTTTTTAATAATATGGGTATCAAATGAAAGGGCTTGATGAGCGCAACACAATGCTGATCTGATGATGGAGTCAGAACCTGTTCCATGGAACTTTTTAATTATATGGGTATCAAATGAAAGGGTTTGATCAGCGAAACACAATTCTGATCTGATGATGGAGTCAGGACCTGCTCCATGGAACTTTTTAATAATATGGGTATCAAATGAAAGGGCTTGATGAGCGCAACACAATGCTGATCTGATGATGGAGTCAGGACCTGTTCCATGGAACTTTTTAATGATATGGGTATCAAATGAAAGGGTTTGATGAGCGAAACACAATTCTGATCTGATGATGGAGTCAGGACCTGCTCCATGGAACTTTTTAATAATATGGGTATCAAATGAAAGGGCTTGATGAGCGCAACACAATGCTGATCTGATGATGGAGTCAGAACCTGTTCCATGGAACTTTTTAATTATATGGGTATCAAATGAAAGGGTTTGATCAGCGAAACACAATTCTGATCTGATGATGGAGTCAGGACCTGCTCCATGGAACTTTTTAATAATATGGGTATCAAATGAAAGGGCTTGATGAGCGCAACACAATGCTGATCTGATGATGGAGTCAGGACCTGTTCCATGGAACTTTTTAATGATATGGGTATCAAATGAAAGGGTTTGATGAGCGAAACACAATTCTGATCTGATGATGGAGTCAGGACCTGCTTCATGGAACTTTTTAATGATATGGGTATCAAATGAAAGGACTTGATGAGCGCAACACAATGCTGATCTAATGATGGAGTCAGGACCTGTTCCATCGAACTTTATAATGATATGGGTATCAAATGAAAGGGTTTAATGAGCAAAACACAATGCTGATCTGATGATGGAATCAGGACCTGTTCCATGGAACTTTATAATGATATGGGTATCAAATGAAAGGGTTTTATGCGCGAAACACAAAGCTGGGTTAGGATTTACTTTTGACTTCGATTTTTGATGTTTGATTTTTCATTTTTAATCTTGATTTTAATTTTAAAATCAAAATCAAGAAATAAAAATCAAAATAAAAATCCGAGATCCGAGAATCGAGAAATGAGAAACAAGAATCAAGAATCACAAATCAAAAATTAAAAAATTGAAAATCAAGAATTAAGAATCCGAGATACAAGATCCGAGAATCGATAATCGAAAATTGAAAATCAAGAATCAAAATCAAGAATCAAGAACCCGATATCCAAGATCCGATAATCAAGAATTGAGACTCGAAAATCGAAAATCAAGAATCCGAGATCCGAGAATAGAGAAACTAAAATTGAAAATCAAGAATCAAGAATCAAAGTGAAAGTCAAAATCAAGAATCAAAGTCAAAGTAAACCCCGACCCAGCTTTGTGTTTCGCTCATCAAGCCCTTTCATTTGATACCCATATCATTGTAAAGTTCCAGGGAACAGGTCCTGACTCCATCATCAGATCAGCATTGTGTTTTGTTCATCAAGCCCTTTCATTTGATGCCCATATTATCATTAAAAGTTCCATGGAACAGGTCATAACTCCATCATCAGATCAGCATTATGTTTTGCTCATCAAGCCCTTTCATTTGATACCCATATGATTAAAAAGTTTCATGAACCAGGTCCTGACTCCATCATCAGATCAGCATTGTGTTGCGCTCATCAAACCCTTTCATTTGATACCCATATTATTAAAATGTTCCATGGAGCAGGTCCTGACTCCATCATCAGATCAGCATTGTGTTTCGCTCATCAAACCCTTTCATTTGATACCCATATCATTAAAAAGTTCCATGGAACAGGTCCTGACTCCATCATCAGATCAGCATTGTGTTACGCTCATCAAGCTCTTTCATTTGATACCCATATCATTAAAGAGTTCCAGGGAACAGGTCCTGACTCCATCATCAGATCAGCATTGTGTTGCGCTCATCAAGCCCTTTAATTTGATACCCATATCATTAAAAAGTTCCATGGAACAGGTCCTGACTCCATCATCAGATCAGCATTGTGTTTCGCTCATCAAGCCCTTTCATTTGATACCCATATTATTAAAAAGTTCCATGGAGCAGGTCCTGACTCCATCATCAGATCAGAATTGTGTTTCGCTCATCAAACCCTTTCATTTGATACCCATATCATTAAAAAGTTCCATGGAACAGGTCCTGACTCCATCATCAGATCAGCATTGTGTTGCGCTCATCAAGCCCTTTCATTTGATACCCATATTATTAAAAAGTTCCATGGAGCAGGTCCTGACTCCATCATCAGATCAGAATTGTGTTTCGCTCATCAAACCCTTTCATTTGATACCCATATCATTAAAAAGTTCCATGGAACAGGTCCTGACTCCATCATCAGATCAGCATTGTGTTGCGCTCATCAAGCTCTTTTATTTGATACCCATATCATTATAAAGTTCGATGGAACAGGTCCTGACTCCATCATCAGATCAGCATTGTGTTTCGGTCATCAAGCCCTTTCATTTGATACCCATATCATTAAAAAGTTCTAGGGAACAGGTCCTGACTCCATCATCAGATCAGCATTGTGTTGCGCTCATCAAGCCCTTTAATTTGATACCCATATCATTAAAAAGTTCCATGGAACAGGTCCTGACTCCATCATCAGATCAGCATTGTGTTGCGCTCATCAAGCCCTTTCATTTGATACCCATATTATTAAAAAGTTCCATGGAGCAGGTCCTGACTCCATCATCAGATCAGCATTGTGTTTCGCTCATCAAACCCTTTCATTTGATACCCATATCATTAAAAAGTTCCATGGAACAGGTCCTGACTCCATCATCAGATCAGCATTGTGTTGCGCTCATCAAGCTCTTTCATTTGATACCCATATCATTAAAAAGTTCCAGGGAACAGGTCCTGACTCCATCATCAGAGCAGCATTGTGTTGCGCTCATCAAGCTCTGTCATTTGATACCCATATCATTAAAAAGTTCCAGGGAACAGGTCCTGACTCCATCATCAGATCAGCATTGTGTTGCGCTCATCAAGCCCTTTCATTTGATACCCATATCATCATAAAATTCCATGGAACAGGTCCTGACTCCATCATCAGATCAGCTCGCTGTCACCCTATTATTACATTATTAGTTACACAACAATTCAGATCATTATTCTGCTTTAACGGCCTTTTTAGCCCCGCAGAAAATATTTAAAAATAGGTAATTAATAACTTAGCAACCAATGTATCAAACGCTCCTATTTCGCTATATTCTTCGTAGCCGGCGACGTGCTTTGCGAGTCGACTCAGTGCGAGCTCCGGGATGCAAAGCGATACGTCCACCCCCTAGAAGCGCTCGGCGCGGTCTGCTTGCGTCGAGTAGATAGGGTAGTAGATACGACGCGTTTTAGGTTGTTTTAAAAGATTTTTCATTGCCAATTTTTTAATCTTTTTGCATTTTTTTTTTCAGAAAAGGATTGATTTTGAACTTAAGTTTATTTCTGTTTTGTTAATTTTACGAACAAGAGTTCTAAGTCAGTTCTAAGTAGCCAAAATCAAAAGCAATTCTTTGGCCGTTTTCTCGAAATTTGTACTAAGTTAAAGATTTTTTTACTCAAAAACTAAATAAAGGTAGTAAAAAGTGATCCATTTAATAGTTTGGTTGACTATCACAGCAAAACATCGTAATTTTTTTATACCATTTGGACGTCAAAATGATTCGTAAATATGGTGATTTCTAAACCTCTTACAGCAAAAATTCACAAAACAGTCGCCGGTTTGAGGTCGATTAATCAAAAAGAAATAATAAAAATACAAAAGTAGCTCATTTAATAGTACAAAATTGAAATGATATTTCATGCTGTGCCATAATTTTTTTATAAATACAGTGTTTTCATTGAAAAATCCTGCCCCAAAACATCACGTAAATCAGAAAATTTTGTATACTGCCTCTTAAGTACCTAGAGTCCTAGAGGCTCTATCCTATTCGATCAATATGGCTCTAATAGAATAAAACGAAATTCGATTAAGTAGGTACCTATATAAGATTTTTCTTTGAAAAATCAAATTTTATCGAATTTTGTCGATTCTAAATGTCAGATTTCGCGATCGATTAGAACGGTAGGTACTAGCACTGCAGGCTGTGTTTTATAAGAAACCACCTATACAGGGTGGAAAAAAATGAATGGGCCCTGGAGGGAAACTACTTTAAATCTATAGACTATTTTTCTTAAAGCAAACATTCCTTTATTTTTATAAAGATAAAGAAAATAACTGCATTCAATTATTTTCTAAAATTAATTAGCTTGCTTCACCCAGGAATCGAACTAGCTAGAAAAGTTTCCCTCCAGGGCCCATTTATTTTTTCCAACAATAGGTACTATTATCTACCTAAGTAGGTATTAAAAACTTAATACGTATTTAAATTATTTAGGTAATAGGTATTTAAACTGTTAGGTAGGTAGGTACCTATATGAGGAAAATGTATTTTGGAAATCTACAAACTACAAACTTTTAGTTTTTCAGTTACCTTTTCCTCAATCGTATGAGTAGTTTCTGTTATCTATTCGCTGAATTTCTCTACACTTATACGTAATGGTGATTCAACACAGGAGTTCCTAAGTGTTAGTACCTACTAGTATTCTGTGGTGTTAGTACTTAAACATTTTGTTACTTAGTTAACATTTTACCGCAAAACAAAATAGGTAGGTAGGTATTTTATGGCAAAAGCTATTTAAATGTTATTGTTTTTAAAAAAAAATATAACATTTGATAACAAAACAATTTGTAGTAAGTACATAGTGGTGTTGATGGCGATGATGCAAAAATAGTCTATAACCTTCCTCAGCAGTTTAGCTATCAAATGGTAGTTCCTGAGATTAGTGTGTACAAACAAACTTATATCTAATTCTAGGGCACCTTGGTGTCACGTCCGTCTCCTATGTTCGCTAACTATCAATTAAATAGTTAAGCATTACTTAGGTATAACAGTACGCAATACCTAGGCTAGGTCAAGGACGCGTCCTAGCGTGCTGTCGCATTCATGATTTGTGGCTTAGCCCTCTCAAAGGGTGCTAGGTAGGGTTTATAAAATACTAGCCTCCGCTCGCGGCTTTGCTCGCGTGGTACCCGGATAAAAAGTAGCCAATGTCCCCAATCATTATCCGTACCTACCCATATTATAATTAATGTGAAAATGTGTTTATTTGTCCTGCTTTCACGTCAAAACAGAGCGACGGATTGACGTGATTTTTTGTGTGGTACCTAGTTGGAGGGCTGGAGAGTAACTTTTATTCGGGAACCACACGAGCGAAGCCGCGGGCAGCAGCTACTTAGTCTATCTATATTTTAAATTTCAGCCAAATCGTTTCAGTGGTTGTCGAGTTATATAGGAACAAACATACATCCATCCATCCAAACATCCAAACTTTCGCATTTACAATATTAGTGTGATGTGATAGTGTCATATTATAGAAGCTGATGATGACAAAGAATTTTATCATAATAAACATGAGTGTTACGAAATAGCTGCTCGTGCAGGCGTGTCATAGATTAGATACCGGGTGGATGATGCGTCTTCAGAAATCGTACTACAACAGGTGATGAAAATTAATTTAGGTAGGTACAGTTGTTTCAATGGATCTTGGCATTCGTGAAATCTTTTCACTGCGCAGAAAATCGAGAAAATCGAGTTTTCCTAGAAATTCAAGTTATTGATTAGTAGAAATGGAGTTAGTAGGTAATTTTTTGGTCACATTTGTATGCTTTTGGAAGAGTTAACTTTGTTTAGTGAGTATAGAACTAGGTACTTAATTTGTAGAAATCACTGAGCTGTTATTTTAGAGGGGAAAAGTAATTAAATTAAAACGATTTATTTAATAGATTTGCAAATTCTTCGAAGGAGAAAAAATGTTTATGTAAATTAAGGTAAGTAGATACGTACCTAATTCTCTACTTGACTCTGATAATCTCTTGATCTTGTCCTTTGGTTGGATGGCAATCGTAGAAATTAGAAGATTGGTCGGTCTTAATTTAATTTGGCTTGTTGGAATATTTAGCAAGTTTGTTTGTTTGTTTGAACACACTAATGCACACGGTGTGGTGATGATGATAATGATGAAAAGTAGCCTTTAACCTTTCCTCAGTTCCTGAGATCCGTTCAAACAAAAAAACTCTTTTGCTTTATATAAATTGGTACCTATACATAGATTGAAAATTAAGTCTTAACAAAATTTTCAATTCTGACGGGATTCAAACCCGCAATGATAGAGTGCCTTTACCAACTCGGCCACGGAATCCATACTTATTCGTCGGTTTTCCGCATTTTTTGGTAATTGTATGGATATCTGTATAGATTTTCTCTGTGTTAAATAAAACAGGGAAATCTATACGGATTTGAAAAATTATTTCTGCATTTGATAGCTAAACTCTTGAGGAAAGGTTATAGGCTACTTTTCAACATCATAATCACTACGCAGGAAACGCCGCTAGATTAGCGCGTTCAAACAAACAAACAAACTAGATATACCAACCAGCCAAATTAAACCTCCTTTTCTGAAGTCGGTTAAAATAACTAAGTAAGTACTTATGTACCAAATAATGCGTCATTTTAAGATGAATGTGTAAGTTAGTAATATTATCGATGGAAGGCAGCTAACAGCCAGTGTACCGCGGTGTGCCAACTCTTGCGCACGTGATCGTGACTCGCCTTGTATTGTTGTTTTGGTGTTGTTTTTTGGAGAATATTCTTACCATAATAATTTGTCAAGGTGAGTTTATTTTTTAATTTTTAATTGAAAAAAAAAAATGTTTTTAAGAAAAGTTTTTAAAAAAAGAAAACTAATAATCAGGGTTTGAAAAAATCCGATTTTTATAATAAATTTCAAAAATCCGATTTTTTTATATACAGGGTGTGGCAAATGTTTGGTCCCTTCAGGGTAGCTACCTTTTCTCTTGTAGTTAGAAAGTTTTGTTCTTAGGAAACTATTGTTTTATTTTGAAGAAAAAAATAATTAAGTAGTACCTACATTTTTAGATTTTGAAGAAAAAGTAGGTAGGTACTTACAGTTAGCCTAAAAGTTAAAATATTTTAAATAAGTAGTTAAAATATTGCATTTGTAAAAAAAAACAAACTAGTTGGTCTTAATCGACTCTATTTCTCACCAGAAACACTTTGCTCAAAGTAACATACCAAATCAAATCATAAGTAAGTATTTGCAATAATTCAAAAAAACACATTTCATACATTTTCTATGAAATTAATTAGGAGTTCTAAACATTATAGTGCCGCTTATTCAGGCTATTGTAAAGCGCGTATTTAAATTAAAAACAAAGTGCTTCCCTGCAAAAGTTCGCATGGTACCTATGCTCCATGCATACTACCAT
Source organism: Camptogramma bilineatum (assembly GCA_958496255.1). Taxonomy (NCBI): domain Eukaryota; kingdom Metazoa; phylum Arthropoda; class Insecta; order Lepidoptera; family Geometridae; genus Camptogramma; species Camptogramma bilineatum. The sequence continues at coordinate 218,394 of OY292479.1, read as the reverse complement.
TCCCTTGCGGCTCTGTCTGAGGCGCCTAAGGCTTTACAATAGCATCCCCGCATGCCGATGCCGAAGCAGTTACGAATTAAAATCGAATAAGTGGCACTGCAATGTTTACAACTCCTACTCTTTGATTCGTAGACATTCTAAAAAATGTAAATCCGTCATTGGCTGTAAGAAACATACTTAAATAAGTCGATTTATTACTACTAAGAGCTGTGGATTTTGTCTATTAAATAAATAAATCTTGTCTACGGGGTAGTCAGAAGTCCTATATCCAAACACAAAACCACAATTTATTATACCTAGTAAACCAGAAATAGAATGCGATTCGGAAAACATCGGAAACAATCGAAATACTATTGACGAATAGTCATTTGGAAATAAAAATTACTTACCTACTCTACTCATACTTTCAACTTTATCGCAAACAAATAAATATCAATGTAAGTAATTTTTAAGAAAAGCAAATGAGTTGATGTCCGTGCTCTCTGCGCTGCTAACGAGACGTGCACTTCTGTCGCATTCTGTTTTGTGGAAAAATACACTGCTGTCGGACATTTCGGAAAACATGAAAATAATTCATAATACAATGTAGTACATTACACAATTTATATCTTTAGGAAGCAGCTATTTATAAACTTTCATCTTGATGACTTATAATTATAACTGAGGGTCTGAGGCCACGACCTCAGCCACAGAATATGTCAGCGTTCATGACCTCTCCGAAAATGCAATCTCAAGGAAAGTATTGCGATACATTAATTTTATTATTCTTTTTAAAAGGAGATGCAAAAGTCAGGGTTAAGTTTGTTTCTTGTTTATCAGATTTACACATTCTTTTAAGTAATAAAAAAAATAAAAAAATACTCAACCGACTTCAAAACATCTTACACTGAAAAACTAAAAAATAAAAAATTTTCAAAAAAAAATACTCAACCGACTTCAAAACATCTTGCACTGAAAAGCAAAAAATAAGAATATAAACAGATTTGTTTCATTACTAATTATATTATTTTATTTTATAATGTTGAAATCGGTGTGCATAAAATTTAATTTTCTTAGTCATTGTTTTATTTACACCGACTTCAACATTTTCAAAATTTTTTATTTTTCCATTTTTAGTGTTTATTTTTTAATTAGAATGACGTCACCTTACTTATTGTGTTTCGCTCATCAAGCCCTTTCATTTGATACCCATGTCACTAAAAAGTTCCATGGAACAGGTCCTGACTCCATCGTCAGATCAGCTCGCTGTGACCATATTATTACCATATTATTACATTGTACTCGGAACTTCACAGATATGCTGATTTTCGAGTTTCAACTCAATCGGCCTATTTACTGAGGAGTTCTGTTGAACAGCTCTTGACTCCATCATCAGATCAGCTTATTGATACCATAATATTTCATTGTCACCGAGAATCTATAAGTGTGCAAAATTTCAGCCCGATAATTCTACAAACACAATAAAAACCATAAAATTTGAGGGTTTCCCTCGATTTCCATGGGATCCCTTCATCAGATCCTGATTTGGTGACGATGGGACCACCTCGAAAGTATACCCTTTGTAACAAAAAAAGAATTTTCAAAATCGGTCCACAATTGACGGAGAAATCGCGTAACACACATACAAGAAAGAAATATAAAAAAAAAAAAAAAAAAAAAAAAAACATACAGTCGACTTGAGAACCTCCTCCTTTTTGGAAGTCGGTTAAAAATAAGAATTTATAAACAGATTTATTTAATTAAGTAGGTAGGTACTAATTATATTATTTTGTGTTATAATGTTGAAATCGGTGTGCGTAAAATTTAATATTCTTAGTCATTGTTTTGTTAACACCGACTTCAACATTATAACAAATAATATAATTAGTAATTAAATAAATCTGTGTATATTCTTATTTTTTGCTTTTCAGTGCAAGATGTTTTGAAGTCGGTCGAGTATTTTTTTTTGAAATTTTTTTTTTAGTACCTACCTAACCTACCTCAAGTACCTACCTACTACCAGATAAGTAGTGCGTTTCGGAAAATTTCGCAAACAATCGTATAAAATTACAAAAACGATTGACAAAAAGTAATTTGGAATTACTTACAATTTCAAAATACTCCTAATGATTCCTATAATAAAAAAGATTAGAACCTAATTAAAAAGTCAGTTGGGTAGTTAGGATTTTTTTCGTCCTAACGACCCCACTGAATTAAGTGGTGGGGTGGTTGGGAAAAAATTCCCAACGACCCCACTGGTGGAGAAGGCCAGTGGGGTCGTTGGGAAATATTCAGTCACGTTCTAATCCGTACCCATTATTATAAATGTGAAAGTGTGTTTATTTGTTTGTTTATTTGTCCTGCTTTCACGTCAAAACAGAGCGACGGATTGACGTGATTTTTTGTGTGGAGATAGTTGGAGGGCTGGAGAGTAACATAGGCTACTTTTTATCCGGGTACCACGCGAGCGAAGCCGCGGGCAGCAGCTAGTAGTGCTATAGTCGAATTGCTCATTGTACGAACTAAAAGTATATGAAAAATGTCATTTTGACCGTCAATTTTAGTGCGTATAATTAGAAATACGACTATAGTGCATATTTGGCATGATTCCACATACGTGACAGGTTGCTTATGGTCAAAGTAGGTAGATACAATTACCTACCCTATGAATATAATACCTAGTAGGTACCTACCTAGGTAATTTCATGAATTTATTGTTCATTGTTCATTTTAAGTTATTTTATTAGGTAGGTAGGTACTTAATTGTTAACATGAAAGGAATTCATAATTTTAACATGCTATAAAATCATTAGGTACCTAGATACCTACATACTAATTTGATCATAAAACTAACTAGGTACTTATCTACGTAATTAGTTTTAGTTGAAGAATGAATGGTAAATTTGACGACCTCTTGTATGAAATCTTATCTTTATCTATATTAGTATGGAATCTCATTGGCTTGAATAGTAGGTACCTACTTAACCTTAATAGGTAGATATGAAACCTTTTTATGTTAGATTGAAACATGAATGAAATGTACCGATTTGTATTATTCTGCGGGCAAAGCCGCGGGCGTTCGCTAGTATATAAGGCGCAACCACACGCTGGCCCAGGCTTGCCGAGTGAACGATCAGTAGCCGTACCATGAACTCTTAGAGCAATATTAAAACAAGCTTGAAACATGACAACGAATGTAATTTCTAAAGCAGTAGGACTGTTTTAAGCTCGTTTTAACATTGCTCTGAGAGTTCATGGTATGGCCTCAGTGCCAACGTGTGGGCAGCACCACTCGCCTCGCCTCGCCATCTCCTAGCTGGCCGAGTGAATACGAGCGCCAACTTACATTGGTTTGCATAGACAAGCGTGTGGAAAGTGGCACTCGCCTTGTATCGACTCGCCTACGCTCGCACTGGTTTAGGCTGGCCCAGCGTGTGTTTGCACCATTAGAAACTTTGGGGAACATGGTGGAATCGCTCCCCAAAGGCAGAGTAGGTGGTTCTCTGCAACGGGCCGGCCCATCTGGCCCACTTGCCCGTGGTCTTTCGACCAACAGTTGTTGTTGATTGGTCCTGATATGTTTATCGCCGCTGAAAACTTCGCTTGCGAGATCTAGACATTTGCGGTTGTGTCGCCATCTATTCCGAAGCTCTTTAGCGCGTAGCATGTGTATGTATTTCATCTAGCGACAGGTAGATGTCGCTACAGAAACTAATAGACAGACAAACTTGCACCGACCTTGAACCCGCGACCGCACATTACCGGCGACAATATTGACTATTGACTGCTCAAACAGTCGTTATGGCCCAACCTTCGCATTGTCTCAGCCGTTTGAGGATCTGCCAATTGACCTGGAGGATTAAGCGTACCAAATATGTCACGGACGTTTTTGGAAACTTTTATTTATAGAAAACTAGCTGCTGGCCGCGGCTTCGCTCGCGTGGTACCCGGATAAAAAGTAGCCTATGTCACTCTCCAGCTCTCTAACTATCTCCACACAAAAAATCACGTCAATCCGTCGCTCTGTTTAGACGTGAAAGCAGGACAAATAAACAAACAAATAAACACACTTTCACATTTATAATATGGGTACCTACGGATTGAATTGAATAGACCATCTTTACTAGAAATTTAACCTGTGCACACTAGGTATAATTTGACCAATAGATTCACACACAACGTGTCAGCTAGCTGATGTGTGACTCAACTAGACCAATGTATTGATTGCGTCGGGGCGTCTTTAGCAGGTAGTTAAGCCATGACGGAGGCCTTTAGGCGGCCTAAAAAGTCCGTCACCAGAGTTGGCCACATACTCATACGAAAGAAGAAGACTTGTTAAACCAGAGGGACATAGGATCCTCTACTTTAAACCATTCTTAGAAATGCATTAGGTAACAAAGATAAATTCGTAACATATTACGTGATATTACTACATGAGGACTGACCATGAACATTATGTAGCTGAGAGTCACGTCTGCCTGTTTGTCCACTCAGCATTATTTACTTATTGTTTTATACTAATTGTTTCGACAACCACATTAGCATGTGTGCATTTATAATCTATTTTAGATGATTATTGACGACCTCCGTGGCGCAGTGGGTGAAGGCCCGCCTGTGACGCAGGAGGTTGCGGGTTCGATCCCCGCCGCGGGACAAATGTTTGTATGATCTGCAAATATTTGTCTGGGGTCTGGGTATTTTCTATGTATATTATGTATGTATTTACAAAAAAAATGTATTTAAGTAGTATATCAGTGATGTGGTTCCCATAACACAAGCTCTGCTTAGCTTGGGGTGGCTTGGGGCTACATGATGCTGTGTGAAATGTCCAGCATTATTTATTTTATTTATTTATTTATTTATTATTATCGTTATGGTATGGCTACACGTCTTGACCCCCTAGATACACACATCATAAAAAGTTTGGGGTCAGTTTAAAAACATAACATAAGTACCTACCTAAGTAATACTTATATTTTTTAATCTATTGAAAACCATTGACTTCGTTTTTATACAAAGAAACAAAGGAAATTAGAATTAGAATGATTTATTCCAAATTAAGTGGGGGTTTTTATTCCAAACGAAAAATAATCATCCAAAGATATTTTTAAAATATTTTTAGGAATCACAAAATATTTCAACATAAAAAAGTGACCCCAAACTTTTTTTGGTGTGTGTAGATTATTTATAGTATCAAATCATCATTGTCACTAGTTAACGACATCACTCAATCGCTAAAAATAAACTAAGCACCTACTACCTTAAATAAATTCGGTGATAAACAGGAATCTGGATTCATGTTTGTTTCCGAATTTTAAAAAAAAATCGGGGACAGGCAGGAATTTTGCTTCCTGTTTGTCTCCTCTCGGGGACAGGACGCGGGGGCAAACAGGAATAACTCAAATAAAGTAAGTTGTAAAGTTTTGGTCCATCCGCGAACTATAATATCCGTCGGAAAACTTTCCGAAAATATCAGCATTTAGAGTTTACAGAACTGTAGATACAAGTTTCCGAGTTTGTACAAGACAAGTTTGTGGGCTGTAGACCTCGCGAGTCTATCTTTGCTTAAAACAGAATAAATGTTCACAATTCTCTAGTTTTGTGATGAGAAGGTGGTCCCAGGTGCTCCATCAATCCCTACCTAGTAGTTAAGTGTAGGCAAAGATTGCCTCCTGACATTGTACCTATAAATCATCTAGTAAAAGATGTAAAGGCCTAACTTTTTATATAATCAGTCAATTGAAGCGCTTTTTGCTAATCTGCTAATCGTATTTTGGTTCCCACGATACAATGTCAGCCTAGTGTCATCATTTTATGTTTATTAGAATTTATTGCTTTTTAGGGTTCCGTAGTCCTGACAAGGAACCCTTATAGTTTCGACATGTCTGTCTGTCTGTCTGTTCGAGGTTTTGCTAAGAGACAGTTAGTACTAGAAAGCTGTAACTTTGTAGGGGTATGTATGTCGCAGCCAACTGGTTGGTAGCCATTTAATGAAATGCCTAGCCATTTCATTGACCGCCGCCATTCAATTAAATGGCTGACCTTCGTTTAGGCGTAGTGTTGAACACAACGTTCACACTACGGCTAAACGAAGGTCAGCCATTTAATTGAACGGTGGCGCTCAATGAAATGGCTAGGCATTTCATTGAATGGCTAATTCAACCAGTTGGCTGCAGTGCACATGTATATCAATTACGCCAAAATTACGCCAACAAAGTGGTAGGTACAATAATATTTTGGAAAATATTTTTTTTAGGGTAGCTACCCTAAGTGGGGATGAACTTTTTTTTATTGTCTACGCCATTGTGTGGGGTATCGTTGAATACCTACTTGTCTTTTAAAATTACTTAATTGTTGCTATTTTTCGATTCAATGCTCCATTTACGAAATATTCCACTTTAAAGCTGAAAAAAATTACAGTTTTGGCTTCAGTTTCGATTAGAGTGCCCTCCAAAAAAAATTTTCAAACTATCTTCAATGTATGTACAGAATTGGACCAGTTTTATTGATTGATTAGTACCGTGTTTTTAACTATTGTGGATGACTGCACCTTCAAGCATTGTACGTAAATAAATCTCTTTGAATTATCTCTTCATGAGGATAATTACGGATAACTTGACTGATGTCATATTCGCAGGAAAATCACTATCACATAATAGCGGCCTTTACACGGTAGAGTTTTTACCACGGATCTGGACTGTACAGATATCTGTACAGATATCCGTACAGATATCTTTACAGATAACCGCGGATAAAACTGCCACAGGTTGGAATGGCGCGTGCTATTTCCCGCGGCATCTGGACTGTACAGATAGGATAGGTATCTGTACTGTACCTACAGATATCTCTGCGTGTAAATGCTGCTAATGTAAACTGTAATTCGTCATTATTGAAGTAAGTAGGTAAGTTATGTTGACAATTTTGCGTTTGTCCTATACCTACATAAGCGATTTCGTCACGATTCGCAGCAGTGCGATTCCGACCCTCTCGGAATGTATTCCGAATTCAGAAAGTTTTTTTTATTTCTTTTTTTCTTTTCTTTTTATTTTCTTCGCTGAAAAAACGTCAACATTCCGAAGAAGATCATCGAATCCGATGCACTTTCGCAAGTCTGAATCGCACTGGAAGACCGACAATTTCACGTGCGGAAGGCGAAATCACGTGTTGGTGGTAAATTGTAAAAAATAACCGACGTAGCACTTAGACGAGTCAATGTTTGCGCTGGACCAATGTTTGCTGCGATATGCCCCGAGTGCTAGGTCAGATGAGTTACTTCTATTATTACATTACATTTATGAAGATTACCAGTAATGTTGATTTTCTGAGTAAAGTAGGTAGGTAGGTACCTACTTATAGCGAAGTTAAACTATGACTGTTGTATGCTAGGTATTCAAGTGCAATATTAGGTAGGTACCTAGTTGTAGGTACCTGTGGTTGTACTTAAGTTCTGAGTAGGTACTTGACTATGCACGTTTCTAGATGTTAGTCCACAACCTTCGAAGTCAAGAAGGTGCAGTTTTGATTATAGGTAGGTAGGTACTTATTATGACAGATACAGATGTACCTTACACAGCTTTGTGTCAGTCTGTCATTTGTTATTGTCAAACGGTTTGGGGCTGTGCGGCTAAAACCGCATTAATAAAACTAGAGAGAGCACAAAGGTCAGTCTTGAAAGTAATGTTTCGAAAGCCCCCCTGGTAGGTACTCTACTAAATCTCTTCATCAAGAAACTGAAACTCTGACAGTTCGTCAGCTTTATATACAAAAAGTAGCACTATGGTACCATAGGCTTCATAACACCTCAACCAGGTCTCCTAATGCCCGCAGACAAAGAATTGCAATACCCAAGGTAAATACCACTTTTGCTACACGTTTTCGATATTTTGCCTCCCCATTTATTTACAAAAGGATAATAGTTAAGTGTGACCTAAAATCGTGCTCACTGTTCAGTGCTAAAGTAAAGATCAGGAAATGGCTGATCACACTTGACTACAACGAAACAGAGGAGATTCTGGTCAAAATCGCATAAGCATACTGATACCACACACACAAACTCTCTCTCACACACAAACACACACACACACACACACACACACACACACTCACACATACACTCACACACACACACACACTAACAAACAGATCTTTCCCCCCCCCTACCTGCCTAACTGAAATAACTGCCTGAATCTTTAGGTACCTATTGATTTTGCTTATTTTATTCTAAAGCTTAGTATGTAGGTACTTAGTATCTATTTAATTTTGTTAGAAGCAACTAAAAGTATTTAAGTAATTTCATTTTTTATAAAGTCATTTATGTTGTGCATCTGCCTCGCATAAGTTCTAATTGTTATAGCTTTTGGATAAATCTAGTTAGGGTTTCCGCGACACAGGCTAGACCTAGTGCGGCACCCAATGTGAAATCTGTATATTTAAGATTGTACTTTTGGAAATAAACATTTATTTATTATTATTTATTATTACCTTAAGGCTGTGTCCCGACTAGGCAAACTGTGAGCGGCCGACTGAGTTTGCGGCGGCGCCCGCCAGCGTATCGGTTTAGTACGCTCTTCCATATATTTGAAATGGAGTGTCCACAGATTGCTAGTTTTGCGCGTAACGCTGCAAACTGCGAACAGTGAGCGCAAAACTAGCAAACTGTGGACACTACATTTCAAATATGGAAGAGCGTAGGTACTAAACCGATACGACGCACGTTGGAACGAAATTGGCTCGTAGAGGACTTAGGGCTTTTTAAAAATGAAACTTGTTTTTTCGAAAATATTTTGATGGATATGGATTCTACCAACCAGTATAATCATAAATTATTCTACAAAAAAAAATCGATTACCTGAAAATGTTATGAGTTATGGCACTTTGAAGTTTTTTTTGTATGGAGTAAAAGATAAATTGGCATATATCGCCTGTTCGTCCCATTTCGTCCAAATAATTTCAAATACTACTTATGGAAGGGGTTACGGAGATCAATAAAAACAGTGTGTCAACCCTCGATTTTGGCCGATTTCGCGGCAATTCAGACTTAAAAAAAATATTTGAGTAAAAAAAATAATTAATGATGGATTTGGATTTTACTAATAAATACAATCATAAACTATTCTATAAATATTTTGAATTGACCTAGTAGTTTGAAAGTTACAACACTTTGAAATTTTTAATTTATTCGCAGATGGGTCATTATTAGGTTACACTAATGCCATTTGGTCTGAGAAATGCTCCTGTGAAGAAAGTTTTTTCCTTAGTTTTTTAGGGTGGTCTCATAAATAAGTAGGTATGGTTCCACTTCTTGTTTAGAATGAATTAAACAAGAAATATATTTAAAAAAATTGCATATAATACAAATTTATCGAAATTTTCATACATTTTTGAAAGTGCCATAACTCCAAAACTATGAACTTTACGAAAAAAAGTTATGGAACATAAAATACTCATATTGACACGTACAATCGAATCCTAACCATTTCAGCCCTTAAGGCCCTACTTTTTAATATCAGCCCACCGTGCGACGCAAACTCAGTCGGCCGCTCACAGTTTGCCTACTGGGGACACAGCCTTAGAGCTAAAAAGCTTCCGACGAATTGAGAACCTCCTTTTTTTGAAGTCGGTTAAAAATAGGAGAGCTAAAAACATTTTAGGTTAATAATTTAATGTTGATACAGATGCCCGCCGTTCCTCGCTACTATAGATAGGTCTGTGCAACGTTTGCTAGTGTAGGACCGTGGCAGTAAGTCTGCCAGACTGACTGCTACGGGCATTAGCAGCATTTACACGTAAAGATATCTGTACAGATATCTGTACAGTCCAGATGCCAGAGCATTTACACGCAGAGATATCTGTACAGATATCTGTACAGTCCAGATGCCGCGGGAAATAGCACGCGCCATTCCAACCTTTGACAGTTTTATCCGCGGTTATCTGTAAAGATATCTGTACAGTCCAGATCCGTGGTAAAAACTCTACCGTGTAAAGGCCGCTATTATCTGCAGACTTGCCCGCGGGCATGTCCTTTTAGGCGCGGGACATACAGAAAAGACGTAAGACGAGGACGCGTCGCAGACATATGTCTCTTCCGCGCTTCCGCGTCCCTTTCATAGAAAATGTATAGAAGCGTCGCGCCGCAAAACATACAGAAGAGACGGGGCGCCGTCACATTTTGTATGAAAGGGACGCGGAAGAGACAAATGTCTGCGACGCGTCCTCGTCTTACGTCTTTTCTGTATGTCCCGCGCCTAAAAGGACATGCCCGAAGGAAAATCTGCAGATAATGGCCGTGGCAGTCAGTTTGGTAGACTTACTGCCACGACAAATGTCTCTTCTATCTGGCCTGCCTGCGCTTTAGAATCTAGTGAATTCTAATGGTTAGTTTTCCACAGATGGTTCCGCGGCCGTGTCCGTCGCCCGATGCTCCCCTCATCCCTCAGTTCTACGCGGGGCGGAGCGTCTTCATCACCGGCGCCACTGGCTTCATGGGCAAGGTCAGTTAACATCTAGAATTCTAGAATCTATCATCAGAGTATTATTAAGTCTTACCCACCGCTGAAGACATCTATCGCCACTGAAAACTTCGCTTGCGAGCTCTAGACATATGCGGATGCGGTTGTGTCGCCATCTATTCCGAAGCTCTTTAGCGCGTAGCATGTGTATGTAGTTCATCTAGCGACAGGTAGATGTCGCTACAACATGCCTTATGTTCATTAACTTCTTCTATAAGTCGTCATCATCATCATTTTAGCCCATTTCCACCCACTGTTGGGTATAGGCCTCCTCTTTATCACGCCATTCTCTTCTTCTCACTTCATAGAACTTGAAAGATACCCCCCCCCCCCTCCCCTTCCTATAAAATGGTCCTACGGATTGGTGGTCCGCGGCAAGAAAAAAGTTTACCAAATGGTCCCCCATCACTAAAAGGTTAAGAACCACTGATCTATAGGAATAAATTCTAATGTTAGTACCTAATAATGTTGGATCCGCAACCAAAGAAATTGACACGCTGTATCCTACAGATAAGTTGATTCTTTAAAAAGTTATGTCATTGATCAAGTTTAATTGTTGCCATCTATAAATATTATTATAATATTATTTATTTCAGACAATGTCCATATTTATTCCACAGATTAACAACATTAAATATTAACTGATTTGAATATTATTCAAGGCACTCTCTCATAAACATTATGTTCGGTACGGCACCCAGCAAAGATCCCTGAGGCAACCCCGCTGTTCCCTCACATTTTATAGTGCATGCAATCGAAAGCCTCCGCCAAGTCCGCCTACTCAAGAAGTAACATTCTAGGTGTTGATCGAGCGGCTGCTGTGGACGTGCCCTGACATCGGCCGCTTGTTTCTGCTGATGAGGGAGAAGAAAGACATTCCTCCGGAAAAGAGATTGGCGAAGCTTAAGGAGTCACAGGTTAGTGTTAGAGTTTCGAAAACAAAAATCGTGCTAATCTCTGGAACTACCAGTCGGATTTGATAATAATTTACTCAGGTGAATTCGGCTCATCGTCAAACTAGCTGTGCCCCTTGCGGCGTTACCTGCGAATTGTGGTCTAAGGTGATGAAAAGTACCTAGCCTAGAACCATCCTACAGAAAAGCTATCAAATTCAGAGATATTTTTTGAAATTCGACTGCTAATTCTTGAGATTAGTGCGTTCAAACAAACAAAATAAACTCTTCCGCTTTATTAGGTATATTGGTAAGTATAGATTACTTAGGCCTTTTAAAGTCAAATTATTTATTGCACTTATGTTGTTTACATTATGGTGTTAATGTTACATTGAAAGTTTCAAACATAAACCCTGTAAGGGCGCCGCAATGTTGTTTGCCATAAGAGGCGCAAATGCATGCGCTATAATTTACATCTTTACTAGATGATTTATACAGTGTCAGGGGGCAATCTTTGCCTACACTCATTGGGACACTGTAGTGCCTGGGACATTGTTGAGATGGAGTAAGCTTGCCCAGCACCTACACCATCCTCTCAGCTTAACCGGCCACATCCACAGGAAAGACATGGTCAATACGTGTGGGGCTGGCTAAGCCGCGGGTTTCCTCTTGATGTTTTCCTTCACCGTCTAGAGCTCGTGTTAATGCGCATATAAATTTTTCGAAATGAAAAATCCAGTGATACACGGCCAGGATTCGAACCCACGAACTTCGGATCGAAAGTCGAGGTACTATACCCCTCGGCCAACAAGGCTTCTTACGTTATTCCTTAAAGTATAGATTAGTGTTTAGCATATAACTGTTGTCTCCAGGTCTTCGATGTGATCCGGTCGCACTGTCCCCGCCAGCTGGAGAAGCTGCAGATAGTGGCGGGAGACACCGCGCAGCCGAACCTCGGCATGGACGCACACTCCATCCATCAGCTGAGAGAGGTAACCATTCATCTTTTACCTACTAGTTTCGTTTTTTTTTTTTTATCTTAGATAGGTTAGCTCTTGACTTCGCTCCTTGCCTGGGCATGGATGAAGTCGACGATGGAGCGAGCTTCCCTAGAAAATGCCTATTAACTCTCCTTTTAAAGGTGTTCGGGTTATATCTAGAAACACAGACGAAGGCAGTTTATTCCATTCGACAGCAGCACGCATTATAAAAGACGATTGGAAGCGCTTCGTTCTTAATTGGGATCTCAACCAAATGGGGATGATAGTTTTCAGTGCGTCTGTAGTTTCTATATATTCTTGCTGCGATGCAACAAAGTACAATTCAGCTCGCGCAAGCGCTCATTACCTACTTCAACTCAATTCTTTTTTTTATTTGTTATTAGTGTTAAGCCACACTTAGGTATTTACATTTGAAAATGAAAAATCTTATCAAAATTAATTGTAGATGGCGCTCATCGATGGTAAAATCGATAGATTATGGTCCTTTCATGATTTTCAACTCTGGCGACTAAAGGTTCCGTGGCCGAATTGGTAAAGGCAGTCCGGCTAAAGGAGAATAGCTTTTATTGTTGCGGGTTCGAATCCCGTCGGAATTGAAAATTTTGATAAAATTTTTAATTTTCATATGAAAATTTGCCTCGCGGATGCTCGCGGATGCTCGCGGTCGGACTGATTCATAGACCGACACGGCTCTCTAATCTCGATAGGTACCTAACTCTAGCTAGAATATTCCGTCAAAAGAAAAGTAACTACTTAATTCATCTTTTGCATCGACTGACCTTCAATCAACCTTTCAAAGTCGAAGGCCAGTTATTTGCAGTCTTGCAAAACTGCATTTTATATTTGCATTTATGTAACCCGGAATTGTGCAATCCGATTTGAACTACACCTTGACTTAGAACTAGCGATGCGTAGAATTAGCTAAATCTTGTTCAGTAATGTTAAGGCCACAGCTGACTAGTTGCCTCCGCACCGCATCGTCTTTTCGAAGAAACAAGCTTAATGTAGTAGAGTGCGCCGCAAACTTAATGGCGGCTGAAGTGCGCGGCAGATTCGACTTTGCGCAGGTACAGTCAACGCAATTGCAGGGAAGTGAAGGTGGTGAGGGCCGGGGCTAGGCGGGCTATGTAGATAAAGTTTACTGTATTCTATTGCGTTGACTGTACCTGCGCAAATTCGAATTTTCCGCGCACTTCAGCCGCCATTAAGTTTGCTGCGCACTCTAGGTACCTACCCAAGTATGAAACTATCAGCAGATAGGTACCACCTAGCTAGAGGATGATGAATTGATGATACCAGAGTCGACAAAGGGTATCTAACAATGCTGGTCGTCTGTGCTGGTGTTAGCCAAAAAGGGACAGTCTCTTTTTTTTTTTTTTTTTCTTCATTTTGGCTTCGCACGGTTCTGCATTCAGCCAGTGTCAAGTAATTAGGGACAGTCTCAGTTCTGAGTTGCTCTGCACAAGCCCCCCAATTCTTCTAGATGACAACGTCAATCATTCCGCTGCGTTTTGGTTCGATCTCATAAATGTCAGCTTTTTTGGTGAATAGTAGAATAGCTTTTCAAAAATTTGTTCTGCTAAAGTCCAAACCTTAGCTAAAACCTCACCACAACTGAGTCGTTTGTCATTAGTAGAATAGGAAACAGTCGAAAATCTAAGGTTTAGTTGAGGTGTTGCTTGAGGTTGATAAAAAGTTCGGTACTAGAATTGACACCCAGGTATACAGAGCAACGCTGGTTGTTAGGAATTGTAATTGTATTTTTACCCGGCTGACTGTCAAGTCACCCGGGTTATGTAGATCGCGCGTTTTTATTATGTGTGTGGGTGGGTTCGTTCGTTCGTTCGTATGTCATGTAAGTAATATTCTTTATTACCACGTTTCTCCTAAACGGCTGGATGGATTTTGATGAATGAGGTATCGTTAGAATCGTCTCCATCTCGATTGTGCTCTAGGATACTTTTTATTTCGATAAATCAAATAGTGCGGCTAAAAAATGCAACAATGTGTGAATTTTCAAAATGAAAATCACGCTATCATATCAAAATCCATGTCAAAATCAAGAGGTTGGTGGACTGATATCAAATATATTTTTTTTTTAAATCTAACATGACATCTTCGAAGACTAAATCGAGTCTCAAAATTTTTGAAAATCTATTTTTCGCCCTAAATAGAATTGCTAACCAAAACGCATACTAAACCTTTCTATTTAGTCACACGTAACGTTTAGAACAAACTGCATCGAAATTGGTTCAGCCATTTAGGAGATATCTCATATTTAAGAAATAACTTACGCATTTAATTTAGGTACTCGCAGAGCCATCTGTGTGTCAACTGTGACAACAACGTTTAGGAAAATGCGCACGGCATCGAACCCTAGATATACATAATAATAAAATTGTAATCTAATTTTGTTTTGTGATTGATAAGATAATGCTGTTTCCAACTTTTCAGTTCAGCCGGGTTTTTTTATTTTTGAATAAATTGCTTGTTCATTCCATCTATTCGAAAAGGACGACTTTGTTCGCCTTTAAGTGCACCCAATTTAATGAGTTTTTAATCCGCTTTAAGTGCGCCGGAATTATCTTTTCACCTCAGCAGCTCGAAATGGCATCCTTTGCTGCGAGAAACCAGTGTGCAAAATCGCATTTTCTGGTTCAAAACTGGTTTCAGTGAGGAAAAGTGATTTGAAATTCGAATGTCGTTGATTGACACGTGATAGTACATGGCGGTCAATCGCTAGCCTGTCTATGAAAAAAAAAACAAGTAACGCACCTTTTAAAAATAAAATAGCGGGAATTTATTTCTGTTACGCTAGTTATTTGTTGAAAATTCATAAAACAATAAAGATGTTATTTGATAGTTATTTGTGCAACAAGAGGGCAAAGTTGATGTTTACCTCGAGTGCTGATTTTGAATCCCGAGCGAACGAGGGATTCTAAGAATTGAATCACGAGCGTAGCGAGTGATTCTACGTTAGAATCCCGAGTCTAGCGAGGAATTCAAAGGCATGAGATGTGAAAAACTTTGGTCTCGTGTTGCACACAAAATTTTTCACCTCAGCAGCGAGAACATTAACCTACAAATAAAAGATACAACTTTGTACATAATGAAGCAACTAATCCATAATAGGTATTCATTTAAATCTATTTAAAAATAACGCATTTTTTCAGAAATTAAAAGAACATCTAACAGTTATTGTAGTTTTGTAAATTAAAAGTTTCTGTTTTGTTCAGAACTTAGCTACGTGCTTCTCAGGAAGGGAACTTTGTTCATCACAATCACTTTTTGTCTCAACTCTTCTCTCTGGACATAAATTAGTGTATTCGCCACTGGTTTCACTCATCTTTATTGTTTTATGAATTTTCAACAAATAACTAGCGTAACAGAAACAAATTCCCGCTATTTTATACACCTTTTAAAGGTGCGTTATTTGTTTTTTTTTTCATAGACAGGCAAGCGATTGACCGCCATGCACTATCACGTGTCAATCGACGACATTCGAATTTCAAATCACTTTTCCTCACTGAAACCAGTGTGCAAAATGCGATTTTGCACACTGGTTTCTCGCAGCAAAGGATGCCATTTCGAGCTGCTGAGGTGAAAAATACTATTTTGCCCCCTTATAGGTAATACAATCTACTATTGTTCCTCAGGTGTCTGTGGTGTTCCACTCGGCTGCTACACTCAAGTTCGACGAGGCCCTCGACGTGGCGGTGGACCAGAACGTGCGCTCCGTGATGCGACTCATGAACATCTGCGACCAGCTGCCTCATGTCGCCGTGAGTACATCTATGTTATTCACTGCCCCAACATGGCCGTGGCTATGTTATCTGCCCAACATGGCCGTGGCTGTGTTATATATTGCAAAATATGGCCGTGGTTATGTTATTTATTATATTGCCCAACATGGTCATGGTTATGTTATATACCTACTGCCCAACATGGCCGTTGCTATGTTATATACTGCCCAACATGGCCGTGGTTATGTTATATATTGCCCAACATGGTCATGGTTATGTTATGGACAGTCCAACATGGCCGTGGCTGTGTTATAAATTGCCCAACATGGTCAATGGTTATGTTATGGTCCATATGGCCGTGGTTATCTCATCTCATATACCTAGTGCCTAACATGTCCGTGGTTATGTTATGTATTGTTCATATCGCTATAGTTGTGTTATGTCTACATCACTGTTCGGTACGTTGTTTATTACTATCCTGATTAAATAACTAGTAGTTCGCCCCGAACTGAGATCTCGCGCACCGTAGATGGCTTACATTTGGACTTTCTTCTGACTACCCCTATAATTTCAAGTGCTACTACTGCCGAGTATGCCTATTGCACTAGCTCTTCATGGTAAAAAATACTAGCATGCATGCAATACATAATGTCGTGTCTAATTTTTCATTTATTTCATATTTATGAATTCTCGTCGTATTTCTAAAAGTATACGCCCTAGAATAAAAATAATAACTATTTTGGAATGTACAAATAAAGACCTTTCATTTGACACCCCACTCAATATATTTGTTTACTTAACTTTTTTTACCCCAATTATTTTCATTTTTTATCATATTTTTTTTTTATCATGAAAATAAATCAAATAGCATCTAAAATCATTGCAAACCAAACCGCAACGATGCCACTCTCTTTTTAAGACCGACCAGTCAATGAGCTACGAAGACATCGAAACTCTATGAAACGGGAGCTCTTGCAGCTCTGGTTTCGTAGTTTTTGTTCTTTGGTCGTATTTCAAAAACTATACATCCTAGATTAAAAATAAAAACCATTTTGGAATGTACAAAATAAACCCTTTCGTATGACACCCCACTCAATATATTTGGGTAACTTTGAAAAAAATTTACCCCCTTGGGAACCCCATATCTTTACAACCCCTTCATCGATTACGCTCATATGCTCCACAGCAAATTTCCATAGCACAACCTATTGACCTATCAAGTTTCATACAGATTGGATAAGCGGTTCGACAGTTATGCGAGAACATAAAAATGAAACATACAAACATACAAACATACAAACATACAAACATACAAACATACAAACATACAAACATACAAACATACAAAGCAAAATCGCCTAACTTGCCGCTAAGATCTTCGCTCGCTTCGCTCGCTCGATCGAATATCATGTTATACAGAACTATGGGACCCTGAGTAAAGTGAAATAAGGGCATATCAATAACCACAATTAAACACAAACCATCATCATTATCAGCCTGTTTGCTGTTAGGTGTCTTCCTTATTAAGGTCAATTCTTTCCGGTTCAGAACCGTTCTGGCCGAGTGGGTCAGTTTCTCAACTTTTGATCCGAGAGCACAGAAAAGCGGGGCTAAAAGGCCGTTAATGATTCATAGTTCTTATCATGATTTTCAACTCTGGCGACTAAAGGTTCCGTGGCCGAGTCGGTAAAGGCACTCCGGCTAAAGGAGGATCGCTTGTAGGTATCAATAGCGGCCTTTACACAGTAGAGTTTTTACCACGGATCTGGACTGTACAGATCTGTATATGTACAGATATCTGTACTGTACAGATATCTGTACGATAACCGCGGATAAAACTGTCAAAGGTTGGAATGGCGCGTGCTATTTCCCGCGGCATCTGGACTGTACAGATATCTGTACAGATATATAGTAGATATATAGTAATGTACAGATATCTGTACAGATATCTCTGCGTGTAAATGCTGCTATTGCGGGTTCGAATCCCGTCGGAATTGAAAATTTTGACAAGATTTTTCATTTTCAAATAGATAGGTACCTACTTACTTACAAACAGTTTTTGATTTGATGATACTTCATTGAAGAAGCTGAGTCAGGTCAAAAAACCTATTTATTCGTTGCATAAATTGCTGTTTTCTTTGCATAACCACGTTTGCCCATGCTAATACTGTTGAGTAAGTACCTATTTGTTCAGCAAAGAAGCCGAGAAATAATGGTGACATTTATGACAATGACCATAGCCTAGCGTGACCTAGACCTTGCAAAAAAGTAAAGTAGGTAGGTACTTAGATAAGTAGGTAAGTAAATAAGTTCGTATTTATTTAGGTAGGTACCTACTTATACTATTCTGACTGATTTTACTTGCCCGCGATGCATTCGCAGATTTCTTCGAGAAGTTTTCGCTGAAAAAACGAAGACCCAGAGAAAATGAGGTGGCAATGTGGCATTGAGATGGCGCATTAAGATATGGGTGGGAAGGGGGGGGGGGCTAGAAAAAAAAAACCTCAAAGTGAGCGGTGGGTAAAATAAGGTTGAGAAACTATGGTTTAATAGAACAGGATAGGATATAGATTCATGAATGGGCTTTTTTCCACTGGCACGGCACGGCGACGGCAATCATGGGCGCAAAAATGTATGAAAATGTACGGCTCACCTTTCCACTTACCGGCGCCCCCTTTTTGCATCCCCACCACCGGCCCGTCGCCGTCGCCGTTGCCGTTGCCGTTGCCGTGCCGTCTAGTGGAAAAACGGCCATTGTCTGTTGTTGCAGGCGTTCGTCCACGTGTCGACTGGGTACTGTAACGCGGAGTTGTCTCTGGTGGAGGAGCGTGTGTACCCCGCGCCCGCGCACGCGCCGCTCGACCGAGCGCTCGCGCTGGTGGAGGCGGCGCCCAGAGACATGCTGGCCGCGCTCACGCAGGAGTAAGCATTATTATCATAGTTATCATGTTAAAGCTCACTCAACCACACGCTGGCCCAGGCTCGCCGAGTGAGCACGAGTGCCAACGTGTGGGCAGCACCACTCGCCTCGCCTTGCCAATCTTGCCATCGCTCGCCTAGCTGGCCCAGTGAACACGAGCAAAATAAAAAAAAATCAAAATCAAATATCATTTATTCAGTAGGACCGTTATGACCACTTTGAAACGTCTTAAGAGCTAGGTGATTCTACTCCTGTTCTTTCGCGACCAACACCGTGAAGAATTAGGGAAACAAACACGGTATGGGGCCTAGCTTTCTTTTCGGTGATCCATCCGCAACTTACATTGGTTTGCATAGACTCGCCAAGCGTGTGGGCGGTAGCACTCGCCTTGCGTCGACTTGCCTTCGCTCGCGCTGGCTTAGGCTGGTCCAGCGTGTGGTTGAACCTTTATCATAGAAGCGCTCGTGGCGTAGCTTGCTTGGACGTTTTTTGTGCGCGGTCACTTTTAGGATTCAGAAAGGTCTTACTAAATGTTACATGTTTCTTTATAAGGTTAAACTAGAGAAGAGACTTGAATGATAGAGGTTAGTGGAAGAGGAAAACATGTTGTGCCGACCCCACTTAGCGTGGGATAAGGGCAGGAGAATGATGATGATGACTTGTTTCCACAGATACATAGCGCCAAAGCCGAACACGTACACATTCACGAAGGCGCTCGCCGAGAACGCGGTGGAACAACACTCCCCGAGGAACTACCCCGTCGCCATCTTCAGACCAACTATCGGTGAGACACACAAACCTATCTACGTCATTATAATGGTAGGTAAGATTGTTTCATACCACTATATTGAGCAAATTTTGTCGATTTTGTCGAAATTGGAGTCGATTGAGAGGCGCGCCAGAAAGCTTATGACGACTCCTTGGTTGAGGCTCGGCTGCAAAGCCTTGAGCATCGCCGTAGAGTCGCTAGTTTGACGGTTTTTTATCGGATACATTTCGGAGAGTGTGCTAAGGAACTGCACAATTTGGTTCCGCCGTCTCTTTTCTTCTATCGGACCTCCAGACACCCGGAAAAGCGCCATACATGGTTGATATTCCCAGTTTTCGTACTACTTACGTACATTTTTCATACGCACGGCGAAAATCTGGAACTCCTTGCCGGGCTCTGTATTGAAAGCTGAATGCCGAAAGCCGAAAGCTGAATTGTACGGCGGCGCAGCTTGCAGAATGGTTCGGGATGAACGGTCTCGCTCTTAATTTGAGCAAGACGCACTTCATTCATTTCTGCTTGTCGGGCCACGCAGTGCGTCCACTATCAGTGACCATAGCCGGTAAGACAATAGAACAGGTTGAATGCACGACATTTCTCGGGTTCCAAATTGACAGAGGGTTGACATGGGCAAACCACATACATAAGTTGTGTGGTAAGCTGGGCAGTGCGTGCTATGCGCTGCGGCGCGTGGCGTGCGTGGTGTCCGGTGACATGGTCCGTGCGTGTTATTTCGCCACCGTACACTCGCTGCTGCAGTACGGCGCCGAGCTGTGGGCGCGCGCCGCCGAATGGGAGCGCGTGTTCCGGATGCAAAAAAGGGCCGTACGAGCTATAGTGAAAATCCGAAGCGACGTATCTGTTAGACCTCACTTTAGAGACCTGGGTATCCTCACGTTGCCCAGTATAGTGATATACCAAGTGGCGGTATACGTGAGAACAAACCTAGACTCGTATGTGAGGCACGTTGACCTGCACGCGCACCACACGCGACACAGGCACAGACTTGTAGTATTACCACGGACACTTACAAAGTCAGCAAAGCTAACGCATGTCATGGGCCCGGAGGTATACAATAAACTCCCGGAGTCTATTACGATGGCTCCAAATCTGAGTATTTTTAAAACTAAATTGAAGTGCTGGCTTATCGAGCGTACTTTCTATGCCTATGATGAGTTCATGGGCAGTACCTAATACCCAATGTTGTAACTTTAATAAGGATAGTGATAATTTATTTAATTTGACTAAGTCAAACTACATTTTTCATGTAGCTAGGTTTTAGTTTTATCAATTGTATTTTAGTAAATTACCTACTAGGTACTTAAAATCTTCCATGTTGACCTATAATGTAAATTATCAATAAATGACTATTATGACTATTATGACTATTATTTCCAGAAAAGTATAATTTGGGTACCTACCCATCTTCAAATCGAGTGTCATTAGTTCCTTAGTAAGCGTGCTCCATCTTAGACCACACTGTTGCTTTACATCAGGCAAGGCAGGGTGTGGTCAAACGCAAACCTATTTTAATTAAAAAAAAAAGAAAAAAAAAACAAGCAAAGCGACCACCTTCTCATGACAAAACTAGAGAATTGTGAACATTTATCCTGTTTTAAGCTATGCAAAGATAGACTCGCGAGGTCTACCTACAGCTCACAGAGCCACTAGTAGGTACCTATGTATGTATGTATGTATGGAGACTCCCTTTCCCGCAATTAGACTCAAAGGTGGTCCTTTTTGCGTGGGGATGACCTGGCTCACTAGTTGTGGAGCCAGCCTAGCTCCCAGAAGCGCAAAAGATTCCTGGGGTCTTCGCAGGCCTCGAGGAGCGACCTCGGATTGTTGAGGATTTGCTGCCGTTGTGCTACTACGTAGCCACTAGTACCTACCTACTTACAGCATCTAAATGAACCTTACCCTCCACAGTGGTATCAGCGCTCCGACATCCGTACCCTGGCTGGATAGAGAATCTCAACGGCCCCAGCGGAGTGGTGGTGGCGGCGGGCAAGGGTCTGCTGCACGTCTTCTGCTGTCGCGAGGCAGCTCGAGCTGACCTCCTGCCGGTAGACCTGGCTATCGACACGCTGATCGCTGTGGCCTGGGAGACTGCGATAGATAAGTGAGTTGTGTCTTCTGCTGGAGCTAAAGAGATCACTATAAACTGAGGCTTTTAGTATTCACGTGACAGTCACCAGACCTGACAGTATTAATCATCTAAGGCTGGATGGCTGGATTCGACCAAACTGTCATCTTACTCCCAGAGTAGTTATTCCGTTAGCCGACAGAATTTGAAATACAATTGTTTAGAAAAGCGCAACCGAACATTATTAGGTGCATTCAAATTATCTTGGATAAAAGGTGTCAACTTTACAATGTCAAAATATTCAAACAAACAGCAGTTTAATCTGTGGTTAATCTCAAGAAATAGTAAAATCCAGCCGTAGTATAGTAGGTAGGTACCTAGACCTACCTACCTAAAAGATGTAAAGGTGCGATTTTCCTTATTTTGTTTGATTTTAGGTACTTACCTACACTCAGTTTCGTAGATTGCAACTCCAAGGTTGCGCTATCTATTTAGATCATGTGGGCCATTCGCAAACGGCTCAAAAAAACCGTCCGGGCCAAAAACCTCTATTAAATAGATTTCTAAAAGCTTGATTCTTTTTTGTATGATAGTTATGATCAAATACTAGAGGAAGTCTATGTTTTCTTTTAGATAAAATAAATTTAAAATAGTTAAGAAAAATAAAAACCGCTGAAATTTGAGCCTCGGTGGCATGTCCCAAGCACATTTTGCGATGGAAATTATTTTTTATCTTTTTCTCTATAAAACGTGGCGCTACTTTGAATGTATTCACAAAAAACCAGATAATTACTAGCTTATTTTGTAATATTCCCAATAAATATTAGGCTTTCGTTGATAAGTTACAAGTAGTTTTAGTCGCGTCCGAGGTTTTGAATTGATATCGGTGGCGCGCACCGATCTACGCATATACCCTGTTCTCTAATAGTTGCAAGAACAGTTGTTAGAGTAAGAATAACTATCAGCCCCTCCGCATTGGTGGAGAGGACAACCAGGTCTGTGGGTCTCTGTGTGTCTCTTTTATTGAGGAACAAAATCGTTTTCGGTGGCTTGGTATACCCTCCAAGATGAGTTCGGTGTAATACTTTTTTTTCAAATCCATTCAAGCAATTAATTTCGAATTATAACAAAAGTGTATCTTAGAGATACTAGATTTCCATTATGCAGACTAATATTCAAAATTTTAGCTACTTTTAAAAATATCTAGGATTTTACTCATAATTTTGATTCCGGTGGTATTGATTTCAGTGTTTTCCGTGGAAATATATGAAGGGTAAAGACAGTTTCATAGCACTTATAGTGTTGTTTCCTGATTTATGATAATTGTATTGAATCATAGAGAAAGCTGGCATAAAAAAGGTGCCCTAGATTAGTGTCGGCATCTATAAAAAATAAAAGAACAGCTCAATTGCAGCTTTCAACCTAAAGAGTTAGAGCCCAGGTTGGGCTTTCTTGCCTACGCCCTTTTCTCAACTAAACTAGGCATCTGGATGCGGCAACATACCCAAAACCTACACAACTATCGCTGGAGACAGACAATCTGACACTTCAGAGTGTCGTCTGATGAACCTACAAAGAAAAGACCTCGAAATAATCTTAGGGACATTGACAGGACACTGTACCCTCAACACACATCTGTACAACATCGGTGCCACGGACAGTCCACTCTGCAGGGGATGTTTAAGCGAAGAAGATCAGCTGCTCACGTAGTCCTGGAATGTGCGGGTGTAGCAACACATTGGCAACAAATCTTCAGTATCCCAAGGTCGCTCCTCTAAGCCGGTGAAGACCCCAGGAAGCTGTTGTGCTTCTAGGAGAGCTAGGTTGGCTACGTACCTAACGAGCCAGGTTATCCCCACGCATAAAGGACCACCATCGAGTCCAAATGCGGAAACGGGAGTCCACTGATTGTTCCGCCAGACTGCTACCGCGTCAGGTGCCAAGCGTTAAAGCAGCACCTGACGCGGTGAAAGCGACAGAAAATTCTGACACAACAGGAAATACCCATTTGTGATGTGAGGAGGACTGACGCGGATGGATTTTTTCTCGTAGATAAGAAGCATCGGCCGAAGCCTTCCCCCAACTGACGTGGGATAGCCCTCCGCTCTGCCAGGTTCGCCCTGCAGGCTGTTGAAACGACCATTGGCTTATAATATATCCCAACTAGACCCAACAACTAGTGAGGAAAGCATCCGTCAGTATGTGAATGAGAGGAGCTGATGCCGAATCAGGCAGCCACCTGTAGTCGTACCTAGTACAAGGTTTGAAGCGGTTGGATTCTACAAGAGAGACTAACTTTAAGTAGTATATGCTCGGGTGGATGCCAGCCAGGACGTGTTCCTAGCTCTTGACTTTTGGACAGCCGGAATCGTTTACCATCCAATCAAAATGTCTATCTAATCGATCGAGCGAGCGAAGATCTTGGTGGCAAGTTGGGCGATTTTGCTTTGTATTTTGTATGTTTGTATATTTCACAAATTCTTGTTCTAGCATAACTTCATCCAATCTGCATGAAACTTGGTAAGTCAATAGTTTGTGGTATAGAAATATACGGTGGAGCATATGAGCTTAATCGATGAAGGGGTTGTGAGCTTATTGGGTTCCCAAGGAAGGTAAAAAAAAAAGTTAAACAAATATATTGAGTTGGGTGTCAAATGTATTTATTTGAAAATTCCAAAATAGTTATTATTTTTATTCTAGGACATATACTTTTTGAAATACGACGAGAATTCATAAATATGAAATGAATGAAAAATTAGAAACGACATTATGTATTGCATGCATACCAGTAATTTTACCATGACGAGCTAGCACAATAGGCACACTCGGCAGTAGTAGCACTTGAAAGTATAGGGGTAGTCAGAAGAAGTCCAAAAGTAAGCCATCTACGATGCGCGAGCTCTCAGTTCGGGGAGAACTACTAGTATTATATCGCCATACAAACTTTGAAACATAATTTAACTCCTTCAAGGGGTTTAATGATGTAACCTCTTTTTGAAATGATTTTTTATCTACAAATACCTAATTTTTTATGTAGCAATTATAGATCGAACTAAAGACTGTTGACTTTTTAACCAAATTTTAATGTATTTGATTTCGGTGATTAGAATATTGACTTCGGTGGGCACCAATTTTTCAAAATCAAATAACTTTTTAACCGTTAGGCTTTAAGAGTTCCCTCTTGTACTAATGATTACTAAATTAAATCTAGATTTGATATTTCATGTCAAAACATCCAAATTCTAAAAAAAAATTGTGCCACCGAAAAAATGCTGCGCCTGAGAATGACCGATGTACCTACCTACCTAAACTGATTGTTGATAACGATCTATCAGCCTTGCAGTCACCTGAAAGATGAGTCAGTAACGGACAGTTTGATGATAGGTTCAGAGACATACCTACCTACTTAGATTACCTAAAGACATCCAAATTCAAAGTAGCTTTCATGTCGACGCAGGAATTAAAACAAAATGTATAGGTACCTACCTAAGTAAGTAGGTAGGTACCTACCTACCTACTTAATGTCAAAGATTAAATTTAAAAAAAAAAGTTTTTTGATTCTCCTGTAAAATTACAAAATAAAGCACTTTAACCCTTCCATAAGCTTCCTAAACACAGAATTGTCTCTAAGTATACTTACCTACCCCTGGCGACCTGGCTTTTTGACAAAATACAGTGCGCACTGTATTTTTGCACAAACATAGAGAACCCGACCGTATTGGTCGTGGGGCGTTGCCAGTTCGAGCGCTTTTAGACCAATTAAGTAGGTAGTAGATTATTACCTATGTATACCTACATTAGCTTATAATAATAATATAAACTTTATTTCAGGCAACTTAAGAATAGTACAGATGGTAAAAACTAATTCTAAGGCCCATAGAAATAAATACCTTAAACCTAAAAATACATATTAATAAAACTTAATCTAGGTCTGTGTGTCACGGCGCGGGGTATCACGAGACAGGCGGCCCTTGAACCGCCGAAACTTCACCCCTTTCGGCCAGAAGTCAGGGCTCATGAAGGTCTTCAATCTCTCCGTAGGGACTACTTATATGATATGAACCGTGCTGATTTTGATATTGACAGTTCCCCCTCGGTGCGCGTGTACAACTGCAGCACGGTCGAGAACCCGACCACGTGGCGTCAGTTCGAGCGCTCCGTGCGCGACTCGGTGCGCGAGCACCCGCTCGATGACACCTTCTGGTATCCGTGGGGCTCGAGTGTCGAGAACACGTAAGTACACTTCTTCCAAATAAATCAAGTAGTGCACCACACTTCACGCAAATAAAAAAATTCATTTCATCTACTTAAATCATTTCATTTTCATTTCCAACGGATCTTAGCATTCGTGAAGTTAGCCGTTTCGATGCGCAGTGCAACTTTTTCTTACAGGTAAAATTTTCTGCTGCGCAGCGAATAGGTACCCTAGCTTCACGAATGCCTAGATCTATTGTGACAACTGTATAATGTTACTTCATTGAAAATGAAGTCTTATCAAAATTTACGATTCCGACGGGATTCGAACCCGCATTGATTGATACAAGCGATCCCCCTCAAATAAGCTCATTAAAACAACAAGATTTTTGATCCGAATATGGATTCCGTGGTTAAGGCACGAGGGTTTGAGGGGGATCGCTTGAATCTATGCGGGTTCATTCAAATCCCATCGGAATGGTAAATGATAAGACTTTTCACTTTCGAGTAGGTAGCGAATATTCCCAATTACCTACGAATCTGTCCAATACAGACGAGTAGCGAATCTTCCCACGAATCTGTCCAATCCAGAATCCGTCCAACACCGAACGAAGGCACCGAACAAGGCAGAGCTCGGTCGCCAGGTATCTATTCCTTTATATTAGGTAGGTACGCATTCCGTTAGGCAATTTTGTGTGTGTGCAGTGTTTGCACCATCGTACCTACTGTAGGTAAGGTAGGTAGGTCCCTATTCGCTGTAGTGCTACAGTTGAAAGCCGACATTACACCATGCTGAATTGCTAAAATGGTGAATGAAGTTAGCCTCAGTAAAAGTAGGATGCACAATACGCAATTCTTAGGCCAAAAAGCGAGACGGAGCGTTAATTTATGAATGAACAAGCACATAATGCACTGAATTCAGCATGGTGTAATGTCAGCTTAACGCTGGCGCGCCGGCCGGGCACGCACGCCTAAACCAAAATCACCACCAAATTGTTAAAATGCTCCATCTCTAGAATGGTTTTTAATTTTTTTAATTTTTTGTTATTTAAACTTTTTTAATTTTGTTTTCCAGGTTTACGCAGAAATCTTTAGAATTTCTGGTTCAAACGCTACCGCTGCACCTGGCAGAGTACGCCACACGACTGTTCGGCATCAAAACTAAGTAATTTTATCATTAATTTAATAATTTTGGAAATAAATGGATCTAATAAAATATCTACCTGCCAATATACCTAGGTAGGTAGGTACCTAAGTAAATAGTTTTTAACATTGAATCTTATTGAATTATTTAAAGTTAGTCCGCTTCGTTCTACGCACGTATAAAGATTAAATCTGGAACGGAGCGGAAACAAAATAGGGATACCAGCTTAAAGAAAACTTCCGACTAAATGGCAAATAAACAATTGCTCTTGCGATTATAGGATTTCTTTCTTACTTGCAGTTTTATGATTTTCTTAAATTTTAAATACGTAGGTACCTACCAATAAGATTGTTATGTTTCAGGTTAAGCTTAATAACAGTAAGTCAACGATTAGTTGCGATGAACGAGGTGCTGCGGTTCTTCTCCCTTCGCGAGTGGCGCTTCAAAACGGACAACGTACAGAAACTGCACGCCAGGCTCTCGCCGCAAGACAGAGCCATCTATAATCTGGATCCACACACCATTAAGTACGTCACAATCATGGTCATCATAATTATGTTATCGTCATCGTCAGCCCATTGAATCTAATTGCGGAAAAGAGTCAACATACATACATACTTAGTCAGCCCGTTCTATCTGTATGGGTGTAAAATAGTACTGAATAAGAATAAAGTTTGAAGCAAATTAGTGCAATACCCATGCGTTGTTGCTTTGTTTCTTTTTGAAATAGGTAGAGATTACGAACATTGAATAAAAATAATTGGAAGTTTGTATCTGTATTTATTGGTGATTGCAACAACTTTGTTTATTTTCAGTTGGGACGAACATTACGTCAATTTCGTAAAAGGCGCTAGAAAATATCTGCTGAAAGAAAAAGACCAAGACATCGACAAGGCAAAACGGCATCTACGCAAGTGAGTGATAGATAAAGCCTGTTACATTTATATCAACGTTTTACATAACAATAAAACGTTTATTATGTGCCGAGAGAAAACACAGCATCGCATTATGAAGAAGTGTAGTGTAAACTCACCTGAATTCTTTGACTTACGCTTGTGTGAACGCAGCATAATCCATAGATTCTCGCTGATTTAGTCTATGGTTTTGTCACCGCAAGGCGGGATCCGTCCTGTCACTGTCATTGAAGTCTTCACCAGGAAGGACCTTCTTGCGATGCTGTGTTTTCTCTCGGCACATAATAAACGTTTTATTGTTATGTAAAACGTTGATATTATATGCCTTTGGAAAACACAGCATCGCATTATGAAGACGTGTTTGTTATCTGCTGGTGACTAAAATAAGACACACACAATGATGAACTATAATAAGTATATTTTAAAGAAATACTTATATGTTAAGAACCAATTTGCTTATCTCTTGCAATTATCTTCCATAATTTACATAATTTATCTAGTAAAAATAGAAGTATTCTCAACCTTTTCAAATCAATTTAATTAAGTAAGTCTTTGTGATTAGAAAAGACATTTTAAATTAAACAGCTCTAAAATAATCATATATGCTGTTATTCTTGTCGCGTTCCTGTGTTTCTATATCTCTACAATAATATTTTCTTAGTGTCTCGACAGCTTTCCAGTTGCCTCTTTCAAGGATTTCATCCACTGGCCTGTTTTCTAAACATGCTAGGGAGGCCACTGCTGACCGGCAAGACCCGGGTGAGGCATCGATTCCTGCATCTCGCAGAACAGAACGTACCCATCCTCCTATTATAGATTTAGATGCTGGTTTCACAACACCTTTTATTGTTATAAATAAATGTCCAGCAGCCTCTCCGGTCCGCCTTTCCATAGTAGTTTGGATCAGGAGCCGAACCCATTTTACTGGACATAAGGTACTGTCTTGGTTAGGGAGAAGTTTCCATCCAGATTGGCGTCTAGAGCCATTGTCAGTTTTTGCCCCGAATACTGGCCATAAACATATTTCTGTCCCGTTGTCACTTAGGTGTTGTTCAGATATCCGCAGCAGGGTTAAATCATGCAATCTACGTCCAGATATAAGAAGCAAGATTGTTGCAGCTCGTCTTGAGACTTCAAATAAATTATCTTGTCTTGGATTATTTTTCAACCATTCTATAACATTTCTAGGGTCCCAAATGGGTGGTTTAAAAATGGGTGGTTTGGAATTGTGGATGGATTTTAAAACCTGTTTTACCATGAAATTAGAAGATATTTCTGTATGTTGTCCACAAAAAGTCGCTACTGCTGATTTGTGAACTAACATTGTACCATATGCCAAACCCTCATTTAAATAGGTATCTGCCAAGAACTGGGCCACTTCTTCGGGTTTGGGTGACTTCGGCTCTATCTCTTTACTATCACACCATAGCCTCCATCTTCTTAAAGCTGGTTGATATGTGTCAAGTGTAGAACGGCGCCAACTCCTTTTAATAAGGTCCTTCTCCGCTTGGGACCATGTGGCTAGTTTTGCTCCCCACCCCCAACTTTCCAAACCTTCAGGCTCAGTTGGTCTATTTTTGGGGGTGGGTGCCCTGTTGTCAGATCCACCAGTACTCTGTGCAAGTTGGGTACTACTAACGGCTTCCCCAATGCTCGCTCTTGGAGATCTGCTTTCCAAAACGGCTGTTCCCAATCCGGTGCTACCAGAAGATACGTGCCCCTCGCTCTGTTCAGGTGCGACAGCACTCTTGGTATTAGGTTTGGAGGTGGAAATATCCATCCTAGGCGGTAATCCCAATCCTGTGAGAAGGCGTCTACGTATCTTGCGGAACAGTCTCGAGTATCTAGTGTGACATATTCTGGTACTATTGCTGACCTTCTTGATGCAAAGAGATCTACGTCTGGCAGCCCCCAGCGCCTGAACACTGCGGCGGTTGCTTGGGGTAATAGGTGCCATTCCGGTACCGGGCGTCTCCGCGACAGTCGGTCTGCAATGGTATTGTACCTGCCCGGAAGGTACTGAGCAGACAGAATGATGTTCCACTTGTCTAGAAGTGCCATGAGTTGGAATGTCAGTGACAATAGACCTATGGAGCGCGTGCCGCCCTCCTTGCGAATGTATGCAATGATCGTCTTGTTGTCTGTCTGCAGGAGTATATGAGAATCTCTGAGGCTCTCGCCCTCGTTCCTCACTGCTGAGACTACAGCGAACATCTCCTTCTTGTTGCAGTGCCATAGTTTCTGTTGAGGAGCCCAAGAGCCTGACATGTTCCTCTTGTCCAGAACAGCGCCCCACCCTATGTCTGAGGCATCCGTTGTCAGAAAGTGGGACACGTTCCTTGAGTGTATTAGAGCTGTTGTGGATAAGGCTCCGTGCCACCACTCGAGATCTGTCAGAGCCCTCCGAGGGATTGACCTTCTCGTTCCTGGATGTCGTCGAGGGAATTGTCGTAGAAAAATTTGTAATTGGCGACAGTGCAGTCGTCCCCTCGGAATCACGAAACATGCAAAATTCAGCTGACCTAATAGGCATTGAAGCTGGCGTAATTTGCAAGATTTCTGGGTCAGTATTTTCCTTAGAGCCATAGCTATTGATGCTTGCTTCTTGTTCGGGAGTGACATCACATTCTTGTCCATATTCCAGTTGATGCCCAGAAAATCGATTGACCTCGTTGGAGACAGAATCGATTTTTTGCGGTTGACCTGCCAGCCTAGAGACTCCAAGAGCTGCGCAGCCTCCGCGGCCTGCGTGGCTAACTTGGATTGACTCTGATGTACCAGAAGAAAATCGTCCAGGTACACCAGAATTCGGAATCCTCTCTTGCGAAGGGTCTCCGCGACCCAGCAAGTGACCGCTGAAAACAGTTTTGGCGCTGATGAAAGGCCAAACGGCAGCGAGGTCATTTGGAGCATTTCCTGTCTGTAAAATAGGCGTAAGAACGGCCTGTGGGACTTTGCGATGGGTACGTGAAAATAAGCCTGTGATAAGTCCATCTTTACTAACCAGTCGCCGGGTTGGAGAAACTCCGGAACTGTTGAATGGCTTATGAGCTTGAAATGTTTTGCTTTCACAAACCTGTTCAACTCCCGCAGGTCGAAAATTGGTCGAACACCACCATCGCTCTTTTTTACAAGAAACATTCGGGAGAAGAAACCGGGTGTCGAAGAAACCGGTGTTTCTAATACCCCAAGGCTTTTCAGTTCTTCTATTTGTTGGGTCATCAGAGGGGATGATTTTGTTGCAAACCTTTGGGCTATAATTGGCGAGGGATACACTAAGGGTGGTCTTTGACTGAAGGGTATCCGCGACCCTGATATTGTTTTTAGAATGAAAGGGGTAGCTCCGAGCTCCTTCCATCGCTCTTTGAAATGTTGCAACTGACCCCCTGTGAACTCCCTCTCTTTGGCGTCATTGTTTTTCTTGGTCGGAGGCACGAAAGGAAGTCTTCTTACCCCTGCCCCTACCCTTACCCCTGTTTTTGGAATCATAGTTCTGGTAATTGGGCTGTCTCTGTGGTGGATTTGGGGCAAATTTTTTAGGCGCTGAGCTCGAAGACGATGGGTAAGGTTCCTTTCTTTTGAGCGTTGAAGCTGATTTCTTTTCTTTCAGTGAAACTACGTTTAGCCACTGTTGAGGACCCCCAAAGTTCTGGATCAAGGTATTCAGCCGTTCCTTGTCAAATAAAGACTCCTCCGACGGTGGAATATTTTTTAATGCTAACTGAATGCATTTATTAGGGACTTCTTTTATAATCTTTTCCCTTCTTGTCTCAATGCACTCTGCCCTTTTACCACAAATTAATTGTAGCATCTCCTCGGTGTTCTTATACATGGCCGTTCCATTTCCAAAGGTGGAAGTAATTTTGTCAAATAAAGCTGTTGCTGTTAATTCTCCTGGGGACTTGAATGCCCAATCTATTATAGACTGAAGACCTGTACGATGTAGGTCATTTCCCTCTAAAACTGCATTTGACAAAGCAGCCATGACATTTTCAGTACCAGCCAAGAAATCCTTACCCTTATTCACAGGATTTAGCTCATCATTAATCTTTAGCTCAGTAAAGCCAGGTGTGGCGGCAAAAGAGTGCAATGTTTTTGAGTATCTTACATTTTGCCAAGTAGGAAGGCCAAAATGTTGCAATTTCTTAATCTTCTCTAGTCTCTCTGGTAAAGCTGGTTTTACGAGCTTGGCTTTGTCAATATCGATGTCTAATTCACCTAGGTTAAGCACCTTTTGTGTATCCTTAGGATTAACCAAAAAGGACTCGGAGGTACTTTGAACTGGAGTATCTTTTTGGGATGTCAATTGTTGCGAGCCGCCGAGACTCTGCATGTATAAATTAGATAGAAATCCTACCTGATTTATAAGAGCTTCGATTCGTGGATCCTCTCTGACAGACCTCCTCTTGTACGGAGGCCTCTCGCTTTCGGAGGAAGAATTCGAGGACGAGGATGAACCATCAGAACCGGATGGCCCTCCGCGGGTCTGGTTCGGCTCAGTTTCATCCACACTAGTCGCGTCCTTCATTATAAACTTTCTCCCCGTGGGGAAACACGTATAAATCACCGAATTTACACTATATTATGAATTTTTTTACAAAAATGAAAATTTTCACAATCTAACGGCGGCGAGTAACACACACAATGACAGTGACAGGACGGATCCCGCCTTGCGGTGACAAAACCATAGACTAAATCAGCGAGAATCTATGGATTATGCTGCGTTCACACAAGCGTAAGTCAAAGAATTCAGGTGAGTTTACACTACACTTCTTCATAATGCGATGCTGTGTTTTCCAAAGGCATATAATATTTAACCAATGTTACTTTTCACTCCAAAAGTTCTCTGCAATCATTAACGTTCAGTGATAACTAATGAATGAGTAATCAGAGGTAGGTATTTAAAACTCGGCTATAAAGCTAGGACTAAACTAACATGCTTTCATGCATTAGAGTACCTAGCCTACGA
Organism: Camptogramma bilineatum; assembly: GCA_958496255.1. NCBI lineage: Eukaryota > Metazoa > Arthropoda > Insecta > Lepidoptera > Geometridae > Camptogramma > Camptogramma bilineatum. The sequence continues at coordinate 185,274 of OY292479.1, read as the reverse complement.
ATGGATTGAAACTCCAAAATAATTGAGGAAATAATCTCTATCGCCATTATTATCTTTGACTTCGAAGAAAATGAAGAAAATGAACAAAACCCATATAAAAAGTAGTCTAGGTAGGTATTATTCCAGATTATAAACCATGTAATTCCAAGTTTCATCCAAATCCATTCAGCTGTTCTTGCGTGATTGAGTAGCATTTTGCATTGAATGTTGCGAAATCTAATGTTGTTTTTACCACCTCCAGGATGAAGTTCGTGCACAACACCGTGCTATTCTTCGTGCTCATGCTGCTGTGTCGCGTGGCGCTCCACAACCCGCTCGTGCGGAGCATAGTGCACGGCGTGCTCCGGTTGCTGCTTGGTATCTTCACAACTGTGTCTTCTGTCACGTCCAGGATTACCTCTTCATAGTATTAATTAGGTTATGGGCCTTTTGAATCGTTAAATAGCTTTTGAAAACTATTGTGATTAATTTAATCAGGATCCGTGGCTCTGGGTAAAAAAAGGAAAGCCTTCCTTCTTAAACACCATTTCACTAAAAATACCGCGTAAATCAACGTAATTTTTGTTCAGATTAAAGTTATTTGACGATTGAAAAAAATACCATAATTATTATGAGTTAAAAGTTTGAATGCGAGTGTAAATTTTGGATACGAGAGCTGAGAGATTTTTGTTGCTATCTGTGATTTCGCTTAATGTGGTTAGATATTTGATAATAGGAACTTCTAAAAATACTGCAGTAAGCAAAACCACAAATACTACCTACTTAGATCGAATAGGTATTGACATTTTGTATTAGTCTAGAAAAGTCATTATAGATGTCTTGTTCTTTTGATATTTATCTAGGGCGGCTTGCACAACTATTTTTATTTGTATTTAGCTAGCTTAATTAAACGCATTTTTTTAGCCCATACAAGAAAACGTTTAGGCTAGCTTAAATACAATTAAAAACGTCGTCCAAGCTCTTGTGTAGGTATATTCAATTAGGTATTACATCACTTTGTCATTAATTTTATTTATCAAAGACCAGGATCAACACCATTTCAAACTTATGAAATAAACATATTTCGTAAAAATGTTTGTCGATAAATTATAATTGCTGAAATAAAAAAATCAAAATTAGAATTAGCAATGTTTTTGCTCAATTAAGCTAAGCTACAAACAGCAAAATGGAAGATGAATGAATAGTAATAATAATAAGAGTCACATTCATAGAAAGTTTAGAAAATACCTTGTAATAATTATGTTGTATTATTAGTACTAAATACTAATGTTCTCGTTTCGAAGGTACTGTGGTATTAACTACTTATTAAAACTTTGCTATAAAGTAATTTATTAATAGATTATACTTAATACATACCTATTTTTTTTTCCATTTTCTATGTGAAGTAACCACACTATCCAGTCGTTTCTAAAAATCAGATGTAGGTATGTACAAAGTAGCTTTTTATTTATTTTGTCTCACAAAGTTTAGCACTAGTCTAGTAATATTAGTAATACCTAGTTAGTTTTTTTTTTGTATTATTTCGTGGAGGGGCCACTTAAGTCTGCCATTTTAGAGGATAACTTGACTTAGGTATAAAAAACATTTTTAAGTTACAACAGGTGCTAACTTACCAATTATCATAATAAATTCTTGTACAAGTTTTAAAAAGAAATAAGTAGGTACAAGCAACTACTATAGTTTCGTATAATAGTCCAGCATCGAATAGGTACCTACCTACTTTAATATGATTAAGTAATTTATAAGTCTGGTCTGGTAATTTAGAAATATAAGCTTTAATAAATATTGAATTCTATACTTAAGTAGGTATTTTGATTGTACTTACTTACTTTTTATTTTTGTTTGCTTTTAAGTATTGAGATTCATTTACTATGTAAAGTTGTGATAAAATCATAATAAAATCTTTAAAATAACTACAGCATTGTCACTGCACCTACCTATTCTTAATTTCTTTAGTCTTCAAAAAGGGTCATTTTGTTTAAATAGATTTACATAGTAGAGTTATACACTTTCGATTGTAACTTTCGCATCCTTTTTTGACGTGTTTAACATCTTATAAATCGATGAACGCCGGCTGCATGCGCGAAAAAGTGTCACGTTCCGCGAGCGAAAGCGCGAAACAAGCAAAAAGAGGCACGATCGGTGTTAAACCTATTTTTGATTGTGAACCCATAGTCTTAGTAAGCTGTAGATAGTTAGACAAATCAAAACTAGATGACGCTGCTGTCAAAATGGACAAAAGTGTTAAAAATCGCTGATCAAAAAGTGCGGGCCCCAGTGGCAGTGGCATCAGCCAACGATTGTAATTTCTTTCGAACTCAATATCATGAAAAATTAAGTGTAGGCACAAAAATGTCAATGCTTAGTGTATTTCAAAAATAATATCTGGGATATCCAGTGAACGCGGGAGACCGAGCTCTACTCGGGTGCATAACGCCATCTAGTGATTCAATTACGAACCACATTGCACTTGTAAATATTTTTGCGTGAAAATGCCGAGAAAACAGCTTTTCCCAGATAAGAGACCTACCTAGATCGATTTTTCACCCCCATAAACACCCGTACTGCAAACATTGAAATCGTTATAGCCCTTTTCGAGAAGGTCAATACAAACAAACTTCTAACTTCACACATCAAACAAATATTGCTCGTTTATTAGAATAGGATATACATAGAGGTTGATTTATAAGAGTATGTAGGAAAAAATTGATAGATGACCAATCTATCAATCAAAATATTTAGCTCCAAATAAAAATAACAAATTGACCTCACTCCAAATAAAAATGTCAAAAGTAAAGCTGTGGTCAAGGAATTTCTATACTGTGGTAGATTTTAAAAGATCATGTGGCAACATTATTTCTGACATTCACCTGTCAAACCAAAACGTCACGTCACATGTCAACCCCGACGATCTAACGTCAAGATCGTACAATACAACGCGAAAGTAAAAAATGAGCACTAGGTATTTACGCCTAGAAAAATGTTTAACAAAGTAATCCAACGCGCCCTCAAGTTCCGCCTAAAGAAGAACTATCCTACCAACATCTACGACCTGTCCCGTGGGTCGGCCATCGCGATACGCCGGCCATATTCCGATGAAGTGAGGCGCGCGCAGTCGCAGACGGTAGCGGCGCCGGGCCCGACTATATTCGACAAGATCATTTCTAAGGAGATCAAGGCGGATATAATCTATGAGGATGAGCTGTGTATCGCGTTCAATGATGTGTCTCCGCAGGCGCCTGTGCATTTTCTCGTAATTCCTAAGAGAAGGATCGCACGGCTACAGGATGCTGAGGCAGGAGACGCAGAGGTAACAATCCACTTGCTTATTATGGATTAAGTGCGCCTTAGGCTGTGTCCTCAGTAGGCAAACTGTGAGCGGCCGACTGAGTTTGCGGCGTATCGGTTTAGTACGCTCTTCCATATTTGAAATGGAGTGTCCACAGTTTGCTAGTTTGCGCTCACTGTACGCAGTTTGCAGCGTTACGCGCAAAACTAGCAAACTGTGGACACTCCATTTCAAATATGGAAGAGCGTACTAAACTGATACGCCGCAAACTCAGTCAGCCACTCACAGTTTGCCTACTGGGGACACAGCCTTATGGACCGTCGAACTGGGCAGCTGTATTTTTATAGTAAAAGACCTGAGATTATTTCATTTGCAAGCCAACTCCATCTCAACAATGACCAACACAGTACAGTGTCCCATTGAGTACCTTTACATCTCTACTAGATGATTTATACAGTTTCAGGAGGCAATAATATGTGTGGGTATGACTTAGCCACAGGTTTCCTCACAATTTTTTCCTTCACTATTTAGAGCTTGTGTTAATTCACATGTAAATTTCGACAACCAAGCTTCGAACCCACGACCTTCGGATTGATGTCAGGTCTCGGCTGAGCACCCATTGAGTGCAGGCTTATGATTTTGTATAAATCACCTTTTGACTTTTGTGGTGCAGCAGGTGAAGGCCCGCCTGATACACAGCAATATTATTGTTAAAAATAAAGAAAAAAATTAAAGTGGTGTACAAAATTAAACGCATACCTTAATTAAACAGTAAGGCCTCGCCTCAACATTCCAACACTATCAGTGACACAGAATATTACATACCTAGTGTCCTTATTTTATTCTCTCTATCCTACTAATATTATACCTAAATGAGAGAAGTTTGTGTGTATGTTTGTCCGGATGTAGCAGGTCGTGGGTTCAAATCATGGCCGAGCATCAATAAATCAATAAATAATTCTTCTTTCTTTCCTTCATTGTAATGTTAATTTCAGCAAAAGGTAGGTCAGCAACAAAAATCTATGAACAAAAATTGTTTTTATAATTTAAATATCTTCAGTCAGATTTTCATCAAAAGTTGAATCAAGATTGTGAATTCGCCTTAGTCTTTATGTAAGTATTTGAGAAGGAACTTAAAAATTGTAGTCATTATTATTATTATTATTTTTTTTATTTCAATTATGACGGCAGAGTTTTATAAAACTACAATTGTTGATCAACTTTCGTTGCTGACTGTACCAACTGACTGTACCTCTGACTACCCCTAGACATCTCCAAAGGATCTTGCATGCTTAAAAATCTGAATGTCTATTGCGCCTTGTGGCTGGACAGCTGTTTAGTCAGAGAGTTCAATGTCCTTTAAAGATTTCAAAGGGGGTTAGTAAGGGGCACGTCTAAATTCACCATCCCACATTTCATAGAAGTTATCATTCCATATGTGACGCGGCATGCAAGCCCAGTAATAATAATACTAACAATAATATTATTTCGTAATTTTTGGCTACAAAATAGAATAATAACTTACTCTACAACCCATATCAATATACACCTTTAAAATTATCATACATAAATAAACTTAAAACTAATTTGTATGCAGAAGTGTTTCAAACAACAAAAGACTCAAAATCCAACACGTTAAAGTAGATATTTCAATGTGTCGGCAGTGACGCGGTCTTATCTTACGATCACGCACGACATTCCACAGCAATTACTCAACAATTACACAGATAGACGATAGTGATAGCGATTGTGCTGAGGTACAGTCAGCCTCGCGGTTATTACACACGGGAATTAATCACGTCATAAATATCAATTATCTTTTTTAAACTTTCGCGATCAGCTTGGATATTTTGTAACACACGTAAAGTCGCTAACTCGGATTCGTTCCAACAAAAGTAGTTTTCTTACGATGAATACTTTGAAATGGTAGAAGATGGTTGAAAAAAGTGATAGACATTCATGTTTGTGGTCTATAATAAATATGTAAAGTAATTTTGCATTAAATAACTTTAATGTTGTTCGTAAAAAATCAAATCGTTGGAACGAATCCGAGTTAGCGACTTTACGTGTGAAACAAAATATCCCAGCAGAACACATTCTAAATATATAATGTATTCGGGTATTTAATTTATCACGTAAGAGTAGGTAGTCGAAAGTATATGTATGTTTTGATTGTTTTGTCTGATTGTTTGATTTTATTAACTGCCCTGATCACTTACATTTGACGCTGACTGTACCCAGTTATTGTACTGATAAGGGTTATTGTTTACGATTTACTTGCGACTAATTAGCTGGCATTTCCCATCGACATCTATGGCTTTCCACAAATAGTTTGTTTTTAGGACACTTGCTCTGCCCATTAGGGCTATTAGGAGGCCTAAAAACTTCGTCACCAGAGTTGAGGCCTTCACCAACTTGCTAACTTTTAGTAGGTGAAGGATCAGCAGTAACAATTAGATATAATAACATAATAAACCTTCCCAAAAATTTATTACTATTATTTTTTATTTGGTAATCTCTGAAACTACTGATCCAATTCTAAAAATTATTTTACTACTAGGAAGCTACGTTACGTTAACGTTACGTCGTTCGTTACTATACGTGACGTTACGACGTAACCTGGAGAAAACGGGAATGTAAGGGACATTCCCGTTTTATACAGGTACTGCGTCAGCGAAGACGTGGGCTAGAAAATGTGGACTCTTTCCAGAAATCCCCTGCGAAAGGGATTTTTGGCTTTGTGCAAGATTATTTTATCAAAAAAAATAAAAATTCTTTATTTCAGACTTTCATTCATATTGTTAGTATGATAACCTAATGAACTATGTTAGTATTAGTAGGTAGACTAGGTAGGCGACTATAATAGGCAAAAATCAGTTATCAATAAAGGTTTCTGTTTGTTTTTCCCCAGCTCCTCGGCCACTTGATGCTAGTAGCCCGCTCGCTGGGCGCCGCCCGCGCCCCCTCCGGCTGGCGGCTGGTCGTGAACAACGGTCGTGACGGTGCGCAGTCCGTCTACCATCTACACTTGCACGTGCTCGGCGGACGGCAGATGGGCTGGCCGCCCGGGTAGGGACCAGTCGTATACGGGAAGGCCGAGTGTATGGTGAAGATAAGTTATAATCTGACCAATAATTCGCTTGAAAGATAGCTATTGGCTATTAGGTCAAAGTCCAAAATATTGTTTCACACTAAGACCAATATTGTATTCAATGAGTCAGCGACTGAACAAAGTCAATGTGAATGTTCGAAAACTGAAAAACACATGAAAAATTAATTGTGTAATAAAAAATTGTGTAGGTAATTAAAAAGTGCCCAAACAAGATTTAAAAGAGAAAAACATGTAATCATGTATCTTATAAAGAAAAACAATTAATAACACTCATTGAGCGAGTTATTAACATAGGATTTGAACTGTTAGTTCAATTGATTGATTTGACTTGTTCTAGCTGTTCAATTATTTTGACGAAATTCCCATTTCACAATTCACAAAGCACGCACTCGTACTGTCAAGTCTTGAATCGAATTATTGGTTAGACTAAACAAATAATGATAAATAACAAAAAGTAGTGATCTTGATTCAGATAAACTAATTTTTAAAGATGCAACTGTACATCTGTTTACTATCCAGTGTCCAGCCATTAGCGGCCTTTACACGATAGAGTTTTTACCACGGATCTGGACTGTACAGATATCTGTACAGATAACCGCGGATAAAACTGTCAAAGGTTGGAATGGCGCGTGCTATTTCCCGCGGCATCTGGACTGTACAGATATCTCTGCGTCTGGACTGTACAGATATCTCTGCGTGTAAATGCTGCTATTCAATTTATTAATGGTTGACTTTGCAAAAAAAAAACGCTTTTTTAAATTAAATGCAAAACAACTTGTGAAATACCATTCGTAATTAAAATTAATCTTGCATTTATATGTGGTAACTACTTTTAGTTAAAGCATAACGTTATTTTTTTCTCAAAATTCACATTTATACACATTTCAACGCCGGATATTCGGTTATTTATAATCCGGTATCCAGTAAAATCACTATCCATTAGTGATTTCAGTAAATATTGTACCTATAACTTAGGTCTTTAGGTACAAATCTTTACTAGATGATTTATAGTGTCAGGAGGCAATATTTTGCCTACACTTAAAGGGACACTGTAGTAACTACTGACGGTATAGTCTTGTTACAACCTTTATAACATTTCTATGCCATTTTTATAACTTAAATGTCTCGTTCAAATCATTTTTGTGTTGTCCGATTGAGACCAACATCCAGACCTAATATTTAGATATTAGGTTTGGTTATAAATATTAAGAAATATCCTAACTCAATGTTTAGATATTTATTGTCAATACGATATTTTGTTGCTTTTTAGCATTTTCCCTCAAATTAGGATTGTAAGAAGTGGGATATAAGTTTTAAGTTTTAACGTAAAATTTGGATCGATTTTAAGTCCAAGACAAATGTGCCTTATTAATATTGCAGCTTTGACTAACTTTGATCCAAATTTTACGTTAAAATCATCAGGTGTGTAAGTTTTGTTAAAAGCAAAAGTTATTACAGCTTAGTTGATTATTTTTTAATTAGATTTCCATCTTGTCTCGGCTATTGTTTATTAGTCACAGATTAAGAGATTCAAAATTAATAAAACCCACTTCTCAATAGTTAAATTTTTAAACATTTTGCACAAAACTTATTTATGTCACAAAATATCTATAATGTCTTATTAAATTTAACTTAATTTGATAACTATATCTGTTCTTGTTTTTTTTTCTTTGAGAAGGAAACTGTGTTATGTCAAGTTAAGTTTCATTTAATGCTTATCTAGAACTTGTTATAAAAAATATTTTTGTGTCAAGTTATTTTATTTTTAGAAAAGGTGTCATAATGAAGCCATTGATTTAAATAATCCTAGTTAGTGCAATAATTCGGCCAAATTTGTAATAATTTTATTAATAGGGATTTATTTTAATCAAAATATTTTTATAATATTTTAAACGAGATGCCACAGTTTAACGTTGTTCTGACGGACGCTCGCGCACACAAGTAGAAACCAAAAAGTTTAATTTAACTTAAGATTTTTAATTTAACTTAAAAGTTTTATTTAACTTAACGTTTTAATTTGACTTTGCTTGTGAAACTGTTCAAGTACAAATAGGGAGCGATTTTGTGTAGAGTTTGAGGATTGTGATAATGATGATGATGAAAATACATGTATAATCATGCACGAGTAGATACTTGTCTTGCAAAAAAATTGGCTAAACATATAAATTACAGTGAGTTTTTCCATTAAATAATTCCACATGATAGTTTATTCGATTGAAAAAACAGTGTGTATTATTATTAATGTTATTTAGAATATAAAAATAATCTTTGTTGATATTAGATTGGTTTTCGTTTTTATTTTTTGATGCACTGAATTTTTAACCCTTGTTAAAACAAATACCTCATTAGATATTAGTAACTTTAACTAGTTTTTCGTTGTTTTAAATAACATTTTTAGTAAGTAGTTACAAAGACTGATATATTTTTACAAAATCGCTACCCTGATGACAAATTTTACAAGATTCGTCCACTCTCAGATCAAGTGAAAAGGTTTAATATAATTTTACAAAATTAATACTAAATAACATAAAATATAAAAATAATAATAATAAAATTAATTAATGAAACAATCACGTGAAATTTCAAAAACCAAATAAATTGCCAAAGTAGTTACATTTGTTTTAAATTAGGTTATCAATAATATTACAAAATAGTTTTGTTAATGATCTGAGAATTAAGAATCTCGTAGTATTTGTCGATGCAGTTGACAGAATTCTAGTCAGAATTAAAACAGCGACTTGTGTTGTTGTCTGTACCGTGTTTTAAGCTGTGGTAATCCGAATGCAGATACATTTTAATACTTAAGCCAATAGATAAGTTAGCAGTATTTTTTTCTCGGCAGTGACCTTAAAAAACCCACGGGAGCTCTGTGAGTAAACAGTAGACATGCTTTTCTCCCTTTCTTAGGAACTTACGTACCTACCTACCAATTTTATATTCATGATAATGTCTTCGAGCCCTCGAGAACTTCACGTCGGTAAGTTCGTTTAATCATAAATTTATTATCTTATCTTTTAAATGTTACTGTAAATTATATAAGTTTAATAAAAAGTTTGAAATAAAACCAAAGTAGAGACAATTAAAATTAATTAATTGATTCTAGTATTTGTGAATAGGCTAAAGTTGTATCAAATTCAGCTTAGCTTTTGAGTGTTAGGATGTATCTGCGTTCACGTTTATTTAGTTTTAATCATTTTTGAGCATATCTTTAGAATAGTCGTTTTTCTTTATTTAGTATCTTGGCTCGGCTGGGGATTTGGAATAATTTGTACTCTATTTCTGAGAGAATAAGGTTTAAAAAATGTTTACGTAATTTTTAAGAAAAAAATTATAATTTTAGTGATTGAAAACGTTTAACGTTAGTCATTGAAATGATATAAAAACTTAAAGCCATATTGATTTAAAAATAATGTAAATTGTTTGTTGTAAAGTGAATATCCTATTTAAACATTAATTTCTAAAATTCCAAATTAAACAGAAGAGCCATTAGCAAGTAGTGGTTGTGGGTGCGACGCGCGGCTATTCCCATTTTGATGCGGTTTTCAAAATGCGCAGAATGCTCGCGCGCCGATCAAAGTCCGTTCCGAATTTAAGTATCTTTAAATTCTGTAACCAAAGGTTTATTATTAAATAATTTTTATTATTGAAAGTGTTTTTTTATTTAACGTGCCTTTACAATGACATGCCGATTACAGGAAAAATTAAAGTACCTAATTAAAAAACATCTCTAAGCTTCATTTATTACCTACTATGGAAAAATTATTTGAAAATATTTGTAGTTTTTCAATTTTTTTGATTGACTGTACCTACCTAAATTTTTCATACTTTAGTCAAAGTACCTAGTAGGTAGGGTTAAGTATATAATTATACTTTAGGCCAATCAAATTAATGATAAATTGAAACTAAGTAAACTGCACTCAGTGGGTACTTACAGTCAGCGAAAAAACGATGAACATTTTGAGTTTTTCAAATAACTTTTTCTTTACGTTAGGTCACGTTATGTGCGTGTAACTTTTATTTGAAATAAGTAATAGGTAGATAGAGCAGGGAAAAGCATCTAATATTAGCTAAAATTTTGTTTATAACTCCACTAGGTTCAGGTATTACATAGGTACCTACGATTAGGTAGGTAACCTACCTACCTATAAAAAAGTAAAACTCAAAATGTTCATCGATTTTTGTCGCTGACTGTAGGTATCTAGATACCTCGTAGACGTCCCAGTGACGGCACCCGTGGACAATCGGCCTTGGTTTAAAAAAAACCATCACGTCAGAACAAAAGTTTTTATTGATCTTATAAAACTTGAAACATTAATTTTACAAAACACATTTCCTAAGAATCTGTTCTAAAAACGAAGGACCACCATTTCTTAAGAATCTGCTCTAAAAACGAAGGACCACCTTAAAGATAGTAAGGGGGGCAAGGCAAGGGCGCGGGGTAGGCCGGCGCACAACCACAGGGCGCATACGGGAGCGCTAGTGGGGCACAACCACAGGGCAGGGTCGCTTCGAGCAGCGGACCGGCCGCCGACAACGCAGACGTCAACACCGTCGGCAGCGCAGCTTCTAGCAACGGAGGTAGAGTCGCAGTAATCGCGTCCGATAAACTCAGCGCTAGGACCGGTGCGAGGGTAGGGAGGGCAGGCGCGATCGCGCCTAGAGCGGGCCCGTAACCACAAGTGCATGGCGGGGGAGGCGCGGGGAGAACTAGCGGGGCCTGGGCACAGCAGGGAGAGGGCAGCACTAGAGGCGCAGGGCACGCTGGGGCACAGGGGTAAGACGGGGCGCAGGGGTAAGAAGGGGGACAGGGGTAGGCGGGGGCGCAGGAGCAGGTAGGGGACGCGCAAGGCGAGGGGAGGGTATAGGCGTATTGGGCGCTGGCGCTCTGAAAATGAAAGATTATGTAAAGAAATAAAATTATAAATTATTAATTCATCTTAGTAGGTAGGTATACCAGCGGAAGAGTTTCTTTGAAAGCGCTAATCTCAGGAACTAGGTACCAGTCGTATTTGAAAAATTATTTCTGTATTTAATTTAATAGCTACCTACTTAAACTCTTGAGGAAGGCAACTTTTCATAATCGTCATTACTCGTACCAAATAGGTACCTACTACTAGGTATCACTACGGGGCACCGGCACCGCCGCGAGGGTGCTGCTAGTAAGTAAGTAAAGTAATAATTCAGAAATAAACCAAGCCCAAACAATTACCTACGTACCTACCTACTTATAAATAAAAACCGGTCAAGTGCGAGTCGAACTCGTACGCCGAGGGTTCCGTGCCTAGCCATGGTGCCAATTAAGCTAGTCCGCTTAATTGTATGAGCGCCCATACAACTCGGAGGACAATTTTAATTGGCGTCAACTATGTATGTATGGGAACACCCTTTAATTTTCAACTTTTTTAACTTTTTGGAATTTTTCCTTTATTTGTGCTCTAAGACCTTGCTTTTTGCCAAATTTCGTTATTCTAGGTCAACGGGAACTATCATTTAGGTTTTCGACCCAAAACCTCTAGGGTACTTCCGGTTGACCTAGAATTGTCAATTTTGGTTACAAGCAAGGTCTTCCAGCACAAGTAAAGGAAAAATTCCGAAAAATAAAAAAATTTGATAATTAAGGTAAGTTTTGGTACTCACAAGTTTTCACGAAAACCTAAATTTGCCTATATCTTTTTATAGTGTTGACTCAGGACCTTGATTTTTATACTCACAGTAGGGACTATAGACCTTAGTATATGGTATAAACAACTTGCTAGCTCTACCCGTTCCTGAGATAATCGATGGTGACACACGGACAGACGGATAGACAGACGGACAAGAAAGTGATCTTATAAGGGTTCCTTTTTTTTACCTTTTAAGGTACGGAACCCTAAAAAATGAAAATTCCCCGACATTTTTATCCCTTTAAGAACTAGAAAAGAGCTGATGATCGTCAAACGCCTGAACAGATCTTCATAAATTATACATAGGAACCATCTCGATCACGTCAGGTTTCAAACAAAAAAAAAACTGTATCAAAATCGGTCCATCTATTCAGTAGCTATGATGTCACAGACACACACTGCAAACTTTAACACCCCTTTTTTCGTCGGGGGTTAATAATACCCCTCTTTTTCATCGGGGGTTAATAATACCCCTCGTTTTCGTCGGGGGTTATTAATACCCCCCTTTTTCGTCGGGGTTGAATGAAAGGTAAGTAGGTAGTAAGTGATCTCACCTGCCAGACAGCCACAGCGCAGATAATGAGAACAGCGTTCATGTCGAAGGTTGAGGTCGGACTCTCTCTTGGCCACTCCCCGCCGCCCTATATTCCGACCCTTATCGACGAACACGCAATGTCGAACGCCTATTTCGATATTACGGAGAAAGTTTCGAAAGTAAACGCTGTGGAAATTAAGTTGCGTTTTTTTGTTATCTGTAGAAAAGTTTGTAAAGAGGTTTTAATTGTGTAAACTTCAAAACGCGTTTATTGCCATGCGGCTGCAGTGCCTTTCAAGCTCAGAGAAAGGTAGGTATTTTGTCTTGAGCTTTCAAAGGGGGATCACAGCACCACCTTTAAGTTCATCAATTTAACTAGGATCCTGTCTTTTCTAAATATAAGTCTAAGATATTTAGATCATTGGATCTAAATATCTTAGACGGAGAGCACACCTATCCGCATCGGCATCCCCAGAAAAGACAGGGGCCCTAGCCGTATTACACTATCTATCGTCGCTGTAGAATAGAACACTTCAAAATGTATAGGAATTGACGTTCTGACCACGTGACTCATCACCTAAGGTGATATGCGTCAATATGGCTAGGGGGACAGAATCCTAGTAGAATTGTTTTGTGATAAATCGCAGGTAGGTAGGTAGGTACTTACCTAGATATGCCTATGATTCCTATGCTATTTTATTATTATTTGGAAAACCAACAGTTATATATACCTACAACTTAAAAACCTAGAATAAATAACAGAGCCAATTATAGGATTTCACTGACGATCAATAATATATGAACACTATAAACAACGCGCCTTCCTGAAAAGTGATGCGTGTTCGCTGTCCTCAGAAAATTAAATTATTTGCATTATAATTAAAACAGCAGTGTGATTTTAATAGATATTTATTTAAATTCAACTTTGCTATGTACAGCCTCAATGTTACATAATTACCGACCTAAATGAATTATTGCATTGATCCTGTCTATTTTGGCGCTTGCAGAAGTTTTATTTCATAAAAAGTATTTTTCGCTATTCGCGGTAGCTTTTGTGAGAAAGCCTTTAACTTCCCTTTGACTTCCCTATTGCTTTAAACAACTTTAACAACTTTGATGTTAAATTATCAAAATTAGCTTCTGCATTTTACGACATAGGTAGGTACTTTAATATTCCAGCAGGCGATTCACAACTTCTTACAACGAATGCCAAGATCCGTTGGAAGAAGTGTACTGCGTTTCATTATTATGGATCTGTTACTTTTTATTCTAAAACAGTATTTTATTAATTACTAATTTATATATTAACACCTAGCTGTCCCGACGAATGTACCGCCTCAGCTACTCCCTAAACTAAAAACGTATCAATTTTTGTAGCTCAGCTTATGTTCGTTTAATGTTCCGAATACAGTTACAACCAACGTAAGCTGAACTGAGATATATCGTTTTCGATTTTGGCAGTAAGTACCCAGAATTCGAGATATCAAAAAAGCCGTTCCATCCAAAATGTATGAAAAAATTAATTTTCTTCGTAAATTTTTCATGAATTATTCCGATGTTTTATTTATTCTACTTCTCGGGGCGGAGACCCCCCACTTTGCTTTATATAGGTACTTACCTATTTAGTTCTAAATATGTTAGCATCTAACAATTACTAAACGCATCAATATTGCTACAAATTATAAGTTATCTAAATAATTGTACAAATGTTTTTTTTATTTTTCGTGTATTTAATAAACCTACACAATATGTATTATATAAAACACCGCGTTAATGAGATAGGTACTATAAATTATATACTCCTAGCCCTTAGTCTAGAAACTGTATATTTCAACCTTAAATAAATAAAATAAAATGTACATTTTTTCCAGTAAACTTATTTAATTTTTACTATCTTAATTCGTCGCATATTGAAAATGAAACGTGCACCCACTGTATAACTACTATAGAAGTCACTACCTATAGGTTTGTTTAAATTAAAAAAAAACTTTGATTTTTGGTGTTACATAAGTACTTACCTATTATCGCCTTTGTTCCAATTTGCGATTTTAGGTATAATGAATAACAATATTATTAGAGTAATATTATCGTGAAAATTATTAAATTCATTAATGTGTTTGACCTTTTTCAATTCATAATTTTGAAAATTAAATGAAATTATGATCACGACTGTATCAGTCCAAAGGCGCGGTAGACGTTACGATACAATGTCTATTTCATACTATGGTTGTAGTCAATTGTTATAAGTATTACATGACATTTATTTTCAACTTTGAATCATGTTATATAACCTGACACGTTATATGTTTCTAGTGTCTATTTATACCCCCGCTACTACCTATTTATTTATTCCTTAGGCTGTGTCCCCAGTAGGCAAACTGTGAGCGGCCGACTGAGTTTGCGGCGTATCGGTTTAGTACGCTCTTCCATATATTTGAAATGGAGTGTCCACAGTTTGCTAGTTTTGCGCGTAACGCTGCAAACTGCGTACAGTGAGCGCAAAACTAGCAAACTGTGGACACTCCATTTCAAATATATAGAACGGCGTAATAAGCCGATACGCCGCAAACTCAGTCGGCCGCTAACAGTTTGCCTACTACTGGGGACACAGCCTTACTGTTGTCACAACATACTACATAACTTGACATATTGTATTATAGATACATATTATGTATTCGGGTATTTATCACGTAAGTAAATTACCTTTTTATTTAGACCGATGTTACTAGATTGCAGCCGTGGTCGCGGGAAGAATGCGTGATAAATACCCGGATACATAATTATGTATTTAAAATGTGTTCTGATCGCGAAAGTTTAAAAAAGATCTATTGTTTTATTACATGACATATTGACTTCCAACTATTGTTACATGTTATATTACTCGACGTGACATATAAATCTTGACAAAATGTTATATAACGGGAGACATAATATGCATGTAGTATATACTAGGCTAGGTATGAGTATGTGTCGAGCGCGTGCGGCGCTCTTTCTAGATATTGTTTATCTATGAGCGCCTCTATACACTTCTTGACATAATGTTATATTTCTTGACATACCTACTGTTATATTACCTGACATAATGTTATATTACATGACATATTGACTTCCGTGTATTACATGTTATATAAACTCGAGGTGTTATTTTATTTATTTATTTAGGTTATATATCGTGACAGGTAATATGTTAGTATATACTAGGCTAGGTATGAGTACGTGTCTAGCGCGTGCGGTGCCCGCTCTAGATATTGCTTGTCTATGAGCGCCTCTATACACTTCTTGACATCATGTTATATTACATTACATATTGACTTCCATGTATTACTCGACATATAAATGTTATATAAACTCGAAGTGTTATTTTATTTATTTATTTATTCTGGTTAGGTATATAACGTGAGACATAATATGCATGTAGTATATACTAGGCTAGGTATGAGTATGTGTCGAGCGCGTGCGGTGCCCGCTCTAGATATTGCTTGTCTATGAGCGCCTCTATGCATTTCTTGATCATTGCGACGGAGGGCGCGAAGGCGCTGCGAGCCTGCGATACTACCTCTTGAACCAATTCCGTGTGACGGAGGATCTGAGGAGGAAATGTTATGATATAATAATATTATACAGTTCGGCCGACGGATCTAGGCGTGCGTGAAGTCAGGCTTTTCGCTGCGCAGTAGAAAATTTTGTATGAAAAAGTTGCACTGCGCATCGAAACGGCTAACTTCACGAACGTCGAGATCCGTTGGCCGTACTGTAATGAACGCGGCGAAATTTAGTTATAGCTACTTAGGTAGAATATACGCAGCTTTGTTTATATCACTCAAGAAAACTAAAAGATAGCAGAGATATTATTATTATTATATGATGTCAAAAAGAGATCAATTATGTGAGTGCTGTAAGCATGTGTAACATCGGAGCAAGACAAAGTGAGACTGTGTTGACTCAAGCTAATTAGCTTGAGTTTTGTTCGCCACGCGCGGAGTACAACATAGGTACTAATTCTATAAAGCAGAAGAGTTTTTTAGTTTGAACGCGCTAATCTCAGGAACTACCAGTCCGATTTGAAAAATTCTTTCTGCATTTGATAGCTAAACCACAGAATACTAGTACTACGTACAGAAGGGTCACTTCGGGAGTAAATTTGTTTAAATAGAGACTCTCGCGGCGAAGCTATAAAGTGCAATTCAACTCGCCTATGGGCCTATTACCTATCGAGATATTTGCCTAAACATTCCCATCCTGCTCTAATGCGTAACTGTGTCACTGTCTGGCGCGGTGTGACGCGACTCGTAAGGGTTGTCGAATTTTCGCTTGCGACAACACAAATAAATTAATTTATTTTATCTGTCACAAAAACAGTACCTACTTAAGTTCTAAAATAAGTAGGCCTAAATATAATTTAATCTACCGTTACCACAGAATAAATAATAGTAAGTAGGTACTACGTATTGTACGTAGGTAGGTGAAGTATAGTCGTATTGCTCATTATACGGACTAAAATTGAAGGAAAAATTACATTTTTTCCTTCACTTTTAGTCCGTATAATGAGCAATACGTCTATAGGTAGATACATTATTATCTCGTTCGTTTTGTAAACAATTGCATTTCAAAATATCTATACCTTCATACCTACCTAGACATCGATCAGACACACACAATCATCATCATCACACAACTAGACCGGGAGCCGTTATCCGATAATCACCCTTTTAATGTTAGGTTTGCAATCACATTTGCAATTTAATGCACGGCCAGGACTCGAACCCACGACCTTCGACTCGAAAGTTGAGGTACTAATCACTTCGACCAACATGGCTCTATGAATGTAATGTAACTTCTAAACGCTTACAATTATTATATTAAGTAGGTTAGGTACCTACTTAATGGATAAGTTACTTTTAGGTACATATGTAAATAAACAAAACTGTAGGTACCTACCTACCTACAGTTTTGTAGGTGTATTATGTTTGTTTATTTGTAAACAGGTACCTATTCAATCAAAAAGGAATCGAATAGGTACCTATAAAATCTCGTTTTCATTATGCACCTACAGTTACAGAGTAAAAGTAAGTACCTACCTAGGTATTTATTGATGATTTATTTAAATAGGTACTTACAACAAATTATAGAAAAGCTTAGTAGGTACCTACCAACCTTTCAATATCTTCCGGAATTTTGTGGAATGTTAATGTCCATTCATTGCTTTTCCTTTTGTTTAGACACCCGTAGACACAGCAGTATCTTTTATACGGATTAGATCGTTTAGTCATCGTGCAAAAATCAAAAGAAACGATGTATACGAGATCACGATAATTACGCACAATACGTCTAGTCCGCAAGCCGAGCGAGCGGCAAGTGGCAACCTATTGGTGCTGTTACACCTAACGAGTACAGTGGCGAGTCAGTGCCCTCGGCCGAGCGCTCGGTTGGTATAAACACTTTAACGAGTACTCGGCCGAGTGCTAGGTCGAGCAGAGAGGCGAGACAGTCACTAGAATCCCAATCTGTTTACTAGGCCGAGTACCCACCTCCCCGCTTCATTCTTCTGCCCCCGCAGCGACTCGGTATCCCACTCGGCACGCATGAACACGCACTCGCTTGTTACTCGGCCACTCGCCACTCGTTCGTTCGAAGCAGTTTGTATTGTTTTTGTTTTTAAAATTTAAAATTATTATTATCTCAATTAAAATCCCACAATTCGTTAATAATGTCTGGTAACAGCCGGTTGAAAACTCTTTTAAATTCCTTTTTTTTTTCGATCCATTGCAGACGTTGCGTGATCAAATCTGAACTGACTCACCACTTTACAAATACGTGTGACCACCCACTCGGTTCGGCGACTCTCTCGGCCGAGAGCTCATTTACTGACTCGCCACTGTACTCGTTAGGTGTAACAGCACCATATGTCGCGCGCCGCCTCAGGCGGCGCGCGTCCGATAAATACCTAAAGTGAGAAGTGAGACAGGCCTGGCTAAACTCTTGAGGAAGGCTATAGGTTACTTTTCATCATCATCATCATCAGCATACACCATCACTACGGGGGCAACACCGCGAGGGCGCTGCTAGTACTTTATAACACCCAGACACAGAACAAACATCTATGTTCATCACCCAAATGTTTGTCCTGTGTGGGAATCGAACCCACGACCTACAGCGCAGAAGGCAGAGCTACTACCAACTGAGCCAATATTCCAGTCTTACTTATACTTGTCTTACTCTTACTTATAATAAGCTGTTTTAATCACGGTCGTTCAGTTGTTCTAGTATGTAGAATGAAGGTACAAACTTGTACAATTATTATTGATTAAGTCTTGTTCTGCGATAGCAGCGCCGCGTCTATCGTACTTCAGTGATGGCGCGTACTCTACGTTATATTCTTTAATGTTTGGTGAACATGGTGGAATCGTTTCCCAAAGGCTGAGTAGGTGGAATCTCTGCAACAGGCCTATCTGGCACACTTGCCCGTGCTCTATAGACACACAGATGTTGTCGGATAGTCCTACTTATGTCTAACTCCGTTGTAAACTTTGCTTGCGAGTTCTAGACATGTTGATGTTGAGTGGCGCCATCTGTAGTGCGTAGCATGTTTCTGTAGTTCATCTAACGACAGGTAGATGTCGCTACAAATTCAAGGTGAAGAATTTTAAGTATCCCCTATTGTTTTTCGTAAAGATCGTAAGTAATATACATACCTTCCTCTGTTTCATGATGCGTACTATAGCGGCCTGTAGGTACATCTTGCGATCATCGTCACAGTGCGTAGACTCCGCCCCCTCACCGCCCCCACCGCCCCCACCACCGCCCCCCGACACACCCGACCCACCTGGAAGGGGTAAATATAAGTAGAAAGTTACAATGTGAAAGATATGTTAAAAAACTAAATTACCTAATGCGAAAGTTTGGATGTATGTATGTTTGTTCCTCTATCTCTTGACAACCACTGAACCGAACCGATTTAGATGTAAAACATAGAAAGATATACAATGACCGGGAATAGGACATAGGCTTCTTTTTATACCGGAAAAATGCACGATTTCCGTGAGATAAAAAGTAGTAGGCCCGACATCCGCTAGAAATATCTAATTCTATAGAACCTACTTATATTGTAAATGCGAAAGTTTGTGAGCATGCATGGATATCTGGATGTTTGTCACTCTTTCACGCAAAAACTACTGAACGGATTTTAATGAAACTTGAAATTTAGATAGTTTATGGCCTGGAATAACACATTGGCTATATATTGTTTATATTCAGGTCACGCGAGCGAAAGGTTGTACATTATAAATGTGTAACTAACCCTTATATTAGCAAACATATGTTTGCAGGGAGAAAGAAGCAAGCTTAAAATGGTTGCTGAAGCAGAATTACAATATGAAATGAACTACCGTCCCTTTTCACTCTCAGTCAATGAAAAATGATGGCATATAGTTCAATTCCTATTGCGATTTTTACAAGTGGCTAAATTAAAAATTTTAAAAAACCGACTTCAATACAAGCGTTATTGGGTAAGGCTAAGGGTGAGCTGATTAAAATGAGCCCAAACATGGATGTTCTACTGTTATTCACTGAGAAGTTCCATTGATCAGGTCCTGACTCCATCATCAGATCAGCCAGCCGTCACCATATTATTACATAGTAGTCGAAACTTGACCGACATGCTGAGTTCCAAGTTTCAGCTCAGTCGGCCAATTTACTGAGGAGTTCTGTTGAACAGCTCCTGACTCCATCATCAGATCAGTTCAATGTTACCATAATATTGAATTGTCATCGATAACCTACAAAGCTTTTAAAAAATATCCTAATCGCTTCAAGTGTGCCTATAAAATGTGAAGAGTTACCTCGATTTCTCCAAGATCCCATCATCAGATCCTGACCTGATGACCAAAAGGACCAATTGGAAAGTGTACCCTTTCAAACAAAAAAAGAATTTTTGAAATCGGTCGAGGCGTCTTCGAGTAATCGGTGAACATACATTAAAAAAAAAAAAAAGATTCCGACGAACTGAGAACCTCCTCCTTTTTTCGAAGTCGGTTAAAAACAGCGACCTTTTTCGTTGCCTTGCCATAACACAGTTCTATAACTATGTAGTACGGAAGGCAAAGTCTTCTAACTGTTTGCTTTGTAAACATATACTTATGTTACTATGAACGAAATAAATAAATACTGACCTTGGTGTGAAGGCAGCGTGGCACACATGAGTCGCACCTTGGTTCGCTTGCATGTGAAGTTCAGATTGAGCTGCAGTGTACCGGAACACTCCTCGTCTTCTGTACATAAGGGTAGACAGTGTCAGTGACAAAGTTAACAGTCAATAAGTAATTATTTAAAAGATTGTTTCAACACAAGATAATGGTGAGCAGATTCAAATGAGACGTGAGTGTCTATGTGTGTCAGAGTGAGCGTCAGTTTTAGTGTCAGTGTGAGTGTCAGTTTGAATGTCAGTTTAAATTTCAGTGAGTGACAGTGTGAGTGCCAGGGTGAGTGTCTCACAGTGAGTGTCAATGTGTGACAATGAGTGTTAGTGTGAGCGTCAGTGTGAGTCAGTGCGAGTGCCAGTGTGAGTCAGTGCGAGTGCCAGTGTGAGTCAGTTTGAGTGCCAGTGTGAGTCAGTGCGAGTGTCAGTGCGAGTGTCAGTGTGAGTGTCAGTGAGTCAGTGTGAGTGCCAGTGTGTGTCAGTGCGAGTGTCAGTGTGAGTGTCACTGTGATGTCAGTGTGAATGTCAGTGCGAGTGTCAGTGCGAGTGTCAGTGTGAGTGTCAGTGAGTCAGTGTGAGTGCCAGTGTGTGTCAGTGCGAGTGTCAGTGTGAGTGTCACTGTGATGTCAGTGTGAATGTCAGTGCGAGTGTCAGTGTGAGTGTCAGTGAGTCAGTGTGAGTGCCAGTGTGTGTCAGTGCGAGTGTCAGTGTGAGTGTCACTGTGATGTCAGTGTGAATGTCAGTGCGAGTGTCAGTGTGAGTGTCAGTGAGTCAGTGTGAGTGCCAGTGTGTGTCAGTGCGAGTGTCAGTGTGAGTGTCACTGTGATGTCAGTGTGAATGTCAGTGCGAGTGTCAGTGTGAGTGTGAGTGTTAGTACCGGGCACGCTGGGCTCCGCGATCAACAGTCCCGCGTCGAGCAGCGGGCGCAGGTGTCGGAGCCAGGCCTCGCCCTGCAGCTGGACCGTGTCCCTCACCTCTCTCAGTGTGAGTGTCAGTGTGTCAGTGTGAGTGTGAGTGTTAGTACCGGGCACGCTGGGCTCCGCGATCAACAGTCCCGCGTCGAGCAGCGGGCGCAGGTGTCGGAGCCAGGCCTCGCCCTGCAGCTGGACCGTGTCCCTCACCTCTCTCAGTGTGAGTGTCAGTGTGAGTGTGAGTGTTAGTACCGGGCACGCTGGGCTCCGCGATCAACAGTCCCGCGTCGAGCAGCGGGCGCAGGTGTCGGAGCCAGGCCTCGCCCTGCAGCTGGACCGTGTCCCTCACCTCTCTCAGTGTGAGTGTCAGTGTGTCAGTGTGAGTGTTAGTACCGGGCACGCTGGGCTCCGCGATCAACAGTCCCGCGTCGAGCAGCGGGCGCAGGTGTCGGAGCCAGGCCTCGCCCTGCAGCTGGACCGTGTCCCTCACCTCTCTCAGTGTGAGTGTCAGTGTGTCAGTGTGAGTGTGAGTGTTAGTACCGGGCACGCTGGGCTCCGCGATCAACAGTCCCGCGTCGAGCAGCGGGCGCAGGTGTCGGAGCCAGGCCTCGCCCTGCAGCTGGACCGTGTCCCTCACCTCTCTCAGTGTGAGTGTCAGTGTGTCAGTGTGAGTGTTAGTACCGGGCACGCTGGGCTCCGCGATCAACAGTCCCGCGTCGAGCAGCGGGCGCAGGTGTCGGAGCCAGGCCTCGCCCTGCAGCTGGACCGTGTCCCTCACCTCTCTCAGTGTGAGTGTCAGTGTGTCAGTGTGAGTGTGAGTGTTAGTACCGGGCACGCTGGGCTCCGCGATCAACAGTCCCGCGTCGAGCAGCGGGCGCAGGTGTCGGAGCCAGGCCTCGCCCTGCAGCTGGACCGTGTCCCTCACCTCTCTCAGTGTGAGTGTCAGTGTGTCAGTGTGAGTGTGAGTGTTAGTACCGGGCACGCTGGGCTCCGCGATCAACAGTCCCGCGTCGAGCAGCGGGCGCAGGTGTCGGAGCCAGGCCTCGCCCTGCAGCTGGACCGTGTCCCTCACCTCTCTCAGTGTGAGTGTCAGTGTGTCAGTGTGAGTGTGAGTGTTAGTACCGGGCACGCTGGGCTCCGCGATCAACAGTCCCGCGTCGAGCAGCGGGCGCAGGTGTCGGAGCCAGGCCTCGCCCTGCAGCTGGACCGTGTCCCTCACCTCTCTCAGTGTGAGTGTCAGTGTGAGTGTGAGTGTTAGTACCGGGCACGCTGGGCTCCGCGATCAACAGTCCCGCGTCGAGCAGCGGGCGCAGGTGTCGGAGCCAGGCCTCGCCCTGCAGCTGGACCGTGTCCCTCACCTCTCTCAGTGTGAGTGTCAGTGTGTCAGTGTGAGTGTGAGTGTTAGTACCGGGCACGCTGGGCTCCGCGATCAACAGTCCCGCGTCGAGCAGCGGGCGCAGGTGTCGGAGCCAGGCCTCGCCCTGCAGCTGGACCGTGTCCCTCACCTCTCTCAGTGTGAGTGTCAGTGTGAGTGTGAGTGTTAGTACCGGGCACGCTGGGCTCCGCGATCAACAGTCCCGCGTCGAGCAGCGGGCGCAGGTGTCGGAGCCAGGCCTCGCCCTGCAGCTGGACCGTGTCCCTCACCTCTCTCAGTGTGAGTGTCAGTGTGTCAGTGTGAGTGTTAGTACCGGGCACGCTGGGCTCCGCGATCAACAGTCCCGCGTCGAGCAGCGGGCGCAGGTGTCGGAGCCAGGCCTCGCCCTGCAGCTGGACCGTGTCCCTCACCTCTCTCAGTGTGAGTGTCAGTGTGTCAGTGTGAGTGTGAGTGTTAGTACCGGGCACGCTGGGCTCCGCGATCAACAGTCCCGCGTCGAGCAGCGGGCGCAGGTGTCGGAGCCAGGCCTCGCCCTGCAGCTGGACCGTGTCCCTCACCTCTCTCAGTGTGAGTGTCAGTGTGTCAGTGTGAGTGTGAGTGTTAGTACCGGGCACGCTGGGCTCCGCGATCAACAGTCCCGCGTCGAGCAGCGGGCGCAGGTGTCGGAGCCAGGCCTCGCCCTGCAGCTGGACCGTGTCCCTCACCTCTCTCAGTGTGAGTGTCAGTGTGAGTGTGAGTGTTAGTACCGGGCACGCTGGGCTCCGCGATCAACAGTCCCGCGTCGAGCAGCGGGCGCAGGTGTCGGAGCCAGGCCTCGCCCTGCAGCTGGACCGTGTCCCTCACCTCTCTCAGTGTGAGTGTCAGTGTGTCAGTGTGAGTGTGAGTGTTAGTACCGGGCACGCTGGGCTCCGCGATCAACAGTCCCGCGTCGAGCAGCGGGCGCAGGTGTCGGAGCCAGGCCTCGCCCTGCAGCTGGACCGTGTCCCTCACCTCTCTCAGTGTGAGTGTCAGTGTGAGTGTGAGTGTTAGTACCGGGCACGCTGGGCTCCGCGATCAACAGTCCCGCGTCGAGCAGCGGGCGCAGGTGTCGGAGCCAGGCCTCGCCCTGCAGCTGGACCGTGTCCCTCACCTCTCTCAGTGTGAGTGTCAGTGTGTCAGTGTGAGTGTTAGTACCGGGCACGCTGGGCTCCGCGATCAACAGTCCCGCGTCGAGCAGCGGGCGCAGGTGTCGGAGCCAGGCCTCGCCCTGCAGCTGGACCGTGTCCCTCACCTCTCTCAGTGTGAGTGTCAGTGTGTCAGTGTGAGTGTTAGTACCGGGCACGCTGGGCTCCGCGATCAACAGTCCCGCGTCGAGCAGCGGGCGCAGGTGTCGGAGCCAGGCCTCGCCCTGCAGCTGGACCGTGTCCCTCACCTCTCTCAGTGTGAATGTCAGTGCGAGTGTCAGTGTGAGTGTGAGTGTTAGTACCGGGCACGCTGGGCTCCGCGATCAACAGTCCCGCGTCGAGCAGCGGGCGCAGGTGTCGGAGCCAGGCCTCGCCCTGCAGCTGGACCGTGTCCCTCACCTCTCTCAGTGTGAGTGTCAGTGTGTCAGTGTGAGTGTGAGTGTTAGTACCGGGCACGCTGGGCTCCGCGATCAACAGTCCCGCGTCGAGCAGCGGGCGCAGGTGTCGGAGCCAGGCCTCGCCCTGCAGCTGGACCGTGTCCCTCACCTCTCTCAGTGTGAGTGTCAGTGTGTCAGTGTGAGTGTGAGTGTTAGTACCGGGCACGCTGGGCTCCGCGATCAACAGTCCCGCGTCGAGCAGCGGGCGCAGGTGTCGGAGCCAGGCCTCGCCCTGCAGCTGGACCGTGTCCCTCACCTCTCTCAGTGTGAGTGTCAGTGTGTCAGTGTGAGTGTGAGTGTTAGTACCGGGCACGCTGGGCTCCGCGATCAACAGTCCCGCGTCGAGCAGCGGGCGCAGGTGTCGGAGCCAGGCCTCGCCCTGCTGGACCGTGTCCCTCACCTCTCTCAGTGTGAGTGTCAGTGTGTCAGTGTGAGTGTTAGTACCGGGCACGCTGGGCTCCGCGATCAACAGTCCCGCGTCGAGCAGCGGGCGCAGGTGTCGGAGCCAGGCCTCGCCCTGCAGCTGGACCGTGTCCCTCACCTCTCTCAGTGTGAGTGTCAGTGTGTCAGTGTGAGTGTTAGTACCGGGCACGCTGGGCTCCGCGATCAACAGTCCCGCGTCGAGCAGCGGGCGCAGGTGTCGGAGCCAGGCCTCGCCCTGCAGCTGGACCGTGTCCCTCACCTCTCTCAGTGTGAGTGTCAGTGTGTCAGTGTGAGTGTTAGTACCGGGCACGCTGGGCTCCGCGATCAACAGTCCCGCGTCGAGCAGCGGGCGCAGGTGTCGGAGCCAGGCCTCGCCCTGCAGCTGGACCGTGTCCCTCACCTCTCTCAGTGTGAGTGTCAGTGTGTCAGTGTGAGTGTGAGTGTTAGTACCGGGCACGCTGGGCTCCGCGATCAACAGTCCCGCGTCGAGCAGCGGGCGCAGGTGTCGGAGCCAGGCCTCGCCCTGCAGCTGGACCGTGTCCCTCACCTCTCTCAGTGTGAGTGTCAGTGTGTCAGTGTGAGTGTGAGTGTTAGTACCGGGCACGCTGGGCTCCGCGATCAACAGTCCCGCGTCGAGCAGCGGGCGCAGGTGTCGGAGCCAGGCCTCGCCCTGCAGCTGGACCGTGTCCCTCACCTCTCTCAGTGTGAGTGTCAGTGTGTCAGTGTGAGTGTGAGTGTTAGTACCGGGCACGCTGGGCTCCGCGATCAACAGTCCCGCGTCGAGCAGCGGGCGCAGGTGTCGGAGCCAGGCCTCGCCCTGCAGCTGGACCGTGTCCCTCACCTCTCTCAGTGTGAGTGTCAGTGTGTCAGTGTGAGTGTGAGTGTTAGTACCGGGCACGCTGGGCTCCGCGATCAACAGTCCCGCGTCGAGCAGCGGGCGCAGGTGTCGGAGCCAGGCCTCGCCCTGCAGCTGGACCGTGTCCCTCACCTCTCTCAGTGTGAGTGTCAGTGTGTCAGTGTGAGTGTGAGTGTTAGTACCGGGCACGCTGGGCTCCGCGATCAACAGTCCCGCGTCGAGCAGCGGGCGCAGGTGTCGGAGCCAGGCCTCGCCCTGCAGCTGGACCGTGTCCCTCACCTCTCTCAGTGTGAGTGTCAGTGTGAGTGTGAGTGTTAGTACCGGGCACGCTGGGCTCCGCGATCAACAGTCCCGCGTCGAGCAGCGGGCGCAGGTGTCGGAGCCAGGCCTCGCCCTGCAGCTGGACCGTGTCCCTCACCTCTCTCAGTGTGAGTGTCAGTGTGTCAGTGTGAGTGTGAGTGTTAGTACCGGGCACGCTGGGCTCCGCGATCAACAGTCCCGCGTCGAGCAGCGGGCGCAGGTGTCGGAGCCAGGCCTCGCCCTGCAGCTGGACCGTGTCCCTCACCTCTCTCAGTGTGAGTGTCAGTGTGTCAGTGTGAGTGTGAGTGTTAGTACCGGGCACGCTGGGCTCCGCGATCAACAGTCCCGCGTCGAGCAGCGGGCGCAGGTGTCGGAGCCAGGCCTCGCCCTGCAGCTGGACCGTGTCCCTCACCTCTCTCAGTGTGAGTGTCAGTGTGTCAGTGTGAGTGTGAGTGTTAGTACCGGGCACGCTGGGCTCCGCGATCAACAGTCCCGCGTCGAGCAGCGGGCGCAGGTGTCGGAGCCAGGCCTCGCCCTGCAGCTGGACCGTGTCCCTCACCTCTCTCAGTGTGAGTGTCAGTGTGTCAGTGTGAGTGTGAGTGTTAGTACCGGGCACGCTGGGCTCCGCGATCAACAGTCCCGCGTCGAGCAGCGGGCGCAGGTGTCGGAGCCAGGCCTCGCCCTGCAGCTGGACCGTGTCCCTCACCTCTCTCAGTGTGAGTGTCAGTGTGTCAGTGTGAGTGTGAGTGTTAGTACCGGGCACGCTGGGCTCCGCGATCAACAGTCCCGCGTCGAGCAGCGGGCGCAGGTGTCGGAGCCAGGCCTCGCCCTGCAGCTGGACCGTGTCCCTCACCTCTCTCAGTGTGAGTGTCAGTGTGTCAGTGTGAGTGTGAGTGTTAGTACCGGGCACGCTGGGCTCCGCGATCAACAGTCCCGCGTCGAGCAGCGGGCGCAGGTGTCGGAGCCAGGCCTCGCCCTGCAGCTGGACCGTGTCCCTCACCTCTCTCAGTGTGAGTGTCAGTGTGTCAGTGTGAGTGTGAGTGTTAGTACCGGGCACGCTGGGCTCCGCGATCAACAGTCCCGCGTCGAGCAGCGGGCGCAGGTGTCGGAGCCAGGCCTCGCCCTGCAGCTGGACCGTGTCCCTCACCTCTCTCAGTGTGAGTGTCAGTGTGAGTGTGAGTGTTAGTACCGGGCACGCTGGGCTCCGCGATCAACAGTCCCGCGTCGAGCAGCGGGCGCAGGTGTCGGAGCCAGGCCTCGCCCTGCAGCTGGACCGTGTCCCTCACCTCTCTCAGTGTGAGTGTCAGTGTGTCAGTGTGAGTGTGAGTGTTAGTACCGGGCACGCTGGGCTCCGCGATCAACAGTCCCGCGTCGAGCAGCGGGCGCAGGTGTCGGAGCCAGGCCTCGCCCTGCAGCTGGACCGTGTCCCTCACCTCTCTCAGTGTGAGTGTCAGTGTGAGTGTGAGTGTTAGTACCGGGCACGCTGGGCTCCGCGATCAACAGTCCCGCGTCGAGCAGCGGGCGCAGGTGTCGGAGCCAGGCCTCGCCCTGCAGCTGGACCGTGTCCCTCACCTCTCTCAGTGTGAGTGTCAGTGTGTCAGTGTGAGTGTGAGTGTTAGTACCGGGCACGCTGGGCTCCGCGATCAACAGTCCCGCGTCGAGCAGCGGGCGCAGGTGTCGGAGCCAGGCCTCGCCCTGCAGCTGGACCGTGTCCCTCACCTCTCTCAGTGTGAGTGTCAGTGTGTCAGTGTGAGTGTTAGTACCGGGCACGCTGGGCTCCGCGATCAACAGTCCCGCGTCGAGCAGCGGGCGCAGGTGTCGGAGCCAGGCCTCGCCCTGCAGCTGGACCGTGTCCCTCACCTCTCTCAGTGTGAGTGTCAGTGTGTCAGTGTGAGTGTGAGTGTTAGTACCGGGCACGCTGGGCTCCGCGATCAACAGTCCCGCGTCGAGCAGCGGGCGCAGGTGTCGGAGCCAGGCCTCGCCCTGCAGCTGGACCGTGTCCCTCACCTCTCTCAGTGTGAGTGTCAGTGTGTCAGTGTGAGTGTGAGTGTTAGTACCGGGCACGCTGGGCTCCGCGATCAACAGTCCCGCGTCGAGCAGCGGGCGCAGGTGTCGGAGCCAGGCCTCGCCCTGCAGCTGGACCGTGTCCCTCACCTCTCTCAGTGTGAGTGTCAGTGTGTCAGTGTGAGTGTGAGTGTTAGTACCGGGCACGCTGGGCTCCGCGATCAACAGTCCCGCGTCGAGCAGCGGGCGCAGGTGTCGGAGCCAGGCCTCGCCCTGCAGCTGGACCGTGTCCCTCACCTCTCTCAGTGTGAGTGTCAGTGTGTCAGTGTGAGTGTGAGTGTTAGTACCGGGCACGCTGGGCTCCGCGATCAACAGTCCCGCGTCGAGCAGCG
This sequence comes from Camptogramma bilineatum, assembly GCA_958496255.1. Taxonomy (NCBI): domain Eukaryota; kingdom Metazoa; phylum Arthropoda; class Insecta; order Lepidoptera; family Geometridae; genus Camptogramma; species Camptogramma bilineatum. The sequence continues at coordinate 156,620 of OY292479.1, read as the reverse complement.
GGCGCAGGTGTCGGAGCCAGGCCTCGCCCTGCAGCTGGACCGTGTCCCTCACCTCTCTCAGTGTGAGTGTCAGTGTGAGTGTGAGTGTTAGTACCGGGCACGCTGGGCTCCGCGATCAACAGTCCCGCGTCGAGCAGCGGGCGCAGGTGTCGGAGCCAGGCCTCGCCCTGCAGCTGGACCGTGTCCCTCACCTCTCTCAGTGTGAGTGTCAGTGTGTCAGTGTGAGTGTGAGTGTTAGTACCGGGCACGCTGGGCTCCGCGATCAACAGTCCCGCGTCGAGCAGCGGGCGCAGGTGTCGGAGCCAGGCCTCGCCCTGCAGCTGGACCGTGTCCCTCACCTCTCTCAGTGTGAGTGTCAGTGTGAGTGTGAGTGTTAGTACCGGGCACGCTGGGCTCCGCGATCAACAGTCCCGCGTCGAGCAGCGGGCGCAGGTGTCGGAGCCAGGCCTCGCCCTGCAGCTGGACCGTGTCCCTCACCTCTCTCAGTGTGAGTGTCAGTGTGTCAGTGTGAGTGTGAGTGTTAGTACCGGGCACGCTGGGCTCCGCGATCAACAGTCCCGCGTCGAGCAGCGGGCGCAGGTGTCGGAGCCAGGCCTCGCCCTGCAGCTGGACCGTGTCCCTCACCTCTCTCAGTGTGAGTGTCAGTGTGTCAGTGTGAGTGTGAGTGTTAGTACCGGGCACGCTGGGCTCCGCGATCAACAGTCCCGCGTCGAGCAGCGGGCGCAGGTGTCGGAGCCAGGCCTCGCCCTGCAGCTGGACCGTGTCCCTCACCTCTCTCAGTGTGAGTGTCAGTGTGTCAGTGTGAGTGTTAGTACCGGGCACGCTGGGCTCCGCGATCAACAGTCCCGCGTCGAGCAGCGGGCGCAGGTGTCGGAGCCAGGCCTCGCCCTGCAGCTGGACCGTGTCCCTCACCTCTCTCAGTGTGAGTGTCAGTGTGTCAGTGTGAGTGTGAGTGTTAGTACCGGGCACGCTGGGCTCCGCGATCAACAGTCCCGCGTCGAGCAGCGGGCGCAGGTGTCGGAGCCAGGCCTCGCCCTGCAGCTGGACCGTGTCCCTCACCTCTCTCAGTGTGAGTGTCAGTGTGTCAGTGTGAGTGTTAGTACCGGGCACGCTGGGCTCCGCGATCAACAGTCCCGCGTCGAGCAGCGGGCGCAGGTGTCGGAGCCAGGCCTCGCCCTGCAGCTGGACCGTGTCCCTCACCTCTCTCAGTGTGAGTGTCAGTGTGTCAGTGTGAGTGTGAGTGTTAGTACCGGGCACGCTGGGCTCCGCGATCAACAGTCCCGCGTCGAGCAGCGGGCGCAGGTGTCGGAGCCAGGCCTCGCCCTGCAGCTGGACCGTGTCCCTCACCTCTCTCAGTGTGAGTGTCAGTGTGTCAGTGTGAGTGTTAGTACCGGGCACGCTGGGCTCCGCGATCAACAGTCCCGCGTCGAGCAGCGGGCGCAGGTGTCGGAGCCAGGCCTCGCCCTGCAGCTGGACCGTGTCCCTCACCTCTCTCAGTGTGAGTGTCAGTGTGTCAGTGTGAGTGTTAGTACCGGGCACGCTGGGCTCCGCGATCAACAGTCCCGCGTCGAGCAGCGGGCGCAGGTGTCGGAGCCAGGCCTCGCCCTGCAGCTGGACCGTGTCCCTCACCTCCCGTGCTGGAGCGCTGTCTACCTTCTCGAAGTATAGTAGGATGGCGCACTGGGGACAATATCGCTGAGCTATAGTGAGTGTCCCTCAGGGATCTTTACTTGGGCCCCTTCTCTTTCTTAATATTTACAGTTCCAGACCATTTACAGACCAGCTCGCCTGTACACAGGTGTTGTAGCCAGGCGAGGTTTTGGAGTCCCCCAGGGATCTTTGCTTGATCCCCTTGTCTTTCTAATGTTTACAGTGGTGTCCCCCAGGGATCTCTACTAGGTCCTCTTCTTTTCCTAATCTTCCTTCCTAATTCCTCACCTGGTGTGTAGTTGCGCTGAGTAACAACAGTCGCGGCGTGTGTCTCACTCGCAGCTCGCCTGTACACTGATGTTGTAGCCAGACGAGGCATTGGTGTCTCCCAGGGACCTATACTTGGACCTCTTCTCTTCCTAATATTTACAGTGGTGTCCCCCAGGGATCTTTACTTGGTCCTCTTCTCTTTATAATACTTACCTGGTGCGTAAAGGCGCTGAGTAACAAGAGTCGCGGCGTGTATCTCACGCCTGTAAAAATGCCTCGCCTGGCTACTAGCCAGGCGGGGCATTGGTGTGCCCCAGGGATCTCTACTAGGTCCTCTTCTTTTCCTAATCTTCCTTCCTAACTCCTCACCTGGTGTGTAGTCGCGCTGAGTAGCAAGAGTCTCGGCGTGTGTCTCATTCGCAGCTTGCCTGTGTACACTACACAAGTGTACAAGTGTTGTAGCTAGGCGATACATTGGTGTCCCCCAAGGATCTCTACTTGATCCCCTTCTCATTCTAATATTAACAGTGGTATCCCCCAAGGATCTCTACTAGGTCCTCTTCCTTTCCTAATCTTCCTTCCTAATTCCTCACCCGGTGTGTAGTCGCGCTGAGTAGCAAGAGTCTCGGCGTGTGCCTCGCCCTCAGCTCGCCTGTGCACGCTCCAGTCGTAAGAGTCGCGGCGTGAGTTTCACTCGCAGCTTGCCTGTACTAATGCCTCGCCTAGCTATAACACTTGTGTATTTACTGTGTACTTGAACCTGTTGTGTAGTGTTGCAACCAGGCGAGGCATTGGTGTCCCTCAGGGATCTCTACTAGGCCCTCTTCTCTTTCTAATACAGTGGTGTCCCCCAAGGATCTCTACTAGGTCCTCTTCTCTTCCTAATTCCTTACCTGGTGTGTAGTTGCGCTGAGTAACAAGAGTCGCGGCGTGTGTCTCACTCGCAGCTTGTCTGACACAAGTGTTGTAGCCAGGCGAAGTATTGGTGTCTCTCAGGAATCACTACTTGAAACCTTTCTCTTTCTAATATTTACAATGGTGTTCCCCAAGGATCTCTACTAGGTCCTCTTCTCTTCCTAATTCCTTACCTGGTGTGTAGTTGCGCTGAGTATCAGTAGTCTCGGCGTGTGCCTCGCCCTCAGCTCGCCTGTGCACAGGTGTTGTAGCCAGGCGAGGCGGCGCCCGCTGAAGGCGCGGCGGTAGAACGCCTCGAAAAGTCGCGCGGGTCGCTCTAGTTGTATTAGGAAGCGCTAGGCTCCGACCCCAGTGGTGTCCCCAACGATCTCTACTAGGCCCTCTTCTCTTTCTAATACAGTGGTGTCCCCCAAGGATCTCTACTAGGTCCTCTTCTCTTCCTAATTCCTTACCTGGTGTGTAGTTGCGCTGAGTAACAAGAGTCGCGGCGTGTGTCTCACTCGCAGCTTGTCTGACACAAGTGTTGTAGCCAGGCGAAGTATTGGTGTCTCTCAGGAATCACTACTTGAAACCTTTCTCTTTCTAATATTTACAATGGTGTTCCCCAAGGATCTCTACTAGGTCCTCTTCCTTTCCTAATCTTCCTTCCTAACTCCTCACCTGGTGCGTAGTCGCGCTGAGTAACAAGAGTCGCGGCGTGTCTTGCTCGCAGCTTGCTTGTACCAATACCTCGCCTGGCTACAACACTTGTTTACAAGTGTTGTAGCCAGGAGAGGCAGTGGTGTCCCCCAAGGATCTCTACTTGATCCCCTTCTCATTCTAATATTTATAGTGGTGTCCCCCAGGGATCTTTATTTGGTCCTCTTCTCTTCCTCATTCCTCACCTAGTGTGTAGTTCCGGTGTCCCCCAAGGATCTCTACTTGGTCCTCTTCTCTTCCTAATTCCTCACCTGGTGTGTAGTGGCGCTAAGTAACAAGAGTCTCGGCGTGTGCCTCGCCCTCAGCTCGCCTGTACACAGGTGTTGTAGCCAGGCGAGGCGGCGCCCGCTGAAGGCGCGTCTGTAGAACGCCTCGAAGAGTCGCGCGGGTCGCTCCAGTTGTATGGGCGGCGCGAGGCCGGCCATAGCGCCGCCGAGAGGCCACGCGCCGGCTTGTAGAACCTGCGGGTTATAGCCTGGTGTAGAATATTGTGTACGCAGAGAAAACAACAAAAAATCATCACTAATCTATGTAAATATCCTATGTAAATCAGTGGAGTAGAGCACTGGTGACCTGTAGCACAGGTTTTTCTATACCTATTTCAGGCACCGGTCTCTCACAAAACAGGTTTTTATAATTGCCTACTTTTTGATAAATTGTTCTGTATTTATATTTACTTTACTGTATATTATTGTTATGTTTGTGAGAGAAATAAATGATATGATATGTTGATGATGATGATATGAATCATCATTATCATTAATATTATAAATGCGAAAGTTTGGATGGATAGATGTATGTTTGTTCCTTTATAACTCGATAAGCACTGAACTGATTTGCCTGAAATTTAAAATGTAGATAGATAATGACCGGGAATAGGACATGGGCATCCAAAGGTTGTCTGGAAGAGATCTCTTCTTAGCGATAAAGCCGCCCATCGTACATTGTTTCGTAGTTTTATTATTGGTTGTATTTTGTAGGTTTAAGGTGTGCTTATAGCATTTTCATTCATTCATTTTTATCCGGGTACCAGGCGAGGAGCCGCGGGCGGAAGCTAGTATAATAATATAGGCGAAAATACTTGGATTATCTGGTCTATCTAGATATCATTTTGGAGATGGGCCAGCCTCCTGATTGTCTATCTTTGATAGCGATCAAAATCGGTCTCTAACTGTCAAATATGACAGTTCAGTGACCACGCAAGTATCTGTCACTCTCATCTCAACGACACCAAACACGACAAAAGATATACCTACGCGATCGTTTCGACAGTTTGAGACCAATTTGAAGTTTGAGACAAGTTAGACAATTAGTAGGTCATGAGTACCATAAACCGGCGAGCTTTTATGAAGAATGTAACTGAGTGTAAACAGTTCGCCGGATTGGTCGCCGGACTGGTCGCTGGACTAGTCGCCAGATTGGTCGCCGGACTAGTCGCCGGACTAGTCGCTGGACTGGTCGTCGGACTGGTCACCGGACTGGTCGCTGGACTAGTCGTCGGACTGGCTCTCAACCGGCGAGCTTGTATGAAGAATGTAACTGAGTGTAAACAGGTTGCCGGATTGGTCGCTGGACTAGTCGTCGGAATGGCTCTCAACCGGCGACTCTCAACCGGCGAGCTTGTATGAAGAATGTAACTGAGTGTAAACAGGTTGCCGGATTGGTCGCCGGACTGGTCGTCGGACTGGTCGCTAGACTGGTCTCACCTGCACGTTGAACCCCGGCCCGGGCGGTGTGTCCGTGTGTCGCATGTGTTGTTGGAACTTCGCGTTGAGGTCGGCGGAGACGGCCACGTCTGTGAACATGCGGTGCAACTTGTTCGTGAACTCGTAGCCGCATGCAGCTTTGAGTCGGTTGATCATAGCTTCCTCCTGGAAAAGAAGAGATTATGATTATAAAACCAACAGTTTGCCCTGCGTACTAGTTTGCCTTGCCTCAGCCTTGCCGTGTACTAGTCTGCCTTGCCTCTGCCTTGCCGCGTTCTAGCCTCTGTCCTAGCCTGCCTTGCCTCTGCCCTGCCGCGTTCTAATCTACCTTGCCTCTGCCCTAGTCTGCCTTGCCTCTGCCCTACTCTACCTTGCCTCTACCCTGCCTCTGCCCTACTCTACCCTGCCTCTGCCTTGCCTCTACCCTGCCTCTGCCCTGCCTCACCTGTTCCATGGAGGCGGACAGCTGGTGTATGAGCCTCCTTGCGAGTGCTCGCGCGTAGTATTTCTGGAAGACGTCCTTATCGTCGACATATTTGAACACAACAATGGCGGCTGCGAGGCGTTCCTCTGTGTCTGACTCGCCGCTACTCTGTAATATGAAAAAAAAAATTTTAAAATGAAATGAAATTTATTTTTCTCAGTAAGTACAGGTACAAGATATAAATACCTACTAGCTAACTTAAAGTAAGTACCTAATTTGTTGAGGTTTACTGAGGAGAGAGGAACAAAAAACGCGGTACCCACACAATATAATATTCATTACAAATTACAAAATTACAAATTATTTATTTCAAAAAGGGGTACATAACTTAACAAGTTTACATTATTACTAATACTAGGAAGGTACAGATGTATGTAAAGGATTTGCTAGCGAAAACCAAACTAAGCGTGAGCTTGTATCTTGGCCTTCTTTCTTCTTTTTACAATTTTGTAAAAAGTAAGTTCGTATGAGCAAGTGGCCAGCTTTGGTGACGGAGTTTTTAGGCCGCCTAAAGGCCTCCGACATCTAACTAAAAATAAATATTACTGTATAGTCCGACTAAAACGGGTAGATACGGCAACTAAAATTTCAGTACTTTGGAAACTCTTTCTCTACTAATCTATGGTAAAGTACAGGTTTCTTGTTTATGGTACAGGTGCCGAAGACGTCAGTCAGAAGTAATAATTTACTTCTAAAAGAGACTATCTATTTCGCGTATTTAGCTTGCACAGTGGCGCCCCCATTTGTTTCTATTATTTTGTGTCGGACTATAACTAAAGAGCAATCCTCTGCAGACGCACTCTTATATTACACTAAAATAACAATGTCTCCTGCGTTACTCTACATTTTTAGCGTAAATTATGTTATGTTTGTTAACCTAGTATCGTAGATAATGTAGTAAATACCTTCTTCCTAAGCAGCGTGTCACAGTAGCGCGCCAGTAGTTCCGGCGCACGCGCAGGTTGTTCGCCGGACGGACGCGCGTTCACTACCTCGCTACACGCCTGTGTAACAATATAACTCATTATCAAATATCAATTAATCATCAATTATTATTATAAAACTATTTATAAAGACAAGGAAAAACAATGGTCCCAAACGTGAGCCTTGGGGTACGCCGGATGGAATGACATTAATAATAATCAGTAATAATCCATTTATTGGTAAATTGTATGTTTACAGGTCAAAATCTCGGTGATGATTTCAAACCTCGCACAATAACAAACAATTTTAACAATTTTATAATAATTTATTTCTATAACGTGTTGAGAGCGATTTTGGAGATACGATTCGAAAAATCTCAAAAACGATCCACAAATTCCGGTCAGTTTCTGAATAAGAAGCCTGTGGTTAACCACATCGAATGCCTTGGAAAAGTCGGCTTTTAGCGCCTATAAGTAGTGAGTTTACAAGTGATACATACCTTGTCTAGAGCGCCCATGAAAGCTTGTGCTCCACTGAACACTTCTAGGAACAGTTGCTGATACTTGCCGTGTAGGGATAGCATCGAACTCACGAAGTGGATGTGAGCCTGCAATATACATTATGAGATTAATATAATAACATCAATCAACAGAATAGAGATAAGTTTAATATAAGACGACCTCTGTGGCACAGTGGGCGAATACCCGCCTGAGACGCAGGAGGTTGCGGGTTCGATCCCGCCGCGGGACAAATGTTAGCATGATCTGCAAATATTTGTCTCGGGTCTGGGTGTTTTCTATGTATAATATGTATTTATTTACAAAAAAAAAAGTATATAAGTAGTGTATCAGTGATGTGGTTCCCGTAACACAAGCTCTGCTTAGCTTGGGGCTACAATGATGCTGTGTGAAATGTCCAGCATTATTTATTATTTATTAATTTTCGCCACCAATTACCACCAAACAACAAACAAATCATAAGTAATATAAATAAATAATATTGGTGGACATTTCACACAACCCCAAACTAAGCAAAGCTTGTACTATGGGAACCAGATAACTGATAGAATACTTAGATAATTTTTGTAAATACATACGTACCTACTTATTATACTTTATAACACCCAGACACAAAACAAACACCTATGTTTATCACACAAATGTTTGTCCTGGGTGGGAATCGAACCTACGACCTACAGCGCAGAAGGCAGAGCTACTACCAACTGAGCTAAGAGGCCAGTCAAATAAATACAAATAGTTTCCCTGTAGATGGCGCTAATCGATGCTTTAATCGATTTAAGCTTATCAAGATTTTCAACCCAACGAATATGGATTCTGTGGCCGAATTGGTAAAGGCACTCCGGCATAAGGAAGATCGCTTGTATCATTGCGGGTTCGAATCCCGTAGGAATTGAAAATTTTGATAAGACTTTTCATTTTCAATGTAATCTATACTTCTATACTAATACTAATTATATAAAGCGGAAGAGTTTTTTTGTTTGAACGCGCTAATCTCAGGAACCACCGGTCCTACTTGAAAACTTATTTCTGCATTTGATAGCTTAACTCTTGAGGAAGGTTATAGGCTACTTTTCATCATCATCATCATCACCATATACCAGCACTGCGGGGGCAACGCCGTACGCCATACATAAATGTGATATAACACTAAAAAAATTAAAATCATAAATAGTTACAAAGCAAGTCTGAAGTATGTATTTTTTTAAACTATTTTTGTCCTATGTGTGTATGTAACAATGTATTTATGAAATAAATATGATGACATGAAAAAAAAATAAAAAAAAATGTATGTATGTATACCTCTTCCTTGTTATGTTCCTGTTTAAGCAGCGCGTGTCCCTCGGCCGCGGCCTGCGCTAAGGCCGCGTCCACGAGGGGCCTCAAGGCCGCGGCGCCCAGGGGCTTTAGGAGCACGTACATGCGACGTAGGTCCGCTCTGTACACAGATACATTTCATTAAGGTTATGTTACTACTAGTGAACGCTCGCGGCTTCGCCTGCGTGAACTACTATTTTTTCTCCCACGACGGGAACCACACATTTATCCGGGATAAAAAGTAGTCTATGTGGTATTCCAGAACCTAACTATTTTTTTTTTGTTAGTGACGATATTTTTTTATACATATTATGCTGTCTCGTGTATCGCTACATGGTAGTATCACCCCGTGTTACCTGTAGTGTCACCCTATGATACCTGTGTCACCTGTGTTACCGGTATTGTCTCATGTGTTACGGCAGTAAATAAATAATAAATAATGTTGGACATTTCACACAGCATCATGTAGCCCCAAGCTAAGCAGAGCTTGTGTTATGGGAACCACATCACTGATATACTACTTATATACATTTTGTTTTGTAAATACATACATAATATACATAGAAAACACCCAGACCCGAGACAAATATTTGCAGATCATACATTTGTCCCGCGGCGAGGATCGAACCCGCAACCTCCTGCGTCACAGGCGTTATTTTACTATAGTTTTTTTTTTATAGTAGACAAAAGTGAAAACGCTTATTCGCCGACTATTCATCATTAATTTTTCTATCTATTACTCAATATCATTAGATCGAGATTGTAATGTAACCGCATCGAATAATTATGGATATAACAAAACTTAACTCGTTGTATCCGCCGCGCTATTTCACTATAATTCTTGTTAGTAACGGTATTTTTTTTTACATTTGATATCCCGTGTCTCGCTACATGGTAGTGTCACCTTGTGTTACCGGCAATGTCTCCTGTGTTACCGGCAGTGTCTCCTATGTTACCGGTAGTGTCTCCTGTGTTACCGGTAGTATCTCCCTATGTTATTGGTAGTATTACCCTGTGTTACCGGTAGTGTCTCCTGTGTTACAGGCAGTGTGTGTCTCAAGTGTTACCGTGCGGCAGGGTCCGGTCTCGCGTGCGGCGGCGCGGCGCGCGTGAGCAGCGCGGGCGCGTGCGCGTGCAGCGGCGCGAGGTGCGCGGCGAGGGCGGCGCGCTCGTAGCACGCGCGCGCCGCGCTGCGCGACGACGAGTGAAGATAGCGGGATACAAGCGCTTCCTCGCGTTCCAGACCTGCGTATAGGGACGTTTAACACTGACCGATCGATACATTAGACAATTATTTAGACAATTATTTATTTACAACTTAAAAAAAAAAAAAACAATTTATTACTGTAAAATAAGAGTAGTTTACAAAGTTTATGACTAACAACTTATGATACATGAACAAGACCAGTCTCGATCGCCAGTATGCACGAGTTTACTATTCTATCCGTGACTATAGTAAAGTATCTCAATTGTATGGAATTCATTGTTTGGGGAACAAGGTGGAATCGTTCCCCAAAGGCAGAGCGGATGGTTCCTCTGCAACGGGCCGGCCCATCTGGCCCACTTGCCCGTGGTCTTTCGACCGACAGTTGTTGTCGGTTGGTTGTATATAACCCGATCGGCGATGAATAGTGCACTTGCGAGATCTAGAAATTCTGATATTGAGTGGCGCCATCTTCGCTGAAGCTCGTAGTGCGTAGCATGTCTATGTAGTTAATCTAGCGACAGGTAGATGTCGCTACAAGTGCAACGCCTCTAGCGGTAACTTGACTAAACTAAGTTCAGTCCTTACAATTGTCCATACTTTATCGGTAGTGTCTCTTGTGTTACGGTAGTGTGTAGTCACGGATAGAATAGTAAACTCATTTCATTTTATAAAATCTTCGATTTGTTTTGCGTTTGTGGTGTCATCCTTACTAGGCCCTGTCTGAAAATTAGCGCTGCTTCCCACGAATGTGTGGAGCAGCAATATGCTGAGGCCGGACCTATTTGTCTCACACGACACAGAGGAGACTAAGTAGCAAACACACACCTTACTGATATCATGTTGTTTCTCTGTATCTGTTTTTATTTTTACTTTTTCTTTCTTTGTTGTTTGTTTAACTATGTTAAGCGTATCGTGTTTTCTGTGTACTGTGTGTCAAATAAATGATTTATTTCTTTCTAAACTCGTGCATACTGGCGATCGAGGCACGGAGACGGTACCTTCTAGCACGCGCTCCATGTAGTTGGAGACGGAGGTGCGCTGCAGGAGGTCCTGCGCGTGATGCGCGTGATGCGCGCCCGCGGCCGACAGGTAGGGCTCCAACACGAGGGCCTGGTAGAGGGAGAGGTTGCTGCGCACACGAAACGCACGGACCTGCGGGGAGACGAGAGATGTAGCCACGCGGGCTGATATAACACTGATATAACACGGTGGCTCCAACACCAGCGCCTGGTAGAGGGAGAGGTTGCTGCGCACACGGAACGCACGGACCTGCGGGGGAGACGAGAGATGTAGCCACGCGGGCTGATATAACACTGATATAACACGGTGGCTCCAACACCAGCGCCTGGTAGAGGGAGAGGTTGCTGCGGACACGGAACGCACGGACCTGCGGGGAGACGAGAGATGTAGCCACGCGGGCTGATATAACACTGATATAACACTGATATAACACGGTGGCTCCAACACCAGCGCCTGGTAGAGGGAGAGGTTGCTGCGCACACGGAACGCACGGACCTGCGGGGAGACGAGAGATGTAGCCACGCGGGCTGATATAACACTGATATAACACGGTGGCTCCAATACGAGCGCCTGGTAGAGGGAGAGGTTGCTGCGCACACGGAACGCACGGACCTGCGGGGAGACGAGAGATGTAGCCACGCGGGCTGATATAACACTGATATAACACGGTGGCTCCAATACGAGCGCCTGGTAGAGGGAGAGGTTGCTGCGCACACGGAACGCACGGACCTGCGGGGAGACGAGAGATGTAGCCACGCGGGCTGATATAACACTGATATACTTACCTTAGATTTCAGATTTCAGATTTCAGATTCATTTATTTTGCGATACATGGGTTAAATAGATATTAAATGGTACAAAGGCAAGCACAGCCATGATCAACTTAATAGCATGCAAAAATTGTAAGTTATACATCACAACAAAATAAAACAGAGTGATTACAATACTAACGTCAAGATGTCAAGTAGGTATTTAGTTTAAATAATTCAATTGAGTAATGTCAAATAACAAATTATATCTGCTTAATTAATAAATGTCACCAAAATTGTCCAAAAAATATTCATTGAGACTATAAAATACCTTTTTACACAAAAAATTCTTTAACTTTAATTTAAAACTGTTAATTGTATTTATTTGTAATATATCAGAAGGCAAATGATTATATATACGTGGTGCAATGCAGAAAACACTATTGTTAAACAGAGCTGTCTTACTTGAAGGGCAACAAAACTTCATGCACTGACGTTCACTTCTGAATCTTTTAAACAAATTAGTGTTATTTTTTACTAGGCCCTGTCTGAAAACCAGCGCTGCTTCCCACGAATGTGTGGCAGCAATATACTGAGACTGGACCTATTTGTCTCACACGACACAGAGGGGACTAATTAACACACACCTTACTGATTTAACTATGATGTTTCTGTGTTTCTGTTTTTATTTTTGCTTTTTCTTTCTCTATTGTTATATTTTACTATGTTAAGTGTTTTGTGTTCTGTGTAATGTGTGTCTAATAAATGATTTCTTTCTTTCTTTCTTATACAACACGGTGGACTCACATCGACGGTGCTGCTGACGGCGCGCCGCACGGTGTCGGCTAGCGCGGGCTCGAGCGGCGCGGCGCGCGCGCGTCCGAGCGCGGACACGATGCGCGCCGACAGCGCGTCGCGCACGCCGCCCACTAGCACGCGCTCCCAGATCTCTAGACCCAGCTCGCCCACCTGGGGGACAGGAGAATTACATTAGAAATGAAAAATCTTATCAAAATTTTCAATTCCTTCAATTCATTGCGGGTTCGAATCCCGTCGGAATTGAAAATTTTGATAAGATTTTTCATTTCTAATGAAATTATACCAAAGTGTGGTTTAACACTATAAAAATTAAAAATTATAGGGGAATTACAGTTTCGACAATCGTATTCATAACACGACATGTCGTCTCTACGTTGATGCTCAAAGATTAGGCTTAGCTCACACACATGGGAAGGTCGGGAGGATCTATAGAGAATATCGACGACTAAACAAAATTATAAAGGGCTCATCCAAATATATTTATTACCAAACATAAACATTAACAAGAATCATAGTCATGTTGTGATGAGTGACAAATGTCCAGCACAATGTTTATATTACTATAGACTGACCTCGAGTTGCCTGGAGTCGTGCTCGGGACAGGTGACGGTGGCCGCGGAGCCGTAGATTATCTCTGCGTCTGAAACCTGCGCCACCAACTTACTAATGATATATCAAACTTGATAATATCAGAAATATAATAATAGCGCGAGTGACACCCGAGATTTTCGCGTCTCTTGTGTTACTTCTAAGAATACGCCACCGCGTTACTAATGCACTTGTTATGCGTGTCACTTGTGTCACTGCTAAGGATATACGCGTCACTTGCGTTACTAATGCACTCGATATATGCGTCACTTGTGTTACTACTAAGGATATACGCGTCACTTGCGTTACTGATGCACTTGATATAGGCGTCACTTGTGTTACTACTAAAGATATAGGTGTCACTTGTGTTACCAATAGAAATAGAAAAAAGTTTTATTTTCGCCACTACGATACATACAACACAAATCAAAAATGCTACATTACAGTGACAAGAAAATAAGGCTACCCCTCAGCATTTGCTCCAGCAGCGTCATGGCTGTTAGAGCGCTTGATATCTAATCTAAAATGACATGTAAATCTATTGCATTATTCTGTTACCATTTTATTATGTTACTTTTTTTGTAAATTAAATGTTGATAATGATTTTAAAAATATTGTAAGTACACCATTTTCCAATGGTGGCATAGCAATCTTAGTAAGTAAGCAAAATCTGTATTCACCTATGTTCCACAATAAAATACAAATTATATGCGTCCCTTGCGTTACTAATAAGGATGTACGCTTCACTGGTTTTACTACAAAGGATATACGCGTCACTTGCGTTACTATTATGTACTTTGGCGTCACTAACGTTCGAGTATCGACAGTTTTTTTTTAGGGAAGGAATTTACCAAATAAAGTTTATTTATAAGGCTAAGTTCAGGTGAAAGTGACGCGCGGTCATGTACACAACAACATTGATTTGTTACAATCTTAAACCGTGCGCCGAGCCAACCGCGCGTCGCCGCGCGTTCATCTGGACTTATTAGCCTAAGTATATAGAATTAAGTAAGTTATATAGAAAACTTACCTTTTGTCTCTTGACATGCTGCAGGTTGAGATACGAGTAGAGACAGTTGAGGTAGGCCACGCCCTGACTGTATTCGATCCACGCCGTCACATATCTAACGACAAACAATAAACATTCATGTTTAAATTGACATAAGATATATTTATTTTCAAAAAATTTTAAAAAATGTAGTTTTTTTTAATCAACCTATTTCGTCCCACTGCTGGGCAAAATGTACAGTTAGCCTAAAAAATTACATTTGTCAAAAAAAAAAAACAAGTTGGTCTTAATCGACTCTATTTCCGACCAGGAACACTTTTCCCAAAGTAACTTACCAAATCAAATTTTTTGAAATAATTAAAAAAAAACCCAGACATTTTCTATGAAATTAGCAGTTGTAAACATTACAGTGACACAAAAATTTGCCACACTGTATATTTACTATTAACATTTAGTACTGTCTACTGCGTTACCTGGCGAGTAGACCGTCGTCGGGGTCATCGCTTTCGAGAGGAGTGTTCCCTTTCACGCGCTGCAGCAGACCGGCTACATGGTCTTCTAGGAAATTCCTGGAATAATTACATTTAAATGTTATCATCAGTAACCTTTATTAAAGTTTTCAGTTTCCGCGACGCACATGTGTATCTTGAACGCGTTTGGCTACGGCTCCCTCATCCAGAGGCCTAGCATGTGAGTGTATTGAATGGTAGCGTGTGTGCTGACTGGTAGCATGTGCATGCTTGTCTGTTCTATTCGTTCGACGCGTTCAGCTCGGATAAGTGTCCGTTCACCTTAAACTTGTCTCATCTTTGAGAATGTCGGCAAGTGAGTGGGTGTGTCTTGACTGATATCGTGTGAGTACTGACTGGTAGCGTGTGTGTATTGACTGGTATCGTGTGTGTATTGACTGGTAGGATGTGCGTATACTGACTGGCAGCGTGTGTGTACTGACAGGTAAGGCGTGTGTGTGTCTGTGTACTGACTGGTAGCGTGTGTGTACTGACTGGTAGCGTCTGTGTACTGACTGGTAGCGTGTTTTCTGACTGGTAGCGTGTGTGTACTGACTGGTAGCGTGTGTGTACTGACTGGTAGCGTCTGTGTACTGACTGGTAGCGTGTTTACTGACTGGTAGCGTGTGTACTGACTTGGTCTCGTCGTATAGTCTGTCGGCGAGCGGCTCGGGGTGCGCCACACAGAGCGCGTATACGTCTGAGAAGCGCAGGTTCCACACGGAGCGTTCCACCGCGCGCAGTCCCACCACACCCGCCACCTGGAGGGAACCAACTCATATCTACATCTCTAAATAGTAGATACTGTAAAATAATAGTGGCTATTGTATTTTGCAAGATACAACATGCATTTATTCATTTATCAGACAAAATCCACAGCTCTTTATAGTAACAAATCGACTTATTTATATTTCTCAAAGCCAATAACGGATTTACATTATTATTATTAAAAGCCTGTAAGGTCCCACTTTTTTTATACTACTAAAGCAGACAAGCATACGGCCCACCTGATGGTGCACGGTTACCGGTCGCCTATGGACGCCTGCGACAACAGAGGAGTCACACTCGCGCTGCTGACTCTTTAAAAGAGGAATCACTGCAGGGCAAAAGCCTCCCTTCAACATGCATTATTTAAAATCAAAATCAAAAAGTTCAATATTTTGTAACTTTGATATGCCTTAAGAACTAGGCGCCCTAGTCATATTACACTATCTATGGTCGCTGTAGAATAGAACACTTCAAAATGTATAGGAATTGACGTTCTAACCACGTGACTCATCACCTTTAAACATCAATTCCTATACATTTTGAAGTGTTCTATTCTACAGCGATGATAGATAGTGTAATATGGCTAGGGGGGCAGGATATTTTTTAGTTAGGTTTGACGTGTTTTAAAGCTAATTTATATTATGATGATGAAACGGGTAGGTACTTAGTTACTGACCGTTTCCTTAAGGTTGGCCCACGTCTCCTGGAAGTCCACATTCCTCGGCTTCAGGGACATCATCGGGACAATCTGGCATGTACCTGCAACACTGTGTGACTCAATCACTCGGGCAATTTATTTATATTCATTAACTGACGACCTCTGTGGCGCAGTGGGCGAAGGCCCGCCTGTGACGCAAGAGGTTGCGGGTTCGATCCCCGCCGCGGGACAAATGTTTGTATGATTTGCAAATATTTGTCTCCGGTCTGGGTGTTTTCTATGTATATTATGTACCTATGTATTTACAAAAAAAAAATGTACTTATATAAGTAGTATATCAGTGATGTGGTTCCCATAACACAAGCTCTGCTTAGCTTGGGGCTACATGATGCTGTGTGAAATGTCCAGCATTATTTATTTATTTCAAAGTTTTCATCGTAAAAACTAGTGAACGCCCGCGGCTTCGCCCGCTTAGACTACTTTTCTTTAAAAATTACACGACACTGCATGCAGCGTGCTAACTGCTTGTTCATTCATAAATGAGTGCTCTGTCTCGCTCTTTGGCCTAAGAATTGCGTTTTGTCCATCCTACTCTTACGAGGTTTACTGACTGAAGTTAGCCTCAGAGTAAGAGTAGGATACACATTACGCAATTCTTAGGCCAAAGAGCGAGACAGAGCACTAATTTAACATTTAGCATGCTGCATGTAGTCGTGTAATGCCGCCATAACTTGAAGAATTATTATTGTAAACTCAGAACCTCCCACGTGAGCTTCTGGCTCCGCGTTTTTTACATACACTCTAGGGGTGTCACGCACAAAACCACGTGGGGCCGGGGTGCTCTGTGTCGGATCTGGCACTCATTTTGAACCTAACCTACTCAAGTAAGGGTGATCTGTCAATTTAATGTACCTACCTACTCGCTGCAACTCGCCAGGAAATTAAATAAAAAACAAGTTCAATTGTTGTTATTTATTTTGAAGAAATAGGATACACATATTTAATTGCTTTGATGAATTCTTCCAATGGATCGTAATTGGATACACATAGGTATTTAATTGCTTTGATCAATTCTTCGAATGGCGGATGGCTGTCTTCTCGAATGTATATTCAATGAGCCAACCATGGAAGTCTCGTTTGTTTCCTTTGTCTCTAAAGACTGGTTTAAGATTTCGCCACTGGCCATAGATGTATAAGAGGGACAAAAATTAAGTGGATTCATTGTTTCGTAGTACACTTAATCGGTCGTCTGCTATATCACGGATCCGGTCGAGACACAATTGATTTTCTATTGTGTCTGGAATCCCGACAGACTAAAGGTTAAGGTCCATATTAGTACAGAATTTTAGAACATGATGTTCAGAAGAGCCGGCACATGATGAGGGACAATTATTTTATGCTCCATCTCAGTTTTTCACAAGAGTTTTGTATGTTCCTTCTTTGTTTTTGTGTGAGTAAGAAGGGACGATCCAGCAGTCTATAGTTTTCTTTGTCTTTGCTTTCAATGTGCTGGGTAAGTGTCCCGTCTGGTGCTCTGTTTTCTAGGTCATTATATGGATATAGGTACACAACGGCAACGGAATCCGAGCACTAGGGCTTCGAAGACGCCATGTCACGTCGTCTAGCTACAGGAGTACGTGTACGTGAAACGATCTCAACTGTAACGCGAACAAACTATGAATGAAAATTATAGTATTTCTTGACATTGACAATATAAAATACCGCGGTTTTATTGACATTGACAACACAAAATGGCGTAATTCAAGAAGATTCTAAACTACGCAACTGGAGTGCTAACTGACATTTAATGTACAAAGGATTTTGAACCTTATCGCGACTGAACAACGATCTATTATCATTTAATCTTGGTTATAAGGATTGTTGGTCTTGTTGAGAGGCTTTCTTGGGTGCTTTGTCTCTTTCACACAGTTGCAAAAAGAAAGAGACACACCGCCCAAGTTTGATTTCAAGCGGACCTTGTTTTCTGTCTCAGTCAGCGTTCCGGGTACGTAGTATAGAAATTCCTTGGCGTAATTACATCCCAAACGTCAAAGTCTCAAAGATGCGTTCAAAAAGTGAGCACAGACAAAACATTTTAAAATATTTAGAGATTTCAAAAAATTAATTTAAGAAAAACTATAGGGCTCCACTGCTGGATTCAACTCCCGAGTTTTTAGTGCTGGGAGTAGGCCTACTCCCAGCACTAAAAACTCATGCCAATTAGTTCAGCCTATGTTGGTGGAAGCCTAATTCAGAACATTCGACCAATATAAGCTGAACTATGATAATTGGCACGATATATAGTTTTCGTTTTTAGGAACTAGGGCCCTGTCTTGCCAATCTAGCCCATAAACAACATCTTGCTGGCAGAAGACCTACACTATTGGACCCTTCTCTATGCTACCTTTTGGTAAGTACACTCAGTTATCTGGGAGCTATTTATTATTAGGTACCTACTACAGTACAAACAATGACAAGGCAATCCTATTGGTGGGTACACACATACATACATGCTCAATGAAACTTGATCAATCTCGAGCAAGTACGAACGTGTGTACCATGCAAGTCTCAAGACAAAAGACAAATGTCAACCAAAATGTATTGAATTTATTGAACAGCTTTGCTCGATGAGCATGTACATGCATGTGTACCCACTATAAAGCAGTGTATCAACAAATGACTTATCATTTCTGCATCAGAATTATGGAGGTAGATTGGTAAAATGATCTTTATTGATAGTTAATTTAATTTCCAATTAGAACGTCAATAGTAAGTAGGTGACAAGGTATCAGCTGTTTGTTCAAATTGACGCGTAGTTGGGACAAATCTGTGCCAATTACAATAGCTCATTCCTGCAACTCATTGACACGGTTCCTTTGTATTGTTCGCGCGCCGGGAGACGGCGGGGTCACGACGACTAGTGTCCTCACGGGAGGTCATGCGTTCGCACTTTTTCAAAGCCAAATAAAGCCAATAATCAACCATTTCTGCATTGTTTAGCAGTACAGATCACTTGGCACAGTGTCAAGAGTTGAAGGATAGCGCGAGCCAGCTGCGACTCGAGAGAAACCAAAATTACTCAGCAAAACCGAACAACAAATTATTACGACAACATAAAAATAAATAATTAGAGCGGTGATAATTCTACTTACGATATATGAGTAGCTTCTGCGATGCAGGTACAAGCACTTACACGAATAGAATAATAATTTAAACTTTACGAAAGAAATTATTTTGGTTTTACGAAAAATCGATGGCACATCACAGGAGCGATTCGATGGAATTTAGTTTGACATTTGTGATTGTTACGTGCTGACACTGCGTGTTGTCAATGTCAAAGTCATTTGACATACGGCTACCCTAGCGTGAGTTGGCCAAACTTTTTAAATCATAGCACCAAATCCGTGGTTTAAAAACTTCTTAATATTCTGTGCCATCAACATTAATAAAGTTTGCACGACACATTTAAACCAGTCCACGACTAATAATATTTTCATTTACAAAGATGATTTTTCAAGACCCCGGCCCATCACGTTTTGATCTCGCCCCCTTGCCCCAGTTTTATTTTTTGCTGTTATTATTTTACCAAATTTTTTTTTTTGGTACCAACCAATCTACCAGGCTGCCAGAGGATAAAACAGATATATTATATAACAGGCTGCTGAGGATATAATATATTATTTTTATCCTCAGCAGCCTGTTATATAAATATGTTCCAAAAAGAGCAATCTTTTCTAATAGAAAAGTTGAATAGTACCTACCTACCTACTCTTTGCTCTTGACTAGATAGGTAGGTACCTATTTATGTAGGTAGGTACCTACATACTAAGTAATTAATTTTTAGCTGTTGATTGCATTCTTCTAGAAGAATTCAACACAGCACTACCTATCTCATCAAAAAACCGTTCGATCTTATCAACATAGGTAGTACATATCAATAGGTAGTAGATAAAGGTTCCGGCTAATTAAAATTAATTAAATAGCAAGTAAGACTACAACGCAATGATATTATAATGTATAATTAAGTACCTACCTACTTAATAAAAAATTTAGTATCATTGCTACATTAATTGTATAGGTAGGTACCCACCTATTCCTCCTATTCCTCCATTTATTAATCCTTGATTACATTTTTATCTTCAAATTCTGTACCTAAAAATACTTTCATACCTACTTATTTAGATTACAACACCTGGTAGGTACCTACATTACCTACCTACTAGTAACAAATCAGTAGATACCTTATACATGTAGAAGGCTATGCTATGGATAAAGATAGAAAAATTATGACTTGTTGGATAACCGCCTCGACGCAACGCGACGATCAGCACCGGCACCGGCGCCGGTGGTGGGGATGCAAAAATGTATGAAACCGTGCCGGTGCCGGCGCCGGTAAGTGGAAAAGCGAGCCGTAAGTAGTAAGTACATTCTCATACATTTTTGCTTCCCCAGCGCCGGTGCCGCCGGTGCAGGTGCCGGTGCCGTGCCGGGCTCATGGAAAAACGCCCATTATCTAAGTTTTATTCCTCCCATAAAATGAAAAGATCGTGGGAATGAGTCAACTAAATTCCTAGGTCATTGGTTTATAACCATGAATAAGCATCAAATTGCTATTTAATCTACCTAGCTCTTATCAATCGAGCGAGTGAAGCGAGCAAAGATCTGCGATTTTGCTTTGTAGCTAAGTATGTTTGTATGTTTCATTTATAAGTTCTCGTTTATCTAGGTATCGAACCTTTATTCCAATCTACATGAAACTTGGTACCTAGGTCAATAGGTTTGTGCTATGGTTTGCTGGGAAGCTTAGAGCGTACAATCGATGAAAGGGTTGTAAAGATAATTGTGTAACTTTTTTTTGGAAGGGGGTAAAAAAAGTTACATGTTACACAAATAGAGTAGGTATTGACTGGGGTGCCATAATGAAAAGACTTAATTTGTACCTACATTCCGAAATGGTTTTTATTTTCTATTCTAGAATGTAAGTACCTAGGTATAGTTTTTGAAATACAACGAAAAAACAAAGTAGGTTTCAAAAAATAGACACGACATAGGTAGGTAGTTAGAAACAAATCCAAATCTAGGCTATCAACACAACCAACCTAGATCCTTATTGCTGTCCGGATGATACAATACGTACGATACTTGTCCGAACGGTTGGTCGTAGAGCATGGTAGATTGGTAGAGCACTAAAACGGTCGACCGAACGAATGCTCCGTATGCGGGCGATCCGTACGGTCGTCCGCACGGACCGTCTGTGTAGCATTAATTCCAGCCTTACTACTGGCGAGCAAAGCCAGGGTAAGCCAGGGTTCGTCGCTAGTGCTGCCTTGTATATAACAGTAATGGATCGGCTAAGGCATCAGTTTGTCCCGAAGTCGATATGAAGATAATCCTGCTAGTTTTGGCCTTGGTGAGCAGATAACGTTGGTTGTACCTATACTATATCTAACAAAAATTGGCTGTTGTGCTGTGTTTGGATTTGTGAGACCTTTTTCCTACTGGTGTAGTGTATTATGGAAGGTTACATAGCAGTAAATCCTCACGATCAGCATGGGATTGCGAATGAATTCTAGAAGCAGCTATAAATGGATTACCTACAAGTAACAATAACAACAATTTCAAGGGAAAAAAATAGTTTGCCATAACACAGATCTCTAATCCACCCTACCTAATTGGGTAGAAGTTTTGAGGTGTGAGGGTAGTTGGTAATGCCCTCCTAGAGAATGCAAATGTTTTTTTAAGAAAAAACTCAATGGCAATCTTTCGATTTATACCTACAAGCACCAGGTGTACCTACCAAATGTTCTATTTTTGTGTGCAATAGTGTAACACGAGGTGTGTGTGCAGGCATGCGCGTGTCTGGCGTCGGAGCCGGTGGAGCGGCAGTTGAACTACCACAGCGCGGTGGGCGTGCCACTAGCGCAGCGCATCCGAGCGGCGGAGGCGGCTGCCGACGCAGCCGGAACAAACCAGCGCGTGGCGGGCGGTGTGGCTGCCAACCCTGCCGACTTCCCTTACTTCGTGAGTACACAAAGCGACATTTTATGTCACAAGAGTGTGCCTCTGGTGACCTACCAGCTTGTCGTCATGCTCTAGAAAACCTACTCATCACCTCTGGAAACCCAACTTGGCAAACACAGCACATGGAGCAATAACTATCAGAACTCTACCTCCGTCAAAGATAGGATCTCCGTCATCATCTTCTTATAGAGTTGCCAATGTTTGGTTAAACATAGATTTTGATCTTTTTCCCTTAAAACTCAGTATGACAAACAGATCTACTCAGTGGGTCCACTTTGAGCATGATGTGATGCGATGCGGTCTCCTCCTTCACAGATCATCACGAAGACTTGGCGATGGTCGCGTTACATTACATAATCAGCTAGTTCAGTGCTATCGACGTCCATGCAATGACTACAGAGCATGCTGAGCTTCAGAGTGGACTCCGGAGTGTAGGTACCTCCGCACAGGTTTGACAGTGAAATGGATAAATGTTTCAGGCGGGACTGCTGATCACTCTGGACAACGGCTTTACGTCGGTGTGCGGCGCCACGCTGATCTCTAACACGCGCCTCCTCACCGCCGCGCACTGCTGGTTCGACGGACGAGTGCAGGTCAGTGCGGGCTTGACTTTCACACTCTATAGCCAGTAAACCCACGGAGTATCTTACTTGTAGGGTTTTAGATCTTTACTTTGGCAATCTAAAGGTAACATCTACGTTACGACTTTTCATGGTATCGTAACCTGAACGAGTCAGTTGCATACCTATTGCTTATTTGAAAGATAGTTGAGCTCGATTGCCGGAGGGCTTCTCCTAAGCCTGATAATGAGTGGATCCAAATTTCAATTTCAAATTAAAAAATGGGATCACTGAACTTTGATCCGTTTTAGTATAAAAGCTCTGACGCGTTTAGGTCGTGCGTGACACGTCGAACCGTAAAAGATGTATTTAGAGTTCCGCAGGACGTTTGTTTGAGTAAATCTATGGGTAGGTAATACTTATACAAATACCTATAGGTTTTGTGGTAGGCACTCCTACCTAGCTTGTGCAATCTCAGGCACCTCAGTGGCACGGTTCTAATGTGGTTCTTGGTGCAGGGTCTGAGTGTGACGGTGGTGTTGGCGAGCACGTGGCTGTTCTTTGGTGGCGTGCGCGTGCAGGCCGAGCGCGTTGAAATGCACCAGAGATTCAACCCGAGGAAATTGTTTGACGACATCGCCATGATCACCATCCCCCACATCGAATACACCAGTAAGAGCTAATTTTGTTCCTATTTGTTTTGATAAAGTTGTCTCTAACAGAATTTAACAATTACCTAGGTATCTAAGTGTAGGTACCTACCTACCTATATTAATACTAGCAGCGCCCTCGCGGCGTTGCCACCGTAGTGATGATGATGATGATTAAAAGTAGCCCATAACCTTCTTTAAGAGTTTAGATATCAAATGCAGAAAGAATTTTTCAAATCGGACTGGTAGTTCCTGAAATTAGCGCGATCAAACAAAAAAACTCTTCCGCTTTATATACTTACTCGTAATTAGTATAGATTTACAAAACTATTAAAAGCAAAAAAACAAAGAAGACCTATTTACCTAGATTGATTTGATACCGAGTCCACAGAATGTGCAGGTACCTACCTAATGATTTTGAATGATGTTGCAGATGTGATCCGTCCGGTGAGGCTGCCGAACGGGTGGGGCCTGTCGTCCAATACGTTTCAAGGGGAGCTGGCACAGGTCATCGGCTACGGCGTCTCTCGTGACAGTACGTGCCCCGCCCGCTACCCTCCCACAGCATACGTACCCCGAAAATACATTTAATCCCTTGTTCTTATGCTTACTATACCTAACTGAATTGCTGTCCTTGAATTTTTCAATACATTCGAATTCCAAAAATAATTTTAAATACACAAATTAAGTCCTTTCATAATACACCCCATTAAATATATTTGTACCTACTTTTTTTTACCCCCTTGTTAACCAATATCTTTACAATTACAACCCCTTCATCGATTAAGCTCAGAAGCTCCACCGTAAATTTCGATAGCACAACCTATTGACCTACCAAGTTTCATGCAGATTGGATGAACGGTCCGATAATTTTGCGAGAACAAGAATTTGTAAACCATACAAAGCAAAATCGCCCACTTGCCACTAAGATCTTGGCTCGCTTCACTAGCTCGATCGATAAGCACGTTTTTATTCTGTAGATGAGGAGATAACGATAGACCAGAGCCTTCAGCGCGTGCAGGTGTTGGTGGGGACCTTCCGGGACTGCCAGGCCGTGTACGGCTTCGACGTCGACAGGTCTAACGTCTGCACGAGCGGGCAGGGCCGCGTGGGCCCCTGCGCCGGAGACTCCGGCGGACCGCTCGTCACGCGGTACGATGGCGAAGACGTACTCGTGAGTAACCTTGTTTTCATTTCTTCCAGAAAATCAAAGTGCAATAAAGAATTTAAGAATTTAAGAGTCTTAAATTATTAAATTCTTTATTGCACTTTGAATTTAAGAATTTAAGACTTTATTATCTTAAATTAAGCCTATTAAAGTCTTAAATTCTATAATGCACACAAAAAAATATAAACATTGATTAAAAATATTACCTAAATGATTGAAGATAGTCCTCATATTTTACAACATTTAAATAGGTAAGTAGATAAGAGCTAGATAATCACTTGCTGAGAATCGTTACCGACACTTCCCGAACATTGTCTCTTCCCTAGTCAGGACCGTTGACATTGATTGACTGGGCAAAAAACAAAATAAAATTTTACAAACCGGAAGTCTGATTGTCATTGTCGTCACACCAAATAAGTTAAAAATATTCTCGATAAAAACTACAATTAGGTATGTACCTACCTACCTAATAAAAAAATATATAAAAACCTTAACATTCCATTGAGAGAATATTTTTGGTTATAGGTAGGTATTTGTTTTTCAATGTAGATTTACACATTATTTTCCAAATTAGAATGACGAATTAGACTTCCGGTTTTGTCAATTTCCTGACCGCGCAAAGTTCCGGCGGAAAGATTGAAAGACACGTGCTAGGGGAAGAAAAGTGTCCCCCTAGCATGGCAACAACTGACACTGTCTCTGAATCTTGAAAGGACGGCTATTTAAATTTTTTAACAGTTTATTAATTTTCAGACGTGATTGCGTCATCTTTTGTAATCTAGTAAAAAGTTATAAATCTTTTTTGTGTTGTCGTTCAGATCGGCGTGACGTCATACCACGCAGGCGGTGGCTGCGATATCGGCTACCCTGCTGTTTTCACACGCGTCAACTTCCACGAGCACTGGATCGAGGAGCGCTTGTGAGCGCTAAACTACGATGTACCTACCTTAGCCGGGTTGATTGATGAAACTGTTAATAAAAGTACTCCTAAGCCTTAAAATGTTTTTTTTTTTGTTTACTATAAGTAGGTACTACCTACTTATTATGTAATTTATTTTTCTTACCACATCTTTAAACGTAGTACCTAGGTACCTACTTAACTAGTAGTAGGTAGTTAAAAGAAAGAAACGAACGTAGGTAGGTACTTACTTAAAAATGGAGAAATTAGTTTTCTCATTTTTACGCAAAAAGATTTAGGTACCAGTGCAATGTGGTTCGTAATTTCATAGAGGCTAGGTATTATTGTGGTCGGAGCGGCTGAGCGGTTATTAGGTTGTTAGGTTGTTACCGCTTAGCCGCTTTGATCACAAGCTCCTACAAAATTACTTATGAACCACATTGCACTGGGAAGTAGGTAGGTACTTACCTAAATCTTTTGCGTGGAAATGCCGAGAAAACGATTTTTTCCAGATTGAGAGAATCTTCACCCCCGTAAAATCTCGTACCTACAGCGTCATACTTACCTGTAAATTTCATGCCAGTTTCGAGAACGTGAATACAAATAAATAAACAAAATAGTAGGTACTTAGGTAGGTATACGTAGATACCTTCGTCTAAGTAACTACTTAATACGAGTTTTACCTACCCTAATCGGATCAGTGGTTGTCTAATTGAATTGCAATCACAGACTTGCTGTAGTAAGTACGATACGATAAGATTTATTTGATTTGATATAGGTAGGTACCTACCTACCTATTATCATCATAATCTTTTTGACGTCGTAGGTACCTATTAACAAATAACTATCTATGTATCATTAAGTACCTACCTAGTAGATATAGGTTCCAAGGTAGGACCAAAGCGAGCTAAGATCTTGCGATTTTGCTTTGTATATTTGTAGGTATGTTTCCCTTAGGTATACATATTATGTTCTGTAACTTAAATAACGAATTTATTTAAGTTACAGAACTAAGTTAATTCAATAGTAGGTAATGTAACTTGGTAGGTCATTAGCTTGTGATAAGGAAATTTGCTCTGGAGCAATTGAGTGTAATCGATGAAGGGGTTGTAAAGATATTAGGTTCCCAAGGGGGTAAAAAAAAAAGTTAGGTTGGTACACAAATATACTGAGTGGGGTGTCAAATAAAATGACTTAATTTGTACATTTAATTTTATTTTTAATCTAGGATGTATAGTTTATGAAATACAACGAAAAAAGAAAAATTAAGCAACCGCTGTAACCTGAGCTCCCGCCGTTTGTAAGAGAGGAGCTTCGATATCTTCGTAGTTTAGGTTAACTGGTAGGTACCTACTAGAAAGAGAGTGGCATCGTAGTGGTTGTGGTTTGCAATGATTTTAGTTGCTACTTGATATTTTTTTCTTGTTAGAGATTGAAAATTACTGTCCAGAAACCTGAAAATAAACTAGGTAATTATGTAAGTACCTATTTGAAAATTAATAAAAAAAGGCACGACATAATGTGCTTATTGCATCATGCACATGCCTGTAATCTTTACCATCAGTCGTCATGTCTAGTAAACTCAGCAGAAGCACCACTTAAATGTATAGGGATAGGTCAGGGACGTATATAAGGGGGGGGTTTAGGGGGTCCGGACCCCCCCCTTAGCCCATTAAGTTCGGAGGAAACCTAGTCAATTTTTGTATTTTGGAACCCTTGGACCCCCCCCTTAACAAAGATCTTTGGTATATTGGAACCTTTGGACCCCCCCCTTAACAAAGCTATAGCTACGCCCCTGGGATAGGTAGTCAGAAACAAGTCCAAATCTAGGCTATCAACGCAACGGTGCGCGAGATCTCAGTTAGAGGTGAACTACTACCCAGTTATATAGCAAAGTAAGTTAGGTAGGTACCTAGGTACTACGATATTTCTACATACCTCCTCCATTTATTAATCCTTGATTACATTTTTATCTTCAAATTCTGTACTTTCCTAATTAGATTAAAATACCTGGTAGGTACGTACCTTACCTACGTACTAATAACAAATTAGTAAGTACATGTAGCTGGCTATACCTACCTATACTATACTTAGATTAAAAAAAATATGACTTGTGGGATGACCGCCTCGCTCGACCGACCAACGCGACTTGACGACCATTAGCTAAGTTCCTCCCTTCAAATAAAAAGATCATGTGAATGAGTCAACTAAATTCCTAGGTCAGTGTTATTTAAGTAGGTACGGTTTAAAAAACAAATTAAAAAAATACTAGTAGGGCACCTACCTAACCTTTTTTGTTTCCAAAAATTAAATTATGTTTAGATGCGACAAATAACGGCGCTAGGCACTAATCGACGCGTTTAGTGCTGTGCGGACGGTACGATGCGTACGATGCTTGTCCGAACCGTCCGTGGAGCACTGACTCTGTCGACTTCCGTCACTCCGTATACGGCGTATACGGGCGCGGGTCCGTACGGTCCTCCGCATGGACCATTCGAGTAGTAGTAAATCCAATCCAGCCTTACTACTGGCGAGCAAAGCCAGGGTCCATCGCTAGTGCTGCCTTGTATATAATAGTAATGGATCGGCTAAGACATCAGTTTGTCCCGAAGTCGACATGAAGATAATCCTGCTAGTTTTGGCCTTGGTGAGCAGATAACGTTGGTTGTAAATCTAACAAATCGTCTGTGGTGCTGTGTTTGGATTTGTTAGACATTTTTCCTACTGTTGTATTATGGTTTAGCAGTAAATCCTCACGATCAGCCTGGGGTTGCGAATTCATTCTAGAAGCAGCTAGAAATTTGCGGACTGATAAGGATTACAAACAACAATAACAACAGTTTCCAGAGGAAAAAAAATTGTTTGCCTTAGCACAGATCCTAATACCTAGAAAGTACTACTTATTGGGGTAGAAGTTTAGAGGTTTGAGTGAGGTTAGTGCCATCCTAGAGAATGCTAAAAGGGTAATTTGAATATAATTGCTTAATACTTTCGATAAACAAGCACCAGGTATACTAATGTCGAGGCATCTTCTATCTTTGTGTGAAGTAGTGTAACACGAGGTTTGTGTGCAGGCATGCGCGTGTCTGGCGTCGGAGCCGGTGGAGCGGCAGTTGAACTACCACAGCGCGGTGGGCGTGCCACTAGCGGAGCGCATCCGAGCGGCGGAGGCGGCTGCCGACGCAGCCGGAACAAACCAACGCGTGGCGGGTGGCGTGGCTGCCAACCCTGCTGACTTCCCTTACTTCGTGAGTACACAAACCGATACTTTGTGTCTCAAGAGAGTGTGCCTCTGGTGACCTACCAGCTTGTTGCCATGCTCTAGAACCCATTTTCTCTGGAAACCCAACTTGGCAAACACAATACAGGAAGTACTGCAGGATCTGCACTCTACCTCCTCCAAAGTGGGGACATTGTTCATCATTTTCTATAAGGGTAGCCCCTTATAGAAAATGCTTGGTTCATCATTGATTTTGATCTTTTTCCCATAAAACTCTCGATGTATTAGTATTTCTAACTGATCTACTTAGTGGGTCCACTTTACCACTCTCCGGTAGGTACTCCACCTACAGGAGCATGCTGTGATGCGGTCCCCTACTTTGCAGGTCACCACGAAAACTTGCCAGTGATCCCCATTATGTTCCTAGTTCCTATCGACGTCCATGCAATAACCAAAACATGCTGAGCTCCAGTGTGGACTCCGGAGGGTACTGCGGGGCTTGAAGGTGAATGAATATGAATTGATAGTGAATGTTGCAGGCGGGACTGCTGGTCGCTCTCGGTAACGGCTACTCATCGGTGTGCGGCGCCACGCTGCTGTCTAACACGCGCCTCCTCACCGCCGCGCACTGCTGGTTCGACGGACGAGTGCAGGTCAGTGCTGGCACGTCTTTCACACTCCATAGCCACTAAAGCCACGGAGGATCTTACTTGTAGGGTTGTACCTTTACTTTGGCATTATAGAGCAGCTTGTACAATCATCATTGTGGTTCTCGGTGCAGGGTCTGAGTGTGACGGTGGTGTTGGCGAGCACGCGACTGTTCTCGGGTGGCGTGCGCGTGCAGGCCGAGAGCGTAGAGATGCACCAGAGCTACAACTGGAGGAACTTGAATAACGACATCGCCATGATCACCATCCCACACGTCGAATACACCGGTAAGAGCTCTTTATCTTTATCAAAACAAATACCTAGTTCAAAAAAACAATGAAGGCGTAGATTAATACCGAGCCTATAAATTGATGTAGGTACCTACGAATGCTAAGTAATTATTGTATGTGTAATGATTTTGGATGGGTGTTGCAGACTTGATCCGTCCGGTGACGCTGCCCAGTGGTTTTCTACTGTTCCTGACGTACGAGGGCAACCAGGCACAGGTCGTCGGCTACGGCGTCTCTCGCGACGGTACGTACCTATCTACATGCCCCGCCTGCCACCCTTGGCCACAGCATATCCTGAAAAAACATTTCATTCCTCGTTCTTATACCTACCTACCTGAATTGTTCTTGAATTGTTCAATCAATTCCTAATCCGAATTTAATATCAAATTTTAAATAAGCACGTTTTGATGCTTTAGATGAGGATATAACAATAGACCAGATCCTCCGGCGCGTGCAGGTGATGGTGGTGAACAACCTGGACTGCCAGTCCGTGTACGGCTTCGACGTCCTCAACTCTAACATCTGCACGAGCGGGCAGGGCCTCGTGGGCCCCTGCGGCGGAGACTCCGGCGGACCGCTCGTCACCAGGCTCTCGGGCGAGGACATGCTCGTGAGTGACCTTCTGGATAACATCTCTTACAGGAAATCATTTAATAGTCCTCGAATTTACAACACTTAAATGGGTACAGTACTTACAGTAATGCGCATCGTTTGATTTCGTGTTTTCCGAATATGACCAACGGCATCTAGGAGGTATCGATATCAGTAGGCGCATTCTGTAAACTCACTTCGAACGTCGGAGCGCTGAATCCGCTGTGAGATTTCAAATATCATATTCGAAATTTGAATCTTACTACAAACACTTACAATACCTACATTTTTGCGTATTTAGTGAGCTCGGTCACTTGAGTGAATTCGAAGTGAGTCTTGTACAGAATGACTCTGCAGCTCTGTATGATTCCAGAAAACAGAAGTGACAGAAGTGCACGTCGTTAGCTACGCAGCTCGCAGAGCTTGCGACTGATTTGCTTTTCTTATAAATGACATTGATATTTATTTGTTTGCGATAAAGTTGAAATTGTGAGTAATTTGCATTTCGTTTCGTTTTTGTAATCATTTTTGTAATTCTATACGATTGTTTCCGATGATTTCCAAAACGCGTTATTTATCTGGTAGTACTGTAACTAGCTAGAGCTAGATAATTACTTGCTGAGAATCGTTATCGACATTTCCCGAACATTGTCACTTCCCTAGTCAGGACCGCTGACATTGTTTTGTTTCTCCCGCGCAAAGTTCCGCCGGAAGCGGAGAGAGTGAATACTTGCTAGGGTTGACGTGTCCCCCTAGCACGGCTATAAATTATGTACACAAAAACGTGATAGGTAGTGTTTTTTTCACCCAACTGCCCGCAGAAAGGAGGATTAATATTTTGAACAGTTTATTAATTTTCAGACGTGATAGTGATTGCGTTATCTTTTGTTGTTGGTTAAAAGTTAGGTACCTGCTTACTTACCTATTCATTTAGTAGGTAACAAGTTATAAATCTTTGTGTTGTCGTTTAGATCGGCGTGACGTCATTCCACGCAGGCGGTGGCTGCAATATCGGCTTCCCCGGCGGCTTCGCGCGCGTCACCTCCTTCGTGCCCTGGATCGAGGCGCGCATGTGAGCGCTGAACTACATCCTACCTACCTTAGCAGAGTTGATTGATGAAACTGTAAATAAATATACCTAAGCTTTAAAATGTTTTTACAAAATTAAATGATAAAAAAACCTACCTAGGTACCTATTTTATTGTACTGACTTTACCGATCAAGAAAAAAAATACATTTAGGTACTTATCGCTCTATGCAGGGACGTAGCTATAGCTTTGTTAAGGGGGGGGTCCAAAGGTTCCAATATACCAAAGATCTTTGTTAAGGGGGGGGTCCAAGGGTTCCAAAATACAAAAATTGACTAGGTTTCCTCCGAACTTAATGGGCTAAGGGGGGGGTCCGGACCCCCTAAACCCCCCCCTTATATACGTCCCTGGCTCTATGCGCTGATCTGATTTGAATTTGACGGCATTTGCACCTAATTGGAGACGGAAGTGTTTATTTTGGGCTACAAGAAGACCGAGCAGCCAATCACAGCGCTTGGACTTCCAAAACCCGAACGCTCTTTTCTTTTGAAACAAAGAAGGGTTGTCTGGAAGAGATCGCTTCATAGCGATAAGACCGCCCATTGTACAATTTATTGCTAAGGTTTACTAGTTCTTAAGTTTCTTTGGTACCGTGGAACCCCCGAACTTTGCCTACTTTTTCGAGTTTTTTTAAATTTTGCGCCAAACTGATCATAAATAATCGGTTCTGTCATGCTGAAGTCAACCAATTACTAAAGGGCTTTCAATGTGTGTGTGTGCTAGGCTCACAGCATTGAAAACCTTGACAGTAGAGGCTGTCAAAAAAGTAGGCAAAGTTAGGGCAACGAGCCTAACTTTGCCTGAGGTCCATATTTTCTGTAAAACTTGGTAAATTATATAGATTTTAATGCAGTTTAATCATATATTGAACCATTTATAGATTATATTCCCAATACTACTCCAAATAATTATATTTAACTTTATATGATGGCAGGCAAAGTTAGGGCATCATTTACCGACAAAATGCGCCAAAAGTCAGGGCTGTCACAAAAAAGTAATCATCATCATCAGCCTATACAGTCCATTGCTGGACATAGCCCTCCTCCAATCTGCGCCATTTTATCCTGTCCATGGCTTGTTGCATCCACGGCGCGGCGACCTTTGGAAAATCATCACTCCACCTAGCCAGAGGGTGTCCTACACTACTTTTTTCAAGTCGTAACAGTAAAAGTAGGTACATAGATGGATAGTAAAATATTGAAAAAAAGTAACGAACATCTAACCGCTTTTAATGGTGCTAAAGTAGCAATGTCTTAGTTAAAAATACCAAAAGAAAACAGACGGGAGTGGTTTGAAATTCATAACCCTCATTTTGTTCTGTTGGTTAAATCTAAAACTGACAACCCTAGGGTAGGCAAAGTTTGGAAAACTTTATTCAAAAAATTGCGCCTAACTTTGCCTTCTCAGATATTTCTGTCAATAATCATAGTATTTAGATGAGATAATTGTGTTTCGAAAGCCGATCATATTTGCCAACTACTGTAAAGATATGAAAGACGTACCTTAAACCAGTTCCTCACAATGACATAATTTTGTGGGACAAGTCAAAAAATTGCGCGATTTCCACCGAAAACTTTTTGCAACTACTATGAAATGGCTGCCGTTATTTTAAAGTTAAATAGTGCAGTATTGGCTGTTTATGATTTGGGTTTCTACCAACGAACAAAAATAAGTGTTGTCGTGATAGAAAAATAAATATAGTACTTTTTATAATTTAGGCAAAGTTACCTACACTAGGCAAAGTTCGGGGGTTCTACGGTACCTACTTAATTGTGTACAGTAAAGTATTTTCATTTCATTTCATTTCATTTCATTTCAAAGATGGGCGCACCATAAAATGATGATAACTGACTGATGAAATTAGCCACAGTTAGCCAAAAGTATGATTTTAGTGCGTCACCTATCTTCACTTATTGAGTGAGGGTTAAAAGAAAGAAACGAACGTATCACGAATAAAACGAAATCCGACTCGTTGTTGAATTTAAAATTTTACAATTTACTAGGTTTCTACCTTTGTACCTTACCTTTGTACCTAGGTACGTATAGTCTGGCAAAAAAATAATAGACATAAATGGGGGCGCCACTGTGCAAGCTAAATACGCGAAATAGACAAATTCTCTTTTAGAGTCGGATTCAGCCCTGAAGTCCGATAGACGCGGTGTCCAGCTTCCGCTTCGTCGGTAGGAAGCAGAAGGGAAAGGAGACGTGGACTCGTCTCCTTTCCCATAAGCTCGATGTCACATATTACTACCTGCTACATTGTAGCGCTTACGTACGTTACGTAGTAGAGTGCGCCGCAAACTTAAGAGGCCTGCGACCGGCGAATTTCCATAAAAACGTAATACCGAAATCATTTAAAATTTAAGCATATTTTTATCAGTTTATGTTGTTAGATTAGGAGAATAGATATTTATCTAGGTTCCTGTTAAACTTTTGTTCCGAAAAACTTACCTAAAAAGAAATGTAAGCAAATTGAATTGAAATCTTTGTAGGTACTCCAAAAACGGCATTTTTTCTTTTCATTTGTTCAATAGTAAGTTTTTTGGAACAAAAGTGTAACAGGAACCTAGATAAATACTGCCTTTATCCAAATAATAACATAAAGTGATACAAATATGCTCAAATTTTAAATGATTTTGGTATTACGTTCCTAGGTAAGTAGATACGTTCGCCGGTCCCTTAATGGCGGCTGAAGTGCGCGGCAGATTCGACTTTGCACAGATAAAGTCAACGCAATAGAATAGAGTAAGCTTTATCTACATAGCCCGCCTACCCCCGCCCCTAACCACCTTCACCTCCCTTCCCTGCAATAGGCAATATGCGTCTGATTCAAAAGCGGGTTAAACGTATTTTTCTATGAACATTATGGCTTTAGAATTATGTGTGTGTAATTATTTTTTAATATTATTTCATTTTCGCTTAGAAATTAATAATTAAAAAGTGCAAAAATATAGTGGGAATTTCATAAGACTTGAAACGCAACGCTATTTGTCACGTATGCTATGACGTCACACTCCTTCAAACTCGACAGAAAGTTTTTTTTTTCTACCTACAAGCGCGTGTAATTTTGGTGACTTGTGACGTCACGTCCGTTTCAAGTGCATGAAAATGTTGATAAATTTTAAAAAATTATTTTTGTTATAAAATTTTAGTTTTTCGGCGCTGGAATTTTTGTTACGGTTAATTGACGATATAACCTATCGTTTAAAACCATAAAAAAAATTGATGCATATTGCCTATTGCGTTGACTGTACCTGCGCAAAGTCGAATCTGCCGCGCACTTCAGCCGCCATAAAGTTTGCGGAACACTCTATTACTAGTATTCTGTGATTGTAGTCAGAACTTGACAGATAATTATATGCTGAGTTCCGATTTTGAACTCAATAGGCCTATCTATTAAGGAGTTCTGTTGAACAGCTCCTGACTCTATCATCAGATCAACTCACTGATACGAAAATCTATGCGTGCAAAATTTTAGCTTTTAGCAAGATTTGACCCTAAGGCTTGTTTCACTCTTCAGCGTGTCGCCGGTCGCGTTCGCGAGTTGACCATTCACAGCACAGAGAATTTTGAATTTTCGAATTTCTCTGTGCTGTGATTGGTCAACTCGCGGACGCGACCGGCGACACGCTGAAGAGTGAAAGGCCCCTAAGGGAGTGTACCTACACATTGCGTTTTCTGCAGCGCGTTTTTGAGCTGCGCGTTTGTATCGCGTTCGCAACGCGTTTTTTTCCATACAAAAGCGAACCGGGAGGGGGGCTGCGCGTTCGAATCGCGTTTGTATCGATAGTGCACTAGAAATCTACCTCAGTAAACCCTAAAGGGTGGGTGGGAGGGCGATTTTTTGAATTTTTCTTCGTCCAATCCTTCTGATTTTTTGCACGTGTGTGC
Organism: Camptogramma bilineatum; assembly: GCA_958496255.1. Classification (NCBI taxonomy): domain Eukaryota; kingdom Metazoa; phylum Arthropoda; class Insecta; order Lepidoptera; family Geometridae; genus Camptogramma; species Camptogramma bilineatum. The sequence goes on along the minus strand of OY292479.1, from coordinate 121,785 downwards.
GGGGGCGTTGAACAATGATGTTCCAGCTATACTGTGAAGAATCCGTACAAGAATCAACCAAAAACATTAAAAAATAAAAAAAAACTAACCTAACCAAGAAACACCTAACCTCAAAAAACAAACAAAAAACGTAAACTAACAAAAAAAAACGTAACCTAACATATTTAAAAAAACCTCATCTTACAAAAAAATTTTTTTTTTTAACCAAACCTGACTTTTTTCAACCTAACCTATTCTTACTTAACTTCTAACCAAACATAACTTCTTCCAACCTAACCTAATCTTACCTAAATTCTAACCAAACCTAACCTAAGTTTTTTTTTTTTAACCTAACCTAACCAAACCTAACTTTTTAAGACCTGAACTAATTGAACCTAACTTCTAACTTAACCTAACCTAATAAAAACTTCTTCCAACCTAACCTAACTAGAAGAAGAAGAAGAAGAAGAAGAAGAAGAAGAAGAAGAAGAAGAAGAAGAAGAAGAAGAAGAAGAAGAAGAAGAAGAAGAAGAAGAAGAAGAAGAAGAAGAAGAAGAAGAAGAAGAAGAAGAAGAAGAAGAAGAAGAAAGAAGAAGAAGAAGAAGAAGAAGAAGAAGAAGAAGAAGAAGAAGAAGAAGAAGAAGAAGAAGAAGAAGAAGAAGAAGAAGAAGAAGAAGAAGAAGAAGAAGAAGAAGAAGAAGAAGAAGAAGAAGAAGAAGAAGAAGAAGAAGAAGAAGAAGAAGAAGAAGAAGAAGAAGAAGAAGAAGAAGAAGAAGAAGAAGAAGAAGAAAAAGAAGAAAAGAAGAAGAAGAAGAAGAAGAAGAAGAAGAAAAGAAGAAGAAGAAGAAGAAGAAGAAGAAGAAGAAGAAGAAGAAGAAGAAGAAGAAGAAGAAGAAGAAGAAGGTTAGGTTAGGTTAGGTTAGGTTAGGTTAGGTTAGGTTAGGTTAGGTTAGGTTTTTTTTTTTTTTTTTTTTTATTTTTTTTTTTCTCGTTCCTCTGACTTAATCAAAGACCTTTTTTTTCTTTATTTTTAAGTGCGGGTGGGGTACATTTTGCATGCCTTCTTGGGGCAAAAGGGATCTAATATTAATTTATATCTAGTTTTAGCTACAATTTTAAGGTAAGTGCTTTTACATTAGTCTTCTATTTTCTGGCTATTCCTGAGTTATTTTCCTATTTTATATCTTCTTATGTTTCTATTCTATTATTTTATCTCTATCTTTTAATCTTACATTTGTTCCTTAGTCTATTTGTATTTCAGTTTCTAATGTTTAGTTACATCTTTTTATCTCGTATGTACAATATATGATCAAACGAACTTCCAAGTGAAGTTCGATCATTATTATATGAGTTGCTTCATTAGAATATATGAATTTATACACTGTAGTATCCTTATCTACTTGGTAACTCCGCACAATTTTTAAAGATTTTTTAAACAATTACAAAAACGTATTTCCGGTCTACTCCACCCTAGCACGCCATCTTGTCTTTTGCTCATTTTTTAGAGTAGTAAGTACCTATCTTGTATATGTTTACAAAACTTTCTATTATATGGGAAAATATATTAAATATTGGTAATATTTAATATTTACTTGCTATTATAAGGGTGGGAGGGTTTCATATATTCTAATGAAGCAACTCATATAATAATGATCGAACTTCACTTGGAAGTTCGTTTGATCATATATTATACCTCGTTGCTTCATTATTCATATATGAATTTATACACTGTAGATGTTAAGAGCCGAAAGTTTTGAAATTAAAGGCATAATTTTAATAATTATGGATTTTAAAGTAATATAACATTTTAGTACATTTTTCCCGTAATGATTACCTACTGTATCAAACAACAATTAAAGTAGGTAGGCCTATTATGTTTGTAACAATAAACAGACAGTTTAGGCGAATTCACTTTTGATCAGTATAATTCTGTTAAGACCTGGAAAATTCGTTGGACGAGCTAGTCCAACCGCATCTTGCGCATGTTGTTAGCCGCGTGGTGCGTGTTATGGGCAGTAGTACTTATAGTCAATACAACTGCTGATAGGCTGCGTTGCAGCCGCTCAATGTGGGCGCTTTTGCATTAACAGTTTTGTTTATTATTTTGTTTTAGAAATATAGTCTTAGAAAATGTCCAGCTACAGGTCTGGTGCTGGGCATATAATTTGTATTCTCCTTAAAACATGACAGAAATAATATTGGTTGATAGAGATCATCATGAAAACAACATAACATCAGTATTCAGAATCCTTATGCTCGGAGATTACGATGTTTTGCACCCATAATAAGGGAACCCTGTGAGCGATAGAAAGCTAGAGAGATAACGTGTATTTAAATTTTTAATTGATAAGATAAGTTTTTTGTGATTATTATTTCGAGATCATCTAAATAAGATTGAGTGCCAATAAATTGAGGCTCCCAGGTATTTGGGCATTATAGAGTTCAATTTATATCATGCACTTTTATGTAACTGCTTTACACACTGGTCTAATACAATATTATTTCATATTAGGACTGATAGGTAATTAGGTATAGTTAAGGTAGAATAGAATAGAACGATGAGAATTCAGACTAGGTACCTTATGCATGCGCATACGGTATTAAACTGACATTAAACGAAGATGTTAGAAATGTAAACACTGATGTCTTGCAAATGCATCCAGTTGATTTCGTTGCAATTGCAATACAATGTTCCCACTATAACTGGGTGAAGTGTTTTATTGCTTAATCGTACTGTCAGAGAGTGATGACAACATTTGTCGATGATTTGTCGATAAACGATATCCGCAGAGCCTTGCGACCACCAGAATAAGGTACTTACTTGTGTACCGGATAACGATCGTTAAAATAGACGTTTTTTATTGGTAGTAGTAATAGTAATTAGATAACGTCTGAGACTATAGTTTCTGTAAGAGTAGGAACCATGGTTGAGATGGCCAGTAAGGATACACTAGTATTCTTTATGCCTGATCCTTAGTAGTTTTCTTGAGGCTTTTTATGCTAAAAGGAAATGGTGAAAAAGTAAAAATAATTGGCATGTCAAATTAAGGTAAATGTGTCAATGGTTTCTGCGTCAGGGTCTCGTTTCCATGAAATGGGTCTTAGCGTTATCTCGTGACGTGAACAGATCTAAATGTGGTTGCCCAAAATATTGTGAAAACCTCATCGAACAGGGAACACTCAGTGTCCGGATTTATTATTCTGGGGGCGGTATCAACGTGGTTTTGCTGTGTATTCACATATGACGTGAATATCCAAAAGCCGCACTCCTGACACAACTTCTTAAGTGGCCGGAGTAAGTCATTAAGGTGAGGGGTATTGTATACATCCTCTAAGATCGTAGTTGGTGTGTTATCAATACGAAGTAAAACTATAAAGGGCCCAGACTTCAAAACTCTAAGTAGGTAGTACCTAATTTTAAGGTTTGCTTTTTGTGAGGCACTTTTGCACAGACCCTAACCTGATCAAGGCGTACTTGACCACTGGGCAAGCGGCGATCAGAATGCCTCGTTTGGCGATTTTACGAATATGATGGTAGTTTTATAAACTTTGTGACCACCTGTGCACTCTTAGAACATTAATCAGAGGGAAGACCTAGACTAAAAACTGTATTGTAATTTTTTATAAATAAATCCCAAATAAATAAATCCAATAAAACTATTTGTAGGATTGTTGAGGTGTTAAGCTACGCTTATCGTAGTTGATGTTAAACTAAATGTAAGGCATTTATTAAGCAACATTTAAAATACAATACTGAATTAATAATTTTTAGTAGGTACCCTGAGATCAAAGTGCCGAACTGGCAAAACAAAATAAGCATCTTTCAGGTCGATGGTGATTAGGTTACACACATTTTAGTAATACTCTATTTTAAAATGCTTGTTTCGAACTAACTTGTTTAAAGTTTTCAAATTCAACATGAAACGTTTTATCACCGTTAGGTTCAAGAGTGAGAAATATCTGATTCCGCAACAATATCTTGGGAATAAACAAGTCTTTGGGACGTTGCATTATTTTAACTTATTAATGGTCACCTGCATAATTAAGTTTTATACTTCTGAAAAGTTATTCTGAGGTATTATTGGACTGATTTACAGTGGATTGAAATAGTATAGTAGGTAAAGCCTGGTTTTATCTAATAGAATACAAAATTGTATTGTTCGTTAATTTTAACTTATTATCGTAAAAAGGGTAAGTCTACCCGCGTGTGCTGCTAGTGGTGAATCTGCACCGGGGCACGCGATTTGTAACTGATCTGATTTGGTCTGAGCTTCTGCAGCTGTTGCGCTGACGCTGTGTAAGGTAGGCGGACACCTGAGGTCTCCTCGCCGCACCCGCCCCCCCTGTTTGACAGATACCGGAGAGGTGACCTGATTAGAAGACCTGTTGCAGGGCACTGAAGCTGTTGTGAGGCTAGCGTTGAGCCAAACAACGATTCGTTCCGTTTCAATTCACATAAATACCATGTATTGTGTGAGAACGATTTGTAAAAACTGTATGAAATCAGCTAAATCAGACTTTGTATTTATTTATTTAAAACACGAGTTGGGCTTACAGATTAGACATAGACTTAGTGTTGATAAGTACCTAGTGTGAGTCACATAGCAACTGACACCCATTGCTAAAATGCTTGATATAACACATGTATGGCTCGGTTGATGGCAGTAATGACTGAAACCAGCTGTTGCGATGCCATGAGAGTCTTATCACGATTAGGAACCATGGCTGAAGGAGCCGACAATTGTCTGGTAGTAGACTGTCGACAGTATTCCTTCCGCAATTTATATTAATTTTTCCTCGACATTCCTTGAAGAAGAAGAAGAAGGAAAGCCATGTTTCGATAAATTATCGAGTAGGTACCTATATTTTTATGATTAGGGGTAGGTATAGGATAAAGGAGGCGTATGCCCAGTATTGGGTCACTGCAAGCTGACAATGATGATGATGATATTTCGTCCTAGTCAGGTGAATCGTCTAGGTGTTATACTAGCCGTGAGATCATCCTGTAGACTGGATACAAACGAATTTTCATTAAGGTAAAGATCATCATTTCATTCCGGTACCTACTGCATCTTGTACGACGTCTAGTTCGGTAGGAATTGACTCGGGAGTTGCATAATATGCTTCACCATGATCTCCGTTATCTAGAATTGCAATTTGCAATCTAGATTATGAAGATATGAAATTGAGGGTAGTTGAAGAAATAAAATAAAATAAACCCTTACATTTTGTAAAGTTTATGATTTTGCATAGGATCGTTACATCTGTTTCAGATTGTACGATTTTTATGTTTAGGTCATTGACCCCGATGCTAGTTTGGTACGAAAGTAGGTATATGATTCGCAGATGATCGTTACATCTGTTTTAGAATGAACGAATTTTCTGTGAAATGAAATGAAATGAAATCATCTTTGAAGACTCGCAGTCAATCCAGATGCCAGTTTAGTAACAAAGTAGCTATATGATTTATTTCGCAGAGGATCGTTACATCTGTTTTAGATTGTACGAATTTTCTGCTTGGGTCATCTTTGAAGACTCGCAGTCAACCCAGATGCCCGTGTAGTACCAAAGTACTTATATGATTTAATAGAGAATCGTTACATCTGTTTTAGATTGTACGAATTTTCTCTTTAGGCCATCTTTGAAGACTCGCAGTCTACCCAGATGCCAGTTTAGTACTAAAGTACCTACTTATATGATTTCGCAGAGGAGCGTTACATCTGTTTCAGATTGTAAGCATTTTCTGCTTAGGTCATCTTTGAAGACTCGCAGTCAACCCAGATGCCCGTGTAGTAACAAAGTACTTAATTATCATGATTTGGCAGAGAATCGTTACATCTCTTTAGATTGTACGAATTTTCTGTTTAGGTCATCTTTGAAGACTCGCAGTCGACCCGGATGCCAGTTTAGTACCAAAGTACCTAGGTATAATATATGATTTCGCAGGGGATCGTTACATCTGTTTCAGATTGTACGAATTGTCTGCTTAGAAGACTCGCAGTCAACTCAGATGTCCGTTTAGTAATGGACTCTGTCAAAGTTATTAACTCACTTTGTAGGAAAAATACGAAGAATTAGTAAACACTTTACTAACCTTTATCATTCGACGACGAATCCATCGGGGATTTTTATTTAACACTTTCACTTTTGTTGTTATACTTCACTTTGTTCGATTTTTCTTATTTTATTTTGATTAAATAAAGACTGCGCACTTTGCTTGAAGCGCGCGTGCGAAAGTTACCGCGCACAAAAAAGGAATGAGCAAAAGACAAGATGGCGTGCTAGGGTGGAGTAGACCGGAAATACGTTTTTGTAATTGTTTAAAAAATCTTTAAAAATTGTGCGGAGTTACCAAGTAGATAAGGATACTACAGTGTATAAATTCATATATGAATAATGAAGCAACGAGGTATAATTTATATATTCTTATAATATATAGTTATCATACTTTATATATCTATTTATATCTATTTTTTACCATTATGTCTATCTTATACAATATTATGTGAGCTTACATCTAGGGTATTTATGTTTAGTCTATATTATACTTTTTTGCTATATTTCTTATTATACATCTTTTATTCTGCTTATGCTAGTTATATATATCTTAGAATATATATTTACCATAATTTATCTATCTGTTTTGTTCCTATTATTTACTTTTATTACTATATCATTACAGTATTTTATAAACTTATCCCTAGATTGTTTACTGACTATAAGTGCGTTTGCATTACTTGCTTCTATCTTACAATTCATGTTTTGTTCCGCTTCATATCTCCTTAACGCGTCTACAGGGCATTCGAATAACACGTGTGGGACTGTTTCGTGGACACCTGGTTCACAGATGCATGATGGATTCTCTTTACACTTGAATCGATTCAAGTATTCAGAGAATCCACCGTGCCCGGTTAGTATTTGTGTTAACAATCCGTTAGGTGTTATCTGTCTGACAATTTTGTAAGCCTGGATAGCGTCCGGGAAAAACATCTTTGTGATTGCCGCGGTTTCACCTGTCATGTATCGTTCATTCCATTTGTCAAGCGACTCCGTGCGTATTAGCCGCTTCACAAATGAAATGGGGCAGCATTCGTAGTCGGGCTTCTTCTTCAACTTTAGCGCCGCGTCCTTTGCCAACTGATCTGCCCTTTCGTTCCCTTCTAGCCCGGCATGCGCTTTGATCCAGAACAGTGAAACGGTTTTGCCCTGTAGCCTACTTGTCCTTAAGTGGTCCTGGATCTCTACTGCTAGAGGGTTTGTTGAGCTCGGGTTAGTGGCTGTTTCCAGGGCAGATCGTGAGTCGCTGTATATTCCGTACGTCAGCGCCGAGCTTCTTAGAATCTCCTTTGCGGCCATGCATATGGCCAAGAGCTCAGCCTGGTAGACCGAGCAGTGAGACGACAGCTTCAATTTTCGGGCTTTAGTCTCGGCGTCACCGTCCCATATGGACAGTGCTGCTCCGACTTTGCCTTCAATTTTGCTGCCGTCTGTAAATATTCTCACTGATTGAGTGTTGTGGGATTCCACGCTTTCTCGGTTCACCAGATCTTCGAACTCAAGGCTCACATGCATCGCCGGGTGGGGAGTCTTTTCGTACGCCACCATTTTCTCGACGTGCCTGTCTCCCAGTGTTGACTGGAGTACCCCTCGCTTGGCTCTATACAGGGCGGCTGCCTCCTGTATCCGGAGATCAAGCGGGAGTATCCCAGCCAACACCAGGGCTGCGTTGAGGGACACGGTACGGTATGATTTGCTGAGTTTCTGTGCAAATCCTCTTTGGACGGCATTTAGTTGTTTTTGCACTCCTAACTTCTCTGTTGCTTGTGCCCAGACACTTGCAGCGTACATAATGACAGGTTCCACGGCGGCAATGTAAATTGTGCGTATCACTTCTGGGTGGAGACCCCAGCTAGTTTTTGCAGCTCTAGATAGCTTTTTATAGATTCCTAGGGCTTTCCTACAAACATCTACAGTGTGGTTTTTAAATGTGAGTTTATTGTCTATTGTTAGCCCTAGTATCTTAATTGTTGAAGACATTTCAATGTCGATCCCTCCCATCTCCAGCAGTGGGGTGTCAAATTTCAGCTTCCGCGTTATTATCATTGCATTTGTTTTATGAGGCGCAAATTTCAGCTTATTTTTGATTCCCCACTCCCGGACATAGGAGAGAGCGGCATTGGCTTGTCTTTGCACTTCAAGAGCCGTGTCCCCATCAAAGATCAGCACTACGTCATCAGCAAACGCTTGGGCATAGTCCCTTCGCTCTTCCAGTTCTTTTAGTAGAGGGTCCAGAAGGAGGTTCCAGAGTATTGGGCCACCTATAGAACCTTGTACGCACCCTTTGGTTGTTTGTTTTGTGTGCTCCTGTCCTGCGTACCTTAACTTAACTCCACGGTTGTTAAGATAACTGTCCATGATCCTCCTTATGTTGACTGGACATTTCTCTTCTGCCAATCTGGTCCTAATGGCCGGCCACCACGCACTGTCGAAGGCTCCCTCTATGTCTAATGATATCATGACTATTAGTTTCTTTTCATCTAGCTTGTTGTGTATGTGTTGCATCATGTCATAGAGGGAGTCTTCGGTGCTTTTTTGTGGCATAAACCCGTATTGGCGTAAGCTTATCCTGGGGACCAGGTGCCATTTTATTCTCCTTACAATCATTTTTTCCAGGATTTTACCTAAAACTGGCAGTAGCCCTATAGGTCTATATGATTTTGGGTCCATGTAGTTATCCTTGTTTGGTTTTCTTAGGACGACAACCGTGGCTTTCTTCCAAGATGTTGGGAAGTGCTGCTGCTCTAGACACTTGTTGGTCAGGGCTAGGAACAGCTTCGGGTCATGCTCTATAGCTTTGCTGCATATGTCGGCTGTCAGTCCATCCTCACCCGGAGCCTTTTTAGGGTTAAAGCTTCCCACCGAGGATCGTAGCTCCTCCATCGTAAACGGCGGGTCATGTTTTTCATCATGATTCCAGTCGTTTACATGGTTGGCCAGTGCTCTGATCCGCCGGTGGTGGATGTTGTCCTGGCTCTCTAGGTCCTCCGGGTAGAATGTATCTGCCAACATCTTCGCAGATTCCTCCAAGCTCAACTCCTTTCCCTCCTTCATCAGAGGAATATCTTCCTGTCTCTTCGTGGTCCTTCCTATTACTCTGTATATCCCCTCCCAAAGTCCCTCCTTACTCTGTTTTCCACAGAACTCCTTCCAGCTCTCTGTCTGTGCTTTCCTTACTTTATCCTCATATTTTTCTTTTGCTTGCAGGTACTCACCGATGACCTTGTTCCTGCGGACTGGCGCTGCGTTCCGGATTCGACGCTTCCTGGTGGCGACCTCCTTCTTCAGCTTCGCGATTTCTTCGGACCACCACGGCAGGGTAAGTTTACTTTTTGTATTTATTTTAGGAATGCTATTATTACTTGACTCTATTATTGTTTGTACGTATGTTTCTATTTTCAAATCTAATTCTGCTTTATTTTGTATGTTTTCTATTTCTATTTCATTTAAATTATTTTCATGCAGCAAATTGTCCAGTTTCTCATGAAACTTGGTCCAATTTGCTTTTTTAGTGTTAAAAATTCTGGTTGTTCTTTTAATGTGCATTCCCTTTGCTCGCTCTAATCTAACTCTGAATGTGATGGCGTTGTGGTCCGAACTTATCCAGCCTTCGTTCACTGTCCAGTCATCCACCAGGCTAAGCATCTCCGCTGTGCAGGCTGTAACGTCTACAAAGCTGGTTAGTGTTTTGTCGCCTCTGATTGTATCGAAGGTTGGCACATCTCCTTGGTTGAGTACCTGCAGGCCCATCTCTTCTAGTGTTCCGGCAAACTCTTCACCCTTTTGGTCCACTTTCTTGCTACCCCACCAGGTGTTCTTGGCGTTTGCGTCACCTCCTATCAGCAGATAGCGCGATTGAGTTTGCCGTTGTACCTCTTTAAGCTGTTCCATGAAGGGTTCTATGGTTGAGTGGTCTGGTTCAAAGTAATAGGATACGGCCACGATCTCCCAGGCACTCGTTCTAATTTTTACCACCACGATGTTGGTTGTGGTAAGATTAGGGAACTGGATCACGTCTGTGTCATCGTCAAAGACGGCTATAGCCGCCTTTATCGTTCCTGTTCCACTTTTCGTGCACTGGAAGATCCTGGCCCCCCGGTAGTCCTTCATCCTCCCTATTGCTCCAACATACGGCTCTTGGAGGAGCGCGAAGGCCATCTTTTTCTCACTGGCTTCTTGCATTATCTCTTGCGTAGCAATTTCTTTCTTCTGCAAGTTTGCCTGAGCTACAAGATAGGCCTTCGCGCTACCATCTGATGTGTTGGGGCGTGCGATCACGTTAGCACTGGTAGGCTACCGAAGCCCGTGCTAATTTGTCCCACTTCCTACGGATCACGCATTCATCACTGAAGGCGTTGTGGTTTACTCTATCAAGTTTGGCATGCATGCAGTTACAGCATGTTGGATCTGCTCCCGCGAGCCAATCCGCACAGTCCGCTTTCATGTGGGCTCCCCCACAGTGGCTGCACTTTTCGACCGTTTCTTTGCAGAATCGTCGTCCGTGCCCGTATCCAAGGCATAGCGAACACTGCACCAGTGGTGACTGGTCCGCTACCCTTACGCGCTGGAGGTCTATGACGACCGACTCTGCATCTACTAAGCGCTGCCACACTCTGGGGGACACCCTCATGACGACATGGCTCGTCTGGGGGTTCCTTGTACGCTTCTTGTATATGATTTCCATCTTCTCTGCCTTGTCGAGATCCTTGAGAGTCCTCTTGTTTTGATTCCACAACGCCTCCAGTATATCCTTGTCACTGTTGTATTGGAAGACATCCTTGAGGACTACCAAGGGGTCTTTGTTCTGCACTTCCTGCACGTTGAGGTGATTTTCCACCGTCCTTAGCCTCTCCTTTATCTGATCCCTTTCTTTTTCCGTCCTGCACCCTACTATCACCTTCCTGTCCTTAGCTTTCCTGACCTTTTCCACTGCTATTCCACCTTCCTTCGCCCTTACCGCTTCTCTTATCCTGTTCAGTATGTCATCTCCAGTTTCCTTTTCATCTTTCGCCGTTATCACTACCGAGTGCAGCGCGGCCTGCTCTGGGAGCTGTCTCCTGGCTGGCACCGCTGCCACACTCGCGTAGGATAACTTCTCCTGCATTTCCTGTTGCTTCTCTATCGTTTCCTGTAACTTCCCTATCCTATCGTTGCTTTCCTGGATCAGTTTGGAGTGCTCTTCCAGTTTCTTCATCAACTCGCACCCCTCACCCATTTCCTTTACCTTCTGTGGTTCTTTCTCTTGTCCTTTTCCTGTTTCTGGTTCGCTGGTTTTCTTAATCCCCATCCCTTTTACGCTTTCTGCTTCCTTTACCAATTGGTACAGCCTGTCTACGGCCTCCGTTATCCCAACCTTTAGTTCGGCCTTTAGGGACTTCGCCTTGCCCAGGTTTATTTTGGCCTTTGTAATACAGGCTCTGGCTTCTGCTACTCGGTCTGCGTGCTTTACCTTTTCCTGAGGTGAAAACCACGCGTCCGCGTCCGCAGTCCCCTTTGAAGTTCCGGGGGTTGGTTCCCTACTCTCTTGCGAGAGTGCCTTCTTAGGTTTAGGTTTTTCTGTTTCCGCGGGCGTGATTTTCTTGGGGGAATGTTGGACCTTGGGATTCGGATTCGATTTCCCCTGTTCCCATTCACCTATGCTTTTCCTCACATTGGATGAGCTTGGATCTGCTCTGTAGGTAGCGTCGAGGGGGTTTTCTTGGGTCATCTTGGGGCTCAGAGAGATCTCGTTCGATTTCTTCGTCCTTTTTACTGGAGTGCGGTACCCGATCATCTTCAGGTGTCAGGGGAACACGTCAAGTGTAAATTCTAGTCAAAATTAGGTTTGTATAAGTTTTAAAAGGTTTTATAGTGTATATAATGTATAAAGTATATATATAGAAATAGTGTATATAGTGTATATAGCGTCTGTTTAGTGTAAATAGCTAGGTTAGGTAGTTTAGATTATTTAAAATGTCAAAAAGCAAATTGACTCTACAAATGTAGAGTCAATTGGTCTCTATTTTAATTCTAGCAACCTTAAAAGCAAAGATTTTTATCAGTAATCTGGTCAGTAGTCAATTGAAATTATAAAAAGTTTTGTGACTCTAGGTAGAGTCGATGTCTGTGCTGATTTTGGTAGCCCAGCTGACGCTCTATCATACACAAAAAACCGCGTCAAAATCGGACGCTTAGTTAGGGAGATATGAAGCCTCTAAGTTTTCCAAGATGGCGTCCAAAATGGCCGCCGAATCTTAGAAATGCCGCTACTACCTCGGTTTTAAAGATAAACACACAGTGCTTTGGGTTTTTGTGATGCCCTGGCCGATGCCTATCTCGTCCCAGTGTCAATTTCGAAAAATAAAAGTAGACTCTATGTAGAGATTTTTTCAACGTGAGTGGGTAGACAATGCACTGGCAATGGCAACACAGAAAACGCTACTGAAATCCAATGACAATTGACGAAGTTATACAACTCTAAAGAAATTCAATATGGCGGCCAATATGGCCGACCTATTGCTATCTTCGGCAGTTTTTACCCGAACCCAGCCGTGTTTGGTATCGTAGGATAGGGTTTTTTACCCTCTAGATAATGAGCTAGGTTTCAGGTCAAAAGCTTGTGCCCCCGATTTTTAATTTAGAAAAAACGCTTATATTTACTTAAAAATTAACACAAAAATTTCAAATTGAGCTAGAGAGATGCGAAAAAGAGGTATATATAATAGAATTTAATGTTATATCGAATGAATTGAAAATAATTTAAAAAACTATGTTATTTCGGGTACCTCGTGTGTACCCCAAATTTTCAAAAAATTTTATCTCGAGTTCCAACTGATAAACAAATGTCGAAATTTTTTATGCTGGCAGAGGGCCTAGTAATGAATATAATTTGAGTACAAAAACAATATGTCAAGGATCTCTTTACCGAGATATAAAATTTTGAAAAAACCAAAAACTTCAAATGTCCATAAAAACGTGAAAACTTAACTTTAAGAGCAGCTTGAAGTGCCTCCGAGTCTTGCGCTGTGATGTCCAGGTGGTGGTGGTGTCAAAAGTGTCCCAGGTGGTCGGGGTCTATGGCCGCGTGGCCACGTGGTTTCTATTTTTTTGGCTTTTATTCCGCCACGGGTGGCGGAAAAAATCCGGTCAAAAAACAGCCTTGTAGTCCTCCACAAGGCGCTCCAGATGGTGTAATAAAAACAACAGGTCACCGCGATGGATCTCGAGTAAAAGTCAGTTGAAGTTCCAAAAATTCCGAAAAAGTCACTTTTTCACTTGTATTTTCACGAGTTTTTCACTTATCGCCACGCGATTTTCACTGGCGTGTGCGCCGCGTTTTTCCGCGTATTTTGATATATCGCACTTGTATATTTGGTCACTTTTTGCAATTTTTCCGATTTTTCTCGTGCGGACTGACTTGTATATAATGCGCTCTCGACTGCGGATCAAGCGGGAATTGGTTAGGTTAGGTTAGGTTAGGTTAGGTTAGGTTAGGTTAGGTTAGGTTAGGTTAGGTTAGGTTAGGTTAGGTTAGGTTAGGTTAGGTTTTTTTTTTTTTTTTTTGGACCATCTGTCTATTTGATATTATTTTTGTCCCGCGATTTTATACGGGTCTAAGTTTAGTGTTTTACTAAGTTATTTGTAAGTTGGTTGTAGAAGAATAGTTTAAGTTAAAATTTATAAAAATTTAGTTTAGACAGATGGTCAGAATTATATTTACAATATTTACACACAATTTTTTTTTTTATTTTTTTTTATTTTTTTTTTATTTTTTTTTTTTTTTTATAATTTCTATATTATATATATCAATATTTCTTATATTTAAACTTAAGCTACACTTAAAATTACCGTGTGTTATAACATAAATAATACATATTTAATATTCCTTAAAATTAAACTTATGCTAGGTTTTATTGAATTGTTTCAAGTTATTTATAATAGTTTTGACAAGGTTTTGGAAAGAATCTATGCAGCTATCTTTATTTATTAAAGTTAATAGATCGAATGGGTTACATTTCAGATTGTGACATAATTGTGTGTGATTGTATCGCGCTGAGTCAAATCGTGGGCAATGTTTCAGTAGATGGTCGATACTTTGAATTGTGGTATTGTCACATGGACAGCAATCGGTGCTTGAAACTTTAAACCGATGAAGGTACTCTCTGTGCCATCCATGGCCCGTGAGGATCTGCGTAAGTGCAAACCCGAGCCTGACCTTTGAAAGAAGAAGTCTGACACTGGTCAGGTCCGGGCACCATGCGCGAGTTCGGGATCCCTGTTGGCTGCTTTGGAACAGCCGGTCACTTTCCACCGCAGATGCTGCTCTGGCCTTTAATTTAACATAGCTGATGGGGAATTGACAGTAATCTGGGGTTCTGTGGGACAGACCTGCTTCTTTTGCGGCCTTGTCTGCTAATTCGTTTCCGAGCAGTCCCACATGCGACTTCACCCAGACAAACTCAGTAGATCCATTGCGACCCATTACCGTTCTTTGTACAGCGGACACAAGGTTATTTGTCGAATTAGGGTTTTGTATTTCTAGAAGTGACGACATAGAATCAGAGTAGATCACTCCGTTGACAGATTGTTGTCCGGCGTAACTGTTGGCCAGCCAGGAGCATGCTTTCTGGATAGCCAACAGCTCCGCCTGGAACACGGAGCATGAATCATGTAGTTTGTATTTTTTTGTTATGATGAGTTCATTGTTGAGGTAAGCCACGAAAGCCGCCCCTACATTTCTGTCTCCAGTCTTGCTGCCATCGGTGTAGATTCTGACAGTTTCACGAGGGTAACTGTCAGAATCCACATCGACCGCCTCCTGTGGAGTGTCAAGACTGACAACGATCGGTCTTCTGAGGGACGGATGGAGCAAGTCACCAGGTTTAGCGGCAGCTTCGAGTTCAACATCATCAGGGAGATACCTCGTGCAACCTTCGAGACGGGCGACTTCAATATCTGCTCGTTCTGTGAGCTTCAAATGCAGAGGAGTGTATCCAGCCAGCGCAATCGCAGCGGTGGCCGAGACAGTTCTGAAACCTCGTATCGCCTTCACTGCGAACCCGCGCTGGAAGGAAGTGAGAGCATCCCTCACGCATTTGAAGCCAGCAGCTGAAGCCCCCCATATACCTGCTGCGTACAGGACAATTGGCTCGATTACCTGTTTATAAATTGTGTTGATATTTTCGCCACATATTCCCCAAGTCGGTCTCACAAAAATACACAACTTGTTATATATTTTGGTAGCTTTGTTGATGGCATACTGTGCATGTTTAATAAATTTCAATTTGGAGTCAATAATGACACCAAGGAGTTTGATTTCATCAACGAATTGTAGTAGGTTGCTTTCCATGGTGATGTTAGCTTTCTTAGCTTTGGGAGAGAATGCAATCAGTTGGGTTTTTGAAGGCCCAAAGTTCAATTTTACGCTGTGGCCCCACTCGGATATTATCCGGAGAGCTGCACCAGTGGTGTGCTGAAGGGAGGCCACATCTCGGGCACCCACGATGAGCAGAACATCGTCGGCGAACGCCTGGATGTGGCAACCCTCCGGCAAGCTGGTTTCGAGCAGCTCATCCAGAATTATGTTCCAGAATGTAGGACCACAGACAGAGCCCTGTACACAACCACGCGTGGTGTTCTTGGTGGCTGTAGCATCAGAATAGTTGAGAGTTACTGATCGGTCTTGAAGATAGCTTTGAATGATCTGATAGATATTCCTTGGGCATTGCACCGCCTGAAGCTTTGCGAGTAGCGCAGGCCACCAAGCATTGTCAAAAGCCGATGCAATGTCCAAGGACACAGCGACTACCAGATTTCCATCGCTCTTTAGGGTTTTGATTTTGTCTGTGGCTGCTTTAAGAGCAGCGACAGTAGAAGTTTGCTCTTTAAAACCGAATTGTTTTTCACTATGATTATTTGTTGTGTACATATGGTAATTCAGTCTCCTTATTATGAGTTTTTCTAGTAGTTTTCCCAAAACATTAATTAGACCTATGGGACGATAGGACGATAGGTTAGAATAATCATCTTTGCTAGGCTTGGGGAGAGTTTTGACGAAAGCCACTTTCCATGCTTTGGGAAAGAAAGAGTTGGACAAACATCTGTTCATAATTCCAGACAGCACCTCAGGGAAGCACTGGCCGAATCTATAACAGATGTCTGCCGTGAGATGGTCGGGACCCGGCGCTTTGTTGGAGTTCATATCCTTCAGGCATCCGAGGACCTCATCAGTCGTGAACGGCGGTTCATCAGCGGTGTCCGGGATAGAATTGGACTTGGCGCGTGTAAGTTTCTGCTCTTCTGACACGTCAGACGTATCATCAGGGTAGAACTTATTCAGCAACGCTGCCGCCGTTTCCTGACTAGAACTGGTATGCCTGTTGCCGTCTATACGAAGAGTAGCTGGAGGTTGCGGTTGCGGTCCGCTCTTGAGCAGCCTGTTAGTCAAAGACCAGACGTCTTCCTTACCCTGACGGGTGCAGAATGTCCGGAAGCTTTCGGTTGACTCCTTGCTAAGAGCTTCCACATATTTTGTTTTAAGCGCATCTCTTTCTGTAATGATGTCATCTAACGGAAGATTTCTCTGTTTCAGGTCGCGGATTCGGTGATGGAGGCGAATGACACCCTTCTTCAGCTCTTCGAGTTCCTCAGTCCACCAAGGATTCCTGGTCTGCGGAGCACGCTTTGAAGGTAAGGTCTGATCGCATGTTATTTGTATGATGTTAGTTATATCGCTTATGTATTTTTCTAGTTGTTCATTATTCATTTCCGATACGTTGCTTGTATGTAGGTTTTTATTTTGCATGTTAATTGTTAATTTAATTTTAAAGTTATCCCATTTAATGTTTTTAGTGTTATATTTATAAGTAGATTGAGTCTTAGTTTTATTAATTAGTTTTTTAGATAGAGTTAAGTTGAAATCTATGGCATTATGTTCGGACGCAGTAGTTACGTCGTCGTTGACGCGCCAATTATTAATTTTACAAGCAACATTATCAGACGCCAAGGTGAGATCGATAATGGACGACCGTGCTACTCCGTGGGTGACTGTCTCGAAGGTGGGTGTGGTGCCAACGTTACAGACGCAGAGGTCATTAGCCGTGACTAATTCTACTACCTCACGTCCCCTTCGATTAGTCCGAACAGACCCCCACAGCGGATGCCATCCATTGAAGTCGCCTCCCACAATATGGAATGAACTCTTGTTGGACTGTAGGAAGTTCTCAAGACGGTTGAGTGTGCTTGACTCATCGACTTCTGGTTCAACATACACTGACGATAGATAGAGTCGTTGACCCGATAGAGTCAGCTGCACCACGCAGAGATTTGGACTGGAGTGTTGTGCTATCCCGAGAGAAGCACCCAAGCCGTTCTTCAAAAAGATACAAGCCTTAGTACGCTCGTTACCCGGGAACTGATACAGTAGAAGACCAGGGGAATTCTTAACTACATTAGTGTTGCCTACGTAAGGTTCTGAGACTAAAGCTATATCGTAACTATGCTTAATAAAATATTCTAAAAATTCGTGTTGGGCATTATAGCCTCTGCCTAAATTGATTTGAAGTATTTTGATTTGGCTATGAGTGATTTGAGAAGGATGATTAGGGGCGTTATAATCCATAATCGATCCTCAGAACAAGTTTGTTTTTCATTGAAGCATGGATGGGGCAGAATGATGAAGTGGCACCGTGGTCGACTCTCTTGCTGGTGCCATATTTGTGGTTGACTTCCGTGCAATTAAAGCACGTGGGAGATTTTGTCTCCTTGTGAGCGCATTTTTCGTATAGGTGGTTTTTGCCACCGCAGTGAGAGCAAGCCGTTTGTTCGCTCGTGCATCTCTTCTGGGTGTGACCAAACTGGAGGCACTTATAACATTGGAGAAGAGGGACGAACTCCCCGACCTGGACGCGCTGGTGGTCAACATTGAGCGTGCCTAACTGCATCATCTTATGCCAGATGGTCGGCGTGACCATGAGTACAGCGTTGTAGAGGTTATTGTTTTTATTGCGGCGCTGGAATTTGTAAACAATGTCCGTGTCACCAGCGCAAAGAGGCCGAACAGATTCGTTTTGTTGCTTGATTAAAGCTATCAAGTCAATGTCTGGCGTATCTTTGTGTACTCCTTTCAATTCGACCATTGGTCGAAGGCGCTTGGCTGGTTCAGCCTGCACTTGGCATTCCGGTTTGTCAAGACGAGAAAGGGTATCAGCTTGGTGTTCAGCACAATCGAACTCAACTCTGATCTTATTGTTTGAGACGTGCTGAACCTTGGCGGGGGCATAATTGGAGTTTCGGAACGTGATGCTTTTGCGCCAGGCCTGAAGCATCTCTTCCCTTGAGCTGCAGTTCGCCTTCGCCGAAACAATCAGTGCCGGCTTGCTGACGGGTCGCTCAACCGGTTTCGGTGGAGTCGACTTTGCTATGTTGGCATATGACTGCTTCGGCGCAAGCGGACGCTGCTCTTCCCTGAATGCCCTGCTGATTTCCTCCTTGACCACCTTCCCTATCTCCTCACGAAGACTAGCCACATCGAGGCTGGCCTCTTTCGGCTGCTGCTCTCGAGAAGCGGGGCGGGAAGTAGATAGAGTCCCGGAAGCTTCCATAATGGACTTAGCCAGGTCTACTATCTTCTTCTTGTTGGCGCTGGTGACGCTCTTGCCCTCTGTTATAGCTGAGATTATAGCAGAAGCGTCTGCCAATATGTGCGCCACCACCTCTGAGAACCCCCGCAGCTGTGACGCTCCGGAAACAGCATCACAGAAGTCTTCACTGTCCGAATCAGAATTCACGTTCTGTGACGCTGTCTCCAGGGCCGCACGAGTCGATAGGGGTATAGCAGACAGCATATTGGGGCCCTACGAACCCCCCAGGATGACAAGCAACACGAACTTAAATGAAAAGAAAAAGTTATGCTTGAAACTTTTTTGAGACCGAAAGGAATCCAAAAGAAACCAAAATTACCACTTTGCGTGATTTAGTCGAGGCACTTTTTTGCAGTTTTTAATTTTTTTAAGGGTTATAGGTTATATATTTAAATGAATGTTTTATGATTTATTAAAGTACACTTATATAGGTATGATTTGGTGTAGTTCGGTTAGGTTAGGTTAGGTTAGGTTAGGGGTTAGGTTAGGTTAGGTTAGGTTAGGTTAGGTTGGGCGGGTCCAGGGTTTCTCCATTAATAGTTGGTTCTGCCTAGCTCCGGTTTTGGAGAAACTCGGGGCCGTCCTTACGCCGCAGGGGTTCGCGGGTAAGGAGGCGTTTGGTCTTGGGGGAGAGCGCAACAGTCGTGATGATCCCCAAGGCAAGTCTGTGGTTACTTCCTTCACGAGGTGCCGCCTGTTATTGGTCTATTTCCTTCAGAAATAGACGCAACAGAAACCACAGGCGCCGACATCGTCCTTTTCAGGACGTGTCGGTGGGATAGGCTTGGGAGGAGGGGTTTTGTCGGGTTGTGGTCTTACTGGTCTATTTACTTAAATAGACTCAGTTAAGGCCACAGGGGGGGAGGGAAAGGGGGTCGGCTGGGGTTGTTTGGGGGGGTTGGGGGGGTCGGGGGCGGGTTTTTGGAATGGGGGGGTGATGGTTGTTGGGTTGGGCATGAGCCGTTGCTGGGGGGGGGTTTAAAGAGGGAAAGCTCCCCCGAGTATGCCTGGCAGAAAGGGGGATGCTGTCTTGAGGAAGAAAACCTCGGTAAAAAATTGACGCTGCGGGCAGGTACAGCGGAGGTGTCGCTGGTAAACCCTTCCCGCAGCTGGCGTATCTCGTTATCCCACACTGAGTATGGGCTCTAGTAGGGGCCCTGTTTACCGGGGCCCTAGTGGGACCGAGGGCCTAGGCTGGTGTTGCCCGGGCCGCGAGGAAGAAAACCTCAATAAAAATTGATGCTGCGGGCAGGTATTGCGGAGGTGTACGCTCGTAAACCCTTCCCGCAGCGGTGGTGTGGCCGCGGCGGTGGCACCGGGGGGTGTAACCGTCCGCGTATGGCCCCCATGAGGTGGGGCGCGTGCTGAGGTTCTGCGCGCCCCCCCTCTCCTCTCACGGAGAGGATGTGGCGGGACGTTTTAACGTCAACCGAGAGGGGGCCCTTTTCAGGGCCAACGCCGTCGGGGCCGTGGAAGAATGCGAAAGCGTACCCATAGCCCCGGCACTATGGCGTAAGAGGGAACCCCCCAGACTTTTTAGTGGGTATGCCGCCACTCTGGCGGAGACTCCCACATAACCACTCCGCTCCCCCCGGGGCGGGTGGTATCCATAAAGGATTTTTACTGGGTTAAAAAAAAAAAAAAAAAAAAAAAAGGTTAGGTTAGGTTAGGTTAGGTTAGGTTGGGCGGGTCCTGGGTTTATCCATTAATAGTTGGTTTTGCCTAGCTCCGGTTTTGGATAAACTCAGGGCCGTCCTTACGCCGCAGGGGTTCGCGGGTAAGGAGGCGTTTGGTCTTGGGGGAGAGCGCAACAGTCGTGATGATCCCCAAGGCAAGTCTGTGGTTACTTCCTTCACGAGGTGCCGCCTGTTATTGGTCTATTTCCTTCAGAAATAGACGCAACAGAAACCACAGGCGCCGGCATCGTCCTTTTCAGGACGTGTCGGTGGGGTAGGATTGGGTGGGTTGGGTTCGGGGTGGTCTTCTTAGGCCACAGGGGGGGAAATAGGGGTTATAGGGGTTGTTCGATCGGGGGGGAGTTGGTTGTGTTGGTCGGGCGAGTCGCCGTTGTTGGGGGGGGGTTTGTTCTGAGAGGGAGAGGCTTCTCCAAGTCTGCGTGCAGAGGCGGAGGAAGCTGTGTTGTGTTGGGCGAGGCGGCACTAACCCTGCCGCCTGGAAAGGTTTCGCCGCCTTTTCGACCGGTCTGTACTGTCACTTCAGCGACCCCTTGTCGGGCGTCAAGGTGGTATGTTGGGGCAGTGCAGGCCGAGGGGGTTTGCCTTAGTTGGCCGGCCACAGAGAAGGAAAACTCGACATAAAACCCAGCGGATACCAGGGGACCTCCGTTTGTATTTACCCTTCCGCGGCTACAAGGGCTCTGGTCGCGGTGACCTTTAGTTCCCTACTACTCGTGGGATGCAATATGGAATTCTTAAAAAATAAACCAAAACCAAAAGATGTTGGTCTTCAAGGCCAAAGTGAGGGAGAGACTACTAGCAGTGGTGCTGTTGTGCGCTGCTATTCTAGAAAGAAAGGTGAACACCGCAGTGTTGCGGTAGTGGAGAGAGGCTCGATCGAAAATCTGTCGAATGCGAGCTTGTCAGACGCTGATTCTATGATCAGTGCTTGCAGTATGGCGATAGATCCAGCTTCTTCCAAATTCTGGACTGAAAATCTCGGTAAGCGGCGACACGAGGCGGAAGTAGGTTCGGAACCTGCGTCAACGGACGATGAGGCAACTCCGACAAACTCCATCGTGCTGTCTGCCAAAAGAGGTAGAGGTCGCCCTCCGTCAACGGGAAAGTTCGTTGGCATGGCTAAAGCTAGGGCTGAACTGAACGACCTACGCAAGGAGGAAGAGCGCAAAAAAGCGGAGGAAGAGCGCAGAAAAGTGGAGGATGAGGTTGCAGCTAAAATGGCGAACCATAAGGCTACTCGTGCAGTGGCTCCACCGGTGCGCATGGAGCCTGAAAAAGGTATAGCTTCAGACTTAGTCAAACAAGTCGGCGACGCTACTGACGTTATACTAACGGTGGCTACGAAGTCGGGACAATTGAAGGGTACCTATACAAAGGCCCTTAAAGATTGTGTGGCCTCGGTTAAAACAGCTGTGGAGGAGCTGTATTCGAGGTCAGTGACACAAGAAACGGCACTTCTCCAAGCGGATAATACCCGCCTCCGGACGGAGTTGGCTGATCTACGGAGGGAGCTCTTAGGGCTCAAAACCAGAATGGCGTCAATGGAGGAGCGGCCTGAGGGTAATGTGAACCAACCTAGGACGACAACTAGCCAGGCAGCATCATCTTCCCAAAAGGACAATCACCGACAGCAAGAGGAGCTGGTACGGTCGGTTTTGATGCAAGTTGGAGGCATGATCAATGCCCGCTTCGAAGGGTTGGAGGAGCGACTTCTGCCTGAGAAGAGAGCTCGTCCTCCTCTGGCCGCAGATAAACGCAGGAATGCTGCTGCTTCTGCTCAGGAAGATGTTACTCCTGCTCCTACTGCCAAGAAAGCATCTGAAGCTAAGCAGTCAGCTTCTCAGCCTTCAAAGAGCAAGAGTAAAGTTGGAACGAGGAAAAAGCCCGAAATTGTTAAAGAAACAGCAGGGTCGTCGCAGCAGCAATCATCGGGTTTGCCTTCAGCACCGAAGGATAACGATGGCTGGTCAACAGTGACTAAGAGGGGTAAAACCAAAAAGAATGCGGCCAAGCAACCCATGGGGGCTCAAAAAGTCCCTACGGCTGCAAAGTCGCCGAAAAAGCGGAAAATAAAGTTACGGACACCTAGGACTGCAGCAGTTGTAATTACTCTGCAGCCAGGAGCAGAGGAGAAAGGGGCTACCTATGCCAGAGTTCTCACTGCGGCAAAGGAGAAAATTGACCTTAGC
Organism: Camptogramma bilineatum; assembly: GCA_958496255.1. Classification (NCBI taxonomy): domain Eukaryota; kingdom Metazoa; phylum Arthropoda; class Insecta; order Lepidoptera; family Geometridae; genus Camptogramma; species Camptogramma bilineatum. The sequence goes on along the minus strand of OY292479.1, from coordinate 99,243 downwards.
AGCTGTGGAATCTCTAGTATCCGCTTCCGCAAAGCTGCGACAGGAGCCCGCGTTTTGGAAGTGGATGCGGGGGATGCCAGCGCTGAAAGAGCAGACGCCTTAGCTCAAAAGCTGAAGGAAGCCCTGGGTGATGAGGTTGCGCGGGTGTCAAGACCCACAAAATGCGCCGAATTTAGAGTCTCAGGGCTCGATGATTCGGTCTCGAAAGAAGACATTGCGGCAGTTACTGCTCAGCGAGGAGAATGCCCGATAGAAGCGATCAAGGTCGGCGAGATAAAACGCACCTACCAGGGCACCGGAATAGCAATCGTTAGTTGTCCAGTAGCTGCCGCCAAGAAGCTAGGCGAGGAAGGCCGCCTACTAGTTGGCTGGGTGTCGGCAAAAGTGGAATTGGTGAAGCCTCGGCCACTGCGATGCTATCGGTGCCTAGAGACAGGGCATGTGAGAGCTCAGTGCACGTCTGTGACCGATCGCAGTGGAGAATGTTATCGGTGTGGTCAGTCCGGCCATAACGCGTCTACATGCTCCTCCACACCTAAGTGCTCAATTTGTGCAGCTGCCAATAAGCCGTCAGCGCATAAGTTGGGCAGTAAGTCTTGCGCCCCTCCGAAACATAATAGGAGAAAGGCTCAAAAGGCGGCAGCAATGCCAGCCACAGATCCGGCAGCTTCTAGCTGCCCCACGTCACAGACGGGGGGTGAGAGGGCGCAAATGGACGTCAATTAGATGGCTCTATGTGTACTCCAGGCGAATACCAACCACTCCGCCAGGGCTCAGGATCTTGTGATCCAGAGCATGGCGGAGTGGTTGGTTAATATAGCGGTCATCTCCGAGCCATATTTCATCCCTCCTAGGGATAATTGGATCGGGGACAGAGACAAGATTGTGGCTATTGTCTCTCAAGGGATGGCATTCGAGAGAACAGTAAAAGGCAATGGATGCGTTGCTGCACTTATTGGTGGAATAATGGTTGTGGCTGTTTATTTCTCGCCCAACAGAGTCCTCGCAGACTTCGAGAAGTATCTTGATGATGTGGGGGTTCTTGTTGGGCAAAGCCACCCACATCAGGTACTCTTGTTGGGTGATCTCAACGCCAAGTCGTCAGCCTGGGGATCCCCAGTGACTAACTCTCGTGGCATACTTTTGGAGGAATGGGCTCTGGTCGCTGGTCTTACCATCCTCAATCGTGGTTCCGTCAGCACCTGCGTGCGTCATAACGGCGAATCTGTCATAGATATCTCTTTCGCGAGCTCTGGTTTGGCGCGGCGTGTGAGCGGGTGGGAGGTCTTAGAGGGGGTAGAAAGCCTCTCAGACCACCGGTACATCCGCTTTCATGTTGCTCCCATATCTCATGCTGCAAATGGTGTCGAAACAGAGAGGGACAGTCCGCGGTGGTCAATTAAGCGAATGGACAGAGACGCGCTCGAGGAGGCCTCCATAGTGCAAGCTTGGGTGTCTTCAAGCTCTGAATTACCTGCGACAGATATCCAGCAGGAGGTGGACTGGTTTACCAATACTTTGACGCAAATATGTGACACAGCAATGCCTAGGGTCGGATCAAATCCACCAAAACAGCAGGTTTATTGGTGGTCTGCAGAGCTGTCACATTTGCGTGCAGAGTGTGTCGTGGCAAGAAGGGAATTTGCTAGGTGCAGGCGAAGACGACGGCGAGATGAAGAGCTGGAGCTTCAAGCGTACAACCTTTACAGAGAAGCCAAACTGGCTCTTCAACTAGCCATCGTCCAGGCTAAAGACGTTGGCCGGGAAGAATTCCTGGAAATTCTTAACCGGGATCCTTGGGGGCGACCATATAGAGTAGTGAGAGGGAAGCTCCGCCCGTGGGCACCACCACTGACCAAGACGATGGAGCCCCATCTTTTGGAAACAGTCGTGTCTACGCTTTTTCCTGAAAGGGAGGAGCACTCGCCTCCGGCTATGGTTCCGCCTGGCTATGAGGATGATACGGACGGTGATACACCTCATGTAAACGAAGTTGAGTTGAAGATGGCTGTAAAGCGACTTAGTGCCAAGAATACGGCTCCAGGGCCGGATGGCATTCCTGGTCGAGCTTGGGTTGTGGCTCTAAAGGCACTTGGTCCTCGTCTACGAGTCCTTTATGATGCCTGCCTTGATCAGGGCTGTTTCCCAAAGCAGTGGAAGTCAGGACGCCTGGTCCTGCTTAAGAAGGACGGTCGCCCGGCAGACTCGCCATCAGCTTATCGCCCCATTGTCTTGCTAGACGAGGTGGCGAAGCTGTTTGAGCGAGTAATAGCTGATCGCCTTATAGGGCATCTCAATCGTACAGGACCAAACCTAGATGACAGCCAATATGGCTTTCGAAGGGGGCGGTCGACGGTTGATGCCATTTTACGGGTCAAGACGATTGCGGAGGAAGCTGTGTCCAGAGGCGAGGTAGTATTAGCGGTGTCACTTGACATCGCTAATGCTTTCAACACCATGCCCTGGAGCTGCATACGAGAGGCTTTAAAATATCATGGAGTGCCACGCTACCTCCGCCGTATTATTGAAGACTACCTGAATGAGCGATACATCTCATTCAAGGCACAGCAAGGATGGACTCGACATAGGATGTGGTGCGGTGTTCCACAGGGCTCGGTCTTGGGGCCGCTCCTGTGGAACATCGGGTATGATTGGGTGCTGCGGGGTGCTAACTTGGGGGGCATTTCGGTCACCTGTTATGCCGACGACACTCTCGTTACCGCAAAAGGGAAGAATTACAGAGATGCTTCTCTGCTCGCCACAGCAGGAGTGGCACAGGTGGTCGGTCGGATAAAAAGACTAGGACTCGAGGTGGCGTTGAACAAATCCGAAGCGTTATGCTTTCATGGTCCCAGGAAAAAGCCACCCGCGGAGGCACATCTAATAGTTGGAGGTGTCCACATCGGCGTCGAGTCGACGATGAAGTACCTAGGAATCGTCCTCGATAGCCGATGGGACTTCAAAAGTCACTTTGCCAGACTAGCACCAAAACTGATTGCGACAGCTGCCGCCCTCGGGGGGCTTCTGCCGAATCTTAAGGGTGCCAAAGTGAATTGTCGGAGGCTATACATGGGCGTGGTGAGATCCATGGCAATGTACGGAGCCCCTGTGTGGGCCGATACCCTTAACAGCCAGAGCATCGCCTTACTGCGCAGTCCGCAGAGAGCGATGGCGTTAAGGGTAATTCGGGCATACCGCACGGTGTCTTTTGAGGCTTCGTGCATTCTGGCGGGTTCACTCCCATGGGACCTTGACGCGAGAGGGTTAGCGTCGGTCTACTTTTGGCGCAAAGAAAAGGAACAGCGGGGCCAACGTCTAGCTGAAAGAGAAGTTGAGAGAAGGAGGAGTCAAATTAATGACTCCCTCGTTAATGAGTGGCTGATTAGGTTACGACTGCCTAGTGCAGGCATACGAACAATAGCAGCGGTTCGGCCGCAACTGAGGGAATGGATGAACAGGGAGCATGGTTCCATGTCTTATCGACTTACACAGGTGCTTTCAGGACATGGATGTTTTGCAAAGTACCTGTGTCGTATAGGCAGAGAACCAACAACAGCGTGCCACCACTGTCAACACCCGGAAGATACAGCTCAGCATACGTTGGAGGAATGCCCAGCGTGGGCCTCCCAAAGGCAAGACTTGATGCTAGTAGTGGGTAACGATCTCACACTCCCGGCATTAGTATACGCTATGGTCGGTAGTGAGCAGGCATGGAAGGCGATGGTTGACTTTTGTGAAGGAGTCCTGCAACAAAAGGAAGCCGCGGAAAGGGAGAGGGAAGCACTAGCTACCGATCCCATCCGCAGACCGAGAGCGGGGCGTCGGAGGAGGAGGTTTAACCTCCTCCAGGAACTCCGACCCCCATAACAAAGGCCGTGACGGTGGCACCGGGGGGTGCCGCCGTCCTCGTATGGCCTAGAGGTGGCGCGCGTGGAGGTTCCGCGCGCCCCTCTCTCTCCGAGGGAGACTAGGTGGGAGGCAGTCGCCTCACCAGTCTCGGAGGGGCTCTGATAGAGCCGACGCCGCCGGGGCCGTGGAAGAGTGCGAAAGCGTGCCCATAGCCCCGGCACCATGGCGTTCAGAGGGAACCCCGTCAGGTTTTAGTGGGTATGCCCCCCTTCTGGGGGTGACTCCCACATAACCCCCCGCTCCCCCCCGGGGGCGAGGGGTATCCATAAAGGATTTCCTGACGTAAAAAAAAAAAAAAAAAAAAAAAAAAAAAAAAAAAAAGGTTAGGTTAGGTTAGGTTAGGTTAGGTTAGGTTAGGTTAGGTTAGGTTAGGTTAGGTTAGGTTAGGTTAGGTTAGGTTAGGTTAGGTTAGGTTCGCCCGCCTCCCCGTCGCGCCGTCTACTGGTGGTCGGAGAGGCTCACGGAGCTCCGGGCCGCCTGCGTGGCGGCAAGGCGGGAGTATGCGCGGAGTCGACGGCGCAGCCGACGAGACCCCGAAGCTGAGGACCTGCTCTACGCCTCTTACGTAGAGGCAAAGCGGGTCCTCAAAGCTGAAATGGGCGCCGCCGATGACGCGGCGCGAGCTGAAATGCTGGAGGGTCTTGATAGGGATCCATACGGGAGACCATACAAGGCGGCGCGGAATAAACTGCGCCCCTTCGGTCCCCCGCTAACGGAGTCCCTCGAGCCGGCGCTGCTGGATGGGGTGGTCCGGTCCCTGTTTCCGTCCGGGACCAACTTCACCCCACCAGTGATGGACCCTCCAGGGGAGGCGGCTCCGCCGGAGGAGGAGGTCCCTCCGGTCACGGTGGAGGAGCTTGCCGCGGAGACCTTACGTCTCCGCGCCAAAAAGACGGCCCCAGGGCCGGACGGCGTCCCTGCGCGGGTGGTGGCCATCGCCACCACACAGATGGAAGGGCGGTTTCGGGACCTCTTCAGCGCGTGTCTTGCGTCGGGGAGGTTCCCGAAACCTTGGAAGGAGGGGCAGTTATGCCTCCTCCGAAAGGAAGGACGTCCGGCGGACTCCCCCTCGGCATACCGGCCCATCGTTCTGCTCGATGAGGTCGGTAAGTTGTTCGAGGGGATCATTGCCAGCAGGCTCAATGGCCTCCTGCTACAGGTGGGGCCGAATCTGTCGGACGCCCAATTCGGATTCCGAAGGGGGCGTTCGACAATAGACGCACTGGCCCGGCTCAAGGGCCAAGTGAAGGAGGCTGTGGAGGCAGGGGACGGGGTTTTGGCTGTGTCATTCGACATAGCCAACGCCTTCAACTCCGTCCCCCACTCAACAATACTGGAGGCGCTCCGATATCATGGAGTGCCTCAGTACCTGCGGAGCCTCCTGGCCAGCTACCTGGAGGACCGAGCAGTCCTCCTGGTAGACAAAGCGGGCCAGCTTCGGCGGTACGGCGCGGAGTCCGGTGTTCCACAGGGGTCCGTCTTAGGACCACTCCTGTGGAACATCGGGTTTGACTGGCTCCTGCGGGGAGCTCTCCTCCGTGGCACGAGTGTCATCTGCTACGCGGATGACACTCTCCTCACTGCCCGGGGGAGTAACTTCAGAGAGGCGGCGAGCCTGGCCTCGGCCGGCGGATCCCTGGTCGCGGGAAGAATTCGCCGGCTAGGATTGAGGGTGGCGCTGCACAAGACCGAGGCCGTTTTCTTCCACGGACCTCGGCAGCGCATCCCCACCGATGCTCACATCATCGTTGAGGGCGTCAGGGTCGAGCTCAAGACCCAGATGAAATATCTGGGTCTGGTGCTCGACAGCAGGTGGCGCTTCGGCCCGCACTTCAGCGGGCTGTCGGAGCGCCTGCTAAAGGTCGCGGGCACGCTTTCCTGGCTCCTCCCGAATCTGGGGGGGCCAAAAGCGCGATGCCGGCAGCTGTATGCCGGCATCCTAAAGAGCATGGCCCTCTACGGGGCCCCCATATGGGCGGACTCCCTCCAAAGGAGGGAGAACGCAACCGCGTTCCGCAGGCCCCAAAGGGCCATTGCGCAGCGGGTGGCGCGGGCCTACCGCTCAGTGAGTTTCGCGGCAGCGTGCGCTCTGGCGGGCACCCCCCCTTGGGAACTCGAGGCGTGGGTGCTCGCAAGAGTATATGAATGGACGGCGGGGCGTAGGGCGCTCGGGGAGCGTCCCGCCCCGGAAGAGCGGGAGGCCGTCCGGCGGCAGGCGAGGGACGCGATCGTCCAACACTGGACGGAGGACCTCGCCTCCGCCGTGTTTGGCCGCCGGACGTTGGACGCACTCGGGCCGATCCTTCGAGATTGGCTCGAGCGGCCCCACGGCTTCCTCTCGTTCCGTCTAGTGCAGGTATTGTCCGGGCATGGATGCTTCGGATCTTACCTGCACCGAATCGGGAGAGAGGAGGCCCCGTCGTGCCACGACTGTGGCGCGACGGAGGACACGGCGCAGCACACCCTCGAGGGGTGCCCGTCGTGGTCCGAGCCGCGCCGCGACTTGGTGGCGGTTGTCGGGCCGGACCTCTCGCTTCCCAGCGTGGTCAACTCCATGCTGGGAAGTGAGGAGGCATGGACAGCGGTCGCCTCCTTCTGTGAGGAGGTGATGTCGCAAAAGGAGGCGGCAGAGCGCGCGCGGGAGGAGGACCCTCTCGCGGCGCCGCTGCGTAGGCGGAGAAGGGGCAGGAGAAGACGACGGTTATAGTCGTCTTCCCTCCCCATGGTGGTGAATAGCGGGAGACAGGCGCGGGGGCGCCCTCTCCCGCATTGCACATATTCACCACCCCGTCGGGCGGGAGCGGCCGAGCACTCACGGTCGTTCCCGGGCCCCTCCATGCAAGGAGGGGCGTGCGGGCCCCGCTGTAAAGGCGGGCGGTCGTCGGCGGGGGACTGGATGTAAAGGCTCTGCCGGATTCCCAGTCCTCCTCCATGTAGACGATGCGGGAGTGCCGCTGGGTCGTTTAGTGGGTATACCGGTCCTCTCTGGGCCGGGGAGTCCCACATACCCCCCCCATCCCCCAATGGGGGGGCATGCGTAACGCATTTTTCCCAGCGTCAAAAAAAAAAAAAAAAAAAAAAAAAAGGTTAGGTTAGGTTAGGTTAGGTTAGGTTAGGTTAGGTTAGGTTAGGTTAGGTTAGGTTGGGCGGGTCCTGGGTTTGTCCATTAATAGTTGGTTCTGCCTAGCTCCGGTTTTGGACAAACTCAGGGCCGTCCTTACGCCGCAGGGGTTCGCGGGTAAGGAGGCGTTTGGTCTTGGGGGAGAGCGCAACAGTCGTGATGATCCCCAAGGCAAGTCTGTGGTTACTTCCTTCACGAGGTGCCGCCTGTTATTGGTCTATTTCCTTCAGAAATAGACGCAACAGAAACCACAGGCGCCGGCATCGTCCTTTTCAGGACGTGTCGGTGGGGTAGGAAGGGGGAGGGGAAGGTTGGGTTTGGGTGTGGTTCTGTCCACAGGGGGGGAATAGGGGATATAGGGGTTGTTGGATCGGGGGGGTGTTGGTCGTTTGGGTCGGGCGTGTTGCCGTTGTTGGGGGGGGTTTGTTTGAAGAGGGAGGCTTCTCCGAGTCTGCTTGCAGAGGAGGAGGAAGCTGTTTGTGTGTTGTTGGGCGAGACGGCACTAACCCTGCCGTCTGGAAAGGTTTCGCCGCCTTTCCGACCGGTCTGTACTGCCACTTCAGCGACCCCTTGTCGGGCGTCAAGGTGGTATGTTGGGGCAGTGCAGGCCGAGGGGGCTTGCCTTAGTTGGCCGGTCACAGTGAAGGAAAACACGATACAAAACCCAGCGGATACCAGGGGACCTCCGTCTGTATATACCCTTCCGCGGCCACAAGGGCTCTGGCCGCGGTGACCTCTTAGTTCCCTATTTCTCGTGGGATTCAATATGGAATTTTTAAAAAAAACAAAAAACTCAGCAGATGGAAGTGGTCGTGACGACCGTTGTATAGTGATGGGGAGATCGGGCGCATTAGTGCGCAAAAGCGCCGAAATGGCGTGTGGAAGTCAATGTGCCGATTTATCGGAGAGTGACACATTTGACAGCGTCTCGGACGCAGAATCAATGGTGAGTGTGCCCAGTGTGGCGTTGGAGGCTTCCGACAAATTTTGGAAGGAGAAGCTGGGTAAGCGCCGGCACGAGGACGATCTTGGTTCGGGGCCTGCCTCAACTGACGACGAGGCCACTCCGACCAACTCGGTGGTGTTGTCCGCTAAGAGGGGAAGAGGTCGCCCTCCTACAACGGGTATGTATGTGGGTGTGGCTAAAGCTCAGTCACACCTAAACGCCCTGCGAAAGGAAGAGGCGCAAAGGAAAGTTGAAGAGGATGTTGCCGCTAAGTTGGCTAGCCACAAGGCGAAACGACCAGTGGCTCCGCCATTGCGGAAGGAGGCCAGTAGCGGGCTTGCGTCTGAGCTAGTCAAGCAGGTCGAAGATGCTACAGAAATAATATTGACTGTCACTGCGAAGTCGGGTCGCCTGAAAGGAACCTGCGCGAAGGCTCTGAAAGAGTCCGCACACTCAATCAAGGCTGCAGTAGAGGAATTGCACGCCACAACGACAACGGAAGAAGTTGCGAAGCTCCAAGCCGATAACGCTCGGCTTCGGTCAGAAATGGTGGAGCTTCGCAAGGAATTGATGGAGTTGAGGTCAAAGCTGGTGGATGCTGATGAACTGCCCCAGGCTGCTAGAAAGCCTAAGTCGACGGCAAATCTGCATTCCTCTTTGCCTAATGAGGGGAACAATATGCAGCAAGAGGAGCTTATACGTTCAATTATGCAACAGGTGGGTGGTATGTTGAACGCTCGCTTTGAAGGTATGGAAGAGAGACTTCTTCCAGAGAAGCGGACTCGTCCCCCTTTAGCAGCAGACAGACGTAAGGAAGCTGCTGCTAAGCACGCTGTGGAGGTTGAACATCCGGCTCCGCAGCCTGCAGTCAGCAAGAAAGGGAAGAAGAAGAAGCAGTCTAATGCTGCCAATGAAGCTGCAGGGTCCTCTCAGACACAAGCAAAGAGGAGTACGGGAAGTGCTGCTGAAGCGATAACCCGACAAGAGAAGCAGCCCACCGCTCAGTCTCCCGCAACAGAAGGTGGAGACGATGAATGGACGAAGGTGACGAAGCGTGGCAAAAAAGCCAAGGCTCCGGCGCCTTCCAAGAAACCTTCAAATGCAAGGAATACAGGTGCAGCTAAGCCGGCAGGCAAGCCACGTGCGTCCAAGTTGCGCACTCCTCGGACTGCAGCAGTAGTCATTACCCTGCAGCCGGGGGCCGCCGAAAAAGGTGTCACGTATGCCAACGTGCTAGCTGATGCCAAGTCGAAGATCGACCTCCCAAGTTGTGGTATCACTAGCTTGCGGTTTAGAAAGGCGGCTACCGGTGCCCGCATTCTTGAAGTGGCAGGAGGAGCAGCCAGCGGTGAGAAGGCGGACTCTCTAGCGCAAAAATTGAGAGAAGCATTGGGTGAAGACTTGGCGAGAGTCTCCAGACCAACGAAATGCGTAGAATTTCGTATTACAGGTCTGGATGACTCAGTGCTAAAAGAAGACATAGCTGATGTTGTGGCGCAACGCGGAGGCTGCCCTAAAGAAGCAGTAAAAGTGGTAGGCGAGATTAAGCGTACTCAGCAAGGATCAGGAGTTGCGGTAGTGAGCTGTCCTGTAGCTGCTGCTAAAAAGATAGGGGAGGAAGGCCGCCTATTAATCGGATGGGTCTCGGCCCGAGTGGAAATGCTCCAGGCCAGGCCCATGCGATGCTACAGGTGTTTGCAAAACGGCCATACAAGGGCTACGTGCACCGCAGAGGTAGATCGTAGCGAAGAATGCTACCGATGCGGCCGTCCTGGCCATAAGTCTGCGACCTGTCTGGCGACGCCAAAGTGCTCCCTGTGCGCTGCGGCAAACAAGCCATCGGCACATCGGCTGGGAAGTAAGGTGTGTGCTCCTCCTAAACCAAGGAGAAAAGGGGCAACTAGCACTACAGGTGCAACGCCGGCAGCAACTAGCTGTTCTCCGCCACAAGCGGGAGAGGAGGGGGAGGTGATGGAAACCAACAATTAGTATGGCTCTACGCTTTCTCCAGGCGAACGTCAACCACTGCGTCAGTGCTCAAGACCTCCTGGTCCAGAGCATGGCGCAGTGGTTGATCGACATAGCAGCAGTCGGAGAGCCATACTGCATCCCTCCTAGCTCCAATTGGGTAGGAGATGATGCAGGGCTTGTAGCATTAGTTTCGCGGGGTGTTACTTTTGGAACGGTCACAAGAGGCCGAGGCTTTGTTGCGGCTCACGTGGCAGGAGTGATGGTGATTGCTGTTTACTTTTCGCCGAACAGGCCCCTTTCCGAATTCGAGAGTTTCCTTGATGAGGTTGAAACCGTAGTAAGGCAATGCCACCCGCACCCTGTAGTTGTTCTTGGAGACCTGAACGCAAAGTCAGCAGCGTGGGGGTCTCCAGTTACGAATGTGCGGGGTGTCACGCTAGAAGAGTGGGCCTTATCGACTGGACTTGTAGTCTTGAATCGGGGTTCGGCTTACACATGTGTACGACCTCAGGGCCAGTCCATAGTGGACGTGGGCTTTGTGAGTCCAAGTCTGTTGAGCCGTGCTCATGGCTGGAGGGTCTTGGAGGATGTGGAAACTCTGGCGGACCACCGGTACGTCCGGTTCAATATTACTTCCACTGTCTCCAACAGGACTGGCACAGTCAATGCTCGGGAGGTTAGTCCACGATGGGCCTTGAAACATTTAGATCGGGATGTACTGGAAGAAGCGGCCTTAGTGCAAGCTTGGGCATCAACACCTGCCAGTCCAACCAATATTAATGTTCAGGATGAGGCTGAATGGCTCACGCAAGCATTAACGCAAGTGTGTGATGCGGCTATGCCCAGAGCCAGACCAGGTACACTAAAACGTCAAGTGTACTGGTGGTGTGCGGAGCTTGCTGAACTACGCGAGGCGTGTGTGACGGCAAGACGCGAATACTATAGGCATCGCAGAAGGCGTATTCGTAGTGAAACTACTGAAGAACAGCTCTATGGCGAATACAAAACTGCCAAATCAGCCTTGCAGATGGCTATTGCGCAGGCCAAACTCTCATCCAGAGAAGAATTAGTGGAGAGTGTAAACCGAGACCCATGGGGGCGGCCCTATAAGTTGGTGAGAGACAAGCTTCGTCCGTGGGCGCCGCCACTGACGCAGACCATGGAACCTCAGTTTCTAGACAGGGTGGTGTCAACCCTGTTCCCAACGAGATCGGAGCATATCCCACCGGTTATGGCACCACACAGAGAGGAAAGTGAGCCTGAAGCTGAGATTCCAGATGTAAATGAGGTGGAGATGAGGATGGCGCTAGTTCGGCTCAAGGCCAAAACCACAGCTCCGGGCCCAGACGGTATACCTGGCCGTGCTTTGGCTCTGGCGGCAAAATCACTTGGCCCGCGTCTTCAAAATCTCTTTGACGCTTGCCTGAAACAGGGAATCTTTCCAGAAAGATGGAAGACGGGTAGATTGGTCCTCCTTAGGAAAGACGGAAGACCAGTGGATTCTCCATCCGCCTACCGCCCCATCATCCTCTTGGACGATATGGGCAAATTGTTGGAACGCATAATCGCCGATCGCCTCGTGGTCCATCTGAATTCTGTAGGGCCAAACCTCAATGAAAACCAGTTCGGTTTTCGCAGGGGGCGATCGACGGTTAGCGCGATACTCAGAGTCAAGGAAATAGCAGAAGAGGCTGTCTCCAGAGGTGAGGTTGTTTTGGCGGTGTCCCTCGACATCGCCAATGCATTCAACACCCTCCCTTGGAACTGCATTAAAGAGGCGCTGAAGTATCACGATGTGCCTCTTTATCTTCGGAGAACCATTGAAGATTACCTTAGCCATCGGTTTATATCATTCCAGGGTCAGGAAGGCAGGTGTATACACAGGATGTTGTGCGGTGTTCCACAGGGGTCGGTCCTGGGGCCTCTCCTGTGGAACATCGGTTATGATTGGGTCTTGCGGGGAGCTACACTCTGGGGAGTTAGCTTAACTTGCTATGCAGACGACACCCTTGTCACAGCAAGAGGCAAGTCGTACAGAAATGCAGCTGTACTTGCAACTGCAGGTGTAGCTCAAGTGGTGAACCGAATAAGGATGCTGGGACTTGAGGTGGCTCTAAGCAAGTCGGAGGCGTTATGCTTCCACGGGCCCCGAAACAAGCCGCCAGCGCAGGCGCACATTGTGGTTGGTGGTGTCCGCATCGGCGTCGAGTCGACGATGAAATATCTAGGACTCGTCCTTGATAGCCGATGGGACTTCACCGCCCACTTCAAAAGATTGGTGCCTAAATTGACAAAGTCGGCGGCTGCCCTGGGAGGGCTGCTGCCTAACATCAAAGGTGCAAAGAACAGCTGCCGAAGATTGTACATGGGCGTAGTGCGGTCTATGGCACTGTATGGAGCTCCGGTGTGGGCCGATACCCTTAGAAGCCAAAATATCGCCTTGCTGCGCACCCCGCAAAGAGCGATGGCACTAAGGGTTATCCGGGCATACCGCACCGTCTCCTTTGAGGCCGCCTGCGTCCTAGCAGGTACAATACCGTGGGACCTAGACGCAAGAGGTCTTGCCGCAATCTATGCATGGCGGGAGGAGGAACAACGACGTGGTCAAAGACCTGCGCCTCGTGAGGTACAAGGTCAAAGGCTGCTGATCCACGAAGCCCTTGTTGATGAATGGGTCATCCGCCTCGCACAACCACAAGCCGGTCTGAGAACAATTGAAGCGTTGCGAAGTGTTCTAAAAGAATGGATACAGAGGGAGCATGGGGCACTAACCTTCCGGTTGACACAGGTACTAACGGGACACGGTTGTTTCTCAAAGTACCTGTGTCGAATCGGAAGAGAACCCTCAACTCAATGTCACCATTGTGGCAATACGGAGGATACCGCGCAGCACACGCTGGAGGTTTGTTCAGCCTGGGCAATCCAAAGGCAAGAGCTGGTATTAAAAGTTGGCAGTGACTTGTCCCTTGCGGCTCTGGTCAAGGCCATGATTGAAAGTGACGAATCTTGGCAGGCGGCCATAATCTTCTGCGAAGATGTTCTTACGCAGAAGGAAGTTGCGGAAAGGGAGCGAGAGGCACTCTCCACTAACCCGATCCGCAGAAGGAGAGCGGGGCGCCGGAGGAGGGCATTCCTCCGGGATCTCCGGCCCCCATAACAACGGCCGGACGGTGGTACCGGGGGGTACCGCCGTCCTCGTATGGCCTAGAGGTGGCGCGCGTGGAGGTTCCGCGCGCCCCTCTCTCCCCGAGGGAGACTAGGTGGGAGGCAGTCGCCTCACCAGTCTCGGAGGGGCTCTGATAGAGCCGACGCCGCCGGGGCCGTGGAAGAGTGCGAAAGCGTGCCCATAGCCCCGGCACCATGGCGTTCAGAGGGAACCCCGTCAGGTTTTAGTGGGTATGCCCCCATTCTGGGGGTGACTCCCACATAACCTCCCGCTCCCCCCCGGGGGCGGGTGGTATCCATAAAGGATTTCCTGACGTAAAAAAAAAAAAAAAAAAAAAAAAAAAAAAAAAAAAAAAAAAAGGTTAGGTTAGGTTAGGTTAGGTTAGGTTAGGTTAGGTTAGGTTAGGTTAGGTTAGGTTAGGTTAGGTTGGGCGGGTCCTGGGTTTATCCATTAATAGTTGGTTTTGCCTAGCTCCGGTTTTGGATAAACTCAGGGCCGTCCTTACGCCGCAGGGGTTCGCGGGTAAGGAGGCGTTTGGTCTTGGGGGAGAGCGCAACAGTCGTGATGATCCCCAAGGCAAGTCTGTGGTTACTTCCTTCACGAGGTGCCGCCTGTTATTGGTCTATTTCCTTCAGAAATAGACGCAACAGAAACCACAGGCGCCGGCATCGTCCTTTTCAGGACGTGTCGGTGGGGTAGGAACGGGAGGGTTGGGTTTGGGTGTGGTTCTGGCCACAGGGGGGGAATAGGGGATATAGGGGTTGTTGGATCGGGGGGGGTGTTGGTCGTTTGGGTTGGGCGTGTTGCCATTGTTGGGGGGGGGGGTTTGTTGAAGAGGGAGGCTTCTCCGAGTCTGCTTGCAGAGGAGGAGGAAGCTGTGTGTTGTGGTGTTAGGCGAGACGGCACTAACCCTGCCGTCTGGAAAGGTTCGCCGCCTTTCCGACCGGTTCTGCGCTGTCACTTCAGCGACCTCTTGCCGGGCGTCAAGGGGTATGTTGTGGCAGTGCAGACCGAGGGGGCTTGCCTTAGTTGGCCGGTCACAGAGAAGGAAAACTCGATACAAAACCCAGCGGATACCAGGGGACCTCCGTCTGTATATACCCTTCCGCGGCCACAAGGGCTCTGGCCGCGGTGACCGAATACTTCCCTACTTCTCGTGGGTACAATTATGGATACTTTTAAAAACAAAAACCAAATCGAAGTCGAAGGCCGTCAAGGCGTGAGTGAAAGCGGGAGTGGCGCAGTTGTGCGCGGTATTGCCGAAAAGGCATGTTCTGGAGGTAGTACTCCTACGGGAGCAAGGAGTCGATATGGCTCATGTGACAATCTGTCTGTTGTGAGCATGGACTCGGAGGCTGACTCAAGGTTAAGTGAGTGCAGCGTTATGCTGAACCCTTTGCCTCCTCCTAAGTTCTGGAAGGGAAAGGTTATGCAAGGGAAACGGCGGCGCAAGGATTCTGGTTCGGAATCTGTCTCTAGTGATGAGGCAGTTTCGACCACACCAAAAGCACTTTGTGCGAAAAGAGGCAGAGGCCGCCCGCCCACGACGGGAAAATATGTCGGCCTAGCTAAAGCTCAGGCGGAGCTTAATGCTTCGAGGCGGGAAGAGTTCCTGAAAAAAGCTGAAGAGGACATCGCAAGTCAGGTGGCTAAGCATAAGGCTACTCGTGCAATAGCTCCACCTATTACTCAAGAGGAAAATAGTGGGCTTGCCTACGAACTGAATAAGCAAGCCCTTGATGCGACACAAATCATACTTGATGTCGCAACAAAGTCTAAGCATTTAAAGGGGACATGTATCAAGGCGCTAAAAGAGGCAGCAGCGTCTATAAGAGTAGCGGTGGTAACGCTCTATGAGAGCAAAGCTACGGAGGAAACCGCAAAGTTACAAGCGGATAATGCACGCTTAAGGGCTGAGATGGCGGAGCTCCGTAAAGAGCTCAATGAGCTTAGGATCAATATGGCCCAAGCTCCAACACGCATGGCTGAGGAAAGCTCATCTGCGGGGACTAATGGCCCCATTCAGCAAGACGAGCTAGCGCGTTCGATCATGCTGCAAGTGGGCAGCATGATCAATGCCAGATTAGAGGGAATGGAAGAGAGGCTCCTTCCCGAAAAGCGGATCAGACCTCCCTTAGCTGCCGACAAGCAGCGTCAGGAGACCACTCCCGAACAGGTTAGTGGCGCAAAGGCTACACAAGCCTCACAGCCAAAAACCACAAAAGGAAGTGAAAAGGAGAAAACCCAGAAGAGCAAAGGAAGTGCTGCAAACAAAGCAGCGACTTCAGAAGGCTCACAGGAGAAGCAACCCTCTAAGAAGTCGCCAACAGTTGAGACTGAGGATGAGGGATGGTCAACGGTGACAAAACGCGGCAAAAAAGCCAAGAAGGCAGCGCCACAACAAAAAGCCGCCGGCTCAAAATCAGCAGAGAAGGCTAACTCTGCTGGTCGGCAGAAAACTAGACGTCCAAGAGCAAAAAAGTTGCGGCCTCCTAGGAGTGCAGCGGTTGTCATAACCCTGCAACCAGCAGCTCAAGAAAGGGGTGTGACGTACGCCAATGTGCTGGCAGACGCCAAGTCTAAAATAGACCTCCCAAGCTGCGGTATAACCAGTTTGCGGTTCCGAAAAGCAGCAACTGGCGCCCGCATCTTGGAGGTGGCTGCTGGAGAAACCAGTGCGGAGAAGGCAGACTCTCTGGCTGAAAAACTGAGAGTAGCATTAGGCGAAGACCTGGCGCGTATTTCGAGGCCAACAAAATGTGCTGAATTTCGCATCCTAGGGCTGGACGATTCAGTGTCCAAAGACGAAATTGTTGACATTGTGGCGCAGCGAGGTGGCTGCCCCAAGGAAAATGTAAAAGTGGTGGGGGAGATCAGGCGCACCTTCCAGGGTACTGGAATTGCGGTGGTGAGCTGCCCCGTGGTGGCCACAAAGAAGATCATAGAAGAGGGACGCCTGTTAATAGGATGGGTCTCGGCCCGAGTAGAAATGCTCCAAACCAGGCCCATGCGCTGCTACAGGTGTCTACAAAATGGTCACACTCGCGCCATGTGTACAGAAGAGGTAGACCGTAGCACCGAATGCTACCGATGTGGTCGTCCTGGCCACAAGTCATCCACCTGCTCAGCAGAGCCCAAGTGCTCTATCTGCGCTGCGGCGAAAAAGCCGTCGGCGCATCGCCTGGGCAGTAAAGCATGTAATCCTCCTAAACCTAGGAAAAGGAGAGTCGCACCAGGTGGAACGCCGACGACTACGTCACAAGCGGGGGAGGAGGAGGTGATGGAGACCAATAGTTAGTATGGCTCTAAACATCCTTCAGGCGAATGTCAACCACTGCGCCAGAGCTCAAGACCTTCTGGTCCAGAGCATGGCGCAGTGGTTGACCAATATAGCGGCGGTTGGAGAGCCCTACTGCATCCCCCCCGGTACTAACTGGGCAGGGGATGTCACAGGATTAGTGGCTCTGGTAGTGAGGGGAGTCAATTTTGACAGCGTCAAAAGGGGTCGTGGTTATGTGGCGGCAAAAGTGGCAGGAATAATGGTGGTCGCTAGTTATTTCTCGCCAAACAGACCTCTCTCGGAATTCGAGAGTTATCTCGCAGAAGTTGGGGCTCTTATAGGGCAGAGTCACCCGCACCCAGTGCTTCTTCTTGGGGACCTGAACGCAAAGTCATCGGCGTGGGGGTCTCCGGTCACCAACATGCGGGGTGACACGCTGGAGGAATGGGCAGTGACAACTGGGCTCGTGGTCCTGAACCGGGGGTCAGTTTTTACCTGTGTTCGGCCTCAGGGTGAGTCCATCGTGGACGTGTCCTTCGTTAGCCCCAGTCTGTTGAGTCGTGTTGGAGGCTGGAGGGTCCTGGAAGACGTTGAGACGTTATCGGACCATCGGTACATACGGTTCGAGGTCAGACGTCTACCAGTGACCCAAAACAGTCATCTCCAGACTCAAGCGCAAAGTCCACGGTGGGCTTTAAAACGCCTTGACAGGAGCGCATTAGAGGAGGCCTCTATAGTACAGGCCTGGGTTGCTGCACCCTCAGAGCTAGGGGGAGCAGAAATCCAAGAGGAAGTTGCCTGGTTTAATGGCGCAATGACTGATATCTGCGACGCAGCAATGCCTAGAGTTGGTCCTTGCCCTCCCAAACGCCAGGTTTATTGGTGGACACCGGAACTCTCGCAGTTACGCGCAGAGTGCGTAACAGCGAGAAGGGAATACACCAGACACCGAAGAAGGAGACTAAGGGACGTGGTGCAAGAACGGCAGCTGTACAATCTGTACAAGGACGCGAGAGAAGCGCTACAGGTGGCCATTGTCCAGTCTAAGAGTGATTCCCGTGACGAACTGTTAGATTCCCTGAACCGAGACCCTTGGGGGCGACCCTATAGGATGGTGAGGGGAAAACTTCGTCCATGGGCACCACCACTGACTAAGACAATGGAGCCACAACTGCTGGATAGAGTGGTAACGGCTCTGTTCCCTGTTCAAGAAGAACACACGCCACCTCCAATGGTACCGACTGGAGAAGAAGTTGACTCGGATACTGAGATTCCAGAGGTGAACGATGTGGAGCTCAAAATGGCGGTCAAGCGCCTCAGTGCGAAAAACACTGCTCCCGGACCCGATGGGTTGCCCGGTCGAGCATGGGTCGTGGCTCTGAAGGCCCTTGGGCCACGGTTGCGAAGCCTTTACAGTGCGTGCATTGAGCAAGGGTCCTTCCCATCCCAATGGAAAACTGGACGCCTTGTTTTGCTTAAAAAAGACGGACGCCCGGCTGATTCGCCATCGGCATATCGCCCCATTGTCCTTCTGGACGAGGTGGCGAAGCTCTTTGAGCGAATCATAGCAAGCCGCCTTATCGGACATTTGAATCGCGTAGGGCCAAACTTGGACGTCAACCAATATGGTTTTCGCCAGGGGCGGTCTACGGTCGACGCAATCCTTCGGATCAGGACGATAACAGAAGAAGCGGTGTCCAGAGGCGAGGTGGTTTTGGCGGTGTCGCTAGACATAGCCAACGCATTTAACACCTTGCCCTGGAGCTGCATACGGGAGGCGTTGAGATATCACCGAGTGCCCCGTTATCTCCAAGGAATAATCGGAGACTATCTCAACGAGCGCTATATTTCATTAGAGACGTCTCAAGGATGGTCACGGCAAAGAATGTGGTGCGGTGTTCCACAGGGCTCGGTCCTAGGGCCGCTCCTGTGGAACATCGGATACGATTGGGTGCTGAGAGGCGCAAACTTATGGGGGGTCCACGTTACCTGTTACGCCGATGACACCTTGGTCACCGCGAAAGGTAAAACGTACAGGGAGGCAGCTCTACTTGCTACGGCTGGAGTAGCACAGGTTGTCGACCGAATAAAACGGCTAGGGCTCCAGGTGGCTCTGAACAAGTCTGAGGCTCTATGTTTCCATGGTCCGCGGAAGAAGCCACCTGTAGAAGCGCATTTAATAGTGGGAGGAGTCCGCATCGGCGTCGAGTCGAAGATGAAGTACCTAGGAATCATCCTCGACGGCCGATGGGACTTCAACAGCCACTTTGAAATACTGGCGCCGAAGTTGCTAGGAACAGCCGCCGCCCTTGGGGGTTTGTTGCCGAACATCCGAGGTGCAAAAGTGGGCTGTCGGAAGTTGTATATGGGCGTAGTGAGGTCCATGGCTCTGTACGGAGCTCCTGTGTGGGCTGACACCCTTAACAGCCGGAATATCGCCTTACTGCGTAAACCGCAAAGAGCGATGGCGTTAAGGGTGGTCAGGGCATACCGCACAGTCTCCTTTGAGGCTGCGTGTGTGTTAGCTGGCTCAATGCCATGGGACCTCGACGCTCGAGGATTGGCGGAAATCTACACCTGGCGAAAAGAGGCGGAACAACAGGGCCAAATTCCTGCCCTGAGGGAGGTGCAGAGACGTAGGAGTCTGAACAATGACGCCCTAATCGATGAGTGGGAACTAAGGTTAAGACAGCCCCGTGCTGGCTTGAGGACTGTTGAGGCGGTTCGTCCGCATCTGAAAGATTGGCTGGGCAGAACGCATGGTTCTCTTTCATTTCGACTCACACAGGTGCTTTCGGGACATGGCTGTTTCGGAAAGTACCTGTGTCGAATTGGCAGAGAATTAACATCAGCGTGTCATCACTGCCCACACATGGAGGACACAGCGCAGCACACGCTTGAGGAGTGCCCAGCGTGGCTAACACCGCGGCAGCAGCTGGTGCTTGTAGTGGGTACTGACCTTTCGCTCCCGACCTTGGTCAACGCCATGGCAGGAGAGGAAAAGGCTTGGGAAGCAATGTTTAAATTCTGCGAGCAAGTTATGCTGCAGAAAGAAAGCGCGGAAAGGGAGCGAGAAGCATTGGCCAGCAATCCCATCCGCAGCAGGAGAGTGGGGCGCCGGAGGAGGAGATTCCTCCAGGATCTCCGGCCCCCGTAACAACGGCCGTGGCGGTGGCACCGGGGGGTGTCACCGCCCGCGTATGGCCCAGAGGTGGCGCGCGTGGAGGTTCCGCGCGCCCCTCTCTCTCCGAGAGGCTAGGTGGGAGGCAGTCGCCTCACCAGCCAGAGGGGGCTCATGAAGAGCCAGCGCCGTCGGGGCCGTGGAAGAGTGCGAAAGCGTGCCCATAGCCCCGACACCATGGCGTCCCCGAAGGAACCCCGTCAGGTTTTAGTGGGTATGCCGCCATTCTGGCGGTGACTCCCACATAACCTCCCGCTCCCCCCCGGGGGCGGGTGGTATCCATAAAGGATTTCCTGACGTAAAAAAAAAAAAAAAAAAAAAAAAAAGGTTAGGTTAGGTTGGGCGGGTCCTGGGTTTGTCCATTAATAGTTGGTTTTGCCTAGCTCCGGTTTTGGACAAACTCAGGGCCGTCCTTACGCCGCAGGGGTTCG
The DNA here is from genome assembly GCA_958496255.1 of Camptogramma bilineatum. Classification (NCBI taxonomy): domain Eukaryota; kingdom Metazoa; phylum Arthropoda; class Insecta; order Lepidoptera; family Geometridae; genus Camptogramma; species Camptogramma bilineatum. The sequence goes on along the minus strand of OY292479.1, from coordinate 79,238 downwards.
CGGGTAAGGAGGCGTTTGGTCTTGGGGGAGAGCGCAACAGTCGTGATGATCCCCAAGGCAAGTCTGTGGTTACTTCCTTCACGAGGTGCCGCCTGTTATTGGTCTATTTCCTTCAGAAATAGACGCAACAGAAACCACAGGCGCCGACATCGTCCTTTTCAGGACGTGTCGGTGGGGTAGGAACGGGAGGGTTGGGTTTGGGTGTGGTTCTGGCCACAGGGGGGGAATAGGGGATATAGGGGTTGTTGGATCGGGGGGGAGTTGGTTGTTTGGGTGGGCGAGTCGCCGTTGCTGGGGGGGTTTGTTTTGTGAGGGAGAGGCTTCTCCGAGTCTGTGATACAGAGGAGGAGGAAGCTGTTGTTGTGTTGGGTGAGGCGGCACTAACCCTGCCGCCTGGAAAGGTTTCGCCGCCTTTTCGACCGGTCTGTACTGCCACTTCAGCGACCCCTTGTCGGGCGTCAAGGTGGTATGTTGTGGTAGTGCAGGCCGAGGGGGCTCGCCTTAATTGGCCAGTCACAGTGAAGGAAAACACGATACAAAACCCAGCGGATACCAGGGGACCTCCGTCTGTATTTACCCTTCCCCGGCTACAGGGGGCACTGGCCGGGTGTGACCTTATATTTCCCCCATACTCGTGGGTTCAAATATGGAATATCTTAAAACAAAACAAAAACCAATTGATGAAGGTGGCCGTCAAGGCGTAGTGGAGAGGAGTAGTGGCGCGATTGCGCGTAGTGTTGCTGAGAAGGCAAACTCTGGAGGAAGCACTCCTTGTGGAAGTGCAAGGAGTCGCTATGGTTCCTGCGACAATCTTTCGGTTGTTAGTATGGAGTCGGAGGCTGACTCAAGGTTGAGTGAGTGCAGCGTTTCGCTGGAAGTTCTGCCTTCCACTCGGTTTTGGAAGGGAGATCTTGTGAAGGGAAAGCGGCGGCGCAAAGATTCTGGATCGGAGTCTGTGTCTAGTGACGAAGCTGCCACGACTGCACCCAAAGCGCTGTGTGCTAAGAGGGGTAGAGGGCGCCCGCCGACGACAGGGAAGTACGTCGGCATGGCAAAAGCTCAAGCTAACCTCAATGCCATGAGGCGTGAAGAAGAACAACGCAAAGACGAGGAAGAAATTGCGGCACAGGTCGCCTCACACAGGGCAAATCGAACTGTTGTTCCACCTGTGAATAACGAAGAAAGGAGTAGTTTGGCTGCGGATCTCGTCAAACAAGTGGGGGATGCCTCGGATATTATCCTTAATGTTGCCTCAAAATCAAAGCATCTTAAGGGTACCTGCATAAAGGCCCTAAAAGAGTCGGCGTCTTCGATCAAAGCGGCAGTGGACGCATTATACGCCGGCTCGGTCACGGAAGAAACGGCTAAGCTGCAAGCCGAAAATTCCCGCCTCCGTGTGGAAATGGCGGAACTCCGGAAGGAACTATACGAGCTGAAGGCAAAGGTGGTGGACATGGACGAGCTGCCTTCAGGGTCAGGAGTCAGAAGAGAAGCCCCTACGAGCCAATCTTCAACTCCAGACAACCACCAAGAGGAGCTGGCACGTAAAATCATGACGCAGGTGGGCAGCATGATAAATGCACGATTTGAAGGGATGGAGGAAAGGCTCCTCCCTGAAAAGCGAGTCCGTCCACCTTTAGCGGCGGACAAGAAGAAGGTTCCCGAACGACAGACTGCAGCGGAGGTTACACGACCAGCTGCACAGCCTGCGACAAGCCTGGGAAATGGAAAGAAGACGAAGGGCAAAAAGGTTCCTACTCAGGAACAAGCAGGAACTTCGCAATCGCGTGAAGCTCCAGCAGCGGCTACAATAAACGAGGAAGAAGGTTGGTCCACTGTGACAAAGAAGGGAAAGAAGACCAAGCCGGCTAACAAAGCCCCAGGCACAAAAACTGGCAGTGGTACTTCCAAGCCCACGAGTCGTCCGGCACCGCCGAAGGTGAAACTCCGCTCCCCTCGGAGTGCAGCTGTGATTATCACGCTGCACCCAGAAGCTGCTGAGAAAGGGACCACTTATGCCAATGTATTAACAGAGGCAAAATCAAAAGTGGATCTGGCCAGCTGTGGCATCTCCAGCCTTCGGTTCCGAAAGGCTGCTACCGGAGCCCGAATTCTAGAAGTGGCTGCCGGGGATGCCAGTGCCGAAAAAGCAGACTCCCTTGCACAAAAGCTGAGGGAGGTTCTAGGCGCAGAGGTAGCACGGATCTCGAGACCAACGAAATGTGCTGAATTTCGGGTCTCAGGCCTAGACGACTCGGTTGGCAAAGAGGATGTAGCGGCTGCTGTCTCTCAACGCGGAGGTTGCTCAGTGGAGGCAGTCAATGTTGGGGAAATCAAGCGGACATATCAGGGTATGGGTTTTACGCTGGTGAGCTGCCCGGTGGAGGCTGTCAAGAAGCTCGGACAAGAGGGTCGGCTGCTTGTGGGCTGGGTCTCAGCCAAAGTGGAAATTGTGCAACCTAGGCCCCTGAGGTGCTATCGTTGCCTTCAAAATGGGCACGTTAGGGCTCAGTGCACAGAGAAGACGGACCGCAGCGATGAATGTTACAGGTGCGGTCAGTCTGGACACAAGTCCTCAGACTGTAAAGCCACGCCAAAGTGCTCTATTTGCGCCGCTGCAAATAGGCCTTCTGCCCACAAATTAGGCAGTAAAGCGTGTGCCCCGCCAAAATCGCGGAAAGGCAGAGCAAAACAGGCTGCAAAGGCCTCAGAACCGTCAGCTTCTAGCTGCCCCCCGTCGCAAACGGGGGATGAGAGGGTTGGGATGGAGACCAATTAGATGGCTCTTAGATTCTTACAGGCGAATCTCAACCACTCCGCCAGTGCTCAGGATCTTATGGTCCAGAGCATGGCGGAGTGGTTGATTGATATAGCGACGGTCTCTGAGCCTTATCTCATCCCTCCGAGAGATAATTGGGCAGGAGATGCTGAAGGTCTTGTGGCCATCACAACGAGGGGTGCCACTCTGGATGGTGTGGTTAGAGGAAGGGGATATGTCTCAGCTCGCGTCCGGGGAATAATGGTGGTGGCGGTGTATTTCTCACCGAATAGGCCCAGGGCTGAGTTTGAGAGATACATCGCAGAAGTTGGGGCTTTTGTGAACAGAAGTCGTCCTTGTCCGGTGCTTGTTGTCGGAGACCTGAATGCCAAGTCTGCGGCATGGGGGTCTCCGATAACAAATGTAAGGGGCAACGTCCTGGAAGAGTGGGCCATAAGCAATGAGTTAGCAGTTCTCAATCAGGGCTCTGAATACACTTGTGTGAGGCGACAAGGCCAGTCCATAGTGGACGTCTCGTTTGCGACTGCTAACCTTGCTAGACGGGTGAATGGCTGGAAGGTGCTGACTCGAGTCGAAACGTGTTCTGACCACAGGTACATACGGTTCCAGATAGCACCCATGCCATCGGCTTCAAGTGCAGGAACAAGTGCACCTGAAAGAAACCAGCGGTGGGCATTGAAGCGTTTAGACAGGGATGTCCTAGTGGAAGCTGCGATAGTCCAGGCTTGGATACCCGCGCCTCAACCCTCTCACTCGCAGAGGGAGGTTGAGTATGAGGTGGAATGGTTCGAGGAAGCGATGAGGCATATTTGCGATGCGGCAATGCCAAGAGTCGGACCTCATACTCCCAAGCGCCGGGTATACTGGTGGTCGACAGATATTGCTGAGCTCCGTACAGCATGTGTGGTTGCAAGACGTGAGTACGCAAGACTGCGCAGAAGGCGTCTGCGTGACGAGGAGCTTGAGGAGCAAGCATACGCTGCATATAGGGAGGTTAAGATGGCCCTTCAGCTGGCCATCGTTCAAGCGAAGTGCGTAGCTCGCGACGAGATGTTGGAGACCCTGAGCCGAGACCCGTGGGGAACACCCTACAGGATGGTGAGGGGTAAACTCCGGCCGTGGGCTCCGCCACTAACGCAGAGTATGGAGCCACAACTTCTTCAGGAAGTGGTATCTTGCCTTTTCCCTGCACGACAAGCGCATAGTCCACCGACTATGGCTACTGAGGAGGATGAAAGTGACGTCGATACGGAGGTACCAGAAGTGAGTGAGGTCGAACTAAGGGAAGCGGTTCGGCGCCTAAGTGCTAAGAACACAGCTCCAGGTCCGGATGGTGTTCCCGGCAAAGCATGGGTGCTGGCCATGCAAGCGCTAGGACCTCGTCTCAGAGGGTTGTACGACATCTGTTTTGTACAAGGGCATTTCCCTCAGCGTTGGAAGACAGGAAGGCTGGTACTCCTGAGGAAGGACGGACGCCCTGCTGACTCTCCGTCGGCATACCGGCCAATAGTTCTTCTGGATGAGGTCGCAAAATTGCTAGAGCGCATTATCGCCGGTCGCCTCATTGGGCACCTCAACTGTGTAGGTCCTAACTTGGATGACAACCAGTTTGGGTTCCGGAGGGGACGATCGACGGTTGGGGCAATATTGCGGATAAAAACGATGGCTGAGGAGGCAGTGTCACGGGGTGAGGTGGTCTTGGCGGTGTCTCTTGACATCGCCAATGCCTTTAACACTTTGCCATGGACCTGCATAAACGAGGCGTTGAGGTACCATGGGGCACCCCGCTATCTCCGCCAAATAATAGGTGACTACCTTAGTGAACGCTCCGTTTCGTTTCAGGGGCCAACTGGTTGGAGGCAACACAGGATGTCCTGCGGTGTTCCACAGGGTTCAGTCCTTGGACCGCTCCTGTGGAACATCGGGTATGACTGGGTGTTGAGGGGGGCCACCTTATGGGGAGTAAGGGTTACTTGCTACGCTGATGACACTTTAGTCACAGCTAGAGGCAAGTCATACCGAGAGGCGGCCATTCTTGCGACTGCTGGTGTTGCTCAAGTGGTCGACAGAATAAAACGTTTGGGATTGGAAGTTGCTCTTAACAAATCCGAGGCTCTTTGCTTTCACGGGCCAAGAAAGCAACCTCCTGCGGGGTCACATATTGTTGTTGGTGGTGTCCGCATCGGCGTCGAGTCGACAATGAAGTACCTAGGACTTGTCCTCGACGGCCGATGGGACTTTAGGGAGCATTTCAGCAGGCTTTCACCGAAACTGATGAAAGCGGCAGCTGCGCTTGGTGGGCTTTTGCCAAATATAAAAGGCGCAAAGGTAGGCTGTAGAAGGTTATACATGGGGGTTGTCCGCTCCATGGCAATGTATGGAGCTCCCGTGTGGGCCGAAACTCTTAATAGCCAAAATATCGCCCTCTTGCGTAAACCGCAAAGGGCGATGGCATTAAGAGTGATCCGGGCATACCACACGGTCTCCTACGAGGCGGCATGCGTGTTAGCGGGCACCCTCCCATGGGACCTAGACGCGAGAGGCTTAGCGTCGGTGTACGCGTGGCGGGAACAGGAGATAGCTGCAGGTCAACGACCAGCACTTTTAGAGGTTGCAGCCAAAAGGCTGGAATTCAATGAGACACTCATAGGAGAATGGTTGATCCGACTAAACCAGCCTAGCGCCGGAGTCAGGACAATAAATGCCATTCGTCCAGTTTTGACGGAATGGTTACGAAGAGAGCATGGGACGCTGACTTTCCGTATGACGCAGATACTCTCGGGACACGGTTGCTTCTCGAAGTATCTGTGTCGGATTGGAAGGGAGGCGACAACGCAATGCCACCACTGTAGTAGCAATGTGGACTCAACAGAGCATACATTGGAGGTCTGTCCTGCATGGGAAAGACAACGGAGGGAACTAAAACAAGTCGTAGGTAATGACCTATCGTTGCCAACCCTTGTAAAAGCTATGGTTGAACAGGAAGAGTCCTGGATAGCTGGTCGAATCTTCTGCGAAGAGGTTGTTTCGCTGAAGGAAGCTGCGGAAAGGGAGCGGGAAGCCCTTTCCACTGACCCTATCCGCAGCAGGAGAGTGGGGCGCCGGAGGAGGAGATTCCTCCAGGATCTCCGGCCCCCGTAACAACGGCCGTGGCGGTGGCACCGGGGGGTGTCGCCGCCCGCGTATGGCCCAGAGGTGGCGCGCGTGGAGGTTCCGCGCGCCCCTCTCTCTCCGAGAGGCTAGGTGGGAGGCAGTCGCCTCACCAGCCAGAGGGGGCTCATGAAGAGCCAACGCCGTCGGGGCCGTGGAAGAGTGCGAAAGCGTGCCCATAGCCCCGACACCATGGCGTCCCCGAAGGAACCCCGTCAGGTTTTAGTGGGTATGCCCCCATTCTGGGGGTGACTCCCACATAACCTCCCGCTCCCCCCGGGGCGGGTGGTATCCATAAAGGATTTCCTGACGTAAAAAAAAAAAAAAAAAAAAAAAAAGGTTAGGTTAGGTTGGGCGGGTCCTGGGTTTGTCCATTAATAGTTGGTTCTGCCTAGCTCCGGTTTTGGACAAACTCAGGGCCGTCCTTACGCCGCAGGGGTTCGCGGGTAAGGAGGCGTTTGGTCTTGGGGGAGAGCGCAACAGTCGTGATGATCCCCAAGGCAAGTCTGTGGTTACTTCCTTCACGAGGTGCCGCCTGTTATTGGTCTATTTCCTTCAGAAATAGACGCAACAGAAACCACAGGCGCCGGCATCGTCCTTTTCAGGACGTGTCGGTGGGGTAGGATTGGGAGGGTTGGGTTTGGGTGTGGTTCTGGCCACAGGGGGGGAATAGGGGATATAGGGGTTGTTGGATCGGGGGGGTTGTTGGTCGCTTGGGTCGGGCGTGTCGCCGTTGTTGGGGGGGTTTGTTTTGAGAGGGAGAAGCTTCTCCGAGTCTGTTTTACAGAGGAGGAGGAAGCTGTTGTTGTTGTGTTGGGTGAGGCGGCACTAACCCTGCCGCCTGGAAAGGTTTCGCCGCCTTTTCGACCGGTCTGTTCTGCCTCTTCAGCGACCCCTTGTCGGGCGTCAAGGTGGTATGTTGGGGCAGTGCAGGCCGAGGGGGCTTGCCTTAGTTGGCCGGCCACAGAGAAGGAAAACTCGACATAAAACCCAGCGGATACCAGGGGACCTCCGACTGTATTTACCCTTCCGCGGCTACAAGGGCTCTGGTCGCGGTGACCTCTTAGTTCCCTACTACTCGTGGGATTCAATATGGAATTTTCAAAAACAAAACAAAACCAAATAGACGTCGGTCTTCAAGGCCAAAGTGAGGGAGAGGCAAGCAGTGGCGCTGTTGTTCGCTGTTATGCTGGAAAGAAAGGTGGACGCCGCAGTGTTGCGGTTGTGGAGAAAGAGCGAGATCGGTCGATCGAGAGAATCTCGAATGCGAGTCTCTCAGATGCTGACTCAATGATCAGCGCATGTAGCGTGACGCTAGAGCCGTTGCCTTCTAGATTTTGGTTGAAGGATGATGCGGCCCCTAGTGGCAAGCGGCGGCACGAGGAAGTACCTGGTTCGGAACATGCTTCGACGGATGATGAAGCAACCCCAACCAACTCTGTAGTGCTCTCGGCCAAAAGAGGAAGAGGTCGGCCTGCTACTTCAGGCAAGTACGTTGGCATGAGCAAAGCCCAGGCCGAATTGAACTTCTTGCGCCGAGAGGATGAGCGCAGAAAAGTAGAAGAAGAGGTTTCTGCGAAATTGGCGAAACACAAGGCGAGACGCGCAGTGGTACCACCTGAGCATATGGATGCCGAAAATTCCATAGCATCAGAATTGGTAAAACGAGCTGGCGAAGCAACCGACATTATTTTAAAGGTTGCAGTCAAGTCGGGAAGTCTCAAAGGGACATTTACGAAGGCTCTCAAAGAATCTGCAGCCTCTATTACAACTGTTGTTGGAGAGCTCTATACAAGAACTGTCACGGAGGAGACAGAAAAGCTTCTAGCTGACAACGCACGCCTTCGTGCAGAGATGGCTGAACTGCGAAAAGAGCTTGATGGTATCAAGGCGAAAATGGCGTCAGCGGAGGAGCTGCCTTCGGTTAGTGTTAACCGACCAGGAATGACAGCTAGCCAGGCATCATCGTCTCCCCACAGCGACAACAACCGCCAGCAAGAGGAGCTGATACGGTCAGTTTTGTTGCAAGTGGGAGGCATGATTAATGCCCGCTTTGAAGGAATGGAAGAGAGACTTCTCCCCGAAAAGAGGGTTCGTCCTCCATTGGCAGCTGATAAGCGCCAAGAGGCTGTCCCTCAACAGGGCAGGGCCAAAGAGGCTGAACAGAAAGCTTCAGAGCCCAAAGGCAAAAAGAAGGGGAAAGCCAAAACAAGTCCCGAAAGTGCTGCCACAGCCAAAACCCGCAGCACGCAAGAGAAACAGCCCAGCGAACCACTGCCAGCGGAGGAAGGCTGGTCTACCGTGACCAGGCGTGGCAAAAAGAACAAGGTGAAGGCGGCGCCACCGAAAACCACGACTGCACGGCAAGCGGGAAAATCTAAGTCTGCAAATAAACCAGCTGCAGCAAAGTTGCGTCCTCCCCGGACTGCAGCGGTAGTTATTACCCTGCAGCCGGGAGCTGAGGAAAAAGGGGTGTCGTACGCGAAGGTTTTGGCAGATGCCAAGTCAAAAATAGACTTGCCCAGTTGTGGCATTACAAGCCTGCGCTTTAGAAAAGCGGCCACTGGTGCCCGCATACTCGAAGTTGCGGGTGGTGAGGCCAGTGGTGAGAAGGCTGACTCTCTTGCCCAAAAGCTTAGAGAGGCTATAAGCGAGGACTTGGCAAGAGTTTCAAGGCCAACAAAATGTGCCGAGTTCAAGATAATGGGGCTAGATGACTCGGTATCAAAAGAGGATATAGTTGACGTCGTGGCACAACGCGGAGGGTGTCCCAAAGAATCGGTTAGGGTGGTAGGTGAAGTCAGGCGAACCCACCAGGGCACTGGAGTAGCGGTAGTAAGCTGCCCGGTGGTGACTGCTAAAAAGATTAGGGACGAGGGCCGCCTGCTGGTTGGGTGGGTCTCGGCCAGAGTAGAAATGCTGCAAGCCAGGCCCATGAGGTGTTACAGGTGTCTGCAGAATGGACATACTCGTTCCACGTGCACGGATGAAATCGATCGCAGTCTGGAATGCTACCGATGTGGGCGCTCTGGCCATAAATCAGCCACCTGCACAGCGCCACCCAGATGTTCCTTGTGCGCAGCGGCCAACAGGCCATCAGCGCATCGGCTAGGGAGCAAGACGTGTGCTCCTCCAAAGCCGAGAAGAAAGCCTGCAACCAAGTCAGGTGCAACGCCGTCAGCAACATGCTGTCCCCCATCGCAGACTGGGGGTGAGGAGGAGATGGAAACCACCAACAGTTAGTATGGCTCTCCGAATTCTTCAGGCGAATACCAACCACTGCGCCGGTGCTCAGGATCTCATGGTCCAGAGCATGGCGCAGTGGTTGGTCGACATAGCGGCGGTTGGAGAACCATACTACATCCCTCCCAGTCCTAATTGGATGGGGGATGATGCAGGTGTGGTTGCTCTGGTGTCCAGAGGTATAACCTTGGATAGGGTGAAGAAAGGTCGTGGTTTTGTGGCGGCTCATGTGTCAGGAATGACCGTCATTGCGACTTACTTTTCGCCAAACGGGCTTCTTTCTGATTTTGAGAACCTTCTCGATGAGATCGGAGCCCTAGTAGGGCAGAGTCACCCACACCCAGTGCTTGTTTTTGGAGACCTGAACGCGAAATCGGCAGCGTGGGGGTCTCCAGTCACGAATGTGAGGGGTGACACGCTCGAGGAGTGGGCCTTGACGACTGGTCTTACAGTCCTGAATAGGGGCTCAGTGTTTACATGCGTGCGACCGCAGGGCCAGTCCATCGTGGACGTCAGTTTTGCGAGTCATAATTTGGTGGGCCGTGTTCATGGCTGGAAGGTCCTGGAAGACGAAGAGACGCTATCGGACCACCGATATATAAGGTTCGAAGTCAAACGTCTACCAGTGACCCAACACAGGCAGCCTGAGAGACGAATGCAAGATAATCCGCGATGGGCTCTCAAACGCCTTGACCGGGAATTATTAGAGGAAGCCGCTCTGGTCAAAGCCTGGATACCTGAACAACAGACGTCTTCGTCAGAGTTGGAAGTTGAAAGCGAGACGCTCTGGTTGAGGGAGGCAATGACTCATATTTGCGATGCCGCTATGCCAAGAGTTGGGCCACATGTGCCTAAGCGGAAAGTTCATTGGTGGACATCTGAGTTAGCGGATCTCCGTGAGGCGTGTATCGTAGCGAGACGATTGTATACGAGGCACCGCAGAAGAAGGCTCCAGGATGAAGCTCTTGAAGAACAATTGCATGAAGCGTTAAAGGCGGCAAAACTGGCCTTACAAATCGCAATTGTACAGGCGAAATGCTCATCCCGAGATGGGTTACTGGAGACCCTGAAACAGGACCCTTGGGGACGGCCATATAGGTTAGTGAGAGGGAAACTTCGCTCTTGGGCGCCGCCTCTGACAGAAACCCTCGAACCGCAGTTCCTAGGCAAGGTAGTGGCGACTCTGTTCCCAACTAGAAGGGAGCACATACCTCCTGCTATGGCTCCGCCTGAAGGGGAAAGTGATGAGGAAGCTTCCGCTCCTGAGGTTGACGACGTCGAAATGAGAGTGGCGATCTCGCGGCTTAGAGCTAAAAATACGGCTCCAGGCCCCGATGGCATTCCTGGCCGGGCACTAGCATTAGCGATGAAGGTCTTAGGTTTACGACTTAAAAAATTATTCAGCGCGTGTTTAAAGCAGAGCCGTTTCCCAGCATCGTGGAAGACCGGAAGACTAGTTTTGCTGAGAAAGGATGGTCGTCCGACAGACTCGCCGTCTGCCTACCGACCCATCGTCCTTCTCGACGACATGGGCAAACTCCTGGAGCGTATAGTTGCCGACCGCCTCGTGAGACACCTGAACTGCGTTGGGCCAAACCTCAACGACAACCAGTTCGGGTTTCGAAAGGGGCGATCGACAGTTAGCGCTATCCTGCGAGTAAAGGCGGCTGCGGAGGAGGCAGTGTCCCGGGGTGAGGTGGTTTTGGCGGTGTCTTTGGACATAGCCAATGCCTTCAACACCTTGCCCTGGAGCTGCATTAGAGAGGCACTGAAGTTTCATGAAGTGCCTCACTACCTTCGTCACATAATAGAGGATTACCTAAGTGAACGGCAGATATCATTCCGAGGACAGGAAGAATGGAGCCAGCACAGGATGACGTGTGGTGTTCCGCAGGGCTCGGTCCTGGGACCCCTCCTATGGAACATAGGTTATGACTGGGTCCTGCGGGGTGCTAACCTTTGGGGGATAGAAGTAACCTGCTACGCGGATGATACGCTGGTTACGGCTAGAGGCAAAACATACCGGGATGCAGCTATATTAGCTACTGCAGGTGTTGCCCAGGTCGTGGAACGCATTAAAAAGCTTGGGCTCGAAGTGGCGCTTAACAAGTCTGAAGCGCTGTGCTTTCACGGGCCTAGGAGGAAGCCTCCGGCGAATGCGCAGATTATGGTGGGTGGAGTCCGCATCGGTGTCGAGTCGACGATGAAGTACCTAGGACTCGTCCTCGACAGCCGATGGGATTTCAATGCCCACTTCAAGAGGTTGCAGCCGAAGTTGACAAAGACCGCGGCTGCCTTAGGAAGCTTATTGCCAAACCTGAGAGGCGCAACGGTTGGCTGCCGAAAGCTTTATATGGGAGTGGTAAGATCCATGGCGTTATACGGAGCACCTGTATGGGCCGACACCCTTGATAGCCAGAACATCGCTCTATTGCGACGCCCGCAAAGAGCGATGGCAATCAGGGTAGTTCGGGGATACCGTACGGTGTCCTTTGAGGCAGCATGCGTTTTGGCAGGTTCCTTGCCTTGGGACTTAGACGCCAGAGGCCTTGCGCAGCTATATTTTTGGAAGGAGCGAGAAATTGCAGGTGGCCAACGGCCAGCACAGCGGGAGGTAGAGGGCAAACGGCTTGAATACCACGGTCTCCTCGTAGAGGAGTGGAGCAGTCGACTTGTTCAGCCCACTGCTGGCATAAGGACAATTGAGGCCATTCGCCCAATTTTGAAAGAGTGGCTTGAGAGGGAGCACGGGTCGCTGACCTTCCGGTTGACGCAGGTGCTTTCGGGGCACGGTTGTTTCTCGAAGTACCTGTGTCAAATCGGGAGAGAACCGACCACTCAGTGCCACCACTGCAGCGAAGTAGAGGATACGGCGCAGCACACGCTCGCAGTCTGTCCAGCATGGGCTAGCCAACGGAGCGAGCTTGTTAGCATAACTGGAAGTGACTTATCTCTTCCGGCCTTGGTGCAAATCATGGTCGGAAGCGAAGAATCTTGGTCTGGCGTAATATCTTTCTGCGAGGAAGTCATCTCGCAAAAAGAAGCTGCAGAACGGGAACGGGAAGTCAATTCTACGAACCCAATTCGCAGCAGGAGAGCGGGGCGTCGGAGGAGGAGATTCCTCCAAGATCTCCGACCCCCATAACGAAGGCCGTGACGGTGGCACCGGGGGGTGCCGCCGTCCTCGTATGGCCTAGAGGTGGCGCGCGTGGAGGTTCCGCGCGCTCCTCTCTCTCCGAGACCTGGTGGGAGGCAGTCGCCTCACCAGACAGAGGGGGGCTCTTTTAAGAGCCCACGCCGTCGGGGCCGTGGAAGAGTGCGAAAGCGTGCCCATAGCCCCGACACCATGGCGACCTCGAGGGAACCCCGTCAGGTTTTAGTGGGTATGCCCCCATTCAGGGGGTGACTCCCACATAACCCCCCGCTCCCCCCCGGGGGCGAGGGGTATCCATAAAGGATTTCCTGACGTAAAAAAAAAAAAAAAAAAAAAAAAAAAAAAAAAAAAAAAGGTTAGGTTAGGTTGGGCGGGTCCTGGGTTTGTCCATTAATAGTTGGTTTTGCCTAGCTCCGGTTTTGGACAAACTCAGGGCCGTCCTTACGCCGCAGGGGTTTGCGGGTAAGGAGGCGTTTGGTCTTGGGGGAGAGCGCAACAGTCGTGATGATCCCCAAGGCAAGTCTGTGGTTACTTCCTTCACGAGGTGCCGCCTGTTATTGGTCTATTTCCTTCAGAAATAGACGCAACAGAAACCACAGGCGCCGGCATCGTCCTTTTCAGGACGTGTCGGTGGGGTAGGAACGGGAGGGTTGGGTTTGGGTGTGGTTCTGTCCACAGGGGGGGAAATAGGGGATATAGGGGTTGTTGGATCGGGGGGGGTGTTGGTCGTTTGGGTCGGGCGTGTTGCCGTTGTTGGGGGGGGTTTATTTGAAGAGGGAGGCTTCTCCGAGTCTGCTTGCAGAGGAGGAGGAAGCTGTTTGTTGTGGTGTTGGGCGAGACGGCACTAACCCTGCCGTCTGGAAAGGTTTCGCCGCCTTTCCGACCGGTCTGTACTGCCACTTCAGCGACCCCTTGTCGGGCATCAAGGTGGTATGTTGGGGCAGTGCAGGCCGAGGGGGCTTGCCTTAGTTGGCCGGTCACAGTGAAGGAAAACACGATACAAAACCCAGCGGATACCAGGGGACCTCCGTCTGTATATACCCTTCCGCGGCCACAAGGGCTCTGGCCGCGGTGACCGAGTATTTCCCTACTACTCGTGGGTACAAAAATGGAAATTGAATATTATAAAAAAACGCAGAAAGAGGGTGGTGGTCGTAAGGACCAAGGAGAGGAGAAAGGTGTTAGTGCGACGGTGCGCACATACGCCAGGAAAGTGAAAGGAGGTAGTGATTTGGCAGTGAAGAGTTCTCTCGATTTATCGAACGAGAGCTTTTCTGATGCCGACTCTATGATAAGTGTTTCGAGCGCATGCAGTGTGGCGCTTGAGACTCTACCTGATAAGTTTTGGACTGGGAAGCTCGGCAAGCGGCGGCATGAGGATGGAAGTGGTTCGGAGCCTGTCTCGACCGATGACGAGGCCAAACCGACCACATCAGTCGTGTTGACCGCTAAGAGGGGAAGGGGTCGCCCTGCTACAACGGGCAAGTATGTGGGTGTGGCTAAAGCGCAGTCGCATCTAAACGCCCTGAGAAAAGAAGAGGCTCAAAGAAAAGCCGAAGAGGATGTTGCCGCTCAGATGGCTAGCCACAAGGCAACCCGCGTCGTGGCTCCGCCTGAGTCGAACAAGGATGGAAGTGAGCTTGCGTCCGACCTGGTAAAGCAGGTTGGAGATGCAACCAACATCATTCTCACGGTGGCTGCGAAATCAGGACACCTTAAGGGTACCTTTGCTAGGGCCCTTAAAGATTCAGCAGTATCAATAAAGGCAGCGGTGGAGTCTCTCTACTCTTCGTCAGTCTCGGAGGAAACGAAAAAACTCCAGGCTGAGAATACCCGATTGAGAACCGAAATGTCCGAGCTCCGCAAGGAGTTCATGGAGCTCAGGATGAAAATGACCGACGCTGATGAGATGCCTTTAAGGAACTCAAGACGCAATGAGGCGAGAGCCAGCCAGCCTCCATCTTCCGCTAGTGGGGACAACAACTCTTCGCACGAAGAGCTGGTTCGTGCCATAATGCTACAGGTGGGTGGCATGCTTAATGCCCGCCTGGAGGGACTAGAAGAGCGCTTGCTGCCAGAAAAGCGGAGCCGGCCTCCTTTAGCCGCGGATAAACAGAGGGAAACTCCGGCACCACAAGTTGTACCGGAGAGCGATCCCGGAGCTCCACAGCCCCCAAAGGGTCAAAAGAAGAATCGAAAGAAGAAGAAATCAGGTGCTGCTGAGGAAGCTTCAGCTTCCTCGAAGAAGCAGGCCCGGGAAGTCCCGTCTGCGCCTGAAAACCCGGAGGAACAAGAAGGCTGGACGAAGATCACCAGAAATGGTAAGAAAGTGCAGCCAAAGTCGAAGGCCACCCAAAAGCCTGGTAAAGGGGCTACGAAGCCTTCTTCCCGCCCGGCGCAAGTAAAACTGCGACCTCCGCGAACTGCTGCAGTGGTAATTACCCTGCAGCCCGCAGCCGAAGAAAAAGGCATAACTTATGCTAAGCTTCTTGCAGAAGCCAAAGCAAAAGTTGATTTAGGTAGTTGCGGAATCAGCAGCCTGCGGTTCCGCAAGGCCGCCACAGGTGCCCGCATTTTAGAGGTAGCTGGTGGGGAAACCAGCGGAGATAAAGCGGATTCCTTGGCGGGCAAGCTGAGAGAAGCTCTGGGCGAAGAGGTTGCCAAAGTCTCAAGACCGGTAAAGTCCACTGAACTTCGGATATCCGGTCTTGACGACTCTACTTCTAGAGAGGATGTTGCTGTGGCAGTCTCAGTGCAAGGGTCCTGTCCGAAAGAGGCTTTAAAGGTGGGTGAAATAAAACCCACCTACCAAGGAACAGGAATATGTTTGGTGAGCTGTCCCGTTGCCGCCGCCAAGCAATTGGGAAAGAATGGCCGACTCCTCGTTGGATGGGTTTCGGCCAAGGTGGAGATCCTGCAGCCTAGACCAACAAGATGTTACCGTTGCCTACAAAACGGACACGTCCGAGCGCAGTGCACCGAGGTGACCGACCGTAGCGAGGAGTGCTACCGGTGCGGTCAACCCGGTCACAAAGCCTTCACATGTACGGCAACTCCGAGGTGCTCAGTCTGTGCTGCTGCGAACAAACCGTCGGCCCACAGACTTGGTAGTAAGGCGTGTGCCCCTCCCAAAACGAGAAAAAGGGCAAACAGGGCAAATGACCCAGTCGTAGAGCCAGCAACTGCCGGCACCTCCTCTCAAGCGGAGGGCACGAGGGTTCAAATGGAAACGGGTTAGATGGCTCTTCGCGTCTTGCAGGCGAATATCAACCACTCCGCCAGAGCTCAGGATCTTATGATCCAGAGCATGGCGGAGTGGTTGATCAACTTAGCAGTGGTCTCCGAGCCTTACTCTGTTCCGTCCACGGAATGTTGGGTACAGGATATGGAGGGACTGGTGTGCATAGTTAGGCAGAGTGGTGGTGGATTCAGCAAAATCATAAAGGGCCGCGGATGTGTCGCTGCCCTTGTCGAAGGATTTATGGTTGTCGCTGCTTACTTCTCGCCTAATAGGGTGCTCGCGGAGTTTGAAAGGTTCCTCGTTGAACTTGGTGCGCTTGTGGAGAGGTGTCATCCTTACCCAGTTCTTGTGGTAGGAGATCTAAACGCCAAATCGCCGGCATGGGGGTCTCCTATCACCAACTCTAAAGGACAAGCGCTGGAGGAGTGGCTAATAACTTGTGGGCTTCTTGTCATGAATCGTGGAAATGTCAGTACCTGTGTGCGGCCGCAAGGCGAATCAATAGTGGACGTCACGTTTGCTAGCCCAAACCTTGCACAGCGTATAAGCGGATGGAAAGTCTTAGCCGAGGCAGAGTCGTTATCGGATCATAGATACATTCGATTCGATGTATCTCTCCTCTCTATTGCCTCGAACAGGCCGGATGTTTCCACCGCACGTGAGGACAGCCCGCGATGGTCTTTAAAGCGACTGGACCAGGCTGCGCTTGAAGAGGCTGCCATAGTTCAGTCTTGGACGACGGCTCCATCTAGCCCAGCCGATATTGATGTTCAAGGCGAGGTGGAGTGGCTGACTCAGGCAATGGTGCAGGTTTGCGACGCAGCAATGCCCAGAGTCAAGCCACATCCACCAAAACGTCAAGTGTACTGGTGGTCGGAGGAGCTCGCTCAGTTACGCGAAGCGTGCATAGAAGCGAGACGCCAGTATACAAGACATCGACGAAGGCGACTTCGTGACGAGGACCTCGACGAGCAACTGTACGACACATACAGGGCAGCAAAAGTAGCGCTACAGCTGGCTATAGCAGAGGCTAAATGCTCATCATGGGATGAGCTGCTTGAGTCTCTAAATAGAGACCCTTGGGGACGGCCATACAGAATGGTGAGGGGTAAGCTACGGCCGTGGGCACCACCGTTGACGCAGACCTTGGAGCCCGAATTTCTGAACAGCGTGGTGTCAACCCTGTTTCCCTCAAGAGAGGAACATATTCCACCGACCATGGTGCCACCCGGTGAAGAGAGTGATTCAGAGGACGAAACACCGGAAATTAATGAGGTGGAAATGAAGATGGCTGTCTTGCGGCTCAAGGCCAAGAAAACAGCACCTGGTCCTGATGGAATTCCCGGAAGGGCTCTGGCTTTGTCAATGAAGGCTTTGGGTGCGCGACTTTGCAGCCTCTTTGATGCTTGTCTTCTGAAACGTCAATTTCCGGCGCAATGGAAGACAGGCAGGTTAGTCCTGCTGAGAAAAGAAGGGCGCCCAACAGATTCGCCGTCTGCTTACCGCCCTATCATCCTCTTAGATGACATGGGGAAGCTTCTGGAGCGGGTAATCGCCGATCGCCTCGTGAGACACCTGAACTGCGTTGGGCCAAATCTCAGCGATAACCAGTTTGGATTTCGAAGGGGGCGGTCGACGATTAATGCGATCCTGAGAGTGAAGACGATCGCTGAAGAGGCAGTATCCCGAGGTGAGGTTGTTCTGGCGGTGTCTCTTGACATCGCCAACGCTTTTAACACCTTGCCTTGGAGCTGCATTAAAGAAGCGCTAAAGTTTCACAAGGTGCCTTCCTACCTGTGTGAAATTATTGATGACTATCTGAGCCAACGTTCCATAACGTATCAGGGGCATGGGGGCTCTTACCGGCACAGAGTGCTGTGTGGAGTCCCACAGGGTTCGGTCCTGGGCCCACTCCTGTGGAACGTTGGCTATGATTGGGTCCTGAGAGGAGCTAATTTGTGGGGTGTCAGCCTTACGTGCTACGCAGATGACACGTTGGTCACTGCTAGAGCGAAGACGTATCGAGAGGCTGCACTACTAGCCACAGCGGGTGTAGCACAGGTGGTAAGTCGCATTAAGCGTTTGGGGTTGGAGGTGGCCCTGAACAAATCAGAGGCATTGTATTTTCACGGGCCTCGTAATAGGCCCCCGGCGCAGGCGCATATCGTGGTAGGTGGTGTCCGCATCGGCGTCGAGTCGACGATGAAATACCTAGGACTCGTCCTCGACGACCGATGGGACTTTGGTGCACACTTCCAGCGGTTGGTGCCGAAACTAGTGAAGGCAGCGGCTGCCCTTGGAGGGCTGTTACCGAACGTAAGAGGCGCAAATACGAGCTGTCGTAAGCTGTACGTAGGGATAGTACGGTCGATGGCGATGTATGGAGCACCTGTGTGGGCCGACACCCTTAACAGCCACAATATCGCCTTACTGCGCAAACCGCAGAGAGCGATGGCGTTAAGGGTAATTCGGGCATACCGCACAGTCTCCTTCGAGGCCGCCTGCGTATTGGCGGGCACGCTGCCGTGGGACCTGGATGCCAGGGGTCTCGCTGCAATCCATGCATGGCGAGAAGAAGAGAGAGAACGCGGAAACAGACCTGCGTTACGTGAGGTCACGAGAAGTAGGCTTGTGATTCACAATGCTCTCGTCGAGGAGTGGATGGATCGTCTTGCGCATCCAAACGCAGGACATAGGACGATAGAAGCGGTTCGTCCCGTTTTCAGGGAGTGGCTAGAGAGGAAACACGGTACATTAACCTTCCGGTTGACACAGGTACTTACGGGACACGGTTGTTTCTCAAAGTACCTGTGTCGAATCGGAAGAGAGCCCAACACTCAGTGTCATCATTGTGTTAGCGCGGAGGACACTGTAGAGCATACGCTGGAGGTTTGCCCAGCTTGGGTAAGCCAACGGCAGGAGCTGGTCCAAAAAGTGGGTGGTAATTTATCGCTTCCGGCTGTGGTGAGAGCTATAGTCAGAAACAATGAATCTTGGCAGTCGGCGATATTCTTCTGCGAAGACGTTATTGAGCAGAAGGAGACTGCGGAAAGGGAACGAGAGGCTCTGGCCACAGATCCCATCCGCAGAAGGAGAGCGGGGCGCCGGAGGAGGGCATTCCTCCGGGATCTCCGGCCCCCATAACAATGGCCGGACGGTGGCACCGGGGGGTGCCGCCGTCCTCGTATGGCCTAGAGGTGGCGCGCGTGGAGGTTCCGCGCGCCCCTCTCTCTCCGCGAGAGACGTGGTGAGAGGCAGTTGCCTCACCAGTCAGAGGGGGGCTCTTTTAAGAGCCCACGCCGTCGGGGCCGTGGAAGAGTGCGAAAGCGTGCCCATAGCCCCGACACCAAGGCGACCTCGAGGGAACCCCGTCAGGTTTTAGTGGGTATGCCCCCATTCTGGGGGTGACTCCCACATAACCCCCCGCTCCCCCCCGGGGGCGAGGGGTATCCATAAAGGATTTCCTGACGTAAAAAAAAAAAAAAAAAAAAAAAAAAAAAGGTTAGGTTAGGTTGGGCGGGTCCTGGGTTTGTCCATTAATAGTTGGTTTTGCCTAGCTCCGGTTTTGGACAAACTCAGGGCCGTCCTTACGCCGCAGGGGTTCGCGGGTAAGGAGGCGTTTGGTCTTGGGGGAGAGCGCAACAGTCGTGATGATCCCCAAGGCAAGTCTGTGGTTACTTCCTTCACGAGGTGCCGCCTGTTATTGGTCTATTTCCTTCAGAAATAGACGCAACAGAAACCACAGGCGCCGACATCGTCCTTTTCAGGACGTGTCGGTGGGGTAGGAACGGGAGGGTTGGGTTTGGGTGTGGTTCTGGCCACAGGGGGGGAATAGGGGATATAGGGGTTGTTGGATCGGGGGGGAGTTGGTTGTTTGGGTGGGCGAGTCGCCGTTGCTGGGGGGGTTTGTTTTGTGAGGGAGAGGCTTCTCCGAGTCTGTGATACAGAGGAGGAGGAAGCTGTTGTTGTGTTGGGTGAGGCGGCACTAACCCTGCCGCCTGGAAAGGTTTCGCCGCCTTTTCGACCGGTCTGTACTGCCACTTCAGCGACCCCTTGTCGGGCGTCAAGGTGGTATGTTGTGGTAGTGCAGGCCGAGGGGGCTCGCCTTAATTGGCCAGTCACAGTGAAGGAAAACACGATACAAAACCCAGCGGATACCAGGGGACCTCCGTCTGTATTTACCCTTCCCCGGCTACAGGGGGCACTGGCCGGGTGTGACCTTATATTTCCCCCATACTCGTGGGTTCAAATATGGAATATCTTAAAACAAAACAAAAACCAATTGATGAAGGTGGCCGTCAAGGCGTAGTGGAGAGGAGTAGTGGCGCGATTGCGCGTAGTGTTGCTGAGAAGGCAAACTCTGGAGGAAGCACTCCTTGTGGAAGTGCAAGGAGTCGCTATGGTTCCTGCGACAATCTTTCGGTTGTTAGTATGGAGTCGGAGGCTGACTCAAGGTTGAGTGAGTGCAGCGTTTCGCTGGAAGTTCTGCCTTCCACTCGGTTTTGGAAGGGAGATCTTGTGAAGGGAAAGCGGCGGCGCAAAGATTCTGGATCGGAGTCTGTGTCTAGTGACGAAGCTGCCACGACTGCACCCAAAGCGCTGTGTGCTAAGAGGGGTAGAGGGCGCCCGCCGACGACAGGGAAGTACGTCGGCATGGCAAAAGCTCAAGCTAACCTCAATGCCATGAGGCGTGAAGAAGAACAACGCAAAGACGAGGAAGAAATTGCGGCACAGGTCGCCTCACACAGGGCAAATCGAACTGTTGTTCCACCTGTGAATAACGAAGAAAGGAGTAGTTTGGCTGCGGATCTCGTCAAACAAGTGGGGGATGCCTCGGATATTATCCTTAATGTTGCCTCAAAATCAAAGCATCTTAAGGGTACCTGCATAAAGGCCCTAAAAGAGTCGGCGTCTTCGATCAAAGCGGCAGTGGACGCATTATACGCCGGCTCGGTCACGGAAGAAACGGCTAAGCTGCAAGCCGAAAATTCCCGCCTCCGTGTGGAAATGGCGGAACTCCGGAAGGAACTATACGAGCTGAAGGCAAAGGTGGTGGACATGGACGAGCTGCCTTCAGGGTCAGGAGTCAGAAGAGAAGCCCCTACGAGCCAATCTTCAACTCCAGACAACCACCAAGAGGAGCTGGCACGTAAAATCATGACGCAGGTGGGCAGCATGATAAATGCACGATTTGAAGGGATGGAGGAAAGGCTCCTCCCTGAAAAGCGAGTCCGTCCACCTTTAGCGGCGGACAAGAAGAAGGTTCCCGAACGACAGACTGCAGCGGAGGTTACACGACCAGCTGCACAGCCTGCGACAAGCCTGGGAAATGGAAAGAAGACGAAGGGCAAAAAGGTTCCTACTCAGGAACAAGCAGGAACTTCGCAATCGCGTGAAGCTCCAGCAGCGGCTACAATAAACGAGGAAGAAGGTTGGTCCACTGTGACAAAGAAGGGAAAGAAGACCAAGCCGGCTAACAAAGCCCCAGGCACAAAAACTGGCAGTGGTACTTCCAAGCCCACGAGTCGTCCGGCACCGCCGAAGGTGAAACTCCGCTCCCCTCGGAGTGCAGCTGTGATTATCACGCTGCACCCAGAAGCTGCTGAGAAAGGGACCACTTATGCCAATGTATTAACAGAGGCAAAATCAAAAGTGGATCTGGCCAGCTGTGGCATCTCCAGCCTTCGGTTCCGAAAGGCTGCTACCGGAGCCCGAATTCTAGAAGTGGCTGCCGGGGATGCCAGTGCCGAAAAAGCAGACTCCCTTGCACAAAAGCTGAGGGAGGTTCTAGGCGCAGAGGTAGCACGGATCTCGAGACCAACGAAATGTGCTGAATTTCGGGTCTCAGGCCTAGACGACTCGGTTGGCAAAGAGGATGTAGCGGCTGCTGTCTCTCAACGCGGAGGTTGCTCAGTGGAGGCAGTCAATGTTGGGGAAATCAAGCGGACATATCAGGGTATGGGTTTTACGCTGGTGAGCTGCCCGGTGGAGGCTGTCAAGAAGCTCGGACAAGAGGGTCGGCTGCTTGTGGGCTGGGTCTCAGCCAAAGTGGAAATTGTGCAACCTAGGCCCCTGAGGTGCTATCGTTGCCTTCAAAATGGGCACGTTAGGGCTCAGTGCACAGAGAAGACGGACCGCAGCGATGAATGTTACAGGTGCGGTCAGTCTGGACACAAGTCCTCAGACTGTAAAGCCACGCCAAAGTGCTCTATTTGCGCCGCTGCAAATAGGCCTTCTGCCCACAAATTAGGCAGTAAAGCGTGTGCCCCGCCAAAATCGCGGAAAGGCAGAGCAAAACAGGCTGCAAAGGCCTCAGAACCGTCAGCTTCTAGCTGCCCCCCGTCGCAAACGGGGGATGAGAGGGTTGGGATGGAGACCAATTAGATGGCTCTTAGATTCTTACAGGCGAATCTCAACCACTCCGCCAGTGCTCAGGATCTTATGGTCCAGAGCATGGCGGAGTGGTTGATTGATATAGCGACGGTCTCTGAGCCTTATCTCATCCCTCCGAGAGATAATTGGGCAGGAGATGCTGAAGGTCTTGTGGCCATCACAACGAGGGGTGCCACTCTGGATGGTGTGGTTAGAGGAAGGGGATATGTCTCAGCTCGCGTCCGGGGAATAATGGTGGTGGCGGTGTATTTCTCACCGAATAGGCCCAGGGCTGAGTTTGAGAGATACATCGCAGAAGTTGGGGCTTTTGTGAACAGAAGTCGTCCTTGTCCGGTGCTTGTTGTCGGAGACCTGAATGCCAAGTCTGCGGCATGGGGGTCTCCGATAACAAATGTAAGGGGCAACGTCCTGGAAGAGTGGGCCATAAGCAATGAGTTAGCAGTTCTCAATCAGGGCTCTGAATACACTTGTGTGAGGCGACAAGGCCAGTCCATAGTGGACGTCTCGTTTGCGACTGCTAACCTTGCTAGACGGGTGAATGGCTGGAAGGTGCTGACTCGAGTCGAAACGTGTTCTGACCACAGGTACATACGGTTCCAGATAGCACCCATGCCATCGGCTTCAAGTGCAGGAACAAGTGCACCTGAAAGAAACCAGCGGTGGGCATTGAAGCGTTTAGACAGGGATGTCCTAGTGGAAGCTGCGATAGTCCAGGCTTGGATACCCGCGCCTCAACCCTCTCACTCGCAGAGGGAGGTTGAGTATGAGGTGGAATGGTTCGAGGAAGCGATGAGGCATATTTGCGATGCGGCAATGCCAAGAGTCGGACCTCATACTCCCAAGCGCCGGGTATACTGGTGGTCGACAGATATTGCTGAGCTCCGTACAGCATGTGTGGTTGCAAGACGTGAGTACGCAAGACTGCGCAGAAGGCGTCTGCGTGACGAGGAGCTTGAGGAGCAAGCATACGCTGCATATAGGGAGGTTAAGATGGCCCTTCAGCTGGCCATCGTTCAAGCGAAGTGCGTAGCTCGCGACGAGATGTTGGAGACCCTGAGCCGAGACCCGTGGGGAACACCCTACAGGATGGTGAGGGGTAAACTCCGGCCGTGGGCTCCGCCACTAACGCAGAGTATGGAGCCACAACTTCTTCAGGAAGTGGTATCTTGCCTTTTCCCTGCACGACAAGCGCATAGTCCACCGACTATGGCTACTGAGGAGGATGAAAGTGACGTCGATACGGAGGTACCAGAAGTGAGTGAGGTCGAACTAAGGGAAGCGGTTCGGCGCCTAAGTGCTAAGAACACAGCTCCAGGTCCGGATGGTGTTCCCGGCAAAGCATGGGTGCTGGCCATGCAAGCGCTAGGACCTCGTCTCAGAGGGTTGTACGACATCTGTTTTGTACAAGGGCATTTCCCTCAGCGTTGGAAGACAGGAAGGCTGGTACTCCTGAGGAAGGACGGACGCCCTGCTGACTCTCCGTCGGCATACCGGCCAATAGTTCTTCTGGATGAGGTCGCAAAATTGCTAGAGCGCATTATCGCCGGTCGCCTCATTGGGCACCTCAACTGTGTAGGTCCTAACTTGGATGACAACCAGTTTGGGTTCCGGAGGGGACGATCGACGGTTGGGGCAATATTGCGGATAAAAACGATGGCTGAGGAGGCAGTGTCACGGGGTGAGGTGGTCTTGGCGGTGTCTCTTGACATCGCCAATGCCTTTAACACTTTGCCATGGACCTGCATAAACGAGGCGTTGAGGTACCATGGGGCACCCCGCTATCTCCGCCAAATAATAGGTGACTACCTTAGTGAACGCTCCGTTTCGTTTCAGGGGCCAACTGGTTGGAGGCAACACAGGATGTCCTGCGGTGTTCCACAGGGTTCAGTCCTTGGACCGCTCCTGTGGAACATCGGGTATGACTGGGTGTTGAGGGGGGCCACCTTATGGGGAGTAAGGGTTACTTGCTACGCTGATGACACTTTAGTCACAGCTAGAGGCAAGTCATACCGAGAGGCGGCCATTCTTGCGACTGCTGGTGTTGCTCAAGTGGTCGACAGAATAAAACGTTTGGGATTGGAAGTTGCTCTTAACAAATCCGAGGCTCTTTGCTTTCACGGGCCAAGAAAGCAACCTCCTGCGGGGTCACATATTGTTGTTGGTGGTGTCCGCATCGGCGTCGAGTCGACAATGAAGTACCTAGGACTTGTCCTCGACGGCCGATGGGACTTTAGGGAGCATTTCAGCAGGCTTTCACCGAAACTGATGAAAGCGGCAGCTGCGCTTGGTGGGCTTTTGCCAAATATAAAAGGCGCAAAGGTAGGCTGTAGAAGGTTATACATGGGGGTTGTCCGCTCCATGGCAATGTATGGAGCTCCCGTGTGGGCCGAAACTCTTAATAGCCAAAATATCGCCCTCTTGCGTAAACCGCAAAGGGCGATGGCATTAAGAGTGATCCGGGCATACCACACGGTCTCCTACGAGGCGGCATGCGTGTTAGCGGGCACCCTCCCATGGGACCTAGACGCGAGAGGCTTAGCGTCGGTGTACGCGTGGCGGGAACAGGAGATAGCTGCAGGTCAACGACCAGCACTTTTAGAGGTTGCAGCCAAAAGGCTGGAATTCAATGAGACACTCATAGGAGAATGGTTGATCCGACTAAACCAGCCTAGCGCCGGAGTCAGGACAATAAATGCCATTCGTCCAGTTTTGACGGAATGGTTACGAAGAGAGCATGGGACGCTGACTTTCCGTATGACGCAGATACTCTCGGGACACGGTTGCTTCTCGAAGTATCTGTGTCGGATTGGAAGGGAGGCGACAACGCAATGCCACCACTGTAGTAGCAATGTGGACTCAACAGAGCATACATTGGAGGTCTGTCCTGCATGGGAAAGACAACGGAGGGAACTAAAACAAGTCGTAGGTAATGACCTATCGTTGCCAACCCTTGTAAAAGCTATGGTTGAACAGGAAGAGTCCTGGATAGCTGGTCGAATCTTCTGCGAAGAGGTTGTTTCGCTGAAGGAAGCTGCGGAAAGGGAGCGGGAAGCCCTTTCCACTGACCCTATCCGCAGCAGGAGAGTGGGGCGCCGGAGGAGGAGATTCCTCCAGGATCTCCGGCCCCCGTAACAACGGCCGTGGCGGTGGCACCGGGGGGTGTCGCCGCCCGCGTATGGCCCAGAGGTGGCGCGCGTGGAGGTTCCGCGCGCCCCTCTCTCTCCGAGAGGCTAGGTGGGAGGCAGTCGCCTCACCAGCCAGAGGGGGCTCATGAAGAGCCAACGCCGTCGGGGCCGTGGAAGAGTGCGAAAGCGTGCCCATAGCCCCGACACCATGGCGTCCCCGAAGGAACCCCGTCAGGTTTTAGTGGGTATGCCCCCATTCTGGGGGTGACTCCCACATAACCTCCCGCTCCCCCCGGGGCGGGTGGTATCCATAAAGGATTTCCTGACGTAAAAAAAAAAAAAAAAAGGTTAGGTTAGGTTTTTTTTTTTTTTTTTTTTTTTTTTTTAAATTTTAATATCAGTTTTCCTCTGACATTTGTCAGAGAGCTTTTTATTCTTTTTTTTGCTATACAATATTTTTATTTCAGACATTATTTTCTTATGTGAATTTACTTATTTTAGTTATATTTTTACATACGTTACACAGTGTTTTTATAATTTCCATTTTTAAATACCGATTTTTGACTTTATTCTATTTTTCTATAATCTAGTTACTTATATTTATTTTAAACCATTTTTTTGAAGACGTTATTTCTTATATCTATTTTCTTATAATCTATTTATAATTAAGTTTTAGAAATCAACAATGTATTTACATTATTCGCTATTATATAACTATATATATATATATATATATTTTTTTTTTGTTTGTTTTTTTAATTTTAAATTTTTATTTTTTATTTCTTCTTTTTTTTTTTTTTTTGTTTTTATTTTTTTTTTTTATTATTATTATTTTTTTTTTTTATTTTTTATTTTAAGTCTTATTTCTAATTATTGCATCATTTGCAACGTATGTACAAAATTCAAGAAATTTCGCTCTTGTATCCATGTCTAGTATCCATTCATGCAAATTATTAATTTTTATGTCCTTTTTAAATTCTGTTTCCAGATCACTCCGCTTTGCTGCGTATTTCGGGCATGCGGTTATCAGATGTTGTACAGATTCTTCCTCATTAGAGTCACAAATACATTCGGGTGACTGTTTTAATGTGAATCTGTGAAGGTATTGTGCGAACCCTCCGTGTCCTGTAAAGATTTGCGTTAACACATTATTCAATTTTATTTCTTTTATAATTTTGTAAGCATTAAAAGCATTAGGAAAGAATATTTTGGTAGTTTTAGCGTTTTCTGAGTTTACATATCTACTATTCCATTTTTCTATTGATTCTTTCCTGATTGCCTTTTTAATAAATGAAATAGGGCATTTGTCATAGTCAGTTATCGTTTTTGATTTTAGTGCTGCCGCTTTTGCGAGCTCATCTGCACGCTCATTGCCCATGACCCCTACATGAGCTTTCACCCAAAAGAGTTCAACTTGTATACCTTTTTCTTTAAGAATAGAAATGTTTTTTCGAATCTCAAATGCCAGCGGGTGGAAATTTTCGTTGTCTTGCAGAAGTTGAAGGGATGATCTTGAGTCGCTTAGTATCGTTAATTTAGGTTCTTTCATTTTTAGGGCATGTTCTGTAGCTATGTATATAGCGTACATTTCTGCTTGAAAGACCGTGCAAAAAGACTCTAGACTTAATTTTTTACTTTTTGTTTCTCTTCCATCTTTCCACCAAGACAGAGCCGCCCCAACTTTTCCTTCTATTTTGCTTCCATCCGTAAACACTAAAAGACCTTCTATTTCATTTCTTTCTAATGTTTCATCAGACCAGTCTTCAATGGATCTAAATGTAATTTTTTCTTCTCTAGCTGGGTGGCATGCTTCTTTAAAACTAATCTTACATTCTAATTGTCTATCTGCTATAAATTTGTCAAGCGATTTCCCTCTTTTTATTTCGTAGATAATTCCTGCTTCCTGGACTCTAATGTCCAGTGGAATCAGGCCTGATAGAAGCAAGGCTGAATTTAATGAAGTGGTCCTGTATGATTTACATATTTTTTGAGCAAATCTCCTTTGGATTGAGTTTAATTGTTTTTGAATTATTATTTTTTCAGTGGCATGGAACCATACACTGGATGAGTAAAGTATGATATATGATCAAACGAACTTCCAAGTGAAGTTCGATCATTATTATATGAGTTGCTTCATTAGAATATATGAATTTATACACTGTAGTATCCTTATCTACTTGGTAACTCCGCACAATTTTTAAAGATTTTTTAAACAATTACAAAAACGTATTTCCGGTCTACTCCACCCTAGCACGCCATCTTGTCTTTTGCTCATTTTTTAGAGTAGTAATTATCTTGTATATGTTTACAAAACTTTCTATTATATGGGAAAATATATTAAATATTGGTAATATTTAATATTTACTTGCTATTATAAGGGTGGGAGGGTTTCATATATTCTAATGAAGCAACTCATATAATAATGATCGAACTTCACTTGGAAGTTCGTTTGATCATATATTATACCTCGTTGCTTCATTATTCATATATGAATTTATACACTGTAGATGTTAAGAGCCGAAAGTTTTGAAATTAAAGGCATAATTTTAATAAATATGGATTTTAAAGTAATATAACATTTTAGGACATTTTTCCCGTAATGATTACCTACTGTATCAACTTAAATTATTTTGATCACAATAAATCAAACAACAATTAAAGTAGGTAGGCCTATTAAGTTTGTGACAATAAACAGACAGTTTAGGCGAATTCACTTTTGATCAGTATAATTCTGTAATATAAAAATTATAAAACCTGGAAAATTCGTTGGACGAGCTAGTCCAACCGCATCTTGCGCATGTTGTTAGCCGCGTGGTGCGTGTTATGGGCAGTAATACTTATATTCAATACAACTGCTGATAGGCTGCGTTGCAGCCGCTCAATGTGGGCGCTTTTGCATTAACAGTTTTGTTTATTATTTTGTTTTAGAAATATAGTCTTAGAAAATGTCCAGCTACAGGTCTGGTGCTGGGCATATATTTGTATTCTCCTTAAAACATGACAGAAATAATATTGGTTGATAGAGATCATCATGAAAACAACGTAACATCAGTATTCAGAATCCTTATGCTCGGAGATTACGATGTTTTGCACCCATAATAAGGGAACCCTGTGAGCGATAGAAAGCTAGAGAGATAACATGTATTTAGGTAAATTTTTAATTGATAAGATAAGCTTTTTGTGATTATAATTTCGAGATCATCTAAATAGGATTGAGTGCCAATAAATTGAGGCTCCCAGGTATTTGGGCATTATAGAGTTCAATTTATACCATGCACCTTTATGTAACTGCTTTACACACTGGTCTAATACAATATTATTTCCTATTAGGACTGATAGGTAATTAGGTACTTATAGTTAAGGTAGAATAGAATAGAACGATGAGAATTCAGACTAGGTACCTTATGCATGCGCATACGGTATTAAACTGACATTACACGAAGATGTTAGAAATGTAAACACTGATGTCTTGCAAATGCATCCAGTTGATTTCGTTGCAATTGCAATACAATGTTCCCACTTTAACTGGGTGAAGTGTTTTATTGCTTAATCGTACTGTCAGAGAGTGATGACAACATTTGTCGATGATTAGTCGATAAACGATATACGCAGAGCTTTGCGACCACCAGAATAAGGTACCTACTTGTGTACCGGATAACGATCGTTAAAATAGAGGTTTTTATTGGTAGTTAATTAGATAACGTCTGAGACTATAGTTTCTGTAAGAGTAGGAACCATGGTTGAGATGGCCAGTAAGGATACACTAGTATTCTTTATGCCTGATCCTTAGTAGTTTTCTTGAGGCTTTTTATGGTAAAAGGAAATGGAGAAAAAGTAAAAATAATTGGCATGTCAAATTAAGGTAAATGTGTCAATGGTTTCTGCGTCAGGGTCTCGTTTCCATGAAATGGGTCTTAGCGTTATCTCGTGACGCGAACAGATCTAAATGTGGTTTCCCAAAATATTGTGAAAACCTCATCGAACAGGGAACACTCAGTGTCCGGATTTATTATTCTGGAGGCGGTATCAACGTGGTTTTGCTGTGTATTCACATATGACGTGAAAATCGAAAGGCTGCACTCCTGACACAACTTCTTAAGTGGCCGGAGTAAGTCATTAAGGTGAGGTGTATTGTATACATCCTCTAAGGTTAACATAAGTGAAGTTGGTGTGTTATCAATACGAAGTAAAACTGTAAAGGGCCCAGACTTCAAAACTCTAAGTAGGTACCTACCTAATTTTAAGGTTTACTTTTTGTGAGGCACTTTTGTACAGACAGCACCCTAACCTGATCAAGGCGTACTTGACCACTGGGCAAGCGGCGATCAAAATGCCTCGTTTGGCGATTTTACGAATATGATGGTAGTTTTATAAACTTTGTGACCACCTGTGCACTCTTAGAACATTAATCAGAGGGAAGACCTAGACTAAAATCTGTATTGTAATTTTTTATAAATAAATCCCAAATAAATAAATCCAATAAAACTATTTGTAGGATTGTTGAGGTGTTAAGCTATACTTATCGTAGTTGATGTTAAACTAAATGGTAAGGCATTTATTACCTAAGCAACATTTATAATACAATACTGAATTATTAATTTTTAGTAGGTACCCTGAGATCAAAGTGCCGAACTGGCAAAACAAAATAAGCATCTTTCAGGTCGATGGTGATAAGGTTACACACATTTTGGTAATCCTCTATTTTAAAATGCTTGTTTCGAACTAACTTGTTTAAAGTTTTCAAATTCAATATGAAACGTTTTATCACCGTTAGGTTCAAGAGTTAGAAATATCTGATTCCGCAACAATATCTTGGGAATAAACAAGTCTTTGGGACTTCGCATTATTTTAACTTATAAATGGCCACCTGCATAATTAAGTTTTCAACTTCTGAAAAGTTATTCTGAGGTATTATGGACTGATTTACAGTGGATTGAAATAGTATAGTAGGTAAAGCCTGGTTTTATCTAATTATCGTAAAAAGGGTAAGTCTACCCGCGTGTGCTGCTAGTGGTGAATCTGCACCGGGGCACGCGATTTGTGACTGATCTGATTTGATCTGAGCTTCTGCAGCTGTTGCGCTGACGCTGTGTAAGGTAGGTGGACACCTGAGGTCTCCTCGCCGCACCCGCCCCCCCCCCCCTGTTTGACAGATACCGGAGAGGTGACCTGATAAGAAGACCTGTTGCAGGGCACTGAAGCTGTTGTGAGGCTAGCGTTGAGCCAAACAGCGATTCGTTCCGTTTCAATTCACATTAATACCATGTATTGTGTGAGAACGATTTGTTAAAACTGTATAAAATCAGCTAAATCAGACTTTGTATTTATTTATTTAAAACACGAGTTGGGCTTACAGATTAGACATAGACTTAGTGTTGATAAGTACCTAGTGTGAGTCACATAGCAACTGACACCCATTGCTAAAATGCTTGATATAACACATGTATGGCTCGGTTGATGGCAGTAATGACTGAAACCAGCTGTTGCGATGCCATGAGAGTCTTATCACGATTAGGAACCATGGCTGAAGGAGCCGACAATTGTCTGGTAGTAGACTGTCGACAGTATTCCTTCCGCAATTTATATTAATTTTTCCTCGACATTCCTTGAAGAAGAAGAAGAAGGAAAGCCATGTTTCGATAAGTTATCGAGTAGGTACCTATATTTTTATGATTAGGGGTAGGTATAGGATAAAGGAGGCGTATGCCCAGCATTGGGTCACTGCAAGCTGACAATGATGATGATGATATTTCGTCCTAGTCAGGTGAATCGTCTAGGTGTTATACTAGCCGTGAGATCATCCTGTAGACTGGATACAAACGAATTTTCATGAAGGTAAAGATCATCATTTCATTCCGGTACCTACTGCATCTTGTACGACGTCTAGTTCGGTAGGAATTGACTCGGGAATTGCATAATATGCTTCACCATGATCTCCGTTATCTAGAATTGCAATTTGCAATTTAGATTATGAAGATATGAAATTGAGGGTAGTTGAAGAAATAAAATAAAATAAACCCTTACATTTTGTAAAGTTTATGATTTTGCATAGGATCGTTACATCTGTTTCAGATTGTACGATTTTCATGTTTAGGTCATCGACCCCGATGCTAGTTTGGTACGAAAGTAGGTATATGATTCGCAGATGATCGTTACATCTGTTTTAGAATGAACGAATTTTCTGTGAAATGAAATTAAATTAAATCATCTTTGAAGGCTCGCAGTCAATCCAGATGCCAGTTTAGTAACAAAGTAGCTATATGATTTATTTCGCAGAGGATCGTTACATCTGTTTTAGATTGTACGCATTTTCTGCATGGGTCATCTTTGAAGACTCGCAGTCAACCCAGATGCCCGTGTAGTACCAAAGTACTTATATGATTTCATAGAGAATCGTTACATCTGTTTTAGATTGTACGAATTTTCTCTTTAGGCCATCTTTGAAGACTCGCAGTCAACCCAGATGCCAGTTTAGTACTAAAGTACCTACTTATATGATTTCGCAGAGGAGCGTTACATCTGTTTCAGATTGTACGCATTTTCTGCTTAGGTCATCTTTGAAGACTCGCAGTCAACCCAGATGCCCGTTTAGTAACAAAGTACTTAATTTTTATGATTTGGCAGAGAATCGTTACATCTCTTTAGATTGTACGAATTTTCTGTTTAGGTCATCTTTGAAGACTCGCAGTCGACCCGGATGCCAGTTTAGTACCAAAGTACCTAGGTATAATGTATGATTTCGCAGGGGATCGTTACATCTGTTTCAGATTGTACGAATTGTCTGCTTAGAAGACTCGCAGTCAACTCAGATGTCCGTTTAGTAATGGACTCTGTCAAAGTTATTAACTCACTTTGTAGGAAAGATACGAAGATTTAGTAAACACTTTACTAACCTTTATCATTCGACGACGAATCCATCGGGGATTTTTATTTAACACTTTCACTTTTGTTATTATACTTCACTTTCTTCGATTTTTCTTATTTTATTTTGATTAAATAAAGACTGCGCACTTTGCTTGAAGCGCGCGTGCGAAAGTTACCGCGCACAAAAAAGGAATGAGCAAAAGACAAGATGGCGTGCTAGGGTGGAGTAGACCGGAAATACGTTTTTGTAATTGTTTAAAAAATCTTTAAAAATTGTGCGGAGTTACCAAGTAGATAAGGATACTACAGTGTATAAATTCATATATGAATAATGAAGCAACGAGGTATAATTGGTTCTATTACAGCTACATATATCGTTCTAATTATTTCTGGATTTAAGCCCCAGTTAGTTTTTGCTGCTCTTGTTAGTTGATGATATATATTAGAAGCTTTTTTGCAAATGTTGGATACGTGGTTGTTAAACGTTAATTTATTATCTATTGTAAGTCCTAATAATTTAATTTCATTTACTATATTTATTTTAATGCCCCCCATATTTATATTTGGAATTTCATATTTTAGTTTTTTGGTTATTATTATTGCGTTAGTTTTATGAGCTGCAAAATTTAATTTATTTGATATTCCCCATACATGGACATTTTCAAGTGTTTCGTTGATTTTTGCTTCCATTTCAGATGTTTTATGACCAGAAAATACCAGGACGATATCATCAGCAAAAGCTTGACAATATATTTTATTGTTTTCAAGATAATCCAGTAAGGGATCTAGTAGAATGTTCCAAAAAGTTGGACCTCCCACTGAGCCCTGGACACACCCTTTTGAGTTTTTCTTTACTGAAACTTCACCTGCATATGTTACTTTTACTTGTCGGTCTTCAAGATAGTTATTAATTAATTTTCTTAGATTCATAGGGCACTTCTTCTCCCTCAGTTGTTTCCGTATTGCTGGCCACCATGCATTGTCGAAGGCTCCCTCTATGTCTAACGATATTACAATTGAAATTTTCTTTTCTTTTATTTCTTTTTGAATGTGATTCATCAAATCATAGAGAGAGTCCTCCGTACAACGCTGTGGCATAAAACCGTACTGTCTAGAGTTACATATAGGTAGTATGTGCCATCTGACGCGTTTTATTAACATTTTTTCGAATATTTTACCGAATACAGATAGGAGTCCTATAGGGCGATAAGATTTAACATGTGTGTAGTCACTTTTACCGGGTTTTCTAAGAATAATTACTGAGGCTTGCTTCCATTTCTTCGGAAAAAGGCCAAAAAGTAAACATTTATTCGCGATTTCCAAAAATAAAAGTATATTGCTATTTATGGCTGTTAGGCATATATCCGAGGTGAAACCATCAGATCCAGGTGCTTTTTTAGGATTGAAACTTTCCATTGAGTTGATTACCTCCCCTATCGTGAAAAGGGGATCATCCTCCGAGCATTCTTCTTCTGAGTTTTCCTTCTCTTTTTCTTCTTCTCTCACTTTTCGATGTACTTCTATATCATCTTCAATTTTATCATCGGTTAGGTTAGGTTAGGTTAGGTTAGGTTAGGTTAGGTTAGGTTAGGTTAGGTTAGGTTAGGTTAGGTTAGGTTAGGTTAGGTTGGGCGGGTCCTGGGTTTGTCCATTAATAGTTGGTTTTGCCTAGCTCTGGTTTTGGACAAACTCAGGGCCGTCCTTACGCCGCAGGGGTTCGCGGGTAAGGAGGCGTTTGGTCTTGGGGGAGAGCGCAACAGTCGTGATGATCCCCAAGGCAAGTCTGTGGTTACTTCCTTCACGAGGTGCCGCCTGTTATTGGTCTATTTCCTTCAGAAATAGACGCAACAGAAACCACAGGCGCCGGCATCGTCCTTTTTAGGACGTGTCGGTGGGGTAGTATTGGGAGGGTTGGGTTTGGGGGTGGTCTTACTCGTCTATTTTCTGAAATAGACGCAGTTAAGGCCACAGGGGGGGAAATAGGGGTATAGGGGTTTGGAATGGGGGGGTGTTGGTCGTTTTGGTCGGGCGTGTTGCCATTGTTGGGGGGGGTTTTCTCGAGGGGGTAGCTTCTTCATGAAGCGGTGTCGTGTTGGGAGAGGCGGCATTAACCCTGCCGTCTGGGAAGATAACGCCATCTTTCCGCCGGTTCTGTACTGTCGCTTCAGAGACCCCTTACCGGGCGTTAAGGTGGTACGTTGCGGCAGTGCAGACCGAAGGAGGCTTGCCTTCATTGGCCGGTCTTAGAGAAGGAAAACTCGAAACAAAACCCTACGGATACCGGGGGACCTCCGTAGTATGTACCCTTCCCCGGCTACAGGGGGCACTGGCCGGGTGTGACCTTTTATATCCCCCATACTCGTGGGTTCAAATATGGATAAAACTAATTCTAAAAAACTAGACGTTGGAGGTCGTAAAGACCGTGGTGTTGTTGTTGGAAGTTCGGCGGGCGTTAAGGCACGTAGTTACGCCGGAGAAGCGGCTGCTGGTTGCAGCAGTGCAGTGTCGCTGAGGGCATCGCTCGACTTGTCGAGCGACACTGAGTCAATGGTCAGTGTCAGTAGTGGGACCGTGGCCTTCGAGGAGGACCCGCAACTATGGAGTATGGTGACTGCCCGTGGAAAGCGTCGCCGTGAAGAGGAGCTCGGCACGGAACCAGCCTCGAGCGACGACGAGGCAGTTCCGGCCAAAGCTATCGCGGTAGCGCCCAAGAGAGGTAGAGGACGTCCTCCTTCGACGGGAAAATACGTAGGGCTGGCCAAAGCTCAGGCGGAGCACAAAGCCCTACGTAGAGAGGAAGAGCGCCGTAGAGTAGAGGAAGATGTTGCTACCAAGGTTGCCACCCATAAGGCAACTAGAGTGGTAGCTCCTCCCAAGGAGAATAGCAGTAGACTTGCTTCCGACCTTATTAAGCAGGTGGTGGAGGCAACGGAGGTCATAAAGATGGTGGCTGTAAAGTCCGGACAACTCAAGGGCACTTTCGTGAGAGCCCTTAAGGACTCGGCAACCTCCATTACAACAGCTGTGGAGAATTTGGGCTCTTTATCTGCCTCGGAGGAGACGATAAAGCTGCAGGCTGATAACGCGCGTCTGCGTTCGGAGTTGGCGGAGCTGCGGAAGGACTTCATGGAAGTTAAAGTCCGACTGACAAAAGCTGAAGAGGCAGCGTCAGCAAGGCAACCTGAGGCGAGGGAAAGCCAACCGGCTCCCTCAAATGAGAGAAGTAACTCCCAGCAAGATGAACTAATACGGATGATTATGCTACAGGTGGGTGGCATGTTGAACGCCCGCCTAGAAAGCATGGAGGAGCGGCTTCTTCCAGAGAAGCGAAGGCGTCCTCCTCTGGCGGCGGAGAAGCGTAAGGAAGCGGCTCCTGGGCACGGGACTGAGCCGGAGGCTGAGCCGGCCCCCAAGCTAGCTCCTCAACCCAAGAAGAGCCAGAAAAATAAGAAGGGAAAGAGTGCTGCTGGTGCTTCTACAGATGCCTCTCAGAGGCTGCCTGAGGATTTACCATCAGCCTCCGCTGGCAAGGAAGAGGGATGGTCTAAGGTGACTGGAAGGAAGAAAGGCAAGAAAGCCAAAGCACCGGTGACAGCCAAATCGGTCCCTAAAGGGAGTGCACAGGCCAAACCTCCCACTCGTTCGGCTCATGTGAGATTGCGCCCTCCTCGGTCGGCTGCGGTTGTCATTACACTGCAGCCGGGAGCTGCAGACAAAGGTGTAACGTACGCAAAAATCCTGGCGGAAGCGAAAGAAAAGGTGGACTTGAGCAGCTGTGGCATTAACAGCCTGCGGTTTCGGAAGGCAGCCACTGGTGCTCGCATCCTCGAGGTTGATGCCGGAGAAGACAGTGGTGCCAAGGCGGACTCGCTAGCCGAAAAACTCAAAGAGGCCCTGAATGAGGATTTGGCCAGAATCTCAAGGCCAGTGATGTGTTCGGAACTCCGTGTTACTGGTCTTGATGATTCGGTCTCCAAGGAGAATATTATAGATGCAGTCTCACAGCGTGGATCATGCCCAAAAGCGACTGTTAAAGTAGGGGACATCCGTATCACACATCAAGGAACAGGCGTTACGGTGGTCAGCTGCCCAATGGCAGCTGCGAAGAGGCTCGGAAGCGAGGGAAGACTCCTGGTCGGCTGGGTCTCTGCTAAAGTGGAGGTTCTTAAACCCAGACCGATCAGGTGCTATCGGTGTCTTCAAAGTGGGCATGTTCGCGCACAGTGTACGGAGGAGACTGACCGCAGCAATGAGTGTTACAGATGCGGTCAGCCCGGGCACAAATCCTCTGGATGCTCGGCAACGCCAAAGTGCTCAATCTGTGTGGCTGCCAACAGGCCCTCGGGGCATAAGATGGGAAGCAAGGCGTGTGTCCCTCCTAGCAATAAGAAAAGACGGACTTACAGGGTTAACCCAGAGACAGGAGCTGCCAGCAGCGCCTCCGCACAGACAAAAGGTGCGGGGGCACACATGGAGACGGGTTAGGATGACCCTACTTCATCCTGCAGGTGAAAATCAACCGCTCCGCCTGAGCTCAGGTTCTCCTGACTGAGCGGTTGATATACATATAATACAAAGGCCGTGACGGTGGCACCGGGGGGTGCTGCCGTCCCATATGGCCTAGAGGTGGCGCGCGTGGAGGTTCCGCGCGCCTCTCTCTCTCCGAGGGAGAAGA
Organism: Camptogramma bilineatum; assembly: GCA_958496255.1. Lineage (NCBI taxonomy): Eukaryota > Metazoa > Arthropoda > Insecta > Lepidoptera > Geometridae > Camptogramma > Camptogramma bilineatum. The sequence continues at coordinate 42,614 of OY292479.1, read as the reverse complement.
GGTTAGAGGCAGCTGCCTCACCTTAGTCGGAGGGGCTCCATAGAGCCAACGCCGTCGGGGCCGTGGAAGAGTGCGAAAGCGTGCCCATAGCCCCGACACCATGGCGTCCCGAAGGAACCCCGTCAGGTTTTAGTGGGTATGCCCCCATTCTGGGGGTGACTCCCACATAACCCCCCGCTCCCCCCCGGGGGCGAGGGGTATCCATAAAGGATTTCCTGACGTAAAAAAAAAAAAAAAAAAAAAAAAAAAAAAAAAAAAAAAAAAAAAAAGGTTAGGTTAGGTTAGGTTAGGTTAGGTTAGGTTAGGTTAGGTTAGGTTAGGTTAGGTTAGGTTAGGTTAGGTTTCTCCGTTTCCGCGGTGGGCTCTTACCCGCCTCGACCGTGAGGCGGCTAAAGAGGCGGCGTTCGTCCAGGACTGGCTCTCGCCCCCTGTCCAAGTCCTGGACGTGGACTCCGCAGCGGACCAACTCAGGAGGTCCCTGACCGAGGTATGCAACTCCAGCATGCCTCGGTCTCGCCGCCCGCCTCCCCGTCGCGCCGTCTATTGGTGGACGGAGAGGCTCACGGAGCTCCGGGCCGCCTGCGTGGCGGCAAGGCGGGAGTACGCGCGGAGTCGACGGCGCAGCCGGCGAGACCCCGAAGCCGAGAACCTGCTCTACGCCTCGTACGTAGAGGCAAAGCAGGTCCTCAAGTCGGCAATGGGCGCCGCGGACGACGCGGCACGAGCCGAGATGCTGGAGGGTCTTGACAGGGACCCATACGGGAGACCATACAAGGCGGCGCGGAATAAACTGCGCCCCTTCGGTCCCCCGCTGACGGAGTCCCTTGAGCCGGCGTTGCTGGATGGGGTGGTTCGGTCCCTGTTTCCTTCCGGGGCCAACTTCACCCCACCAGTAATGGACCCTCCAGGGGGGGCGGCTCCGCCGGAGGAGGAGGTCCCTCCGGTCACGGCGGAGGAGCTTGCCGCGGAGACCCTACGTCTCCGCGCCAAAAAGACGGCCCCAGGGCCGGACGGCGTCCCAGCGCGGGTGGTGGCCATCGCCACCACACAGATGGAAGGGCGGTTTCGGGACCTCTTCGGCGCGTGTCTTGCGTCGGGGAGGTTTCCGAAACCTTGGAAGGAGGGGCAATTATGCCTCCTCCGAAAGGAGGGACGCCCGGCGGACTCCCCCTCGGCATACCGGCCCATCGTTCTGCTCGATGAGGTCGGTAAGTTGTTCGAGGGGATCGTCGCCAGCCGGCTTAATGGCCACCTGCTACAGGTGGGGCCGAACCTGTCGGACGCCCAATTCGGATTCCGAAGGGGGCGTTCGACAATAGACGCGCTGGCCCGGCTCAAGGGCCAAGTGAAGGAGGCTGTGGAGGCAGGGGACGGAGTTTTGGCTGTGTCATTCGACATAGCCAACGCCTTCAACTCCGTCCCCCACTCAACAATACTGGAGGCGCTCCGATATCATGGAGTGCCCCAGTACCTGCGGAGCCTCCTGGCCAGCTACCTGGAGGACCGAGCGGTCCTCCTGGTAGACAAAGCGGGCCAGCTCCGGCGGTACAGCGCGGAGTCCGGTGTTCCACAGGGGTCCGTCTTAGGACCACTCCTGTGGAACATTGGGTTCGATTGGCTCCTGCGGGGTGCTCTCCTCCGTGGCACGAGTGTCATCTGCTACGCGGATGACACTCTCCTTACTGCCCGGGGGAGTAGTTTTAGAGAGGCGGCGAGCCTGGCCTCGGCTGGCGGATCCTTGGTCGCGGGAAGGATTCGCCGGCTTGGATTGGGGGTTGCGCTGCACAAGACCGAGGCCGTGTTCTTCCACGGGCCTCGGCAGCGCATCCCCACCGACGCCCACATCGTCGTAGAGGGCGTCAGGGTCGAGCTCAAGACCCAGATGAAATATCTGGGTCTAGTGCTCGACAGCAGGTGGCGCTTCGGCCCGCACTTCAGCGGGCTATCGGAGCGCCTACTAAAGGTCGCGGGTGCGCTCTCGTGGCTCCTTCCGAATCTGGGGGGGCCCAAAGCGCGATGCCGGCAGCTGTATGCCGGCATCCTGAAGAGCATGGCCCTCTACGGGGCCCCCATATGGGCGGACTCCCTCCAAAGGAGGGAGAATGCTACCGCGTTTCGCAGGCCCCAAAGGGCCATCGCGCAGCGGGTGGCGCGGGCTTACCGCTCGGTAAGCTTCGCGGCGGCGTGCGCTCTGGCGGGCACCCCTCCTTGGGAGCTCGAGGCATGGGTGCTCGCCAGAGTGTACGAGTGGACGGCGGGGCGTAGGGCGCTCGGGGAGCGTCCCGCCCCGGAAGAGCGGGAGGCCGTCCGACGGCAGGCGAGGGACGCAATCGTCCAACACTGGACGGAGGACCTCGCCTCCGCCGTGTTTGGCCGCCGGACGTTGGACGCACTCGGGCCGATCCTACGAGATTGGCTCGAGCGGCCCCACGGCTTCCTCTCGTTCCGTCTAGTGCAGGTATTGTCCGGGCATGGATGCTTCGGATCGTACCTGCACCGAATCGGGAGAGAGGAGGCCCCGTCGTGCCACGACTGTGGCGCGGCGGAGGACACGGCGCAGCACACCCTTGAAGGGTGCCCGTCGTGGTCCGAGCCGCGCCGCGGCTTGGTGGCGGTTGTCGGGCCGGACCTCTCGCTTCCCAGCGTGGTCAACTCCATGCTGGGAAGTGAGGAGGCATGGGCAGCGGTCGCCTCCTTCTGTGAGGAGGTGATGTCGCAGAAGGAGGCAGCGGAGCGCGCGCGGGAGGAGGACCCTCTCGCGGCGCCGCTGCGCAGGCGGAGAAGGGGCAGGAGAAGACGACGATTATAGTCTTCTCTCCCCATGGTGGTGAATAGCGGGAGACCGGCGCGGGGGCGCCCTCTCCCGCATTGCACTTATTCACCACCCCGTCGGGCGGGAGCGGCCGAGCACTCACGGTCGTTCCCGGGCCCCTCCCTGCAAGGAGGGGCGTGTGGGCCCCGCTGTAAAGGCGGGCGGTCGTCGGCGGGGGACTGGATGTAAAGGCTCTGCCGGATTCCCAGTCCTTCTCCACATAGACGATGCGGGAGTGCCGCTGGGTTGTTTAGTGGGTATACCGGTCCATTCTGGGCCGGGGAGTCCCACATACCCCCCCCATCCCCCAATGGGGGGGCATGCGTAACGCATTTTTCCCAGCGTCAAAAAAAAAAAAAAAAAAAAAAAAAAAAAAGGTTAGGTTAGGTTAGGTTAGGTTAGGTTAGGTTAGGTTAGGTTGGGGCACCAGGTCAGACAACCTTCTCGTGAGCCCAAAGCTGCTTGTCCCTTTTGAATCTCTCCCTCCCCATTGAGCTGCCTACTCTGTGGGGGATTCGGGGGGAACGGCAGCTGAGGGACGGTGTGCCCTGTTAAGTCCGACAATAACTTCTCTCGTCCCGGGATCTTATTGTCGGATAACCAATGGTCTGACAGGGGGGGTAGCTTCTCCGCGCGTCCCTCTGAATAGCAGAGGGCGCAGTGGATGAAGCTGGGACGTGCTTGGCGTGCTTCCTCACGGCCGCCGAGTAGGCATTGGGAGTGGGTTCTTCCGTGCCAGCGTCCCGAGCTCGGAACTCCGAAGGGTCCCTAGGGCCTTGAGGAACTGAGGGCTAGGCTGGCCTTATGGCCACCAGGGCTGCGAGGAAGACAACCTCTCTAAAAAATTACCCTGGCGGACGTCCTCCGATGGTTTTGGGATGTGGGTGGCTTGGTGACTCGGTCGTGGTGGACCTCAGGGCTAGGTCAAGGTCGACTGACTTGCCTTGCCACCAGTCTCTTAACTGTCTGGGGGAAGAAGCTGCTGAGGGGGAACGGAGCGAGGCCGGTCCCCTTCTAGCGGCCCAATGAAAGGCGAGTCGTGCGGCGCACCCGCAAGGGTTGTGCTGCTAGAACGAACCTGTGGGCTGCATGAGGAAGAAAACCTCTTTAAAAAATTACTTCTGGTGGTGGAAACCTCCGACGTTGGGACTGGGTATCTTGGTGGCGGTCGGTTGGTGGTCGGTCATGCCCATCGGCAGGCCGGCCAAGCCTTGTGCCCGTCCCGTTTGTCTGGAGGAAGAAGCTGCTGAGTGGGGTCGGTGCGAGCCGGTCCCGCTCAACGCAGCCGAGTGGAAGGGCAAGTTACGGAGCACACCTGTGTGATGCGACGAGCCCTTAGCTGGGTTGTAGGAGGAAGAAAACCTCTTTAAAAAATTACACCAGGCGGCAGGACACCGGCCGCTGAGTGGGTTTGGAGCGAGGCCAAACCCGCTCGGGATGGGGGCGGCAACGGGTTGGTGGCAACATCAGCCCTATCCGCCTGCCCCGTGAGGGGGCGAGTGGTACCCCCTGCTATACAGGGGGCTTTTCGGGTCTGCGGGTCTGCGGCTACATGGGCTCTGGTCGGGGTGACGAGCTGTTCCCTACTGCTCGTGGGATTTGTAATGGAATCTGAAAATAAAACCAAAAACAAAAAACCGGCTTTGCCGAAACTTGCGCGGGACGCCTCCGGGCGTTTCCTAAAAGGCCCTTCTCAGGGCCAACCCAAAGGCCCTTCTCAGGGCCAACCAAAAGGCCCTTCTCAGGGCCAGCCTGAGGAAGGCACATCGGCGTCGGAGGCCAGCCGCGCAACATCTGCGGTCGGCCTGTACGACAGGGTGGAAGTGCTGTCGGACTCCGACAACGACTCCATGTCGTTCGAGTCGGACGCTTGTTCGACCACGCTTGCCATCGGGCAATCGCGGAAGCGAGCCTTCCTAAAGAAAGCTGGATCCGGGTCCTCGGACTCGGCTAAGGATAAGCCAAAGCGGAAGGTGAAGGCCAAGAAACGGCCTCCAGCCATCGCTGACACCCACGACGTGGGTTTGGGTGACGCGGAGCGCCAGCTGAACCTGGCTCGGCGGGCACAGCTCCAGCAAGACCTGGAGGAGCAGGTCGCTGCGAAGGAGCAGCAGGCGCACGCTGCAAGGGCCAAGTCCGGATACGGAACGTCCACCGTCCTGTATTCGGACCACTCCCTGGGCGAACTAGACCGTATGGCGCAGGAGGACGCGCAGGAGATAATGAACGTCGCCTCTAAGTCCTCTCACCTAAAAGGGACTTTCCAAAAGTCCCTGAAGTGCAGGGCCGCGAGCATGCACGGCATCGTACGGGAGCTGATGCAGCGCACGGAGTCGGACGAGACGCGGCTGCTGCAGGCAAAGGTCGATCGCCTGCAGGCGGAGGTCAGCCAGCTGCACAAAAAGCTGGCTGAAGTCACGGCCCAGCCTTCGCAGGCCGACCCGAGACCGGCGGCCGAACCCATGGCCCGGCCTACCCAGGCCAACCCGAGACCGCCAACGGGAGCCACGGCCCGGCCTGCTCAGGCTGGCCCCGTTCCAGCAGCCGAAGCCACGGCCCGACCAACTCAGGCCGGCCCCAGACCGGCGGCTGATGGCCCCTCCTCCAACCTTGAGGATATCATCCGCAAGGTCATAATGGAGGAAAGGGCCTTCACGAGAGCCTGCTTCGATGGCATCGAAGACAGGCTCCTGCCGGAGAAGCGCCTGCGACCGCCACTAGCGGCGGACAAGAGGCCGAACATGCCGGGGCCATCCTCCCAAAGGGAGGACGCCCAACTCCCTTCAACCACTCCGTCCAACCAGCCGTGGACGGAAGTGGGAAAGAAGGGAAAGGGCAAGGCCAAGAAAAGGGCGAGAACGGCCGCCACCCCTGCCGCCCCCACCGCCACCCCTTCCGGCCCGTCCCAGGCGACCGGCAAAGGAAAGGGGAAGGGGAAGGGGAAGAAGTCGGCCCCCAAGCCCGCCACCGCTGCCCCTGCAGCTAAAAGGGCCCCCGCCGGTGGGAGGAAACCTCTGGTTCCTCCCAAGACCGCGGCCGTCGTGGTGACGCTCACCGCAGAGGCTGCGGAGCGGGGCGAGACGTATGAGTCCGTCCTCAAGCGGGCTCGTACCAACGCCGATCCCACCCAACTCGGGATCGGTGCAGTCGCGTGCCGTCGGACCCAAGCCGGGGCCCGAATATTCGAGTTCCCGGGGGCCCAGGGCGGCGCCAACGCGGACCTCTTCGCAAACAAATTGCGAGAGGTCATCGCGGACGCGGCTAAAGTGGTTAGGCCCATTAGGTCTGCGGCCTTGGAGGTGACCGATCTCGACGACTCGGTCACCAAAGAGGAGGTGGTGGCGGCGATCGCAGCTATAGGGGGCTGCGACGTGGCAGCGGTGCAGGGTCGGGACATCAGACCCGGCCGCGGAGGCATGGGCACTATCCGCCTTGAGTGCCCAGTCGCCGCAGCCAAAGCCGTCCTCGCTAAGGGACGGCTTCCGGTGGGCTTCAGCTCCTGCCGAGTCCGAGCACTTGATGATCAGCCTCTGCGCTGCTTCAAGTGCTTCGGAATTGGGCACACGCGGGCCCTCTGTCCGTCCAAGGTGGATAGGACGGACAGCTGCTACCGCTGCGGCAAGGAGGGGCACAAGTCCGCCTCCTGCAAGGCCCCCACGCCGCACTGCGCAGTGTGCGCAGCCAGCGGCCGCCCAGCGGGGCACGTGATGAAGGGGAGGAACTGCAATCCTCCCCTTAAGAAGGGCAAGGCGCAGGCGCCGACCCCGCCTGCCGCTGCGACCGCCGCCCCTGAAGCAGGAACCCCGGCGGCCGATGAGGGGGGTGCGATGTCCGATTGATGGATAGGGTCGAACATCGCATCCTCCAAGCGAACACCAACCACTGCAAAGCAGCCCAGGACCTGCTGATGCAGGCCATGGCTGAGTGGTTGGTGGACGTGGTGGTTGTCTCCGAGCCGTACTCGGTCCCCGGCCGTTGGCTGGCTGATCGGGACGGCTTGGTGGCCTTGGTGTCGCGGTCTTCCACAGACTCCCCTCCCCTCTCGCTCTTAGAGAGGGGACCGGGATACGTGGCCGCCGCGTGGGGGGAAATAGCTCTAGTGGGTGTATACTTCTCCCCAAACCGCCCTCTCCAGGACTTCGAGGACTTCCTCGAAGTCCTCACTGCAGTAGTCAGTAGGGCGGCGCCGCGCCAGGTCGCCGTTTTAGGCGACCTGAATGCTAAGTCGGTGGCTTGGGGCAACCCGGCCACCTCCTGCAACCCAAGGGGACGTTTGGTCGAACTTTGGGCGGCCACGTCCGGTGTGTCCCTCTTGAACAGAGGGACGGTCCAAACGTGCGTGCGGCGATGGGGAGGGTCAGTGGTGGACGTCTCGTTCGCCACCCCCATCTTGGCCGCCCGCGTTGTGAACTGGCGGGTGGAGATGGTGGAGACATTGTCGGACCACCGATATGTGCGGTTCGACATCTCCACCCAGAGCCCCCGGAGGACGGCCCCCTCAGGCTGGTCTCCTTTTCCGCGGTGGGCCCTCACCCGCCTCGACCGTGAGGCGGCTAAGGAGGCGGCGTTCGTCCAGGACTGGCTCACGCCTCCTGTCGAAGTCCTGGACGTGGACTCCGCAGCGGCCCAACTCAGGAGGTCCCTGACCGAGGTATGCAACTCCAGCATGCCTCGGTCTCGCCGCCCGCCTCCCCGTCGTGCCGTCTATTGGTGGACGGAGAGGCTCACGGAGCTCCGGGCCGCCTGCGTGGCGGCAAGGCGGGAGTACGCGCGGAGTCGACGGCGCAGCCGGCGAGACCCCGAAGCCGAGGACCTGCTATACGCCTCCTACATAGAGTCAAAACAGGTCCTCAAGTCAGCGATGGGCGCCGCCGATGACGCGGCACGCGCTGAAATGCTGGAGGGTCTAGACAGGGATCCATACGGGAGACCATACAAGGCGGCGCGGAATAAACTGCGCCCCTTTGGTCCCCCGCTGACGGAGTCCCTTGAGCCGGCGTTGCTGGATGGGGTGGTTCGGTCCCTGTTTCCTTCCGGGGCCAACTTCACCCCACCAGTAATGGACCCTCCAGGGGGGGCGGCTCCGCCGGAGGAGGAGGTCCCTCCGGTCACGGCGGAGGAGCTTGCCGCGGAGACCCTACGTCTTCGCGCCAAGAAGACGGCCCCAGGGCCGGATGGCGTCCCTGCACGGGTGGTGGCCATCGCCACCACACAGATGGAGGGGCGGTTTCGGGACCTCTTCAGCGCGTGTCTTGCGTCGGGGAGGTTCCCGAAACCTTGGAAGGAGGGGCAGTTATGCCTCCTTCGTAAAGAAGGACGCCCGGCGGACTCCCCCTCGGCATACCGGCCCATCGTTCTGCTCGATGAGGTCGGTAAGTTGTTCGAGGGGATCATTGCCAGCAGGCTCAATGGCCTACTGCTACGGGTGGGGCCGAATTTGTCGGACGCCCAATTCGGATTCCGAAGGGGGCGTTCGACAATCGACGCGCTGGCCCGGCTGAAGGGTCAGGTGAAGGAGGCCGTGGAGGCAGGGGACGGGGTTTTGGCAGTGTCATTCGACATAGCCAACGCCTTCAACTCCGTCCCCCACTCGACTATACTTGAGGCACTCCGTTATCATGGAGTGCCTCAGTACCTGCGGAGCCTCCTGGCCAGCTACCTGGAGGACCGAGCGGTCCTCCTGGTAGACAAAGCGGGCCAGCTCAGGCGGTATAGTGCGGAATCCGGTGTTCCGCAGGGGTCTGTTCTAGGACCACTCCTGTGGAACATCGGGTTCGACTGGCTCCTGCGGGGAGCTCTCCTCCGTGGCACGAGTGTCATCTGTTATGCGGATGACACTCTCCTCACTGCCCGGGGGAGTAGCTTTAGAGAGGCGGCTAGCCTGGCCTCAGCCGGCGGATCCTTGGTCGCGGGAAGGATTCGCCGGCTTGGATTGGGGGTTGCGCTGCACAAGACCGAGGCCGTGTTCTTCCACGGGCCTCGGCAGCGCATCCCCACCGACGCCCACATCGTCGTGGAGGGTGTCAGAGTCGAGCTCAAGACCCAGATGAAATATCTGGGTCTTGTGCTCGACAGCAGGTGGCGCTTCGGCCCGCACTTCAGCGGGCTGTCGGAGCGCCTACTGAAGGTCGCGGGTGCGCTCTCGTGGCTCCTCCCGAATCTGGGGGGGCCCAAAGCGCGATGCCGGCAGCTGTATGCCGGCATCCTGAAGAGTATGGCCCTCTACGGGGCCCCCATATGGGCGGACTCCCTCCAAAGGAGGGAGAACGCTACCGCGTTTCGCAGGCCCCAAAGGGCCATTGCGCAGCGGGTGGCGCGGGCTTACCGCTCGGTGAGCTTCGCGGCGGCGTGCGCTCTGGCGGGCACCCCTCCTTGGGAGCTCGAGGCATGGGTGCTCGCCAGAGTGTACGAGTGGACGGCGGGGCGTAGGGCGCTCGGGGAGCGTCCCGCCCCGGAAGAGCGGGAGGCCGTCCGACGGCAGGCGAGGGACGCGATCGTCCAACACTGGACGGAGGACCTCGCCTCCGCCGTGTTTGGCCGCCGGACGCTGGATGCACTCGGGCCGATCCTACGAGGTTGGCTCGAGCGGCCCCACGGCTTCCTCTCGTTCCGTCTAGTGCAGGTGTTGTCCGGGCATGGATGCTTCGGATCTTACCTGCACCGAATCGGGAGAGAGGGGGCCCCGTCGTGCCACGACTGTGGCGCGGCGGAGGACACGGCGCAGCACACCCTTGAGGTGTGCCCATCGTGGTCCGAGCCGCGCCGCGGCTTGGTGGCGGTTGTCGGGCCAGACCTCTCGCTTCCCGGCGTGGTCAACTCCATGTTGGGAAGTGAGGAGGCATGGGCAGAGGTCGCCTCCTTCTGTGAGGAGGTGATGTCGCAAAAGGAGGCGGCAGAGCGCGCGCGGGAGGAAGACCCTCTCGCGCCGCCGCTGCGTAGGCGGAGAAGGGGCAGGCGAAGACGACGATTATAGTCGTCTTCCCTCCCCATGGTGGTGAATAGCGGGAGACAGGCGCGGGGGCGCCCTCTCCCGCATTGCACATATTCACCACCCCGTCGGGCGGGAGCGGCCGAGCACTCACGGTCGTTCCCGGGCCCCTCCCTACAAGGAGGGGCGTGCGGGCCCCGCTGTAAAGGCGGGCGGTCGTCGGCGGGGGACTGGATGTAAAGGCTCTGCCGGATTCCCAGTCCTCCTCCACATAGACGATGCGGGAGTGCCGCTGGGTTGTTTAGTGGGTATACCGGTCCATTCTGGGCCGGGGAGTCCCACATACCCCCCCCATCCCCCAATGGGGGGGCATGCGTAATGCATTTTTCCCAGCGCAAAAAAAAAAAAAAAAAAAAAAAAAAAAAAAGGTTAGGTTAGGTTAGGTTAGGTTAGGTTAGGTTAGGTTGGGCGGGTCCTGGGTTTATCCATTAATAGTTGGTTTTGCCTAGCTCCGGTTTTGAATAAACTCAGGGCCGTCCTTACGCCGCAGGGGTTCGCGGGTAAGGAGGCGTTTGGTCTTGGGGGAGAGCGCAACAGTCGTGATGATCCCCAAGGCAAGTCTGTGGTTACTTCCTTCACGAGGTGCCGCCTGTTATTGGTCTATTTCCTTCAGAAATAGACGCAACAGAAACCACAGGCGCCGGCATCGTCCTTTTCAGGACGAGTCGGTGGGGTAGGAAGGGGAGGGTTGGGTTTGGGGTGTGGTCTTACTCGTCTATTTTCTGAAATAGTCGTAGTTAAGGCCACAGGGGCGGGAAATAGGGGTTATAGGGGTTGTTGGGTCGGGGGGGGTGTTGGTCGTTTGGGTCGGGCGTGTCGCCGTTGTTGGGGGGGGGTTTTGTTGAAGAGGGAGGCTTCTCCGAGTCTGCTTGCAGAGGAGGAGGAAGCTGTTTGTTGTGGTGTTGGGTGAGACGGCACTAACCCTGCCGTCTGGGAAGGTTTCGCCGCCTTTCCGACCGGTTCTGTGCTGCCACTTCAGCGACCTCTTGTCGGGCGTCAAGGGGTATGTTGTGGCAGTGCAGACCGAGGGGGCTTGCCTTAGTTGGCCGGTCACAGAGAAGGAAAACTCGACATAAAACCCAGCGGATACCAGGGGACCTCCGTTTGTATTTACCCTTCCGCGGCTACAAGGGCTCTGGCCGCGGTGACCGTGTATTTCCCTAATACTCGTGGGTACAGTTATGGATACATTTAAAACAAAAAAACCAATCGAAGTCGAAGGCCGTCAAGGCGTGAGTGAAAGTGGGAGTGGCGCAGTTGTGCGCAGTATTGCCGAAAAGGCATGTTCCGGAGGAAGTACTCCTACGGGAGTGAGGAGTCGGTACGGCTCATGTGACAATGTGTCAGTGGTGAGCATGGAGTCGGAGGCTGACTCAAGATTAAGTGAGTGCAGCGTTATGGTGGACCCTTTGAATCCCAAGTTCTGGAAGGAAAAGGTGACCCAAGGGAAACGGCGGCGCAAGAATTCTGGTTCGGAATCTGTTTCGAGTGGTGATGAGACAGTTTCGACCACGCCTAAAGCACTCTGTGCGAAAAGGGGCAGAGGTCGCCCGCCCTCGACAGGAAAGTATGTTGGCTTAGCGAAAGCCCAGTCTGAACTGAACTTTCTACGGCGGGAAGACGAGCGACGAAAGACCGAGGAGGAAATTGCAGCTCAATTGGCTAGCCACAAAACAAAGCGCAAGTTGGCCCCACCTGTGCAAAAAGAGGGAGATGCTAATCTTGCTGCGGACTTGGTTAAGCGAGCGGTAGATGCCACAGAGCTTATTGTGAAGGTAGCCACTAAGTCGGGCCAACTTAAGGGCACCTTCATAAAGGCCCTCAAGGAATCAGCGGCGTCACTTAAGGAGGTGGTAGAAGCTCTGTACGCTGGCTCCGTCACGGAGGAGACAGCCAAACTTCAGGCTGAAAACAACCGTCTGCGGGTGGAAATGACGGAGCTCCGCAGAGAGCTCAATGAACTGAAGATTAAGGTGTCGCAAGGTCCAGTGAGGGCGGATGAGCTACCCTCGGTGTCGGTAGGCTCTAAAGGAGCTGCGGGGGGTCAACCCGCACCAGGCAACCAAGAAGATATAGCTCGCAAAATCATGTTGGAAGTGGGCAGCATGATCAATGCGAGGCTAGAAGGAATGGAGGAGAGGCTCCTTCCAGAAAAAAGGCTTCGTCCCCCATTAGCGGCGGACAGGCGTAAAGAAGCCAATCTGGATCAAGCTGATTCTGCAAAAGAGGCTGAAACCTCTTCGATGCCTTCACGGAAGGAAAAGAAGAAAATAGCGAAGAAGACACCGGCAAGTGCTACTCAGGGCACAGCCCAAACCTCAAAAAGCTCTCAGGGAAGTCAGGCTCCTAAACCAACTCCGGTGGCCGAGAGTACAGAAGAAGGCTGGTCAACAGTGACCAAGCGCGGCAAAAAAGCCAAAACGTCGGTGCCACAAAAGAAAAGCGCAAAGAAAGCTGGACCTGCCAAGCCTGCAAACAAACAAGGTGCGCCTAAGCTGCGCACTCCTCGGACTGCAGCAGTAGTTATAACTCTGCAGCCAGGGGCTCAGGAGAAAGGGGTGACGTACGCCAAAGTGCTAGCAGATGCTAAGGCGAAAATTGATTTGACAAGCTGCGGCATCTCAAGCTTGCGCTTCAGGAAGGCGGCCACTGGTGCCCGAATCTTAGAAGTAGCAGGAGGAGAAGCCAGTGGCGAGAAAGCTGACTCTTTAGCACAAAAGCTGAGAGAGTCTCTGAGCGAAGACATTGCAAGAGTCTCGAGGCCAACGAAATGTTCCGAATTTCGGATTATGGGCCTCGACGACTCCGTCTCAAAGGAGGACATAATCAACGTTGTGGCACAACGTGGAGAATGTCCGAAGGAGTCAGTAAGGGTGGTAGGTGAAATAAGGCGTACGTATCAAGGTACTGGAATTGCCGTAGTGAGCTGCCCGATCGCAGCTGTTAAGAAGATTCGGGAAGAAGGTCGTCTACTTGTTGGGTGGGTCTCAGCGCGTGTTGAGATGTTGCAGGCCAGGCCAATGAGGTGCTACAGATGCCTGCAGAATGGACACACACGCGCCCTGTGCACCGAGGAGGTCGATCGTAGCGAAGAATGCTACAGATGCGGTCGTCCTGGCCATAAAGCGTCGACTTGCGCAGCAAAGCCAAAGTGCTCTCTATGTGCTGCGGCTAACAAGCCGTCTGCACATCGGCTGGGAAGTAAAGCTTGCTCCCCTCCGAAGGCTAGAAGGAAGAAGGCCATGAACACCTCAGATGCAAAGCCAGCTGAGGGTGAGAGTCCCCCGTCACAAGCGGGGGGAAAGGAGGATCAGATGGAAACCAATAGTTAGTATGGCTCTCCACTTTCTCCAGGCGAATCTCAACCACTGCGTCACTGCTCAGGACCTCATGATCCAGAGCATGGCGCAGTGGTTGATCGATGTTGCGGCGGTTGGTGAGCCATACTACATCCCTCCTAGCTCTAATTGGGTAGGAGATGATGCTGGGTTGGTGGCACTGGTTTCCAGAGGAGTGACCTTAGATAAAGTCACAAAAGGTCGTGGATATGTTGCGGCTAGTGTTGCAGGCATAATGGTGGTCGGGGTCTATTTCTCGCCAAATAGACCTCTTCATGAGTTTGAAAGCTTCCTTGACGAGGTCGGGGCTCTCATAGGGCGGAGTCACCCGCACCCCGTGCTAATTCTTGGGGACCTGAACGCGAAGTCAGATGCGTGGGGGTCTCCTATCACGAACGTGCAGGGTGATACCCTCGAGGAGTGGGCCGTTATTGCTGGTCTCGTCACAATAAATCGGGGCTCAGTTTTCACGTGCGTGCGACCACAAGGCCAATCCATCGTAGATGTGGGCTTTGTGAGTCCCAATCTGATGAGCCGGGTCCATGACTGGAGGGTGCTGGAGGATGTGGAGACGTCATCAGACCATCGTTACATACGGTTTAGTGTAACTCTCCCATCTTCCACCCCACGAAGGAATGATGAAGATAATGCACACGAGAGCGGCCCTCGATGGGCCTTAAAAAGCCTAGATCGAGCTGCGCTTGAGGAAGCAGCCATAGTTGAGGCTTGGGCTGCGGGTCCTTCCAGTCCAGAAGATATTGATGTCCAGGAAGAGGCGGGCTGGCTCACGCAGGCATTGACACAAGTGTGTGATGCAGCGATGCCTCGAGCCAGACCATTTCAACCGAAGCGCCAGGTGTACTGGTGGTCCTCCGAACTTTCGGACTTACGCGAGGCGTGCGTAGTAGCGAGACGCCAGTACACCAGGCACCGAAGAAGACGACTCCGCGATCGGGAACTCGACGACGAGATGTATGAGACATACAAAGCGGCCAGATTATCTTTACAGTTGGCCATTGCCAATTCGAAAGTCAGCGCCCGTGAAGAAATGTTAGAAACATTGAACAGAGATCCGTGGGGGATGCCTTATAGGACGGTGCGCGGCAAACTTCGTCCGTGGGCTCCTCCATTGACACAGTCCCTGGAGCCTCAGTTAATGGAGAGGGTGGTCTCTTCGTTGTTTCCACCTAGAGAGGGGCATATACCACCGGTAATGGCCCCAACACAAGACGTCAGTGATTCCGAACCTGAGGTACCGGATGTCAACGACGTCGAGTTGAGGATGGCGACGCTTCGGCTTAAAGCTAAAAGAACGGCACCGGGCCCAGACGGCATCCCTGGCCAGGCTCTGGCTCTAGCAGTAAAATTCTTAGGCCCGCGCTTACAGGGACTTTTCGACGCCTGCCTTAAACAGGGTAAATTTCCGGTACAATGGAAAACTGGCAGGCTAGTTTTGTTGAAAAAGGATGGTCGTTCATCGGACTCTCCATCAGCCTACCGACCCATAGTCCTCTTGGATGATATGGGGAAGATGCTGGAGCGCATAATTGCAGATCGCCTCGTAGGACACTTAAACTGTGTCGGGCCTAACCTCGACCAAAATCAGTTTGGTTTCCGAAGGGGGCGGTCAACAGTTGGTGCAATATTGAGGGTAAAGGCTATTGCGGATGAGGCAGTTTCCCGAGGCGAGGTTGTCTTGGCGGTCTCCCTGGACATCGCCAATGCCTTCAACACCTTGCCTTGGAGCTGTATTAGGGAGGCACTGAAGTATCATGATGTGCCTCTTTATCTCCGCAATACCATCGAGGACTACCTCAGCCAGCGCTTTATTGTGTATGAGGGTCAAGGAGGCTGGTGTCGACATAGGATGGTGTGCGGTGTTCCACAGGGCTCGGTCCTTGGACCGCTCCTGTGGAACATCGGATATGATTGGGTTCTGCGAGGGGCCACACTCTGGGGAATAAGCTTGACCTGTTACGCAGACGACACTTTGGTCACTGCGAGAGGCAAATCTTACCGCGAGGCTGCATTACTGGCAACGGCAGGCGTAGCACAGGTGGTGGGCAGGATTCGACGGTTGGGGCTGGAGGTTGCACTCGCCAAGTCAGAAGCGGTATGTTTCCATGGAGCAAGAAACAGGCCCCCAGCACAGGCGCACATCGTGGTAAGTGGTGTCCGCATCGGCGTC
Organism: Camptogramma bilineatum; assembly: GCA_958496255.1. Taxonomy (NCBI): domain Eukaryota; kingdom Metazoa; phylum Arthropoda; class Insecta; order Lepidoptera; family Geometridae; genus Camptogramma; species Camptogramma bilineatum. The sequence goes on along the minus strand of OY292479.1, from coordinate 27,288 downwards.
GAGTCGACGATGAAATATCTGGGAATCGTCCTCGATAGCCGGTGGGACTTCCATGCCCACTTTAAGCGATTGGCGCCTAAGCTGACGAAAACGGCCGCTGCCCTGGGAGGGCTGCTGCCGAATATAAAAGGTGCGAAGGTGAGCTGCCGTCGACTGTATATGGGAGTGGTACGGTCGATGGCGATGTACGGAGCTCCCGTGTGGGCCGATACCCTTAGCAGCCAAAACATCGCATTACTGCGAAATCCGCAGAGAGCGATGGCGCTAAGGGTAACACGGGGATACCGCACGGTCTCGTTTGAGGCGGCCTGCGTTCTGGCGGGTATCCTGCCGTGGGACTTGGATGCGAGGGGTCTGGCTGCGTTGTACAGATGGCGCGAAAACGCATCAAGGAGTGGCCTAAGACCTGCACTGCAAGAAGTTGCGTTTCAACGGCTGATGATCAAGGATGATCTCATAGACGAATGGCGAAACCGCCTGGCACAGCCAAACGCGGGAATAAGGACAATCGAGGCAATTCGTCCTGTTCTTAAGGAATGGACAGAAAGGGAACATGGGGTATTGACCTTCCGATTGACGCAGGTATTAACGGGACATGGATGTTTCGCAAAATACCTGTGTCAAATCGGAAGGGAACACACTACACAGTGTCATCACTGCAGTGAGATAGTTGATAGCGCACAGCACACGTTGGAGGTCTGCCCAGCTTGGGCAAACCAAAGGTGCGAGCTGGTGAATAAAGTGGGCAGGGACTTGTCGCTTCCGGCTTTGGCAAGAGCCATGATCGGAGGCGAAGAAGCCTGGAACGAGACGATATCCTTCTGCGAACGAGTAATGTTGCAGAAGGAAGCTGCGGAAAGGGAGCGGGAAACTCTTTCCACTGACCCTATCCGCAGCAGGAGAGCTGGGCGCCGGAGGAGGAGATTCCTCCAGGATCTCCGGCCCCCATAACAAAGGCCGTGACGGTGGCACCGGGGGGTGCCGCCGTCCTCGTATGGCCTAGAGGTGGCGCGAGTGGAGGTTCCGCGCGCCCCTCTCTCTCCGAGGGAGACTAGGTGGGAGGCAGTCGCCTCACCAGTCTCGGAGGGGCTCTGATAGAGCCGACGCCGCCGGGGCCGTGGAAGAGTGCGAAAGCGTGCCCATAGCCCCGGCACCATGGCGTTCAGAGGGAACCCCGTCAGGTTTTAGTGGGTATGCCCCCATTCTGGGGGTGACTCCCACATAACCTCCCGCTCCCCCCGGGGCGGGTGGTATCCATAAAGGATTTCCTGACGTAAAAAAAAAAAAAAAAAAAAAAAAAAAAAAAAAAAAAAAAGGTTAGGTTAGGTTAGGTTAGGTTAGGTTAGGTTAGGTTAGGTTAGGTTAGGTTGGGCGGGTCCTGGGTTTATCCATTAATAGTTGGTTTTGCCTAGCTCCGGTTTTGGATAAACTCAGGGTCGTCCTTACGCCGCAGGGGTTCGCGGGTAAGGAGGCGTTTGGTCTTGGGGGAGAGCGCAACAGTCGTGATGATCCCCAAGGCAAGTCTGTGGTTACTTCCTTCACGAGGTGCCGCCTGTTATTGGTCTATTTCCTTCAGAAATAGACGCAACAGAAACCACAGGCGCCGGCATCGTCCTTTTCAGGACGTGTCGGTGGGGTAGGAACGGGAGGGTTGGGTTTGGGTGTGGTTCTGCCCACAGGGGGGGAATAGGGGATATAGGGGTTGTTGGATCGGGGGGGGTGTTGGTCGTTTGGGTCGGGCGTGTTGCCGTTGTTGGGGGGGGGGTTTGTTGAAGAGGGAGGCTTCTCCGAGTCTGCTTGCAGAGGAGGAGGAAGCTGTTGTTGTGGTGTTGGGCGAGACGGCACTAACCCTGCCGTCTGGAAAGGTTTCGCCGCCTTTCCGACCGGTCTGTACTGCCACTTCAGCGACCCCTTGTCGGGCGTCAAGGTGGTATGTTGGGGCAGTGCAGGCCGAGGGGGCTTGCCTTAGTTGGCCGGTCACAGTGAAGGAAAACACGATACAAAACCCAGCGGATACCAGGGGACCTCCGTCTGTATATACCCTTCCGCGGCTACAAGGGCTCTGGCCGCGGTGACCGAGTATTTCCCTAATACTCGTGGGATTAGTTATGGAAATTGAACATTATAAAAAAACGCAGAAAGAGGGTGGTGGTCGTAAGGACCAAGGAGAAGAGGTGAAAGGTGTTAGTGCGGTTGTGCGCACATACGCCGGAAAAGTGAAAAGAGGTAGTGATTTGGTAGTGAGTGGCTCGCTCGATTTGTCAAATGAGAGCTTCTCGGATGCCGACTCAATGATAAGTGTGTCGAGCGCATGCAGTGTGGCGCTGGAGACTCTACCTGAAAAGTTTTGGAAGGGGAATCTCGGTAAGCGGCGGCATGAGGACGGAAGTGGATCGGAGCCTGTCTCGACTGATGAGGAGGCCACACCGACCACATCAGTTGTCTTATCCGCCAAAAGAGGAAGAGGTCGCCCGCCCACAACTGGGAAATACGTCGGCCTCGCTAAAGCACAGGCTGATCTAAACTTCCTGAAGCAAGAGGATGAAAGTAAGAAAGCCGAAGAGGAGGTTGCTGCGCATCTGGCTAGCCATAAAGCGACGCGCAAGGTGGCTCCACCTACACGTTCAGAGGAGAAAACTGGGCTTGCGTCAGACCTAGTTAAGCAAGTGGTCGATGCTTCTGGGATCATCCTCAAGGTAGCCTCAAGGTCGGGCAGCCTTAAGGGCACCTATATAAAGGCCCTTAAAGAGTCGGTGGCGTCAATCAAAACAGCGGTCGAGGCTTTGTATGACGGCTCTGTCACAGAGGAGACTGCCAAGTTGCAGAAAGAAAATAGTCGCCTTCAAGCCGAAATGGAGGACCTACGGCGAGAGCTCAATGAGCTAAAGTGCAAGGTGGCGCAAGCACCCGTGGTTGACCCTCCATTGACTTCAGGACGTAAAAAAGTAGCCGCAAGGAGTCCATTGGTACCTCCTTCTGGCAATGAGGAGTTAGCGCGCGAAATCATGCTGCAAGTGGGCAGCATGATAAATGCTAGGTTTGAGGGGATGGAGGAAAGGCTCCTCCCCGAAAAACGAATCCGCCCCCCTCTTGCTGGGGATAAAAATAAGAAGGCTGCTTCGGAGCCGCAGGCTGAAGTTAGGGCTCAACAGCCAACTTCAAAGCCTGCTGCTAATAAAAAGCAGGGAACGAAGAAGAGCAACCAAGTGCCTGCTAAGGGAACGGCAGGGCCTTCCCAACCGCGGGATTTGCCGCCGACGCCTGCAAACATGGAAGAGGGGTGGTCCACAGTGACCAAGAAAGGCAGAAAGGCTAAAGCTGCTAAACCTTCTGGGCCTAAAGCTAACGATACATCTAAGCCTCAGAACAGGTCAGGAGGCCGCCCATCACAGCCCAAGGTTAAGCTGCGCTCACCCCGAACTGCAGCGGTGGTGATTACCCTGCAGCCGGACGCTGTGGAAAAAGGTACTACCTACGCCAATGTTTTGATGGAGGCCAAAACAAAGGTAGACCTAACCAGCTGCGGCATCACAAGCCTGCGCTTCCGCAAGGCTGCCACTGGTGCTCGTATTCTGGAGGTGGCTGCGGGCGAGACCAGTGCAGAAAAAGCAGACACTCTGGCTCAGAAATTGCGCGAGGCCCTAGGTGAGGACGTGGCACGGGTCTCTAGACCCACAAAGTGCGCCGAATTCCGAATCCTAGGGCTTGATGATTCTGTAGCCAAGGACGACCTAGTGTCTGCAGTGTCAAAGCAAGGAGGCTGCCCAGCAGAAACAATTAAGGTTGGAGAGATTAGGCGTACTTATCAGGGTACCGGTGTTGCACTGGTAAGCTGCCCTGTTGCTGCCGCAAAAAAGCTTGCTCAAGAGGGACGTCTGCTGGTCGGCTGGGTGTCAGCTAAAATTGAAATGATGCAACCACGACCCCTGCGGTGTTATCGTTGCCTACAAAGTGGCCACGTACGTGCTCAGTGCACTGAGGATACTGATCGTAGTCAGGAATGTTACAGGTGTGGGAAGCCTGGCCACAAGTCCTCTGCATGCGTGGCCACGCCCAGATGCTCAATATGCGCTGCGGCAAGCAAGCCGTCGGCGCATAGGCTTGGCAGTAAGTCGTGTGCCCCTCCGAAAGCGCGGAGAGGAAGGGCGAACAGAGCTGAGAACATTCCAGCGACAGAAACGACAGCTGCAAGCTGCCCCTCGACACAAATGGGGGATGAGAGGGTTCAAATGGAAACCAGTTAGTTATGGCTCTACGGTTCCTGCAGGCGAATCTCAACCACTCCGCCAGAGCTCAGGATCTTTTGATCCAGAGCATGGCGGAGTGGTTGAGCGACATAGCGGCGGTCTCCGAGCCCTACTTCATTCCCCCCACAGATAATTGGGTGGGGGATATTGATGGACTCGTGTGTATCATACGGCAGAGGGGTGGCTTTAGTAAAGTCATGAAAGGTCGTGGCTGGGTGGCAGGCCTAGTTGAAGGCATAATGGTAGTGGCTATGTACTTCTCGCCAAACCGGATACTCGAGGAGTTTGAAAGATTCCTCGTGGATCTCGGAGCTGCAGTCGAACGATGCCATCCGTATCCAGTTCTGGTGCTCGGTGACCTAAATGCCAAATCGGCGATGTGGGGGTCACCGATCACAAACTCAAAAGGGGTAGCACTGGAAGACTGGTTGATGTCCACCGGGCTTCTGGTCCTTAATTGTGGATCCGTAAGTACCTGTGTACGGCAACAAGGTGAATCCATCGTGGACATTACTCTCGCAAGTCCGAACTTGGCGCGTCGTATCCAGGGTTGGAAAGTCTTGGCAGAGGTGGAGTCGTTGTCGGACCACAGGTATATTCGGTTCGACGTCACAATCCCATCTCGTAATTTAAGTGGATCTGACGTTCCTAATGCACGCGAGGATAGTCCGCGATGGTCCCTCAAACATTTGGACAGAGTAGCACTGGAGGAAGCAGCCATAGTTCAGGCTTGGCTGACTACGCCTTCCGAGCTAGCGGAGATAGACGTCCAGGAGGAGGTGCAGTGGCTCACACAGGCGTTGTCACAGGTGTGTGACGCAGCTATGCCTAGAGTCAGGCCTCATCCTCCGAAATGCCAGGTATACTGGTGGTCTACAGAGCTCGCCGAATTACGCGTTGCGTGTGTGACGGCTAGACGCCAGTATGCCAGGCTTCGTAGGAGGCGACTTCGGGACCTGCCGCAAGAGGAACAGCTATACGAAACGTACAGAGCAGCCAAGACCGACTTACAGGTGGCCATAGCGGAAGCCAAGATCTCATCTCGAGAGGAGCTCCTTGAGACTCTGAACAGAGATCCATGGGGTAGGCCTTACCTGATGGTACGGGGCAAACTCCGCCCGTGGGCGCCGCCATTGACACAAACACTCGAGCCGCATTTCCTGGAGAGTGTGGTATCGAGCCTGTTCCCCACCAGGGATGAACATATTCCACCGCCAATGGCACCACCCAGCGAGGAAATCGTGGCGGAGGCAGAAGTATCTCCGGTAAACGAGGTCGAAATAAGGATGGCAGTGTTGCGGCTAAAAGCCAAGAAGACGGCTCCAGGCCCGGATGGTATCCCGGGTCAAGCGCTGGCTTTGGCATTAAAAGTCCTGGGGCCACGTCTCCAGGGCCTCTTCGACGCTTGTCTTTTACGAGGATGCTTCCCAACAAAATGGAAGACGGGCAGGCTTGTCCTGATCAAAAAAGAGGGGCGCCCAATAGACTCCCCAGCTGCATATCGTCCCATTGTGCTTTTGGATGATATGGGCAAGCTACTGGAGCGAGTAATCGCCAACCGCCTCATCGGCCACCTTGAATGCATCGGTCCAAATCTGGACGACAATCAGTTTGGATTTCGCAGAGGACGGTCGACAATTGGAGCAATTTTAAAGGTGAAAGCTATGGCGGAGGAAGCAGTTTCCCGGGGCGAGGTGGTCCTGGCGGTGTCACTTGACATCGCCAATGCCTTCAACACACTGCCCTGGAACTGCATACGTGAGGCGCTGAAGTACCATAAAGCGCCTCTCTATCTCCGCCATATAATTGATGACTATCTGCACCAACGTGCAATATCTTTCAAAGATGAAAGAGGCTGGAGAAACCACGAAATGTCATGCGGCGTTCCACAGGGTTCGGTCCTCGGACCTCTCCTGTGGAACATTGGCTATGACTGGGTGTTGCGAGGAGCAACGCTGTGGGGAGTAAGTGTTACCTGCTATGCTGACGACACCCTAGTCACAGCGAGAGGAAAGTCGTTTCGTGAGGCAGCCATACTCGCCACGGCGGGAGTAGCTCAGGTGGTGGATAGGATAAAGCGGTTGGGTCTCGAGGTAGCACTCAGTAAGTCTGAAGCAGTCTGCTTTCACGGGCCACGAAGGAAGCCTCCAGCTGGGGCACACATCGTTGTGGGTGGAGTTCGCATCGGCGTCGAGTCGACGATGAAGTACCTAGGAATCGTCCTCGATAGCCGGTGGAACTTCAACGCCCACTTTCAACGTCTGGAGCCAAAACTGATGAAAAATGCTGCCGCATTGGGAGGGTTGTTGCCCAACCTCAACGGCGCGGCGGTGAGCTGCCGTAGACTGTACATGGGTGTAGTACGGTCTATGGCGATGTACGGAGCTCCTGTGTGGGCGGACACCCTTAATAGCCAAAACATCGCAATTCTGCGCAATCCGCAAAGAGCGATGGCATTAAGGGTGATCCGCGGTTACCGCACAGTCTCTTTTGAGGCCGCCTGCGTACTTGCGGGCACGATGCCGTGGGACCTCGATGCAAGGGGTCTCGCCTCGGTTTACAACTGGCGAGAGTTGGAGAGGAGCCGTGGCCATAGGCCAGCACCACGCGAGGTAGCGCATCATCGGTTGCTGAGTCAAGAAGTCCTCGTAGATGAATGGCTCACTCGCCTTGCGCAACCAAAGGCTGGACACAGAACGGTCGAAGCGATTCGACCAGTTTTTAAAGAATGGTTGAAGAGGGAGAAAGGGTCGTTAACCTTCCGATTGACGCAGGTGCTTACGGGACATGGTTGTTTCTCAAAGTACCTGTGCCGAATCGGAAGGGAGCCAGCCACTCTGTGCCACCACTGTGGCAATAATGAAGACACGGCGCAACACACGCTTGAGGAATGCTCTGCCTGGGGAAACCAAAGGCGCGAGCTAATTAGCAAGGTGGGCAACGACCTGTCGCTTCCAGCCTTGATAAAGGCTATGGTCGACAATGTCGAATGTTGGGAGGCTACAATAATCTTCTGCGAGGAAGTCATCTCGCAGAAGGAGACTGCGGAAAGGGAGCGGGAGGCCCTTTCCACTAACCCAATCCGCAGAAGGAGAGCGGGGCGCCGGAGGAGGGCATTCCTCCGGGATCTCCGGCCCCCATAACAACGGCCGGACGGTGGTACCGGGGGGTACCGCCGTCCTCGTATGGCCTAGAGGCGGCGCGCGTGGAGGTTCCGCGCGCCCCTCTCTCTCCGAGGGAGACTAGGTGGGAGGCAGTCGCCTCACCAGTCTCGGAGGGGCTCTGACAGAGCCGACGCCGCCGGGGCCGTGGAAGAGTGCGAAAGCGTGCCCATAGCCCCGGCACCATGGCGTTCAGAGGGAACCCCGTCAGGTTTTAGTGGGTATGCCCCCATTCTGGGGGTGACTCCCACATAACCCCCCGCTCCCCCCCGGGGGCGAGGGGTATCCATAAAGGATTTCCTGACGTAAAAAAAAAAAAAAAAAAAAAAAAAAAAAAAAAAAAAAAAAAGGTTAGGTTAGGTTGGGCGGGTCCTTGGGCGGGTCCAGGGTTTCTCCATTAATAGTTGGTTCTGCCTAGCTCCGGTTTTGGAGAAACTCGGGGCCGTCCTTACGCCGCAGGGGTTCGCGGGTAAGGAGGCGTTTGGTCTTGGGGGAGAGCGCAACAGTCGTGATGATCCCCAAGGCAAGTCTGTGGTTACTTCCTTCACGAGGTGCCGCCTGTTATTGGTCTATTTCCTTCAGAAATAGACGCAACAGAAACCACAGGCGCCGACATCGTCCTTTTCAGGACGTGTCGGTGGGATAGGCTTGGGAGGAGGGGTTTTGTCGGGTGGTGGTCTTACTGGTCTATTTACTTAAATAGACTCAGTTAAGGCCACAGGGGGGGAGGGAAAGGGGGTCGGCTGGGGTTGTTTGGGGGGGTTGGGGGGGTCGGGGGCGGGTTTTTGGAATGGGGGGGTGATGGTTGTTGGGTCGGGCATGAGCCGTTGCTGGGGGGGGGGTTTAAAGAGGGAAAGCTCCCCCGAGTATGCCTGGCAGAAAGGGGGATGCTGTCTTGAGGAAGAAAACCTCGGTAAAAAATTGACTCTGCGGGCAGGTACAGCGGAGGTGTCGCTGGTAAACCCTTCCCGCAGCTGGCGTATCTCGTTATCCCACACTGAGTATGGGCTCTAGTAGGGGCCCTGTTTACCGGGGCCCTAGTGGGACCGAGGGCCTAGGCTGGTGTTGCCCGGGCCGCGAGGAAGAAAACCTCAATAAAAATTGATGCTGCGGGCAGGTATTGCGGAGGTGTACGCTCGTAAACCCTTCCCGCAGCGGTGGTGTGGCCGCGGCGGTGGCACCGGGGGGTGTAACCGTCCGCGTATGGCCCCCATGAGGTGGGGCGCGTGCTGAGGTTCTGCGCGCCCCCCCTCTCCTCTCACGGAGAGGATGTGGCGGGACGTTTTAACGTCAACCGAGAGGGGGCCCTTTTCAGGGCCAACGCCGTCGGGGCCGTGGAAGAATGCGAAAGCGTACCCATAGCCCCGGCACTATGGCGTAAGAGGGAACCCCCCAGACTTTTTAGTGGGTATGCCGCCACTCTGGCGGAGACTCCCACATAACCACTCCGCTCCCCCCGGGGCGAGTGGTATCCATAAAGGATTTTTACTGGGTTAAAAAAAAAAAAAAAAAAAGGTTGGGCGGGTCCTGGGTTTGTCCATTAATATATGATCAAACGAACTTCTAAGTGAAGTTCGATCATTATTATATGAGTTGCTTCATTAGAATATATGAATTTATACACTGTAGTATCCTTATCTACTTGGTAACTCCGCACAATTTTTAAAGATTTTTTAAACAATTACAAAAACGTATTTCCGGTCTACTCCACCCTAACACGCCATCTTGTCTTTTGCTCATTTTTTAGAGTAGTGATTGTCTTGTATACCTATGTTTACAAAACTTTCTAATATATGGGAAAATATATTAAATATTGGTAATATTTAATATTGCTATTATAAGGGTGGGAGGGTTTCATATATTCTAATGAAGCAACTCATATAATAATGATCGAACTTCACTTAGAAGTTCGTTTGATCATATATTATACTTCGTTGCTTCATTATTCATATATGAATTTATACACTGTAGATGTTAAGAGCCGAAAGTTTTGAAATTAAAGGCATAATTTTAATAATTATGGATTTTAAAGTACCTAACATAACATTTTAGGACATTTTTCCCATAATGATTACTATATCAACTTAAATTATTTTGATCGCAATACATCAAACAACAATTAAAGTAGGTAGGCCTATTAAGTTTGTAACAATAAACAGACAGTTTAGGCAAATTCACTTTTGATCAGTATAATTCTGTTGTAAGACCTGGAAAATTCGTTGGACGAGTTAGTCCAAACGCATCTTGCGCATGTTGTTAGCCGCGTGGTGCGTGTTATGGGCAGTAATACTTATATTCAATACAACTGCTGATAGGCTGCGTTGCAGCCGCTCTATGTGGGCGCTTATGCGTTAACAGTTTTGTTTATTATTTTGTTTTAGAAATATAGTCTTAGAAAATGTCCAGCTACAGGTCATAGCTGGGCATGCTTGTATTCTCCTTAAAACATGACAGAAATAATATTGGTGGATAGAGATCATCATGAAAACAACATAACATCAGTTTTCAGAATCCTTATGCTCGGAGATTACGATGTTTTGCACCCACAATAAGGGAATCCTGTGAGCAATAGAAAGCTAGAGAGATAACATGTATTTAAATTTTTAATTGATAAGATAAGTTTTTTGTGATTATTATTTCGAGATCATCGAAATAAGATTGAGTGCCAATAAATTGAGGCTCCCAGGTATTTGGGCATTATAGAGATCAATTTATATCATGCACCTTTATGTAACTGCTTAACACACTGGTCTAATACAATATTATTTCCTATTAGGTCTGATAGGTAAGGTAGAATAGAATAGAACAATGAGAATTCAGACTAGGTACCTTATGCATGCGCATACGGTATTAAACTGACATTAAACGAAGATGTTAGAAATGTAAACACTGATGTCTTGCTAATGCATTCAGTTGATTTCGTTGCAATTGCAATACAATGTACCCACCATAACTGGGTGAAGTGTTTTATTGCTTAATCGTACTGTCAGAGAGTGATGACAACATTTGTCGATGATTAGTCGATAAACGATATCCGCAGAGCTTTGCGACCATCAGAATAAGGTACTTACTTGTGTACCGGATAACGATCGTTAAAATAGAGGTTTTTATTGGTAGTTAATTAGATAACGTCTGAGACTATAGTTTCTGTAAGAGTAGGAACCATGGTTGAGATGGCCAGTAAGGATACACTAGTATTCTATATGCCTGATCCTCAGTAATTTTCTTGAGGCTTTTTATGCTAAAAGGAAATGGTGAAAAAGTAAAAATAATTGGCATGTCAAATTCAGGTAAATCTTTCAATGGTTTCTGCGTCAGGGTCTCGTTTCCATGAAATGAGTCTCAGTGTTATCTCGTGACGGGAACAGATCTATATGTGGTTGCCCAAAATATTGTGAAAACCTTATCGAACAGGGAACACTCAGTGTCCGGATTTATTATTCTGGGGGCGGCATCAACGTGGTTTTGCTGTGTATTCACATATGACGTGAATATCCAAAGGCCGCACTCCTGACACAACTTCTTAAGTGGCCGGAGTAAGTCATTAAGGTGAGGGGTATTGTATACATCCTCTAAGGTTAACATAAGTGATCGTAGTTGGTGTGTTATCAATACGAAGTAAAACTATAAAGGGCCCAGACTTCAAAACTTTAAGTAGGTACCTACCTAATTTTAAGGTTTGCTTTTTGTGAGGCACTTTTGCACAGACAGAGCCCTAACCTGATCAAGGCGTACTTGACCACTGGGCAAGCGGCGATCAAAATGCCTCGTTTGGCGTTTTTACGAATAGAGTATGATGGTAGTTATATAAACTTTGTGACCACCTGTGCACTCTTAGAGCATTAATCAGAGGGAAGACCTAGACTAAAATCTGTATTGTAATTTTTTATAAATAAATCCCAAATAAATAAAGCAAATAAAACTATTTGTAGGATTGTTGAGGCGTTAAGCTACGCTTATCGTAGTTGATGTTAAACTAAATGGTAAGGCATTTATTAAGCAACATTTATAATACAATACTGAATTATTAATTTTTAGTAGGTACCCTGAGATCAAAGTGCCGAACTGGCAAAATAAAATAAGCATCTTTCAGGTCGATGGTGATTAGGTTACACACATTTTGGTAATCCTCCATTTTAAAATGCTTGTTTCGAACTAACTTGTTTAAAGTTTTCAAATTCAATATGAAACGTTTTATCACCGTTAGGTTCTCTTGGGAATAAACAAGTCTTTGGGACTTTGCATTATTTTAACTTATTAATGGCCACCTGCATAATTAAGTTTTCAACTTCTGAAAAGTTATTCTGAGGTATTATGGACTGATTTACAGTGGATTGAAATCGTATAGTAGGTAAAGCCTGGTTTTATCTAATAAAATACAAAATTGTATTGTTCGTTAATTTTAACTTATGATCGTAAAAAAGGGTAAGTCCACCCGCGTGTGCTGCTAGTGGTGAATCTGCACCGGGGCACGCGATTTGTAACTGATCTGATTTGATCTGAGCTTCTGCAGCTGTTGCGCTGACGCTGTGCAAGGTAGGTGGACACCTGAGGTCTCCTCGCCGCACCCGCCCCCCCTATTTGACAGATCCCGGGGAGGTGACCTGATAAGAAGACCTGTTGCAGGGCGCTGAAGCTGTTGTGAGGCTAGCGTTGAGCCAAACAACGATTCGTGCCGTTTCAATTCACATAGATACCATGTATTGTGTGAGAACGATTTGTAAAAACTGTATGAAATCAGCTAAATCAGACTTTGTGTTGATAAGTAGTGTGAGTCACATAGCAACTGACACCCATTGCTAAAATGCTTGATATAACACATGTATGGCTCGCTTGATGGCAGTAATGACTGAAACCAGCTGTTGCGATGCCATGAGAGTCTTATCACGATTAGGAACCATGGCTGAAGGAGCCGACAATTGTCTGGTAGTAGATTGTCGACAGTATTCCTTCAGCAATTAATATTAATTTTTCCTTGACATTCCTTGAAGAAGAAGAAGAAGGAAAGCCATGTTTCGATAAGTTATCGAGTAGGTACCTATATTTTTATGATTAGGTGTAGGTATAGGATAAAGGAGGCTTATGCCCAGTATTGGGTCACTGCAAGCTGACAATGATGATGATGATGATATTTCGTCCTAGTCAGGTGAATTGTCTAAGTGTGATCCTAGCCGTGAGATCATCCTGTAGACTGGATACAAACGAATTTTCATTAAGGTAAATAGGTATCATCATTTCATTCCGGTACCTACTGCATCTTGTACGACGTCTAGTTCGGTAGGAATTGACTCGGGAATTGCATAATATGCTTCACCATGATCTCCGTTATCTAGAATTGCGATTTACAATTTAGATTATGAAGATATGAAATTGAGGGTAGTTGAAGAAATAAAATAAAATAAACCCTTACATTTTGTAAAGTTTATGATTTTGCATAGGATCGTTACATCTGTTTCAGATTGTACGATTTTTATGTTTAGGTCATCGACCCCGATGCTAGTTTGGTACGAAAGTTTAAGATTCGCAGATGATCGATACATCTTTTTTAGAATGAACGAATTTTCTGTTTGGGTCATCTTTGAAGACTCGTAGTCAATCCAGATGCCAGTTTAGTAACAAAGTTGCTATATGATTAATTTGGCAGAGGATCGTTACATCTGTTTTAGATTGTACGCATTTTCTGCATGGGTCATCTTTGAAGACTCGCAGTCAACCCAGATGCCCGTGTAGTACCAAAGTACTTATATGATTTCATAGAGAATCGTTACATCTGTTTTAGATTGTACCTACGAATTTTCTCTTTAGGCCATCTCTGAAGACTCGCAGTCAACCCAGATGCCAGTTTAGTACTAAAGTACCTACCTACTTATATGATTTCGCAGAGGAGCGTTACATCTGTTTCAGATTGTACGCATTTTCTGCTTAGGTCATCTTTGAAGACTCGCAGTCAACCCAGATGCCCGTGTAGTAACAAAGTACTTAATTATATGATTTGGCAGAGAATCGTGACATCTCTTTAGATTGTACGAATTTTCTGTTAAGGTCATCTTTGAAGACTCGCAGTCGACCCAGATGCCAGTTTGGTACCAAAGTACCTAGGTATAATTTATGATTTTGCAGAGGATCGTTACATCTGTTTCAGATTGTACGAATTGTCTGCTTAGAAGACTAGCAGTCAACTCAGATGTCCGTTAGTAATGGACTCTGTCAAAGTTATTAACTCACAGTTAATTATAATGCATGCCAAGACTAGACTGTCTTCACTATTACTTTGTAGAAAAATACGAAGAATTAGTAAACACTTTACTAACCTTTATCATTCGACGACGAATCCATCGGGGATTTTTATTTAACACTTTCACTTTCGTTATTAGACTTCACTTTCTTCGATTTTTCTTATTTTATTTTGATTAAATAAAGACTGCGCACTTTGCTTGAAGCGCGCGTGCGAAAGTTACCGCGCACAAAAAAGGAATGAGCAAAAGACAAGATGGCGTGTTAGGGTGGAGTAGACCGGAAATACGTTTTTGTAATTGTTTAAAAAATCTTTAAAAATTGTGCGGAGTTACCAAGTAGATAAGGATACTACAGTGTATAAATTCATATATGAATAATGAAGCAACGAAGTATAATAGTTGGTTTTGCCTAGCTCCGGTTTTGGACAAACTCAGGGCCGTCCTTACGCCGCAGGGGTTCGCGGGTAAGGAGGCGTTTGGTCTTGGGGAAGAGCGCAACAGTCGTGATGATCCCCAAGGCAAGTCTGTGGTTACTTCCTTCACGAGGTGCCGCCTGTTATTGGTCTATTTCCCTCAGAAATAGACGCAACAGAAACCACAGGCGCCGGCATCGTCCTTTTCAGGACGTGTCGGTGGGGTAGGAACGGGAGGGTTGGGTTTGGGTGTGGTTCTGTCCACAGGGGGGGGAATAGGGGATATAGGGGTTGTTGGATTGGGGGGGGTGTTGGTTGTTTGGGTCGGGCGTGTTGCCGTTGTTGGGGGGGGGTTTGTTTGAAGAGGGAGGCTTCTCCAAATCTGCGTGCAGAGGAGGAGGAAGCTGTTTGTTGTGGTGTTGGGCGAGACGGCACTAACCCTGCCGTCTGGAAAGGTTTCGCCGCCTTTCCGACCGGTCTGTACTGCCACTTCAGCGACCCCTTGTCGGGCGTCAAGGGGTATGTTGGGGCAGTGCAGGCCGAGGGGGCTTGCCTTAGTTGGCCGGTCACAGTGAAGGAAAACACGATACAAAACCCTACGGATACCGGGGGACCTCCGTAGTATGTACCCTTCCCCGGCCACAGGGGGCACTGGCCGGGTGTGACCTCCTATTTCCCCCATAATCGTGGGAACAATAATGGAATATCTTAAAACTAAAAACTCAGACGGAAGTGGTCGTGATGACCGTAGTATAGTAGTGGGGAGATCGGGCGCATTAGTGCGCAAAAACGCCGATAAGGCGGGTGGAAGTCAATGTGCCAATTTATCGGATAGTGACACGTTTGACAGCGTCTCGGACGCAGAATCTATGGTGAGTGTGCCCAGTGTGGCGTTGGAGGCTTCCGACAAATTTTGGAAGGAGAAGCTGGGTAAGCGCCGGCACGAGGACGACCTTGGTTCGGGGCCTGCTTCAACTGACGACGAGGCCACTCCGACCAACTCTGTGGTGTTGTCCGCGAAGAGGGGAAGAGGTCGCCCTCCAACGACCGGAAAATATGTCGGTCTGGCGAAAGCCCAGGCAGACCTCAATGTCTTGCGTCGTGAGGAGGAGCGCAAAAGAGTGGAAGAGGAAGTAGCTGCCAAGGTTGCCAAGAACAAGGCTACCCGTGTTGTGGCTCCACCTGCCCACAAAGAGGACGATGGTGGCCTGGCGTCAGGCCTCGTTAAACAAGTTGGAGATGCAACGGACGTTATTCTTATGGTTGCTGTAAAGTCTGGTCAATTGAAGGGGACTTTTACTAGGGCCCTCAAGGAATCCGCAGCATCAATAAAATCGGCTGTAGAACAGCTGTACTCGACGTCGGCCACAGAGCAAACGGCGAAATTACAGGCGGACAATGATCGCCTCCGAGCAGAGATGGCCGAACTCCGTAAGGAACTAACGGAGATGAAAATCAAAATGGCGGAAATCGATGAGCGGCCATCGACCAATATCAATCAGCCCGCGATGGGAGAGAACCAGGCTTCGTCAACTTCCCACAACAGCAACAGCAACCAGCAAGAGGAGCTGGTGCGATCAGTCTTGCTGCAAGTGGGCAATATGATGAATGCCAGATTCGAAAGCATGGAGGAAAGGCTGCTGCCTGAAAAGAGAATACGACCTCCTCTGGCCGCAGATAAGCGAAAAACTGCTTCTTCGGCTGAAGCTGCTTCCTCTGAAGAGAAAGCAGTGCCTGGCCCTGCTTCCGATGGGCAGCAGCCAGCTTCGCAGCCGCCCAAGAGCAAGAATAAGAAGAAGCCAAAGAGGAAGACTGATGCTGCGTCAGAGGCAGCGGGAACCTCTAAAAGGCAGCCTCAAGACCTGCCCCCAGCGGCGGAGACTGAAAACAAGGGCTGGTCCACAGTAACGAAGAAAGGAAAAAAGAAGAATGGAGAGGCTAAACAAGCACCCACTACAGGGCCAAAAGCCTCCAAAGCTTCCAAGCCTGCTAAGCAGGCCAAGATTAAACTTAGACCCCCTCGGTCTGCGGCAGTGGTCATCACCCTGCAGCCAGGGGCTGTGGAGAAAGGGGCCACATATGCCAACCTACTGACGGCTGCCAAGGAAAAAATTGACCTCAGCAGCTGTGGCATCACCAGCTTGCGCTTCCGCAAAGCTGCTACAGGAGCCCGCATCCTAGAAGTAGCGGCGGGTGATGCCAGTGCGGAGAAGGCAGACTCTTTGGCGAATAAGTTAAAGGAAGCTCTGGGAGAAGAAGTCGCACGGATTTCAAGACCTACAAAGTGTGCTGAGGTCAGAATCACTGGGCTTGACGATTCGGTGGCAAAATCGGACATTGCAGCCGCCATTGCCCATCGTGGAAGCTGCTCGGTAGAGTCGATCAAGGTTGGCGAGATCAGACTTTCTTACCAGGGAACCGGTACTACTCTGGTGAGTTGTCCGGTTGCCGCTGCAAAGAAGCTGGGAGAAGAGGGTCGGCTTTTAGTGGGCTGGGTATCCGCACGAGTGGAAATGGTGCAACCCAGACCACTCAGGTGCTACCGTTGCCTAGAAAATGGGCATGTGAGGGCCCAGTGCACCGCTGCGACTGATCGTAGCGGTGAGTGCTACCGATGTGGTCAGCCGGGCCACAAGTCGTCGGAGTGTTCTGCCACTCCCAAATGCTCTGTCTGCGCAGCGGAAAATAAGCCGTCGGCGCATAGACTGGGCAGCAAGTCGTGTGCTCCTTCTAAATCGAGAAGGAGAGTTTCGAAGGCTGCAAAAAGCCCGGCTTCTGTGCCGACGGCTTCTAGCTGCCCCCAGTCTCAACCGGGGGATGAGAGGGTTGGAATGGAGACCAATTAGATGGCTCTCAGATTTCTCCAGGCGAACACCAACCACTCCGCCAGTGCTCAGGATCTTGTGATGCAGAGCATGGCGGAGTGGTTGGTCAACATTGCAGTTATCTCGGAGCCATATTTTATCCCTCCTCGAGATAACTGGGCTGGGGATAGGAACGATATGGTAGCCATCGTCGGGAAAGGTGTCGCCATTGACAAGGTGGTGAAAGGAAATGGATGCGTCGCAGCTTTCATTGGCGGAATAATGGTTGTGGGCGTATATTTCTCGCCCAACAGAGTCCTCGCGGAGTTCGAGAGGTATCTTGACGACGTTGAGGCTCTAGTTCGGCAGGGGCACCCACGTCCTATTCTCCTGCTAGGAGATCTAAACGCGAAGTCGGCAGCATGGGGATCTCCCATTACTGACTCTCGTGGGGTAGTCTTAGAGGAGTGGGCGCTAGCAAATGGGCTAAGCATCGTAAATCGGGGGTCAGTCAGCACCTGTGTGCGCCCAAATGGAGAGTCCATTGTGGACATCACGTTCGCTAGTCCAAACTTGGCACGGCGTACTAGCGGATGGGAGGTATTAGAGGGAATTGAAAGTCTATCGGATCACCGATACATCCGGTTCCAAATTGATCCCTCTCTTAATACCCCGAACACCGCTAACCGAAGCACCCCTCAAAGCGACAGTCCGCGGTGGGCGCTAAAGCGCCTTGATCGCGAATTGCTGGTAGAGGCTTCTTTGGTCCAGGCCTGGGTATCTGCACCATCCTTAGTAGCGAGGGCAGATGTTGAAGAAGAGGTGGGTTGGTTCAGTGGGGCTATGACGCACATATGCGATGCGTCAATGCCTAGGGTCGGACCACACCTACCAAAACGCCAAGTTTACTGGTGGTCGGCGGAGCTTTCTCACCTTCGTGCAGAGTGTGTTGCGGCGCGAAGAGAGTATGCGCGGCATCGACGAAGGCGGAGGCGAGATGAAGAGCTGGAGCTCCAGATGTACAATTTGTACAAAGAGGCCAAACTGGCTCTTCGAGTTGCCATCGTAGAGTCTAAGGGCGCGGGCCGGGACGAACTTTTGGAAACACTAAACCGGAATCCTTGGGGGACTCCCTATAGGATGGTTAGGGAAAAGCTTCGTCCATGGGCGCCGCCCTTAACTCAAACAATGGAGCCCCATCTGCTGGACAGGGTGGTGTCAGCACTGTTCCCCGTTAGAGATGTGCATACGCCACCGGCGATGGCACCTTCGCAAGAGGAGATTGAGGAGGACACGGAAGTTCCAGAGGTGAACGAGGTCGAATTAAGAATGGCGGTGAAACGGCTCAGTGCCAAAAATACGGCTCCTGGACCGGACGGGCTTCCAGGCCGAGCATGGGTAGTGGCATTGAAAGCCCTTGGACCTCGACTGAATTCTCTATATGATGCGTGTCTGCAGCAGGGGTCTTTCCCACATCAGTGGAAGACGGGTCGCCTGGTGCTCCTTAAAAAAGACGGTCGCCCTCCGGATTCGCCATCGGCGTATCGCCCCATCGTCCTCTTGGATGAGGTGGCGAAGCTCTTTGAGCGAATCATAGCCTGTCGCCTCATCGGGCATTTGAACCAGGTGGGACCAAACCTAGACGGAAACCAATTTGGTTTTCGTAGGGGGCGTTCCACTGTCGATGCGATTCTGCGGGTTAAATCGATTTCAGAGGATGCTGTTTCCAGAGGCGAGGTGGTGTTGGCGGTATCACTAGATATTGCTAATGCCTTCAACACCTTGCCCTGGAGCTGCATATTAGCGGCACTAAAATATCACCGCGTCCCCCCCTACCTCTTCAGAATCATTGAAGATTACTTGTCAGAACGGTTTATTTCGTTCAAGACAGAGGGAGGGTGGATTCGGCACAGGATGTGTTGCGGTGTTCCACAGGGTTCGGTTCTGGGGCCGCTCCTGTGGAACATCGGTTATGACTGGGTGCTACGGGGTGCCAACCTATGGGGTGTCCAAGTGACATGCTATGCAGACGACACCTTGGTAACAGCACGTGGGAAAACCTATAGGGAGGCGGCTCTGCTTGCCACAGCAGGAGTGGCACAAGTGGTGGGCCGAATTAGGAGGCTAGGGCTTGAGGTAGCTCTTCATAAATCGGAGGCCCTGTGCTTTCATGGGCCCCGGAAGAAGCCATCGGCAGGGTCTCATATTGTTGTGGGAGGTGTCCGCATCGGCGTCGAGTCGACGATGAAGTACCTAGGACTCGTCCTCGATAGCCGATGGGACTTTAAAAGCCATTTTGAGAGGCTCTCGCCGAAGCTGATAAAGACCGCGGCAGCACTTGCAGGAATCCTGCCAAACCTGAGGGGTGCCAAGGTAAGTTGCCGGAAGCTATTCACGGGTGTTGTGAGGTCCATGGCCACATACGGAGCTCCTGTGTGGGCAACTGCTCTCAACAGCCAGAATATCACTATCCTGAGACACCCTCAGAGAGTGATGGCACTGAGAGTAGTTCGAGGTTACCGCACAGTCTCGTTCGAGGCGGCGTGCGTTCTAGCAGGGTCTCTACCTTGGGACCTGGATGCGAGAGGGCTGGCATCGATCTACTTTTGGCGAAAGCAGGAAGAAGAGCGAGGTCAAAGACCTGCGACTAGAGAGGTAGAGAAACGGAGGAGTGACGTCCATGATGAACTTGTAGAGGAGTGGCTCAGGAGGCTGTCACAGCCAAAAGCCGGCCTTAGAACAGTCGAGGCGATTCGCCCGGTCTTGAAGGACTGGATTAGGAGAGAGCATGGATCGATCACCTTCCGGTTGACACAGATTCTAACGGGACACGGATGTTTCGCGCGTTATCTGTGTCAAATCGGAAGGGAACCAACAAATGAGTGCCATCATTGCACCAATATGGAAGACACGGCACAGCACACACTTGAAGTTTGCTCAGCATGGGCAGACCAAAGGAGTGTACTTGCCCGACAAGTGGGAAGAGATCTCACACTCCCGGCCCTGGTGAAAACCATGCTAGGGTGCGAGGAATCGTGGCAGGCGGTGGTTACCTTCTGTGAGGCAGTACTCTCGCTAAAGGAAGCCTCGGAAAGGGAGCGGGAGGCTTTGGCTTCCAATCCCATTCGCAGTAGGAGAGTGGGGCGTCGGAGGAGGAGGTTCCTCCTCCAGGATATCCGACCCCCATAACAACGGCCGTGACGGTGGCACCGGGGGGTGCCGCCGTCCGCGTATGGCCTAAGAGGTGGCGCGCGTGGAGGTTCCGCGCGCCCCTCTCTCTCCGAGACCTGGTGGGAGGCAGTCGCCTCACCAGACAGAGGGGGGCTCTTTTAAGAGCCCACGCCGTCGGGGCCGTGGATGAGTGCTAACGCGTGCCCATAGCCCCGACACCATGGCGACCTCGAGGGAACCCCGTCAGGTTTTAGTGGGTATGCCCCCATTCTGGGGGTGACTCCCACATAACCCCCCGCTCCCCCCCGGGGGCGAGGGGTATCCATAAAGGATTTCCTGACGTTAAAAAAAAAAAAAAAAAAAAAAAAAAAAAAAAAGGTTAGGTTAGGTTAGGTTAGGTTAGGTTAGGTTAGGTTAGGTTAGGTTAGGTTAGGTTAGGTTAGGTTAGGTTAGGTTAGGTTAGGTTAGGTTAGGTTGGGCGGGCCCAGGGTTTCTCCATTAATAGTTGGTTCTGCCTAGCTCCGGTTTTGGAGAAACTCGGGGCCGTCCTTACGCCGCAGGGGTTCGCGGGTAAGGAGGCGTTTGGTCTTGGGGGAGAGCGCAACAGTCGTGATGATCCCCAAGGCAAGTCTGTGGTTACTTCCTTCACGAGGTGCCGCCTGTTATTGGTCTATTTCCTTCAGAAATAGACGCAACAAAAACCACAGGCGCCGGCATCGTCCTTTTTAGGACGTGTCGGTGGGGTAGGAACGGGAGGGTTGGGTTTGGGGACGTGGTCTTCTGTGGCCACAGGGGGGGAATAGGGGATAGGGGTTTTTGGAAAGGGGGGGGGTTGGTTGTTTGGGGGGCGAGTTGCCGTTGTTGTGGGGGGGGTTTGTTTTGAGAGGGAGAGGCTTCTCCGAGTCTGTTTACAGAGGAGGAGGAAGCTGTTGTTGTGTTGGGTGAGGCGGCACTAACCCTGCCGCCTGGAAAGGTTTCGCCGCCTTTTCGACCGGTCTGTACTGCCACTTCAGCGACCCCTTGTCGGGCGTCAAGGTGGTATGTTGGGGCAGTGCAGGCCGAGGGGGCTCGCCTTAATTGGCCAGTCACAGTGAAGGAAAACACGATACAAAACCCAGCGGATACCAGGGGACCTCCGTCTGTATATACCCTTCCCCGGCTACAGGGGGCACTGGCCGGGTGTGACCTTATATTTCCCCCATACTCGTGGGTTCAATTATGGAAACTTTTAAACAAACCAAAACCAAAGATGTCGATAGCCGTGAAGGCGGAGCAAGTGGTGGCGCAATAGCGCGAAGGTCTGCCAATAAGGCAAACTCTGGAGGAAGTTCTCCCAGTGGAGTACTGAGTCGTTACGGCTCGTGTAGTGACGTATCGTTGGTCAGCATTGAATCAGATGCAGACTGCAGGCTGAGCGAGTGTAGTGTCACGTCGCGTCAACCAGTGCCGGTTAAATTCTGGGGCGATAAGGTGACGCAAGGAAAGCGGCGGCGCGATGATTCGGGATCGGAATCTGTGTCGAGTGACGAGGCAGTCTCGACTACACCCAAGGCGTTGACTGCTAAAAGGGGTAGAGGTCGCCCGCCCTCTACGGGGAAATATGTCGGCTTGGCTAAAGCCCAGGCCGCACATAAATTCCTAAAGCGGGAAGACGAGCGAAAGAAGGTTGAAGAGGAGGTAGCTGCTAAGGTAGCTAGCCACAAGGCCACTCGCACTGTGGCTCCACCTGAGCCAGAAATCGGCGAGAGGGGTCTTGCATCCGATCTAGTCAAGCAGGTGGGTGACGCAGCGGACGTAATTATCACGGTGGCTACAAAGTCCGGACAGTTAAAAGGTACCTTCGTTAAGGCCCTGAAGGACTCTGCAGCCTCTATTAAGGGGGCGGTGGGTTTGCTCTACGAAACCTCAGTCACAAAAGAGACGGCAAAACTTCAAGCCGATAATGCCCGTCTCAGGGCTGAGATGTCGGAACTCCGTAAGGAGCTCACGGAGTTAAAACTCAAAATGACGGAGGCAGATGTGCCCTTTACGGGTGCAAGGCGCCCTGAGGCGCAAGACGGGCAGCCCCAACCTGCTAGCGGTAGCTGCAATTCGCAGCAGGAAGAGCTGATCCGGTCAGTAATGCTTCAGGTTGGGGGCATGCTGAATGCCCGACTGCAGGGACTGGAAGAGAGGTTGCTTCCAGAGAAGCGAGTTCGGCCTCCTCTGGCCGCGGACCAACGGAAAGAAGCTCCGAAGTCTCAGGCCACCCCAGAAGCCGAACAAAGTGTTCCGCAGCCTCCAGAAGGCAGCAAAAAGAAGCGTAAGAAGAAGCCAAAAGCTGCTGCAGAGGCAGCAGCTTCTTCACAGAAAAGAGCGCCGGAAAAATCACCTGCGTCTGAAGACCCAAGTGAGGAATGGGAGACGGTTACCAAAAAGGGTAGGAGAACCAAATCACAGGCTAAAACTGCTTCGCAAAAGCCAAAGCAGAGCAAAGCGACTGGAAAGCCTCCTTCACGCCCGGCGAAGGTGAAACTGCGCGCGCCAAAGACTGCTGCAGTGGTTATCACCTTACAACCGGGCGCTGAAGAAAAGGGTGCTACGTACGCCAAACTTTTGGCAGAAGCTAAGGCGAAGGTAGACTTGGGCAGCTGCGGCATAAATAGTCTCCGGTTCCGTAAGGCAGCTACTGGTGCTCGCATACTAGAGGTCGCTGCCGGAGAAGCCAGCGGAGACAAAGCAGACTCCCTGGCAGGAAAGCTGAGAGAAGTCCTAGGAGAGGAAGTCGCGAGGGTCTCTAGGCCAGTAAAGTGTTCCGAACTTCGGATATCTGGTCTAGATGACTCTGTCACTAAGGAGGACATCCAAACTGCAGTCTCACAGCAAGGCTCCTGTCTAAAGGAGACCATAAAAGTGGGAGAAATAAAAATAACCTACCAAGGTACAGGGGTCACTCTTGTGAGTTGTCCAGTGGCTGCGGCTAAGAAGCTGGGCCAAGAAGGTCGACTTCTCGTCGGTTGGGTGTCTGCAAAGGTAGATATTCTGCAGCCCCGACCGCTTAGATGCTATCGCTGTCTCCAAAATGGTCATGTACGGGCTCAGTGCACTGAGGAGGCTGACCGTAGCGACGAGTGTTATCGGTGTGGTAAGCCTGGACACAAGTCGTCTACGTGTTCAGCGACTCCAAAGTGCTCTGTATGTGCAGCAGCAAACAGACCATCAGCACATAGGATCGGTAGTAAAGCGTGCGCTCCTCTGAAATCAAGCAGAAGGGCTAAGAAGGCTAAAAGCCCAAATGTAGAGCCGGCAGCTGCCAGCGGCACCTCCACTCAAACGGAGGGTACGAGGGTGCAGATGGAAACAGGTTAGATGGCTCTACGTTTCCTGCAGGCGAACGTCAACCACTCCGCCAGAGCTCAGGATCTAATGATCCAGAGCATGGCGGAGTGGTTGATTAACATTGCGGCGGTCTCCGAGCCCTACTTCATTCCTTCCTCGGATAACTGGGTAGGGGATCTGGAGGGTCTTGTGTGCATTACACAGCAGAATGGCAGCGGCTTCAGTAAAGTTATGAAGGGTCGAGGCTGTGTCGCTGCCCTTGTAGACGGATGCATGGTTGTTGCCGTGTATTTCTCACCAAACAGGGTGCTAGCGGACTTTGAAAGGTATCTTGTGGAGCTAGATGTATTGGTACAAAGATGCCACCCCTATCCAGTTCTCGTGCTGGGGGACCTAAACGCTAAGTCGTTTGCGTGGGGATCTCCAGTGATTAACGCTAAGGGGGTGGCATTAGAAGACTGGGTGCTATCTCGCGGGCTTCAAATAGTTAATCGTGGATCTATTAGCACCTGCGTGCGGCTACAGGGAGAGTCCATTGTGGACATTACTTTTGCAAGCCCGAATCTGGCACGCCGCATTCAGGGCTGGAAAGTCATGGCTGAGGTGGAGACGTTATCGGATCACCGGTATATTCGGTTTGACATAACTCTCCTTCCTCGCTTTCCAAGCGGGTCCGGCACGAACGATACGCGCGATGATAGCCCGCGCTGGTCTCTCAAGCACCTGGACAGAGCCGCGTTAGAGGAGGCATCTCTAGTTCAGGCATGGGTGAAGGAGCCTTCTGAGCCATCGGAGATTGTCGTTCTCGATGAGGTGAACTGGCTCACTCAGGCATTGACACAGGTGTGTGACGCAGCAATGCCTAGAGTCAGGTCACACCCTTTGAAACATCAGGTATACTGGTGGTCTACGGAGCTCGCCGAGTTACGCGATGCGTGCGTAGTGGCTAGACGCCAGTATACCAGACATCGCAGGAGACGGATTAGAGACCTACAGGTCGAAGAACAGCTGTACGAAGCATATAGGACAGTCAAGACTGACCTACAGCTGGCTATAGCGGAGGCCAAAATTGCATCGCAAGATGAGTTTTTGGAGTCCCTCAACAGGGATCCATGGGGCCGGCCGTACAGGATGGTTCGAGGAAAACTCCGCCCCTGGGCGCCGCCATTGACGCAAACACTCGAGCCGCGTTTTCTGGAGAGTGTGGTATCGAGCCTGTTCCCTACTAGAGTGGAACATATACCACCGCCAATGGCAGCACCCAGTGAGGATAGCGAGCCAGAGGAGTCAGAGGCCGAAATACCGTCTGTCAACGAGGTGGAGATGAAAATGGCGGTCTTGCGGCTAAAGGCAAAAAAGACGGCACCAGGCTTGGATGGAATTCCTGGTCGTGCCCTGGCATTAGCGCTTAAGGCCCTGGGACAGCGTCTCCAGAGTCTATTCGATGCTTGTCTCTTGCAGGGTTGCTTTCCGACACAGTGGAAGACGGGTAGATTGGTGCTACTGAAAAAGGAGGGGCGTCCTTTAGACTCCCCAGCTGCATATCGTCCGATTGTGCTTCTTGACGATATGGGTAAACTACTGGAGCGGATAATCGCCGATCGCCTAATCGGTCACTTGAACTGCATTGGTCCAAATCTGGACGACAATCAGTTCGGTTTCCGTAGGGGGCGGTCGACGATTGGGGCGATCTTAAGGGTTAAGAATATGACGGAGGAAGCAGTCTCTCGGGGCGAGGTAGTCATAGCGGTGTCTCTCGACATCGCTAATGCCTTCAACACCCTGCCCTGGAGCTGCATACGGGAGGCGCTGAAGTACCATAAAGCGCCTCTCTATCTTCGCCGTATACTAGAAGATTACCTGCACCAACGTGCTATATCTTTTAAAGATGAAAGCGGATGGAAACGTCATGATATGTCGTGCGGTGTTCCACAGGGTTCGGTCCTCGGTCCACTCCTGTGGAACATCGGCTACGACTGGGTGTTGCGAGGAGCTACGTTGTGGGGAGTAAGCGTTACCTGCTACGCGGACGACACCCTAGTAACAGCGAAAGCGAAGTCCTACCGTGAGGCAGCCATACTTGCCACGGCAGGGGTAGCTCAAGTGGTGGACAGGATCAAGCGACTAGGACTCGAAGTAGCTCTGAATAAATCAGAAGCTGTCTGTTTTCACGGGCCAAGAAAGAAGCCTCCGGCAGAGGCGCACATCATTGTGGGTGGGGTTCGCATCGGCGTCGAGTCGACGATTAAATACCTAGGAATCGTCCTCGACAGCCGGTGGAACTTTAATGCCCACTTCCAACGACTTGCACCGAAGCTGACGAAATCGGCGGTGGCTTTGAGTGGGTTATTGCCCAATCTCAAAGGCGCGGCGGTGAGTTGCCGTAGACTATACATGGGTGTAGTACGATCTATGGCACTATACGGAGCTCCTGTGTGGGCCGGCGCCCTTAATAGCCAAAACATCGCATTACTGCGCGATCCGCAGAGAGCGATGGCATTAAGGGTGATACGGGGATACCGCACAGTCTCTTTTGAGGCCGCCTGCGTCCTTGCGGGCGCGATACCGTGGGACCTCGATGCAAGGGGTCTCGCCTCGGTGTACATGTGGCGTGAGATGGAGATGAGCCGTGGCCACAGACCAGCGCCACGCGAGGTTGCGAATCGCCGGTTGTTGAGTCAAGGAGTCCTCGTAGAGGAATGGCTCACCCGCCTTACGCAGCCAACGGCTGGACATAGAACGGTCGAAGCAGTGAGACCTGTTCTCAAAGATTGGATGAAGAGAGAGAGGGGGTCGCTTACCTTTCGCCTGACGCAGGTGCTTACGGGACATGGCTGTTTCGCAAAGTACCTGTGTCGAATCCAAAGAGAAGCGACCACACAGTGTCACCATTGTGACCACCCTGAGGACACAGCGCAGCACACGCTAGAGATTTGCCCTGCCTGGTCAAGTCAAAGGCGTGAACTGGTGACGATAGTGGGCAACGACCTGTCGCTTCCAGCCATAGTAAGAGCCATGGTTGACAGTGCCGAATCGTGGGAGGCGACAACAATCTTCTGCGAGGAAGTTCTCTCGCAGAAGGAAGCTGCGGAAAGGGAGCGGGAGGCCCTTTCCACTAACCCAATCCGCAGAAGGAGAGCGGGGCGCCGGAGGAGGGCATACCTCCGGGATCTCCGGCCCCCATAACAACGGCCGGACGGTGGTACCGAGGGGTTCCGCCGTCCTCGTATGGCCTAGAGGTGGCGCGCGTGGAGGTTCCGCGCGCCTCTCTCTCTCCGAGGGAGAATAGGTGGGAGGCAGTCGCCTCACCAGTCTCGGAGGGGCTCTGATAGAGCCGACGCCGCCGGGGCCGTGGAAGAGTGCGAAAGCGTGCCCATAGCCCCGGCACCATGGCGTTCAGAGGGAACCCCGTCAGGTTTTAGTGGGTATGCCCCTATTCTGGGGGTGACTCCCACATAACCTCCCGCTCCCCCCGGGGCGGGTGGTATCCATAAAGGATTTCCTGACGTTAAAAAAAAAAAAAAAAAAAAAAAAAAAAAAAAAAAAAAAAAAAAAAAAAGGTTAGGTTAGGTTAGGTTAGGTTAGGTTAGGTTAGGTTAGGTTAGGTTAGGTTAGGTTAGGTTAGGTTAGGTTAGGTTAGGTTAGGTTAGGTTAGGTTAGGTTAGGTTAGGTTAGGTTAGGTTAGGTTAGGTTAGGTTAGGTTAGGTTAGGTTAGGTTAGGTTAGGTTAGGTTAGGTTAGGTTAGGTTAGGTTAGGTTAGGTTAGGTTAGGTTAGGTTAGGTTAGGTTAGGTTAGGTTAGGTTAGGTTAGGTTAGGTTAGGTTAGGTTAGGTTAGGTTAGGTTAGGTTAGGTTAGGTTAGGTTAGGTTAGGTTAGGTTAGGTTAGGTTAGGTTAGGTTAGGTTAGGTTAGGTTAGGTTAGGTTAGGTTAGGTTAGGTT